>CAXKWD010000003.1:167433665-168787415 GCA_964059195.1 Ectobius pallidus | reverse complement strand
AATTTAGAAACTTCTTATGGATTCATATAGAAGGTGGTCAAAAATAGCGCAGTAAATGAATGCAACGTTTTCCATACGTTAAATCAATAGTTTTCCGTAATGACGCCTTAGCATAAAGCATGTCAAATATCTCTGAAGCCACTCATTGGAAAACGGAATCTCGTGTGTTATTACAACACCTGTTCTTAAACTCAATTATTCATACATAATTTCAGTACATAGACTGTTTGACTAAACAATTAAGGGACAAGTCTTTGTCTTTAATTAGGGACTTCAACTAATGAATTTTATGGTAATTCTGATAATGACGTAATGAATTAACCTTATTGGTGAAACCTAACTCAGGGCGGCAAATCTCATCGAATCAGAATTAAGATGACATAATTTGTTTATGTTATAACAATTGCGCAACCAACGTGTATAAAATTCGCCCGGGGGCAAGCCGCCCCACTAGTCGTCAAAAATTCATCTCTAGAAGTGCACGTAACTTCTTGCCGCTTTTGAGCGGCAAGAGAACAAAGAACCTCAAGTAACGGGTGAAACATAACTTTCGTACAATCTTCGCAGTAACCTCAAATCATGTAAGTTTGTTCATCACAACACAGCCACGCCACTGCGAGCTGTGAGTTCACCCGCTCACATGCGGTACACAATCTTCAACGCAGTAACCTCAAATCATGTAGGTTTGTTCATCACAACACAGCCACACCACTGCGAGCTGTGAGTTCACTATTACATCGCTCATGCGGTACGCAATCTTCAACATTCATATTCAATAAGCGCATTTTTAACACACTTCTCCAGTGCAGTTGTTCAAGTGCATCAAGTCAGTACCACTCAACAAGTGCAAACAACTATGTACAAACATAACCTCATTCTCAACCTAACATTCCACGCTGTAATGTAACAGCAAGTACTCACTGCAATTAATATTCACTATTCTAAACATCTTAAATGCTGAAATCATTCACTGCAAGGTAAAGACCATTTATTGCAACGCATTTTTCACTTGTCAACCTTCAACTTCAGAAGAACGTCAACCTTCAACCTCAGAAGAACATCAACTCAACAGTGCAAGAAATAATCTCAAGATATAGTAGGCCTATGGACGGTGTTCAAGTGACTGTGTTTCATAATTTTTTTTCTATGTAATTCTCAGCAAGTAACAGTGAATTTTCTTTTTCTTTTTCTTTTTCATAAGCTTATATATACATATATAATTCAAGGATTTTAATTAATGATTCAATAGTGCATATAGTCTACTAACAAATAATCAGCTCCAGTGTTTGTTAATAAATAAAACTAACCTCAAAATTTTATTGAAATTTTATTTTTTGGTATTCTAATGTAGGGGCAAAATTTAGTTTTCTACCTTCCCTTATACAGTCCATCCTACCAGAACCTTAACCCTACAGGGCAACATATTCAAAACTTTTCTGGGTGGTGCTGAATTTACATTTATTTATATATAAGTTTTCATTGTTTCTGGTAGAGTAGCTATGGATAGTAGAGCATTTATTATACAAGTGTGCATTCCTTATACAAGTGTGCATTATTGTTCGTATCAACACAGCGGCCAGTTCAGCCGCGTTTTATTACCTTTGTTGACTGCATTTAAAACTAAAAGAAGTTTTAATATGCATGTTGACTTGTAGAAAGTTCTTAACCTTATTTCATTGTTCTAAATAATATTATTTTCTTTAAATTCCCTTGAGCGATTTTTTACTTACAAAGACACATTTTTATTTTGTCACCCCCCGGGTGATGGCACCCAGGGCGGCCCGCACCCCCCGCACTACGCCACTGGAGGTGGACTCAAGCAATGGAAAACTGTAGTGGGATGCAGCAGTGTGAGACACAGTATTATATTCAGAGACTACCGGGTTTTGTTAACTGTGTGTGTATTTTTTTTACTATAGCCTACTGCAGAAAATCACAGCCCTAACGTAACATTGCTGTAAATATAAAAATTGCACATTCTCGGTAGCCTATGATTGGGATAATCAAAGTTAGATACTAGACAGTACAGTACCATAACGTATATTTATGGTTTTGCACCGCCATGACAGTGCACCTGTTAAATTCAAATTCAAATTCAAATTCTTTATTGGTCCTGAGAATCACTATGTACAACGTACAATTTGATATTGGACAAGTCAACATATAATTAAACTAGACTAAGCTAAAATAATAAGAAATATTATTGTTTATAATAATTGCAAGATGAATCTAAAGTACCTATGCATTTTTTGTAAGGTATTCCTCAACTGAATAAAAGCAATTGTCTATCAAATATGCCTTAAGGGATTTTTTGAATGAGGGTTTTTGGTGGATTAATTTGAGCTGCTTTGGAAGACTGTTATATAATTTAATTACAGAGTAAAAGGTTCCTTTATGAAATAGAGTGATTCTGTGGTGTTGTGAATAAAAATCAGAACGGTGTCTGGTGTAGTGCGAGTGTACTTCATTGTTTTTTACAAATGGAGAGTGGCCATCTATTGTAGTTTTACTAATTAACATTAAGCTTTGATATATGTACAAACATGGTCGTGGGAGGATGCCGAGGTTTTTGAATAGGGGTTTACATGAAGCTCTTGAATTTAGCCCTTCCATTATTCTAATTATTTTCTTTTGGGTTCTGAAACATTTAATAGCTGAAGATGATCTTCCCCAAAATGCTAACCCATATGCAAGGAGAGAGTGGATGTATGCAAAGTAAACTATTCTGAGAGTTTCCTTACTAGTACAGTTGGATAAAATTCTCATTAAGTAGGTGGCTTTACAGAGCTTTTTATTTACTTCATCAATGTGAATATCCCAATGTAAATTATTTTGAATCCATAGTCCTAAAAATTTTGTGCATTCAACTTTCTCAATTGTCTGATTGCAGAGTGTTATTTGAGTGGAGTGTTTATTGTTTCGAGTCGAGTGGAAGTCCATACAGACGGTTTTATTTAGATTAATAACAAGATGGTTAAATGAAAAGTAGTTAGTAATTTGGTGTGTAGTGATACCTATGGAGTTTAGAAAGGCGCTTTCATGAGGAGCTTTAATCAGGATATTTGTGTCATCTGCGAATAAAATTGAGCTTGAGTTAGGATCAATCAGACAGAAATCATTGACAAAAAGTATAAATAGGATAGGTCCTAATATTGAACCCTGTGGGACACCAAACTTCGTTTTTAATAGATTGGAGCGATAGCAACTAGCTACATTGTCTTGCGAATGCTTAATTTCTGTTAATTGAAGGCGGTTGCACAGGTATGTCTCAAGCCATTTATTTGGCAACCCCCTAATTCCAAAATTTTCAAGCTTTAGTAGGAGTTTCTTGTGAGCATATTATACTAGCACAAACTGTGAGAGGAAGTTATGCGGAATGAAAGTTAGGCTCCCGAAAGTTATTATATTAAGAACTTTTCGGCTGCAATATCATAAGCTGTGCAAAACCATGAATATGTTATGGTAGTGTAGTATCTAACTTTGTGGATTTGATTATCCCAATCATACTAAGAACTGCCATTTGGTATATTAACTTATATAAATGAGCAATTTTGATATCTACAGGTTAAGTTAGGGCTAAGTTAGTTCAGGTGATTTTCCGCAGTAATAAAAAAAACACAAATACAATTAACAAAACCCTATCTTTATGTAGCCTAAAGAAAAGAAACTGGTCAACCGTCAGTTTTTGCGATGAAAACTATCGCTAAAACGGTTTTTGCCACTTATGAATGTGCTGCCAACGATGTTTTTTTCTGAATGAAGGCAAAGTTAATTACTCAGAATTCTAGGTTAAAGTTTTAGGTTAGGAACCGAAATTGATAGGACATTTTAATATACTAAAGAAAACCCTATATCCACCGCCAAACTTACTCCTCTACCCTTGGCTTTCCTAGGGCACGCGTTCTTTCTTTTATGATACTTACTTGATATAAATAAAATATTCTGTTAAAGAAAAGGTGGAAAGTGCAAAACAACTAGGCCCTATTCGGTTGCCAAATCGGAGCCTAAGTGGTGCACTATTCTTCCTCGTGTTATTATATCTACTCAAATATTAAAAAGCACTTACCTCCTTTCCAAATTATATTTATTCTCCTGCACTGGGTATCAAACAACAAACAAAACGTATAATTATTCTTCTGCACTAGGCATCAAACAACAAACCGTCACCCGCGTCACTGGTGGCGTTCTTCCGAGTTCCGACGCAGCGAAAGCTTACCATTAAGTCAGAAAAATGGTCCTACTGAATGTACGGATGTAATCATTTTAAACCATTTTTTTTATTAATTTTTTATTAGCTTGAGTAAATTGTATTGCGTTCCCTTAATTTAACCAAATCGATTTACTAGAGTAAAACACAATAAACCGGTGTTTACAATGTACAATTCTAGACGTGTAATTTATGTCTAGTTGCCAATTTTTTGTACGTTATTTTGATATTAGCTAATGAATAATTAATTCGATTTTGTTTTATATTTAGTCCTACTTATGTAACAGTAACTTTAATTTTGATATATTATGAATATAAAGCAGGATTAAATTACAACAGTCTTTATACATGTATACATTGGATATAAAATATACGTATAATTTACGTTTTGAATTTGACCAAACGTAAGATATATATGTAGCTCTAAAATATATGTATATTATACATATCGTGCTGCGTGGGTTGCCATTGAGTAAGTAAGTAAGTAAATAAGTAAGTAAGAAAGAATATTTGTAAATTATTAAAAATATGTAGGCCTACTGTTTGGTTTTGGTGTTAGACCAATGAATTGGTAAGATTGAATGAATCGAAGAATGAAAATGAATTAGTCAGAAAGATTTTTTGAGGGTTCTTCAAAATTAATGTTTAAATTACCAAATAATATAATTGATTTTCCTATGATTTCGAGCCTGTAAAGTGCTTGTTCTAATTTATGCAGCAAAATCTTTATATGCATATGTATATTGAAGGCCAATCCTTTATATAGTATTCAAGATTTTTATATTTTAAGGCTGTGATGACTCATTGTGAATGATATTGCTTGAATTGACGATTGCCATACGTTGTATTAATGTCTGTGCAATAAAGTTATTATTATTATTATACTATAAGATATGGTGTTGAATGACGTAACAGCGTATGCACAGAACCATTATTTTGTCATAATATGTAACAAATTTTATTTATGTGACTAGAATTTTCACTTACTGTCTAATAATAAACCAAAATGTAACTTGTAAAAAAATACCTTTGTTTAAAGAAAAACAGCATATCTACAACAGTACATATGTTTATCGTGTGTAAAGCTTAGCTAAAACTCAAAGAAATTGTTGAGTAGATGTAATCATACTCTAATAGCAGTGAATTATCATATATATGATGCACAAGCACTTAGGTGGTAACAATGATAGGGTTACCATTGTTGCAAAACTTCTTTTGCATTTATCTCAAAACATAGATTTTGTAGATACATCATTATGTCTCTAAACCCCCAGTTGTACATATATATGCACAATATTATTAATTTTTTTAAAAAAGAGTTCAACTGCAAATATTTCTATGTCCAGTTCATTAGAAATATTTTGAATATCTGGTAAACAATTAAAGTCAAGCCCTTTCTTTACATGTATACAAGACTCCCCCTCCCCCCATCAGATTGATTTATTCTACAAAAATGTCCTGCTAATGTGTAGTCTGCTACTTTGAGTAATATGGCCGTAGCTGAATTTTGGTTAATGTCTTAATTAATGTCATTAATTAATTTATGCTACAATTTAAGCCTAAACCAAAGTAGTATCAAAGCACTGTTTAAACAGAAATATGTGGAAAGAAGTGCAAGGAAATTAAGGCCCGATGTAATGTAAATTCAACATGATTTCCAAACAAGATACTTTTAATAACAATAATAGAATTTTTCTCTTACACCAACAATATTGCTGTTACTTAAGATAAGCTTTGAATTGTAATTAAGTACCAGTAATCTTTCTTCAGGTGAAATTTAAATTAATGTGTCATTGTATATATTTAAAGAAATGAGAAGAGAAAGAAGGTAGAAAGAGATAATTATAGAACATTCACTCAGCATTCATTGTATGGGAACTGCATGCGTACAACATGATCACACGTCAGCAATTGCAAATAATCGAAGTTTAAGATATAACTTATATAATCAATATATATCTCAGATTACTTACAATTACCGAAGGGATGCCTGTCGCATGTAGTCCATGTAACCTGACACATACACGATGCACACGAAGAAGATTCGCTCCAGTGAGAAGATGAAGGAAGAGTATTGTAGAATAGAGTGACGAGCCTAATGTTAGACAGCCATGAAGAAAACTTTGTTATCCCCACTACTCATATAGTAGCGCAGCCTAGCATGAAATGACTAGTGACATGATACTGTTTCAAACTCTAACGGAAAATTATATAATTATTTGATGAGTTTGTTTACACTTGAATAAAGAGGTACTGTGCGCATGTATTTCTTATATTTGAAAGTTCAGCACAGTACAAGTCTGATAGGGTATTTTTAATTTCTACTTCTAGCCAATGTTGTGTTAGACAAAGAAGATATATATCTTGTAACTCCTTTGATAATAGTACTTCTAAGTTCTAGTTTATTTACTTTATTCCTTAATGATTGTACATTATGTTGGAAGAGTGTGAAATTTGCTATGCTATACTTGTTCGTGCCCCTAACTTGCTACGAGGTTAGGTTATTCATGTTTTCCCTACAAGATACTTCAGGTTTATACGGGGTATCTGTTGTTTTCTGTGTCTTTCTTCGTATAATTTTTTTTATTTAAAACAATAATACCATCAACTATCCTACTTCACACTTTCCCTGACCCTTACAAATACCAACAACTTGACTTACGTTTTACTAAGTAAATATGACCCCTTTGTGTTCAAGTGTAAGCCACCCCTTCCCAATCATGTGTCATCTATTTATTTGTTAAAAAAAAAAACTGAACGACTTGAAGTTTTCCTGATGTTTGGTCTGAGTATAATGTTACCAGGTTGATAGCCAGGTGAGTGATTGGAAGAGCTCCAACGTTTCAGAGGAACACACTTTCTCCATCTTCAAGGTCACTGAGTGTCGAGTGGACAAAGAATGCTGGTATTTATACTCTTGGGCATGGGAGAGTCAGTCAATTAAGTGACATCTCTAACTTTATGGAATTGAGGAGGGTTAACCAATCAGGAAGCATCGAGAAGATGGACAGGTTGACCAATCAGGAATTTTCTTTGGTCTGCAGGCTGCTGTTCAATGGTGCATGATGTCTGGCCACATTCATATGGAATGCAGTAGATGCCAGATATTTTTAGGCCCAAGTCATCTTTTACAGAGCTTAGGAGAATTTTTATTTGGGTGGTAGTTTGAATACTGTCCTGAAGTTGTGTATCCTCAGTATTCAAGCCAATCTCAAAAAAAGATTCCCACAGTAAGATAAGAATACTAAAAAAATATAAAGTATAAAGTTCCACAAAGTCTTTATTTATTATAAGAATGCTATTTTACTCTGTTCAGTAGTTTCTCAGGAAGACATGTTTTCTGATGAATGGTTCTTTTGAGGGCCAGTTGAATTTCCTTGCTGCTGTATCCGTTTTGTGAGGTCTTCTTCAGATGGTTGAGTTCCCTGGGTAAGCTGTTTTTGGCTCTGTTAATTAGTATGTGTAGTATTCCATTCTGTTGTGCCAGATGGTGGTGACTATTGCCATTGAGGTAAAGGTCTGTATGTGTGGGTTTTCTGTATACGGTATGATGTGATCTAGTGTACCATTGGGTCTCCATTTTATCTGGATGTTCAGGAGTGGAAGGCAGCCGTCTTTCCTAATTTCCATGGTGAAAGACATGTTCTTGTGTAAGCTGTTGAGGTGTAGGAGAAAAGCCTGAAGATTTTCAGTTCCATGTGGCATAATATTTTACTTAGTACTGGAAATAGGTAGATGTCAAGGTGTGTCGAAAGAGCCGAATTATGTCCTCACTAAAATATGGTACCAAGAGTTGTAGTGCATCCTCTACCAGGGCCTAGGGTAAAATTAGACCATGTCAAAACTGACTAGTATGTCTTTGTTGACAGGGGTTAAGAATTAACCCAGGGTTACACATTCTAAACTCTCAATTTCTTCACACTGTTTGCATCATGTTTGCAATTTTGATACTATTTTTCATCTGATGAAATAAGATTGTTAAGATTGTTAAGATAGTTAATTGTTGTAATGCCTACTAGTTCTGCTTTCTTTGTGTTGGATTTTCTGATATTGGAGTATGTTTCTTTGTGTAGCAAGAATTGTATATGAGAATTAAGGCTTTCCTTTTGTGTTTTAAGTGTTTCCATTTCCTCCAGTACCTTTTTAGGTAATTTTTCAATAATTCGATGATTACTTGAAGAAAAGCTATGGTCTTAGTTCCTATGTTGACTGTAACCTTCTCTGGACTGATGCTTCCTGCTCAATTGGATCAATTTCTACATCATCGAAGTACTCCACAACATTACCCTTATTTCCAACAATCTCCCTTCCTACATCACTAATTTTTCCCTACACAGTAAAACAAAATTCTACACTCATTTAATGGCTAGCTCCTGCTACAGTATGGTATGTTTCATGTATGTTTTGGGAATCATTTGTCTTATCCAAGAAGGAGACCTGTTACTAAATATTTTTGAGTTTGTTTCTTTTCTTGATCTGTTTCTTTAGGTTGTACCTTTCTTACCTCAAAACGTATTTTTGGGTCAGCTGTTTCATCTTCAGCCTTTGATCTGTTAATAATAACTTCTGTGGCATAGAAATATGACAGTGTAAATGTGACTGACACTGTTTGTCACAATTTTTATCCATTGTAGTTCTTTTATATGCCTGTGAGACTACCAGATTTCTTTCTCTCTCTTTATATATTTCTCTATATTTCTGTTAAATCTTTCTCTTTCTCTTATTCTGCATAACTTTATTCCTTTTCTCTCTCTTAAAGCTTTCTCTTTCGCTTGCTCTTTCTGTTTCTTTTTTATTTCTCTATTTATTTATTTTTTCTCCTTCTGATCTAGTTAGCTGATCATAAGCGACATTTGATTGCCTCCCTTTCTCATCCTTATTAACACTAAGAAACTATTAAATAGTACAGTATCATTATTATCAAACATGTAAGTTTTATCAACAAAAACAGCATATCCATTTTACTACAGCCAGCACTTTAGTTTCTAAAATTTCTCATAAAATTATTTATCTGCTGGCGATTTCTTGCATTTTGAAGTTTTTCTTACACACAAATAGGTCTATGAATATCATTTATCTGCTGATGATTTCTTGCAATATTTGAAGTTCTTATTCTTTCAAACAAATAGGTCTATGACACTTCCCTTTTACAATTAACAAAAAAAAAAAAAAACAAATAATGAGAAATAAAGTACTTTTTCTTTCCTGAAGATGAAACACAAAGTGGGTTCCAAAATATAATAATATTTGTGACAATCTGAGAAACCAAAATTATTCTCTCAGCTAGCACAGGAATGTTTTAGTTAATACACATTACTGTTTATTTACATATTTACAGCAATACATCCGTTCTGAATCTCAGACTGAGCTCAACACACCAGATGACTGTACCTTTACATTTTCTGAGGTGGCACGTGTTATTAGTCTGCAAAATGATTCAAAGGCGCCAGGAATCGATAAAATCTCTGCCAACATT
This sequence comes from Ectobius pallidus, assembly GCA_964059195.1. NCBI lineage: Eukaryota > Metazoa > Arthropoda > Insecta > Blattodea > Ectobiidae > Ectobius > Ectobius pallidus. The sequence goes on along the minus strand of CAXKWD010000003.1, from coordinate 168,777,732 downwards.
ATTAAAGCTATACAAATAAGTCAACCTACATTATTGTTGGAGATTTTTAATAAGTGTTTAACATTAGGAGCCTTTCCTGACTGCTGGAAAACAGCGATAGTGAAGGTCATACCAAAACCTAATTGTAAACAAAAACATACAGCTGCCTCCTTCAGACCCATTAGTTTATTACCTGTCTTGGGGAAATGCTTGGAAAAACTCATCATTGAGCGTGTTATGTTTGCGTTGCAAACTAATAATATGCTAAGTGACCGACAATTTGGATTCACTCATCAAAAATCAACCGAAGATGCAGTGTGCCATGTGGTTGATTGGATGAAAGATACTTTTTTAGAGAAGAAAATTGGTGTTATGGTGTCCTTAGATATATCGGGCGCTTTTGACCACGCTTGGTGGCCGAAGATACTTTTACAACTAAAAGTAAAGAAATGCCCCAAAAATATATTCAACCTAATTAAAAGCTACTTTAATAATCGAAAAATAGAGCTTGCCATAAGTGATCAGAAAGTATCCAAAGGTATCACACGTGGCTGCCCCCAAGGGTCAACCTGCAGTCCAGGATTCTGGATCATATTATATGATGATCTTCTTAAACAAACGCTTCCAGAAGACTGCAGCTTAATAGCGTATGCAGATGATGCTTTACTGCTTGCAAAATCAAGCACTTTTGCAGATATACAGCACAAAGTAAATAATGGGCTACAGGTCATTTTTGAATGGGGTCAAACAAATAAACTTCAATTTAATCCTGAGAAAACTTCTGCTATGATGATTACCAAGCGAAGGAAAATTGACGTTGTGAATTTCATAATGAATGGACAAAACATTAAAATGGTTGACAGCTTTTTCTATCTGGGTGTAATACTAGATACAAAGCTAACATTTCGATCACATTTGAATCACATTGCTGTAATGTATGTAGTTGAGTGCCTGTGTGGATATGACTGGGTGTGTTAAAATGTAAGTTGGCAGCATTGAATAAACCCGGCTGTCAGGTGTTTCCCCATTGACCAATGGCAGCCTACCTTCCTTCCCGGGATAGGACGCTGACAGAAAGAGTCTGTCATGGAACCTGAAGTTGTGAACATCGATCCTTTACCACTAATACACCGACAGCCTAGTTACACATTTATAGTGAGTGTTATTTCAACACCTATGATACTAGTAGTTAGAATCACCATAAAGCACAAACACTGCAATTGCCAACAAAGCCAGTAAACTACTTCTTAACTTATCTAAGGCGTCCAGACCTAGTTGGGGCTTTAATTACTCCATACTGAAAATTATTTATCGTGGAGCGATTGAGCCTCTGCTTTTATATTGTGTTGCTGCCTATGAAGAAATATTACATAAAAAATGGGCTCAGAAAAAATTACAGCAAATACAAAGAGGATTTCTTCTACGAATGATAAGAGGTTATCGTACAATTTCTACTGATGCTGCCCAAATTATAGCTGCCATAGAGCCCTTATATTTGAGTGGTCTCTTCTTGGCTAGTATAAATAATATTAAGAGAGGTCGAAAGATCCCCGATATTGTTTCCCATTTACAACTACAAACACCGGTACATTGGAGTTTACTCGGCCATCCAGCACATTATAACACCAGTTTCATGCAATTGTGTTCTGAACTTATAGACCAACATTCTTACTACATTTATACAGATGGGTCACGTTACATTAATTGTGAAACTCAAGAAGTTATGGTGGGATGTGCTTTTGTGGTTTATGATAATAGTGTTTCTGAAATTTATTCTGCTTTGTATAAACTATCGTCACACTGTTCTGTGTTTCAAGCGGAATTGTTCGCCATAAAAGAAGCTGTTAAATGGTGTATTGATAGTAGCAATAGTGCTTGCATAAACAGTGACTCACAGTCGGCTTTACAAGCCGTACATGATAAATATAATAAGGATGCACTAGCCACAGACATTAGACATGCACTAAATACAAGCACAATTCATATTTGTTTAACCTGGGTCCGAGGTCACATGGGAAATGTAGGAAATGAGAAAGCAGATGAATTAGCTAAGTTAGGTGCCTCTTTAAATGTTAAAACTTCCTATAGTTTATGCCCTCTATCCTTCATTAAGAAAACATTAAGAGAACATATGCACAGCCAATGGGATCGGATTTGGCAAGAAACGAATAACGGCAGCACAACGAAAGATTTGTTTTTCCCAAGAGTGCAAGATAGAATAGCTTGTACACTTTTGATTCCGGATTATATTATGACTCAATTCTTAACAGGGCATGGGAAATTTGGTGAATACTTACATAGATTTAAAATTTCTACCTCTGCAAATTGTAAATGTAAAGAGGAAAGTCAATCTGTTAGGCACCTCTTATTTCATTGTCCATTATTTACGCACGAACGTTATCAGTTAATATTATATTTAAATTTTCTAAATTTTGACTTTACTACACCAATCTGCCGTCTCTTCTTAAATAAGCAAAGTTACAAAGTTGTTTTAAGTTTCATGAATAGTGTTTTTGCAAAATTGTAATATGTATATGTAGTTTACTGTATACTCTGTATATATGTTTAATCTATAACCCTAATATGCCATCTGGTAAAATAGGGTTCTGTATTTTTGGGAATTCAATAATAATAATAATAATAATAATAATAATAATAATAATAATAATAATACTCTTTATTTTAAGCTGGGGTGGAAGAGGATAGTGTGGAGGAAGTGGAAGAGAAAGAGTGTGGCACCATAGAAGAGGGAGAAAACGAAGATCTGCAGAAAAACCAACAGTTATTGGCAGGCAGTCCAGGCCCACTTCTTGCACAAACGTAAGTATAATTCATAACCATTATGTTGTAGGTCTACTGATTATGGTACTCTTAATCAAACAAGTATCGTCAAAGTTCTTAAAGTACACAGATCATTGAGTCTCTTTTTTAAGAGGCAATTTCACCACATAGACAAATATAGTGCTTTGTATTGTATAAGTTTAATCCTTTACTTTTCCATTTTCCATGTTGTGAATCAGATGGTTTAGAATTCACTATCCAACTCAGATGCAATTAAAATACAATAATCAACACAACAAAACAAAGCAGAAATCTGAATCCTATTTCACCTGAAGGGTAAGAATCAGTACTAGCATAACATTACTGGCATGAAAAATTTAACTGCTGAAGTAAATCATATCAGTTTGGGACTTGTGCATTATTATTTTAAATCATTGTGAAATGTAAAAATATATATAAATTGAAGAATGAATTCACATTAACAATTTATGTTTTTAAAAGTACTGGTAATACTAGTTTTAACATACATAAAGCTTCTTTCAGACACTAAAAGAAGCACTTTTATGGTAGGTGATATTAATTAAAAGGAGAATATTATGCCACTGAGTGTAATGAAATTATAATATTGTGCCAGGAAAATATCATAATAATTACGAGGGGTTAGAGTCAGACAACATTAACTCCAAAAATTACTTTTTCAGTTAAAGGCAGTTTTATTATCACAAGTACCATTACTTTCTATCACCAGATTCTTATTTTGATATTTCCAATAGTTTAAAAGTTTTCGGGAGATAACGTTTTGGTTTTTAGTAACAGTTTGGAGTCAGAGAACTTCAACTAGACTTAACGTTCTCTGTCCCTAACTTTTCGCTCGTTTCAAAGGCTTCAACTGGAGATAGCGTTCTCTGACTCTAACATTTTATTTTAAAATGCGGAGTTAACGCTGGATGTACATACTATTACACATTCAATTTAATGATTCTCCTTACCAACTGCTCTCAATTTATTTATTTACGTTTATGTCCGGGATGACGGGAGCGATTGAAGTTTTTTTCTTCTTTTTTCCACGTATGCTTTAATTTTCTGCCATAGTTAATTGTTGACAGCTTACTTCTTAACAACAGCTGCAGTAGTTGTAAGGCCGTGTATAAAAATTAATTGTATCATATTCACTTAGGATTGATTTGGCTGCAGTTCAGGTTTTGCGAGGTTTCTAAGCGTAATAAATTATTGCAGTAAGAGAGTGTATTTTAATGAAAATAGTACGTACAGAAGGGGAAAATTGTTAGTTTACTTAGCCCTACGAGAATCATCTGGAAGATAATATGCAGAGCAAAATATTATACAAGAGCAGTCCTTGCCCATCACTAAATACAGGCCTTTCTAGCATCTTGGAAGACTGGACATGCCATGATACATTACACGAAGCTTCAAGCCCATTGGTAAGTTGTAGTTATTATTATTATTATTATTATTATTATTATTATTATTATTATTATTATATCATTATTACTACTACACATTAATATTACCTATGTACTAAATTACACATTATTATATATAGCCTATATAATTGGCGTACAATGTTATAAATTATTATTGTATTAATTTATTATTAAAATTACACTCTTACTGTTCAATCAAGATAATGATGTCTTATTTCCAGGGGCCTATTGCTGTTCCTATCACTGCTCACTTGCCGTCTGATTCAGAAGAAAATCCAACATATGTGCCGGTAACAGATAAAGATATTTCTGCATCTATCAGAGAAAGTAATGGACAGCCACAGAAAAAAAGAAAGAAGAAAAAAAACGTAATCCCTCAAATCCTACACAACATTGACTCCAGTAAGCCAGTCTGGTCCTTCTAAAACAGTCCCTGTTCAGCATGACTTAGAATCTGTTGTGGTAACTAGTTTAAATAGATGGAGAAATAAATATTGATCATCCTAATGAAAATCAAGGAAAGAGAGAAAAATGCTAATCCGGCAACTAGAAAAAAAAATAAACGCAAGAAAAATACAGCTGCAGGCATGCCTCATGGATCAACTACTAGTGACAGGGAAACAAGAGTTAAGGGTTTTATTAAAAACGAATGTTCAAAATGTCCTAGAACATGTAATTTATTCTGAAGAAGTCAGACTTGAAATTCATATGAATTATTAGAATATTGAAAGTACTGACAATAAAAGACAGTACATCCGAGGACTAATACGAATAGATGTACAAGAAAAAGCATGTATCAAAACAAAAAATAAACCCAAAAGAAAATGTTCTAGGTTTCACTACTTGGTAAAAGGTAATGAGAGAAGGCAGATACGTCAAGGGTTCTTTTTAGCTACTTTAAATATTTCAAACAATGGTAGACATTGTTTTAAAAAAGAGTGATGATTAAAATTTTGTAAGTAAGGATCAGACAGCTGAGAACTTATGTGGCATGAGGGGATAGCAGGCCGTGGAGCATGAGAGGTGGCATCATGTTTGTTGAATTGTTTGAAAATAATCCAAGACGGGAAGAATATTTGCTTCATGTCTGACAGTTGTCACGAATAAAATAGGAATGCTATCGATTCAAATGTTTGTTATATGCTGTCAATTTAGATCAAATCTTTTTTGAAACAGGATATTCCCAAATGGTGTGTGACACTGTTCCCGCCCACACAGAAAATGCTAGCAAAGTGATAGATATATTCGATCCTTCGGGTTTGTATGCTGTGGTCAGAATGACGACAAAGCAAAGCAAATTCCATGTTACAGAACTGGAGCAGGAAGACATTTATGACTTCAATGACTTCCATAAATCTGTGATAAAAAAAATTGATACCAATGGAAATAGCGTTAGACGGCTAAATATTGTATGCATTTAGTACAGAAAGAAAGAAGAGAACATATACTACAAATATGACTCCATTCAAGAAGGGATCCACAAGTTTGCAATACAAAGAAGGCTATCTTGGAATTTCTCAATTGAACACATGCAATTGAAGAGAAAATATCATGGTTTGATAAAATTGCAAGCAGAAAAATTGAAAGACCCGAAAGACCTACGTGGCAAAAGTATAATCCCGTGTACATACCATATTTTCTAAAAAAGTTTATTTGAAGGCAAGGAAGTGGTACAGGGGAAGAATCAAAGGCACAACGAAGGAATACCAAGACTGCCTATCTGGTATTAGTTATATACAATCGCAACTTTCATTGCAGTGTCCAGTCAATAGGCATACCGGTAATTTATTTTTCCCTAATAAATTTTAATGGGCACTACTATCAGTATTATAAGATTTTTTCTTATTAATAAAATTACAATATCAGTATAGTGTTACTGTCTCGTGCAACGTTAACTCCTGTCACCTGATGTTACAGTTTAGAGTCAGAAACGTTATCTCCGAAAATTATTTATTTTCATTACAGCAAACAGTGGGATTACAATTAATCATACGTCATTATCTTCCAGCAGAATTATTCTATGTGTGGTAAAAGTTTTAAAGTGTTACCCTCATAAATAAGTAAGTTATCGATAAATAAACAATGATAACAACCTTCTTTTCGTCCTCCTGAAAAGTTGCGTTTTTGGAGTTAACGTTGTCTGACTCTAAGCCCTCAAATAACACTTTATGGATCTTCCAAAGACAAAGTAGGTACATTTCTACAGTCTCTAGAGGCTGTTTTGAGAATTCTAAGTAAGGTTAAGTGCAATTGAGTAATATGTGAAGATTTAAATGCTGAATTTGTTGCAACAAAAAACAAGTCCAGCATAACAGACTTGCTAAACGTATTGTGTCAATATAATATATTGTGCAAATAATACACCAACTTATAGGTAATGCAGAAACTGCGCAATGTAGTTAAGAACTTGAAGGTTATGTTTTACCAACGTATCTATATAGGCCTACTGTGCCGCAGTAGGCCTACTGGTGGTATTGTAGAATGTTAATTGAAGCAAGTTAACAAAGAGATGGTTGCTGAGCCTCCACACGGAACGCAACCTGCTGATTATGACGCCCCGCGCAGACTGAGAACTCGGGACACGAGTCTATTTTTCTATCAAAAGTATTGCGACATCACATAATACCTCTGATAGATTAAAATGCCTTGCTTGAGAACTATAATAGCCAATGAAAACTAATTAAATTATCAAGGCAGCATAAGTAACATTACGGAAAACAATAATTATTGAAAATCAGACAAAGAAATCACTTCCAATTTTAAACAAAACACTGACCGAGTTTAAATAGTGCGAAATAACATAGGCCTAAGTTGATGAAATGATAGAAATTACAATTTACGAAGTTTCAAAGAGTACTCTGTGATATATTTGACGATTATCCTTACGGAGCCAGGAACGACGCAATTTTGAATTATGGTCGATCTAGCTAAGGGGTAACGCTACATTCATTTAGTGAAGCGCATACCAGCGTTGGGTATCTAAATTCTTCTCAAAGTTTAAATTCTATGTCGAAAAATAATGAAAAAACTGAATTTCGTAAGATTTAGTGATGTTTAGTGTTAACCTGAACAGGTTGGCAACCCGGCGCTGATTACATAGTAGAGAAAGCTGAAACTACGTTCAACAATTGAATTGGAAAATGGCTCCATGAAGTTATTAGCGAATTTATACAAATTTACATTTGAGTACACACAATGCAATTAGTTAGTCAAAATATACGTTGTAAGCATGAAAATATTCCTTAAAACGTTAATAAAATCCTTGTAGGCGAAAAAATCGAGGTAAACAATAATACAAATTAAAGGCCTGAAACCATAACATAACCTAACCTAAAATTCAGCGAGATGAAATAGTGTGGGGAGTGAAATTGCTGCCTCGGTAGCGGAATTACTTTCAAAACCGGACAAGAAGATAAATAAAATATTCGACGAAGTAAACTTCAAGTTGGATGCAGTAAGAGATTAACGTATCAGCATGACCGAAGTATACAACGAGTTAAGAAAAGAGGTCGCCGCGCTAGAAGAGGTGGAATGGGCAACGCAGAAGCTGGATGAAGAATCAAGGAGGAAAAACATTATCTTCGGGACGAAGGAAAGTAACCACGAGAGAAGGGTGGATACATGCGACTGTGTGGTGAATCTCTTCGCCAAAGAGCTACAAGTGGAACTATCCGACCTTCATCTGGAGAACGTGTACCGACTAGGGAAAGGAAAAAATCGTCCCATGCTATGAAGCTCACTAGTGTGATTACAAAAGATAAACTGATGAATAGGGCAACGTTGTTGAAGGGTATATGGGTGAGAATAGCTCAAGATTTCAATCGTGAAATAAGGACCAAGAGAAAAGAATTACTTCCTTACATGAAGCGAGCGCGGAAAGAGGGAAGATTTGCAATTCTAGTGAAAGATGTGCTTCACATTGATCATAACATGGTTGACACTGGTTACTGCAAGAAAAATATAGTCCTTAACAACGGCACTCAAGGTAAAGGGTTTGCCCCAGAGAGGCAGACCAGTAGGGATATAATTTCACAAACATTAATAACTGGGAATGCAGCGTATTCAGAAAACCAGGAAACAGTTAGCCAAAGCAGAAATAATTAGCCAGCATATTCCCGAGTGGACGCACCCCAAGATCAGTAAACCGTACAGGTTGCGTATTCCGGGATAGACCAATCGCAGCACTTGAGTGTGTGACGTCAACAAGTTTCCAAATCTCGCAATTCCCAGCTTTTACTCAGTCTAGAAAATTCTTACACCGCGGGATTAAACTCGTAACCTTTAATTAACCCTTGGTCGGATTCCTGGGAAATTTGTGCAGGAATAATCTACACACTTCAGCCCTATGGATGGTTAAAACAGAGCCTTAAAAAAGCGGACACAAATGTTTTTATTTTATTTTATAAACATCACCCGTTACACAAAATTCATGGAGGGAGAAACGAATTTCACTATGCGACAATTTTTTTTGTGTCCTGAAAAAACATCAAGCTAGAACTTTTTAGTGAAACAATTGAATTTGAATACATATGAAGTTCCAGCTCTATATATCGAATGGTTTACGAGTAATTGAGTGGTAATTATTCCGGGCGCTTCAGTTGTCGGATTGATTTGTGACGACCGTGAAATGTTCAGGAAGAAGCATATTTGACTATGCGACAATTTTTTTTTATTTCCGTGACCAGAAAATGATTAAAGAACGTAAGCTTTAGGGAAATATTTGAATTTTATTATACATCAAGTACCACGTTTATATCTTGAATGGTTTACGAGTAATAGAATGGTAATTTCTCAGGTGTTAAAGCTATCGGAACGGTACAGAGGTCTTTTTGTTCTATAAAATAGGCCTACTAGCAATTACGTAAAAATCCTTCAATATTTTAGTCGTGGAATCAATAATAAAATATATTAACTGGCTACTTGTACCCATACTGAAAGATTGACCCTCTGAAGAAAAGGAATTAATCAAACTTTTTCCTAATCTTGTAAATCTGCACTACTTTTATTTAGATATTTGTTGAATTATTTATTTTATTTTTTCATCCATTATGCTAGTAACTTTTATGTCTAATTACCTTAGCAAAAGCCTTACTAATTTAATACCTAGTTACACCCTTTTCATATTTTAATATAATTTATCAACATGAAAACATACTCCAGTTAAAACGGGCGGTGAATTGCCGAGGCTTTAAGAGCATGCTACCGGGTTATTGTTAGGGCAAGACGATGGTACTTTTTAATGAAAAATTCATGGAAAATCACTTGAAATATTGTGTTATTTATGTAGAATGCATTGCAAAGCAATTTGTGCGTATGTGTGTCTTTTACTTTCTCGCATATACTGAGTAGAGAGAAAGTATTGTGATCGTGACAAAAAATTGAAATCGAGATAACACCGTGAAAGCATGTTTCACGATGCCTAGAAACCGAAAATAATGTTTTTGGAATTACGTCTGTCCGTCTGTCTGTGGACAAGCACAGAGGGTAAACGGTTCATTGTTTTTACTTTATTTTTTTAATTAAGGACTTTTTTCGGAATTTTATCGAACCGCCCAGAAATTGAGTTTTATAACTGAAATATTAAGGGGACTTTGCAAGAAAGTGTTTTGAAAAATTTTGATTTTTGACAAATTGGGTCTAACGATTTTAATAAAAATGTAAAATTTGAAACTCTTATCTGTGACTACTAAAATAGCTATATCCGTTTTCCTGGGAAAATGACTTCGGGGTACTTCACTCGAATCTATTTTCAATTATTCTTGATTATCTCCAATGCAGTAGGCGATAAACGAAAACCTACCACAGTAGAGTTGTAGAGAACATTAAATTGAACATTTTTTGTTAAAACCATTCTTTTGTATAATTAATAGGTATCAAGATAAAAACGAAATAAATACGACTTAAATGCGAATTTCGGAACATTTTTGCTAATTAAAATACGAATGATACCTCGTTGCCCTTAGTAACAACAAAACTAATTTTTCTGAAATGCAGTCAGTTTAGCTCAGTCGTAATGAACATATTAAAACCAATTACAGCGAGATGGTTTAGGCTAATAGGGAAGAGGTCCTGGGTTCAAATGAAACCTCGTGGCCTCCCAAATTTACCAGTAGGCTATTGTAATAACTCATTTTAGTCCATGTGCCAGACCCATCGGTCATTATAATTTGGGGGGACTGAATGAAACTTATACCACATGTTCCTGGGGTCATGTGGAGCAAAAAGGTCGGGGGGGGGCATAATGAGGAGGTAGCTTTCAAACATGGCGGCCATTCAAAATGGCGGACGACTGTGAATCTTTAAATTCAAATATCTCGGGAGTGGGTTCATCAATCTTGAATTTTGGTTTTTCAAAATGTAGGTTATTCTTCTGGCTACATGTTTGTTTCACATGTTTGTGGCCAAAAAACCATTATTTATTGGTCAAAACTCTAAAAATCGGAAAAATAGGGTTTTTTACATTTACATTTTGCGTTTATTACTCTAACCGTTGGGTATATCGAAAAAGTGACTGAAACAAAAGTTGTAGAGACACATCTCACCTTTAAAACGCAAAACTGAAATCGAAGATCGGATCAATAGAATCCGAGATATCTAGATTCAAAGCGGGCGGAGCGGGGTTGAGCATGCTGACCGAGCGCTCGGTGCAGCCTAGCGAGAGGCGAGACTTGGCGTAAAATCCTGCGCTTTATTTATTTTCAACCTCAGTAATTGCTTTATTACTAGATAAAGTTACATTACCTACTAATGTGCACTATTTTTAACATGATTATTAAACACTTACTCATAAATACAATTAACAATTATATCGTTTATCTGGGAAATGGACGTTAATAATTACCAACTCATATAATATACTGTCAAGGCTTTTATATCCGATTTTTAAGATGAAATCGTTAAAGGAACTTCAAATAGTCGAAATAATTGAAAAAGGAAAAAAGTATTACAATTTAGGTATATATCGGAGACTTTTAACAATACTTTCAGAAATGAACACAGGACGTAAGCAACTAAGAAATAAAAATGCCTATAAAATGCCTTATAGCCTATAATATTATGAGCAATCTTAAAGTAAGTCTTCTTCACTAGAATCACTGTAATCAGTTATTATAATTGCACTCTTCCTCATCTACTGGTACACCCCTTGCACCCACAGCTCTCGGTGCATCGGATTTGAGTAATAAATACAATTAACAATTATACAATTTACCTGGGAAATGAACATCAATACTTACGAACTATACATCCCATAACTCTGTACTTCAAGATGAACATATTCAAGCCACTCTACTTGATACATCTTCTTACAAGTAATCTGGCCCTCTGAACATCTGGTAGCGCAGCTCATTTCACCTTGCATTTGGGGGCATACGACTGGAAGACAAATTCTTCTTTGCTGTCATCAACATCATTATATATCATCCAATCTTTGCATAACTTGCTGAACGCTTCAATAAATCTTTGTTCCTTTTTGCACAAAAGCTTAAATCCTTTAACTCTTCCCTGGCCAGTTAAAGCACTGATTGTGACGCAGCCAGACCAGCAATAATACCCAATAAGAGCTGTAAAAAGCTGTTCGCCTAAGGCAGATGCTATCTGGGAAACTTGCATATCTGTTAAAACTTTTTTGTTTGTTTCCCGATTCAGAAGTTTTTGCTTTTTATGGTTTTGCAAAAACCTACAGCCAAAACTAATACATCTGTATTGGTTGAAAAGCAAAGAACTGATTCAGATGATGTATCGGCATTCCTTGCATGCAGCATCATTCTGGAATCAGCTTCTTCTTGAGTACAGAACAGCTCAGGAACACTTTTGCTCCTAATATAAATGATCATGAAGCAGATTTCACCAACTGCTACGAAGATTTCTAGGTTTCCAATTCTAGGTTTTCAAATTTCTCCTCTTACAAACTGAAAAAAAGAATTTTATCATTATATTTTTGCCGTAACTTCAGCTGTTCCGCTTTTTTCCCGCTCCAAAGATTTGATCGAAACCTCTGGGTAATATATGTCAACCCTCCGACCTATATTCAAAACCTGCTTGAGAAAATTCGTTGACAATTCGTAAAACGTTTTTTGTTCCCCTTTGATGGACTGAAGCACAGCCATTGAATCAATGATGCAGGCCGAATCTTTTTCCGGCAGACTGGCAGGGGTGGTGTATATTTCCAAAAAATGGGCAAACACTGATTTGTAGGTTTTCTTCAAAGGCCCATTAACATTCGCCATAGTCCATGGAAACGGCGCCAGAGGATATCTGAACCCTTCCATCATGTCAAGTTGTTGGTTTTCTGCAATATAGGTCATTTTGCTGAATATATTTCGATTGCACTGGAGGATTATTTCTTTGTTTCCGATCTTGGTTTTTTGTTCTTCTCTAGTCTACTAATCTTAAGACCCACTTTCTTAATACGTTTATGAAACCCTTCTCCTTTAGCTAGCCGAAACGTGAACTCTTAATAAGCTATTTTTCCTTCTTTTCCGAATCAATGTGATCAGAAGCTGTTGATTCATCAACATGTATTCCAGTAGGCAAATGTACAATATCTTAAGAGTGGGATAGAAGGGGTTCGTCCACTCGGCTAGAAGGTCCGTGAGAGTTGTCACGTCTTTCTCATCTAAGTATCCTTGGGCTTTGGAGGTCAGGGTGGCACTGATCTGTTTCGCTGGATGATAGAATGCTGAGGAGTATCTTTAGCTCTGTACTCAGGATTAACATATTACCGTACTAGAGCCTTCTTTTTTAGACTGAAACCCTTAGTACCTTCAGGAGATTTGGGTGTCTTTGTTTACAGTCTCTTTGATGGCTTGGTCCACTGGAATTCTAGAAAATGGGTTGTTGCTTCTTATTTGCACTGAAAACCTCCTTCTACATAATATTGGTGAACATATGGGCTCTCCTTTCCTAGTTTAGTTAATTCAAGAAAGTGTTATGATAGATAATGTGAGTAGTTCACCCTATCCAGCGCAAAAATTCAAGGCACAATTTTTTCAACAGCAGCTAAAAACAGAAACCAATTTCCTTCTCGATTAGTCCGAAGAAAAACGGAAAGTAGCTCCACTAGGGCGATATATTTCATCCGAAAGGACAACATTGCTTCATTACTTGTAAGAAGATGTATCAAGTAGAGTGGCTTGAATATGTTCATCTTGAAGTACAGAGTTATGGGATGTATAGTTCGTAATTATTGGTTTTCATTTCCCAGGTAAATTGTATAAATGTTAATTGTATTTATTACTCAAATCCGATGCACCGAGAGCTGTGGGTGCAAGGGGTGTACCAGCAGATGAGGAAGAGTGCAATTATAATAACTGATTACAGTGATTTTAGTGAAGAAGACTTATTTTAAGATTGCTCATAATATTATAGGCTATAAGGCATTTTTATTTCTTAGTTGCTTACGTCCTGTGTTCATTTCTGAAAGTATTGTTAAAAGTCTCCGATATATACTTAAATTGTAATACTTTTTCCCTTTTTCAATTATTTCGGCTAGTTGAAGTTCCTTTAACGATTTAATCTTAAAAATCGGATATAAAAGCCTTGACAGTATATTATATGAGTTGGTAATTATTGACGTCCATTTCCCAGATAAACGATATAATTGTTAATTGTATTTATGAGTAAGTGTTTAATACTCATGTTAAAAATAGTGCACATTAGTAGGTAATGTAAATTTATCTAGTAATAAAGCAATTACTGAGGTTGAAAATAAATAAAGCGCAGGATTTTACGCCAAGTCTCGCCTCTCGCTAGGCTGCACCGAGCGCTCGGTCAACATGCTCAACCCCGCTCCGCCCGCTTTGAATCTGGATATCTCGGATTCTATTGATCCGATCTTCGATTTCATTTTTGCGTTTTAAAGAAGAGATGTGTCTCTACAACTTTTGTTTCAGACACTTTTTCGATATACCCAATGGTTAGAGTAATAAACCGCAAAACGTAAATGTCAAAAAACCTATTTTTCCGATTTTTAGAGTTTTGACCAATAAATACTGGTTTTTTGGCCACAAACATGTGAAACAAACATGTAGCCAGAAGAATAACCTACATTTTGAAAAACCAAAATTCAAGATTGATGAACCCAGTCCCGAGATATTTGAATTTAAAGATTCACAGTCGTCCGCCATTTTGAATGGCCGCCATGTTTGAAAGCTACCTCCTCATGATGGCCCCCTCCCCCGACTTTTTTGCTCCACATTACCCCAGGAACGTGTGGTATAAGTTTCATTCAGTCCCCCCAAATTATAATGACATGGTCAATTTTGGGGGTCTGGCACATGGACTATTTGTGTAGCATTTGCTTTATTCTTCGGCGATATCTCAGTATATCCTGTATTTTTACCTTTGAGATTGAGGAAACCGTGCAAACCCCAAGTTATTATTATTATTATTATTATTATTATTATTATTATTATTATTATTATTATTATTATTATTATTATTATTATTACTATTATTTCACGGTAAAAGCATTGAACATAAAGATCGACCCTGATGCTTTCCGTTCTATTAGATACTTGTATACTTTTATGAAAATGTAATAAATAAAATTTAATTGTCTCTATAATATACTTTTTTCTGTGCTAGCCTTTAATGTATATGCGAGAAAGTTTGTGCAACAAATTTTTTTCAAAATTTATTTTGATGTTCAGACGCGGATTTAAAGATCCTGCGCCTCTTTTTGTTGTGCTGCTCATGAAAGTTTCCCTGCCCTGCAATTCACACACCATCCCTTAGTTTATTAAGTCTATATTATCTCTGTCGTCACATAATTTGTATACAGATCTACACTTTTGGCCGTGTTTCATCAATCATTACCTACATAACTTACCCCATATAACCCGGAGAAAATTATTATTAACATAAATGTATTGCTATGATTACAATATTAATACAAATTAATACTCTACAATAGTCTACACAATGTAATAATAATATTAGTACTGTACATGTTAATATTAATATATGAAAATTCCCGTAGTTGTTTTTTACCCTTATTATAAGGTGTAATTTCTATACATATATACATTCTGTAACAAATTTTCACCAAATTATACTAACATAATCTCTAGAATGAGGAATATTTTCTAGGCATAATGGTTCAGTTGTTTGCACTTTCTAAAGCACTCTCTAATTGACTATCGTGTACTATTAAAACAATATTTATTAGTAATTTCTATCCTATAAGACTGGTTAGTGGCCAAGATTAGTATACAAGCCTTGGTCAGCGGTACCATGCTCTCTAGTGTCAAGTGGTGCGCCAAATCATTCAGACAGCTATAGCGCCCGGAATAATTACCACTCAATTACTCGTAAACCTTTAAAGCTATAAAGGTGGTACCCCATTTACAACAAAATTCAATTATTTCTCTAAAACTTTCTCGGTTGAAGATTTTCGGGACACAAAAATACAAAAAATTGTCGCATAGTGAAATTTGCTTCTCCCTCCATGAATTTTGTGTAAGGTGATGTTTATAAAATGAAATAAAAACATTTGTGTCCGCTTTTTTAAGGCTCTGTTTTAACCATCAGTAGGGCTGAGGTGTGTAGATTATTTCTGTACAAATTTCACAGGAATCCGACCAAGGGTTCATTAAAGGTTACGAGTTTAATCATAAGGTGTGACCATTTTCTAGACTGAGTAAAAGACGGGAATTGCGAGATTTGGAAACTGTCGACGTCACACATCTCGCCTGCTCGCCGCAACACCCTGTCCTATAAACTCGCCGGAATACGCTACCTCTGTAGTTTACAAGCCTTGGACGCACCCAGCATGCAGAGTTTGTCGCACTTTCGAAGTCAGTACTGGTGTCAGCACTGGTGTCGCGACCAAAGTAGAGGGATATCACCAAAGAGAGGAGAAACTACTGATAGGAGGGCTTGTGACGCAAGGCAACAAGAGAACTATGGTGGTAATAATATCGTCTCATCACTCAACATAATTTGGTTTATTTGCGTAGAGGAAGAGCACGTGGTATTACTCAGCCACATAGCTTGAGAAATTGGGTGACTGTATCAAATAACATATCAGATAAAACGAAGAAATAAGATCAATGCTTGAGCAAGGGTCGTGGAGTGATTTACTAAAACTATGAATCTAGTTTTCTTAACTTCCTATTACATTTTTTTTGTATACATGAGGGTTACTTTATCGGGACATATATGTTGCTTTACAGGGCATTGTAAGGGTAGGAGGGTGCAAGGTAGTAGTAGTAGTAGTAGTGGTAGTAGTAGTAGTAGTAGTAGTAGTAGTAGTAGTAGTAGTAGTAGTAGTAGTAGTAGTAAGAAAGGGTGTTCAATTAATGAAAATGAATCATGGACCGATGGGGTGCACTCGCTGTTGAGATCCCTGCTAAGATAGCCTTACACAACAATAATGCAATAATGCAATTTCCTGGATTCGTAAGGCTGCTAAGCCAGCTTCGAGCTCACTAAGATATCAGAAGCATTATTATTATTATTATTATTTCTTTTTTCATTTCAGCAAATAGTCCTCTTTAAATAATTGCTTAAAAATCATGGAAACAAAGAAAGATGTGAAAGAGGAGAGAACAATAATTTCAATTACTTAATACAAGTAAAGTATGAAGTAGAGGCCGCCTACAAATCACTACAAAACTTAGACGAGGAATAGAATACTGAAAACGAGAACCTTATACAATATATAGTGCTAATATGTTATTACCAAATTTAATTGCATTTACAAAATTGAATACCTCCGTGGAATAAGGTTGGATGTGACATTTTGGTGAAAAGTAAGGTTCCAGTGGAATATAGGTTGTTAGTCCCTCTACACAATACTATGTCTTGCAAGAGAAATTTCGTGTTTAAACATGCTATACTTTGATCGCTTATGTTGGCTTCCCTGGAAGAATGTTGGATGTTATACAGAATGGCTGATGCATCATGTGCTAAGTTGACACAGTCAGCTCTTAAAAACATTAATTTCTCTAGAAAACGTAAGCTGAATTTCAACAAATGGAAAGACAATGCTAGGAAGATTGCAAGGAGCAGTGGGAAAGAGTATTATAATCGGAAAGGAAATGCTGTCCAAGAGAAAACATCTTCATATCAGACAGGTGGAATATCGTTGGTTGTTATTTGTGTTGAAATTTTAAATGCATATGCTGTAGATATGTGATTAATTTATCAAGGTGTAAAACATCCATCGGTTTCCTTGCTTCTTTCTACTTATTTTAAGAGAGATTTAAGGAAACACTATTGAAATAATGCAATTTAGAGGTTACAGTGGGTTTGGAACTATTGAAAAATACAGTATTCATAAATAACTTCCAAATGTTTTATAGAACAAATTGAGGTTTAAGCAGACTTGGAACTAGCTATAAGCATTAATAAATACCTTTAAAGTAATAAAACAAAATGAAGCAATTTTTATACAGTAGAGCATGTCAATAAGTTAAAATCAATCAGAAATAAAAACACTTGTTGCTCCACTTACATAATATTAGGCAGGACCGGTTTCAAGGAAGATCAGCTTCCTTATCCTCAGCTGGATGTCGACTGGTGTGGTGCTGGGAGATCCAAGTCTGTAGTTGGCGCTGTGCTGCCATCTGTCTTCCCCAGGATCAAACTAAAAATCTCGTCGGCCAATGGTATATCAAAATTCATTGCCCTGTCTTTATTTTTTAAAATGAAAATCTTCTCCCATGTCATTAATTCTAAAGGTCTTTTAACATGTTTTAACAATTTTATGTTGTTATTAATGTGATGGTCACATGTATATGCATGAAAAGCTATGGCCGATTTTTCCGTGTGCATCAATCTGACGTTGTTCAAATGTTCTTTCATTCTAGCTTCAAGGTTTCTTCTGGTTTGTCCGATATATATACTGTGGCAATCTTTACAGTCAACTTGGTAAATGCCTGATAATTTGAGTTTGGGAACACTATTTCTTAATGGGTGGTTAAGTAGGTTCCTAAGGTTGAATTTATTTTGTGGAGCCAGTTTTATATTCACGTCCTTGAATACTTTCTCAAACCTGTAAAATACTTTCGGGTGGAAGGTGAATTTCCTATATATCGGCTTCTCATTATCATTGTTTGCTAAGGTGCAATTGTCTCTGATCATTTTTCTTTTTCTATGTTTAGAAATCATCTTATCGATGAATTCCATATTGAAGCCATTCTGCACAGCGACCTTCTTTATATGTATATATTCTTTCCTATATTCCATTTCTGATAATGGGATATATATCAGTCTGTGTATTAAGCTGTGAAATATAGCGAACTGGTGTGATCTTGGGTTGTAAACATTATATTTAATGTAGTTGTCAACGTGCGTGTCTTTCCTGTAAATTCCGAAATCCAATCTCCCCTCGTTCCTCATAATCTTCAGATCCAGAAATGGTAAGCTATTGTTTTGTTCTGTTTCCATCGTGAATTGGATGGCCTGGTCTTGTAAATTCAACAATTTTATTGAGTCATTCAAGAATTTCCGTGGGATAATCGCAAAAATGTCGTCCACGTATCTGTACCAATATTTAAAAATGTGTGGAAATGCTCTGGTAACCAATACTTCAAGGTGGCTCATATATAAATCCGCTAACATAGGCGATAATGGATTCCCCATAGCTAATCCTGTGGCCTGTTTGTAATAGTTATTATTGAAACAAAAGCTGTTTTGGCTAATACATAGGCCTATCAATAAATTATAACCTTCCATTTGCTCTTTGGTGAATTGGTTGAGTACAAACCATTTATTCAGTAAATCTGGTAGTTTTTCAGTCGGAATGCTAGTAAATAAAGCGCAAACATCAAATGAAACTAACATTTCATCTGTCCCAATAGAAATGTTTTTGATTTTATCAATTAATTCATACGAGTTACTTATGCTCAGCGATTCAAATTTCGACAATCGGTCAAATTTGTGAGTCAACCATTTAGCCAGTAAATAAGTAGGGGCATCAATGTTATTTATTATAGGTCTCATACTATCGTCTTTCTTGTGAATTTTAGGCAAACAATAAAGTTTAGGTAGCTGGGGGTTGCTCACTATAAGCTGCCTTTCTTCTGTCTTTGAAATCAGAGGAGAGTCTTTAATTGATTTCTTAGTTTGGGCTATGAAAGTATTCAACGGACTTTTCGTGAGTTTCTCGTATTCCGGTTTTTGAAGCATAGTTTCCGTCCTACGTATATAATCCTCTTGATTCATAATAACGATTTTATTGCCTTTATCTGCTTTCAGGTAGTAAACTGGTTTTTCATTCAATTTCTTAATCAGAAGTTTATTGTCTGCTGGTTTATTATTTCCTGGTATGTCCTTAGGAATTTGTAGACATTTTGTTTTGGTAAGATTCTTTTCCGTCTTGATCGTACTGGTGGCGATCTCGATATCAACTATGTAATCCTCAATCTTGTTGGAGTTGTCAATACACGTCTTTAGGCCTTTATTCAAAAAGTTTATCTCGTTTTTATCAAAAGTCAGGTTAGATAAATTTACTACATTATCTGGTGGATCTCCTGTACTTATTTCGTTAACTTCGGGTTCACGAGTGTTGGTATTACGTAATTTCATTACCTTCTTCTTGAGTCTTTGTGTTTTTGTTGACATACTTGAATTAAGTCTATTATATAAAATCTTGCAAAAATTGTCCCAAACCGCGTTTCCTAAATGTTTCTGTAATTTTAGGTGTAAATTGTAAAGGGTAAAGTCATTGTTTTCCAATGTGGCGTAATGTTTCGATCTTTCCATAATCAATGCCTTCCTTTCTAAAATCTTCTGATATTTGTTGTTGTCATTGAGTTTAATTATTCTTCTAAGAAAAATCGGAGATAAGGAAGCTGATCTTCCTTGAAACCGGTCCTGCCTAATATTATGTAAGTGGAGCAACAAGTGTTTTTATTTCTGATTGATTTTAACTTACCTTTAAAGTGTTTAACATTTTCATTTAGTGATGCTTTGTGCAGTTTAATCAAACAAAAAAATGTGTGGTTGTGTAATAATATTGTTAAAACACATTGTATGCCACATCCAACGTTCTTCCACACTCATATTTATACAGGCTATAATAGGACTGTGTGTCACATCCAACCTTCTTCCATTGGAAACCAGACAATATACTTTTTCAGTACGTTGAAATAAAAATAATATAAATTTATAACGAAAGTATGTGTTTGATTGCAATAAATGTTATCTTAATTTTTTCATGGACATACGAGTATTTTATACTTTATGCCCAAAAATTGATTTTTCCATCTCCTGAAAAATTGTCCAAGTGTTACATCCAACATTCTTCCACGGAGGTATTGAATTATGTTATACAGATGTTGTGCCCTAAAATATTTATACACAAAAAAGGGTATATCATATAACATATATACTACGTACAGTAGATTATTATCAGTATAAGAACAGTTACAAGAATAAAATATACGCATAAAACAGTCAACAATAGTCTAAAATTATATACAAAATTGATTGTGTAAGTTATTCACAGGTGTACACCAGTCATAATATTTAAAAGGAAATTAACATTAGTCCTCAGTAAAATTATTACACTGTCATCATCATCATCAGGATCTAAAGGCAATGCCTTGTTGTAGTAGCCATGTCTTCCTCTTCATCGCTGTTCTCTTTAGATTTTCGTATGACAGCACGTCCATATCCTTTATCATGTTTTTAATAAATGAATTTCTTGGACGTCCTCTTGATTTCTTTCCCAGTATTTTCCCTTTAAAAATGTTAATGAGTAGACCATTGTGCCGAAATGTATGACCCACTAACTTTGCTCTTCTACTCTTAATTGAATTCAGAAGGGATCTCTCTTCCATCACTTCATTAAGCACTTCTTCATTTGTTTTCCTATCCACCCAACTCGTCTTTGTTAGCCTTCTCCATATCCACATTTCTGCTGCTTCTAGTCTCTTGGCTTCTGCTTTTCCTATTGTCCATGTTTCACATCCATAAGTTAATACACAACTTACAAATGTTTTGGCAAATTTTTTCCTTACTTCCATGCTTAAATGGTTATTTGTGAGAAGATTCCTTTTGTTCTGAAATGCTTGTTTAGCCAGGTTTATTCTTCTCTTAATTTCTGTGTCACACTTGTTAAACTTATTGATAATGCTACCCAAGTAACAAAAACTTTCGACCTGGTCTAGGGCTGTACCGTCAAGCTGTATGTTGATTTTAAAATTTTCATTTGTTCTTCCGATCACCATGGTTTTTGTTTTCTTTTTATTGATCTTCATTTTAAAATTTTTCAATGCATCTGATAGAACTTTAAGCATTTTATTCATTTCCTTTTCTGAATCAGCCAAAATAACTATGTCATCTGCAAATCGAATGCTATGAATACTGACTCCATTTATTTTAATACCCTTTGTTTTTCTTTTCATTTCTCTGATTGCTTCCTCAATGAACATATTAAACAGATGTGGCGATAATGGGCAGCCTTGTCTCACTCCTCTTCTTATTCTGGCTTCTTGTCTGCTCCCATTAATATTTATTTCAGTTGTTTGTGTTTTGTATAAGTTTAGAATAAGTCTTCTATCCCTCCAGTCTACTCCAAATTTTTTCAATGTTTGGAATAGTAATTCCCAGTCTACGTTACACTGTATACACTAAAAATTAAAATTGTATATCCTGTTGTTAAAACTCTATAAAGAAAGTAATACAATTTCATCATCAATGTCTGTATTGTGTGCTATGTACAAAACCTGGCTCGTTTCCTTTAAGAGTCTCGTTTCCAGCGTCGTTTTTCCTGTCCCAGTATTCAGATTCAGATATGCATTTCGACAACAGTCTGGTGTGATAAATTAAATTTTATAAATATTTTCAGTATTTAGTGTATTGTAATATAATTATTAAGTTCAAACATTATTAATTCGTTAGGTTAAAAGTACTTGCTGTTTACAGCTGAGAGAACCTAAGTGGAGTGTTCAGCTGGAGTGTTGTGAATCCCACTTTTACTGATAACATAATAAACAGGAAATCCAATCATCCCACAAACAAAAAACGTTCTGCCATCAATAGATAATACATAGGCTACTTAGTATTCCTGTGAATAAACTAAATTACGATAAAATGAATAAGATCGCAAGCGAGAGGAACGGAGGACTGTATTGGAAAAGGGCAAAGAACTGCGATCTCATTCCGGAAGGAAAAAATAATATAGAAATAAAATGATAGAAATAAAAATAATAAATTGATAAGAAAATAATATAATGCCTGGATGATAAAGAAGCAAACGAATGAATAAGCATAGCTCGTAGCCCGTTTAAAAAAATTATTTAAAAGCACTAAAAAATTGAAGACGCTGAACTAAAAAAATGAAACCACTGAAAAATTGGAAACACTGAGGAAAAAATGATGTGCATAGTAAATCGGAGACACAGTTACTGAATTATAAAAAAAAATTAGAAACACTTTTGTAAAAAATAAAATGAATAAAAAATAAAATATTACTTAAGGAAAAATAAATATGATACTTGATGTAACACTGTTCACTTGAAAAGCTAACACATAGTTAATTTCTTGAAGATGGCTGCAGTGAATATTGTCTGTAGAAAACAATGGCAGTGAAGAGTCACCATGTGGGAGTTGAGGTTATGGTATGTGTGTACTAGCAATGGTGCTTGAGTGTAGCAGCAATGGTGCTCGAGTAGTGGGCCGCCGTATGGCGAATGTTGCAATGGTGCTTCAGTAGTAGACGGCCGTGTTGCGATTGAAGCAATGGTGCTTGAGTAGTGGGCCGCTGTGTGGCGATTGTAGCAATGGTGCTTAAATGGTGGACCACCGTGTGGCGATTGCAGCAATGGTGCATGAGTAGTGGGCTGCCGTGTGGCGATTGTAGCAGTGGTGCTTAAGTGGTAGGCTGCCGCATGCCGATTGTAGCAATGAGGCTTAGTAGTGGGCCACCGTGCGGTGATTGTAGCAATGGGGCTTGAGTAGTGGGCCGCCGTGTGGCAATAGTAGCAATGGTGCTTAAGTGGTGGGCCGCCGCATGGCGATTGTAGCAATGGTGCTTGAGTATTGGGCCACCCTGTGGCGATTGTAGCAATGGTGCTTGAGTAGGGGTAGCGAATTGAGAATTGTATAGTTGTAGAGTAGAAACACTAGCGACTGATAATAGTTGTGAGCCGCAATGATGAATTGTATAGTTGTAGAGTAGAAACACTACCGATTGATTGTAGTTGTGGGCCACAATGATGAATTGTATAGTTGTAGAGTAGAAACCCTAGCGACTGACTGTAGTTTTGGGCCGCAATGATCATAATTGAGTATAATGTACTGTGCGGCGCTGATAAACCACATGGTAGAACAAAGAAAACAGCCGCCCGCCAGCCGCCTGGAGCAGCTGACGAGGAGCAGACCACTCAGATTGCCGAACTGATTATGACTGGCACCTCGAGGAGACGGGAATTAACTTATATAGTGAGTGGGAAAGAGGCACGGTCTAAACCCTGATTGGTTTCATAATGAAGGCAATAACCAATGGGAGCGGGTAACGTGATTATAGCATGATTGCCATGACAATGTTCAAACCAAATAGCACTATGAAACACAAAGAGATTGTTTCCATGGATTCATCAGAACAGCTGATGAATTGAAAGGGCATGGAGATAGAGGGGGCCTTATACATAAATTATTTTGAGATATAAATTTCTAAATTCCAAACGAAAGCTCAAATAATATTCTTTTAAATTTCGGGATGGGCCTACATAAAAACGCAGTTATAAAAGCTGGTTCACGCATGGATGGAAAGTTTAACATCCATGTGTAGAGTAATTTGTGAAAAAAAAGACAAAATGGCATATTCAAATGTGGAATAAAATAAGAGAAAATTGCGTAATTGATGATTTATTGACATGTGGCGGCGTTGGCGGTTTCTAGTAAGATTTAAGAAAAGTTGGCCCCATTTTTTAGTGTAATCGCACCGCCACCAAGTCTTAATTTCTCGTGTGACTGGAAATGCAATATGGCGACCGGCGAAATATAGACGGAAATATTACAAAAGATAGCCCTAAATCTTCATCAAACCACAACAAATAGAAATAGGTGGATATAAAATACAATAAAAATGAAACCGGTGGGACATACGTAATTAATTCGAAGTAAATAAGGGTGTGACGTAAAATGTGGTTATGCGGGCACATGGATGTTGTTAGGGATGGGAATATTTTAAAGATAAAAAAGTAAACCTTTGGGCTAAGTTGGAGGACCATTCTGCTTCAGGGCAGAAACAATAGATAGAGCAAGTGGACTTATCGTAGGTCACTGGTCAGGGATCCACGGAAGTAATTGGAGTACAACCTTTAACATGTAATAAAACTATGGAACTTTATTCACACGTAATGCACTAATAGATCTGAATGAAATAAACTGGTATAACAACTGAAATATGCAATGTATTGAGTTGGCGGGAAAACTGAGCACGTGGATGTAAATGTAATGAATTTACACCAGAGCTGAATTATATATGAAAACACTTGGAATAGTTGCTGCAATTAGTAGATTTATGTAGATTCACTGAATTATCAATATTAAGATTAATCTTCAATTGCGATATAATATTACTTCATTGAGAACAATTTGCACAACGCGCCGTAATACTAATAACGAGCTGAGAAGACGGATCTTCTAGCTGTAAAGATTAGAGCACTGTGGTAATTATTGTAGAATAACTACCCAAACACGACAAAACTTATTACTTGAAGTTTTGTGAATAAATTCGCGGTTTAAGATCAAAATGCGACTGTTGCTTTGTCTTGAAAGCGCGCGAACTGGGAACTGCGATAGCACACGTCGTAAGAGTGTGAATGCTGGCTGCTAACTGAACAGAAGCGAAGCTTTGCACACGTCGCTTGAACAAAGAATTACGTCATATAAGGCGCGGAAGATAATCACACCACCTTACAACTGCTGAGTCAGGCGCGGGTAAATATCTAGCGGCCATTTGAATAGAAGGACTAACTAGACATGTTGCTTGCACAAACATACACCCCGGCGTTGAAGCATTGCTTTAACAAAAAATAAATAAAGAGCAAGCTACATTGATTACAAATACACTCTTATATACAACACTGAGATAAGTACTGACTCTACACTACTTAGACTGGCAATGCACGTGATGTGATGTAAACGTCAGGTCAAGGCGAGGATGATGACTGGACTCCATGAAGCTGGTAATCTTCTTGAGTGGAGAAGCTTCGACTCATACGAAACAGCTGGAGCAGTAACACCATGTAGTGAAGGCAATCAAACTGCTTGTTGAAGTATAATTTGTAGAGGTGAAGCTTTAGAAGCTTGTTAGTGAAATGTATGATGATTGCTGTATATCAAGCAGGGCAGCAAACCGCTGATGTTATTTTTGATAATGTAACTTGATATAAAATCATAGAAAAAGACCTTCTAACACACAATTCAATGTAATTGTCTTGAATATGATTGCTGAATTTTATCAGATGACTTGAAACAATAGTTTCTAGCTGATGATAGAATCCGTATACATGTGATGTATAGAAAATAGCTTTTCACTGCTTTGATGAAGACACATATAAGTAGGTGTTGCTTCTAGAATTTGTTGTTCTGTAGACTGGCTCTACTTGAAGGTTTGAATTTAAGATAGTACTTGTATTAAACCTTTCTTCATTGCTGGAAGATTCACTGCTATGGGATGTCCTTGCAAGAGACGTACTTGTTGCGATGTGATTTAAAAGCTGCATTGGTTATGTTTCTCTCAGAGCGTTGGCTCTGCTTGTGAAATGATGCCTTGCTTGAATTGTTACTAACTCTAACTGGTTTAGAGTTGTGGTAATGTGAAGTACTCTGTTTATTTCTGCTGATATCAAAGCATGTAAATGCGTATGGTGGAGAATTAACTTGCTTAGTTGTGAAGTGTAACAACTTGCTGTGTGTTGAGTTACACTTGCAATAAGAAGTTAATGAACAATGTTGTACCATATGTTATGATGAGAAACAGTTAAAACACAATTGTTTAGACCGTACAAAACTCCATCACTGTTGTACAGTTAGTTTGCGACATTTTCCACACCTGTGTAAAGCGTGCTTTTGTTTACACTGTGGGCAGACTTGACATTGTGAAGATTTACTATTAACCACAAATGAATGCACTTGGGGCACTTCATCAGAAGTTGATAAAGAATTATCTGTTCGAGAAACCCTATTCATGTCATTATGTAGTAGCTGACTATGTACTGCTTGACCACAATTGCAGAATGATTCTAGATTGAACTGGTGTACCTGGTGATTCGATGAGAAACAGTTTACACACAGGTGCTGTGACTTGACGAAATTCCATCGTTCGTTGAATTGAAGCTGACGAAATTCATCACAGTGGTGCAGTTTGTGATTCTCTTGACAATATGGACAAGAACTGCTAGTTGCATTTATGGATGTGTACGACTGTCGAGCTTCACTTACAGTGTGTTGATGTAATCGCAGCTCACCCTTTCTTGTTGTTGATGGGCTGGACATGTTGCTAGAAGACGCTAGAATTTCTAATGAGTGTGCTTTAGATTCTAGGAAAGTTATAAGTTCTTGTAGAGACGTAAAATGCTGTGAGTCGATTTTACTCTCAAACTCTCTGCGCGTGCTGTCTGTAAGATTATTTAAAAGAAGCTGCATTAGGATAATGTCGTGCAGTAGAACTTCTAAAGATAGAGATTCTACGGCGTTTACGTTGCTCTGAAATCTGTTAAGAAGGTTCCTTAGTTCTGCTACACTGTCTGTTTTCTTTGTAGGTAATGATAAAAGTTGTTGAATGTGCGCTGTAGCTATCAATCTGGTATTGTTATAGCGAGAAAAAACTAATTTCCATGTCACAGAGAAATTGTCACTGGTGACAAGTAAGTTCTGCACTAAAATATGCGCTTGTCCTTTCAGCGAGGCTAAAAGGTAATGATACTTTTGAATATGATCTAGCGATTCATTATTTACCACAAGACTAGTAAACGTATCATAGAAATGTTTAAACTTTGTAACATCTCCTACAAATGTGGGTAATTCTATAGTAGGTAGAGGTATGACCTTGCTCTGCACATTGCAGGAATGCGAGGTGTGATGTGAGGTATCACTGTTGATTTGTGATAGTTGACTGCGATGAGAGTTCATGATGACATATAAGAGCACTGAGTTTAGCTTTTAACTCGAAGTAACCATTCATCATAGCTTCCTTGTATTCTGCATATTCATCCAAATCTGTTTCTGCTTCCACAAGAGATTCTATTTGCGTTTGAACAATGTCATATTTATCCCATACTTCATTCAATTTGTCGAACTTCACCTTTAGTAGAAACACATCCGTTTCTTCGTTTGCAGTATCACACGACTTCTGTAGATATTTATCCCATACTTCATTCAATTTGTCGAACTTCACCTTTAGTAGAAACACATCCGTTTCTTCGTTTGCAGTATCACACGACTTCTGTAGATAAGTAAGCTCGCGTTTGATGATACCTCTGCGTTTGATCAAAGCTCGAAGCTCGTTTTCCATGTTGTTGTGAATAGAAGTACTTGCAGAAGTTGAATGTTTTGTAGATTTTCTGTTGCAGAATCTTGATATTCAAGTCACCGCTTGTTGGATGCTAGCCTGTAGCACTGCTCACTGCAGTAATGATACCAGCTGTAGTTGCTATTGATTCTTCGTGTGTCTGGGCACTGCCAAATAGATGCTACCTTGTACCATGAATTCAGAGTTGCTGGAAATCGAGCTAAACCGTCGCGGTAGACACGATCACTGGACGACTCGCGCTTTGATCGTGACCGAGAAGTGCGAAACTATACACGTGTGAGAGTTCAAGATTGTATCCAAATTAAATCCGGCTACCGGAATGGGACCAAAAATGTTAGCAAGAACGGCATATATCCGGCCCGGAGGACCAAAAATGTTAGGGATGGGAATATTTTTAAAATAAAAGGAGTAAACCTCTGGGCTAAGTTGAAGGACCATTCTGCTTCAGGGCAGAAACAATAGATAGAGCAAGTGGACTTATCGTAGGTCACTGGTCAGGGATCCACGGAAGTAATTGGAGTTCAACCTTTAACATGTTTAATTATGGAACTTTATTCACACGTAATGCACTAATAGAACTGAATGAAATAAACTGGTATAACAACTGAAATATGCAATGTACTGAGTTGGCGGGAAAACTGAGCACGTGGATGTAAATGTAATGAATTTACACCAGAGCTGAATTATATATGAAAACACTTGGAATAGTTGCTGGAAATAGTAGATTTATGTAGATTCACTGTATTATCAATATTAAGAGTAATCTTCAATTGCGATATAATATTACTTCATTGTGAACAATGATGCACAACGCGCCGTAATACTTATAGCGAGCTGAGAAGACAGATCTTCTAGCTGTAAAGATTAGAGCACTGTGGTAATTATTGCAGAATAATTACCCAAACACGACAAAACTTATTACTTGAAGTTTTGTGAATAAATTCGCGGTTTAAGATCAAAATGCGACTGTTGCTTTGTCTTGAAAGCGCGCGAACTGGGAACTGCGATAGCACACGTCGTAAGAGTGTGAATGCTGGCTGCTAACTGAACTGAAGCGAAGCTTTGCACACGTCGCTTGAACAAAGAATTACGTCATAAAAGGCGCGGAAGAGAATCACACCACCTTACAACTGCTGAGTCAGGCGCGGGTAAATATCTAGCGGCCATTTGAATAGAAGGACTAACTAGACATGTTGCTTGCACGAACAGATGTTGCGGCGATGAGGGTAGGTGTTTTTGTAGCGTAACAGAAATATTACAGAATGTTTTTATATTGCAGTATGACAAAACATAAAGTACTTGATGTTATCTTACAAATCACCACATAGATATAATAGTAAAACAGTTTATAAAATATAAAAAAACGAAAAAGAGAAAAGAAAAAATACACAAACAAAATAACTCAGTATCTCTCTTAAATACTGAAACAAATGAACGAAATAAAAATAAAAACAAAATAAGTGATTTATGTATAGCGTAGAGCTTTATCACTGGTACTCACTACTAAATTGCGGTATTTTGTTACCTGTTGGAGCGCTTTCAACCGCATGGAGCGGCCATCTTCAGCAACTGACTTCCGTGGTGTTGTTGTTGTTGTTGGGAAGACATTTCTGGATAACTGTATCGTACAGCGCGTGCGATTTGAATTGTAACTGTTCGTTTAGGATGTTGGTGTTGTCTTGTGTGGTGTGTCTGTATATTTCATATTGTTCGAGTGTGTTGAGTGTGTGACCTTTGTGGTCACAAAGGTCACACACTCAACACACTCGAACAATATGAAATATACAGACACACCACACAAGACAACACCAACATCCTAAACGAACAGTTACAATTCAAATCGCACGCGCTGTACGATACAGTTATCCAGAAATGTCTTCCCAACAACAACAACAACACCACGGAAGTCAGTTGCTGAAGATGGCCGCTCCATGCGGTTGAAAGCGCTCCAACAGGTAACAAAATACCGCAATTTAGTAGTGAGTACCAGTGATAAAGCTCTACGCTATACATAAATCATTAAGATTATCGCTACAGAATGGACAAAACTCAAGAACAAAATAAGTATATTGCAGTTAATTAGACTAATTATCAAATCCATTAAATACTAAATCCATTAAAGCAATCAAAAATAAAAATTGCAGACAAAACGATCCGTAATATTAAACGTAAATTAAATAACAATAAAACACTCTAACTAATCAGGAAGATAATATTATCAGAGCAGAGTGTGTAAATTAAAATGTAATGAATGTAGCAAAGTTTATTTAGGTCAAACTGGGTGAAATCTTAAGTTAAGGTTTAATGAACACATATTAGACTTTAAACACCATAGATATAAATCTGCATATGCAAAACATCTAATACACAACAGCCACCATAGTGGACCCCTTACAGATACCATGGAAATATTACACATACAAAACAACAGTTCCAAACTTAATGTTTTAGAATCTTTAGAAATCTTCAAACAAGGAATCAATATTATCAATGAAAACACAATCGAACAAAATAAATTTTTCGAACTATACTGCAACCTAATCCTGAATACTGCACAGGCTGATTAATTTAGGTTCTCCCAGCTGTAAACAGTAAGTACTTTTAACTTAACCAATTAATAATGTTTGAACTTAATAATTATACAGTATTATAATACACTAAATACTGAAACTATTTATATAATTTAGATTATCACACCAGACTGAAGATGACACAGATTGGTGTCGAAATGCATATGTGAATCTAAATACTGGGACAAGAAAAACGACACTGGAAACGAGACACTTAAAGAAAGTCAACCAGGTCTTAAACATAGCCGCAAGTTGGTAATACAGCAATTTTACTATAATATTGAAGCCAAGCAGGTCTTACACATAGCAAACAATAAAGACATTGATGACGAAATTTTATTATATTGTTTTATAGAGTTTTGACAAGAGAATATATCATTTTAATTTTTAATGTAGGCCTATATAGTGTAGCCTAATAATTTAACTGATGATTAATGTTAATTTCCTTTTAAATATTATGACTGGTGCACACCTGTGAATAACGTATACAATCAATTTTGTATATAATTTTACACTATTGTTGATTGTTTTATGTGTACCTTTTATTCTTTATAATTATAATTATAATATCAAACAATGAAATTTCGGAGCAATCTAATTGGTGCTTCTCATTCTTTGCATTCCTGGTCATCGGTCGTCAAACATTTTGCTCTTCCTGCATCGTATCGTTGACAAGTGTAACTTTGCAACAACAATAGGAATGAATTACTCTCTGTCAATAGTTACCATGAGTGTTTCCAGAGAATTGTTCAATTCCATTAATGATCTTTCAATTCCTATAAATAACTTTCATGGAAAATATTAATTGATCTTCAAATTTAATCAGTGGTCTAGGAAATGATGTGAAATTGGGCTATTCATAATTCAATTTTTAAAGTTGATAATGGTTTCTCAGGCTTCCAAGCACTTGAGTAGAAGGATTGATTCTGACCACCTTTGCTCTTCTTGTCATCTTCTGTAAGCTCAACACTGGGAAAGCCTCAAAGTCACACATCAGTTTTTTTAAATGTTAATCCGTTCAGGAAATATTACTAATGTGCTAACTTGAGTGAACACGATGGTGACATTTTTTTATACCAGAAGCTTGTGTTCCTAGTTCAGTGCAAGTCAATTCATTTTGTCAACATTAATCCACTTCTGTTTCATTTGTAATGAATAGTTTTAAATATTCTATTAACTTAGTTAATATAACTTTTTATGCAAGGACTCAAAATGAAACTAAAAAGAGTTTTAGGCCAGCTGATTATGGGGACTTGTCACTGAACTGCATTTGCCAGATCAGAGTTGAATCCCTTTTAACAAAGCAAGGACCAACTGGGGTTCATTGCAGTGTGCTTTTTTCATGACATTCCAACATTACAATCTGTCAATAGTTACCATGAGTGTTTCCAGAGAATTGTTTATTTCCATTAATGAGCTTTCAATTCCTATAAATAATTTCCATTGAAAAAATTAATTGATCTCCAAATTTAATTAGTAGCCCAGGAAATGATGTGAAACTGGTTTTGAGGCTCAAATTGGTAGCTGATTATTGAAATCATGTCTTCCATATGGTTGACCTATGTAAGTAATAGATTTCAAGATAATTTTTGACATGATCTGACATTCTCTCTGATATGTGAGAGGTCAAGAATTCTATTTTTGTCCAGTTAAAAATGCAATTTAATCTTACGTAGCAACGATGTTATGAGACTTATTTATTTGCCATTTAACTGAGTTATTCTTGTATACTGCAATAAATATTATTTAATACGACCTAGGTGTAAATAATTATATTTGTCTTCTAATACAGAATTTCTTGGTATTACAAAATTACATTATTTTGTTTTTACAGGGAGATATCTTCAAGCCAAATGGATTTCTTCAGGATGCTGGATGAGAAAGTTGAAAATGTAAGTGCCAAAAGCATGCTGTGAGCTTACATTGTAACAGTCTGCTAACACTGCTTGGAAAACTCAAAATTAACTTGACTCAGGTTTCTATAACACTGAAATAATAAAAATGCTGTAAAAGTGATTTCTTTCAGGGTCCTGACTATGACTCAGCAAATGAAGAAGAGATAGCACTTGAAAGAGCACGTTTATGTGCTCTTCTAAAGGACTGGGAAACTGCTAGCCTGAACAGTAGTTCAAATCGCCCTATGAGCTGTACACCAGTACATCGGAAGCTCCCAGCTAGGCCAACACAACATTATCATCAACAACTGAATGGTGATTTATTTCTTCAACAGACTTATCACCATCGTCAATATCAACACAATTCACAACCTCAACCTCAGCATCGTCAACAGTATATTCAGTATTCCAACAGAGGACAATATATGGTTCCTACAGCCCCACAGATTTCACACATAACTGCTCTCCCACTAAGGAACTATCAGCCCCCCCAAAATGTCAGTTCTATAGTTCAATATCGACAGCCAAGAGGAGCTTACACAGAATTAGCATGACAACGTGGAGAACATTATTATGATTACTCCACATTACAATATCATCAGCTACGGTGAGGGTGTATGTGCAGTGTCAGCCTATAATGAACAACTATGAGCACTTGAGTCATGACCAAAGTAAGTTAAAGTACTTATTATACAAAAGTGTACAATTCAGAGTTAAACCCTATTTTGATAGCTACTCAACATTGGACTGGATTCATAACTCAGTGAAAACATATAACGATTGTGTGAAATCACATGGTTAGAATTTTAATAGTGGCAAGACATACAGAGAATTGCAATGAAAAATAGTAAGATTACCTATTGGTTACCTAAGATACTTCATGAACAATGTGAGCAGATGCTACTTACTAATTTAAAACAACTGGTAATCTTTGAATATTTGGCCCTTCATACGTTTGTTTCTCTCACAAATTTCTGAAGGTAGGATCACAAAATAGCAACAACAGAATTAAAAAAAAAAAAAGTCACCAATCTTTGGCATGAAAATTCAAAGTGCCACAGATTTTGTGCGGAGTAGTGCCCTTGTGGACTTCTAGAGGCTTCCATCCACAACAATAACGGAATATGTGGACCATCATTTTCTTATGTACAAATAGTACAAGGAAATTAAAAAACAAAATGCTCCTAAAATATAAATGCTAGTGAAATTTTGAAAAAAATTTATATATTGCCAGTAGGTCTACTGAACGTTTTCATTTAGGAGGTACAAAAATTGAAATCACTTTTCAAATGCATTTAATAAAAATGGGGACATAACATGGTTTGGAGCAACCACATGGTAAATTTTGTCCCCTTAGAATGAAAATCTTATATCTCATAAAACACATACGTGGCTTTGTCACTTAATAAGGCTTCCTAGCAATACACTAGGATTCGTTTTTCCTCTCTAGAGGGCAGCACACATGTTATTATTGTAATATTGGTTGACAAATAGTTGAGATAGGCTACTTGTTTTTCTATCTAATAATAAATTAAAAATACCGTACTCTTGCTTCTCTTTTGAGATACGAGGTTTTCATTCTAAGGGGACGATTTACTCTTACAAAATAGTGAATGATTTATTATTATGTATTCTTAATATAAATACCCTACATTAAGAAAAAATTACTACAATATGGAATGGATTGAAACAAAGAAAGTACCGGTACCTTATAAAAAAATATTAAATTACCTATGGTATTAATTTTAAACAAAGAAAAACTTAATGAGCAGCATAATGAACGTTCTGAAATTTATTGAAAGCAATGATATTCAGTTATCAATTTTATAAATCATAACACATTCAAATCTTTTACATTCCCCAGGGCATGCAACTGTTGATGGAGGATGACAAAATTGGTTTTGCACAGACCAGTAATGTGGACATAAGGGGATATGAAACAGCCATCACTTTTCATGGTTAATTTACACAGGGACAAAACAAGATTTGACATGATTTAAGTTTAGAGATCGAAAGATCACTTAAGAAATAGGTTAAAACTCAATTTTATACAGGGATGTACATAATTGAGTTTGAAACGATGCTCCTCGTATGCAACCATCTTATACATTTTTGATCTCTCACTTTTGCTCATTTTAGTACATTCTAGTAAGCCTGCAGTGATGCTGATTTTCTACAAGCCACTTAAAATCCTCAATTACACTGCCTTATGTCTTTTGGGACCATCTGCATAGCCTAGTGGTTAACATTGCTGTTAATGGATTCACAAGTCTAGGTTCAACTCCCAATACTTCCTCAGTTTTTTCTGAGGTAGGGAGGTCTGAAATGGAATGAACTCAGCCTTGTGACATCAACTGATGAGCTACTTGAGAAAGAAGTAGCAGCTCTGGTCACAAATACCAACAATAGTGACTGTGAGTCAGCATGCTGACCACATGTCCTCAGTCCTGTCATCTGTCTATGGTAGACGAGCAGTGGTCAGATGATTGGGTCAGATGATTGGCTTGGTCCAGAGAGGTATGTAGTACCAGAGTATAGCTTTGTGTCTTTTGGTATTTTACATTTCACCACACAGTGCTACAGATTTCAGAAAATGTAATTTTAGATTGTCATAACTTTTTAACAACAGCTGCATACAGATATTTTGGCCCTAACCACTGCAGGTGTGCTGGAATTTTTATCACTCCAGTTCTTTTATATGCCTGTAAATGAATAGACATGAGACTGTTGCATTTACACAGACATAAATGTTTCTTTTGTGTTTATAATGTAGTGTGGTGCTTTTCTTCTCGATGCCCATATGGACCGTAACCAGTGACTGTGGACCATATGCCCCCTCCCGAATAGAGTTGTGAGAAGTGACAAAAACACCTAAAGTGAGATTATCTGTCAATGAGACCCCTAAAAGAGCAGCCAACATTCTGAACATAGACATTAATTCCCTGTATAACGGAAATTAATATGTTTCTAAACAAGGTCTTGCTGGAAGAAGCAAAAATATCAGCTTCACGACTCCAGCAAGTGAAAGATAATTTCTGGAATGTGCCTTAATAATAGCAAAGCAGGATTGTCAAGTAAATGGACTGCGAAAAGAGAATTCAGGGCTACAGCAGCAAGTATTGGACATAACCAAAGAAAATTCCAGCTTATTGAAGCCAATGTATGCAAGTGTGGCAGCATTGGCACTATCAAAACCCTCAAATGAAAATCACATAGAACAAGTAGCAGCCAACAAAAATGATGTTGTGTTTATCACTTCAAAATCCAATTAACAGCTAAGAAGTCTACAGGAGGAACTTAGAAAAATAATCAACCCAATTGAAGACAGATTTAAAATAAAAAAATTAAAACAATACCTAGGTCAGTAATAATAGAAACTGACATTGAGGAGGATATAAAAAGATCCAGGAAAAAAAAAAAACGGAAAAAGTTGAGAGAAAAATGGAACTACCAAAAAAGAAAAGACCTCTGTTATTTCTGTACAACATTCCATCCACTCTAACCAGTGAAAAGGTAATAATTAAGGAATATCATCAAAATTTTTATGAGGAAATGAACCTAGAACAATTTAAAACAAAATTCCTACCAAGATTCAAAACCAGACTAAAGGAGAAGGCAATAATCAACTATATAGTTGAGGTAGATCCAACTCTGAGGAGACAGATACTACAGAAAAGGTACTCTCCCATACTGCCTCAACACCAAAGGATTTCTAGACAATTGCACATTGTGCATGATGTCAGGACTTTGATCATGTTGCAAAATATTTCAAACAAAAGAAATCAACATGTGGACACTGTGGAGAAAAAGACCATATGAAAGCAAACTGCGCTAAAATAAGCCAGGCTGCAGTATACACACCATGCAAACTACGAGGGAAATGCTGTATTCAACACAATTACAAGGATTGTCCAATGTATCAAATCCTGCTCAACTGACATATTCAGAGGAGAGACTATGGATAATTCGAAATATAAGACTCATTATGTGGGTGTAATGTACAACCTTCTATAGGATATCAAGAAAAGACGGTAAAGATCTTCACCTTCAAGGAAAAGAAGAAATCAACTGAGAGATGTGGCTTACAGA
This sequence comes from Ectobius pallidus, assembly GCA_964059195.1. Taxonomy (NCBI): domain Eukaryota; kingdom Metazoa; phylum Arthropoda; class Insecta; order Blattodea; family Ectobiidae; genus Ectobius; species Ectobius pallidus. The sequence goes on along the minus strand of CAXKWD010000003.1, from coordinate 168,741,479 downwards.
GGATCCAGAATGAAGACCAATTGACAAAGACGGTACTCACCAAAGGTTATGAAGATGGAACTGAAACGTCAAAAAATCAGCATCGTGGAAATGGTGGAAGTCAGAGCTGATCAGATTGTCGTCACCACCAGGAAGTCAATCAGATTAAACCGTTCCAAAGGGAATCAGACTAAATTATTCAACTCAAAGACTTCGACAGAGACAATGAAAAGCAAATAATAAATTCACAAAACTCAGGACATTTCCTTAAACTAGGGTTGCCACCTTTTGGTAAGGCTAAGGAGGGACACTTATCGAATATATGCAGATCGCCGTCTTCATACCTAAATTTGTACACGGAACAATTTATTAATAACTGAAAGACGGAATATATTACAAAGCCAAAACTGAATAGGCTATGTAACAGTAACACTAACATTAGAAAAGAAAAGAAAACATTAGATGTTATTAGCAAAAACCTGGGCAAATTCATGACTTGAAGCTGTATTTCTTGTTTGATTTGGCAGCTTCTAATAGTTGTTTGTTCTGTTTCACCCTCACTAAATAATCTTTGCAGGTATTTGTAACATTTGTAGAAATGATTTCACTCTTTATGAGGTCAGCTGAGCACCTATTTCTGGATTCTGTCCATTTTAGATTCAAGAGAGAGAACACTCTTTCCACAAAGGCATTGCTACCAGGAATGCTCAGAACAAAGCATTTGAGATGGGGAATGTGTTCTTTACCAATCTCCTGAATAATTTTCTTCCCTTTCATACTCATACTTAGTCTCTCCTTCTGTATAGTTCACTTTAGTAGCATTTATTATATCTGAACTAATACGCCTAACTCATCCAAATTAACATCAGATTCTACATTATGAGCCTTCACAGAGTCTTTGAGATGTTTGAAAAATAGTGAACACTTAAGATTCAAGTTCTTCAGTGTGCCATAAAGATTATTTTCTGTGAAGTCAAATACTTTATCTAAGGAACTTAAAGCTTTCTCATAGAATTTCAAAAAACAATGTACACTCATAGACATGTTTCGAAAAAATTATGAACATTGGCAATCCAGACTCTGACTAGATAATGGCTTACCACTAAGTTTAGGAATAACAGGAGAAATATTTAATTAGTTCTTACACATAAAACACACAGAGAACATGGATTAAAATTACAACTGATAACACTACACACGTCTTGCTGTGCTATAATTCCAGAAGGAACTGTACTTGGCAAATCAGTGCAGAGTGTCATATGATCTGCTTTCGGTACTTCCCCGTCGGATCACCCGTTAATGGCTCGCACGCTGGTTGTACAGATCACGGACATACCCCAAGAATGCCCGCGCGACTTAGCCTATACAAATAAATTACAAAGAATAACATCATGGGCGGTGATTTCAATGCTGCCAACACGATACATTTTAGCGATGGAACGACATCGATATTTTGACCATGAGACGAAATTCACAAAAGACGCCACCAAGAATTGCTGTCTCATATTTTGTTTTGGAATAATTTGGCGTCCCGCAATATAATGCGTCCCTCTTAGGCATAATTCGGGACGCTGAAAATGTCCTTAAAATGCGGGATGTCCCGCCTAATTCGGGACAGGTGGCAACCCTACCTTAAACACTGAGACATATAAAAAACCTACGAATAATCCAGAACAAATCTATAATGACTTTGAAATAATTTTGAGACTGTCTAGACTTGAAGAACATACAAATCTGACTACAGCACTAAGACATGAAAACTCCACTTCAGGAGATTAAATAACTTTCCCATAGTCTGAAGTTTTCGATAGAATGCAACTAAAGGCTGCTTTCAGATCCTCAGGAGTTTCTGATCCTTACTAAAATGGCGTTTGGAAGGGGGAGAAAAGTGCTGTGCATCAATAAGTTGTACAACTTATAAATGCCCATGGACGAGCGGAATTTAATCCATGAGTGGAATGGCTCAGCAGTCATTTTCACATCTACCTTCCATAATGTCAAAAACATGCTTCGAATAGCATCCCTAAATGCTACGAGAAGCAAATCTGTCCTTCAGCAGGTGAGGAAGCTAGCTGAGGAAATGAAAGTGGATATTCTTTGTCTTCATTCTTTAAGAACCATACTCGATAGTGGGTAAAATTCTATACATGCCAGTGACTGGAAGAATCGTGTCTACAGGAAATGCCCCTATGTTGGCAATAATAGATAATCCATATGGAATTTTTGGGTGGGGTAGTGTATCTATGCTGATCGTATCTATGCTTTATACAATTAAAGTGTTTAAAATGTTTTTCATGGGCATCACCTTAGCATAGATGCCAAAAAATGATATCTTTCATAAAAAACCATTATTTTCCACATATATATTCATCAAAATTAGAAATGTCTTTTTTGGCATGTGCGTTGCAGCGAACTAACTATATAATACTGGTATTAGTCAACTTTTCTAAACCTTAGCATTGTTGTCTTCTTGGACACGTGATGCAATGTCCCGGAATAAAAGAGTACAAGAGTACAGTATTCCAGGGTTCGAGAGACTCTGAATGCCCGTGGAATTGAGGTGGGAGGGACCAGATAAAATAAGCGGTGGTTGGCAAGCCTGGAAGACGATGGGGCATGAAGGAGCCTCTGTTATAATAATGTTCTCTACTTTACTTTACTTTACTTTACTTTACTTTACTTAAAAAACAACGTACCCATTAAATTTAAAAAAAAAAACTACATTTTTCCTCATTCAAAGACTTCCTCGCAGCTTTCAGATGCTTTGTTTTAATATTCTAGCATGCTTGACATCGTTAGTCGATAAAGTGTGGTTATGAATTTGTAAACCAAATAAAGAATCTGGCCTGTCTCTAACAGACGACATATTAAGTTACAGCCGGCAAAATTTGAAGTGCAATATTGAGGTAAGCACAAATGTGACATTAGCTATAAGTGGATAGAAAGTAGGGCATGGGTTAATGGAAAGTGACCATAATTATTAATTACTAATAATTAATGGCAAATAGCAAATTGTGACCTAGTTTTTGTCACAAAATTCTTGTTGAAAATAATTTTATAATGTTTCACAAAGCTATAATTTCATTTCTAGTTATTCATGAATTGTATAAGAACCTGACGCGATGGGGCAAAATGGAGATTATTTTCGAATTCAGGACAAAGAATCCGTTTAGAATCACCTATCAGATTCAAAACAGCAGAAAATAAATATCATAATGCAGAACGGTGTAGTTACTGTGACAAAACTAATGGAGATCAATGATCAACACACTGGATGTGTGGAATTGCACACGACACAAGGAAGATTGATACTGGCAAGTATAGATCCATATCTGGAAAAAGTGCACAACGTCTGTTTAATGAACACGTAAATTCCAGTCATCCTTTCAACTGATGCAAATGATCACTCTGAACTTTGCTTTGACAAAAAAAAATTGATGATGAGGTCTGGCTCTAGAAGAACTGGTAAGTGAAATAAAGTTATTCATAATTAACAAGCCTAACAATCCACCCACATACCGTATTTAGGGTGTTCTGGCCAAAATGGTACTAGCACAGATGTGACATTAGCTGTAAGTGGATAGAAAGCAGGGCAAGGGTTAATGGAAAGTGACCATAATATCATCAGTTTTGAAATCGGCAGAAAGATGGAGGCACTATCGAGTATGGTGACTAAGCAAAAGTGTATATATGATATTAGAAGTGCAGATTGGGAAATATTTTGTAATACCTTTAAACCTCTGTAGATGACCATGTTAAATTGTTGTATTGAGACTAGCCAAAGAGCTTTAAAAAACAAACTATCAGGCGATGGCAATAGTTATACCTCTGAAGGTTAAAATCAACAAGATACCGTGGTATGATCACTTGCAGAGATTAAGAAGACAAGCAAGAAAAGCTAGGAGAATATACCAAGAGTGCTATTATCCAGAAGCAAGAAAATTATTCTAACAGATATAAAGGAGGAAAAACAGAATTTTCAAGATGAAGTACAACAACTGACACTAAGGAGTTAGGACAGGTTTGTACACGAATAGCTTTCTGAAAACCCCTGGGTAATTCCTTTAAAAATTTCTGCTGGTAAAATTAGACCTCCTACCACTTTTTCGACACTATGCGAGCTTGGTCTCTCACTAGAAGTTGGATGAAATCTACTGAACTCGTTTTTAATGTCTTGCTTCCAGATGACTGCACTCAAAGTGATGATCCTGGACACACTTTTCTAAGGAGTGTGAACTGAATAAACCTTACCACATTGACAATATTTTTGAGCTTATTACACCAGAAGAAGTAGAGATGACCATCAAATCACTGAAAAGACAAAAGCGCTAAATCCTCATGGAATAAAATAGGAAATTCTTAATGATGATGATGATGATAATAATAATAATAATATCAAGAAGAAGAACAACAACAAGAAGAACAAGAACAAGAACAAGAAGAACAAGAACAAGAACAATAATAATAATTCACCATATTTTTCAACAGATTTCACCTTTTGGAACTGAACTGATGAGCAAATGCTTGAGGCGAGGAAAATTTCCGAAGATTTGGAAATAAAGTGTAGTAATTATTCTTCATAAATGGAGGATAAGATCCACTATTATCAAAATCCCACAGACCTATCGGGCTGCTCAATGTCCTGGGCAAGATGTTTGAAAAAATACTTTGCCATAGGTTACAAAGACATACAATAGATAGCAAATGGGAATGCATCCTCATCGGTATGGCTTCAAAACATGGAAATCTACTGTAGATGCTATTGATCGAGCAATTAGGTCGATAGAGTCTGCAAGGGGAAAAATGTTGTAGGAGTTTTTGTAGATTTCTCAAGGGCATTTGACAACCTTTGGTGGCCGGCCTTGTTTGGATGCCTGAGGGAACTTGAATGCCCTGCAGAATTATATAACACCTTCAAGGACTTCTACCAAGAAAGATTTACCATGATTGAGTGCCATTGTAACAGAACCATAAAAAACTCAACAAGGTGCCCACAAGGATCTGTTTGAGGCCTTATTTTCTGGAATGTGGGAATGGAACCTGGAGTCTTAAGACTGGAAGAATCAAGTGACCTACTTGAACTGGTAGCTTTGACAAACAACTTACTTTTGGTGTTTGAGGCAGACTCAAGACTAGAATTGGAATGTAGAACAAATAGGACTCTAGAAGTACTAGGTAACTGGTATGCAGAAGTAAAACTAAAGCTGGCATCGGCAAAGATAACTTATCTTTTGCTTAAAGGGAAGCTTCTGCATAATCCAATGCTCAAGATAAATGGACAAAGCATAAGAAGAAGCAGAACGGTGAGATACCTAGGGATTAACCTGGATGAAAATCTTACTTTCTTGCACCATATTGAACGTGTAAGTGCAAATTGGACAGATTTATCAACCTTGGAATGACCCAAGTTTCGTCTTCCCCCAAGGGTGATGAAATTGTATCATGAGGCAATACAGGGTCCATAGTGGGCGGGGGCATTGGTTAAAAAACATCAAGCCAGCTGCGTACCTTCATAGTCTTTAGAGGAGAATCCTTCTATGACTAACAGGAGTTTATAGAACAACAGCAACTGATGCCTTAACCACAGTCCTTGGGGTTATACCACTGGATATCCTTATAAGGAAAAGAGGAGCTACATTCTGGATTATATGCTCACAAAGAGTTCATACTTAACACTAGAGTTGAAAACAACAAAGGATGTCAAGAATGTGATGTTGGATATATGGCAAACCAGACTGGAAGAAAACAATACAAGATATAGGACTTACAATATTTTCAAGTATGTACACAAAGACTAGAATTGAAACATCTACAGCCGTCCCAAGGTTTGCTCCACTATCTGATGGGCCAAGGATCCTATTTAGTTTACATAAAGGAAAAGGGTATTGTGGACTCTAATGCATGTGCATGTGGAGGAATAGGTACTCCTGAGCATGTGGTTTGGGAGTGACCAAACACTTTTCAGTTGAAGGAGCCTTTTCAAAGACTTCTTCAAGGTAGTTAAATAGGGAACATACTCATGGATGTTATTGGATGAAGCAACAAATAGGGTTTCCCAGAAAGCAAAGAAGGCTATATAAATAGCAGACACATACAAAGACAATAAGACATATGATATAAGACACACAAGGACACATGACATGAGACAAATTACTAATAAAGGACAACACACAACGGCATATGACTTCATGATGCTAGGATAACCTACTGGTTGACTCTGATGCCTAAAGTCTGGCTTCCAGACTAAGGACTCTGGTATTCACCTGGTTGATGATGAGTTGATAGTGAGGACGTGGGAGTGTACTGCATCTGTCAAAGATGGTATGTTTAGGCATGACCTCCCATTCATCGTAGAAAATCCACAAAAATCCCAGATTCAACATTTACTGTAGTTAGTGTGGTTCATATAATATTAACACTTAGCACGCTGCGAATTTTATTGCTGTAGGCAGCAGATTCTCCATTAAATTAAAAAGTCCTGTGAATTATGAAATGTTTCCTAAAAGACATCAATATTACATAATATCAAACGTTTACCTTGTTCTGAAGAAAATATTCACAGCTGGAGTAAGTAGGAGATAACAGAAAAACTTCTATCGGACTTAGTTACCAGAATAGTGGCATAACGGATATTCCACTGTATTCTAAGATCTATTCATCAAAGAATAAAAAGTAATCTATTGGATCTGTGTTTCTATTAACCAGTGGCGTAGCTTGACATTTGTGTTCTGGGTAAACTTTGTTTTAAAAATTAAATTTATAATGACTGTTTAAATGACACACAAATTCTCAAGTATTAATAGAGTTTTAAGTACCGGAAATGTCTGCACATGTATTCGATCATATAGGCCTACACCTATATAAAGCATTACTATTACTGTACTAAGATGTTTGAAAAGTTTGGTTATTTTCATGCAAGACAATGCCAAGCTCAGGAGTTGGTAACTTAATTTAGCTTCACACGTTTTTTCATAACACAGAACTAAAAACGGGGTTTAAAAAAATCAACTGTATATCGGTGGAATTGTCCACGCAACACTGAAAAATAATCAAACACACAGTTTAGGTCAGCAGTGAGAATGTAATGTTTATGTTACCCCGGTTCCAAGTGAGCAAATAAGGGATGAGACTACAGCACCGAAAAATCTTTCTAGTCTCTGCGGTGGTGCCATGTGTCGCTTTTGCGCAAGGAATTAGACTATCTTCTCTCAACAATGTAGGTTAACATTTAGTGGGAAAAGTCATATAACTCACACTTGAATGAGACTAGAACTTGGCTGACCACTATCCAGTCTCAGCTCGCCTCTGCTGCCGCATCATGAGATTTCGAGGCTGCCTAAGCACGCGGAAACACAATTGTTGCATAATAACAGTGGAAGTGGAGTATGCAGCAGCAAAAAGTATTTTAATTATAATACTAATGGGTTTATAATTATTAATAACTTGGTTGACGATGCTTTTATTTCTTTCTTTATGATTCCACTTTTCTTAGCAATTTATTTAGGTAGACTCAGTCTCAAAGTCTACCCTCACGCTACGCCACTGCTATTAACTGAGATGTAATATGGGACCTTGGTTGGTTTGTAATTGGGGATGGGCCTGGATCTGAATCAGTCAGGTCTATGCAGTCAAAACTGCTATGCCTGCATTTACCCTGTCACTGTTACTTGTGTCGTTGTTGCTCTGAGTAGCATCATCTGGTATAAATTCTTCCTCACCATTACTAAAGTCACTAATATGTTTTGTTTAACACAGACTAGAGCTACTGAGTTAAGATGTTCGTCACTTAGCACCCTCTTGGATGCCATTTCACTATCAAAACAGTAAATAAATACAGTAGAACTCCAGTTATCCAAACTCCAACTATCCTGATTGCCAATTATCTGGATTGCTTTGAGGCCATAATCAAGTGGTTCTTCTAGCACCAAGCATTGGGAAACCCTCTTTCTGTGCTGATTATTTGCAAAAAAAGCAACATTTTTAGCTGGCAGAATTGACAGTTTATCAGCAAAACTGATTAGTTCAAGATGTGACACTTTACAGTAGGCCTACACTACTGTAAACTTTTTTAAATAAAGAAATTACCATTATCATGATTTATCCAGTTATCCGGATATTTCATTTTCTGGATTGGGTCTGGCCCCAATTAATCCAGATAACTGGAGTTCTACGAAAGAAAGAGGTAAGAAAAATTTACCGCTGTCCTTCTAGATAATTTATATTTTTTTGATTGATGCAATCCACAAGGAAATCATGATGAAGGGGATTTACTGCAGGAAGTGTGAAAGAGACTTCCCATGATATCTAGTATCAATTTTGTGCATTCCATCACCAGAGAGACAGGCCGGTAACGTGAATTTAATATATTAAATTCTGCACTATCACAGAAGACACTGGATTTAATATATTAATTTTTGTGTACAAAGTGTTCGGTTATCAGTGGTTTTTCTTTCTTCTTGAATTAGCAAAATCTTTTTTCTATTTCTTTATATGGGCCTACATTCTTAACATAAAGGTATAAACAGTTTAGATAACCTATGTCATTATAAATCAGTAAGCTACAAAATGTACAGTGCTATAAAGAGGGTTCTGATAGGAATCCAGGATAGAGACTAATAAGTATTATCAACAAACTGCCAGAATGCTTTCATTTATTCAGTGATAATTGCAATTATAATATGTAGAAATAAGTTTCTTTTAAATCAATATCTGAGTTGACCTCCAGATTGATTTATTAAGCAGGGATTACAGAAGAACAAAAGTCTAAAGTTTGATAAGCATATGTGAAGGAATATGTGGGTAATGTTATTTGTCAAAACTAATTGTATAAGTGTATTACACACTGTAAAACAATATGCTGTCATGAGAACTGATTTGCATTTAATAAATTCTGTCTAATATATCACCATAAAATATGCGCTAAATTGGGCATTCCTCTGGTACCAGTCAACTGATTTGATCTAAAATAATATGCTTCGTCCCTTGGACGTTGTAAATGCATATACCAAGTTTCATGAAAATCCGATATAGCTTATTTGAGTTATTGCTTGTACAGCACACATGTGGACAGACATTTCCTGTCAACCACACCTTCTCATAAAGTACCATTCTGGCACAAATAAATGTCACTGAACTGGACTGGAATAAAACTTGCAAGTTTGCTAACAGAAAGTCATTTACTGGCTATGAAACCCAGCCTCATCTTGTACAGCACACAGGTGGACAGACATTTCCGTCAACCACACATTCTCATAAAGTACCATTCTGGCACACATAAATGTCACTGAACTGGACTGGAATAAAACTTGCAAGTTTGCTAACAGAAAGTCAGTGCCTTACTGGCTATGAAACCCAGCCTCATTATTCTAGATTAGCAGCAAGAGATCAAGTTCTTGATAATATGCAAGTACAGTGAAACCTGCATTAAATGACCACTGATGTTCCATCAAAATTTGGTCATTTAGAAGATTTGATGCTTAATAGCAAAAGGCTTTGAAAAGGTTTGCATCCTCTGTGTTTAGTGGAGTAATCCAATTAAATCATGCAAACCCCTTCACGTTTTAAAACAAAGAATCAACAAATCAATTTGAACACTATTTTATTAATTCTCATGGCTTGTAGGCTAACCTGTTTAAATGAATGCTGTTTAAATCAATAAAATATTGAAAATACTTTAAATTACACTTGAGAAAATTAAAATTAAAATTCAAATACCAATTTCGGATGAACTGCTTGTTGTTACTGTTCAAGAGGGTTTTTTTTAAATGTATCCTGCAGTTGAAGTTGGTAATATAGTAATTGTTTGTTGAACAGGATGATAAATACTCTTCAAGCAATTTTAATTAAGTCACCAATTATATACAGTATGTGGATGTGTAAATATCACTGCTGAACTGACAATGTGTGTTCAGATTAAATAACCTATTTTTTAGGTTAGGCTATGTGATAATGTTAAGTTGTGATAAAATTTAAATCACTTGTCATATATGACAATGCTGAATGCTGTGTAATAATAATTACTCGGCAAGGATTAATGTAATTATAATGGTGAAGTTAGTGATTAATTTCACAAAATTGATGACGCATATATGTTGGACGAGTTTGAAGTTATTAGTGATTAACTTCATAAATAAATTAACACTGCTTCATGGTCACTGTTGGATTGAACGTGGTGGAGAAACTTCACATGTGAAGCACACACGACAGAGAAAGCAAAGAAATTGCTGATAATTGTCTTAACCAGAAGACAGGTGATTTGCAATTTAGAGTGCCTTCACCCGTTACATGGCGAAGCACCACGAAGTATTGATTGAAAAGAATTCACATGGTTTCTGTGCCGATGAAATTGCACAGCGCAGTGACTTGGCAAAATGTTGTTGTTCTGAGATGAACATGGCTTCTGGCGACGCTGCAGGGTAACCATTGACTATAATGAATGCAATTGCATCGTAATTAAATGACATCATCTGAAATGTGATTGGCTAAAACCTTTTGATGACAAAATTAATATCCAATTATAAATTAATTACATATAAATACAAGAATGACAATTTTAACACCTTTAAATACTCACCACACCAGGTCGTGAACCTAAATTTAATTAATTTTCATTATAATAAAATAACGAAAAAATGTGTTTTTTTTATTTTAATTATTGAACATAGCAGATATTTCGGGAGGGGTTTCAACCCCCCCAACCCTCCCTCACCATACGCCCATGCCTATAAGCACTATTGCCAATTCATTTCCTTCTATTTCTCAAACAACATGTTTAAACATGTCTCTGGGGACATGTGATCAGGTATTAATAGAGATGAATAATAAATACATTTCTTACTTTGTTCTTATGACAACATTTGCCATTGCAGTGTGATATTGGTGCTGTGTGAGATACTGGTGCTCTATGTGATAATGGTTTGTTAATTATCTTGTTCATGCTTATGATACACCATTGAGCTTGATGGGCAAGAGCAGTTTAAGTTGTTTGTTTATACAGTCATCAAAGGTCTTAAATTCTGAATTCAACTGTAGCAATTGACATCTCATTAATCAGTCCAAAACAAACACAAGGAATATGTACCAGTGTAATAAAACGATAAACGCGGGAAGTGATATAAACAGTGAAACTAATGAATCTTAAGAGCTGATGGTCGACTTATATATAAGTGTATATAAGTTGACCATCAGCTCTTAAGAATATGTACCGGTACCTGAAAATTTCAGTGTAAAAAAATTTTGTTTAACAATAGCATGTAAAATTAAAATGAGAGAGATAGATTTATTGGTAATTTTCTTTCCAGGCTTGTCTGTCCCTACCAACATAATACTGTGTCTCTCTATGATAGGCCTACCTAAGCATCAATCTTTGTGCAAGAATAGTTCACATAACTTGAATTCATCTCCAAGGCATATATATATAACAGAACTCATCAGAAAGTTCAGTTTATGATGGACCTATACATGCTTACTTGTTTGAAGTTCAGATTTAAGATAAAATTATTTTAATCAAAATGTAGAAAATGAGAGCATTGTATTGTAGGGTGGAGTGAAAGTATAGCCAATTTTTTTTTTTTTTTAATTCGACTTTAATAGCATAGAAAAGTTGTCATTTTGGTACCATAATGACTGAGCTAACATATTTTTGCTCTATCTTCTCATCTTGAGGTTCTGCTCTGACCTTGAATTCAGCAAAACTTGCTTTGTTTTTGTAACATTCTATTTTTAATATATGCAATTTTTTATATTCAACTTTTAATATGGTGGAAAAATTGTCATTTGGTACCTTAAAGTTATTCCTCAGGTTCGCGAGCGACCCCTGGTGATCCCGTAAGGGGATATTCTCAGCGTATTTGTTACTGGGGTGCGCCAGTTGGTACCTTAAAGATAGAGCTAAAATATTTTTATTCTACCTTTTCATCTTGAGGGTCCGCTCTGACCTTGACTTTTGGAAATTTTGATTTATATTTTAACCCTATAATGTTTATAAGTTTTTTCTCTCCCAAAAATCAATTTCAAATATTGTGGAAAAGTTCCAATTTGATATCACTAAGACAGAGATGGAAAAGCTTTTTTTTACCTATTCATTCTTTCCAAAAGTACGCTCTGACCTTGAAACCCTCCACCAAGTTGCAAAACAAAGTGAAAGTGCAGTACCAGTGTTTTCATAATCAAGTTTGAGTTCATCAGAAATGGACATAAATGATGACATTTTCATATCTTCTACTTCAACTTTTATAGGAACAGTTAATGAACCACCATATTCCATGAAGCCACCACCCAGTTCACAACAAAAGCGAGTTTCTTTACCAACGCTGGCAAGGGAATGTGACAGATACGATGTTTCAGACAGAGCTGCAGCAGCAATCTCAAGTTCTGTGCTTCAGTTTAGTTATGGAACAAGATTCTGCAAGCGTAATCACAGCAAAATCATAAGAGAGAAAAAGAAGAAAAGGAAGAAGATACAGGAGACAGGAAGACCGAAAATGTTACATGGATTGTACTTTGACGACAGAAAGGATAAAACGTTACAACTTGCAAGTTTAGATGGAAAAAGAAAACCGTAAAACAGTAGTGGAAGAGCATTTTGCTCTGATTCAAGAACCTGGATCTAAGTACCATGGCCATGTGACTCCATCTAGTGGCACAGCGAACATCACCAAAAGCGTAACTGACTATCTAACAGAGAACAGAATTTCTCTTGGTAACATTGTAGTTGTTGGATGTGACTGGACCAATGCAAATACACAAAAAAATGGAAAGGTATTAAGGATTCTTGAAGTTTATTTTTAAAAAGCCCTTACAGTGGTTAATATGTAAAATCTATTCAAATGAGGTAAGTCATCTACTGGAACACTTAGGCCCGGTATTATAAAGAAAGTTTAACTCTGGTTTAGGTTTAAACTTGAGTTTTTCATGTTATTGGGTATTATAAACCTTAACCCCAGCTAATCTTCAGTTTAACTTTACTGGAACTCATCTTCGATTTAACTTGAGGTTAAGGCAATGTTTGAAGATGACAGTCCCAGCTATAAATATGGATATTGCAGATAAATTTGAGGAATTGCAAAGTTTATCCCACGCATCTTCTTTTCGTCTCCATGTCGTTGAATCGGTTTTTCTACACTCAATCACTGTATTTTTTTACAAGATCCATTAAAAGTTTTGTTTCTTTGGTAGAAAAATTAGCACATCGTTTAGCATTGTTTTCGTTAATGCCAGTAATTTGTGCTACCCCAAATACAATCGATTTCTTTTGTTTGTGTGTAAACAACGATCGAACGTCATTTTTTCTCAGTCAGCAGGTCTACCAACACCTTTCACTAGGGGTTAACTTAACCAGAACATTATAAAACGGCAGCTACAGTTAAACTTTAGGTTAGGTTTAACTCAATCTAAAGATCAACTTTGTTTATAATACCGGGCCCAAGATGGTAAAACTAGAAGACCACGTGCATTCTGTGGTATCATTGAAAAAACATTGGCTGATTGGGAACAGTTACCAATTGTACCATTTGAGTCAATTCAAGTTAACCTTCCAGAAATAAATAGAAAAGACATAAGCACTGATTACTTATTTGAGGTTTGCCAAGCTGTGGCTAGTGGCCAGTGCTCTAAAAATTTTATAAAACGAGAACCTGGAACATTATCAAACCCAAGGTGGTTAAAGACGGCAAATCAAATTTTACGATTAAACATGACAACTGATAGTCCATCACAGAATTTATGCACATTAGCAGAATACATTATGAAAGTGTATGCACCAATGTGGTTTACATTAAGATTCACCACTTCTGCAAGGATAATAATAATAATATTAATAATAATTCTTTATTAGCTGTCAGGATATGATGTCCATAGCTTCGTCTGTCATCTTAATTCTATAGGCATGATTTTGGTATATAATATACAATACATATGACAGAATAATAATGATAAAATAATTACCATACTTTACGGACTATAAGACGCACTTTTTTTACCTTGATAACAGAGCCTTTAAAGGTGGGTGCATCTAATGGTCCGAAGTACAAAAAAAAATGTATATATATTTATATATATTGCTGGAATACCATAGTTATAAACAAAGTGTTGTAAACGATAAGATAGTTACAAATTGTGGCATAGACTGTACATCAGTGCACTTGTCACAATCGTAAAATGAGGGTAGCTGGAAGCAAGGTATACAATGTGAAAAGAAAGGAATATTGGGCTTTTCATACAAAAGGAGATTTCTCTGTGGGGTGGTCAAAACGAAGGCATTAAGATCTAAGCAACCTTGTCCAGTTACACTTATCGTATGCTGAATTCAGAGTTAGAGAGTTTAAAAGTATTTTATGAGAAATCAGTTCAGTTGTTAAAATTTACGTGTTGCCACCTCTACAGAAGAGATTTTCGTACAATGCAGATTTTATGTTAGAAGTGATTTACAGGGATTCCATTGTACAAGGCTATAATTTGCTTATGGAATGGAGTATACTATTCCCTTTAAAATATTTAATTTAGAATCACTTTAAATTTATTTTCCTTTAAATTTCCATCCTAAAATTAAGGTGCCTCTTATCGTCCGGAACGTCTTATGGTCCATAAAATACGGTAATATACACATTTATAAATTTCTTATAATTAAGTATTAATGTACACATATTCAATATGTTATAAGAATGTCATATCGGGTTTTGACAACATTTCCACAGAGTTAAGGAATTCTTGTACATTGTAAAATAAATATTTTAGAAGTAGAGTTTTTACTTGCTTTTAAAATGATGAGTGTTTGGAACTTTGAGATTGTTGGGTAGTTTATTATACATAATAAAACCTAGATGAGAAATGCTGTTCGAGCTCCTGGTAGTTCTATGACAATCTAAATGAATATTGTTAGCTGCTCTTATCTGTAGTGATGTATTTCAGAATTCTTCATGAATAGATTCCTATTTTTGTGTATAAATGTTACAGTTTCTAATATATATAAAAAGATGGTAGGGGCAAGATTTTTAATGTTTCAAATATTGGTTTACTAGGTGTCCTGACTGGTAAGCTAATTGGAGCATAACTTTTAGTATTCTCTTTTGCAGTTTGAATATTTGCTTGGCTATTGTTGAATGTCCCCAAAAAAGGAATACCATAACTTAACACTGACTGGACACAGCTGAAATATAAGGTCTTTAATACATGTATTGTCGAGACCTGAATGAGTACAAGAATAGCATAACATAACTGGCTAAGCTTGTTACTTAAATATGCTATATGTGGTTCCCATGTAAGATCCTGGTCAATCCATATCACAAGAAATTCTGTCGTATTTATTTTGGCAAGTGCTGTGTTATTAAGTCTAACTTGCAAGTTGTCTATAAGAGTTTGTGAATGAAAGAGCATATATATTGTTTTATCGGTATTTAGAAAGAGTTTGTTCTCTTTCAGTCAAAGTTCTAAGCTAATATTTGTTTCATTTATCTTTTGCTGAAGTGAATCACTGTCAGAAAACTGGAGATTTGTATCATCTGCAAACATAGTTGTCTTAGCCCGTGTTAAGCTGAGAGGGTCATTTATAAATATTAAGAATAATATTGGGCCAAGAATTGATCATTGTGTCACTCCATTAGTTATAGTTACGGCATCTGACTGGGCAGAGTCAACTTCAACAATATGAAACAATCCATTCGTATGCAATACCTCTGATTCCTATATTATATAATTTATCAATTAAGTTAATATATTGTGATTCACTAGATCAAATGCTTTAGAGAGGTCTAGAAACAGACCTGCCACATAATGTCTTTTGTCTTTAGCAACTAACACATCATTAACAAAGGAGAATATTGCTTTGTTTACAGATTTATTTTTACAAAAGTCAAATTGGGATGGACTGAAGTAATTCTTTTTTTCAATGAAGGATACTAGCCTGTTATACATCACCTTCTCTAAGATTTTTGAAAGAACTGGTAAGATTGATATTGGCCTATAGTTTTCAACATTGGTTTTTTCTCCTTTCTTAAATATTGGTTTAATTTTGGCTATTTTTAAAGCATCAGGAAATATCCCTGTAGATATGGAGGAGTTACATATGTCAACAAGTGGTATTATTATACTCTGAGAACATTTCTTTATTACTGAGCTGGGGATTCTGGGGATTCTGTCTGTCCACAAGTTGACTCGTTATTTAAGTTATTAATTATGTTCATAATTTCAGTCTCATTAACAGGTCTAAGGAAAATGGTTTTGTCTACAGGTAAAGTGAGATTACAGCTATTTTTATACTGAGGAGTTATGAATTTTTTCGTAATATTTAGAAAGTAATCATTGAATGTTTGAGCTATTTCCAGGGGCTTGACCAAGTGTTTATTAAAATGTAGCAGCTCTGTTTTTGCTTTAGAATTATCAAAGTTTTTACCTGTTTCTCTTTTAACAACATTCCATATGGCTTTCATTTTGTTTCCATTTGTGATGTAATTATTATTATATGAAGGGTATAGGGGAAGAAGGCAGAATGTCAGTAAATCAAAGTTTTGCAGGAAACGATTTTTAAAGTTTGAGTACTCTAAACGCAGATGTATGAAATCAATTATGAATACATTTTCATTCTACAGTAAGAATAATGTGTTTTGTACACGTGTTGTGAATATCAAGTTCTGAAATTAACTTAATCATGTAAAAAAATCGTAAAATGCGATAAAATGCCCAACGGTACAGGGGAAGAAGGCGAAATGTCAGTAAATCAAAGTTTTGCAGGATACGATTTTTAAAGTTTGAGTACTCTAAACCCAGATGTATGAAATAAATTATGAAAACATTTTAATTCTGTAGTAACAATAATGTGTTTTGAACACTTGGTGTGAATATCAAGTACTGAAATTAACTCAAACATGTAAAAAAATTGTTAAATGCAATGAAATGCACAAACATTTTGAGGTAGTAACTTACGTGAAAAAGTATAGTTATGTTTTATGTGGTCATCACCTACATTTTACATAACTTTTAAGTTATTAAAAATTGCAATGAAACATTAATTACATTATGAGACATTAATTGCCATGCATTAATTATTCCTTATGAGGAAGTGACTAATAGAACATCTGAGCTATGTGGAACAACATTTCTTCAAATGGTTTACATCTGCGCACTTCTGCTTTGAAAGTGGGATAAAATCTAAAACAAAATAAATGCAATGCAGGTAATAATTAGGTTTATAAAAATTAAAGGAGTAGAAAGATTTTTTCCTTAAAATTTTGGGAACCAAAAAATGAAAAAAAATTTCTACATGTAAACAAACATGGTTTGTGTCGTTAGTAAAATAGAAACACTTAAGCGCATAAAATCGAAGGCAATGATTAAGTTTTAATATCATTACTAGGGCCCGATTTTTAGATTTTATAAGCTCTGTGTTAGTTTTTTAAACCTATTAAAATAGTTTTTTTTTTTTACCTACAGTATATCAGACAACAATCACTAATAATGGAATTTGGATAAACGTAACATTACACCACCTAGAAAGTAACGCGCCAAACTGACACGTTATTTTCCTGTCGGCATTTCCATTTGCGGTCTGTTGGATTATATTATTATTTATTGAGGACAAATAGTAGTTTGCACTTTCAAATCCAAGCAGATGGAAGACTCTGTTGCCAAATTAATCTAATAATAATAGTAATATAATACAAAATTTCAGCTTTCCTTTGCTCTTGTTTCCGACTGACATTTGGCAACTTTTGTAAATACTTCAGCACGCAACTATTGATGAGTATGTCCTTCTCGCATTAAAGAAACTACATTTCAAAGCCCGCACCAGTGCGGTGCCTCAGACGAGGATAGCATTAGAGGACAGTGAGTGCCATTGTCTCCTGACTCGCCGCCTTATTTCGCTGTGACGCATGGACAGTCCGCCTTCATTCCCTGTACGGTGAAATTTAAACTGCTATTTTCTCCTTACCTTACACTTTTTTCACCGGTTTCATAAGCAACACTAAAAGAGTGCTCAGCCAGCTACCAGATGGGCTTGATAACTAAATTTTCTATTTTTCTTGACATTCCCCATTCTTTCCCTGTACCCTTCATACTGTCTCTTAGCTTCTAGTATAACTTTTTTTAGAATGCTTACATATTTTTTGTAAAATACATTCCTGATGGAAGCAAATATTTTGTGATGGTGGTCACTTACTGCTTAAAGTAGTGTGGCATTGATAAAATGTTTTTGCAGCCATTGCAGACATCTACTTGAAATATTTGCAGACACATTATGGCTCAAAGGTTTCAGTTATCTTCGATGGTTATCCTTCAGATGCTAATCAAACAAGCACTAAGAATTGTGAAGGATTCCAACGGGCTATGTGTTCATCTCCTGATGTCGTCTTTGATAGAACCACTGTTTTGAAAAGTTCACAAGAAACTTTTCTTGCCAATGAAAATACAAGAGGCACTTCAAAGAATTTCTCAAAAATGAATTGGCAAAAGCTGGAATACAAGTGAAACAGGCTGTTGAAGATGCAGATTGTTAGCACTGCCTTCTCAATGGCATCTCAATACAACACTGTCTTTGTAGTTGGGGAGGACATAGACCTCCTTATTCCCCTCACTGCATTACCATCCCCTCATATAAAGAATACATATCTCCAAAAGTGTGGAAGAGGCAAAGCTGCCGACATCTTCTATTCAAGCCAGTCATTTTGCCACAGCTTCTCCAACATGCTGTTCATCCATGCATTCAGTGGTTGTGACACAACATCTGCAGTTTTTGGCCACGGGAAAAACCACTTCTGTTCACTGATTTTGAAGCATTCTGAACTAGAAGAGGAGGCTAATGTATTTCTGAACCATCAGGAGAAGTGGCTGAAGTGGACCAACGTTTTTTGGTTCACTTATATGGAGGGGACCCTGCTACACAAACACTTGACAAACTTCGGCACGGAATATTTGTAAAAGCTGCAGGAAGAATGAAATTAACTTAGTGAGGCTGCCTCCAACCAGTGATGTGGCTCAATTTCATGCCAAGCGAACATACCACCAAGTTCAAGCATGGCTCGGTGAATACAAAGACCCTTTGAAGTCGGGCTCGGTGAACACACCAAGGGGCCTCTTTCCCTTTATAGCCAAGAAGGAGCCAGCTCCAGAATCAATTCTGAAAAGTATTTCCTGTACCTCCAAGAAGGGGTGTTTAAACGCTTGTGGGTGTCATAAAGCTGGATTAAAGGGCACAACCATATGCAAACATTGTAATGGACAGTCGTGTGAAAACATACTAACAGTCCTGTCTCCAACAGTGAGTATGACTACACTCCTGATGAGCCACTTAATTTGTTTTTGGATGAAGACGCTGAAGAGAACTTTATCAACACTGGCCAGATTGTGAACATTACAGATGAAATAGCAGACGTCAACTTCCCAGGTCCCTCTAAGTGTTGAAGACTATGAACAAACAAGTCATTCAATGCAATGTTTCACCAGAAATCCAGCTAAATAAAACTTTTTGTGTATAAAACAATGTTCTGTGCCATTATTGCTCCCAACTTGTATGCACATGTAATTATTCAATCGTTGCTGTACATTTGTTTGTTTGTTTGTCATACTACTACTACATATTTTTAAACCTCTGTATCTTGTGAGCGGTAGCATAAGTTTAAAGGACTCAACAAGTTGCAAATTACCTCTAGTTTAAGTTTCCATATGGAGTTTTACTATAGGTTTGGTCATTTAGAAGATAGCGAGCGAAAACTAGTTGAAAGTTCAGATATTTTATTTTTTGCAAAATGTTGCTGAAATTCAGAGAGCTGTATTTCCGAAACTATTCATGGTAGAAAACGCAATTTGACCTCAAACTGTATCAAATTTAGTCTACTTTTAGGATAGATATTAAAACATTTTTGTCAGTGCGTATTTTGGCAGATAATGGGCAAAAACATAAATAAAATCGAAAATTTCGAAGTTTTTCAAGATGGCTGCTCTGGCAGCAAACAAATTTGTTGGCAAAATGTCAAAAATTACTCTCAAAACCATCCCAGACATCATATGAAAAAAATTAGCTCTACCCGAAATTTTGCATCCATTCTTGACAATTTGATTGGACTACCAAGGGAGATGGATTTATTAGAGTTAGACTGGAATCCAGACAAATTATGCCACAATTTAACACTAAAGCTGAACATCGTCAATTGTCAAGTTAACAGTCAAGTCAAGTCACCTGCCAAACTATGTTTAGTTGTTTGCAATGTGGTTACAGTTTGAGGTCTCAAAAACGTAAGAATATAATTATCAAATTTTGTGAGCTGTTGCAAGCTGGATTCATATTTTCATACTTCTAAATTTAATCTTTGTATTCTATCATATGTAAATTTCACATTTTGTTGTAAAGTTCATACGCTGAGAGGAGGCTCAAGTTACACTGTATTATGTAATTAAATGCTTCTACTTGTGTGTATACAAAAAATGAATCTATATAATAGCCAATGTTTCCACTACAATAACTTCTAATACTTTTTCCTCATCCTATGGTGCATTGTGATTTTATTCAATTTTTATGCATTATTAATCAATTTTAAGGTGTGAGTGGAATCTTTAAATATAATTTGTTATTAAAATGTTGAACATGATATATAATATTCACAAAAAAGTTCAAGTTTCCACACTATTACATCAAATTTATCAAATTTTTATTTTTGATGAATGCATTATAACTTTATTTAATTTTAATAAAATATCAGTCAATTTTAAGGCGTGAGCAGAACCTGAAGAAATTGTTTGCTATTAAAATTCTTTTACATGGCAAAATCTGTATACGAAAAACAACTTTTTTGCACTATTACTTGAATTTGAATTTGAATTTAGGCTATGACATCCCATAACGGGCAAAGGCCTCCTGCTGATTGCAGGGAAGCTCAGGTAACATTCATCAAAATTTTATTTTTTCACTCCATCCTACTGTATTGCCTACAGAAGCAGCCAGAAATGGCTAGAACTTAAGTTCTCCACCAAGGGAGAGAATAAAAACATGAATCAACGTTGTAAATACAAATTGCTTGCTTGAAGTTCAGATTTAAAATCTCCTGGCATTTAAAATTATTTTAATCAAAATATAGAAAATAAAACCTCTATTGCCTACACAGAAGCAGCTAGAAATGGCTAGAACTTAAGATCTCCACAAAGGGACAGAATCAAAACATAAATCAAAGTTGTGAATACAAATTGCAGCCAATTAATGTGAAGATTGTTAATTCTTTATTACTTTACATGTTTCTATTTTTATTCACAAATCAATAGATAAGAAATCAAGAGTACTATGAGCTTAAAATCAGTATGAAGTCTTTTATACAGTAGAGCATGTTCAATTAAAATTAAAATTAGTCAAACATTAAAAACACTTTTTGCTCCATTTACATTATTTATGTAGAACCGGTTTCCAGGGAACAAGCTCCCTCATCCTCAGCTGATGGTTGACTGGCACTAGGTTGATATGGATCTGTAGGCAGCACGACGTCGACTACAGATCCATATCAACCTAGTGCCAGTCAACCATCAGCTGAGGATAAGGGAGCTTCTTCCCTGGAAACCGGTTCTACATAAATAATGTAAGTGGAGCAAAAAGTGTTTTTAATGTTTGACTAATTTTAATTTTAAGTACTATGAGCGTTTGTTACATATTTTTAGCAGAGGTTACCAAACTATAACCTGCGTGAAAAATGAAATGGCTCTGCAAAAAATGTTATTTAACTCTTAGGGTGGCGTGCACCATCCAGGAGTAAACCAAACTAAAGTAGTAAATTTAAGACGGAGACCTGGAGTATACAAGAACCAGTACATCTGTCTCACTCTTTAAGTCATACGAGTAATATGCTAGAGTGAGACAGACAAACCGGTTTTTGTTGCGTCAGGTTCCCGTCTTAGATTTACTACTTTAGTGCTTCTCTTTTAGTAACTTACTCTTTTAGTTGGTGTTGGAGAGCTCAATTGATAGTTACTTCTTTAGTTGTAACTAAAGTAGTAAACGATTTTTACTAAAGAAGTAGTCGAATTCTGCGCAGAACAGAGCAGAAACGTTAGTGCAGCGCAGCAGAACACGTGCATTTCAATTGCCAGTATTATTCAAGTGCCAGATAATGAAAAGGAAAGGTTCGCTGAAACAATGAATATGAATTTGGGTTGTTCCAAATATTACTAATGATAATCTTCATGTTTTAAAATAGGTCTAATAGTAATGTTTTATTCATTACTAATTTTCATTCCTTCAATTGAATATTTTCAGTTTAGTAGCCTACGTTAGGGTACTGTGATTATAATTTTTGTGCAAACTATTTCTGTATTATAATGCAAACAATTGGAATTTCCAGTTGATTTTCATAATTGATTCACTGTCAATATTATAATTATTTCTCTCATAATAATAATAAAGTTCTAAAATATATTAAAATATTTATACTTCCTAAAGTTACATATTCTTCCCCAAAAACGATAAATCAATTATTCTACAGTTGTTTATCATAAATCTCACTATAATGAATTATTAATACTTATTGACTGTTTAACAATATTAATAAGAAGTATTACACAAAATCATGAAAAAGAGGGGGATAAAAAGGATAACAAAACTAATAAGGGGCATTATTTTTCTGTCCTTTTTCAAATACACAGAACATTTACTTAAAAAATATTACCTTATAAAAATAATAATATTACAACTGAGAAATGTAATATTTAAACAAAAAATGGCGGTACAATATTTCGGAAGCTATGAACTCCAATAATAATTATGTAGATGGTTGTGTGTTTAAAAATAATTTCAGTGACTACTTCTCTAGATCCTGTGCAGCTTCAACCTCCAGTGCCCCTCCTTAAAATTTTCTTTCGGCACTCATGTTGGCATTTTTTTTCTATATAGTTTATAATGCTTCTCACTTTCCTGTCCACAGAGTTAATTAAAATAGTTAGTAGCATACTATAGACCTGCAGCATCTGCTATAGTTTATTCCCAAACATGAAAGTCTCGTCTCACTCCACCATTCGAGACTTGGGGAGTCTTTAAGGAATGGTTTTACAATGTGTCCCCTTCTCAATGTACGCTAATCCCAGAGTCAATCAAATTTTCTTCCGATGTGGCCTGTTTGGACATTTTTACACCTGGGTCAGAAAAAAGGACATATTCATTAACACTGCGGGTGCAACTATTGAACTTTTAGCTCTTATAATTATGATTATAATTCTGGCATTCGCAATGTTGTGCTTTAAGTTAAGCTATAGAAGTGTAATGTACGAGGCGTGATTTTTAAGTAAGTACCGTTTTGCGATTCCGCCGCCGCAGCGCTACGGTCGGCGTTCCGCGCATGCGCGCTGGTTACCTACATCTACGCACTGACGCCATTACAGTCTGATTCTTCATTGTATACGTTGTTTACTGAGTGTTTAAGATGCCTCCAACAATCGTGAGTCCCGCCGATTGTGAAGTACGGGCTGTTATACGATTTCTTAGTGCTAAAGACGTAAAACCGATCGATATTCATCGTGAGATCTGTGAAGTTTACGGACAAAACATTATGAGTGATGGAATGGTAAGGAAATGGGTGAGAGCATTTAAAGATGGCCGCACAAATGTGCATGATGAAGAACGGAGTGGGCGTCCTTCGGTCTTCAATGAAGATGTGGTGCAGAAAGTGGAAGAAAAGGTAAGAGAAAACAGACGCTTTACAATTTCATCAATGTGCGACTGGTTTCCTCAATATTCTCGTAGTGTTTTGTATCGCATTGTGACCGAGAACTTGAATTACCGGAAATTGTGTTCACGTTGGGTTCCAAAAATGTTGACGGATTTGCACAAAACCCAACATTGTGGCAGTGCATTGACTTTCCTTGAGCGGTACCACAATGAAGGTGAAGATTTTTTAGACCAAATTGTTACTGGTGACGAAACATGGGTGGCCTACGTCACACCAGAATCAAAACAACAATCCATGGAATGGCGACATTCATCATCACCCAAAAGAGTGAAGTTTAAGCAAACAATTTCTGCCCGGAAAATCATGTGCACAGTTTTTTGGGACAAAAAAGGAGTATTGCTAGTGGAGTTTCTGCCTCGTAATGAGACAATCAATGCAGCGTCTTATTGTGAGACATTGAACAATCTGCGTCGTGCAATCCAGAACAAAAGACGTGGCAAGTTGAGTAAGGGTATCGTTTTGCTGCATGACAATGCCCGTCCACATGTGGCTAATCGGACCAAAGATCTCATCAAATCTTTTAAATGGGAAACTCTAGATCATCCTCCATACAGCCCTGATCTGGCGCCCAGCGACTACCATTTGTTCCTGCACTTGAAGAAACACCTGGGTGGTCAGCGTCTTCAAGACGATAACGAAGTCAAAACAGTTGTGATACAGTGGTTAACAAGTCAGGCGGCAGAATTTTATGAGGAGGGTATTCAAAAACTGGTGCCACGTTATGACAAGTGCCTCAATATTCACGGAAATTATGTAGAAAAGTAGATTAAGGTACAGGCTTTCATGTAAAAATAAAATTATTGCGATATCTTTTCACGTCTTTTTTTAATTCCAAAACGGTACTTACTTAAAAAACACGCCTCGTAATAAAATTAATTTACAATAATTACATTAAATCGTTTAACAATGAGAATCACCTATTGTTCAGTAATCTCTATGGTTAAGTAGCAGGGGGAAGTGTTTTCTGGGTAGCTCCAAGAACGGAGGCTTTCATTTATTGGAATATACTATACCTCGCCGATATCTGTATCCATAGGATTAGCTTGAAATACATCGTAGTTTTCTAACCCAAAGTAAGGGAGAACTGCAGCATCTAAAGGCCGATCCAGCTAGGAAGATATTTGAGAGCACATGCGCTCCTTGTACCGTGCAATGCAAACGTCCCTTCCACTCACTCTCCCCCTCACCTTTGGTGGACGTCTTCCTAGTTGGATCGCTCTCCGCAATGATATTTCCACATTTGACTGGCTGAAATCACATGGATGTAGTGAGAATCTGACATCGATTCTTCCAAACGCCAAAATTTCATGTAAGGATTTATGAGCTTAATTATTTACGTTATTAAATGCCCTACTAGGTGTGGTTCGCTTAATATTTATTAAATCATCTGCCACAACTCTCATTTTTGGTATACCACCTTCTTCATCTCAATAACTTATCCTCAGTTTGAACTATGTAATCCATTTAATGTGATATGTAACTCATAACTCACGCAAATGCCACAGAGCACACTTACTACACAACTTTACTCCACCCCCTGAGTAGGAGTAAATATTGGCCTTATTTACTCCACAACTTACTACGTTAGTAACGTACTCCGTGTTGGTGCTCTCCACCACTTGTGGAGTAAGTTCATTTACTCTGGGAGTAAATAAAATATTTACTTCTTTAGTACATTGCTCTAGGTTGAAGGTCGCCGAGTTTAGTTTACTCCTGGTTGGTGCACGCCGTCCTTACTAAAAGAGTACGGTTACTAAAAGAGTAGCTTACTAAAGTAGTTAGAACTAAAGAAGTAAGGTTTACTAAAAGAGTAAATGGCATGAGTTTGGTGCACGCCACCCTTAATGTTCTGTTTTCTAAAAGGTTATAATAAAACTTATTTAAGGCTGTATTGGGAATGTATGAGTAACAACCGTTAGATTGCTAGTCACAGAGCAGTAATGCTCTATATTATTTCCAAGGATGGATGTGCTTTTATTTCAACTCTCGAGTAACCCCCCACTTTCTCGTTTATGCATTAACTTAGGCCTACAAAAAAAATAAAAACTGTGATGTCACTTTTTGTGTAGTAAGCTGTTTTGTTAAATTCTTGTATCTTCCAGTGTTCATGATATTCGAGGTTGGTCTGATTAAAATTTACAGATTAACTTACAGTGTCTTCCATTGATTCAAATTTCATGAAACTGACAGCTTCTAGATCATGGGTGCGCAACTGTGACACAGTCGCCCTTGACGTCAGCTTAAAGCAGTTTCGACGTGACACTGAACATGAAGAACAGGTTTCTTATGTCACAGCAAGGGATGGGGACTAAAACGTTTCCCCTCAGTTGCTCACCTATGTTCTAGACAAATAAATCATAGCTTGATTGCGTTATTTTTCACTATGCTTTTATGTTACTGGTATGTAAAATACACTTTTTTCAGGAGTAGGCCTACATTACAAAAAACGTCAAAATAATTTTGTGGTCATGATTTAACAGCCTAAAGGCCTTAAAGCTATGGAAAATATTTCATGATGGGCCCCCAACACAAATAAGCACCAGTATTTCAAAGGGTTGTGATCCACTGTTGAAAAGCATTCTAAATTATGTAGGCTATGTTCATACAGTTACGCCGTAGCGTAGTGGTTGAGGCGCTGCGCTACTAACCGGAAGGTCGCGGGTTCGATTCCCGATGAGGTCGTTGAGATTTTTCAATTGGCCTAATCCTTCTGGTGGCACTATGGCCCTGGGGTCGACTCAGCCTCTACCAGAAATGAGTACCAGGAGCAATCCTGGGGGTAAAGGCGGCCGGTGCGTAAGGCTAACAACCTTACCACCTTCATGTGCCGAATGTCCAAAATCTGGGAGCCTCAACCTCCTGGAACCCTCTGGGCCTCCATGGCCTCTATAGGGATCACTTTACCTTTTATGTTCATACAGTATGTATGCTCATTTATTTGACTAAAGATCCGAATGAGCCAGGATGGCTTGGTTAGGGACACTACATCATTATTAATATTATGCTACCAACAGCATAAGTTTCAAAATGACACATACCATTAAAATATCCTATGTTACATAAGTATGCTTCCAGTAACATAAGTTTCCAATTGAGGTATACCAACAGTTAAATGGATGGTAGGCCTAGCATAACTTATATCCTTAAAATGGAAGGTACTTACAATATGCAATTAAGGTGGTCAGAAAATCAGTGGTCTAAGCCATTTTTTAAGTTTAGAAAAAAAAACTATAAGTGTAAATTGCTTAGAAAAAAGCAATTTACACTTATAGTTTTTTTTTTTTACAATTTGGAAATTTTTTATTGGTAGTGGGGTGTTCTATGGTGCTTGGTATATTCAATGAGAATGTTATATAGTCTATTGTTCAGAATGTTAAGAAATATTATCATTTTTATGAGACAGTGCAACAGGGGCGGCTACTTAATATGGTAGCAGGTTTGCACTACAACCAAAATTTAAGCTTCCAATTTTAGTATTATGTATTTTATAAAATACCAGTCAAGTGTGATTATTATCTGTAGTGTTCTGATTATCTGTAGTCTTAAACGCAAAACTCTATGCACATTCGTGCGCTCTTCTTTCTTTATTAAACGTAGAGTGAATATTGTCTGTAGGAACCTTTGCATTTGCTCAAACCGAATCCACTCTGCTACCTAAGGCCTTCCAATGTATAAGGATAGGGTGTGATAAACCTGTGGCTCCCAGAGGGACGAGGAGGAGGTTATCGGGGTATAAGGCTACATGATGTTAACTAACATTCTACCCCTCCCGCCGCGCCGGCAGTTGAGATGGAGGAAGACATTTCCCCACTCTTCGCTTCTTGAGGGCTTGTCCTAATCTTACTTTTCTCAAACACTGAGCGGGCGGATCGAGTCAGTCTGACAAATTTGCTGATTATAATGAAAATTTCCCCGAAAAACAAGTAAAATTTGCCCTGGAGACCTACAAATTTGTTGAAGAAAAGAAGCTACACACAGAACTTTCAACCATTTATAACACTGAAGAATTCAGAAATATTTCAGGAGCTGTCTCATTAATGGAGTTCTTCAGAGACAATAATTTATGTTCCACTTTCAGTGAATCAGTCAAATTACTTAACGTAATTCTAACAATCCCAATGACAACATGTGAGGCTGAACGAAGTTTCTCCACTGTTAAGAGGATTAAAACTTTTCTGCGCAACACCATGTCTGAGAAGCGGTTATGTGCACTGGCCATGCTTTCAATTGAGAGAGATTTCATCTTGAAGATGAGGGACTTCAATGAGCGAGTTATTGAAAAGTTTGTCACGAGGAAGGAGAGGAGAGCCGACTTTCTATATAAATAGGTGAGTGTGGTAAAGAATAATTTTGCTCAATATTGCTATGCGCCTATTTTCTGTAAGAATATACATTTCTCATATTGGTTTAAAAATAATGTTAATTCACGCAATATAACATTGTGAACCACCAAATTTCAAAGGCACCAGCCGCCCCTGCAGTGCAATACTTTCTTCTTGGTTAGATCACTGTTGTGCTGTCATTTATCCATACTTGAGAAAAAAATAATATCTGAATATCAAGTCACACATACTGGTATCTGAATAAATGTTAAGACTTTTTAAATTAATGAAACATTCTTTAATAGAAACAGTTGTGTATTATATGACTTGAGGTTTTCCTAATGTTGACAATTTAGATGAGGAGTGAATGGACTAATTAGTGCCGAGCTTTTGGCTTCTACAAGCTCTGCACCCATCTTCTGGGAGGAAGTGAGCTAGTTCCAGTCCAATCCAGTCATTTTTTATGGTGAAACCACCTGAGGTATGAGCAATTGACATAAAAACATTTGTGCCTTTGCTCTTCTGTTAATGGGATAGTGAATCAGTATGTATTATTGAAGTTAGGGAGCTGCCTTACGGGATACCCTGACTTATTATTTTTTTTATCTATTGTTTTAATTTTTATTTTTTATTTATGTTTTTTAAAATTATTTTTGGTGCGTTTTTGTTTGTTTGTTCATTTATTAGTATGATTGTTCATTTAAGTTTATATATACGGTAGATTTTTTTTTTTTAACTGGTTGGAATGAGTAGTCATACAGCATCCTGAGGGAAGTAAGCTTTCCAATTTCTCTCACAAGGGGATTGGTGTGTTATTCTAATTGAAGAAAGAAGTGCTCGAGGAGGTTGCTTCGTAGAAGGTGTTGAGGTGTGCCATATTATGTAGGTCCTTCTTAGTACTGTATCTTTTGGAGTACTTGGATTTTCCTTTGGTTAGTGTGGGGGCAATGTGCCAGGCCAGATACGCATACAATAAAGCTGAACATATCATGGCGGTGTATAAATTCTTCCATGTTTGGAAGTAGGGACAATTTGGCCGCAGGAGTGGGCGAAGATAGGATATCTTTCCTTTTGCTGATTTGATAATTTTGTTTATGTGGTTTTTATTAAAGTTTGGAGTCTAGTGTACTCCAAGATACTTGGTCTGTGGTACAACCAGTAGGCTATATCTTTGTCATCCAATGTAATTGTTGTCTGTAATGTAGTACTCTACCATTTGAAAATATCAGGCAGGCTGTTTTGTCTGGTTTGAACTTGATACCCCAGTGCTTGAACCAGCTGAAGCTTTGTTAAGCACACCTTGAATTCTGTGTGCAGCCATATTAACATTTCTGTCAGAGGAGTAGAAGCAGCGCTGATTGTACCTGGCACCTAGATGGTACATTAGATGTAAAGATGTTAAATAGTGTGGGAGAGAGCTCTGCGCCTTGAGGGACACCAGCATCCAGTCTTTATAAGCTGAGAGTTTTCTTTCTATGGAGACAGCAAACTTCCTGTTTGTCAGGAAGGTATGGACAAGTTTAATAATGCCCTAGGACATACCAGTGATAATCATCTTATAAATTAAGGCTTCACGCCAAACATGGTCAAAAGCAATCAACATACATAAGCTTTCACAGCTGGAGTCATTATGGTCTACAATTTCCAGGCTGTTATGCCGTGGTCCTAGGTTTTTACGACCTGACGTTTCGCTCACAACTGCGGTGAGTATCCTCAGAGGCACTGCTGGAGCAACATGCTTGACTAGATGGCCGTTGACAGGCTGAGCTCTGGTTCTGTATTCCTCCCATACTTATACCCTGGGCACTGTTTGGCGCACAGTAATCTTTGAGGTCCGTCTTCCCCTTCCTATGGAAAGGCTGCACCATGGTTTTTCTTAGTATTGAGAACCACAACTTGTTTACACTTAAAGCTTCTTCTTTGAGGTTGAAATTATTTTTTTGATATTTCATAATCTCTATGACCTCTCTGTACAGCT
This sequence comes from Ectobius pallidus, assembly GCA_964059195.1. Lineage (NCBI taxonomy): Eukaryota > Metazoa > Arthropoda > Insecta > Blattodea > Ectobiidae > Ectobius > Ectobius pallidus. The sequence continues at coordinate 168,711,510 of CAXKWD010000003.1, read as the reverse complement.
GCAGATAGTACTGGGGGGGGGGGCATGGTGGAAAGGACTTGGGTCTCCTTGTATAGAATTTCATGATCTCCATCCTCTAAAATAGCGTGTTCAGCCACAGTTGGTTTTTCCGGTTGAAGTAGCCGATAATATCTCTTGTGTTCTTGTAGACGTGTGCTGATTTTTCGTTTTGTGGTACCTATGTACACTAAGTCACAGCTACATGGAATTCTATACACTCCCTGGGCCCAAAGAGGGTCCGAACTGTCCTTGGCAGAGCTGAGGCTAGCTTGGAGCTTTTTGGTCGGTTTGAAGATGCTGTCTACTTATGTTGCTTCAGAATTTTTCCAGTGCGATCTGTTATTCCTTTTATATAGCCTACAGTAGAAAGGCCATACCAACTGTTTTCCTCAGTTCCTCCTGTGGGCCCTCATGTCCATTTTTAGGGCCTAATGCTCGTCTGATTTCCCGTCTGCTATATCTATTACTTACCAATGTATTTTCCAAGTGTTCCATTTCTTTGTTCATATGTGTTGGCCCTGAAATGGCCTGTTATCAAATGTTTTTATCATTGCTCATTTTTGCCTGGGATGACGGTTCGACATTTCATTCAGGTACCGGTCTGTATGCGTTGGCTTTCTGTACACCTTGTGGTTAATGGTGTTTTCAGATCTCATTATTAGCAGCTGTTGGTTCTTTTCCATTTCCATGGTGAACTGGATACTGGTGTTGATGCTGTTTATGTGCATTAAGAATTTTTGGAGCTCCTCATCTCCATGATCCCAGATCAGAAACGTATCATCCACGTATCTCCACCAGATTTTTGGTTTGCACGGAGCAGATTCGAGTACTAGCTTAATGGGTTTCCCATAACGACACTGTCTAGTTGTTCATCAAATTCATTATCCCATTGAAAGTATGTGGTGGTTAAACAATGCCGGAACAGGGCCGTGATGTTATCAGGGAACAACTTGCCTACATGCTCTAATACTGCATTTACCGGTACTTTGGTTGACTAGACTCAATTTTATAACATAAAAAAATTTATTTTCACAATATTCGCCATTGACAAGTGAAAATATTTTTGTAAGTTCAAAACGTGAACAAACTGCCATGTTATTTCTGTTGGTAACTTGTTACATGGTAAATATCACGGCTATAATAAATAGATGTCGGTATTTATCCCTACTTAAGAAAGTGACAGCTGAAGAGTAATGACATTAGATATGGGTGCACAAAGAATCATATTACATGGTTATATACTGTTCATAATTTCCTGTCTTTTATTATTTTAAATTTAATCAGGATTGCTGATATGTGATTTTCTTCATTACTGTCTATAACATTATAATACCTTTGGTAGGGTTCAGTACTTCTGAATATTTTTGTGACTGTTAAGTCGTGTTAATTTGGATGTTACGCTAAGTGTCACTAGTGTTTTATATTGCAATAGGGTCATTGTAAAGTAATGTAATAAGAATGTGCCAAGCAAGGAGCAAGACGTAGAATGTCGATGAATCATAAAGAAAATATTACCGATTTATGAAATATAATACAGGTGACTGGTATTTCCAGGGTTCACATCATTTTGACGAGGGGGGGAATTAAATGTGGAACCAAATTTACCCATATTATTACTGTAACCAGAACATTCACTCATTGTAAAAGACATACCCAAAAGACTACCATGGAACACCAATCACTACTGCACTCATTGTTATTGCAAATTGTATAATTGCCGGCAAAAAAAACCAACAGAGAGTAGTAATATAAACCATATGTCCATTGTCGTGCTTCCATTACACATGCATGTCAAATGGTTGTTAGATAAATATTGCTACTCATTGTGCTGGTGTTACAGTTACATTCAAAAACAGCATTATGAAGAAATTTAAATTAATGTTTCCTGTAATTGCATTGAAATTTTAAACTGAAGTTTATGCAATGTAGAAAAAATCCCTGGCATAGAAGGAATTTTTATTTGACGAGCTGGCAAAATATTTTGATTCCCCTATCCCCCCTTGTAATTTGAACCCTGGGTATTTCCAACAGTTATAACTCATAAGGCATTGAAGGGCCACATGTACTGTTGCCTAGGGATGGGAAATTTCTAGATGTGGCATTAGAGGTTACCAGTCATGAAAATATAAATGGAAATACATTAATTGTTGTCTGTTGAAATAAAAACATGTAATTTCTTGCATGATTCCTCAGTTCCAAAATCATGAATTAGATAAAAGATGGACATACAGTACAACGGATTGGTGTAATCGGCAGGCCCTATTATTGCTGTGTGTAGGCCTATATATTATATACATATCCCTAAAAGTAGGCCTAGCAGAAAAAAGTTATACTCCTATTTGCAGTAAACTGATATTCAGGGAAACATATAACATATTCAATGGCTGGAAGTGTTCGATTCCCATTCTATAAAGAGTGAAGATGTGTAACAATCATGTCTTTAAGAAAACATAATATTATTATTAATGATGGTACCACCGGCTATAAGCCGAGTAAAAGAATATAGAGCATCCAAGCTGACATCTCTGACGCCTTCCTCAGGGGAATGAGTGTACAGTAAGGGAAGAAAGAGCTTATATATGTTTTTTAGTGAAAATGAAATTTTGTGATTGAAGGAAATAGGTTGGAGTGTATCGGCCAATCAGAATGGAGGATATTTATTGGTTGTAAAAACATAGAATATGCAATCGGTCAAATCAGGACCAGTTTGAGAAAAATAAAGATTAATAAAATTGTTCGAAACAGAGTGGTTTGGGAGATAACAGTAGTAAAAGTATAAATAGAAGTAATGGGTCCAAGTCAGGGCCAAAGACTTAGATAGAAGATGTTGGGGTCTGGGGGTTTGAAGCATTACTTCTGTTGGAGGTGGCCCATGTTGGTTCTTGATACAGCTTCAGGGATGGAGCCCAGGCATTGCTGAGGAAATGTCCCCCTTCTCTGTTGAAGATGTTGGGATGTGACCTTATTTCAATTGCTTCTTTTATGACATGGTCCCAGTAAGCTGTAGAACTGTGCATGATCGTGGTTCTGTCAAACATGATTCTGTGGTTGTTTTCTATGGCGTGTTGTGCCACAGCAGATTTTTTTGGGTAGAATAACCTCATGTTGTGTTGGTGTTCCTGCAAACTCTCCTGTACCGTCTTTCCAGTTTGCCCAATGTAGATGCTGCCGCATTCACAGGGGATCTTATAAACTACCGAAGTCCATAGGCCTTGAAGGTCTTTCACGGACTGTAGAAATTGTAGAATTTTAGTAGGAGGCATTTGTATAGTCTTTAAGTTCTTCTTTTTTTAGAATTCTGCTTATCTTGTTGGACAGGTTGCCACAGTATGGAATGAATGCTTTTCTTAAGGGGTCAGATTGGGTGCTAGTTTCCTTGGCCTTGATGTGATGAAATAGAATTAAAATTAAGATAGATAAAGAACAAATCTCCTAGCTCAAACTTTCTAGGAGTAATAATCGATAAACACATGAACTGTCAACCCCAAGTAGCACATATAACAAAAAAACTTAATAAAGGTATTTATATATTGAAACAAGTAAGAAAAACAATGGACAACGAAACCTTAAAACAAGTATATTATTCTTTCATATATAGTCAGATTCAGTATGGAATAACACTTTGGGGAAATATTACATATAGGGAAGTATTAAAAGTTTTCAAACTACAAAAAAGAAGTATTAGAATAATTGCACAAATAGACAGGAAAAAATCATGTAAACCCATCTTTAAGAAACTAAAAATTCTAACAGTTCCATGTATTTATATATGTGAAAATATCAAACACATTCTCATAAAAAAAGGTGAACATCTAATGAAAAATTTTAATATACACCAGCATAACCTAAGAAATAAAGAAGACTTCTTCAGAACCTCACTCAGAGGAACATTAAATAACCATTCAGTTGAAAATATTGGCAAAGAACTATACAACAATTTACCGGAGGCCATTAAAAAAAAAAGAAAATTATAACTGAAAAGTTAAAATCTTACCTAGTGGAAAACGCTTTCTATAATCTTGCTGAATTCAAAGGTAATTCAAAGGTATCTGTTTACTAAAAAATATATATATTATTGCACTTATTTGTACATTTCTACTGTTGTAAAAGAGTTCTGTCGTTACTGTAAATAATATTAACTCTTTCTTCTCTATGTTTTGTAAATCTCATTTTTGAACTAGTGTTAAATAATTTTTTTAGTCTAAATTATCTTGTTGTATTGAACTGAACTGCCCCCGAGGACAAGCTTTGCTTGTTTGAGTGGCGTTCAAAACCATATTTTTATAAGTTACACTTATATTGTAATTTTGTAACAATTGTAACAGTGTTGCAAAATAAATAAATAAACAAACAAACAAACAAACAAATGGTCCTGTTAGTTTCTTGGCAGCTATAATTGTTCTGCTGTAGAATAGTAAATTAATGGTAAATTTCTCTTGGTAAGTTGTCGGAGTCAGAGATGCTGGTGGCTTGGTGCAGAAGACTGGACAGGATAGAACATTTCTCTGAGGGGTGGTGGTGGCTATTGGCATTCAGATAAAGGTCTGTCTGTGATGCACACAGATCCCCTGTGAATGCGGGAAGGTCTACATCGGGCAAACTGCAAGGACAGTCCAGGAGAGAATGCAGGAATTCCAACGCAACATGAAGTTATTCTACCCAGAAAAATCTGCTGTGGCACAATACACCATAGAAAACAACCATAGAATCATGTTCGACTCAACCACAATCATGCACAGATCTACAGCTTACTGGGATCATGTCATAAAAGAAGCAATTGAAATAAGGTCACATCCCAACAACTTCAACAGAGAAGGGGGACTCTTCCTCAGCAATGCCTGGGCTCCATCCCTGATGCTGTATTAAGAACCAACATGGGCCACCTCCAACAGAAGTAACGCTTCAAACCCCCAGACCCTGTTTTGATCCATATTGTTAACCTTTATTTTTCTCATACTGGTCTTGCTTTGGACCGATTGCATCTTCTATGTTTTTATAACCAATAAAAATCCTCCATTCTGTTTGGCCGATACACTCCAACCTATTTCCTCCCAATCACAAAATTTCATTTTCACTAAAAAACATATATAAGCTCTTTCTTCCCTTACTCTACTACACTTAGATACTCGGGAGACAGGCACGAGTCAGCAGCAGGCAGCGGAGCAGAGAGCATCTGAGTTCACTGGACTACTGATCTCTACAGTTGGCAGAGAGGGAAGCCTCTACTACTGACTACTGTTGGTGATTGATCTTTGATCACCTTTTGTTCAGCGCAGCCCGCCTGAACTAAGAGTTCTTTTTAGAACACAACTTCCGCCCTTCTAAGGGATTTCTGCAAGAGCATCCTCGACTTTCCCTCCTTAACCCCTTTGTAGCAATTCTTTTTAGAACGCTACCAACGGCCCTTTTCAGGGTACATCAAAAAGAGCTTGTCTGTTTCACCTTTTCCTGTCTATCCAACCATTCTCTATTTTTCTCTAGGTTGTTCCTTCTATGTGTGGCTGGCATGGCCAACTCCCTGGAATTCTTCCAGCAGAACTTTTCGAAGATTAACCTGTCTCTATGGGAGCAGCTGGAGAAAGAGATAAACTCCATTTACCAGAAGCAGCAGAAAAAGAAGAAAAAAACTTCTGTGACGAAGAAGCCCGGTAAGGCAACCGCCAGACCAGCAAACAGGCCGAGCGAACAACCCACTGGCATTATGCCAGCCAGGCAGCAACCTGGCTCGTCTGGGATTTAGCGAAGGCCACAGCCAAACACAAGGCCACTGAGGTAGTCTCACCTACCTCTGCTGGTTCATTGGAACCAGCTGCTCAGCGCCTGGCTCTTGTGCCATTGTCCTTAGCCGGGAATGCATCCCTGACTGTGGCTGAAAGAGCTGCTCAAGGTCTACAGTCCCCTGTAGCCTCTCTCTCCATGGGCGAACAATCCACTTGTGGTGGAAGCCAACTGGGTCATACCCAGGAAAGAGCACTGTATGCTGCGGCCTTGCAAGCCCAGCCTACTGCTCCTAACTTGGCATATTGGCCTAACACTGTCCAAGCCAAGGCCACTGGTTTCCCGCAGGGAAGCTTCGCAACAAGGTCCCTGTGTATGTCACTGGAGTGACAAACACACGCAGTTTTTTGGCATGGCTGCGAGAAAAGATGGTGGTAACGGCACGGCGGCTATGCGGGGCGATGCTCTTATGCTAAGAGAATATTATAGGAGAAAAATTCCTCCGACACTGGGGCTTGAACCCAGGACCTTTGGGTATTCATGCCAATGCTCTACCAACTGAGCTAAGCCAGAGTTCAATTCACAGCGCCAGATGGAATCTCTCTCCTATGACTCGAACCTGAGAAGGGACTCAGGTTCCATACTTACTCTCAGCCGGAGGATCAGTCTGTAAGACTGCTCCTGAAGAACCTAGGGCGTCGCATGCCAACAGACGATGTATGCAAGGAACTCATTGCACTTGGAGTTTCCACACTCTCTGTGCTGCAACTTTGGTCGCAGCAGCACGACGCCGATCCCTCAAAGGATAGGCCCCTAATGCCACACTTTATTGTGTCAGTGTCACGTGGACCCTCGGCAGCAAAGGTGAGAGCTCTCACCACTTTGTGTGGTCTGCACTTCACTGTGGAATCTTACCACGCTCCAAGCAGCTCTCTACAATGCCGCAACTGCCAACACTTTGGTCACACCAAGCCTAATTGTGGTTACACTCCAAAGTGTGTCGCTTGTGGTGGAGACCACCCCTCAGGGGGTTGTAGTATGCCCAAGGAGGTCCTGAGGTGTTGTAACTGCAACTCCTCTCACACTGCCAATTATAAGGGTTGTAGTAAGTCGAAGGAAGTTAAAGGGGCATTGGCGAAGCGCACTAAGGGGGGACAAATAGGTTCTGGAAGCTCACGCTCCACTTCTGCTGTGAAAAAAGGCATTGCACCCAGTCTCTCTTCTGAGCAGGAGAAGCTTGGACCCGGTTAGAGCCATGTTACCGAGCAGGGGCATGTGGTCCATATCCAGCCACCTACATTACCACCCCAAACCTCTAGCGACTCAAGCCCATCTCAGATGTCGCATGATAGCAATCCAACTGTTCTGGAATCCGAACCAACCACACCAGACAGTTATTCCGAAAAGTTGGGCCAACTTATCGATGACCTTCCTTTGGAAGCTAGTTTTGAAGTGACCAAGTGTCTGCTTAAACAAGCTCCATTCCTTCCCACTGGGAATGTCCATCCCAAGGCAGTTCTCAAAGTGATAGGACTTTTCATAGCTGGTTATGGCAATGCAAACTAACGCAAGGAATGCATGGCCCTTCATGAGGCTTGCTTACTGGAACGCTGATGGAGTTCACCGCACTGTCCTCACCTTGATATAGGCTTATCATTACATCTGTAACAGGCAGATCCAGGAGGACCTAAAGGTTTCAACACCTGCCACTCACACCAGAGTTCTGACATTGCACAGAGTTCTGACTCTCAGCTTCTCGATGCTGAGCATCCTTTAGTACGGCAACTTGGAAAGTGCTTGTGCTTCCCAAGGGACGATTAAAATTGTCAAAATCTTTTAGGCCTTCAGCCTAAACAGACCCCATCTAACTACATATAAGCCTTCAGCTGACACATATCCCAACTGGTTAGTTCAACTCCAACCAGGCATTACAGAATGGAGGACCATGACCAAATCCCCTTTGCAAGTTCTGATCAGGGTTTTCTGTGGTTTTCCCTGGTTGTAAGGTAAATACTGGAACTTTATTTAAAAAAGAGACATGGCCTGAACCCCTAAATTCACTATAGTTGCCCTGCATAGGTTCAAGTCCTATGTGAAACATTGTTAGCATGAGCAAATTTAAGTTATAGGATAGAAACCTGTTTTCATTTCCAGCAATGCATTTCGTATGCAGGTATGGAATCAGAGTTAGCTTATTTGGTCTAATCTGGTCTGGTACTCTACACTCATTTCCTTGAGGAAGGCCGCAGAGATGTCAGAGACCAAAAGCTTGGATGCTCTAAGTTATATCCTTTTACTCGGCTTATAGCCCAAGAAACCATCACTAATAATCAGTGTCGAGAAGCCTCAAATCTTATATAATATTATTAGTTCTGTGATTTGTTTACTGTACAGCTAAATGGAACATAGTTAAGCATCAGCAATAACTCCTAAATTTTTCTATTGAGATTACTAAATTACCTATCATGAAGCATCAATACCAATGAAGCATCCTTTAGTACCTAATCAACAATAATATGGTTTGGGAAGCCAATAAAATTAATATTCATAAACAGTATTGTTATGCAGGCAAGGAAGAAACTTTAAGTTTTTTGGGAATCATTGAAATAGCATAGTTTCTCAAATTATGACTACAGGCTACTGTGTGTTACAAGCTATCTAGTAATCTATCTATCTATCTATTCCTGTGCTCCCTTGTTGGGGCGGAGGTTTCTGTACCTATGTGAATTTTGTTATGCTTATTTTCCTATAGAGGGCAGAGGGACAGGTGGTAACCCCATCGCCCCTTAACCCCTCTCCGGAAACTAAGGTATTACTTGGACGTGAAAGGGCCGAGAAATTTTGTCCAGAGGCTCTAATTTAGGCTTGGAGTAAATCTACGACACGGGACCCCCAGCTTAAAGTCCCTCCCGGAGGACTCCGTACCCAGGATTTTTACGTCCTGAAAAACCCATGACTGCGGCCGGGTTTGATCCCGCGACCTTCGGATCTAGAGGCGGGCACGCTACCTCTAGATCACCGCAGCCGACATATCTAGTAATACTACAGTAGAACTCCAATTATCCGGATCACTTTGAGGCCACATTCAAGTGGGTTTTGCAGTAGCAAGCATTGAGAAATCCTCTTTCAGGGCTGATTATTTGCAAAAAAGCAAAACGTTTAGCTGGCAAAACTGATAGTTTGTCAGAAAACCACTGACTCTGACTGATATGTCAAGAGGTGACAATTTATGTAAGTACCATACTGTACAATTTAGTATTTTTTAAATTAATTAATTAATTGGAGTTTTACTGTAGTTAAAAATGCTCCTCTAACAGAAATTCATAAGCTATACCAGTATGTACCAGTATTGTCACTAAAATGAAATTGGGAAGTCTCAAATTAGCAGCATTATTTTAAAATAATTCACAAATCAAATAGCTCATACCTTTTTCTTAGTCCACAATACATAACATTTTTAAGGTCATTCCAGTATATTAGCCATACTGCTGTGGCAGTCTTAAACCTATATAATATTGCAAAAGATAAAAATTCTCCAGAGGTTTTATTCACTATGCAAGAAATGGTATTAAAGTTAATATGCCAGGGGTGCCCACCTTTATATGCCAGGGGTGCCCAACCCCATCCCTAAACTTCATGACTGACCCCCCCCCCCCAAACTTCATTGATCACCCCCAACCTGATTGGCTGTCGACAAGGGCACCCATATAATATTTTCTAGGGGAGGGGCAATTTTTTTAATTAATTTATTTTTTGTTGCTTTAACTTCTTGGGCCACTTTGTAACATAATATTAATAATATAATAAGTGCAACAATGATGTAGCCAGAAAATAATTTCGGGGAGGGTCGAAAGTGCCGGGGGTTCGGAATACCCCCCAAAAAAGGGGGTCAGGGTCCATCCCCAGAAAATTTTTAAATGCTAAACTAATGAAAATAACATTTTATGCTATTTTAGCACAGAAAAACTAGTTAGGAAATTTGTTTATCAGACTCTTAAGACATGCCAATGTAAATAAGAAATCATTACCTAAGTGGGGGGTTCACCCCTGGAAAATTGTTAAATATTGAACTTATGAAAATCACTTTCTACAATATTTTAGCACTCAAAAACTAGTTAGGAAATTTGTTTACCATACTCAAAGACATGTCAGTGTAAACAAGAAAATGTTACCTAAGTCGGGTGTCCACCCCTGGGAAATTTTTAAATACTGAACTAATGAAAATCACATTTTCCGCTATTTGTACCGTGATTGGATTTTTAATAAGTGCAACTTTAATGGTTGTGTAATATTTCTCCACTTGTTTCATGATGTAAATACACAATATACAGCTTAGGAGTGGCATTAGCAGAGCTAGGAAGGGTAAGAAGGAAAGGAATGATAGTGGAAAGAATTCTGAAATATTGGTATTGCAATAGAAATGTGGATGAGGATAACGCATTGAAAGAATGTATGAAGTATTTAAATGAAGGTAGGAGGCATGGTAACTGAGCGGAAAAAATTAAAAGGATACTGGTAGAAGTTGGAATGGGGATATTTGGCAACGAGGAGGAGATAATAAAATAGGATTTTGGAGGGAAGTAAGAAAAAGAGTAGAGGACATGGAAAGACAAGAGATCTGGGCGAGCTTTGTAAACAAAAGTTCCTTGAGATTATACAGAGTAATTAAAACATAGTGGGGAAGGGAGAAATATGTGGATTGTTGCGATAAGCAAGGAAGAGAGGGATATGCATGGATGATATATCTGAAAGGGTTAAGGAAGGACAGAGAGGAAGGTTGTGTACTATGTAGTAAAGAGGAAGGAATATCACACTACTTAACGGAATGTGGAGGGGTAAGAAGGTGGAGGGAAGAAATTTGGGAGAAAAAGTGGGATAAATTTCATAATGAGATAATAATCATCAAGATGTTGAAATTCAGAGGAGAAGAAAAGACTAGGAATATAGTGGAGTATTTATGAAAAATGAGAGCGAAGTGGATGAGAAAAATTAAGAAATAGATCAAGAGTAAAATAATCAAGAACAGTGTGGTAAGTTAACCAAAATCCCCAATCATACATTAAACCCAGGGGTTATAGTATGAGAGTATTCTTAGTTGGTAGTGCTAGACTTATAGATAAGAGACGTTTAAAGTGGATGTAGATAACTATGTATGTAAAAGTATGTGTAAATAAAATTCTATTCTATTCTACTTTTTGTGGACGTCGTGGCCAATAGCTTATCAATAATTTTCTTAGGAGGAGATCTATTGTTTCCTGAATTTTCAGGTGTTTTTTTCCTTCAGTTTTTTTAGTGGGGTTAACTCTCATGCTTTGGTCGAAATTTGCTCAGATGTTTTTGAGTAGATTTCTCTCAGGATAAGCGGCCATGTAATGGGAGTAGCAACACCCCACTGGACCATTTGCCTAGGTTGTTAATAAGGGGGAAATCCTCTTCACATACAGAGACATGAAAACTTGCTTAAGAATTAAATCAAGTTTTCTGTCTCGTGACAGATACAGCTTTTATTTTTGCTTGACTATTTAGTGATTTTGTTATGTCTTCCAGTTTCACTGTGTTTACAAATCATGAGACAAATAGTGCCTTACTTTTGATTGCTTTATTAACTACTGGAAGTGAGGAGGAATTCCTTACCCCTAATAACGGAGCCTTCTTAACCCTTTCTTTTCTAGTGACAAAGGTGAATCCGTCATTAGTACTGCTACTTTCATCACAATTAATTGATCCCAAAGCACTAGGTGCATTCGCACTCCCACTGGCAAGGCATTAGCAGTTTCATTGCCATTACCATTGCACTCATAAAAGCTCCATTTTAGGAACACTTGAAGGAATTTACGCACTTCTGGTACCTAATGCCTTCTTGTTTACAGCAGCTACAACTTCTGAGAATGTTGCAGGTTGGATGATGTTAGGCACCTTCTTGCTTTGCTTTTGGGCCTGCCCCCTGTAGAAATGAGTCCCTTTAGCAAAGTCTTGAGTTTGTTTACCTCTTTTCTCAAGAACTTGTTTTCCTCTCTTAACCCAGAGACCTCATTTAAAATTCTATTCAGTTTCATTTACAGCTAACACAGCTCCAGCTGACATCATAGAACTAGAGAGATCACCAATTGGTCTTACGGTCTTACTCCACTATTTAGAGATATGCTGGTCTCCTCTGGTACAGAGTTGGATTGTGATCTTACAAGTGTATCATCATTCCTCGTTGTTTGCTTGCAATGAGAACTCTTTGTACAGGGTGCAGCATTTATCGTTTCCCATTTTCAAAACTGTGTAAAACATTTATTTAACATAGAAATAAGATACAATGAACATTTTTAAATGTCTTACAGTTTAGGATTTCCAATTCTGGTCTTACTTTTTGAATATGATGTCCTTGAGATGCCCTCTATTAACTTCAACACATTGCTGCAATCTCCCTCATACACTGGCCATTACGCGATGTGTGGTATCTGTGTAACACTTGCAAAATTCCTGCAAATCCTCGCATGATCCACGAGCGGCCACTTCACAGTCCTAAGGTCGTGGTGTGCTGTGTCATTGCAGCGCGTGTGTGGTGTGTCATTATTGGTCCTTATTTCTTTGAGATTGATGATGGTGCTTCAGTGACTGTCAACTCTGAACGTTACAACTGCATGCTGCAAACTTTCTTCCCACCAGAGTTTACACATCGTAACTGGGATATTGAGAGATTGTGGTTTCAACAGGATGGTGCTGCAGCACATACTGCAAGTTTTTCAATGGACACGCTACATGGTGCTTTCCCCGGCCGAATCCTTGCCAGGTTGGTGATATCCAATGGCCCTCCAAATCTCCCGAACTTACTGCACCAGATTTTTTTCTGTGGGGCTATCTGAAGTATAAATTTTTCACTCATGCCCTCCCTGACATTAAGGGTGGCGTGCACCATCCAGGAGTAAATCTTACTAAAGTAGTAAATTTAAGACGGAGACCTGGAGTATACAAGAACCAGTACATCTGTCTCTCTCTTAAGTCATACTAATGTATGTGCTAGAGTGAGACAGACAAACCGGTTTTTGTTACGTAAGGTTCCCTTCCTAAATTTACTACTTTAGTGCTACTCTTTTAGTAACTTACTCTTTTAGTTGGTGTTGGAGAGCTCAATTGATAGTTACTTCTTTAGTTGTTACTAAAGTAGTAAGCGATTTTTACTAAAGAAGTAGTCGAATTCTGCGCAGAACAGAGCAGAAACGTTAGTGCAGCGCAGCAGAACACGTGCATTTCAATTGCCAGTATTATTCAAGTGCCAGATAATGAAAAGGAAAGATTCGCTGAAACAATGAATATGAATTTGGGTTGTTCCAAATATTACTAATGACAATCTTCATGTTTTAAAATAGGTCTAATAGTAATGTTTTATTCATTACTAATTTTAATTCCTTCAATTGAGTATTTTCAGTTTAGTAGCCTACGTATGGGTACTGTGATTACAATTTTTGTGCAAACTATTTCAGTATTATAATGCAAACAATTGGAATTTCCAGTTGATTTTCATAATTGATTCACTGTCAATATTATAATTATTTCTCTCATAATAATAATAAAGTTCTAAAATATATTAAAATATTTATACTTCCTAAAGTTACATATTCTTCCCCAAAAACGATAAATCAATTATTCTATAGTTGTTTATCATAAATCTCACTATAATGAATTATTAATACTTATTGACTGTTTAACAATATTAATAAGAAGTATTACACAAAATCATGAAAAAGGGGGGATAAAAAGGATAACAAAACTAATAAGGGGCGTTATGTTTCTGTCCTTTTTCAAATGCACAGAACATTTACTTAAAAAATATTACCTTATAAAAATAATAATATGACAACTGAGAAATGTAATAATTAAACAAAAAATGGCGGTACAATATTTCGGAAGCTATGAACTCCAATAATAATTATGTAGATGGTTGTGTGTTTAAAAATAATTTCAGTGACTACTTCTCTAGATCCTGTGCAGCTTCAACCTCCGGGCCGCTCCTTAAAATTTTCTTTCGGCACTCATGTTGGCATTTTTTTTCTCTATATAGTTTATAATGCTTCTCACTTTCCTGTCCACAGGGTTAATTAAATAGTTAGCAGCATACTATAGACCTGCAGCATCTGTTATAGTTTATTCCCAAACATGAAAGTCTCGTCTCACTCCACCATTCGAGACTTGGGGAGTCTTTAAGGAATGGTTTTACCATGTGTCCCCTTCTCAATTTACGCTAATCCCAGAGTCAGTCAAATTTTCTTCCGATGTGGCCTGTTTGGACATTTTTACACCTGGGTTAGAAAAAAGGACATATTATTCATTAACACTGCGGGTGCAACTATTGAACTTTTAGCTCTTATAATTATTATTATAATTTGGCATTCGCAATGTTGTGCTTTAAGTTAAGCTATAGAAGTGTAATGTAATAAAATTAATTTACAATAATTACATTAAATCGTTTAACAATGAGAATCACCTATTGTTCAGTAATTCTATGGTTAAGTAGCAGGGGGAAGTGTTTTCTGGGTAGCTCCAAGAACGGAGGCTTTCATTTATTGGAATGTACTATACCTCGCCGATATCTGTATCCATATGATTAGCTTGAAATACATCGTCGTTTTCTGACCCAAAGGTAGGGAGAACTGCAACATCTAAAGGCCGATCCAGCTAGGAAGATATTTAAGAGCACATGAGCTCCTTGTACCGTGCAATGCAAACGTCCCTTCCACTCACTCTTCCCCTCACCTTTGGTGGACGTCTTCCTAGTTGGATCGCTCTCCGCAATGATATTTCCACATTTGACTGGCTGAAATCACATGGATGTAGTGAGAATCTGACATCGTTTCTTCCAAACGCCAAAATTTCATGTAAGGATTTATGAGCTTAATTATTTACGTTATTAAATGCCCTACTAGGTATGGTTCGCTTAATATTTATTAAATCACCTGCCACAACTCTCATTTTTGGTATACAACCTTCTTCATCTCAATAACTTATCCTCAGTTTGAACTATGTAATCCATTTAATGTGATATGTAACTCATAACTCACGCAAATGCCACAGAACACACTTACTCCACAACTTTACTCCACCCCCTGAGTAGGAGTAAATATTGGCCTTATTTACTCCACAACTTACTACGTTAGTAACGTACTCCGTGTTGGTGCTCTCCACCACTTGTGGAGTAAGTTCATTTACTCTGGGAGTAAATAAAATTTTTACTTCTTTAGTACATTCCTCTACGTTGAAAGCCGCCGAGTTTAGTTTACTCCTGGTTGGTGCACGCCGTCCTTACTAAAAGAGTACGGTTACTAAAAGAGTAGCTTACTAAAGTAGTTAGAACTAAAGAAGTAAGGCTTACTAAAAGAGTAAATGGCATGAGTTTGGTGCACGCCACCCTAAGAGTCTTAAAATGCAATTCAACAGGAAATTGCAAATGTTATGCAAGACACCACACATCGCGTAATGGCCAGTGCACGAGGGAGACTGCAGCAATGTGTTGAAGTCAATGGAGGGCATCTCAAGGACAAGATATTCAAAAAGTAAGACCAGAATTGCAAATCTAAGACTGTAAGACATTTAAAAATGTTCAGTTTAGCTTATTCCTATGTTAAATAAATTTGTTACATAGTTTTGAAAATGGGAAAAGATAAATGCCGCACCCTGTACATATGTAAGTGCTCTCTCATTCTTTATAATACAATGAGGCTTCAACATCAGTTACATTAAAACACGGCAGATGAAATCTGGCAATACTGCCCACACAGCAATAAAGATGCTTTTGCCTTCCATGCCCCTTGTTGCACAAAGGGCACAGGTTAGCACTAGGCACCATTGACAACAGTGGCGACTCTTGGTTTTTTAGTTGTGTAGGATGGTGTGGAGAGAGCTAATTAACCCATTCACTGCCATTGACGTACATATGCGTCGCCGTAAAAAATGCATAAAGGCTGAGATGTAAATTTAATACAATAATGCTTTATTGTAAAATATGAAAATATTTAACCATGTATGAAAACTGTCGTTTGCGGAAATCAGCTATTCCGCTATAATTTTAGCTATTCCGCTATATAATAGTTGATATCAAACTTGATATTGCTCCAGGAATACTTATATTGAAATATAAACAGCACTGTAAAGTTTAATAATAACTAGGCCTATAATATATACCAAGAAAAGAAATAAATATTAATAAAAATATGATCACTCCCCTCTTAGAAAACAAGCTATCGAACGTGAGGAAGGACTGTACTGTAAGACGTCCTCAACTTCCGCCATATGAAACTGGCTTCTCACCGCCTTTTCCCTTCCCCCTTCACTTGCCAGAGCTTTAACAACGGCATGGATACACTGAGGACATCCTCTCAAATACCAACCTGCTCAAAACAGAACCGCTAACTTCCTTCCCGAGTGCTCTACAAAAACGCTGTTTTGTCATTTTATTGTTTTAATTTTGACAATGAATGCTAGTAAACATTTATGTAGATGAATTATGAAGTGTAGGATGATCCTCACATCCTATATGGAATAATCACCACTGATTGACGATTATAATACTGCACAAATTACTTGGAAGTAAGTAGATCAGCACTGCTAGCAGAGAGAGCACATACACCTATCCCACTCACTGTGGAGTCTCAGCTACTACTATAATAATAATAAACTAATTATTTCTAGATTTATTTGTATTCACAGATATTTAAGCACTCTGGACTCCACCCGGAAGAATGTGACCTCTTGCATGGCCTGAAATATATTAATGAGAAGTTCAATAAATTTAAAAATATATATATTTATTTATTTAGAATCCTGTAGACCAGCAGTACTGGCATGATGATGGTGAGTGTTCTACCCGAAGGCAGGTCCAGACCCGGGACGAAGCCATGGGGTGATGACCACGACTCGTCTGAGGTGATTCAGGCAAGGGTGATACCGCGGAGATTTGCCATTGCCTCTCGCGGGATGGGAATGAAAGGACACACAACACCCAGTCCTGAGCCCAGGAAGGGAATTTTCCATCACTGAAAAATCCCCGACCCAGCCGGGAATCAAACCTGGGCCACCAGGGTGAAAGGCAGTCACGCTACCAACTCACCCAGGATAACAATAACAATAACAATAATAATAACAAAACTTATACAATAAATAAAGAACTGAAACACAAAAACATAGTGTGAGTCTTAGAGATACACGATCATTTTTATCAGTATACTTATAATTGATATAGTTCTCTTATATCGTCTAGGGCATATATGGGCAACGCCCGGCCAGCGGGCCGGATGTGGCCCTCCCCGACTTTTGATCCGGCCCGCGGAACATTTTAAAATTGCTCTCGTAAAAGTAAATATTTTCGGTTCACGGATTGATGCCAGCATTGATTATCTTGTTTCTCAGATTCAAGTTCAAGCTTCTCATTAATCTGTTGATTGTAAGTAAATACCTAATCAGTTCGATATTGTTCTCATTCATGTAACTTCAGCATTATACTTTATAAATATAAAAAACCGCATCATGATTATTTTTTCACAATTACCTATTATCTCCGGCATAGGCGTACCGAGGGGGGGTTTTGGGGGTTTTAACCCCCTCCATTGATTAAAAAAAGGAAAATTGTATAATTTTTTAAGTCTGCCCATAAATCACTTAATACAAGTATAAAGCGTGGGAAGCTTAAAACTCGTTATTTCGTGTCTTAATTTTTAAAATTTTCCGGGGGAGGACCCCCGGACCCCCCTTTCCCAGACCCCACGGATGTTATAACCCCCCCCCCCCATATGGTCGGCCTGGTTACGCCTATGATCTCCGGCCCGCGACTTCATAAATATCGTGAAGTTTAGCCCGTATCTTTCCAAAGGTTGCCCATACCTGGTCTAGGGAATAAGGACATAACCTAGTTGAATAAGCCATTTTTTTAATTCTGTTTTAAACCTTTCACCTGTGAGTGATTTTATTTCCTTAGGGAGTGAGTTATTAAATATGGCTCCTCGAACAAATGGATTGTTTGATGTGTATTTTAATCGTCTAGGAATTACATGATAATCTAATTTTTGTCTTGTGCTATAAGTATGAACATCGGAATTAATACACATTAATTTTGAGTCGTTTTAAACCATCAAGACAGTATGATATATATACATTGCATGGACAGTTAATATGTTCTTATTAATAAACAAGCTTTTACATGATGTTCTTGGTTCTTTGGCTATTAGCCTTATAGCCTGTTTTTAAAGAATGAAAATTATTTTTATATGTAGGCCTATGTCATATGTGCCTCCCCACAGAGCAATATAATAGATATATTAGACCGAAGTAGACCATTTTTAGAACATCAGAAGAAAGATAAGAAACAATTCTTCTAAGCAAAAATAAATTGGAGGATAGTTTATTACAGACATGGTCTATATGAAATTCCCAGGTTAAGTTTGCATCTATGTATAACCCCAAAAACTTATTTACTTGTTTTGCAAATTCCATTCTCTGCATCTAATTTTTGGACAAGCCTATTTGGACTAATTGCCATTAGTTCAGTTTTATCAATATTTATTTTTAAATTGTCTCTCTCAAATTTCATTCTTGCTTGTGCTAAGAACAGATTTATATTTACTATTAAATCAGAGGAATTTTTACTCCAGCAGAGGCCTGATGTGTCATCAGCATACATTGTTATATAATAATTATCAGTGAAATCAAAATCATTATCATAAACGATAAACAGAAAAGGACCTAATATTGAGCCCTGTGGTACTCCAAATTGTATTTTTCTAGTTTCAGACATTTTTGTCATTAATGTTGTCCTGTTGTCGTGGTGTATTTCTGTAAATTGTTCTCTATCACTAAGATAGGATTTGAATAGTTGTAAAAGCTTTCCAATCACTCAGATTTTGTTTAATTTATATAAAAGAATTTCACGGTCTAACCTGCCAAATGCCTTGGACAGGTCCAACAGGATACCTGCCACTTGGTTACCTTCATTTACTTTTTCTAGAGCTGTATGTATAAACTCTGAAGCTGCGGATATTGTACTGCGGCCCTTTCGAAATTCACTCAGTATGTTATGTTTTTCACAGTAATCTTTAACTTTAAATAAAATGTATTTTTCTATTACTTTACTAAAAGTTGAGGTCAATGCGATCGGCCTATAATTTTGTAGACAACATTTATCACCCTTTTTAAACAGAGGTTTAATTTTTGAAATCTTAAGATTTTTGGGAAATATGCCTTCTTCTATAACAATATTTATGAGATGTGATAAAGGATTGAATCATTCTTTTTTGCATTGTTTCAATAGAAAAGAGGAAATTTCATCAGTACCAGCGGACTTTTTGTTCTTTAAACTATCTATTATGCTTAAGACTTCTTTTTTGGATATATTAGGAATACTAAACTAAACTAAACTCCGTGGCACTACATCCCTGGAGGGACTTGGCCTACCACCCGACCGCTGCGTCATCTCCCGTAGGCAGATGGCAGGATTGGGGGGCATGTGGTCAGCATGCCGACACCCACGGCCGTTAATGGTGGTTTTCTTGACCGGAGCCGCTACTTCTCTATCAAGTAGCTCCTCAATTTGGAATCACGAGGCTGAGTGCACCCCTACCAGACCTCCCTACCTCAGAAAAATCCGAGGAGGTACCGGGAATCGAACCCGGGCCGACGGATCTGTAGTCAGCGATGCTAACCACAAGACCACGCCGGCGGACTATTAGGAATACTGCTTAGACTATTTTGGTCTATAACCTGTTCATTGATTGATCTGTTAAAGGTAGCAGAGCTACAAATATCATTTTCAACTACATCTATAAAATAATTATTGAACATGTTACTGACTATTTCAGGCTCTGCTTCTGCAACATTGTCTATTTTCAGCTCTATGTTACAGAAATTTTTAACGCTGCTTTTTCTTAAACTGTTGACTATATTCCAACATGTTTTTGGAATACATTCAGTTTTCTGTATTATACCATTATACTTATGAGCTTTTAACCTCTTTACTTCTTTGCGGTAGGCCTACTGGTGTTTAAGGTTATTATATTGTTGTCTGTGTGTCTCTAATCTAGTTTTTATAAAAATATTGTACATGTCTTTCATTTCTTCTCTTAGCCTTATTGTTTTACTGTCTAAGGATACATGTTTTGCTGGTGTTAATTTTGTATAATTTACTTTTATTTTTGTTAGTGGGCAAAAACTGTTGAGATGCCATGTTAGTGTATGTATAAAAACTTCCCATTTTTATTTGCACCTACTGCTTTACACACTTGACCCCAAGGCCCTATACTATAAAGCTACAAGAGATCGCTAGTAAAATTCGCTTTACAAATACTAGAGTGAAAATATGGTAGGGCCTATACTATAAAGATATTACTGTTGTAATTTGTAGTTAGTAAAAGACAACACGCCTTTACAAACCACGTCATGACTGGGAAGGGAAGGCCGCTCTTGCACTCATCTGTGTGCATTCGACTGCAAACTCTCTTCTTCTCATATTTCTCTTTTTAGACGAATTAGGTCTCGATATTAATGTTATCAGTATCATCATACCATTTTGGCGAACCAAAAACTACAACAAATATTATATAAACACATCTCATAGACCTACAAAGGCAATTCAAAATCACGAGACGCGACATGGCGAAGCCTTAACTTTTAAGATTGCCAATATGGAAGCAGGGCACCTAATGTCGTCCGTGGCTGTGTGGTTATAGTACTGAACTGTGGTGTGAGAGGTTGCAGGTTCAAACCCCGATCGCGACTAATTTTTTTTTCATGATATTTTTAATTTTAATTAGTGTAGCGGTACTGTATTAAATTTTAAGAATTCACTGTCACTGCCCTGTATAATTCTTGGTGAAGAATTATAAAGGGTAATGACAGAGAATTCATAAAGTTTTATTCAGTAGACTGTAGTCTGAATCATTGTGACAATTTATTATATTATATAAAGACAGTGGGCGTGAATTTTTAAAATGTTATACGGTAAACTGTATTTACGTTTTTAAAATATTACAAAAGAAAAAAATACACACACACACAAAGCAGTGGTAGGGAATTCTGTAAAGTCTTACATGGAACAGTGTATTTAAGTTTTTAAAAATATTCTGAAAGCAAAAAAGTATAACGTAGTGGCAGTGAACTTTTAACATGTTTAACGATACAGTGTATTTACGTTTTTAAAATATATGAAAGCAAAACAAAAGAAAAAATTAAGATGTGGCAATGTATTTTTTAAATTCAGTTTTTATAATATTATAAAAGCAAAAGAAAACACATTGTAGTGGCAGTGAATTCTATAAAATCTTATACGGACCACTGTATTTAAGTTTTAAAAATACGTAAATATGTAAGACAGTCCTAAATTTGTTATATGGTACTCTGTATTAAGTTTTAAAATATAACAAAAACAAACAACAAAAAAACACAAGGCAGTGGCAGTGAATTCTAAAAATATTATACGAATCACTGTATTTAAGTTTTTAAATTACTAAAAAACATATAAAGTAGTGGAAGTGAATTATTAAATAATGTTACACTGAATTTAAGTTTTAAAATATTATAAAAGCAAAAAAGAATAGGGTACAAAACAGTGGCAATGAATTCTATAAAATCTTATACCTAACACTGTATTTAAATGTTTTAAAAACAAGGCAAAAAAAATATAAGATAGTGGTATTGAATTTTTAATAATGTTATGCGGTACACTGTATTTACATTTTTAAAATACATTAAAGCAAAAAATAATAGGGTACAAGGTAGTGGCAGCGAGTTCTTAAAAAAAAAACCAAGTACGGAACATTGTATTTACGTTTTTAAAATGTTATGAAAACAAAAAATATAAGCATATGGCAGTGAATTCTTAAATTTTATACATTTCACTGCAATTAGGCTTTAAAAATATTATGGAAAAAAAAAGTCACGACCAGGGTTTGAACCTGTGACCTCTTGCACCATAGCTTAGTTCTATAACCACTGAGCCACGAACGACACTATGAAGGGCGCTTGAATATTGCTAATGTAAACCGGTAAGTCTTCGCCCGTGTCTCACCTCAACACTTTAAATCATCTTTGTAAACCTATGAGACGTGTTTCTGTAAAATTTATTGCACTGTTCAGTTCGGAAAAATAGTATCACAATACCGATAACATTATTACTGGGACCTAAATCGTCTGAAAAGAGGGAAATCAGAGAAAAGATGTTAGAAGCCAATCCACTAACTCGAACAGCCCGATGGCTGACGTCTGCTTGGGCACTGGTATTTGCTTCTACGAGTCTTCATCCATTTGTAAAAATGCTGCTCAGTTTTACAAGTGCCGGGCTACAGTAGTAGTTATATAGGAAGCTATCCAATTCAACAGTGACGTATTCGTTTGTCTCCGATTCTCTTGTAACTAGTATTTAGTTTACAGTTGCAAAACTTTATAAAATACCATACTTCCGAATCGCTAGTAAATAGCTCTTGTAATACAATTCCATTCTTTTATAGGATAGGGCCCAAGTTTCTTTTTGAAGACTTGATTTTAATAAGTTCATGTTACTTTCTGAGAAGGACCTCTTGTACTCATACTTCTGTATAGGTTGTGCACTCAAGTTACATTTCAAAACTAAAAGTTGACCTAAATGATCTGATATATAACCATTGATAATACCTGACGTAACAACATTATCATAATTTGTAATAACATGGTCAATGGAAGTAGCAGATGTATTAGTAACTCTCATGGGTATATTAATAATAATAATAATAATAATAATAATAATAATAATAAACTTACCAATTTTTCCAGATATATTTGTATTCACATCTGAAGCTACTTCTTCGCCTGAAGACTTTTCAGATCATTTAACATTGTCTATTTTTCAAAATCTGAATATAACTCTCCACCATCCGAGTTATCATCAAGAACATTCACTAATTCTCTATTTCATTTCTAAATAAGGGGCACCTATTATTAGTACTTTTCTTCATCTTACAAAATTTTACTTCTTTTCAATACAACTTCCTACTTACAACCAGGGCCGCCACATCTCGGGGTCGGGCCCAGGACCTTGATTCTTGATTCTACTGGTCGCGGGCCCCTCACCGACCGCTGACCATCCTTATTTAGTTGTCTCTTCCCTTCTCCGTGGAGCTCCCTTCTCGTTGCTCGTGTAACAGAACATTTTATCAAACTATTCCAGTTTTCCATAAAATTATACCACATCAGCGGGCCCCTTCGGGGAGCGGGCCCGGGTCCCTGGGTCCATCAGCCCCCCCCCCCCATGTGGCGGCCCTGCTTACAACTGAGTTGAACGAGGAATTGAATATCTGGTGAAAGGGCATTGTTGCATAAATGACCCCTCCAGGTGTTTAGGTAAATGGCATCATGGTCACAACATAAAAAAATAATTTTTGGTGAGTGTACTAAGCACATAAAAAGAATAAAAGCCACAAGAAGAAACTGCTCTGAATGAATTATTAATATCGAAAGTAGAGATTACAAGTTGCCCTTTCCATCTCCCAGCAATCTACCGGTAGTGTTAAAAAATAGCATCAAGCCATGTTAAGCACGTAGAACTTGCCAATATTGAGGTGCACACATTTATTTGTTCAGTAGCGGCTCGTGGCTCAAAACGAAAGTGTGCTGCAAATACTATTTCATACAGCAAACTTAAAACATTTTTAAAAATTATTAGTAGGCCTATCTAAACTGCTTGTCTCTTAATCCATCTCTGGGAACTCTCACGCGATTTTCTCTGCCCTAATTATTTTTTTGCTAAATTTCTCTCGTCTCGTCGAACGTTGTGTGAGTTATGTGACGAGAGAAAATAGCAAAAATAAAAATAAAAATAATTAATAATAATAATAATAATGATGATAATAATAAGATAATAATATTAATAAATAAATAATAATAATAATAATAATAATAATAATTAGGGCAGGGAAAATTGCATGAGAGTTCCCCGAAATGGAATAAGAGACGAGAAAATAGTATTTTTAACGATCGAGGTAGAGGAAGTTGCTTAGTGTTCCCAGTGCGACAGAATACTTAATCGGGGTTGTGGAATCTGGGTTTTTCTGAATTTAACACATTCGAATTTGGCGGTGAAGATGAAAAGCATTGCTTACTTGCTACATCACGGCCCCCTACCGTCAGATGGTGGAAGATAATCTCACATAACTAACAGCGCGCTGGTGAGACGTGAACCTCTCTCAGAATCTCACTCTGGGCTGCCCGCTGCCGCAGCACATTCTGCAGGTTAAAACTCCCATATACGCCAAGTAGTCAAGGTTGAGCATGACGTCACAGCCCTACGAAAGATGTGCTGTTCACAGAATAGCATCATGGTGCCGAAAAGGTAGTATTCACATTACCGACTCTTGACTCCCAAGCTACCATCTAAGAAATTCTCGCGTGGATGCGTCAAGTTCAAAATCTACACAAAAGAAAATATAATATTGCGTTTGAAAATAACATTATACGACGAGCAGAAAACGAGCTGTGTGCTGCAGCACTGCAGCACATAGGAGAAACCGCCACTGTATTTGTTTATACAGGGATTTAGTAAAATTTTCACCTTTACTGTGTCCAATTCTGGTATAAATATTACACACAAACTATTAGCAAGTTTGTTAATCTATTATACGAGTTGACTCTACAGATCTGGTTGCTTCACTTACTATTATTTGTGGTAAGTTTAGAACATGTTTCAAGGATCCTACTGTACCACTACAACTACTGCTCATTTTCAATTACAGTGTGGTTAACCTTCCTTGCTCATCATAGGAAAGTGGTATTAACTAAACATACTTAATTTTTAATGCAGCAGTTTCTTTTTACAAGAGCAAGGTTTTAATTTTTTGAGTGTACACATACAATGTTTTTATTTTCAAAACTTGCATTTACAGGTATATTGTTTGCAGTTAAGCTTGAAACCTGGTACAACTTTAACTCATGTTTTGAGAACCTATTCTAGACTTACTCCGATATTTCTTAGTGTCTTCATAAAAATCCAGAATTCAAAGAAGACTGTTCTATAACTGATATTTCGACACTAAATTTAACCACACAATCCTTAATTCTTTACTTTCAAAACTGGAACAATTGGTACAGTTTAAACTCTACAAAATTGAAAAGTGTTCTGGGTAAAACTAGGGCAGTACCACCTCTAAGGCAGAACCTGGTATTTAAACAAAAAGGCTGTGTATTCATAGGTGTTAGCTTTGGAGGGCAAGGTACATTCTTCCCCCACCCCCCACCATATTTAACTTTCATTATATTATAGCTTAGGTATAACTACTAACAATCCAATTCATGCCCCACTGAATAATATTTTCAAGTTGGCGCCTCTCACTGTACTTCTACAGCAGATTATTGGTATACGGAATTTTTTTATGAAATACATTTAAAAGTTTTATAGATTCCATTATATTATAGAGATGTGGCCATCTTGCAACAAAATGATGTGATGTTTAATTCTAAGAAGGAAGGGAAAATAAATTAAAACAAAAATTTCAACATGTATAATAAAAATCCTTAATAGGGCAGTATAGAGTACAATAGGTACATCACTTCAAGCATTCTCTCCAGGAACATTGATGAAAGATCCCAAATTAAAACTGACCAATAGTCAATGTCAATTCCACTGCAGTCTACAACAGCAAGCCCTCTGCAAATCTCTTCTGCAACAGATACAAAACAATCAATCAATTCTTCAAATAAAATTTTACCCAAATGAGTTTGATGATATCAATTTCCATTCCAAGGTTTATAGGTTCTTAATCTGTTTAATTTATTAAACCATTCTATTTGGATGGGCAGTTGCTATGTCACTGGCTAACCATTCCAAGTTCACAGGTTTAACCTGAACAGTCCCATGTCTGTAGATTTAAAGGTATGAATAACAGTTCCTATGAGACAACAGTTAGTGAGCATTCACACCGAAGTAGCATATCATGCGAATTGCACTACCTGGATGCAGGTTGCACATCGAGTTGCATGGTTCACAGTTTTGCATTCATACCGAAGTAGTGAATGCGATCTGCAGTTTAACATACATTATATATTTTCAATTGAACAATTGAGAAACCCATTTAAAGTAATGTAATTTACCTAAAGAGGATATAGTTTCAGCAATTTTAATTCAGGCGTTTTCATACTAGTTTTGATTATCATATCGTATAGTCTACGCATGTACAAATTGTATGTTAAATAGCTCTCTTTCCAGCAGTTTTCATGACATCTTTTCCATAATCTACCATTACACAAGCAAATATGTGTTGAATTTTCTTAACAATTAGAAAACAGCTGAAAAGGCAACTGTACACATGCGTCATCCTGAGTAGCATCGCATGAAATAAGTCCAGATCTATCTGAAGAAATGAATGTTGCACTCTGCGAGCTGCACTATTGCCACGCTACTTCGGTGTGAAGACTTGAACTTGTTTATTTGGGATTTAAAATGAGTAACGTGCAGCGTACATCCAGATAGCACGTCGCAAGTGGCATGCTACTTTGGTG
This sequence comes from Ectobius pallidus, assembly GCA_964059195.1. Taxonomy (NCBI): domain Eukaryota; kingdom Metazoa; phylum Arthropoda; class Insecta; order Blattodea; family Ectobiidae; genus Ectobius; species Ectobius pallidus. The sequence goes on along the minus strand of CAXKWD010000003.1, from coordinate 168,685,299 downwards.
TGAATGCTCCCTTACAGTTACAGCCTAAGTAGCAGCATTGTTGATACATAAAAAACAAACAACTGAATGAATTTGTATAGAGGTAGAAGCACTATAGGTCTGCAAGATACAAAACACGGTAATTTGAGGTGAACGGGACCAAGACTACTCTAAAAGAACTAGGACTTACAAGAATAGGCTTACATGAAAAGGCCAGTGAACATAAAGCAAACTTACTTATGTTACACATTACAGCACAATAGCATTCATCATGGTTGCCTCAAGCTGATATTTGATGTAATTTACAGTTGCCTCTACAGTGCCGGTGAGCCCTTTGCTATAACTGTGGTAGAGTATCTACTAAAATTTTCTGGCTTTCCAGTAAAATGGTTAAAATACCGATAGACTTCTTAAACATGTTGCAGTAGATACCCAGAAGCCAAGGAAATTTTAGTGTTAACTTGGCCCACAAATTAAAGCCTATGATCTCATCTGGTGCAGTATCTGCCACCATGGGCGTACGGTGAAATTTTGTTCGGGAGGGGTTCAATGTAAAGTCGTCTCAGCTCCATGTCCTTGCGCACAATGTGAATTATTACTTTTTTTAATTACTAAACAGTTGTAATAAATGAATATACAGCTCAGTCTTTGAAACAGTTTTTCTTGAGATTTCTATCCATTTCTCATTTAAGCTGGAGCCTATATAAAAACTTTATTTTGAAAAATTATCATAATACTGTATGGTGCATAGGGCACGTTTTTAAAGTCATCTGTAAATCCACCGGTGGAAAAGCCCAATTAATGCCGATTACTTCATGATAATTTTGTGATGAGCTCGTGAATACTGTTGGCTTTACAAACAGGTTGATGGATTTCATCGGGAGTATGGGTACGTCCAAGATGCACGCTGGTAAAAGCAGGTAGTCAGATTCAGATTCTCGGTGCCGACTATCAGACTCCGAGCAGCAGATAGGATGTGGCCATTATGCAAGCAGTTGTCAGCGCAGAGCCGATACTAAATTTCGATTGTTGAACACCTGCACTATTTAGCCTATATTTACAAATCCCCGATTTTTATAAAGATAAAGGTGAAGAATTTCGACAGTCATGGACACCCATACCCGGAGACGGGGGGGGGGGGGCCAAGGAAAAAATGTGTATTAATAATTATTATAGTCAGGTGTTTTTCTTTTAAGACAATTATCTGAAAGTCAGTTAAGACATAAAAAGTTTGCAGAAGTTTTACCAAATCGACAACATGGAAGCAGAACCCACAGTGGATTAGGAAAGGGGGTCCAGGGGGTTTGGACCCCCAAAAGTGAAGCCTAAAATTCTATATTTGTATTTAAAAAATAAAATATTTATTTAATTAAACAAGATTTGTTGGTGTGTCAAATATGATATAGAGGTTATTTTCTTTTCATAACATAATGTGTAGGTCTATTATGTCCACTGTTCCATGTGTTATTCAGCTTTTCTTATAAATAGTAATAATTATTACAACTTAGGTAACAGTTTCTTGTTGAAGTTGCCATGTCTTAGAGTATAGTAAACAAATTTGCTAACTAGTTTTTCAGTGCTAAAATAGCGTAAAATGTGATTTTCATTAGTTCAGTATTTAAAAATGTCCTGGGGGTGGACATCCGATTTAGGTAACATTTTCTTGTTTACATTGGCATGTCTTAGAGTATGGTAAACAAATTTCCTAACTAGCTAAAATAGCGTAAAAAGTGATTTCATTAGTTCAGTATTTAAACATTTTCCGGGGGTGGACCCCCCACTTAGGTAATGACCCCCGACCCCCTTTTTGGGGCGTATTCCAAACCCCCCCGGCACTTTCGACCCTCCCCGCAATTATTTTCTGGCTACGTCATTGTTGCACTTATTATATTATCAATATAATGTTACAAAGTGGCCCAAGAAGTTAAAGTGACAAAAAATATATTGATTAAAAAAATTGCCCCTTCCTAGAAAATATCATATTGGCGCCCTTGTCGACAGCCAATTAGTTTGGTGGTGAGCAATGAAGTTTGAGGGGGAGTGAGTCATGAAGTTTGGGGGGTGAGTCTTGAAGTTTCGGGGGTGAGTCATGAAGTTTGGGGGGTGGGCACCCCTGATTAAGTTGAGCTTTTGATATAAAATCCTCGATATCCATCGTAACAGAATGAAAAACACTCAACACATGAACGAAAATCAACAGTCAGAGCAACAGGTTGTCTGAAACCAGAATGAAGAAATCATTCCGGTAAAAAACGGAGTCAGATTGTCAGTACGCAGAAAGTCTGCGCGCAGGTGCATTATGGCCTGTCCCGTTTAGCAACAAATGAATTTACGCACGCCGACTCAGTGCCGATCGGCGCCGACTGTCTGACTCAGAAAACCAGCGTGCATCTTGGACGTACCCTATTAGTTGTCGTTTGACAGATTTGAAAGGGATTTTTGTTTACTAGTAATACATCACTGTTATTAAGCTGAAAAACTATCAACACCAAGAGGTTTTGAAATTTGAATCTTAAATGAATTACGATAAATCTTAAATAATGCTTTGTTGTTGTTGTTGTTATTATTATTATTATTATTTATATTTATATTTATTTTCTTGCACTGCAAGTGGGTCAACAACCTGGTAGCAGTGGTGCAATAAATACCAGCCATACATACATATACGACACATTAAATACATATACATTACACATTAAATAAATATCAGCCATACATATATACAAAAATGACACACTATACATACAGTTACACATTAAATATCATAACAGCTATCCACATACCTGATAATTTAAAAAAAAAAAATCTCTTTCCATTTAAAACTATAGCATATAAAAATTGCATAGGCCTACTGAGAATACTATAGAGAAGAAATATATATATATATAATTATATATTATACATTATCATATACCCTATTCAATATATTTTTAAAAATGTTGGCGTTAGCAGGAAACGTTTTGAAGATTTCTGCAGGTAAATCATTCCAATCCTGAATCCCTCTTTTTAAAAAAAGAAAATTTGGCAATATTTGTTCTCGGAGATCTACCCCTTATTTTGTATTTAGAAATGTTATGTACAAAATTGTTTAATATGTAACAGCCGATTCAGAGTTTTTTTTTTTTTAAATTAATTTCGTTCCATGATTTATAATATTCAAAATATTGCAGATATTTCGGGGGGGGGGGTTCAACCCCCTGAACACCATGTACGCCCATGTCTGCCACATAATTGTCAGTGACTGACTTGTATAAGGCACTCTAGCACTGAAACCTGCCAATTCATTTTATTTATATTAATTCAAATTTTACAGCTCGGATTTATAGGAATACTAAACTACTAAAACTTGAAATACCGAGATCTAATGTAATGGGAACTGGAAATTTTCAATGCTCGCTTGATTATGGTGGGGGGAGCTGGAATCAATGGGAAAATAGTCTTCTAAGCAGAGTTACACAATTCAGTTTCAGTGCTGATAAAATACATCAACAGCCGTGTTGATAAAAGTCATCTGAATGTGAGTCATCCCTTCTTCACTTCTCAACCCCTAACAATGGACATGCAGTCAATTTGACCGCAGCACAAACATAAACCGCTGTTTTTGTTTGGATACCATCTTCACGGGTGTGTTATTTACACTACCTTCCCTTCTTAAGATCCCTTACCACCCCATATGTATCAATTACCCATCAGTGTTTGTGGAGCCATGCTAAAAGACATTTTAATTTTGTAGCGGTCAAATTCACCTCCAAGAATGTTGCATGCAGATCAACCCTGCAGACCAGATGTTCACTCTAGTATACCTGCTCTTTCTAAATGATCGTACTCTTTTTCAAAATAAATAAAGTAATATGTTGAAATACATCTTCTGAAAGCCAACCTCAAGAGCTTTTTTTTTTCTACAACTGGGGAAGTGCCCATTCATTGCCATCCAACAGCTATTTTCTAAGAACTTTTACAACAGTTTGGTGTCAGGTAATGAAATTTATAGACCCTAAATGCATTGAATAGAGCATTTCACCTTCAGAATGTTCAGAAACACAACTTTCTTGTTCCATTTAATGTTTTCTTCTTCTTCAATGATTTGCCTTTTTAGAGTCTTCACATATTTATTACATTCAGTACGGTATTACTAAGAACATCTGCGATATGATCTACATATAAAAGTAAGTACTATTATTTCTATATTAATAATTTTGTTATTGCACAAGACCAGTGACAAACACGTTTTCATCTAAGAATCACAAGAGACACATGAATTACCAACTATAGCATTCTCGGTATCCCTTTGGAAGGGAAGGTAAAGGGAGAATGAAAACTTGAAGAAAAGAGCGTCCTGTTCCTTATGCACACCACTAAGAAAAGGAAAACATTTAAAATGTTACTGATGTGATAAGCCAGCATGTTTGGAGTGTACAGGAAAAACTTGCAGTCAATGTATTGAGGCAGAATAACTGTATGTCTCGTTTCTAGGGGGAGAAAGTGTAAGTTAAAATACTGAGATTTTGAACTCAGTCACATATTATGACGAATTGTGATTAATATCTAGTTGGGAGTCATATGAGTGACTATGATAAATGAATTTTTTGTGTTAATTAGATATTAAATTAAACAATATTACCATATCTTCGAGACAGTGCATTGCATTGCATTTATGATGCAGTGATTCAATTGTGTGCCCTAAAATACCCCTTAAAATGATGGTGTAAAAATAATGCTTTGTTAATTAAACATTTAGAAGTCAATTTGCTTGAATAATAAATAAAATTCATACTTCATAAGCTTCTTCATTGTTATAAACCCCTTAACTCTGAGCGGTCATTTTGACGTCACATCCATGTTAATGTAACAGAATAATCACATCCATGATTAAGGGTTAAGTACTAGAACGGTACTTTCTAAGATTACATGGTGGACTGGAAAAATGCCTGTCCATCTTTTGGTCTGTATGTCCGTGTGTCTCTACGAATGATAACTCAAAACCGCTTTATCAGATTTTCATGAAACCTAGTATGCTCACTTATAACATCCATAGGATGAACACTACTGAATTTGAACTAAATCAATTGACAGTAACGGAGTAATGATCAATTAAAAGTCACATGCTTTTTAAATAGCAATTAATTATTATTGTACTACAAAGCCATGTGGCTAACTCAATCAACGACATAACTGTTTGCTCAATTCCAGATAAGCCATAAACTTGAACCCTATGGTCTGTGCAGACCTTCTTTGAAGGCTTATAGTAGGTAAACAGTAACTTGTTGAAAGAAGTTATTGAGTGTATAATAGATCCTTTTACTTATTGCATAAAAAAAATTCTGACTGGTCTACACACAATTTTCGAATACTGCCGTCTGTCATTTTGAATTTCCAATATATAATTTTCAAATGTTCCACCTTCCACGATTTGCAACTGTCCCATTCGGCATTATAATTTTGATTTCCAAATTTTAATCTTGCGCTTGGTCCGCCATATTGAATCATGTGACTACACACATAGGCAGTGACGTCATATATTGAGAAATGCAAAACGAGGTGTCGCATGTAACTATATGCGTAAGCGAGCGAAATATGCTGACGCGTGACCTTGAACACACCTGCTCTTGTTCTGGTGTACGTGGGAAACAAACTGCCGACATTGTGTCATATGATACGTACATCCAGTCTCTACTGAGAAATGTAACTGTCTCGTAAGAATATTAACATATTAACTATTTCAAATCCCCCGCCATAAGACTTTTGTTCAGAATTTTCAAATTTCATGCCTTCCGCCATTTTGAATTTCCAATATATAATTTCAAATCAGTCGCTATAAGTCTTTTGATCATAATAATAATCTCGCGCTGGTAGCCAATTTTTATTTTCACCATTTGTAATTTATAATACACCATTTTCAGATTTCCCACCTTCCACCATTTTGATTTAAAATTGAGCGCCTTCCGCGATTATGAATTAGCAACATTTGAAATAAAAATTTCCAATATATACCATTTTCAAATTTTCCACCTTCCGTCATCTTAAGATATCCATTTTCAAATTTCCCACTTTCCGCCTTTTTGAATTTGAATCTCGAGTGGGGCCGCCATTTGCAGTAGGAACCGGAGTTGTCATTTTGAATCACGTGGTAGGCGGTGACGTCATAGCCACGCCCACTATGACGTAAGCTGTGACATCATAGTCGCGCCTCCCGTCCCAACTTCCTCTCCAGTGCGTCCCATCCCACCTTCCCCTCCCAATCCATTTCAATCCACCTCTGATGTCACACAGAAAACCACACTACTCCAAACGGGTTAGAGCTTAATGAATTGTTGGAACATAACCCAATCTATTATGAGTTTTTCTAATATTTTACCCATTATAGGAATGAGGCTGATGGGTCGGAGATTGTGGAGAAATTCTTACTAGCAGAATTTTCTTTTAGTATTACCTTCACCACCGTGATTTTCCAATTGTTGTGGAATATGCCGATGTTCACACATTTATTATATAAATTGAAGAATGGTCGGAATTCTGTTGTAAACTTTGTTTAACTATATTTGCTGAAATAGCATCAATCCCTGGAGCCTTTTGATCATCTTGCCTCCAGATTGCCCTTTCAATCTTGTCCCTACCGAACAGTGCAGCATCCTCGGTATTTGGAATTTTAAGCCAGAAATGGAATACATACATCCAGAGTGCAATGTTGAGCAATTTTAATACTGCACTAGTATTTGTGACAATGGCAGCTCTTGTTCTTGTGTCAGTTGTGCATGAGGAGAATACATTGAATTTTCTTCCAAAGCCATTAACACAATTATTTCTTTTGTTTGGTTTCTGTAAACAGAGTATTTTAACATTGCATGCTTTAGGCTCGAAATTCAATAAAATCTGCAGGAATCAGCAACTCTTGTGTGGAGACCAGAAATTCTTCAACATTTTGTTGAAAAACAATCAGACTGGATCTGTGTAAGTTCTGTTCAAAATTTGTGAAATTGACCACAATTTATCTTTAACTGAACGATTTGTAATATTTTTTGTATGCCAGGTAAGTGTAAAATATGGTCTGGATGCCATTTTTGCATTAACTGACTTGCAACTGGCACTTCAACTTTTGATTTAGGGCACTCAGTTGCATTGTGTTCTTCTGGGCAAATGGAACACTTCTTGTGTGCTGTGCAGTCCATTGCGTAACGCCTGCAGCCATTACAGTTGTGACAGCAAGTGACAGGAATACAGTCTTTCACGCTACATCACTGGTAACCAATATACAGCTTTCCTCCTCATTTCACTGCCTGGTAGAGGGTAGGAGTTACCTCAATGACAGCATACTGTAGGAGCCATTTTGCGACCGCCTCACAAGGTGTTCCTCCAGTTGTTGCATGGGATCCTGTAGGCAGTGCTGCACAGACAAATTTTGTTGGATGATGCCATCAGTTATTTGCTCTTCCAGGAGATCGAGTTCTATGCCATGAATTATTAAGCAGGGGTTTTTGCAGGCACGTATCTTGGTTGTTATATTAGTGTTTACTCTTGCAAGTGATTACCCAAGTTGTTACATTCATCTTGGCTTCTCATTTCAAGGACGATACTCTTATTTCTAGTTTAATTCAACATTGAAGGGTTTGTTTCTCATTTGAACTTGAACTAACGTGAGAGTCTGTTAGGAGTCTCACACGTATTCCTTATTTTTGGGGGAAATCAACACTACATTTCTATTTTTTTTTGTTATTATGAAATGACTTATCCACCTAACCACAAACCCAATGGACCAAAAGTTCAATAGATGCAACGTCATAAAGCCCTATAACATTATAATATTTACTAGATTTATGCACATATACATTCCTATTTATATATCACTATGTCATAAAATATAAGTTGGATATAAAATTATATAGTCACATACAATACAATCACATTTAAGATAGCAAAGTGCTATATGTATTCAACTAAAACCTAACCATTAAAATATACACTGATACAGATTTAATCACACTGATTTTAAAAACACACTGTTGTCATCTGTTAAAATATGTACACTTATGCCGAATTTTTTCAGCAATAGTCATTAAAAATATAATTCTTCTTGAATATATGACAGTCAGTTGTCTATCCGATAAAAACAGTAGAAATTATTTTGCCGAAATCTTCTCAGCAAAGTCGTTAATAATAAAATAGTACTTGAGTGCACTAGTTGTAAAAATAGTTGGAATGTAGGCGGCTTGTAAATGTATTCCGTTGCATCAATTGTTTTGGCTTCTGTTACATGCGGATATGCGCATTTCGATCCTTAGATCATCTTCAGTCCTACAATTTATATATAAAAAACATTTAGTATGTTGTTGTTGTTTGAAGTCATTTATATTTAACTATTGTATGATGAAACTTAAGACTCACCTGATAGTTTCCGGCGTGTGGAGTGCTTGAGTATAAATGTCATACTGAAGAAATTACGTATTGTTTGTAATAGGGTAACGTTCTGAGTATAGTTCATATAGTTCATTGTGTTCTATTGTGTTTTCGTTTATAATTTTATGTCTGTGTCTGTATATTTCGAAATTTTCTAATGTGTTTAGTTTACGGCTTTTATTTTGTTTATGTAGAATTTTAAGTGTTTTGTTAATAGGCTGTAAATCATGGTTGTTATTGATAAGATGTTTGGCAAATGCTGATCTGTTTCTATTGTATTTAAAGTCCATAACGTGTTCTTGGAATCTTTGTTTGAAAGTCCTACCCGTTTGCCCTATGTAAACATGATTACAGTTTCCACATTCTAATTGATATACACCGCTATTTAGAAAATTATCTTCTTTATTTCTGCTTACATCGTATAATAGGTGTTTTAAGTTATTGTTAGTTTTATATGCTATTTTTATTTTTTGTTGTTGCAATGGCTTTACTATTTTGTGAATTTTTCTATCTGTATAGTTAAAAATGGCATATTTTTTGTTATCTTCATTGTCTTGTTTTATTGGAGTTAGTAGCGAAGTAGGATTTTTTGTTTTTTGTAGTTATTCTTTTTCTTTCTAATAAGTTTATGAATTAACGATTCTTTGTAACCATTGTTGTTTGCTATTTGTAAAATAGTTTTTAGTTCCTTATTATAATCTTGTTTAGTCATGGGTATGTTGATTAGTCTGTGTACCATATGGTTGAAGGCAGCCATTTTATGGGTATTTGGGTGATTTGATTTATTATTTATTATATTATCAGTGTAAGTGTCTTTCCTGTAGATCTTAAATTGTAGTGCGTTGTGAGCCCTCTTTATATTAAGATCCAAGAAATTTATACTGTTTTTATTTTCCTTCTCTATAGTAAATTCTAGATTCTTGTGTATTTTATTGAATTCGTCGAGTATATTGTTAATTTTGTTTTCTTCACATATTAGCAGTATATCATCTACGTACCTGTAGTATATTTTGATTTTATGATCGGCTATGATTTTTTCTATGTATTCTTTTTCTACGTGTTGTAGGAATGTTTCAGATAAGATTCCTGATAGTGGCGATCCCATGGCCAGGCCATCTTCTTGTATATATATTTTATCGTCAAATTTAAAATAGTTTTGTTTCAAAATAATGTCAAGCGTTGAAGTTATTTGTCCTGTCACTGTATCACCATCACCGTTATTCGATAATGTTTGTTGTATGATATTGATAGTTTCTTTTAAGGGTATGTTTGTGTACAAGTTCTTTATATCTAGTGATATGAGTCTGTCATTTTTATTAAGTTTCATATTTTTTATTTTGTTAACCAGATCGAGTGTGTTTTTTATATTAAATTTATTTTCAAGCGTTAATCTTTGTTGCAGTATTTTACCTATTATTTTAGAAATTTTATATGAAGGTGCATTAACAAAGTTCACAATTGGTCTGATTGGTTTATCATTTTTATGGATTTTATGGATTTTTTAATTGATGCAACGGAATACATTTACAAGCCGCCTACATTCCAACTATTTTTACAACTAGTGCACTCAAGTACTATTTTATTATTAACGACTTTGCTGAGAAGATTTCGGCAAAATAATTTCTACTGTTTTTATCGGATAGACAACTGACTGTCATATATTCAAGAAGAATTATATTTTTAATGACTATTGCTGAAAAAATTCGGCATAAGTGTACATATTTTAACAGATGACAACAGTGTGTTTTTAAAATCAGTGTGATTAAATCTGTATCAGTGTATATTTTAATGGTTAGGTTTTAGTTGAATACATATAGCACTTTGCTATCTTAAATGTGATTGTATTGTATGTGACTATATAATTTTATATCCAACTTATATTTTATGACATAGTGATATATAAATAGGAATGTATATGTGCATAAATCTAGTAAATATTATAATGTTATAGGGCTTTATGACGTTGCATCTATTGAACTTTTGGTCCATTGGGTTTGTGGTTAGGTGGATAAGTCATTTCATAATAACAAATTAATATTACCACAAACGGAAAGAAAAATGAAATTTATCAACTACATTTCTAGTTTTCCTGCTATTTTGTTTAGTCCCGGCATTTGAAACAGCATTTGAATAGGATTGATTCCAGCTTGATGCTCCAGGCTGTAGGATGGAAACTTACCCAATTCATCTTGGTAGGACTTCAGGACTGATTGAATTATACTCATAGAGTTTAAAATATTCTCCTTCCACCTTTTATCGATGCATTTGTTTAGATTCAGTACTTCTTCTATGTTATTGAATTCTTTTTCTGCAGAGCGATATAGCTCGAGGTTGTTTACACTCATGGTCATCTTGATCCATGGTATCAGTGGATTGGACTGGATTGGATTGGATTGGATTGTTTTACTGATTTCTGACATAGCATACCCAGGTTACGAGAAAACATTTTTTTAACTTTTTAAATATAATAATATTTTTTATCAACATATGTTTTTCTCCTGAATACAATGTTACAGAAAAAAAAGAGACAATATATTGTTTTGGGGGGTTGGGACGGTTGAATTTGTGAAATTTTTGTATGGGCTCACTGGGATTTTAAAATCTAAATTCACTTTTATTCCCTTTTACATAATAAGCATTAACCCTTTCACTGCTAACGACGGAACTGTGACGGCGCGGAGAATGGCACCTACGTGTGCTATTGACGGAACTGTTCCGCCCGCGAAGTGGGTGCTATGAACGAGACGATTTCACAAGGCATGGAATTTTTTAACACGGTTTTAACGAAAGGATAGTGTCCTGCCATCTATTGGGGTTAGATAGAACTTAATTTCATTGCTTTCCCTGCTCTGTGGTGCAATTTGTAGGCGAAAATGTGAGGCCTTGCACAATGTTGCCACGAAGCTAGTGCTACGAATAACACAATTGCTCGTAGAATAGAATTCTTTAACATGGTTTCAACGAAAGGATAGTGTCCTGCCATCTCTTGGGGTTAGATAGAAATTATTTTCATTGCTTTCCTTGCCCTGTGGTGCAATCTGTAGCCGAAAATGTGAGGCCTTGCACAATGTTGTGATGTCTGAAGAAGCCATTGAACTCACGAGTCATATGACAAGCGGGGAATCACGTCAAGGCCATGGTATGTTCAATTTCAACACAGTCATTGCTTTCACGAGCAAGGAAAAACATTTCTAACGTGATGACGGAGTTCTGGCGTATTTTAAAACTGCCTTCTTATTTTTCGGATTTAGCGCCGAGTGACAGTGAAAATATCTCAGCAAGGAGGGTATGTCAGCTTGCCAATATCTCAGCAGTGAAAGGGTTAAGTTACAAACAATCATTTTACAATTGCTGACTGATAATACTTTGGCTTATTGCCTATTTTTAAAGAAATTTTTTCACAGAAATTGAAGAACCTCACCTTAAGACTTTGCACAGGAAAATTGGAAAACAAAAATGAATAATGCAACAGGTAACATGTACATAATGAGAAGCCCTGCTAAATGCCATGCACGAGATCATGTGATCTGCTCCAAACAGTACTCTGTGTGTAAGTTTTTTATAGCTTCCTCATATTCTGAATTATATATTCTAGAAACTTATAAAATGCATTTTACAGTAGAGTAAACATATGTTTCTATACAATACTCCCGATGGGGAAGAAGGCAAAACCACAAAAGTGGTGTGTAGCATGACAAAAATGTGAAAGATCTAATACTACACAAACTAACCAAAGCAAAAAGTAAAGTAAAGTAAAGTAAGAAAGCATTCCATAGATCCCATAAAAGTCTCATGACTATAGGATGTGGAACTTGTCACAGCATTAAACAGAATTACATTTATAAACTATTAACCTATTAACATATTATTTGTCATAAAATCATCAACAGAGTAGAAGCTGTGTGCATTTAAATATTTCTTAATCAATAATTTCATTTCTTTTGGTTTGTTAGTAAATTTTTTAATTTCTTTTGGAAGTTTGTTAAAGAATTTAATTCCAGAATAGTAAACCCCTTTTTGATAACAGCAGAGATTTGGCCTGGGAATATGTAAATCTAATTTCCTTCTAGTGTTGTTATTATGTAGGTCAGAGTTAGTTTCAAAATTAGGAATTTTAGCTGCCTGAAAATGGCTCTGCATGACTGCCTTCTTTGTGTCCCAGTTATAACACGTAAAGCCTTCTTTTGCAAAATAAAAACTTTTTATAGCTCCATTCCAGCTTTACAAGTAGGTCTTAGTGCATCTTATCTCTCCCTTTCCTTAACATACTGAAATTACTTGCTGAAAGTTTCGTAACTTTTAAACTAACAGTTTACTTAAAAAAAGCAATAATTCACAATGCTGTAATATAAAGCTGTGCATAGCATTTAATGGAATTTAAATGTACAGCCTGAAGGGTAAAGCGTGCATTATAATTCAGAACTTACAAAACATGCAACTGAAGACAAAGATGAACAATGTATGGGACAGTGTATCTGTACAGTATTAATGGCTGGAATTCAGTCTTCCAGCTCCAAATCCAGTTCTAGGTCCACTATTTCTATTTCTTTGAATGTATTTATAACAGCATACCGGGAGAAATTCATGTACAACCTTCTGTACCAGACATATTGGGAATTGTGTGCTGCCATTGCTTCCTGAAATAGAACAAACAATTATACAGAAACTGACATTAAAGTGTTAATAGTCAAGGGCACAGACAATTATTTTCAGTCACTACACAATGACTTTGAAAATTAAACCCACCAACATTAAGTTACTCTTTCTACTGCTAATTATTATTATTATGCACTAATTATTATTCACTATCCAATTTGTTGGTGCTAAATTAATTAGCAATACATGGACAAACAAATGCAAATAATTTATTATTTTCCTCTGAAACAAGAGCAGAGCATGTATTTCATGAAGTTCAGAGTGATTTATATAATGTTGGAATACCCCGCATATTGTCACACTACAGCTGATTTAACAGGGTTTCAATGGATGGTGCAATACATCACCCAAAATATTTAGCTACAGATGGCAGCAGAGGAAAAGAACAGAGAACTATTGTGAAGGAAGTAGACAACAGATGACACTACAAACTGACTCACTTGGAATCCCTCCCACTGAAAATATCTTTTGATTATTGGAATGCTAAGTGGTGTGTCAGATATATTTTATCAGTAGCATGGTTAGCAGTGACACGTGCTGACGGAAATATATGGGCGTAGAAGTGAAAGAGTTAACAGACTGGCATTTGCTGGCAGTCGGTTACCCAACTCATCAATGCAATCAATTATTTTCCGCTGGATGAGAAACTGAATGTGCAGTTTCCTATGATGCCTTTTGTTATAATTTACTTCTCTAGTTCATTTGTAGCCTATTGTTGCATCAGAAGAAACAAAATAAATAATTTGGATCCAATAAAGATATGTCAATGAATAGCTAATTGAAGTCCAGGTAAAACAAATGCAAAATATATCATATATCAGTGCCAATATTGCAACAACAATTGTGGTATAATAACAAAAAAAATAAAAAATTCCATTGCCTAGAATCTCAGCGATATCAACACGCAATTTGTAGGCGAAGAAAGAATGTTTATATTGGTGGGAAATCCAGTCTCTCAGCTCTTCTGCAATATCCAGAATATGTGTTTGCTGAGTGAGAATTATCCTGCAGTCTATGAAACAGTTTACTAATCTTAAAGCAATGTTTACTAATTATTTAGAGCCATGAACACATAACTAATATTATTAGAAAATATTATGAAACAGAAGACTAATAATAATAATTAAAATTATTACAGTATGTATTTACTAATAATATGAGTGTAATAGTTCTATGAAACAGGGCCCTGAAAGGGCAATTCCTTGATAGTTGGGACATACTGAAAGTCGTGAGCAAGATTTTTTCACAACCTTAATCTTTATTTGTAGATGAAACCAAGTATATCATCTCAATCTACAGACCTTTCTTTCACTTTTCCACATAGTCTCCATTTGTTTACACACATGTTTCCCATCGTTCTGCAAGTATGAAAATACCCTTGTGATAGAATTCCGTTCCAGCTGCCTGTAGACACTGACACACTGCTTGCCAAATATCCTCCAGTGTCTCGTAGCGTTGGCCCCGCATCTGTTCCTTCACAAAAACGAAAAGATGGTAGTCGGAGGGTACCATGTCAGGGCTGTAGGGAGGAAGTGGAAGTGTTCCCACCAAAATCTCCTGATCTGCTCCATAGTGGCACGTGCAGTATGCGGACATGCATTATCCTGTGGAAGGATGATCTTCTTTCCAGGACATTTATCACGCAATGCACGACGGACCTTCAAAAGTGTCTGGATGTAGCGGGAAGAATTTATGGTTTGTCCAGACTTAAGAAACTCAACCAGAATGCATCCTTGTGCACCCCAGAAGATGCTCCCCATAACTTTCCCTACAGATGGCACTGTCTTCGCTTTTTTCTTTGATGGTGAATTCAAGTGGTGCCATTCCATACTCTGTCATTTTGTTTCAGGTTCATAATGATGGAACCAGCTTTCATCTCCAGTCACAATACTCGTCAATAATTCATCAACTTCATTTTAAAATCTCTGAAGACGCTATGAGACACTGCAGGATATTCTGCAAGCAGTGCGTCAGTGTCTACGGGCAGCTGAAGCAATTCTATCGCAAGGGTATTAACTGGAACAGAATTCTATCACAAGGGTATTTTCAAACTTGCAGAACAATGGGAAACATGTGTGCAAAAAAACTGAAACTATGTAAAAAGGTGAAAGAAAGGTCTGTAGATTGAGATGATATACTTGGTTTCACTTACAAATAAAGATTAAGGTTGTGAAAAAATGTTGCTCATGACTTTCAGTATGCCCCTCGTATTACTTCTTCCCCCATGGTCAATGTTGCAACCGATCTAAACAATCCAAACGCAGCAACTTATCTTCAAAATTATAAAAAAATAAGGCTTTGTTCTTTGTAGACTTTACTGCTGTTCAGTATTTAACTGGCCAGCAATGAGCTGCTCAAGTTTATGGGTGTTAAGTTCATTTTGCTGGTAGTTAAGCGTTTTTCGGCAAGATTTTCTTAATTGTAATTAAGTCAAAAGTTTACATCCATTAATTCTGAACCAATGACAATGCACCAGTGCCTAAGCCTAACTTTTTCAAAATTCTTGTTTAAAGTGAATATGTTAATTTTTCAAACAAAATCTCTAGTTTTTAGAAAAGCCTTTTATTAAATGAACTCAAATTATATATTTATACTATTCAACACATTGGTGGAATTTGGAGGCGACGTCAAAACAACGGAAATTATTAAGGAGACACAAACGGGGACACATTCAAAAGTAAAGTTCATGGGAGAGATCTCCAAGGAGTCTGAAATTAAAACACCAGTTCTCTTCAACTGTGTGTTGGAGAAGATTATCCGGGAATGGGAAAAAGAACTGGACAGGAAAGGACTACTTAATCAAGTATACATTGGAGGATAAAAAAATCCCTTTAGGCAGGCCTACAGGCGGAGGTAGATTTCGAAGTGCTTTTGGTTTAATTTATTGTCGCTGCATAGCACTCTTCTTCTTTAGCCTTGGCATGGTTAACCTGCAGTAATAAGAACTGAATTCGAAAATCTACCTAAAAAGTGGTGTCAAGATCAACTGTCTTGCTTTTGCCGATGACCTCGCGTTACTGTCTAGAAATACTGATGCAAATATACTAAAACATCAAGTGGAAAAAGCAGGGCTAAAGATTTCTTTTGAAAAACAAAGTATATGACGAACATCAAAACAGCCCCTCATCACCTGAAGACCGGGCACGGAAAAATAGAAAAAGTTGACAGCTTTAAGTATCTGGGTGAAATCATGCAGTTGAAAACTAGTGAAAGAGAAGCCAACAACACTAGGTGGGAGAAGATGGCTGCTGCTTTTCGTGGGACATATACTCTATACAAGAAGAAAGCCATCTCGAGATGAGCTAAACTAAGGCACTACAATACACTGATTAAAACGAAATGTCTGTACGCGAGTGAATGCCTCCAAATGACAGGGAAGGCAGGACTAAGAGAAGCTGAAAAGTTTGAAAGAAAATTCTTTGCAAGATAATGGGCCCAAAGATTGTGGACGGACAGTATAGGTTGCAAGGAAGGGAAAAAGAAAGACCGATTGAGTCCATGAGAACAATGAGACTCAAATTCTATGGGCATATATTTAGAATGACTGAGAAGAGACTAACAAAAAAGATTTTTAAAATACTTGATAGTAGACCTAAAGTGTCGGACAAATGGTTCAGTGAGGTGAGAAAGGATCTCAAGCAGGTTGGACTAAATTCATAAGACATCCCGAATCGAAAAAAGTTTAGGTCAGTAATCGACAACTTTCAAGGATTTCATGACAAACCAAAACTGAACAGTGGATGGCCAGGAGAAAGAAGACAAGCTGCCAGAGAAGGAATGCAAAGATTTTGGGCTGCTAAGAAGGCTTCCAGAAATGTGTAACTGTTGCCTAACATGGTCTATAATGGTCGTAAATGAATATAATAATAATATAATTATGTTTATTGAACATCACATAATGTTTGTGCACACTAATACAATAAATATTCAATAAACCAGGTGAATGTTCAGTTAGCAGGCATGCCAGTAATATAATAGGCTCATAACAAAACTGAAAAATACTTTGATTAAAATTAAAATAACTTAATCTCATGTGTGGAGAAGCTCATGTAAATTGACTTTTGCTATAGCAAATTGAGTTCACTATGAATTTATTTTATATTTTATTTCAATACAGAAATAGCGGTATTTTTGTGTTCATTAGTTTACATCCCTGATGCAGCTTCAATTTGTTAGATCAAGAAGATTGCGTTATACCAGTTTATATGCAAGGTAGATGGATGCAAATGATGTTATATGCAAGGTAGATGGAAATACGTTTGTCATAACTCACTAATCAAGGCTAAGAAACACATTCCTTATGAGGAATAAGTCTGTACCACAGAAAACATGATACTATAGCCGAGTTGACGCTGATACCGATGCCGTTATAACGAAGATTTAATGTATATTAAACCATAAACTATGTTAAATGTGTTTACATATTGTACATATTCTGACAGAGTGAAACTTGATCTATAGCCTAGTATTATTTTCCTTTCCATAAATTTAAAACTATACTTATGAGAACAAGTTATATTTAGCACTTTATGGGTCTATATAACGTATGGAGGTTGCCAAGAGGTGACGAAACAAGGGTCTGTGAGAGAATGGCATTGAGAGTTAAAACCAAATAGACTTATAGCTCAAGTGGTGCAAATTTCTGCAAACATATCATCCAGGGGATTTTAGACCTTTCATGTTGTAGATTTTAACAGTTTTTGTCAGTCGCTATTAACACAAGCCTAAAGTAAAGAAATAACTTAAGTGTCTATCCCTACAGTGGGTGATGCTTTAGTAGCCATTAGAATTGTGAACATGTTCTATGAAGCTAGGGGAGGGAGCAATGAAATTGCAACTGAAATAATGAACATGTAATTTAAAAAGTGTGTATTGGGAAAATAGACAACAAAGTAAAATTACTGATTACTGTACTTCACTCCTAGTAAAACAAGTTTGGTTAGTACTTGACAAATCATTTTAATTGTACAGTAGGCTTAAAAGGGAGTATATAAAATAAAATAAGGATAATTATGTTTGTTCTTTTTCATTTTCTTCCTCACAAAAAGGATCCCTAGTTTTCTATATCACAATGAAAGAAATTTGGGGATTCGGAAAGTATGACTTAGGTTGCTCCAAGAAACAAAGAATGGGTTTGGCATGGTGGCGAGTTGGGGTATGGAAACTCAGGGGCATGAGAACAAATTTTGAGAAAGGACGACGACCTCTATGTCTACATAGAGAAGATGCTGAACACATACTTTTAAAATGTCTGAAAACTGAAACAATCAGACAATAATTTTTTAATAAAAAATTCCTAGAAAGTAACATAAAAATAGCATATAATAAATTATCAACAACAAAGAATATGAAAACTTTGAAGGAATTGGGGAACTTTTTATACATTTTAAAAAGAAAATGGGAAAAACGAATACAAGAAATAGGTGAATAATTGTGTTTATCCTTATGCTTATGTACATGTATTGTTGGGAGCTGACGAGATTATCCGTGATTTGGTGGTGGCATGCAGGGGGATGACGGTGTTGTGCTATAACTGCACATGTAGGGGAGCGCTGCTATTGGCTGCAGATAAGAGCTCCTCAGTCTGGCCAGGGATCATCTCGTCAGCTCCCAACAATAAGTTCTGTGATTGTACTTCACAGTCCTAAATCAGGATGTGATTTTCAATCTAGTTTCTACCTTTTTTTTCATTAATCTATTAATGTACGACAAAATTATCTCCAGAATTATCTACTCTGTGTTACACATTAATTTTCAACTAAACTTAGTCTTAGGAATTGACCTATTTTTTTATTATAAGAATGTTGACAAAACCATGTATTTTAAAACACCAAATGTAAATAAATAATAATAATAATTATTATTATTATTATTATTACTACATAAGTAAGTCACATACAGCAAGACTTTGGTGCCATAATTTGTAAGATCTTAAGATATCAAGGCCTATATGTTAATATTAGTTTGTTATGGTAGGAAGTACATCCTATGGTGAAAACCTTAGTAACACCAAGGGTGTAAAAGATGTATGACACAAGAATAAATTACAATTTTCTCCCTCACTAAGCTGAAAATATGAATCTCGATTACGACGACACAATTTTTGCAGTCCCTTGATGTCACTAGCCTATAATCAAGTTCTAGTGTAGCGTGATGCAAAAACTTTAGCTTAAAGTAAAATTTTTCACACAGTACGAATGATATTATATTATTATTATTATTATTATTATTATTATTTCAAACTTTATTACATGTGGTTTAAAAAAATAAATTACTAGCATGATATATCTTCCACATGTTAAGGTTTGGAAACCTAAATGGACATGTAATCAATTTTTTATATATTTATGAAATCTTGTATATTCCTTTCAGAACAAAATAAATTTGAAACATACTCTTGAAAGCAGTTTTATATTAGACCACTTATGGGTGCCAAGGCTTAATGGACACATTTTATTTGGCAATGTGCGTTTTGAGATATGCACCCATGATACAATATGGTATTCACTGTGCTTGGATCATGTACTTGCTTTTTCTAACTCCAAAATGTTCACTGCTTGCCCAAACTATAGTTCATATCTCTCGAGCCCCTGCCTATCCTTTGGAGGTGGTCTGGAAACCTGTTGCTAAGCACAGAATGAGTCAGAGTAATTATGGCATTCAACATGGGTACTTGTTGTGAGCTACACTCCAGTTAGTTTTTGTGTTATATGTTCATTTCAGGTTCTTCTTGTTATTCAAGATGTTTATTATGGTTAGAGTAAAGCTTTGGTAGCCCATGGACTCACTGCCAACTCTCCATGAAGCAGAAAGTCCTGCAGCCTGCCTGTGAGCCTTGTGGACTTTGCAGCTAGAGTTCAACCTTCAGCTATGAAAGCTAGAGCCTTTACTGCCCATTTGCCAAATCTATGGTGTGGATTCTGGGCTGGGGTCCATGCTGCTGCTGATGGAGAAGGCTGGAACGATCAGTTCTCAGTGATGCGAGAAAACAGTTCGTTGAGAGGAATACTGTTAGCCATGTAGGAGAAAATCATGCTTTATGTGGGACTAGTCATAGAGCAAGTAAAGATTCAGCCACTGGTTTTGCTGGCCACACTGCTAAAAAGCAAGCTGCTGATTACTTTAGTGAAGTTTCACGCCTGAAAAGACAGTGAGACAAGATTAGCCAATCAAAAGCCTGGAATGTGGGGTGGCATGCATCAGTCAAGCTAGGCCACTCTTCTGCTGTTTGTTCCCTCGTTTTTTTCCTTCCGGTGATTCTCCTGTCGTTCCGGCATTTTCTCCATCTTGTTTCCTTAAGTTTTCAATTTGCTTCACTATTCCTGTCGTTATTTCTTCCTGGTTAATTCCTTAAGCTTAAATTCCATCTGTTATGTTTCTGAGCATGTGCTGAGATGCTATGGCCTGTGCAAAAGAAACTATAATTCTTTCATTATGTCCAGGTTTGACACGAGTTCCATGTGGTTATTTGGTTCTGCAAAATTGCGTCATGAGCCTAACGCTTGAGATGCTGCGGCGTGGTGAGCAGACATGCTATCTTCTGCTCGCTCCTGTTGGTCATCACCCTTAGCTAGACCTTCTGACAGCCGAGATTCTCCAGACTTTGTGGTGGACACATGTATCGAGGTCAGCTCCTACTTCTCATGGATCATGGATCCCCATGTCCCTGTACTTCATCCAGTCGTCTGTTTCTGGTCTTCTGGTGTTCTATGGTTCTCACCTTTCTCCCCTTAGCGCTGGGGGGGGACTCCATATGAAACCAAGAAACACTCAAGAAGTGAAGAGATAGTATTTAAGAAGATACTGTGGTTCTAGGCCAAGAAATGGTACTCTTTTAGTTGCACGGTGTCAAGTTTAAAAAAAATGATTTTTGGTGTATGTGTTCCTCACAGGAAGTTTGAGATGTGTGCGGTACATTTTGAAGAATTAAAAAAGAAATAAAGTCTCAGACATTATTTTTGGAGGAAAGTGGGAGCATACGAGCCGTAATATTTAAGGTCATAACGAATTTACATATGTGTCCCTCTTGCCTCCATTTTGTCTTATTAAAACTGCAGTTAAATGTAACATTTTTACTCGTTAAGCTTGTGTTTTCCTGCTCTGTAGAGCTTCTCTTCGATACTGGTATTAATTCGGCTGAAACCCTGTATGCGTTGTGTTCACTTATGTAAAAAGGTCTTATGCTAATGAGTGGGAGGGAGAAGCTGGTTTGTGCGCTATGCGTGTGCTATTTGCGGAGCTCAGTCTATTGCTGGAGTTCAAATACCTGTGTCTAGTTGTTTTTTTCATTTGTGTACTTGTGTGGAGGCCTGTCATGGAGACATATTTCTCAGGTGAGTCTTCCTTTCAGTGGATTTTTTTGTAATTAACTGAAGCTCACCTGTGAATTTTCAGCCATCAAAATTTGTTAGTTTCAGTATGTAATTTCGGTGTTTGATTAAAGGGGAATTATTGTACTGTGTTTTTCTAGTTATTTTCGGCTTTGGAAATTTGCCTCCCATGAGTGTTCTAAATTAAATTCAAGGGGTGGGAGTTTTGGTTCTATAGTTCAGCGGGGGATAAAGATGAACTTGACAAATTATCTCTGATTTTTCTCTCATGACAGTGCCGTATGCTGTGTAGGCTTAGCCCCAACTAGGTAATGACCGGTAGGCTCCGTGGATTATCAAAAGCACTGTAAAATTAAAACACCCAAGGTGGCGCTAATCCAGTTCCAAATTAAAAAGAAGACAAGCCTAACCGAGTTTCAGACGACCTCAAGTTTGATGCCTGTAGTAATGGATAAAACCAGATAAATAAACTATGGTCAGACCCTGTAAAGTACTTGAAAGTAAATGTAAATAAATGTTTAATCTGTAAATAAGTAACTTGCTGAAAATTGTGAATTTTTGTGAACAGGCATCCAGGCCTGTGTGTTAACAATTGTAAATAATTTATATATATATATATATATATATATATATGTTGGGGTTCTTGTATATTGAATAAAAAGCCCAAGGGTCATCGTGAGTGAGACGAAAAACCACCGAATAAGTAAGATGTTCTACATGCTATTTCTTCAGAATGTTTTAATTTTGCTTGAAATAAGTGTTACCTGATTCAGAATAAATTGTATCTACAAAATTGAATTTATCTTGAATTATTATTAATTATTTGAATTTGATTAGGATCTGAGCTCAGTTACCAGTGAAGTATTTTCAGAGTCGGCTCACTATTTACTTAAGTACCTCTCTGACCTGCGTCCACATTCGTTAATTTCCTTGGTTTATAGGAAGTTAAAAATCTGTTCTTCGGCACAACAAGTTCAGTTGTTTTGCTAACATCTAAATCAAGAGTGGCTCCATTTAAACAACAATCTATTGCTAGGCTAGAACTCTGTGCAGCTCTCCTATTGTCCCATCTTATGACCAAGGTCATGGTGTCAAATCTGTCTGTTCTGTATAAGGTGTATTATTGGACTGACAGTACTATTACCTTGTGTTGGTTACAAAAACCTTTGTTGAAAACAGAGTTTCTGAAATCCAGTCATTTACTTCCATAAGGGATTGGAGACATGTAACACAGCAGATCATTTGTCATTTGGTGTTCATCCCTCTGATCTAGTTAATTTTTATATTTGGTGGGAAGGTCCCAATTGGTTGTGTGATGTGTCACCCAAGTACCCTGAATTTATGTCGCCCAGTTTGTCAACTGACATAAACATGGAATCTAAGGTTCCTGTGAATGTATTGCACGTGTGTGTGCAAATTACTGATTTGGCAAAATATTCTTCCTTTCCTAAGTTAAGGCGAGTGTATGCTTACGTATACAGACTCCTGAACAATACACGTTCTGAAGCAAACAAACGGCAGTCAGGACCATTCACTGCTGATGAGTTGAAATGTAGTGAAAGGAAACTTGTAAGAATGATACAATGTTAAGAATATTTAAAGGAAATTGGTGACCTGAAATCACTAAGGGGTCAAGTAAACCAAAGACGTTAATAACTCTTCATTATCAAGAAATGGATTTAAGACTTGGCATTTCTCAGTTAAGCTATGATGAAAAACATCCGGTTATACTCCCAGGTAAACACTGTGTCACTAAACTAATAGTCACTTATCAGGGTGTCCACCAAGTAATGCTGAAGAAATTCCCGACTGATTCCCTGATTTTCATCGATCATTTCAGAAATTCCCGACCAACATATGATTATGAAGCACTTTCTAATAACTGTGTAAGAAAAATTATAGGATTATACATACTTTAAATAAGAAAAACTTTTAGTAACAAAAGTAATTGCAAACTATAATTACTTAGGCTATAACACATACAAAAGTAAGGAACAGTAAAATAAATTAAATATACCTTCAAATAGGCCTATTATTGTCTACAAGTCTTTTTGATTACACTTAGTTTTTCTTCAGCAACTTAATTTGTTCATCTAAAGCAGCAGTAGCTTTTTCGGACTCTAAGAGTACTTTTCATTTCTTCTCTTCTAGTTCTCTGGCCAGAAAATTTGCTTTCCTTTTTTCTGCTTTTGCCTCGTCTTCTGTTGTACGTTTCAACTTACTACTTTGAAGTGCTTCTTTGTATCTTGCATTGGCATTTCTCATAGAGAGAATTATGCCTTTATTGGTGGAAAGATGCTCTGAACCTCCTTCTTGAGCAACTGCAACATATGCCAGGCGCTGAGCAAATATGGATTAATCTTTCAGATTTTCCACCAAAATGTCACTAATCACAGGGAAGCCAAGTTCCACTGAAGCATTTCCATTTGAAATTGGAAGTAATAAAAAAACTACTTTCCTTAAACTAGGAGTGTCATAACTATCAAGCGTTTTCATCCAAAATTTGTCCAACCTTGTGTTTTTAGAGTAAGATTTGAACTCAACTGCTGCAGTTTCCTTCGAAATAAGATCCCTATAGGCCTACTCATGATCTGCATTCTGAGCAATAGAGGGAGTAATCAGACTCGACTGAATCAAAATATCCTTGTCGATACCATCTGTGAAACAGCCTCTTCTGGAGTAAAGACGATATTGTCTGGACTCATAAAAGACAAACCCTGATGTTGATGAACTATTATCTTTGGTGTAAATTGTTTATTTCTTTGAATTTGTGTATAGATATTTGGCAACATTGTTTGCATCATCTAGGCAAGGCGGGTATTATTCCCGCGCTTAATAGTCAGTTGCGGTTCGGCGCTCATGCTGGTCAGACACAATTCGTTGTGTACCAGAGAATTCAAGTTAGTAATATGGATTATATTACAAATAAGGTGTCAAGGTGATGCAAGCCATGTGTGTCAGATCATTGTGTTCATATAATATAATATAAGTGTCTTCAGCAGAATTGCAATTAAAATAAATTATAATAAACATTTTCCATTGATTTCAATGGTGGTCCTCCTCTCAGAGTGTGTAAAAGTAGTCGACGAATTATGGATACAGTTCAGTTGTTTTAGTGGATTACTACCAGAGTTCAAGAAAATTAAATACTTGAATCCTTGAAGCGGACTTTAAGGAATACATCCACATCAATTTGGTTCTCCGGGCTCGATGATGGATCTGGCAAAATACCACAGTTTTGGACTTCATGATTGAATATTGCGTGTTAGTACACGAAGTTGGACTTGTAGCAGTGATCTACAGATTAGTTTTTTGTTTGCCAAGCGTGAATGTGAACATTGAAAGTATTGGACAGAAATAGAATATCGTGAAACTGTTCATTGTTGCAATATTCAGAGAAGCATGGTTCTCAATACAAAGTCGGCTGCGCTCGGGACTATTCGTGAGCATTCGAGCCTCGTGTCGAGAAGGCATGTCGCTACAAAGTGAACAGCTGTGATTGCACCAAAAGAAACATTACATTGAAAACTAAAACTGTTATTAAACTGAATCCAAGAGATTATTGTTATCATCGTTTTAAGCAATTGCACTTACAAACGTGTGTGCAAGGTGGAGACTTTTAGTGGTGCGAAGTAAAAGGAACTTTCTACAGTTGGAAGAAATTTGAATGCAGAAGTCGGCGCTTCGATTCTCCATTGCGTCAGGTTTTGACTCAACAAAGCAGTGCCAGGGATGCAGCATCAGGGGTGTCCAGTGAATTAGTGGCCATCGCCCGCATCAATGCAAGGATTTCAAAGGCTGAGCATCGTTCCTCATCTGAGTATCGTGGACAGGAGTACCAACGGCTCATTATTGATTAATGCACTATTGGAACAAGGGTGTCCAAGGTCTGATAAAGAAATAAGTCATCAATCAAGTAAGAACATTCCATCGTTATCACATTTTTCCATTATAGTGACAATTCCTACGACTTGGACTGCTAGATTATTAGAAGTCAATTAGTATTTAGGATAGCTTTATGTTAAATGCTAAAAGTAATATCAAGGTTTAATGTTCTATTCCATGAAGATTAAAGGTAATTGATGTTTCTGATATATATTGAATTTTAAATAATTATAATGGCTTTTGAATCTGAATCGAAGGCAGTAAAGAAGCGTGGAATGTTAAAGAAATCTTTAACTCACATAGAGAAATATTTAGCTAGGGAAGGGTTTTCTGCTAGTGAATTGGAATTCACGCAAACTAGATTAGCTGAGATATGGGATCAGTTTATGAAAGTCAAGGATTATTTAGAACTTGAAATTGAATCTGATAGAACAGAAGCCCATGAGGAAGAACATTTTCAATTTGAAGATAGGTTTCGTGTGATTTCAGGGAAAATTCAAGATCTGTTGAATTTATTCAATGTGCCTGGATCACCCACTCCCGCTCATGTTTCTGAATCGTTTAGCAATTCTAGTTGTACCTTGAAGTTACCTCCCATAGAAATCCCATTGTTCAAAGGTGACTTAACCAAGTATCTGTCATTCAGAAATACATTTCAGAGTCTAGTTGTGAATAATGCTAGCTTAGACAATGTGCAACGGCTTCATTATTTACTATCTTCATTACAGGGGGAACCTCGTGAATTGTTAAATAATATTTCAATATGTGGAGACAATTTTGAAGTGTCTTGGAAATTGATTGAGGACAGATATCATAACAAAAGGTTAATTATAGGCCAGCATGTTAAGCAGCTACTTAACTTGCAAAATTGTATGACTGGCTCCTTTCAAGATTATAGGAGGTTAGTTAATCAAGTTAAATCGAATATCAGTGCCATTCAAAATCTGGAAAGTGAAGTTGCTATTCATGATTTATTATTACAAGAATTAGCTTTGAGTAAAATTAAGCCAGGTCACAGATACGAATGGGAGGCAAATCTTATGCCCACTGATGTTCCTGACATGAATAATTTGCTGCAATTTCTTGAAAGGAAATGCCAAGCTTTGGAACTAGTAGATTCCAGGAAATCTATAGAAAAGGTGAGCGAATCCAAGCACAAGGTGAAATCGTTTCATGCTGCTAGTAATTCCAGCTCTGTCCATTGTAATTATTGTAACGCTCTTAATCATGACATGTCTGATTGTAGAAAATTTAGAAATGTAAACATAAAACAGCGACGTGAATTTGTTAGAAGGAACAAACTGTGTTATGTGTGCTTTGCAACATCTCATTTTAGTGCAGCTTGTAAGCGAAGTAATTGTTCAAAGTGTCAAGGTAACCACAATGTACTGTTGCATTTTGAAAGGGATTCATCTAATGAGGTGAATGGTCAGTCTTCACCTGTAGTTTTACCTGCGGCCATGAAAATTGTTTCTGGCTTAGGGTCAAATGTTTTATTGAGTACGGCCTGTGTTGCAGTTAGAGCTGCAGATGGCAGCAACATTATTGTGAAAGCACTCCTTGACAGTGCAAGTCAATTGTCCTTTGTCACGTCCAAACTAGTTGAAAGGATTGGATTGGAGACAAGGTCCTGTAGAATTCCTATCGTGGGTATAGGCAATGCTCAGGCTTCTCCAGTTAGTTCGACATGTAACTTGAGGTTACAGTCTTGTGTTTCTGATTTTGTTCTTAATGTAACTTGTGCTGTGGCAAGGACTATCACAACGCAGCTGCCAGCACAAAGAATAAATGTCACAAATTGGAACATTCCTCAAAATGTTCAACTAAGTGACAGTACGTTCAATCAACCATCTAACATTGATGTCTTGTTAGGGGCTGATGTATTCTATGATATTGTTTCTCCTCATACATTTACGAGGAAGGGTTATCCAACACTCATTGAGACTAAGTCTGGCTGGATACTATCTGGCAATTTTCCGAATTGGTGTCTGGATAAGGGTTCAGAGAAACCTCGCAATGTTAACTTTGTAAAATTGAATGCTCTTGATTTACAACTGCAACGCTTCTGGCAACTAGAAGAAATGAATCAACCTGTGCTCACAGCTGAAGAAAAGGCCTGTGAAAAACATTTTATTGATAATGTTCAAAGAAATGAAATGGGAAAATTTGTTGTTAGGTTGCCTATACTTCCTGACGCCCCTGTGGTATCGCAATCCCGTAACAATGCTGTCAAACGTCTAAGGAATATGGAGGCCAGATTTTCTAAATGTCCTACAATAAAGGAAGGCTACATTAATTTTATGAAGGAATATGAGACGTTACGACATATGGAGCTTGCTCATCCTCCAGATGTTAATTCGTTGAGTTATTATTTGCCTCATCATTGTGTGCTGAAGGAGTCTAGCTCAACAACAAAGTTGAGAGTTGTCTTCGATGGAAGCTGTGAATCGTCCAATGGCATATCCTTAAATTCAATGTTAATGGTAGGACCTACAGTTCAGTCAGACTTGCTGGCAATAGTGTTGAAGTTTAGAACTTATTATGTTGCTATGTCAGCTGACGTAGAAAAAATGTATAGATGCATTGAAGTCCATCCAGCAGATAGGGATCTTCAACGTATTACATGGCGTTATTCCCCAGATGAGGAAATAAAGGATTATAGACTTACAACAGTGACTTATGGAACGAGTGCTGCTCCGTTTCTTGCCACTAGATCTCTTGTTCAGCTAGCCGATGAAAATAAACATTCATATCCCCAAGCTTCAGAAATCATACGTTCTTGTTTTTACGTTGACGATGCCTTGTTTGGAGAATCCTGTGTTCAGAAGGCTAAGGAGCTTCAACAACAAGTATCTTCTATTCTTAGTAGTGCACAATTCCATTTGAGGAAATGGTGCTCTAATCATCCAGACGCCTTGTCTAATGTTCCCAGTGAAGACTTGGAGTGTACTTCTCCTCGTGACTTAACCAAGGATGATGCAGTGAAAACCTTAGGGATCACATGGCATCCCTCATGCGACGAATTTCAAATCCAGATTAATCTGAGAGATTGTTCTGCCTCTGTTACGAAAAGAAGTATTCTTTCTATTGTAGCATCTATTTTCGACCCGTTAGGACTACTAGGGTGTGTTGTAGTCAAGTGTAAACTTTTGCTGCAACAGCTATGGCAACTAAAGTTGGACTGGGACGAGTCCATTGATCAGTCCATGTCAGTGTATGAGTCCTGGACGAGGTTGTATGACAGTCTGCATCTCTTAAATGAGATAAGAGTTCCTAGGAAAGTTCTGCCCTTCGAACATATTAAACTTGTTGAAATCCATGGGTTTTCTGATGCGTCAGAAAATGCCTTTGGTGCTTGTGTTTATGTTAGGTCAGTGTCCAATGATGGACAAGTGTCAGTTGTTTTGCTAACGTCTAAATCAAGAGTGGCTCTTTTAAAACAACAATCCATTGCTAGGTTAGAGCTCTGTGCAGCTCTCCTATTATCCCGTCTTATGACCAAGGTCATAGATTCGTTAAAGCTGTCTGTTCCGTATAAAATGTATTACTGGACTGACAGTACTATTGTCTTGTGTTGGTTACAAAAACCATCAACCAGTTGGAAAACCTTTGTTGCTAACCGAGTTTCTGAAATCCAGTCATTAACTGCCATAAGGGATTGGAGACATGTATCTACTCGTTGTAACCCAGCAGATCATTTGTCTCGTGGTGTTCATCCCTCTGATCTAGTTAATCTTTGTATTTGGTGGGAAGGTCCCAATTGGTTGCATGAAGTGTCACCCAAATACCCTGAATTTATATCTTCCAATGTTTCACCTGACGTAAACATGGAATCTAAGGCTCCTGTGAATGTATTGCACGTGTGTGTGCAAAATACTGATTTGGAAAGATATTCGTCCTTTGCTAAGTTAAGGCGAGTGTATGCTTACGTATACAGATTCCTGAATAATGCACATTCTGAAGCAAACAAACGACGGTCAGGACCTCTTACTGCTGATGAGTTGAAATATAGTGAAAGGAAAATTGTAAGAATGATACAATTTTCAGAATATTACAAGGAAATTGGTGACCTGAAATCACAAAGGGGTGTAGCTAAGTCAAGTAAACTAAGGACGTTAAATCCGTTCCTTGATAGTGAAGAGTTATTAAGAGTCGGTGGTCGACTTGGCCATTCTCAGTTAAACTATGATGAGAAACATCCGGTTATACTCCCAGGAAAACATTTTGTTACTAAACTAATGGTTACTTCTGAACATGAAAGACTGTTACTTGCAGGTGTTCAAGCTGTACTATTTTCTTTAAGGACAAGATATTGGATACCTCGAGGTAGAACAGTTGTTCGTGGTGTTGTTCGCTCCTGTTACAAATGTTTTAGATGTAAGCCTATCCCAGCCACTCAGCTGATGGGTCAACTACCCGCTGATAGAGTTGAAGCTCAATTACCATTTACTGTAGTAGGAGTAGACTACGGTGGTCCAGTCATAATTAAGGGAGACAACCCTCGTAGTAAAACTAAATTTAAGGCATACATTGCATTGTTCATATGCCTAACTACTAAGGCCATTCATTTGGAATTAGTCAAGGGTTTAACTACCCATGATTTCTTTGCTGCTTTCAACAGATTTGTAGCACGTCGTGGATGCCCAAATACAATTTGGAGCGATAATGGTACTAATTTTGTGGGAGCAAAGAACGATATTGTAAGATTTTTTAAGGAAAATGAAGCTTCTCTTAAGCAATTTTCAGCTGACATGTTTGTGAAATGGAACATTATTCCACCTTCCAGCCCACACTTTGGAGGTGTTTGGGAAGCCGGAATAAAGTCATGTAAGCAGTTAATGCGACGTACTATGGGTAATCAGCTACTTAATTTTGAAGAGTTGAATACTCTATTATGTAGAGTTGAAGCTGTCTTAAATTCTAGACCATTGTGTAGCATGACTGACGTTCCTGATGACTTATGTTATCTGACTCCAGGTCACTTTCTGGCAGGTAGACTATTGACTAATGTACCCTGCTCTGATAATTCCAACGTTCCTATGTCCTGTCATTCAAGATGGAATGTCATCCAAAAACTCTATCAAGAATTTTGGGACACTTGGTCTAAGGATTATCTCCACTCAATTCAACAACGCAAAAAATGGCATTCTGAAGGTGTGTGGAAACCAACTATTGGAGACTTGGTATTGATAAAGGACGATAACCTCCCTCCGTTAGTATGGAAAATCGGCATAATTAAGCAACTGCATACTGGTGCTGATAATGTGACTCGTGTAGTATCAGTGCAAACTAATAATGGTGTCTTCAAAAGAGCCATAGTGAAATTGTGTCCTCTCCCCAAGAATATTGAATAAAGGACTCTTGCTCTGTTTATATAGAATCACTTCAAGAGATATTATTTCAATTATGTGTTGAGCCAGGGAGCTCAAGGGGGGGAGCATGTTGATGAACTATTATCTTTGGTGTAAATTGTTTATTTCTTTGAATTTGTGTATAGATATTTGGCAACATTGTTTGCATCATCTAGGCAAGGCGGGTATTATTCCCGCGCTTAATAGTCAGTTGCGGTTCGGCGCTCATGCTGGTCAGACACAATTAGTTGTGTACCAGAGAATTCAAGTTAGTAATATGGATTATATTACAAATAAGGTGTCAAGGTGATGCAAGCCATGTGTGTCAGATCATTGTGTTCTTATAATATAAGTGTCTTCAGCAGAATTGCAATTAAAATAAATTATAATAAACATTTTCCATTGATTTCAATGGTGGTCCTCCTCTCAGAGTGTGTAAAAGTAGTCGACGAATTATGGATACAGTTCAGTTGTTTTAGTGGATTACTACCAGAGTTCAAGAAAATTAAATACTTGAATCCTTGAAGCGGACTTTAAGGAATACATCCACACCTGAGTTAAGGGGTACTTCAAAAGTGACTTCTCCATCAGCTTGTCAACAACACATTTCAGACAGTATCTGCACTCCCTTCGAAACATGAACACGTATAAATCCTTAAGTCCATGACACTTTCTTAATGGAGACCTTGTGCCATAACCAAGGTCAACACCTTGGGCTCTTAAATTTTCAATTTTGTTGAGGTAGATGTCTTGAAGACAAGTCTTTTTTAGAATGTCGTCTTTCACAACTCTTTCCATACATTTCTTACTTTATGGCAAAGTTTTCAATTGTTTATAAAACCTGTTAAAATTAAAAGTGGAAGATCTCCTTTTCAGGGAATGTAGTACAGTTTGGTACTGATCAACATTTAAAAAATCAGAATTTTTGGAATAGGCATTTTTGAAAGAAAAAAAAATTATTTATCACAAAAAAATTCAGAAGGCTAAAACAAAACACCCTGTACATGGATTTCCAAACTTAGGATATAATTTGAAGCAGAACATTATTACCTTTCAAATAAAAAAGAAGCAATAAAGTATCTTAAAACCGTTCCAGAAATAGAACACTTTAAAATTTTTCAGAAAATCACACTTGAGAAATGGCATGGCCTGTATCTCGGCCCAGGAATTTTTTGGGGAAAAACAAAGAAAATGGTTTTATTTTGCCCTGAATTTTAACATATTAAATTCATTAACATCTGAGACTATGAAGGTAAGCCCCTGCCTGAATTAACATGTTTATGTCTCTACAATTTTCAGTAGGTCACCATGAAGGAAAGGGGCCAGTGGAATGTCAGCTTGAAACTCTAGAAATGGTTGTAAATCTTCTGCTAAAGGTAAGAAGAAAGCAATTTTTGGCAGGAGAAGTTTATCTTGAAGATCAGCCGAGATTTTTGAAACGTATTCATTTTCACCTGTTTTATGTGGGCCACAACTTTTTGAATTTTCCTGGATATTTTAACAAATTCATTGACTTTTCCCGACCATACGAAATTTCCAGCCTTTTCCTGGATTCCCGATCAGTGGACACCCTGCTTATGAACATGAAAGACTGTTACATGCAGGTGTTCAAGCTGTACTATTTTCTCCGAGGACAAGATATTGGATTCCTTGAGGTAGAACAGTTGTTCGTGGTGTTGTTCACTCTTGTTACAAATGTTTTAGATGTAAACCTATCCCGGCCACTCAGCTGATGGGTCAGTTACCTGCTGATAGAGTTGACCCTCAACTACAATTTTCGAGTGGTGCAGTCATTATTAAGGGAGACAACCAACAAAGTAAAACTAAATTCAAGGCTTACACTGCATTGTTCATATGCCTAACTACTAAGGCCATTCATTTGGAATTAGTCAAGGGTATAACTACCCATGATTTCTTTGCTGCTTTCAACAGATTTTTAGCACGACGTGGGTGCCCGAATACAATTTGGCGTGATAATGGTAATAATTTTGTAGGAGCAAGGAACAATTTCACATGATTTTTAAAGGAAAATGAAGCTTCTCTTAAGCAATTTTCAGCTGACATGTTTGTGAAATGGAACTTTATTCCACCTTCCAGCCCACACTTTGGAGTTGTTTGGGAAGGTGGGATAAAATCATGAAAGCAGTTAATGCGATGAACTATAGTTAAACAGATATTTAATTTTGAAGAGTTGAATACTATTATGTAGAACTGAAGCTGTCTTAAATTCTAGACCATTGTGTAGCATGACTGACGTTCCTGATGACTTATGTTATCTGACTCCAGGTCACTTTCTGGCAGGTAGACTATTGACTAATGTACCCTGCTCTGATAATTCCAACGTTCCTATGTCCTGTCATTCAAGATGGAATGTCATCCAAAAACTCTATCAAGAATTTTGGGACACTTGGTCTAAGGATTATCTCCACTCAATTTAACAACGCAAAAAATGGCAATCTGAAGTTGTTTGGAAACCAACTGTTGGAGACTTGGTATTGATAAAGGATGATAACCTCCCTCCATTAGTATGGAAAATCGGCATAATGCCTGTTGCTCACGGTCAAATTTTTCTTTAAATTTATTGCACAACTATCACTTTTCAACAAATTGGTATTGCTAACGATCAAATTCACCTTTTGTCAAGCGTTTGGTTATTCGCGTCGGCATATTGGACTTGTTCTAATTCTAGCAAATAAGCTGTCAAAAGCCAATCAGCGCAACGAACGTGAACACCCCGCGCCCAATCAGCGTCTAGCGCAACTTCCGCTCCATCTGCCGGTAACTGAGGAAAGCGAAGCCTTCTGCATGCTCTTCCAAAATGGCTGGTGCAGGTTGGACTAAGGAAGCGGTATGCATCTTGCTAGACGAATACCAGAAGAACCCCTGTTTGTATGAGGTCAAGATGCCTCTCTACCATAATCGGAACGTGGGAAGGGAAGCAGAAAGTAAAATTGCAGCCGTGGTAAAGTGCTTTCCCCCATTCTCAAGAAATTATTGTATGAATTGGGGTCCTCTAACCTCAATTCTGTCTGCACAAGAGACAATACCCCTCTTCCTTGGCTTCTTCTCATAATCCATTCGCATGTCCAACTCTTCCTAGTTTTTCTTTTCTTTTTTTAATTGCTACACAAGCAAGAATTGCAGCAACAGCAATTATAAGCCCCGATTTCTTTACTGGAAGCATACTAAACAAATTTTTCACTTTAGTACACAGAGTCCAGTTCAAGAATCAGCCACCAGGTGGGAGGTTAAGATGGAGTACAAGAATTTAACACCAGGTGGCAGGGTAAATCAATGGTGGTGTGAAATTTACCCACTAGAGGGAACATAATTCGAATTTCGTGAATCATTTGATCATTGACAAGGGACGTGTTTGACAACGTGCTTGACAAAATTAGTTGTGCAATAAATTTAACGAAAATTTTGACCGTGAGCAACAGGCATAATCAAGCAACTGCATTCTGGTGCTGATAATGTGACTTATGTAGTATCAGTGCAAACTAACAATGGTGTCTTCAAAAGAGCCATAGTGAAATTATGTTCTCTCCCCAAGAATATTGAATAAACGACTCTTGTTCTGTTTACAAAGAATCACCTCAAGAGAAAATGTTCAACTATGTGTTGAGCCCGGGAGGTCAACGGGGGGAGCATGTCGATGAACTATTATCTTTGGAAGAAATTATTAATTATTCTCTTTGACATGTGTATAAGATAATTGGCAACATTGATTGCATTATCTCGCGCCCAGGCGGGTACTATTCGCATGCTTTTTTACCAATTGCGGTTATGCCTTCCTTCTGATCATATACAATTGGTTGTGTATCAGAAGAAAAATTTTGTAACATGGATTATGTTAATTATGGTTGTGCAAGGTGGTGCAATTCAAGTGTGCCACATCATTGTGTCTTCATATATATGTCTCTTCAGTAGAAATGCAGTCATATAAATAATGTATGGTATACAGTTTTCCATTGAGTTCAATGATGGTCCTCCATTCAGAGTGGATATAAGTGAGCAACAGAAGTGTGGACACAGTTCATTTGTTTAGTCGATTACTGTCGGAGTTCAAGGAATATATGACGTTGAATCCTTGGAGTGGACTTTGAGGAATACATCCACAGAGGTATTATATATTGTCTGAAATAGTTATCATTAGAATATAAAAAACAAGGCTATAGCTTGTTATGAGTTCCTGTTTTCTTATACAAATTTTCATCCTCTTTCTTTCAGAAGATAACAATTACAATAGCATTATAAAAAAAAAGCTTGGTTCCCTACCTTCAAAATTTCACGCTCCCTGAATGAAATTATATACCAGTGAGAAGATAGGAGGTAGCTTATTGGAACGTCCAGTATTGCTGAATATTTCCTTAATGTGTTGATGGACTCCAGTGCATATGCTTTACAATCTACAACACAATATACAAAATATTATTTTCTATTGAGAAATATGGGTTATAATATCTTCAGTCTTATACAGGTAAGAGGATATACAATTTTATACTTGATAATTGTACCTTATACTTACAGGATGGTAACTTCTTTTCCATGCAAAGATATGCTGTAGCATAAAATACTGACACATGGTTTTCATGTCGGCTGATGCCAAGTTTATCAAAAGTTATTACCTGAAATATATAAAAAAAGAGGCTGTGTTAATCTAGGTTCACACATTACAATTAAAGAGTACAAAAAAACTAAACTCTTAGGGGGCTGTCACACTGGATCGATCGAGGGACAGCGACAGACCGACTGGTATAACGAACTTATAGACAGCAGTGGTACCAGTCACATAGCATCGATCGCCAGCGATCAACAACGAGGGTGAGAGATCAACTGGTCTGTGAAATCAAACCTGTCCGTTTTTCAATCGCCAGTCGATGGCAAACTTCGTACCCACCTGAATTTCAGAATTGATGCTGGAAGATTTAACTTACACAATAATGTCGTTTTAGACTCATATTTGAATGAAATAGAATTGCACGAATCATTTAAGGCACTTAAAACGATATCTTCTTATGTAATTTAATTTTACAAATACAAAAATAGATCAAGTTGTAGCACCTAGCGGTGGGCGATCGAACTACAACAAACAACAAACCTCTTCGCTCGGCTGACTGATGGAAGCTTGAAGTAAACAGATGTAGCCTGAGATAGTAGGCATAATATTAAACCTTACATCCCAACACATGTAGTATGATAATATGCAGGAAATAGGCATTCGTATTCCTAATAAGGTAATATACTTTACCTCTAATATACAGCGATGAGTGGACCTAGTAAAATCATATAGGTACATAACTTATAATATTTCCGTTGATCGATGCAGTGTGACAAGGAACAGAAATTTAGCCGAGAGCGCTTGATGGCAGTCGGTTGGTCTTAATCGATCAAAGCTCAGTGTGACAGGCCGCTTAGGCATGCATTGTTCAAGCGTCTCATCTAAGCGAACAGTCACACTGAGCTTCAATCGATCAAGACCAACCAACTGTCATTGAGCACTCTCGACTACATTTCTGTTCCTTGTCACACAGCATTGAGCGTCATCGATCAACGGAAATATTATAAGTTATGAACCTATATGATTTTACTAGGTCTACTCATCACTGTATATTACAGGCCTACGTCTGCTTATCTCCTGCACAATATCATACTACATGTGTTGGGATGTAGGGTTTAATATTAGGCCTACTATCTCAGGCTACATCTGTTTACTTCAAGCTTCACCAGTTGGCCGAGCAAA
Source organism: Ectobius pallidus (assembly GCA_964059195.1). Lineage (NCBI taxonomy): Eukaryota > Metazoa > Arthropoda > Insecta > Blattodea > Ectobiidae > Ectobius > Ectobius pallidus. The sequence goes on along the minus strand of CAXKWD010000003.1, from coordinate 168,648,964 downwards.
AAGGTTTGTTGTTTGTTGTAGTTCGATCGCCCACCGCTAGTTGCTACAACTCGATGTATATTTGTATTTGTACAATTAAATTACATAAGAAGATATCATTTTAAGTGTCTTAATTGATTCGTACAATTCTATTTCATTCAAATGTGAGTCTAAACCAACATTATTGTGTAAGTTAGATCTTGCAGCGTCAATTCTGAAATTCCAGTGGGTACCATTTGCCATCGACCGCTGATTGAAAAACGGACAGGTTTGATAGACCAGTTGATCCCTCTTGCTCGTTGTTGATTGCTGGCGATCGATGATATGTGACTGGTACCACTGCTGTCTATAGGTTCGTTATATCGGTCGGTCAGTTGCTCTCGCTTGGGGGCTGTCCAGTGTGACAGCCCCCTAAGTATCAATTTGTCAGAAGCAAGAAGACAGAGTGACAAAAATCACCAGTGCTTCAAAAGTAGGCTAAAAAACTAAACTCTGTGGCTCAACATCCCTGGAGGGACTAGCTACCAATGGAACGCTGCATCATCTACCATAAGCAGATAGCAGGGTTGGGCATGTGGACAGCATGCCGACACCCAAGGCTATTAACGATGGTTTCCGTGACTAGAGCCACTACTTTTCACAAGGCTGAATGCACCCTGTTCCAGATCTCCCTACCTTGGAAAAATCTGAGAAGGTATCGGGGAATTGGAACCGAGACCTGGGAATCCGTAGCCAGCAATGCTAAACACAAGACCACGCAGGTGGTCATTTAAAGTGTACAGCCTACTGCAAAAAGAATGTACGTCTTAAAGGTTATGAGTTCCAGATTCAGAATACTGCGCATGCTCATCTCATCATTGCCTATATAAACAAAATAGCACATTATTAAGCCATTGAAAATGCATGTATTTTGTTTAAGAGTCTGTTAATTTATTATTACACCAAATGGAATCAAATCTGGACACACTAGGTTACCTGAAGAATCAAATAAGAATATACCAGTAGTTGAAAAGTATAAATTCCACCGAAGCCAATATGAATCCTATAGCCACATATTATGCTATTTTTTAAATTACAGACATCCAAAGTTGCTGTAGTCATTAAATTGCTGCTCCATGAAATGAGTGAGCGATACTGGCTTTATATTCAAGTCTAAGCTAGTTCTAATGTTAAATTTTAATTACAAGTTTCTGGTCATATGTTTCACGAAGTTTCATTCACGTGGCAACATCTTTCAGAGTAAGGAAAACCTTTAAAAAAACCTGCTTGTGAATGCGCCATTCATGTAACTCTCGTTGCTACCAAGGATGGCTGTCAAAGAAGTACTGCGCCATCATATCATTGCCTTAATTTGTGTTGGTTACTCTGCGAACTCACAATCTTTGATACTAGAAAATGGAGAGGGTCTATACCAGACACATTGCATTGAGTTTAATACATGGTCAATTTCCAGTGAATAAACACAGCAATGAGTTGGCTCATATACACATCTTGTGAACCGTGCGATATAACTTGAACTTTTGACTGAACAAGAGTTTGCTCATCTTTTTGTAGCCAGGTGCACATATAGCCTACCTACTATAAAGTTCCTTTTTAAATTAATTTTAGGAAGCCATATTCAGAATGATCACATTTGGGGTTAGTAGCTCTAACTATATATTTATACACAGCCCATATTACATTGCAAAATAATACATTTTCTGTTCCTTCACCAATGCATATTCAATTGAGATACATTTACTAGTTTAAATACACAGTAATTACATTCATCATGCCAAATGTTTGCCTTCTCTCTGTTGATGCCATGGTCAGTGAACTTCAGTTCAAATAGTCACAGTACGAAACTTTCACCCATCTTGCAGAAATTTTCCAAACATGTGCAGCATTCTCTTTGCTTCTGCTTGGTTTAGTGTGATGTTTAGTAGGTTTATTATTATGTTACTTAGGTTAGTTTGTTCCTTGTTTCAATTGTGTTAGCTTTACTTTTAAAATTACTGAGTTTGTTGTTTATGATATATTTACTGTCCAGAATATTAGCAATTCTTTTGTATACTGTTTTGTCAAAAAAAGGCCATAATGTTTCAAATACTTTAGACGCAATTTGGAAACAGAAATATAATTTGTGGGGAACACTGCATGTTTCCTACCATAGATGGCAGCATCTTACCAGCTTCCATGGTGGAAGTTAGCCCTTTGAGGCACAGAACATAAAACTACTGAATTTCAGGTGGAAATTGATTAAATTAAATCACATACACAAAAAGGAAATGAAAATGACAATTTATTAATTTTTTCGTATATTTGCATACACAATACATAAAAAAACACACAGCATACCCTGAATAAACTCAAAATAGCTAATTATGGAAAAGAATGAAACAATTCCTGTCAGATGACAAGCATAAGCCTACATCACATGTTTTACAAATCCATCTGGATTTAAGAGGGGTCTTTTTTGTACTACAGTTCGCACAACGTTTTGGAGGCCTATGCTGCAGCATTTGTTTTGCTTCCAACTTTCTCTTTTCCATGGGCACCTGTGGCTTGTATCTCTTATGGGGTGGTGTACCACATGATGGACCTAGTAAACCTGTCACATTTCTAGTACCTACTAAACCAGTTACAACATTCCTTCTAAATTCTTTGAGTCTCAAACTCCTACCAGTGTTGCACAGTCTGCACAAAATGAATGAATTTACAACTGATACATCAACAAATACCAAAACAATCTGAGTCAGGACCTTTTTGCTTTTCTATCAATTGTATAGAAAGATCATAACATGTCAGCTTTGTAAACGCATCCCATATTCACATGACATGCCTTAGCAATGTTAGGACAAGCAATTTGCTTTATGCTACCATCAGCCTCCTTTCTGTTTACAACAGAAACGTCATCTGGAGAATTGATAGTAGATATTACAGTGCATTTGTCCTTCCATTTTATAGAGGCTATTCCATCATTCCTTACTGACCAATCAGATTCCTCTCTACCGAGTTCTTTATCATGCTTCAATTGTGGCAAACCTTTGCGATCACACCTGACAGTACAACTAGGCATCCCTCTTTTTATAGTAATGGCAAACTTGTGAAGTAGTTATCAAAAAATATATGGTAATATGTTCTTATCATTCAAATGAATGTGTGATAGTAGCCATCCAAATATATTTAGAGACATGAGTGAACTTACATAATTGTCCCTCAAATCTTCATGGCAAGACCAACAGTCGGTAACTACGAGATTCTTTTATTCCCATGAGAATATTTATTGCTAGAAAAACTAAAATTTCGTCTTTGGTTACAGGTTTAAATGGTTTGACTTTTTGAGTGGCATATAAGTTAGTTTGAAACACTAAATGTTCAATCAAATCATCACAGAAAATAACTCAAAAGACATCATGTGGAGCCATGTTGTTACCTTCATCTTTCAATCTGCCCTTTACACCAACATAGGCCTACTCATTGAAATCAGGACACTTTATACTACCACAATAAATTTTACTCCACTTATTAGTGGCAAGAGAAGATAAAGGCACATCGTCATCACTGCTAACACTATCATCAAAAACACTTTCACTCTCAGGAATTATTAGGCTACCCGGAATTTTGAGTGTTGGCTCATCGATGTCACCTTCTAAATGGCAATGTCAATGGAAATGGCAATGGCAAAGAAGTTCACTTTCGTCAGTTTCATCAGTTTCTAATTCGGGTTCAGATGTACCTTTGACCAAAAGTTTTATTTCTTCACCAGACAGCTTTTTCCTGTGAACTGTGTTCTGGGGAGAAAAAAATATAGGTCAGGTTTGGATACATGTGGTCAAGCACACCATATTATTTTTCATATTGTGCTAACCACATAATTTTGTTTCATATATTAACATATTACACATTATATCTAGAACATTTTCAAACATAAATATCTAGAAACATACCTCATATATGCACAAGAAATGTTTGCTTGAGCCACCATAACTGAAGTAAACACCATATTAGGAACTTTTTATGACAAAGAAACAGACTCTGGTCCTATGAACAAAAATACCCACAGGTGGCAGCACTATGTAGAGCTGAGAACAGGTGGATTCAGTTAAAGCCACTGTGTCAGTCGGCTGAGAAAAAAATAAAAGGCTAGGTGGACTCAAACAAAGCTGCTATGCCTCAAAGGGTTCAGAGTTCCAGGATGGAAACTTCTTTCCTGTTGTGGCAGCAACTGGCAAACAAGAGGACTTGAAGACAGATGCCATTACAGATGCTAACTGTATAAACTGAAGCATTCAAGTGCAGCACGTATTGTAATGTTTATGTTATAGTAAATGTTATCAGGTATCGACACTGGTTTATCAATCCTATGCATCCTACATTGGTGACCCCACGAAAACGCTAAGATATCTGAGAATGACATTGATACAGGTACAGCTACAAGTGAAGGTGCTGCATTATACCATGTGACCATCCATCTACCGCCATTCTTGCTCGATCGCCCAGTGTTGTGGTTCGTGCAAGCTGAAGCATAATTTGAATTGCAGGAATTACGTAGGAACATACAAAGATCAACCATGCAATTTCAGCTCAATATTATCGATAATAGGATATTATTATTGCTTCTGGGGACCAGTGTTACCAGAAACTGAAAAGCGAACTCATCCTTCTTCTCTCCACATCAAAGGAACAGCAAATGAGACAACTACTCACATATGAAGAAATGGGGGAACAAGAAACCATTCCAGTTTCTACACCATTTGAAATGCTTGGCCCCAGATGTCCCTGATGACTTCTTACGCAGCAACTGGTCGAGCCATCTGCCCACATACCTCCTGTCAGAGGTGAATCTAGAGGCAGTGTCCCTCCTGGCAGACAAAATATACAAAGTTTCCCCACAGCCATCGACTGCAGCTGTTGCTCACTCCACTACTTCCAGTGGGGGACCCACAAGCAGTCTGAACACCAGCTACATCCTTCAGAGGATTGAGGAACTCTCACAGCAGGTTGCAGCACTCTCAGGAGTGGGCTGTTCCACTTATACGACGCTCCAGGTCACAGGGATGATATGACCACAGTTCTCTCAACAGTTTCCCCAGCTTCTGTTGACACTATCATCGCTTTGGGGACAAGGCCAAAATTACACCCATCCATGCAGTTTTCAGCCAGCAGAAAACTCCAGCAACAGCTGTTAATGGCGGCGAACGGCTGTCCTACAAGCAATGGCCACTTACTTGCAGTTGATCACACCTCAAAGAAGATGTTCCTTGTAGATACTGGCTCAGACTTTTGTGTGTATCTACGAAAGTTACTGCTAGGACATTGTGCTCAGGTGAACTTTGATCTCTACGCAGCCAACAGATCTACAATGACCACCTATGGCTGGGTAACACTCAACCTGAACATGCGACTATGTTGAAACTTTTCTTGAAAGTTGGTGGTAGCTGACGTTCAGTTACCAATCAATGGTGTTGATTTTTTGTCATTCTTCAATCTGCTGGTGGATTGTCGTCGAAAACGCTTCCTTGATGGCACGAATAATCTCTCAGCCCCTGAATTGGCAGGGCACACAACCAGCCCACCAAGCATCAAAGTTGTATCCTCAACAGATGACACATTGTTTCAACTCCTTCAGAAGTTTTAAGACCTCATTTGGCCACATGGAGCAGAATGAAAGGTACAACATAACATTACTCATCACATCCTGACAACTCTGGGACCACAAGTTTTCAGTCACCCACACAGACTCGCTCCAGACCGTCTTAAGACTGCCAAGGGAGAGTTTGATGCAATGCTCCAAGATGGCACTGCATGCCATTCTGAGGGATCCTGGTCACCCCCTCTTCATTTAGTACCAAAGAAAGATGGATGGAGACCACTCAATGCACTCAATGCTTGAAATGTTCCACATTGCTATCCGGTAAGGCGCATATTAGATTATGTCCACAGCCTTTCCAGTTGTTCCATATTCTCCACAAACGACCTTGCTTATCTCCAAATCCCAGTTCTTCCAGGTGATATTCGAAAAGCTGCAATCACTACACCCTTTGGCCTGTTTGAATCCCTTCATGTCCTTTGGTCTCCGTAATGTAGCCCAGACCTTCCAACGATTCATGGATGAGGTTTTGCGCGACCTAGATTTCTGTTTTTCATATCTGGATGAAATCTTGATTTTCTCAGCATCCATGGAGGAACATCGCTAACATCTCCATGCACTCCTACAGAATCCTACTCAATCCAGTGAAGTGTGTGTTTGAGAAACCAGAGGTCATCTTCCTGGGTTATAGTGTTTCGGCGAGGGGTCTCAGTCACTGGATGAATGTATCTCTGATCTACAGGCTTGCCCACCTCCCAAAGATGTTCAACAGCTCCGGCGATTCCTAGGGAAGCTGAACTTCTACTACAGATGGTTTCTCCCTATTTCAGCATCAGTTCACGCACCTCTTCAAGCCGTCCTCTCAGGTCGAAAACTTAAAAGGTTCTCAGCCAATATCATGGACCCCTGAGCTTCTGAAGGCCTTTCAGACTTGAAAACAGTCTCCATTTCTGATCTCCTGGTGCACCTGCACCCATCTGCTCCTCTAGCACTGATCACTGATGACACCTTTTACAACCGCTGTGGGTGCTGTTCTTGAACAACATTCCAAGAGTCATGGCAGCCTCTTGCATTCTTTTCTCAGAAGTTGAGCTCTGCAAAGTAGAAGTACAGTGCCTACGATGATTGAGAACTCCTTGCTGTGTATGAAGCCATCAAATACATTCAGTACCACTTTCACAGTTTTTAGAGCCCCTGATGTATGCCTTCGAGCAGAAACAGGATATATGTTCTCCTCTCCAGTTTCACCACCTAGACTACATTGCTCAGTTCACAACCGATATATGCTACATGCAGAACAGGAAAATGTAGTAGCTGCCACCTTGTCCCATATTGAGGCTGTCACAGCTCCAGTTAACAGCCTGTTCCCAGGAACCGGAACCGGAGACACCAGCCCTCAACTAAAAATGTGTACATGCCAGGAACTTCAGTCGAACTCTCCTGTGAGACACCCTCAAGATGGGCTCATCCCTACGTTCCAGCTTCTTGTCATCGCCAAGTTTTCCTGTCTCTACACAACCTGTCTCAACCTGGAGCAGACGCTTCAGTGTTAGCTCATCACTGAACAGTATGTGTGGCTATCCATCAAAAAGGATTGTCATGCTTGGGCACGATCTTGCATATTCTGTCAACAAACCAAATTCTCCTGACTTACCATATCTCCACTCAGTCACATCTCTATACCTGAGACAAGATTTATGCATATTCACATCAATATCATCGGCCCACTTATCTCTGAGGGATATTGCTATTGCCTCACCATGGTGGACCCCTTCACCAGATGGCCTGAGACATATCCAATTCCATATATCACAGCTGACGCTGTCGCCAGGACACATCTAGCAGGATGGAATACTCACTTTGGTTGCCTTCATCAAATTACTACTGACCTGGGAACAGAGTTCAGGTCACAACTGCTCCGTGCCCCTACTAATTTGTGTGGCATTCGCTTGTCTCCCATCACAGCATATCATCCTCAGGCCAATGGCCTGGTAGAATGGTTCCGCCGAACCCTCAAGGCGGCCATGATGTGCCACCACACATTGCGTTGGACAGAAGCATTACCCAACTAGGACTCTGAGCACCCTTCCAGAAAGACTTCCAGTCATCTGTGGCAAAGATGGTATATGGTGAACCATTAGGATCCCTGGTGAGTTCTTGGTACCAACTATCAGTCCACCAGACCCTGTGCAGATACTGGAGGAGCTGCGTGACATACAGCAACTGCGACCAGTTCCAACTAGCAACCACACATCCACCCTCATCTTTGTCCACACAGCCCTGGCTGATGCCACATGTATTCCGCGACAGGATGCTGTGTGACCACCATTGGAACCTCCATACTGTGGTCCACACAAAGTCCCTCAACACAGTGACAAAACAGTCACACTTTCCATCAGAGGTAAATCTGTCACTGTCTGACTTGATAGGATGAAACCAGCGTTCATGCCTCCAGAGGATAACTAGCCCTCTACCCCTTCGGTCTCAGTTCCAATAGCCATCCAGGCTGTTCCTGCAGAGGAACCTCCAGTCATTACATACTATGGCAGGATAGTCCGAAGAGTTTCCTTTGCAGACTTTGTCACCCATACCCTATTCACTGGCCAGGGTGGTGGTGTGGAGAACACTGCATGTTCACCACCACAGATGGCAGCACCTTACCAGTTTCCATGACCAGAAGTTAGCAGAGTGGAAACTTCCTTCCTGTTGTTGCAGCAACTGGTGAATGTGAGGACTTGAAGACAGATGCCATTACAGACGCCAACTGTATAAACTGAAGCATCAAGTGTAGCACATATTGCAGTGTTCATGTTATAATAAATATTATCGGGTATTCACACTGGTTTATCAATCCTACACATCCTACAAGATCTTTATTAAGTGCCAGTATGGTACTTTATGAGATTGTGTGGGGGACAAAAAAGTCTGTTCGCCTGTCTGTGTGTCTGTACGCGCCATAACAATACGCTTTATCGGATTTTCATGAAACTTGCTGTACGCATTTATAACGTTCATGGGAAGAACCCTATTGATATTGAACCAAATCGGTTCACCGTTACCGGAGTAATGCCCAATTTAGTGCCTATTTTAATAGATTATATTAGAAAGGCGCCTTAACTCAAACACGCTTTATCGGATTTTCGTGAAACTTGGTATACGCATTTATGATGTCCATGAAAAGTAACCTATTGAATTTGGGCCTAGTCGGTTGAACGGTACCAGAGTAAAAGCCAATTTAGTGTCTATTTTAAAGGCGCGATAGCTCACATACGCTTTATCGGATTTTTATGAAACTTGGTATACGCATTTATAATGTTCATGGGAAGATGTCTATTGATATTCGACCAAATCGGTTAGCCGGTACCGGAATAATGCCCAATTTAGTGCCTTTTATGGTAATATATCAGAAAGTCGCGGTAACTCAAATATGCTTTATCGGATTTTCATGAAATTTTGTATACCCATTTATAATGTACATGGGAAGACGTCCATTGATACCGGACCAAATCGGTTGACCGGTACCAGAGTAAAACCCAATTTAGTGTCTATTTTAAAGAAGCGGTAACTCAAATACGCTTTATCGGATTTTCATGAAACTTTATATATGCATTTATAATGTCCATTGGAAGACGTCTATTGATATTGGATAAAATCGGTTGACCGGTATCGGATTAATGCTCAATTTAGTGCCTATTTTTTGGTGCAAATCTGTTATCCTGACAACATATTGATTTACATACTTCATATATGGCTTTGGAATAGTTAGCCATGACACATTCCTTCGCATTTAAGCTGAGACGTACGGTGACAATAACAAAGTAAATTGGAAGATTTAATTATCAAACTATTCAGTGTTTATTTCGTTCATCAAGTTGAATACTGTTATATACAGAAGATATAAACTCTGAAATAATTAGGCCTACATACATTAAGTAGAGTTCTTCGCCAGTGTATTTTGTGAAATGTCATAATTTTAAGAATGTCTTATATCAGTGTATATGAGTTTGAATTAAGGTTAAGTATCAAACTTTAGACCTTTTTTCTTCCGTAAGTCCTGCTTAATGAATCGGACGCTTAACTCAGAAATCGATAACAAAAATAACTTATTCTCTGCAAATCAAAATTCCAATTAACTTTTTACTGATTAAACAAAAGCACACTGGCCCTTTGTTACATCAGTTTACCTGATTTTATTTAGGTTGCTTTTCTTTATTTTTTTTTATTCAAGGAATTTCATTTCATTTCTTAGCCAAGCTGAATTTGCTGTTCTCGTGGAATTTTGTGTTCTTCTATTGTTAGTGTTAATCTTGTAGTTGGGGCATAAGTTGTTTTTTAAACATTGTGTAGAAGTGTAGAGAATAGAAATACAACTATTATCCAGAACAAATATCTCTGCTAGTGGCGTGTTTACTATCTTCCTCAACAATGATGTCATCACACTGCACAGTACACTCTGCATGAAATATCAGTCGCCTATAACCTGATGAAGTGATTGAATTGTCATTGTGTCATGCTGCGGACAGCATCATTAAGTATTAGTACAATCAGTGTGGTCCAACATTTAGTTACCTGAGGGCCAGAGACATTCCAGAAACAAAACGAATTACATGAACGAACTATACATAAAATATGCTGTATTTTATTAAAAAAACTGTTATTAAAATTTATATTAAAAGAAGTTTAATATACCACTTCATTTTGCAGTTAAGAAATCAATGTGATGATTGGCACTGCTTTCCTGATACAAGTTTATCAATTTCCACTAAGTTCAGAAAGGCAAAGTCTCAGGCTTGATTCCAGTGAAGCACTTCCAATGTGATTTCTCATTTTTTATTTAATTTGTTTAAGAGCATAAAAAGCACTTTCACACACATATATACTGCCAAATAGCGATAACATTTGCAGAGAGAATTTAAGCAGTTTAGGAAAGCATTCTTTAGGAATCAGTTTCCAGAAATTTTCAGGGACTTCACACTTTTTAGTCTGGTAGATCGGGTCTGCCTGAAGTTCACAAATTTCCATTTGAAGGTCGCAGGGCACTTCACTCACTTCAATATCCATGGGGCTGTTGAACAGTGCATGTTTAGGTTTTAGGGAGTCAAATTCCTGGAATCTGTCCTGGAACTGTTTCTTGGTATCTATTATTATTTCATGAAAAATACTAAAATTTGTGTCGCTTTTTTCTTCTTTCAACTACTGACAAGATGGGAAGTGTGCTGTATTTATTTGCCTTCAGTGCAATGTGCAATACATCAAGCTTTTGCGGAAGCCTTCAATATGTTCATAAAGCTGGGAGATATTTTGTTTTCTGCCTTGCCCTTGAGAGAACCTGAAACTTCACCACCCATATCATTAATTCTTCTACTTACTGTGTGTTGAGACAATGAAACTGTTTGAAAATGTTTAGCCATCTTATTATATCCAAATGAAGAAGCCATTTTTACAGCACATCTCTTAATAAGCTCACCATCCCTAAAAGACTTTTACTTTTAGCTAGCTCTAAACATACCTCATAAGATGCTTTTAAACCAGCAGTGTTTGAGGGTTGCTGAAAGATATTCTTCTGTCTAGTTAGTTTCAGCTTCAAATCATTAAACACACACCTTCTGGTACTTCCCTGGTATTGATTGTATTTTGGTTTATGCAAGCTGGTATACTGGTATTGTGTCTACTCACTTTATACTCCTTTGAAACACATAAGACTTGAGAACAGATAACACACTGTGGTTTTCCATTATGTTCAATAAAAAAGTAACTTTCCTGCCACTTTGACTGAAATTGTCGTTTCTCATCTTCAACATGCTGTTTCTTGAGTTCTGCCATTTTATGTACTGCTCTCACAACAACAACAATCTCTTGTCGTACTATATCTCTCAAACAACCTCTTTTGTCAAAAACAACCACCTTGAACTGCCCTGCGCTTACTTTTATAGCGAAACCGAAACCTTCCAGAAAATCCTCCTCAGCACAGGAATGATCGCAAACCTATCAGCAGACAATCACTGGTGACCACCCGTTGCCTGGAGGCAAGGCCGTTGGACGTATTCGTGGGAATCAAAGTAGGCATGCCACGGAGTACAACGGTTGAAGAGTGAAGCTTCAGTATGACCATTATAGGGGAAACGAAGGATGTAAGGTGCTATTGACGTTAACTTAAAAAAACCTAAAGTAGTATTACTTAAAAACATAAAACAATGAGAACGGTAAACAATCTTTTTCCTAATGTTACATTAAAATTTTTTATCCAGAAAGAAGGGGAAGGGCAAACAAAAATCAATAGGCGCATGCAGCCCATGGGCTGTGGGTTGGACCACACTGATATACATAACTCATGGAGACTCCACCTAAAAAGTCGCTGCGAAAAGTTATAAATTTGCAAAGCAGAAAAATAATTTAAAGTGTACTGAAGTTCTGCAAAGAAAAAAAGAACAGTGTAGTTCTTGCTTTGGAGACAGCTGTGACAAGAACAGCTAAAGCAGTGAGCAAGAGAAATATTGCTAATGCATGGAAATAAGACATATCAGACATGCAAATTTCAACCACCGAGCAAAAAGCGTGCAAGGAAAAAGAAATTTGAAGTGGATGAATTTAATAAGTGTGTTATTCAAAGGATATTTCTAGCATACTATGAGGTGCATAAAGAAATACCGATAGTGAAAAACCTATGGAGCGCTATTAAGGACAAAATTAATTTCAGTGGTGGAATAAAAACATTTTGGAGACTTATAAAAGAAATGGGTTTTACTTTCAAGAGGTGTAAAAAATGTAGGGAAATTTTAATTCAGTGTCAGGAGATTGTTGCTCACAGAGCAGCCTTATTAGGAAAAAAATGAAAAGGGGCCTAAGAAACCTGAGAATATTATAAGAGAAAAATTCCTCCGACACTGGGACTTGAACCCAGGACCTTTGGCTATTCGCGCCAATGCTCTACCAACTGAGTTAAGCCGGAGTTCAATTCACAGTGCCAGCTGGAACCTCTCTCCTATGACTGATTGCCTTAATGGTCTACCTCACAGACAGACAAGTTATGTCATATGCAGTACTGTGAGAGTACTGCAGTGGGTTCAAGTCCCAGTGTCGGAGGAATTTTTCTCCTAATATTCTCATGTAATGTCCAACAGAGACAATATGCTGTGGTTCATGAATGCTTATATATCTATCTTGAACGTTAACTGTACAATAACAGTGGGAGCCCAGTCACAAAAAATCACTACTTAGTGTGCCTCACAGTACTTCATATGATATAACTTGTCTGTCTGTGAGGTAGACCATTAGGGCAATCAGTCATAGGAGAGGTTCCATCTGGCACTGTGAATTGAACTCCGGCTTAGCTCAGTTGGTAGAGCATTGGCGCAAATAGCCAAAGGTCCTGGGTTCAAGTCCCAGTGTCGGAGGAATTTTTCTCCTATAATATTCTCATGTAATGTCCAATAGAGACTATATTCTGTGGTTCATGAATGCTTATATATCTATCTAAGAAACCTGTTGTTTATACTGATGAAACTTGGGTACATACACATTACATAGTTAGTAAGTGTTGGCAACATGACGACATTCTCGGTGTTAGAAAATAAATCAGTAGGGCAGAGGGTTATAGTGGTACACGCTCGTGGGGAAATGGGCTTTATAATGGAGCAGAACTTGCATTTGATTCTAGATCTCCAACAGAACACTACTATAATGAAATGAACAGTTCCAACTATAACAGATGGCTTCACAAAAAAATTATGCCAAATCTTCCGCCTGAGAGTATTGTTGTACTAGACCTACCTTACCATACTGTCTAGGAAAATAAAGCTCCCACTATGGCTGCAAGAGAATGGGGAAATAAGACAAACACTTAATGAAGAGCGAGATGTTAAACATTGTGAAGTTAAACAAGTCAGAGCGAGTGTACACGACGAATAAAATATTAAAAGATTTAGTGTTCTGAGACTGCTCCCTTATCATCGTGATCTCAATCCCATTGAACTAATATGGCATTGACAGCAGCATTCCAAAATGTCCTGGGTAATACATCAACAACAACAAAGAGAAAATTTAACTGGAACAGAAAGCACTATCCAGAAGATAAAATAAGAAGAAAAAATAATGGAAATAAGACACAACACTGCTAAGATAATAAATACAATTTTTTAAATCCCAATGAAACTTAACACATGAAAACAATGAAATCAAATATATTAATGAATTAAACCATAAACTGAAAGCAAATAATATAATTCTCACCAAAGTAAACAAAAGTATGCAATAGTCTTTACAAGTAAGAATACATAAATAAAACAGATTCGTTTATAAAAGAAAACAAGTTTGAAAAGGTGAGAGACAACTCAACAAACAAATACCAAAAGGATATAAAAGAAACCATGAAAAACACCTCATTAATAATATCACTAAACAGAATCAACCAAATGATAAATACCAATCCAAAAGCACCAAACATGAAAGCATTTTCAAAAACACACACGACAAAATATACGGTACCTATGAGACCGGTTGTGAATTATACGAATGCACCAAACTACCACCTTTCAAAATACAATTATCTTAAAATCACAAATGGAATTGAAGAAATTATGCCATTAAAAACACGTATAATAACAAAACTACTATAAACAATGGGACAGCAATGGGTAGCCTATTGTCAGGAATACTAGCAGAAATATTCCTACAGAAAATATTGAAAATAAAATAATCAACACCAAATTGCTGCATACAATGTAGATGACCTGTTGAAAATTTATGAAAACAACAAAGATATATCGAACAAGGAACAATAGAGTTCAACAAGAATCACAAGGGTATGTCCGTATCAGGTAAATTCCATTCAAACTCATGAGGGTGTACTCAAATTAGGCACTTTAGTAGTTCCTCGAAAAATCACAAAAATTCACATTGATGTATTTATATCAATCTAGTATACGCTAACCAGATCTACTCACATGAAAATGAGGAACTTAGGGTGGGAAAATGAGGACATTGGAGAAGAAATAAGGACAAGCCTAATGGATGCTGTGAAGAAGTGGATATAACACAGATATGGAGTTCAGAAAAGTCTTAGTACATTAATAATGTATATGAACATGATATTAATCATTTTATACAATTTTGAAACTGTTCTTGGGTATTCATTTGGGTATGAGAATAAAATCCTGAGCTTTTGGAGACTGTCTGCATCGTCATCTTTGGAGAAGTGGGATTCAACACGTGACCCAACACTGAAGATTGAAAAGTCCATTACGTCACTGGTTAAATCGGCGAGGCTACCAGATGATATGAAGAAGAGCCTAACACCTAGATCATCCATGGCTCCTAGGCTCTACGGTCTCCCTAAAAGGCATAAATCACACACTCCGCTGTGGCCAATGGTGAGTACAATTGGCTCACCTACTTATGACCTGGCTAAATATCTTACCAGACTTCTGTCTCTGTTAGTTGGGAACTGTGAACATCACATCAAGAACTCCATGGAATTTGTTCGCACGCTAGACAGCCTCTGGGTCCGTGACCAAGACCTCATAGTCAGCTTCGAATTGGTATCATTATTTACTACAGTTCCCCTGGGGGACACTCTTGAACTCCTCTCTCCCTTTTTTCATGCAGGAATTGTGGACCTCTTCAAGCATGTCCTCACATCTTTCTACTTCGTGTATGGAGGGAAGTACTACCAACAGACTGACGGCGTGGCTATGGGGTCGCCTCTGTCACCTGCCATAGCTGACCTCTATGTGGAACATTTTGAACACCAAGCCTTAGAGACCGCTCGTCTGAAGCCTACGATCTTTGCCAGATATGTAGATGATACCTTCTTGATCTGGCCCCAGGGTAGAGATGCTCTGCAAGAGTTCCTTGACCATCTCAATAGGGCCCACAAAAACATCAAGATTACTATGGATTTGGAAAAGGACGGCTGTCTGCCTTTCTTAGACATACTCATTTATCAACATGCCGATGGAATTCTGGGGCATGGCGTTTATAGGAAACCTATGTACACGGACTTGTATCTGAGTGGATTCAGCTTTCATCATCCGGCACAGAAACAGGCTGTCCTCAACACCCTAGTACACCGAGCCAAAGTCATCTCCGATGCAGCTAGCCTACATGGGGAACTTCAACACCTGCCACATACCTTCAGTGCTAACGGCTATTCAGACTTCAATATAATCCAGGCCCTTAAAAAGACTGTTTCTTCAGCACCGAGGGATACAGACGAGAATGTTGTTAGGGATCGGACGGAAAATATATCCGGTCCGAGAGGGCAAATGTACGGTATCAGGACCGTGAGGAACAAATGTTAGGATAAGGTACTTCTCAAATAGGAATAAAATGTTGCTTTTAGGTTTGGAAGGGACTTCAGTCGGAAGTGCATAAGATAGGAAAGATTAGCCACCTCTGAATAGCTAGTGAGGACCAGATTCGAATGAATCAAAATGAGAGCAAATAGACTGTAACCTCAGGACTCTGGTATCAGGAATCCACGGACTACTTAAGGAAAACAATTGAAATATGAAATAATCACAACTTACTAGATTCACACACAATAATTATTGAAACTAATTGAAAAGAAACACTGATACATAAGATGCAAGAGTACGTATACACCACGTGTCTGCAAATATTAATTTCTTGAAAACCTTGATAAATAATAGCTTGAAATGCGTAGATTAAATTGCTCTTGAAGTTGACACTAAACTTTTGTATGTAGTTTAGTCGTAAAAGCTGATATAAGCACTGAAACATATAGCTTAGGTTGCATCACTGTTGCGAAATATCAAACTTCTGTAATTCGGAGAATTCACTCGCGAACTTTATGAATTATATGTAATTATGTATGAATAATTACTGAGAGCCACAATTGCGCACAATTGTGACTATTCGCCGCTTTCTAGAGCAAGTTTAATGGAACTTGGTAGAAAAAGCGGGAATGATTCGAGCCTACTAGATACACTGTTATCTGAGTGAGGTCTCGCGCAATACTAACTGGCGTGACGCTAAACCACCACATATAACAAAAGAAATTAGCAAGTCATGCATGATCCCACAATGCCTTGAGGCGGGAATAAAAGGACAATCAAAGCGGGACATTGCAAGCGGACAGTTTGAAACATTCTAAAGTAGAAACATGTTGCTTGCGCGAACATACCGACCCCTTTGAACTATTTAGTTCAACAAAATAGATAAAGAGCAAGCTATGAAAAATACATTCAAATGGAAAAATAACATAAAGGAAAACACTTATTATATACATCACAATAACACAGTTTATCTCCGAAAAGTAAAACCTTATTGTGTAAGGAGGAAAACCAAAAAACACTTATTACAATGTAACGGTTTGTCTGCACTATAATTGCTTGTAAAACGATAAAGAGATATGAAATATTGATTGCACTGTATTACACTTATTATTGATCTGGCAATGGACATAATTTCACTACTGGGCGCTTGTATTCACCACTAGGAGTGCGAACTGTCGCCACACGAATTAGACCGTCTTCTCCCGGATGCACCTTGGTGATGACGCCTATCTTCCATTGAAGTGGGGCTAAGTGGTCTTCCTTCAGAATGACTAAGATGCCTTCTCGCAGATTCTCACTGGAAGATGACCATTTTTGTCGCTGCTGAAGTGTATGCAAATACTCGGAAGACCATCTTTTCCATATATGATGCAGATGATTTTGTAGAATTTGCCATTTTTCAAGACATTTCATATCATCTGTGGGAGGATGAGATGGCAGGGAGGTGAGAGGCTCACCGATGAGGAAATGCCCAGGTGAAAGATATGAACAGTCATTTGGGTCGTCACTAAGACGAACGAGTGGTCTGGAATTCAAACAAGCCTCGATCTGAGTGAGCAGCGTACAAAGCTGTTCAAATGTGAGGATTTGTGCACCCATCGTTCTCCTTAGGTGAAACTTCATAGATTTCACCGCGGCTTCATGTAACCCACCGAAATGCGGAGACGAAGGTGGAAGAAAATGCCAGCTATAATCATTAGTTGCAGCAAAATCTTTAACTGACTTCTGAAATTCTTCTGATTGTAGTAGAATACGAAGATCTTTCAATTTGTGATTCGCGCCTATGAAATTAGTGCCGTTATCGCTGAAGATATCCTTGCATAGGCCACGACGGGAAGTAAATCTTCTTAGCGCAGCTAAGAAAGCTTCTGATGTGAGGTCTGATACCAATTCAATATGAATGGCTTTAGTTACAAGACATACAAAGATTGCAGCGTATGCCTTGGCAATGATTTTACTTCTAGGCGATCCGTATCTTATGCTGAAGGGACCAGCATAATCTACTGCTGTGCGTAGAAAGGGCCTAACAGGAGTTACTCTGTAGTTAGGAAGATTGCCCATCAGCTGTTGAGCAGATTGTGCCTTTAGTTTATAGCAAGTCAGACACTTGTGTAGAACAGATTTTACCAGTCTGCGCACGCAAGGGATCCAATATGCTTGTCTTAAAGAGGCTATCGTAAGCTGATATGAAGCATGTAAGAGTTTAAAATGTTCATGCTTTACAATTAGAGCAGTCAGATGGTGCTTGTTTGGCAATATGATCTGATGTTTAGCATCATATGCAAGATGAGATTTATCTATGCGACCACCAACTCGTAGAAGACCATTTTCGTCCAGAAATGGTGTTAATGTATGAATAGAACTTTTAGCAGAAGTTTCTTTCATATTTTTAAGATCTGCAATTTCACTCTTAAAAGATAAATGCTGAGCACTTTTAACACAAGTTTGTAAAGCTTGTTGAAGCTCTTCAGCTGTAATAGGTCCATGAAATTTTGTTTCATGGCGACATGCAGCAATAAATCTATTCATGTAGCATGTTACTCTTTGCAGGCGTCGGAGATCTGAGAATGTTGTAAGAAAATGTTCTCTCTCCTTTGTTGACACCAGACAGACATTTGCAAGTTGTTCTGATGAATCAGGAACACTTAATTGTTGTGGTTGTTTTGGCCAGGATGTCTCTGGTGAAGATAACCAGTTAGGACCGTGCCACCACAAATCGATTTCAGATAACTGCTCACAAGAAATTCCCCTTGAGACGAGATCTGCTGGATTTTCATGTGTGGCAATGTGTCGCCATGTAGCAGTCTCCGAAAGTTCTTGTATCTGTGACACACGATTTGAAACAAAGGTTTTCCACTTTCGCGCATCAGTTTTGAGCCAAGAAAGTACCACAGTAGAATCCGACCACAAACGATTTTGTGAAGGTTGTACCTTGAGGTCACTTAGCACTTTGTTGTATAACTTAGCAAGCAGAAGTGCACCACAGAGTTCAAGGCGTGGAATGGTTTGCTTCTTTAGAGGAGAAACCTTAGATTTTGAACATAACAGTTGAACAGTAGTTTCACCTTCACTATTTACAGAACGAATATATATACAAGCTCCATACGCCTTCTCGGAGGCGTCACAGAAACCATGTAATTGAATGTCCTGCACTGTACCAGATGTAAGCACATATCTGGGAATACGCAAGGTGTGAATAGTAGCTAATGTTTCACAGATCTCCATCCATTTCTTTTCCAGATGCACAGGTACGGTTTCATCCCAGTCTAATTTCTCAATCCAGAGAGATTGCATAAAGATTTTAGCATTTATAACAATAGGACTAGCCAATCCTAGCGGATCAAAGATAGATGAAATAAGTGAAAGGATATTTCGTTTGGTTAGTTTACCTTGCACATGGGTTTGGAGTGAAGGATGTGATTGGATCTGGAATTTATCATTAACTGGATGCCAAAGTAATCCTAGGGCATGTATGTTTTCATTGTTATCAAGTGCCAGGGGCAATTGAGTTTCTCGATGTGAAGGAGGTACTGATTCCAATAAAGCTTCATGATTGGAGCACCATTTTCGCAGAGGAAATCCACCACAATTGAGCATATCTGTAAGCTCCCTTTGCAGTTTCAGGGCTTCTTGGATGTCATTGTGGCCTGCTAAACAGTCATCAACATAAAATGATTCCCGTACTGCCTGAGCAGCAAGCGGATACTTCTCTTCTTCTTCTAGCGCAAGCTGATGTAAAGATCTTATGGCCAAAAATGATGCAGATTTGGTACCATAAGTGACAGTAGTTAGAGCGTAGTCTTGTATGGGTTCATTAGGACTTGAACGCCACACAATTCTTTGAAGATTCTGATCATCTATATGCATTCTTACTTGTCTGTACATTTTAGAAATGTCTGCTGAAAATGCATACTTGTAGGTGCGGAACCGAAGTACAATAGATGAAAGATCGTCTTGTATAGTTGGTCCTAGTTTCAAGATGTCGTTCAATGACTTGCCTGAAGACGACTTTGCTGAGGCATCGAATACAACTCGGGTTTTCGTGCTAGTTGAACTAGGCTTTATAACAGCATGATGCGGCAAGTAGTAACATTTTTCTCCAGGCTGAGGAAGTGAAACCTTCTTCATGTGGCCTAGATTTTCATACTCTTCCAGAAATTTGGAATAGTCTTCTTTTAAGCTAGGGTTAGCTTGAAGTTTGCGTTCTAGGTGTTCTAAGCGTTTTATAGCTTGTTGCCTAGATTCGCCCAGAGAATCTACAGGTTGATTCTTGGGGAGTTGCACTACGAAGGCACCATCAGTTGCACGAGTAGTGTTTTCTACGTAGTGTTCTTCACATTCACGTTCCTCTTTGGTGTGTACTGCGCTGGGGAAGTCTTCCAGCTCCCAAAATTGCCTTAGTTGCCTGTCCACGTTGTCGACAGTTACAAACAAGTTATGCTGTAAGAACGTCACCTTCTTGTTTTTAATGGCAGACTTAGGAACTGTACCACTGATTATCCAACCAAGTTCGGTGTTGGTCAGAACAGGCTGATTTGGTTTAACTATTCTTTCGTTTGTGATTAATTGGAAGAATAAGTTGGCACCAATTAGCAATTGTACATCACCAGGTACATGGAATTTAGGGTCAGCTAATGGAAGTTCACTGGGAATATTGAATTTGTATGGGTCAATTTGGACAGCAGGAAGCTTATTTACAATGTGAGGTAGAACTAGGCAGTTTAGGTTAGCTTGGAAAGCGTGGATCCTGGATCTCATATTAATAGTGATGCTGTGACCACAAGCTGAGGTGCCATTAATACCTCTTATGTGAGTATCCACTGCGCTAGTTGGTAATTGTAATTTCCTTGCCAAATCTTCCGTGATGAAATTAATCTGACTACCAGAATCAAGTAAAGCTCTGCATTTTACCAGTTTTCCATTTTTGTCTTCTATTTCGACCACTGCAGTTGCAAGAAGAATTTCACATTGGCTAGCCTTTTCTTTTATAGAACAGTAACTAGCTGGAATGTTTGTTGCCGTGCTGGCTGTAGAACTTTCTGAAGAAGGACTCTGACGAGAAACCTTTTCACTTGAATGTGTGTCATTGTGTAACCATTTACTATGAAAGCCTTTCCCACATTTGCAAAACGATTTTAGCTTGCACTGATCTCTTCTGTGGTTAGGAGAGAAGCAGTTAAAACACAAGCGTTTAGATTTAATGACATTCCATCGTTGTGATACACTTAGTTCTTGGAAGTTCTTGCAATGTAATAAATTATGATTATCATCGCAGCATGGGCACGTGTCTTCTTTTGTCGCAACATAAGAATGACGAGTGTGTTTTTCTGACTTCTTCTTCGTACTTTGCTCACCTTTGTGCTTAGATGGGCTGGACGTGTTGTTTACATCTGCCAATACTTCAAGGGAATTTGCCTTAGCTTCTAAAAACTTGATGAGGTCTTGAAGTGGTGTGAAGTTCTGAGAATCAATTCTTCCTTCCCATTCTTTTCGTACACTCTCACAAAGGCTGTCCAAGATTAACTGCATGAGCATAATATCGTGTAGTGGTATCCCTACATGTAAAGCTTCCATAGCATTTATGTTGCTTTGGAATTTGTTAAGAATACTACGAAGATCATTCACATTTTCACTCTTCATCGTTGGTAAAGAGAGTAGATTACGTACGTGAGCTGTGGCAATAATTCTTGTATTATCGTACCTGGAACATATTAGATTCCATGCTACACTGAAATTTTCACTAGTCACTGGTAGATTTTTTATCAGTGCGTGTGCCTGGCCCTTTAATGATGACAGAAGGTAATGCAATTTCTGTATCGGTTCTAAGGCTGCATTATTGGCTACAAGACTGCCGAACGTGTCTTGAAAATGTTTGAACGTTGTGATGTCACCAGAGAAGGTTGGAAGCTGTATAGCAGGAAGTTGTATTGGCCTATTGTTGCACTGAGAAACAGCTGACAGACAAGTATGATGTGAATTGGCACTGTTATGAGATCGCTCACTGCCTACTGGACTTATGCTACGAAGTGGCTGTTCATGCTGAACAATGAGCGCACTAAGTTTAGATTTCAACAGATCATAACTACTTCTTATCTCTTCGTCATACTGCATGTGAACTTCGATGTCTTCTTCTTCTACTATTAGCGATTCAATTTCATCTTGTACAGTTTCATATTTATCAAAAAGATTATTGAGGCTGTCATATTTAACTTTAAGATGAAACACATCAACTTCTTCCTGGAGGCTATCGTAGAATTTCTGAATAAAGGTGATTTTTCTCTTGATGAAACCCCTTTTCTTGATCAGATCCTTGATTTGACTCTCCATGATGATATAATGATATTATTTGTAACACTTTGAGAACTTTGTAGAGTTGTCACTGCACATGTGATGTTCTGGTGTGATGATCACTGCCTTCTTGAAGTCTTTTGAGCCGTTGTGTTTTCTGTAGTACTGAAGCACTGCCGAATAGATGATACAGAGTTTATGTACTAGAAATCGTAGCTCTTGAATACGCGGATGCCGTCGCGGTTGAGTCTGCATACAATGAACGAGATCGATAAGACGAGACAAACCATATATATGTGTGTGAATAATGAAATTGTTTCTTTAGTAATCCGGCCCGGAGGACCAAATGTTAGGGATCGGACGGAAAATATATCCGGTCCGAGAGGGCAAATGTACGGTATCAGGACCGTGAGGAACAAATGTTAGGATAAGGTACTTCTCAAATAGGAATAAAATGTTGCTTTTAGGTTTGGAAGGGACTTCAGTCGGAAGTGCATAAGATAGGAAAGATTAGCCACCTCTGAATAGCTAGTGAGGACCAGATTCGAATGAATCAAAATGAGAGCAAATAGACTGTAACCTCAGGACTCTGGTATCAGGAATCCACGGACTACTTAAGGAAAACAATTGAAATATGAAATAATCACAACTTACTAGATTCACACACAATAATTATTGAAACTAATTGAAAAGAAACACTGATACATAAGATGCAAGAGTACGTATACACCACGTGTCTGCAAATATTAATTTCTTGAAAACCTTGATAAATAATAGCTTGAAATGCGTAGATTAAATTGCTCTTGAAGTTGACACTAAACTTTTGTATGTAGTTTAGTCGTAAAAGCTGATATAAGCACTGAAACATATAGCTTAGGTTGCATCACTGTTGCGAAATATCAAACTTCTGTAATTCGGAGAATTCACTTGCGAACTTTATGAATTATATGTAATTATGTATGAATAATTACTGAGAGCCACAATTGCGACTATTCGCCGCTTTCTAGAGCAAGTTTAATGGAACTTGGTAGAAAAAGCGGGAATGATTCGAGCCTACTAGATACACTGTTATCTGAGTGAGGTCTCGCGCAATACTAACTGGCGTGACGCTAAACCACCACATATAACAAAAGAAATTAGCAAGTCATGCATGATCCCACAATGCCTTGAGGCGGGAATAAAAGGACAATCAAAGCGGGACATTGCAAGCGGACAGTTTGAAACATTCTAAAGTAGAAACATGTTGCTTGCGCGAACAAATGTTAAGCAGGCATTCATCCCGTACACTGGCCCTCTCTCTGGGAAGATCTCTCGACTGCTCGGCCGCCACGGGATCAAGACCATACACTGCCCTCCAACCAAAACCCAGCAACTACTAAGACCTGTTAAAGATGACCTTGGATTACAGAGACCCGGGGTTTATGGAATTTCCTGTAGTTGTGGCAAGATTTATATTGGTCAGACAGGATGCCACATTTCCACCAGGATTGAGGAGCACAAACGGCACAACCGTCTGGGGCAACCTGTAAAGTCCGCCATCGCAGAACATTGTCTTGACATGGGCCACGAGATGGACTACCTCAACACAGAGGTACTGGCTTCTACCCTGGGCTTATGGGACCGTCTCATCAAAGAAGCCATTCACATCGGACTGTACCCCAATAACATCAATAGAGACGGAGGGTTCCAATTGGCCGCTTCTTGGCAACCTGCTATTTCTCTACTTCAATCATGGAGGGAGAGACCGTTTACTTCCACCGACCAATCAGGATCCACGACTGCATCTAACTAGTCCTACCTTGGGTATATATACAATGCCATAACCTCTGGATCTTACTTCTCCGAAGATGACGATGCAGACAGTTGCCGAAAGCTCAGAATTTTATTCTCATACCCGACTGGAAACCCGAGAACAGTTTCTACACTGTATTCGTTGGGAGAACCTTTAAAGTTTTATTTTAAACAATTTCTCAAATTGCAGATGTTAAAAATCAAAGTGAAACTTCACAGATATTTCTCTGAGGATGACATAACTTGCAGGGTTCAGGTTTGCTCAAGACATATTTATAAAGATCCTATACTTTTAGGCTTATTGTTAAGATGTACCTCACACTCAAACAATAATAATAATAATTATTATTATTATTAATGCAGCAGCCTGTTGCTAGACATAATAATAATAATAATTATTATTATTATTCTTTATTAGCTGTCAAGATACAATGTCCATGGCTTTGTCTGTAATCTTAATTCTGTAGGCATGATTTTGGTACATAATATACAATACATATGACAGAATAATAATTAATAATTAATGACAGAATAATAAATATATATATTTGTAAATTTCTTATAATTAAGTATTAATATATACATATTCAATATGTTATAAGAATGTCGTATGGGGTTTTGACTACATTTCCACAGAGTTCAGGAATTCCTGTACAGTAGACTCCCTGTAATCCGGCCACCCCGGGACCGGACCCTCGACCGGATTAAAAAATGGCCGGACCATCCGGCAGTCTTTTAAACGTGTAAAGTATAACCTATTAAAGCAAAAATCAACTTTTAAGATGGTTTTGTCGGTTTTTTAAAGCGTACTTACCCAAAAATTAAAATACAGCATTACAATTACAATTTCAAAATTAAAAGAAATCTGTTATTTTCTTCTGCTTTTTTAGTTGAACTGTTTTTTGAAAGCATAATCACGCCACTTCTTCATGAACATTACATCGATAGCTGATGCAGCAGCCTGTTGCTCGACATAGGTAGTTGCACTATAAAAATTAAACTCACGGTAAAAGATACTAACAGCACAAGAGTAAAATTCACGTCTGAAATGAACGCAATCGTCAAGCGATTTGTTTACACTTAGGAATGAAAACTAAACAGGCATGTTTATTCAAGACGAAGGCTCCACGCAAGATTAAGTAACATTTGACATCGGCTTCACAAAAGGATCAATAAACAGTGGTGAGTGATGCCCAATATTACATCACATTCCTCACCATAAGAAGAATATCATTCAGTAATAGAATGTTTATTCTAGTCGATTACTGCCATGAGAAACCCTTCTGCGCGCAGATGACTCATTCCAAGAAGTCGGCCGGATCATCCGGCGGCCGAACCATCCGAGGCCGGACTAGAGGGAGAAAACTGTACATTGTAAAATAAATATTTTAGAAGTAGAGTTTTTACTTGCTTTTTAATATGATGAGTGTTTGGAACTTTAAGATTGTTGGGTAGTTTATTATACATAATAAAACCTATATGAGAAATGCTGTTCAAGCTCCTGGTAGTTATATGACAATCTAAATGAATATTGTTAGCTGCTCTTTAGTCCAGTCAAATTATCACAAAAAAAGTCATGTGGATGCAAAATTTAGGGTAGAGCTAATTTTTTTATATGATGTCTGGGATGGTTTTGAGAGTAATTTCTGACATTTTGCCAACAAAATTTTTTGCCGCCGGAGCCGCCATCTTGAAAAAACTTCAAAATTTTCTATTTTATTTCTGTTTTTGCCCATTATCTGCCAAAATACGCACCTGACAAAATATTTTATTATTTATCCTAAAAGTGAACTAAATTTGACACAGTTTGATATCAAATTGAGTTTTCTACCATGAATAGTTTCGGAAATACAGCTCTCCGAATTTCAGCAACATTTTGCAAAAAATAAAAAAATCTGAATTTTCAACTAGTTTTTGCTCGCTATCTTCTAAATGACCAAACCTTGAGTAAAATTTCGAAGGATAACTTTTAAAGTAGAGTAAATTTGCAACAAGTTGAGTATTTAATGTTTTCATACCTATTATAGGTCACCAGATACAGAGGTATCTACAACTCCTCACATTTCAGAAAACTTATCGAAGGTACGAAAGTCTAGTTTTGCCTAGGATATCCTATCGCTTTCAACGATTCAATTTCTCAAAGTCTATTGAATTTACAAATAAAAGGAAAGAGTTTCTGTGGTTCCTTATCAAACTGTTTTTCGACACTGGCCAGTTTTCCCGTTTTAAAACACTGTTCACAAGTTTATTTCTTTCATTCGATACCATTGGACACTCATAAAGGATGTGATCTACTGTTTGGTTTCCGCAACTGTAGGGGCACATTGGGGAGTTGAGAATCTTGAAGCGGTGGAGATATGATCTTGTTTTGCCGTGTCCAGATACCATTGCAGTGAAATCTGGCTGAGGACTGTTTTCAACCTGTCTTTGATGATTGGGAAGAACTGCTTGGTCTCTGCTCCTTTTGTTGTCTGGTTCCATTGCATTTGCCACTTTTCTATGCTCTTTAATTTTATATTTCGTTCTACTTCCGTTCTTGGTATCTTCTTGTATATAATAGGTAGATCGTCCTGTTTTGCTGCTTCCTTAGCGAGTCTGTCTGCCAACTCATTTCCGTAAGTTCCATTGTGAGCCTTCACCCACTTAATGTGAATCGTCCATCTTTCTTCTTCAAGCTGTTTGTGTTTTTGTTTAATGTCATCTATTATTACATTTCGGTGTTGGCTGTTTCTCAAGAGGTCTATGGTTATTTGGCTGTCAGTGTATACTATTGCTTTCCTTTCAGTAATTTAGTTTTCTGGATTTTCGTGAAGTGTGTAGAGCTTGCAAAATGGTTATTTGTTCAGCTTGGTTATTTGAGCAATGATTATGTAGTTTGAATTTCAATTTGAAGTACATTTCCATTTTGAAAGATGTCCTATAAGATCAATCTTGCTTCCATCCGTATATATTTCTATCGGATAGTCTTTGTTTTCTTCCGCCTCTTTAATACTTGCTCTTTCCGTTGGGTGGTTCCAAGTTTTCAGGTCTGGGGGGTCTCAATTTGTAAGTGTGTTTCGCCCTCGTTATTTATTGTCTTGTAGATTTCCATTTTCTCCTGTATTATTATATCTATTGGTGTAAGACCAACTACTACACACGAGGCTTCATAAGAGATAGTTCTGTAGGCTTTGGAGATCTTGATGGTCACGAGTCTCTGTACTCTTTTGCATTTAGCAATGTTTTTGTGCTTCCAGATACTTTCTTGCCATACTGGTGCTCCATACAAGAGCATTGGGAGTATAGCCCCTTTATAAATTGTTTTAAGTGCTTGATGTCCAAATCCCCAGTTAAGTTTTGCAGTTTTTGAGAGGGTGCTGATAAGTTTAATGCATCTGTCACTGACATATTGAATGTGTTTATTGAAAAGTAATTTGTTGTCAAATATTATTCCTAGATACTTGATTTCCTTAACTTGTTCCAATGTTTCGTTATTTAAATATATGCTGACAGGGCTATTTTGTTCTCTAAACTTCCTAGTTAAAAGCATGACTTTTGACTTGAATTCATTGAAATGAATTTTATTTTGAGCTGACCAATTTTCAATTTTCTTCATATCTGTGTTGGTATACATTTCTGCTTCTTCCAGATTATAACCTATGGTTATTACTATCAGGTCATCCGCAAAAGCTATGACATGACTGTGTTTCGTGTATTTAAAATTTAGTAGGGTGTTATATAATATGTTCCATAGACCTGGCCTGCAGCACAATCCTTGAGGGCAGCCCTTGGTTACTCGTTTTTCTGCTGCGCTGTGGTTCAAGGACAGTATTGCTCTCCAATTGCTAAAGTAGCTTGTAACGAGACTATACAAATTTCTTGGGCATTGCAGCGTGTTTAGATTGTGTAGTATCGCCGGCCACCATGCAGCGTCAAATGCCCCCTTTACATCTAGGCTCGTTACAATTATTGTCTTCTTTTGGTTCAGATTATCCTGCATTAATTTTTTAACGGCCATGGCAGCATCCACAGTATTTTTCTGCAGAATGAATCCATACTGATTTGAGTTTAGCAGATCTTTTGAGAACATGTGGTGATTTATTCTGTTTATCATCAGTTTTTCTAAGATCTTTCCTTCAATGTCGATTAGGCTTATAGGTCTGAATTTGGTGACTTCTTGATTATCTTCTTTTCCCGGTTTTACTACTGGTACTATTATAGATTGTTTCCAGATGTTTGAGAAATGTCCTTGTTTCAGGCATAAGTTGTACATGGCGGTTAATGTTTTAGGGAACTTCATGAACACACTCAGTATGATGTTGCTAGTAATACATCCTCTCCCGGTGCTTTTGCAGGATTAAATTTCTGCAAAACGGTCAATATTTCTTCTTGTGTAAAAAGTTTGTCGTCTGGTGTTTGTAATTGACTCTTTATTTCCCTTCTAATTTGCTGATTTTGTTCATTATCACTGTCTTTGTCGTCTTCAGGAGTGAAGTAATCGAGCATATGTGTGACTGTATCATCTATGTCTCTGGTGCAAGTCCTGTCAGGTTTTTTAAGCGTTGTTAAGGTTGTTTGGCTTCTCAATTTTCCAGCAGCCAGTTTGTATGCTGCATTCCATGGATTTTCCCCTTCCGGAAGAGTGCAGTACATTTTCCAGGAACTGAATTTTTCATGTTAAAGCTGGACTTGGTACTGTCGTTTCCCTTCTATATATGAAATTTTTCTCTCTTGCCTAAGATCCATGTTGTTGGTAGTCCTCTGGTACCTTCTTCTTAGTGCATTGACTTTCTTCTTTAGTATTGTTAGTTGGTCAGTCCACCACGGTACTGTTTTCCCTTTTCTTGAAAGTTTCTTCTCCGATGATAAATAGAATGCTTTGTTACATGCCGCCTTTATGCATGAGTGAATGATGTTAGTTAGTTCTTCTGCGTTGTTAGAGGCGTTTACCTTACCGCTGAACTCGTTATCTGCCTTTGCTATGTCCATTCTGTTACCTGTGAATTTAAATTCTTTGGCTAGATTTGCCAGTAGGGAGTTTTAAAATATTTCATATCTTCCATTCTTTACCACATATCGTTTTGCACAGAATATCTGCTTGTTATTTTGCTTTTCTGATCCAACCTTGAAAGAGATTAGTGCATGATCGGAGCAGCTTTCCAAAGAACCACAGGTCCAATCTGTTAGGAATTGCACTAAATGGTAATTTGAAATAGTGAGGTCAATGCAACTATTTCCTCAATCCGTTTCAAATGTTGGGGATGGTGTATCTTCATTGTTTAGATACAGGTTATTTGCCATTAGAAATTCCTCTATACGTTTCCCTCGTTGGTTAGAGAGCCTGTCATGCCACATTGTGCTCCTAGCATTAGAGTCAATTGCGATTATTGGTTTGTGTCCTTTGCAGAAATTGATTATATTTTTTATTTTATCTATGTCTACATTGATATCTTTTTCTATGTTGAAATATGCATACATATTTTTGTATTTGTTTTTTATTTCTACCATGGTGCAGTCTTCGTCAGACAGTTGATTTATAAGTAGCACGTCCGTCCTTTTGGAGTTTGCAATTACAGCTGACCTCTATCCTCCTTCTCCACAAGAATACACTCTGAATAATTTAGGGATTCCTGCGATCTTATTGTTTATGATGTACGGTTCTTGCACAAAGGGAAAGTCGATGCAGTTCTCAACCAAAGTTTTTGTTAGGTTATAGGGAGCTGTTCTTGAATGTTGAAGATTTATTTGTACACATTGCATAAATTCATGTGTTATTGTGTGTGTATCCATGGTTAATAATCTGTGTTTTCTTGATACTTCTTTACCATGTATTGGTAACAGCTGCAATTTTTGTCCAAGGCTGAATGGTTCATGTTAATTAGCACTGCTGGATTGCGTAGATTATGTGTTATGCAGTTTATGCATTTCATCTGTACAGATTTACACTCCTTCAATAAGTGATGCTCTGAGCATCAAGGATACGTTTGTTCTCCCCTGCAGTCCGCAGCTCGATGACTGTATCTGCTACATTTGAAGCATCTAGTTACCCTGAAGTAGTGATCATTGTTGCACATATACCATCCAATCTTAAGTTTTCTATTAATTATTAGTTTCCTTGTGTCTGGGCTGGCCTCCATCACTATATGTTTGATTTTCCTCTTGTTTTCGAACATGAACTTAGGCTCGATCTAGGTTGGGTCTATATTTAGTTCTTGGTTTTGTGCAACAATTGCTTCTACAACATTTTCCAGTGTTACCTCTTCTGGAGTATTGTATATTATCATTCTAGGTTTTCGGAGTTTGCCAACTGTTGGCGTTATCACATTTTTCATTTATTGTTGTGCAAATTGCATCAACATCCACTTTGTTTTGGAATTCGATTAGCAGCTGCCCATTTCTTAGCTCCTTCAAGGAGTTAATTCCCACTTTCAGTTCAACCGGATTTATCTTTGTTTTGATCAATGTTTTCATGTATTTTGTGCTCTGGTTATTTACGGAGTTTACAAAGAGTTTAAATTTTTTCTCTTCTGGTGGATGTGGTTTGCCGCGTACAGCTTCGATATAGCTACGCTTAATGTTCGCCCCGACAGGTCTTGCCACCTCCTGAGAGATGTTAGGGGTCAATTTCTTCTCAGCACCTGCTAGCGCTTTCTCTTTCTCAGCAAGGGTTTTTTATCTCTCCTCAAGAGTGCTCGTTGTTTCATCAAGCTTGGCAATTAGTTTATGATATACTTTTCGAAGGGACTTAACCACTAGCCTTATATTTTGTTTCAGATCACTTCTCAAATTCTTGTTATCCTCTGTGACAGCAATTAAGGTTTCAATTGACTTTTGAAATTCTTCCTCTAATTCAGCCTGCATTTTGGTATCCCTGTGCGGTCTCGCAGTTCTGCTGGTTGTGGCAGATGGCACCAGAGTACTATCAGCTTGGTTTCTACTGTGTTGGTTACTCCCTTTCCTTCCTAGATGTCACCAGTTGTACACTTCTTCTTCTCTATGGCTGCTTCTTTTGTATTATTTGTTAGCAGCCCTGTACACGCTTGCTGAGATCCTGCTCTTAACCTATTGGTTACTTTCCCATATCTTCTTTTATTCTTTTCACCTGGTTTCAATGCAATACTCCTCCGTTATAATTCTATGTTACATGCTCTTTTAAGTTAGTTTCGACTTTCTACTTACGGTTTCTAACGATATTCCTTCGTGTAACGGCTGATACGTTTTCACTCATCACACACTCCTATGGTATCTGCTCTGCACTCCATACTTTCCTGATAAGATGGTATATTTCTTTTCCAATTGTATTATTGACTAATTTAATTAATTCAGCTGGTATTCCATCAATTCCAGGGCTTTTGTTGTACTTCAGTTTCTGGATAGTCATAGTCACATCTAATTCATCAGGGGTCAATGCCTCTTCGCTGAAGTCCTTCTTATACAATTCTGCTAACTCATCCCTCTGTTCTTCTTCTAAGTTATTTCCTTCTATTGTATTGAACAATTCACTAAAATATTCTATCCATCTGTTTTTAATATCATTATTGCCTATAATTTCTCCCTTAGTGCCATACTTAAGGTCGTCATTGCTTCAAAACCCTCTTTGGTATTTTTAACTAAAGCATTAGTAGTATTGTTATCTTTAAAATCTTGTTCCATTTTCATAAAATGGTCGTTTAAATAGGCCCGTTTTTTTCTTTGACATAATTTATCTGCCTCCTTTTGTTTCTCTTTACGTATTTAATATTTCTGTTGAGTAGGTCTGGTCAGATAGTTACTTTCTTCTATGAATTCTTTACATTCGATATCAAACTATTCATTTTTGCCTTTTTTACTTTCCATTCCCAAGATGTTCTTGCCTGCTTCCATGATTGTACCTTTGATAGTCTCCCAATGTTCATCCACTTCATCTGATTCCCTTGATGCTAGTTCTGAAAATTTTTTACTTAATTCTTCCTGGTATTCATGCAGTTTATTTTCATCTTTTAATGCTTTCTTGTTTAATCTAGTTTGCCTTTCAACTAGTTTTTGCTTCCGTGAGTTTATTCTCGCTCTGAATTTGAATTTAACCAGGTAGTGGTCTGAATTGCATTGCACGCCTCTTCTATTGCTATCATCTACAGTGTGTCCCACGCAAGAGTTGGGTTTCTGCGTCGCGCCGACTACAGCTCTAACTCCCGAGCGAGCGGGTGAAATATCTACGCTAATAAAGTCGCTAATGGCGTTATTATTCAGGTTCTCACAGTTACAGTTGGAATTACAATGAAAATAACCACGTACCTCATCATAAGAGATGTTGGAAATGTCCCCCTCTTGCATCCACACAACACTGGAACCTTTTTAAGAAATTTTCTTTCGCGCGCATAAATTCAGCTTCCGAGATAGAAACACCGTGCTTTAGTTGGGAGAGAACTCGTCTTTTTTAAATCCACGAATTGTATCAAAATAAAATGAGGTAACTGATATAACAAAGTGCCAGAATGCTTTTTTAAAATCAGTATTGCCAGATAAATCACATGTGTTTTTCTTTGTGAGAACCTGAACCATTACACCATCAGCGGGCTTTATTAGCGTAGATATTTCACCCGTTTCCTTTGTAATGTAGGGAAGTTGACCTATACACTTTATTTTTCAAGTTTCTCCATAAATAATATTCACATACTGTTAGAAGAACTTAAAGACAATATCACATAAGCCTATCACAACATCTCTTGTGATGAGGTACGTGTTTATTTTCATTGTAATTTTAACTGTAAATGTGAGAACCTAAATCGTAACACCGATCGAGGCTTCATTAGCGTAGATATTTCACCCGATCGCTCGGGAGTTGGAGCTGTGCCCGCCGCGCCGCAGGAACCCGCGTCATTGGCCAACTCTTGCGTGGGACTCACTGTAGTATGCTAGTTGCATTTCTTTTGTCAATCAGTACATGGTCTATCTGATTAAATGATTCTTTATCAGGGGATATCCATGTATGCTTGTGTATATCAGGGTGGATAAATCATGTTGAACTTATTACCATGTTTTTACTACTTGCAAAATCTATCAACCTTTCCCCATTATTGTTTGTATCATTGTTAAGACTATGGTTGCCAATTGTTCCTCTATATATTTGTTCTTTTCCAACTTTGGCGTTGAAATCTCCAACCATTATCTTAATATTATCCTGTGGGATGTTGTCATACACATTTTTTAGTTGTTGATAGAAACTCTCTTTCGTAATATCATCTTTGACCTCTGTTGGATCATGTACATTAATTATCGACAGATTGTGGAATCTAGATCTAATTCGTACTAAGCAGATCCTTTCATTGATTGGTTTGAAATCTAACCTCTAAATGTATACATAAACAAATACCGTATATACTCGAATACTACCCGCATATTTTTTCCAAAAATCGCGAGTGAAAAACTGGGGTGCGGGTATTATATGAATACTGGTCTCCTCTCATCTGAATTTCGACAATTTGTACCATATCGGCTCAATATAGCACGATGCTTTGTAGTAGTATCACAGTATAGTATAACAGTAGCGAAGCTGTAAGTAAAGGAAAATGAGACAAAGAAAATGCTTTCTAATGCACATGGTCCGCCATGACTGGCCGTGAAACAATACTTTACGTATAGAGATGCCAAGCAAGTAACATTACAGTACAAGCAGAAGCACTTATTTGGGAAAGTTCGGGGAATTACCACACGACTTTGACCTTGATTCGGACCAGTCGGACGTACGTCATCACGTATGATTCCCGCCGATCAGCTGGAGAGTGTTGTTGTTGTTGAAAGAGATGCAGCGCGTATAAGATGGCGAGATTTCCAGCTGGCTGTTACCATGTTATTTTTAAAATTACATTTTAGCCTACCATATTTAATTCTTTTATGATATGTAATGTTAATTATAACTGTTTAATCAAGAATAAACCTGGCAAAATAATTTTATATAGAGGCCTAAGAATTTTTTTTTTCAAATTTCCTTTCGAAAAATTTGGGTGCAGGTATTATTTGGAGGCGGGTAGTATTCGGGTATATACGGTACAGTCTACAAAAGCACAGAACATATATTAGGCCTAGGTACCTGACATAATGCACTCATATCGTTGCCAATTATTAGTGGTCAAATTTAAGCAGTAAACGGTAAAGAAAAAGCAAGCTTCCAGAAAGACCACTATCATAGTTAACAGTAGCTAGTGATTGCTAGGGTTATAATGTTAAAACTGGCATCTGAGGACCTGAGCATTTGCCTAGTTAAACCGAGGACCATTTTACAATATTCTTACCAGTATATTAGCACTTCACTCTCTGATGAGTCTGATTGAAAGTTGCAAAACAAAAACTTTATAACAATCACCAAGAACTATAACTTTTTTATAAATAGCTTTATTAATCTTCCTTTTTCAAACAAAATCCTTATAGCATACTTACTGTATCTATGCCTAAAGCCTCTATATGGTTTAGGATAAGTTCTGCGACTATGTCTTCACGCCATCTTAACTTGGGGTTATCAGGTAAATGTGTACTTCTGAAAGAAATCATTAGAGAATTTATTTTGATTTCATGTTCAGAAAATTCAGAGGAAACATTACCGGTATATATTATTATCATCATCAAAGAGAACAAAATTCATCCTATATATATTTATCAATACTACTGCTGACCTAGATGGATGAACATCAACACCTTGCTAAAAGATGGGAGTATGAACACTGCTGGGTAACTCTAAATTGGTTCAATTTGGCATAATATATTCCCCATCTTTGAAACATGAATGATTTCTTGTCAAGCTGGTTTTACTCTATATGATATAATGGTGAAAATGCTATTGTGAAATAAATTTCCAGAAGACTGAAATTAAAATAATAATTACAATACAGCATATGAAATAGACATGAATAACCAGAGTTGTAGTAGAAAATGAAAAAGTGCTTTATTATTTATTTTTATTAATTCAGTTTTTTGGTCTTCATTGGACCACTTCTGTCAATTTGTAATTTATTTCTATTGTTAAACTTTTGCTTATGGCTAAAATATTCCTACAGCAATCCACTTAGCAGGGAAATGCAACAGAAAGACTTCTTGAAATAGAGTTGTAAAATAAATAGCTTATTTCAAAAGTATACCTGTTAAAGATCAACAGGCAAGCAGAAGAATTAATAAGATTAATCGTAAGTTAAGATTTCCCTAATTAATTTTGTTCAGTAATAATTTTCTACCTGAAATACTCAACAGTCATTTTCATATCACTAAATAAGCAAATAAGAAAACAATAAATAGGATTTGATAATAATTAATGTCTGTAGTACATGTTTTAAGAGTTTTAATGCATATTTATGATATGGATGAATAACTCTGGCAAGGGATGTCGACTTGAATTTCTTTGATGCAAATTGCTTACCCTTGAAGATTTTTACTTGTGTCGTCTATTGCATTGGCCTTAAGGAAACATTTCTTCCAAAGATTAAGAAGGAAACTAAGATTTCTTAGAATTGGTGAGCTCTAGAACTAAAGCGCCAAAGGTTATGCCAATTGAAAAATTCAGATGACTTTATCAGAGATCAGACAAGCAACCTTCCGAATTGTAGTGAAGAATATCAGTCAAACAACTCGCATGGAGCCAGTCCCACAAATTGGTAGGAGGCTTTTGCCCTAAAGGGATGATAATGGGCTTATTTATTTATTTTATTTACGAGGCCTGTCTAAAAAGTATCTGACCTTTAATTTTCACGTGCGTAATATTAATGCTAGGGTGGCGCCACTGTGCACAATGGAAGAAGATAGCTTAATGCACATGCCTGAATTTTTTCTTTGCCTTCGAAAGTGCCAGTCACTGCCTACTAGCCTCAGAGTGAGGTCCCATGATAAGCGCTCGGCGCATTTTGATATCTCTCAAGATGACTGAACGAGTTGAGCTGCATCAAATTTTGTGAAAAGCTTGGTGATTCTCAAAGCGAAACAGTTCGGAAGATTCAGCAGGAGTTTGGAGATGATGCTATTGGGGTAACACAAATCAAGGAGTGGTTCAACTGATTCAAACAAGGCCGCACATCAGCAGAGAGTGATCAGCGTTCCGGGAGGCCACAAACAGCTCGGAATGCAGCTGTCATTGAGAAGGTTGAGCATCTGGTAATGGGAGATCGTCGTTTGACCGTACGAGAGATTGCTGAAGAGGTTGGGATCAGTAAAGATTCCGCACATGCAATTTTGCGTGATGATTTGAACATGCGCAGAGTGGCTGCAAAATTTGTGCCAAAGCTTTCAGCGGAACAGAAAGAACTCCGCCTTCAGGTTGCACAGGATCTGCTGGACACTTCTAACACTTCTGCTGAATCTTCCGAATTATTTCGCTTTGAGAATCACCAAGCTTTTGACAAAATTTGATGCAGTATCTTGAGAGATTTCAAATGCGCCGAGCGCTTATCACGGGACCCCACTCTGAGGCTAGTAGGCAGTGCCTGGAACTTTCGAAGGCAGAGAAAAAAATCAGGCAAGTGCATTAAGCTATCTTCTTCCATTGTGCACAGTGGCGCCACCCTAGCATTAATATTAGGCGCGTGAAAATTAAAGGTCGGATACTTTTCAGACAGACCTCGTATATCAGTCAAATGCACTATGGTATGGTTATTACATTTATATTTATTAGTAAAAGAAAAACAAGGGCACTCAAATCACATTCTTTGTAGGGATACAATATTATGAGTTTTTTATGGGAAAAACTAAGGTATTTTTCATATTAAAAGTTCATATTTGTCAAACTTTGAATAAAAGTATTTAGAAGACACTATGCTAACATAAAGATGGCTAAGAAATTGAAATATTAAAATATAAAATTTAATTCAACTAGTAAATTAAGAAATCTATCTTTACAAATTACTTAACGGATGAACAAGTTTGTATGCCCATGACACTGAAGTTCATTATTAATATTGTGCTTTTTTTAAGTAATGGTACTTAACTGTTACAAGTGTGCTATTGCATCAAGTACATTTATATGGTCGAACAAGTGTTGGTGCATTCTGGAAAAAAAAATTGACTCATTTTAATTAAAAATGGATATTGCATTGCAATATTCAACGTAATGGAATGAATAAGTTGGCTGCTGAAAGCAACAACGATTCATCAGGTAGTGTTGTAATCAAACCGAACCTTGATGTTAATATGAAAAACAATGTAAATGTAAATATGGATACCAAATGTAATTATAACAGAACAAGATTACCCAAATTGGTCCAACTAAGACTAATTGTTACCAAAACTTATAATGACATTGTCCAATGTAAGCCCTGTCATTTTAAATAATGTTGTTGAAACAAGTCCAGCACAGCAGTACAGCATAAAACCAAAGTTGTCAACATCATATAGTAAAGCAGGCATTACAGTGTCTACACATGTTTCAGAAGGTAGTTATTCATCATACCTGAGGATTTTAATAAACTTCCTGAGAGCCTTCAGATTTCCCATGAAGACATTAATTACTGGATTTACAGTTCACAGTCTTGTGTCAGATATTGCAGAGGAAAGATGTTTTATGTGGAAAATAGTAGTAACTGGGAGCGATGGGCATTGACCTCACTTATCATGCACGAATAGGATTATTCGGAAAAATGAAGGCAGGAATAAATAAGAGTAATGAACAGTTACACAGCTTGTCAATTAATAATTTATGGTTCTATGGTGTGATTATGGCAGTTTGGCTGGTAATCAGTGGGGTTGAAGCTAATCCAAGACCAGCTTCTAGGAATAAAAGTGGTAACAGTGCAGGAAGTGATAATCCTGTCACAATCGCTGACATTTGAAACTAGACGAAAAATTAAATAAAAAGTAAACAGCAAGTTGGAAGATATACAGGGATAATACAGCAACTTAAGTGAAATATACACAGATCTAAAATATGAAGTAGACTTGATGGAGGAAACCAAGTGGACAACCCAGAAATTAGAGAAGGCATCTACAATGAGGAACATCATTATTTTTTGAATGAAAAAATTCAATTACGAAAGAAGAATGGACAGGTGTGACTGTGAGTTGAAGTTACTGCCTTCAGAATTACACTTGAACTTCTCCGAGTTTAATATTGAGAATGTTTACCACCTGGGGAAGGGTAGGATACGCCCCATCTTAGTGAAATTCGCAAGTGTAATAAACAAAGACAAACTGAAGAGTAGATCCCGATGTTATCTGGAACTAGAATAAGAGTGAAACACGACTATAGCTATCATACATAGCCCAGTCAAATTAGAACAAAAAAGTTGGTTTTGCTGCATTAAATCATGTAGTTTAAAAAGTTTCAGGAATGTGTAGGGGGACGTCCCCTGAACAACGCCCAATCAAGTCCCACCGATTTCAGGTGCCACGGAGGTTGGGGAGGATGCTCAAAGGTCCCATTTTTCAGTTTTTGGCACATATGTCGAAAACGGTGCGTTGAACAGAAAATTTTATTCTTTTCAAAATTAAAGCCTATTAAATTCCCCACAAAGTGGTGCATTCATATTTACCTCTATGTGTTACCGTCTCTGAGAAATAAGCCGGCGAAGATGGAAAATTTGCAGAAAAATTTGTAGCACCTCATGTTTTTCGTCAAACTTGTCCTTCCAACTCTTTTTCTTTCAATTTTACAGGAAACTCGTAAGAAAGGAAGTTGTAGAGCATTAAATTTCCTTTTAGAATATATATACACACACTGATAGGATCCATAAATCAGGCAGTGTTGCTTAACAATATTTTTTACTGTGAGAGGTTGTTAACCTCAAGCCAAACCCCTATATATACATTTGCTAATTTATCTTTGTATATATGTATGTTTATATAATAATATATAAGATATTACTTATATATACATATAATATATTATATAATACATAATATAATATATATAAGAGGTGGGTCTCTGTCACCACGGCATGGCGTGTCCTCAGGTTTAGCATAGAGGATACGGCCTCCAGATATGGAGGGTAGATGCAAAAATGTTGAATAAGCAGTCGTGGACAGACAATATGAGCTGGTCCTCCAACTTGGGGATTTGGCTTGAGGTTAACAACCTCTCACAGTAAAAAATATTGTTAAGCAACACTGCCTGATTTATGGATCCTATCAGTGTAAAATTTTCCAGAGGTAAAATAGTCCCTCGTTCGGATCTCCGGGTAGGGACTACACTGAGGGAGTCTAAAAATCGTAGGAACTAGAGATTGGAAAACGTGAAATGTTAGGAGTAGGCCTGGGGCACTTAAATCAGTAACTAGAGAATTAGAGAAATACAGGTTAGCTGTAGTAGCAGTACAGGAAGTTAGATGGGAGGGTGAAGGTTCAATACTGACAGACGAGAATACCTTTTTCTATGGGAAAGGAAATGATAACCATCAATTACGGACTGGGTTCTTCATACATAGGAGAATTAATTCAGCCATTAAGAAAGTAGGGTTTATTAATGATAGGCTTTCTTATGTTATTCTAAGAGAATGGTGGTGTGACATCATAGTTGTGAATGTCCATGCACCGACAGAGGATAAACAAGATGATGACAAGGACAGTTTTTATGAGGAAATAGAACGAACATTTGATCAGTTTCCAACATATTACATGAAAATTGTGCTAGAAGATTTCAATGTGAAAGTACGAAGGGAGGATATTTTCAAGCTCACGATTAGGAACGAAAGTCTCCACTTGCAGAGCAATGACAATGGGGTTAGACTAGTGAATTAATCGTAAAGATTACAAAATTACATTATGATATGGACCTCGCCGATGGAAAGACAATCAAATCGACCATGTGCTCTTACATGCAAGGAGGCAGTCTAGTACAATCGACGTTCGAACCTTTAGGGGTGCTGACTGCGATTCGGATAACTATCTGGTAGTTGCGGCTGTTCAGGAGAAACTTTCATTAAACAAAGGAACTAGGAAAATTTTGATATAGAGAGATTCAATCTGAAAAAGCTAGTTGAAGACCAGAGTAGGAATGCTTACCAAGTCAAGATTTCAAATAGATTTGCAGTTCTAGAAAACAATGCACAACAAGAAGCTAGGGATGATATGAATATCAATAAAAACGTTAAAGATGATATTAAAGTAGCTGCAAAAGAAAAATTAGGCCCGCTTGAACTGATAACAAATAAACCGTGGTTCGATGATGAGTGCATGAAATTAGTAAATGCAAGAAAGCAGGCAAAACAACAGTGATTGCAGAATCCGAATGAAACTGCTGTCGAAAATCTCAACAATGCTACGCGAGAAATCTTTAGGACCATCAGAATAAAGAAAAGAAACTATCTCAAAGACAAAGTAAATGAATTATAAGAAAATAGTAAAGACAAAAATGCTAATAAAACCCATCAGTATCAATAAATAATTTAATAGCAATAGGCCTATGCTTTCCTCCACAGTAGAAGTTGTTTGAGATAATTTGCTCATTGAGATTAAGTATGTGCATTGTTATGCTAAAGAACTACCAATACCATGCCTTTTTGAAAT
Organism: Ectobius pallidus; assembly: GCA_964059195.1. Classification (NCBI taxonomy): domain Eukaryota; kingdom Metazoa; phylum Arthropoda; class Insecta; order Blattodea; family Ectobiidae; genus Ectobius; species Ectobius pallidus. The sequence continues at coordinate 168,608,605 of CAXKWD010000003.1, read as the reverse complement.
TTGATTCTGAAATGAATGATGAGAGTATGAAATCAGTAATGAGAAATTAAAATTTACAAGAGTTATTTTAATAATGCTGTCTTATGTAAGTAGGCTAAATATAACTAAACTATTTTTTTACTAAGTTATTTCATGACATTTCACGACATAGATGATGTCCAAGGAGAAGATGTCATTTAGATACTCTTTCAGCAATGTTATATATGAGGGGGTTAAAGCCAAAGTGGTGTAAGTCATGATTTATGCATTCTGAGAAATAGAAGGTTTTGTTAGATACATTATAATAAATTACACAAGAAATTGTTGACACTTTTTTCATGTTGTACATTGCCAGTAGGTGTAATTCCATTGTGATTATCACTGAAAATAATTAAAGTAGTTTTTTTGTATCTTTTAAAGGGCTCAAGTGACTTACACCACTTTTCCTTTGAACAAACTTGTATTGATAGTAAACTGAAATAAAAACAAAGCATAATTTATGTATTAAATTACATTTTACTCAAATAGCTAAAAGTAATACAATGAAGAATCTTCATGTTTGAATGAAGTCATGCCTTCTTTGCAATGAACAATCTCAAACATGTTCAATATCAGCAACATCCAGTGGTCCTGTATCGTTCATATCTGATGCTTCAGCTGTTGTAAGTCCTTGGAAGTAACCATGGTTGATGAGTGGAATGTAACTTAGAATATCTAGCATGTCCTTTTTTTCTTTAGATACGTGTCTTGGTCCAGAGTATATATTTCCAGAGCAATACGTTCGATTGAAATTGGCCTTCCTGGTTTAGATGATTTTAGAGATAAAGTCCTCAATAAAGAGTTTCCTTTAATATGGCATTAACGGTTCTTTCTTCACTAAACGAATCCATTGCATTTTGAGCCTTGACATTGATTCGTTCGTGACATTTTTTCTCTCTTTGTAATGGCTAGTTCAAGATTCTTCGTAGACTTGGTCTTGAACTGACATTCTGCTAAAGAAAAAAAGCTTTCTTCTTTTTGACTTTGCGATTATTGATCGCCAGTCAGCTTACCTCTTGCATAGGATTGTATGGATCCAAAATCGGAATCGGAATATTAATGCCCACTTACCATAAATTTATGGTCAATAATGTGGATGTTATCACTGCTTTGAAGCAGTTTTATAAGACAGTGCAAAGTTTATAAAACTGTGGATGTAACAACTCACACTTCACAAACACTTACAGGAGTAGTGGTAAGTCAATGACTTACACCACTATGGCTGTTAACAAAGCAGCTGTTTCATTCACCAGTGAAACTTCTGCTGCAATTTGTAAGTGTATGAACACAACTAGGACTTACACCAATCTTTCTTTTAACAGATCTATATCTCAACATTACATTGCAATACTTAGGTTAAAAAATTTTAAAACATGACTTACACCACTTTGGCTTTGACCCCCTCATATGTATATATACTGTTTGAAAAATATAACCCTAACTTAATCATACAAAGTATTAGGTTTGAATATTGGAGAATCAAAATAAAATAAATGGTGCAAAATATGTCGCACAAACTTTCTCGCATATACTGCATAACCACACGAAGCAGGAATTGCAAAACCTCAGTTAAGAATGATTGATGTTGTTGTTCTTGCTGCTCCTCCTCCTGCTCTTGCTGCTCCTGCTACTATTAATACTACTACTACCAGCACTACTACCACCACCACTACTACTAACACTATACCACCGCCACCCCACCACCACCACCACCACCACCACTACTACCGCTACCACTACTACTGCTACTGCTACTACTACTACTGCTGCTGCTGCTAGGCCTACTACTAATCAGCTTATATTGCATGTCTTAACTGCATAAGTTATAGGTCATATGTGTTTAGAATGTTTGCATGAACCAGTAGTCTATTGTAACAACTCATTCCCGTGTATCTGTTTCTATTGTTCAGTGATGTCTTGTGATATTCAGTTTAAACGATTATAATAAATAAATAAATAAATATTCAGTGACATAGTGGTGATGAGTTATGGAAAATAAACAAGTCCTACAAATCCGATGTTTGCCTTTGTGAATGAGGAAACCTTGAAAATCTCAAGTCAATTTTTGCAGCCACGAGGTTTGATTTGAACCCAGGACCTCTTCCCTATTAGCTATACTACCTCGCTGTAATTGTTTTGATGTGTTCATTACAACTGAGCTAAACTGACTGCATTTCACAACAATAAGTAGATTATAGTTTTCTTGTTACTATGGGCAACAATATATCATTCATATTTTAATTAACATGTATGTTCTGAAATTTGCATTTAAGCCTTATTTATTTCGTTTTTATCTTGAAATCTATAAACTGTATACAGAAATATGTTTAACAAAAAATGTTCATTTTAATTTTCTCTACAACTTTAATGTGGTAGGTTTTCATGTATCGCTTACTGTAATGGAGACAATCTAAAAAAATTGAAAATGGATATGAGTCAAGTACCCCCCAAGTCATTTTTGCAGAGAATCGAATATAGCCATTCTATTAGTCATAGATAAGAGTTTCCAATTTAACATTTTTATTAAAATCGGTAGAGCCTATTTTTTTATAATCAAATTTTTTTAAAAGTTTCATGAAAAGTTCCCTTAATATTTCAGTTATAAAACACAAATTCTGGGTGGTTCAATAAAATTCCGAAAAAGTCCTTAATTCAACAAGTGAAGTAAATGCAATGAACCGTTTACCCCTGTGCTTGTCCACAGACAGACAGACGGACAGACAGACATTCATACCATGTGATTTTTTTTAAGTTTTACAATAATAATAGTTTACAATAATAATGAGTTTTATGTGTAATGTTTACCTTTACTATATTTTCTAAGAACTAGTTTGCTTGGTATCGTGTCATTTTATATGCTATCTGCTCTTGTTTTGTAAACAAATAAATATGATGTAGACAAATTTTCTAGGAAATTTTATGTAATTTAATTTTGTACATAAACTATTTTTGCTAGAACATGTAATTTTTTCAGATATTTAGGGAAAACTCAGAAAAGACATTATATGTGCCCCCCCCACCCCTGCTCACACCCCATGTATTAGTACTGTGTTCGGATTTTTAATGAATGGTTGTGTAATATATAATTGCCTTCTCTGCATGTTTCACTTTGTAAATACACTATATACAGTGTTTATGCAAAGATACAACACGAAATACAGAGAAAATGTGATGTACAGTTTTCTTACAAAATATCGAAACCTCCACTAACACTATACCACCACCACCCCCACCACCACCACTACCGGTACCACTACTACTACTACTGCTACTACTACTTGTCCGGAATTTAAAACTGATATATCGTTTGAATATTTGAAGATAAAATAACGAATGACTACTCATTTTAAAGGAAATTTATTTCTCTACAACTTCTTTTATGAGGGCATTGCTGTAAACACAAGGGATGAAGCAATAGAAGGCAAAGTGTGTTGAAAAGCTTGAGGCAAAAGAGTGGTTTTCTAAAATTTACTGTTTTCGTCGGCGGATATTTCTATAAGCTACAGGGTCTTTATTATAAGTTGAGACGGGGCGACCGGTGTTTTCACTCTCCGCTACGGAGTCCGCATTAGCCGCCGGTGACGCGCGCGAGGCTTCCCTGCTTAAAGTGTAGGCTATATAAAGTAGGGGAGGTCCGTGTAATTTGGGCTACTTAATTGAAATTTATAATTACACTTTTTCCAAGCAGTGAAAAAATGCACATTTAATTTGTACTATGTAATATACTGTTCTAAACAATTTAGCATGGCTGAAGTTTCAAAATATTGATTTCAAATGTTTAAAAACCTTTTTTTAAAAAAATTTCACAACCGTGTATTTTGGGCTAGTATCGTGTATTTTGAGCCAGGCAACCGTGTAATTTGGGCTGCTTCCGTGTATTTTGAGCCAAGCAACCGACTAATTTGATGTCGGTGATAACTAACACTCGAAACACTCTACCCATCTTTTCGAATCGTCACTTATCACTTATCGTCACTCATCATCATAATTATCACTTAAGTTTTTAAATATTCAATTCACTCCCTTCTTATCACATAACAAAAAAGTAGAAATTTCATTTAAGAATATGCTCAAATCCTTTCTTTTAGCAAAGTGTTTTTATAATATAACTTATATCATATAATTTATATACTTATTTCTTAAATTTATCATATATCATAACATATCCTTTCACATCATAACAAAAATAAATAATATTTATTCACTGTTTAATTTTCCACATGCAGTAAAACATTTAAATTAAAAATATTCCATTGTTTTCATAAAGACCAGAGATTTATTTTTAAAATGCTTAGAAACTAAACTCCGTGGCGCTACATCCCTGGAGGGATTTGGCCTACCACCCGACCGCTGCGTCATCTACCACAGGCAGACGGCAGGATTGTGGGGCATGTGGTGAGCATGCCGACACCCACGGCCGTTAATGGTGGTTTTCATGACCGGAGCCGCTACTTCTCTTTCAAGTAGCTCCTCAATTTGAATCACGAGGCTGAGAGCACCCCAAATCCGAGCAGGTACCGGGAATCGAACCCGGGCCGACGGATCTGTAGTCAGCGACGCTAACCACAAGACCACGCCGACGGTCTTTAAAATGCTTAAGTCGATAAAAATACAACATAATTAAAATCTGTAAAAATGTAATGGTCCTAGCATTTATAGTTTCTAAAAAAGTTCCATCTTTTGACAAGAACTTAGCATTTTTTATAATTTATTTTTAATATTTATTCTTGGGATTCGAACCTTGGGACAACAAGTCAACTCAGAGCAATATCATAAAGGAATACTATGTCTGAATTGTAATGCACTTAGAGAAGAACGAGTTTAAAAGTAAATTATAGCTCCTTTGTATAATTTGTCTCCTGGCTCAAATTACACGGATTTTACTGGCTCAAATTACACGCATAGCACATTATTAATGTTTAATTAATTATCTAAGAAAATAGAGTAAAGTGATTAAAAATATATACACTGTCAATTACCTCAATATAGTAGATATGATTTTCTAGCAAAATTCTTGTTTCTTCACGATATTAGCTCCAAGAACACCAAGTGACACCATTCAACAAGTTTACAGAAATGACTGCAATAAAATTCTTTTCAATTTTCGCCCCCAACTAGTCAGACCAGAGGGGTGAAAATTCCGGACAGAAACTTTCACTGCATTGTTCATATGACCTTGCCAATGGAATGTGATTTGCAGTGTTGCAACGTTTAAAATTACCAGTGGCTCAAAATACACGATGGCTCAAATTACACGGAATCCCCCTATTACATATCTTACCTTATAACATATGTTGGAAGTGTCGTCCTTCCTGTGTTATACAGGCATTGTATCTGGAAACCACATTCTGGCTGATGCGAGTGAGTTCTTCCACTGTAATGCCCCTAATTTGCTTTGGGTGCAGAAGAAACTGAAACCCCTACTTGTTGGGCTAATTTTGAGAGTGATTTATTTGGTGAATGTTCAAGATAAGCGCCAATCTCATCTAGCTTTTCTTCTGTTAACACTGTTCGTGTGCGCACATGCTTTTTGTTTTGCATTGAGCCAGTATTTACAAATTTATTAACAATTCTGTAAATTTGTGCTCTTGAAGGTGGCACATCAGCAGGAAATTTCCGAATAAATTCATCACGTACACGTCCAACAGACTCGTACTTAAAATAATGTTTACACACAAAAATACGATGCTGCAGCGAAATGAGTTTCACCATGTTGACACTTTAACAATAACTGCACGTGCCGATGTTGCATCAAGGTCAGACCGGCTGCGCGCGCCTTCCGTCGCCCGGCCTCAAGCCTTCCGTCGCCCCCGTCTCAACTTATAATAAAGACCCTGTATAAGCTATTGGGAATAGAAAAAATGTATAGGATCAAGTTTGTAGGAAATTTTATCAGCTTGAATTCTGAATAGAATAACTTTTCCTTTATGATGCACCATTGTTCAGATATAAGCGAAAAACCAATATAAGGGATCTTCTACGGGCCCCCCTGTCCCCCCCCCATCCTCGGGGACTTTTAGTACGTATGTTGTTCAGGACAGTCCCCCCAACAACTCTGGAAAATTTCAAAACTACATGATTTTTTTCTATTTTTTGTTCATTTCCTGGACTACAACATCATCTATGAAACATGCAACCCAGCCGCTTACCTCAAATGATCATTCATCACACTGGTGTTCACAGCATTTCTTTATGTCTTCCCCAAGGTTACAGTTCTATTCCAGCCTAGGTCGATGGCATTTATGTGTGCATGTTAAAAGAACTTCTGCGGGACAAGATTCCATCACACCGGCGATGTCACAGGCCTAAGTTGCAGTATATCCCCATTGTTAAACAACCATATAACAGATCATATAACTTCAGCATACTGGGGAAACTTATATCAGATTAGTATTAGTATTAGTATTAGCCCATAATGTCCCCGAGGGGCACGGGCCTCTCTCCTGGGAGAGGTGGCTTGTGTCGCAATCCCGGTTAGCCATTCCGGGAAGGATCTTCCTATTATTACTTATGCCTATAGTCTATCATTTATGGTCCGATATGTAGTCTATCATTTTTGTTGTCCTATATATAATTCTAGCACTATACACTGTGGGTTTAGGTCTTCGCTTTTCAGTCGTGCACTGCTTTCCTGCTCCTTGCTATTTACTGTCTTCATCCTGTTTTGTTGTTTTGGATTGCTGTCTTAACTAGAAGTTGCCATTTTCCTCTGTCTTTAGCTGTGGTGGTCCATCTGTTGCCGAAAGTTGTCCTTAGTTCATCCGACCATCGTGTCCTCTGTCTTCCTACTTTCCGTTTTCCCGTCCTTGGTTCCCATGAAGTTATTCTGTGAGTCCAGCGAGCAGGGTCTTGTCTCATTATGTGTCCGGCCCATCTCCATTTTAGGTACTTGCTGTCGTTTCCTGCATCTGTTATTTGTGTTCTTTGTCGTATTACGTCGTTCCTTATTCTATCTCTCCATGTGATGCCCAGCATTTTCCTTTCCATTCTATTTTGGCACGTTTGAATTGATTTTCTATCTTTTTTAGTTGTGCTCCAAGTTTGTGAGCCATATATCAGCGTGGGTAGTATGCATATCAGATAGGTTTGCCATTAAAAGCGGCTTGAAGCAAGGAGCTGCACTATCGCCTTTACTCTGCTGTAGGTTTCATTCAGACACATTTTGATCAGTCTAACTAACTACTTTGGTATCCCAAACTCAATGAGGATATTGTAAAATTTGTCTTGCCTAACTGAATCATATGCTTTTTCAAAATCTTATGTATAGGTGGTGAACAGACTTATTGTATTCCCACTTTTTTTCCAAGATTTAGCGAATACAAAATATTTGATCATTGGTTGATCTATTTTGCCTAAATCCACATTGGTGATCTCCAATGATTTCATCCACATATGGAGTTAATTTTGACAGAAGTATATTGGACAAAATTTTGTATGACGTTGATAAGCCATAAATTTGTCATGCTAACTGATGAAATGTACACATACAACTTTTTTGTGTAACAAACTAAGTTTCAATAAAATGTATTTGAAATTACAATGTGGATTTTTACCATTAATTACTGTTAAATTTTGAGTGCGAATAGTCGAAGTTTTGACAATTTTCATGCACTATAATACCGGAACCAGTTGAGTCTCAGACACCAAATTTCTATCTTATGTTTACATCATAAATAGGTATTATCGGTATTAGCTTCATAATTTTTCACTTAGTCGCTTTTGACATATTCTACTTTAAATATTGCCAAAATATGCTTTTGGGCATTTTTGAGAAATTAGCCTATATATAAAAGGAAAAAGTTCTCAAGCCTGAAACTTCTACAGAAAGTAGTCCTATAATAAATCTATACAAGAAAAAAATTAAAGGTGAGTCCTTCCTTTTTTAGTTTTGCAGCTGTAAGGTTGCAAATTGGCAATCCTTAGTCTTAAGTCCAGCAGCCGTCTAGCTGGCATTCGTTGTAGCGTAGAAGTGCTGAATATAGGAATTTGTAGCAATGGAGTTGAAGAAGTGTTCATATCTATCTATTCTAGTGGGTTAGCAAATAAATGGGCATATATTGATAAAGGAATGGTTTATTCATTTATTTGAACAAACATAGTACGTAACCATGAGGGGGGCACACATGCTTATTATGAGGACGTTGAAGGCATGAGCAGTGGGACGTGGCAATGGCCAAGACTGCAAGAATCTTGATGCACGTATGTTAATCCAGTGCCAGAAGCTTGGCACTTTATACATGGTTTCAGAAGAGTCGGATGCACCAACCCCATGAGCTGTAGGCTGTAAGTAAATTTCTAGGGACTGGTTATCTTCCGCGTCGGGCTTCTGTCGCACTACAATAACAAAGAATCAAGAGCAGAGTGATAACATGGTCATGGTTTCCGAAAATGACCAGGGCTAGATTTCTTCTTAAGGTTAATTTTTTTTTTTTTTTTGTCTGGTAATAACTTTTAATTTTTTTATAAGATTTGTGTGTTTCTTTTTACTGGGAGAAATATTTGAAGTGCAAAGTCGAGTGTGTGTGATTTTGTATGTTGTGGATTAACATCGGTCTGTGAGGAGCTGCCACCTGCTCATTCCAGGTAACAGAGATTTTTCTTTCTAAGATTTGTGTGGATAGGTGATTAGTCATGACACAGGTGATATAGGTGATTAGTCATGATACAGATTAACCTACTGGAGGGGCAATGGATGCCTTATTGGCATGGGTAGATCAGTTAGAGCAAAAGAAGAACGCATTGCAAGAAGAAAACGCTTGTCTAAGTCAATTGGTTAACACCCCTAACCTAGTTTTGATCTATTGAGCAGTGTGCCCACCTATGGGGGAGATCCCCATGAAAACATTCATACATTTTTTGTCAAGGTAGAAAAGGCTGCCAGCATATCAAATTGGTTGGACGAAGATAAAATGACGGTAGTTAAGTTGAAATCGATCAAGCAGGCACTGGATTTTTCCATCACGAATAAAGTTTGCACTAAAGCACATACAAGGGTGGATCGAAAGGTAACACATACTAATTTATTTTTTTTACAATAAGTTTAACAGCTACAATTACAAACAAATGCATACATGATGAAGAGACATCTTTTGTCTATCTTTCTATATAGTCGCCAAGTTTCTCAACACATTTCTCCCATCATGATACCAGTTTCAAAATACCCTGTTCATAGAAGTCTGTTTGGTTGGAGAATAGCCATCTGCGGACTGCTGTTTTCACTTCAGCATCTGACGCAAAGCGTTTACCCACCAGGAATTTCTTCATGGGACCAAACAAACGAAAGTCCAACGGTGCTAGGTCTGGACTGTATGGAGGATGCTGGAGCACCTCCCAACCAAGGTTATCACAGCCATCTTCGAAATGCACATCACCTGCAGACATTGCTATGATCCACACAGTCGTCCCTGTGAATTTCACTTGGGTTATGTCCTGTAGCCCATAAAAATTGCATTACACCTTGCTGCTTTTCAGAAGTGGACGATAGTAACATGCGTGCAAATTTGATGCATAGTTCAAGCTTCTCTTGCTAGAGCTACACATGAGAACAAAATAGCGTCTGTAGCGGAAGCTTCAAACTCCATCTTGGTGAAAGTTCAACATCTCAGCTCTAATATTAACGCAAAAAAAATTATTGTGTGTTACTTTTTGATCCACCCTCATACTTATAGTGATTTGAAGGATGGACTGTTGGAAAGGTATAGAAGCTAAATGACAACTAGGCACAATAGGGGAATGCTTGCAACCGGGTCAATCCATATGAAATCATCCAATGGGTGTTGCTGACATATTTTATTTTATTTTTAAGTATATATTTTCTGTTTCTATGTGTATCTGGGAGTACAAAACAATTTTTTTCACATTTTTATCACTAACGCTTTGGCAACTAGTGGCCATTTTGCTTAGAAGGATTCGGCATTTTCAAAGGTTAGCGGTAAGTTAAATAACTATTTTATTTATGAAGATATCAACTTGATGTAAAAACCATCTTAATCTACAAGAAACATTCTACAATTCATGTTATGACCAAAAATTTGTTAGGTCTTAAGGAAATAATCTAAAACTTTATTAGAAAATGCAGTTCCGATTAGAAAAAATTAACAACTTTATAAAACTTTTTTCATAGAAGGGATGAAAACACATGTTTCATATTTTCCCCCACAAAGATATAGTAGATCACTTGATGCTAGTAAAATTTGAGATCATTTATGTAAATCCTTTAGGTTTTATGAGTCTTCAAATATCGAGATTTTGCAGAATTGTTGATTTTCAAATTAAAATATCTCAAATGGGACTGAACAGAAAAATCTGAAATTTTCTCAAAATATTCTTCTAGTGCCTAGTAATCAACATATAAAATTTCATCACTGTGTTCTGATCAGAAGTATTTTATTTTTTATAAAGAAAATGCTAAAAAATAACACTGTCAAATGAGCGAATAACAGTGTTAAAATACAATAAAAATTGTCAAAAATAATATAATTTTTTGTTGTTGCTAGTAAAATTAAATATGTCACAAAACTAACATATTAAAGAATATTATAGGAAAAAAAATTCCTCCGGCACTGGGACTTGAACCCAGGACCTTTGGCTATTTGCGCCAATGCTCTACCAACTGAGCTAAGCCGGACTGCATATGGCATGACTTGTCTGTCTGTGAGGTAGACCATTAGGGCAATCAGTCATAGGAGAGAGGTTCCATCTGGTGCTGTGAATTGAGCTCCAGCTTAGCTCAGTTGGTAGAGCATTGGCCAAACCATTGGCCAAAGGTCCTGGGTTCTAGTCCCAGTGCCGGAGGAATTTTTCTCCTATAATATTCTCATGTAATGTCCAACAGAGACAATAATCTGTGGTTCATGAATGCTTATATATCTTAACATATTAAATGTTCCATGGTAGTAGTCATAGTGATCAATACTCCAGCAGAAGGAGACCATATTGCCACATTTGCTGAGCAAGCCAGAATATGCTGACTTGAAAAAGGCAAGTCTCTACAGACTCCTCTGTAGCTCCTTTGTTCAGTAATCAGTAGCTGTGCTTGACTGAAAATATAAAAAAAGTTGCCCCTTCACTTAAAACCACCAAACCACCAGTTCTGATCATAATGCAGGCAACAATGTCCTTTACTTCGAAAGGTCTTATTTCAAATTTGGGCAAAATGGAAATACTATGTTCACCATAAATATCACTTTTTGAGTTAATGTAACACCTTATGATGCTAGAAGTTTGTTCCACAGCTGAGCCAAAGGTTTAAAAAATGTTTATACAAGTGTATAGGAAATACCTTTAATTTCTTCAGAACAAAATTTGAACACTTCTTCTGCTGAAGGTATCTGGTCCAAATATGATCTTTGCAAACTAGCCATCGAGACAACCCTCTTTGTACCCCCTCCAATCCCATCGCAAGCATTCTTTCTATTAGAAGTGGCAAAAAAATGCTATTCAGCTTCAAAGTGATTGCAAATATTCAAAAAGTTCTTTTTGTTTTTGTACTGGCTACCATCTCCATCGCTAAAATAAACAATTTTTTTAACTGAAGGGGCAACTTTTTTGATATCTTCAGTCAAGCACAGCTACTGATTACTGAAGAAAGGAGCTGCAGAGGAGTCTGTAGAGACTTGCCTTTTTCAAGTCAGCATATTCTGGCTTGCTCAGCAAATGTGGCAATATGGTCTCCTTCTGCTGGAGTATTGATCACTATGACTACTACCATGGAACATTTAATATGTTAAGATATATAAGCATTCATGAACCACAGATTATTGTCTCTGTTGGACATTACATGAGAATATTATAGGAGAAAAATTCCTCCGGCACTGGGACTAGAACCCAGGACCTTTGGCCAATGGTTTGGCCAATGCTCTACCAACTGAGCTAAGCTGGAGCTCAATTCACAGCACCAGATGGAACCTCTCTCCTATGACTGATTGCCCTAATGGTCTACCTCACAGACAGACAAGTCATGCCATATGCAGTCCGGCTTAGCTCAGTTGGTAGAGCATTGGCGCAAATAGCCAAAGGTCCTGGGTTCAAGTCCCAGTGCCGGAGGAATTTTTTTTCCTATAATATTCTTTAATATGTTAGTTTTGTGACATATTTAATTTTACTAGCAACAACAAAAAATTATATTATTTTTGACAATTTTTATTGTATTTTAACACTGTTATTCGCTCATTTGACAGTGTTATTTTTTAGCATTTTCTTTATAAAAAATAAAATACTTCTGATCAGAACACAGTGATGAAATTTTATATGTTGATTACTAGGCACTAGAAGAATATTTTGAGAAAATTTCAGATTTTTCTGTTCAGTCCCATTTGAGATATTTTAATTTGAAAATCAACAATTCTGCAAAATCTCGATATTTGAAGACTCATAAAACCTAAAGGATTTACATAAATGATCTCAAATTTTACTAGCATCAAGTGATCTACTATATCTTTGTGGGGGAAAATATGAAACATGTGTTTTCATCCCTTCTATGAAAAAAAGTTTTATAAAGTTGTTAATTTTACTTTCTCGCATATACGAAGTATAGAGAAAGTATTGTGATCGTGACAAAAAAACGAAGTCGAGATAACACCGGGAGAGCACGTTTCATGAAGCCTAGAAACCGAAAAAAATATTTTTGGAATGACGTCTGTCCGTCTGTCCGTGGACAAGCACAGCGGGTAAACGGTTCATTGTATTTACTTCATTTTTTGAAATAAGGACTTTTTCGAAATTTTGTCGAACCGCCCGGAAATTTAGCTTTACAACTGAAATATTAAGGGGACTTTTCATGAAAACTTTTTTAAAAATTTTGATTTTTGAAAAAATGGCTCTAACGATTTTAATAAAAATTAAAATTGTAAAGTCTTATCTGTGACTAATAAAATGGCTATATCCGTATTTCCGCAAAAATGACTTAAGGGGCACTTTACTCGTATCCATTTTCAATTTTTCTAGATTATATTCATTACAGTAGGCGATACATGAAAACCTATCACAGTAAAGTTGTAGAAAAATTTAAAATGAACATTTTTTGTTTAACACATTTCTTTGTACATTTAATAGATATCAAGATAAAAACGAAATAAGGACAGCTTAAATGCGAATTTCAGAACATAAATGTCAATTAAAATATGAATGACATTTTGTTGCCCCTAGTAACAAGAACACTATAGGCCCAATGTACTTATTGTTGTGAAATGCAATCAGTTTAGCTCAGTCGCAATGAACACACTAAAACCAATTACAGCGAGGTGATAGGCCTATGGGCTAACAGGGAAGAGGTCCTGAGTTCAAATCAAACCTCGTTGGGTTTTTCATGGTTTGTAGGACTTGCTATTTTCCATAACTCATTGCCGCTATGTCACTGGATATTATAATCGTTTAAACTGAATATCACATAAGACGACATCACTAAACAATAGAAACATGACGCGAATGAGTTGTTAATATAGAGCAGAGTTTCTCAACCTATGGTCCGCAGACATAATTAATTTAAAAATATCATAAAGCAAGTGGGAAGTAAGGAAGTAGAAATTTTTCACATAAAATGGACACTAGATGGACAAATCTTCGAAAATACAGGTCATATCGACTAAATTTGACTAATTTTGAGCCAAAAAAACAGGAACTCTAAAAGAGGCGTCAAGCTCAACCGTCTCATTAAAAGTGAGTAATAACATAATTCCTAATTATATTATCAAATTGGTAATACATATTAAAGTCTGTTCAAAATATAATTTTACTGTCAATAGTTTCATTCCAATTCAATAACTGTGTTTCCGTCGGATTAAAAAAAATGTATTTCGTTATAACGACTTATAATTTAACACCCCAAATATTAATAATATAGGCCTACATATAACCTACTTTTAAAAATTGGATGTAAAATTTGGGGTCCGTAAAGTTTTTTACTCATTTTAGAGGTCCTCGGGTTCAAAAAGGTTAAGAAACGCTGATATAGACTAATGTTTCACGCAAACATACTAAACACGTGGTATGACCTACATGTAGTTAAAGGGTGCAATATAACCTAAGTAGTAGTAGTAGTGGTGGCGAAACTCAAATATAAGTCGCCCCTTAAGCTTCCCCATTCGATATTCGCATTTGCACGGACTGTGTGATGTATTTTGTTTCTGAGCGAAGCAGAGTGACCAACTGCCCTTGTATATTGTTGCATATAGCTAAATAATGCATAACACCAAGCACATAGTTAAGTGCGCGAAGCGGAGGCGGTAGCCGTAGCGAAGCGCCCTTGCATTTTCGAATAATGTACGATACACTGTTTGTAGGTTTCGAAAATGTGGCATATTATATCTCCCGCAAGGTTTGTCAGCCTGCCACCTCTCGTCTAGCGGTAAGACGTCACATCTCCAACGTCCAATCACGAGTTTCTTCATAATACTAGGACAGAATAATTCGCTAGATCGTGGTATAAAAGAAACTGCATCGGTGAAGATAGGTTGGGTGGGACCGATTTATCCCAAGGTGCGACTTATATTTGAATTTTCCCGTAGTAGTAGTAGTAGTACTAATAATATGCAGTTTTACTGTCATTGATTATTATTATTATTATTCTTATTATTATTTCACGGTAAAAGCATTGAACATAAAGATCGACCCTGATGCTTTCCGTTCTAGATACTTGTTAGTTTTATGAAAATGTAATAAGTAAAATTTAATTGTCTCTTTAATTAAATTTTTTCTGTGCTAGCCTTTAACACGTATATGCGAGAAAGTTTGTGCAACGTATTTTTGCACCATTTATTTTCTAATCGGAACTGCATTTTCTAATAAAGTTTTAGATTATTTCCTTAAGACCTAACAAATTTTTGGTCATAACATTAATTGTAGAATGTTTCTTGTAGATTAAGATGGTTTTTACATCAAGTTGATATCTTCATAAATAAAATAGTTATTTAACTTACCGCTAACCTTTGAAAATGCCAAAAATGACAGATCCTTCCAAGCAAAATGGCCACTAGTTGCCGAAGCGTTAGTGATAAAAATGTGAGAAAAATTGTTTTGTACTCCCAGATACACATAGAAACAGAAAATATATACTTAAAAATAAAATAAAATAGGTCAGCTACAAATTATTTTATTATTGGATGATTTCATATGGATTGACCCAACCCTGAGGATGTACCAAGGCGAGGGCACTGAAACCTTCGCAGAGAGAATTTATAAAATTAATGTGGGAACATATGAACTAACCAAGGATGCTGGGATAAATAAAATTCTAAAGCAGGAGGCTGACATGAGGGCACTGGATACATTTGTGGGTGGTCTGAGAGGTGAAGTGGGCCATATGACCTGTCTCCAATTTCCAGTCATTCCAGGAGGCAGGGCGTAAGCAGATAGATATACGCCTAAAAATTTAGATACACAATGAATTTTTACGGGCAAGCAAAAAATTCTCAGTGCTCCCTTGCATCACATAAACCAGATTTTGTATCCCATAACTCTTACCAAAGAAGTCCCCAGAGTAACTGTGGAAATTTTCCCCTTACCCCACAACAGGTTAGAGTGAAACAGGAACCTAACTCTACCAGAGCCAACCAGGCAGAGTTTTTCGGTGTCACAAGCTAGGGCACATAGCCCATCATTGCAGGGAAAGAAAATCTTACCCAAATGCTTCCATAGGGGACGAGCGCCACGAGACGCTCATCCCAGCTGTAAAAGTAGCTAACTGGATCATGTGGGGATAGCATATTGCTGTTACCCGTAAGGTACCAAGATCAGGAATTACGGTTCATGGAGGATACCGGAGCTCAATATATAATTTCGTGGCATGGAAAGTTGCATTCCTGTATAATGGGGCACCAGAAAGTCAGTTTTGTAGGGCTAACTAGCCAAGCATTGAAGAGCAAAGGTGTAGTTACAGTCAAGGTAAAAACTGGTTTTTATGATTATGACTTGAAAGTACACGTCACTTACCCCGTGACAAGCTAATTCAATGGAATTTTGGGAATGGATTTCCTCAGTAGCCATTCGGCTTGAGACCTAATAGGTTAGGATTTTAAGTAGTTGAACAGAGAAATTCTCAGAGAGATAAAATTGTGAAAGAAGAAGGAGCACTTATATTGG
The DNA here is from genome assembly GCA_964059195.1 of Ectobius pallidus. NCBI lineage: Eukaryota > Metazoa > Arthropoda > Insecta > Blattodea > Ectobiidae > Ectobius > Ectobius pallidus. The sequence continues at coordinate 168,592,510 of CAXKWD010000003.1, read as the reverse complement.
ACAAAGCAGTTACGATTCCAGCCTATTCAGGAGCGTATCTGAAATTACCTTTAAGAAGAAAATCTGTGTACAGAGCCGAGAGTGAAGAAGATCTGTGTTTAATTGAGTCTGTTCAGGATGCTGAACTGGATTTAAAAAGGGTATAGGCCTACGTCGCAAAAAATGTAAATAAGGGACCTAAGGTAAACATGAATTTAATCAACACTAGTGGAACCGAGGTGACGTTAAGGGCACCAGATTAGTAACTTAAGAACTATGTAATACCAGTAAGGTGGATCTAGGGGAAACAGGAGAGGCCCAGCAGAGTGTATATTACGGGAATAGTGTCAACGTTTTGGAAAGGCTACAGAAGGATAATTTATCTTTCCATATGAAAACTGTAAGTTTGCAAGAGATGAATTGTTGTATCTTGGCCACGTAATATCTGCAAATGGTGTACATGCTGATCCAGTATTAGTGAGTGTATTTAAAGTTATCCCCACTCCACAGAATACCAATGTTGTTCAGGACACTTCTCCCGACAACGCTGCCAAATTTCAAAACTACACAATTTTCTTTTTTCTATTCAGTTTTTTTTAAATTTTTATTATTTTTTTTATTACCTGGCCAGCTCAAGACTTGTAAACTACAGAGATTGGGTATTCCGGTGAGTTTGTAGAGTAGGAGGTTGTGGATGTTGCACGTTTACAACTCTAGCTCTTCCCGGCATTTACTCAGTCTAGAATATGCTCACACCTTATGATTAAACTTGTAATCTTTAATTAACCCTTGGTTGGATTCCTGTGAAATTTGTGCAGAAATAAACTACACACAACAGCCCTACTAATGGTTAAATCAGAACCTTAAAAAAGCCGACACAAATGTTTTATTTCATTTTATATATATCACCCATTCCACAAAATTCATGGTGGGAGAAGTGAATTTGACTATGCGACAATTTTTTTTCAGTTTTGTGCCCTGAATAATCTTCAATTACACTATCTTTAAAATCTAGTAAAAATCTGTCAAATTTGAATAGAGATGATATAATATAGGGTCAATCCATTAGAAATGAACCAAATTTAATAAAATTTGTTGCTCGACATTTTTGATTTTCCTAATTTTTTTACCAGTTATTTCCCAACTAAAGGTGAGTTCAAAACTATGGTAAAATTTTTTTTTGGCTCATACTTTTTTTTGGCGGCCATTTTAAGTTTGCTTTTTAACCATATTTCAGTCGAAAACATGTTTTGCACAAATGTATGTAACTCTGTTAGTTTTATAGATAACAAGACAAAATAAACACTGAAATTATCAGAATGAAATGCTCTACATTTTTGTTTTAACACAATATTACCTAAGTAGTGAAGAAAGTGAAGAAAAAAATTCAAAACTACAAATTGAAAATTCACCTAAAACGGGAGTTTTAGTGCCGCAAAATTATTAGAAGGAAGTAAGACTCGCCCTTAATTTTTTTTCTGGTGTAGATCTACTATAGGACTACTCGCTGTAGAAGTTTAAAGCTTGAGAACTTTGTGGTTTTTTTATACAATTTTTCAAAAATGCCCAAAACCGTATTTTGGCAATATTTGAAGTAGAATAACTCGAAAGGGACTGAGTGAAAAATTATGAAATTTATACAGGTAACACCTCTTTATGATATAAAGATGTGATAAAAATTTGGTGACTGAGACTCAACTGGTTCCCGAGTTACAGTGCATCGAATTTGACCAAAACTTGCATTATACGAACATGAATTTTAACGGTAATTTAATAGTAAAAATCCACACGGTAATTTTAAATGCAAAATTTTAGTGAACCTAAGTATGTTACACAAAAGAGTTGTACATGTAGGCTACATTTTCATCAGTTAGCATGATAAATTTATAATTTCCTCAAAGCGTTGAAGACCGTTGAAATTTCAGTGCATAGTTTGCAATTTTTGGCCAACTTCGATGCACTGTAACTCTGGAACCAGTTCAGTCTCAGTCACCAAATTATTATCACATCTTTATATCGTAAGGAGGTGTTATGTGTACAAATTTCATAATGTTCACTCAGGCCCTTCTGAGATATTCTACTTCAAATAATGCCAAAATAGGGTCAATCCATTAGAAATGAACCACATTTAATAAAATTTTTTGCTCAACATTTTTTATTTTCTTAATTTTTTTACCAGTTACTCCCCAATATTAGGTGAGTTCAAAACTAGAGTAAAACATTCTTTAGGCTCATACTTTTTTCTTGGCGGCTATTTTAAGTTTTTTTTGTAACAGTTTTTCGGCCGGAAACTTGTTTTGCACAAATGTATGTAACTCTGTTAATTTTATAGATAACAAGACAAAATAAACACCAAAATTATCAGAATGAAATGCTCTACATTTTTGTTTTAACACAATATTACCTAAGTAGTGAGGAAAGTGAAGAAAAAAATTCAAAACTACAAATTGAAAATTGACTTGAAAACGGGAGTTTTGGTGCCGCAAAATTATTAGAAGGAAGAAAGACTCGCCCTTAATTTTTTCTGGTGTAGATCTACTATAGGACTACTCGCTGTAGAAGTTTAAAGCTTGAGAATTTTGCGGTTTTTTTAAATACAACTTTTCAAAAATATCCAAAACCGTATTTTGGCAATATTTGAAATAGAATATCTCAAAAGGGCCCACGTAAAAAATTATGAAATTTATATAGATAACACCTCTTTATAACATAAAGATGTGATAAAAATTTGGCGGCTGAGACTCAACTGGTTCCAGAGTAACAGTGCTTTGAATTTGGCCAAAAATTGCGTTATAGGGACACGAAATTTAACGGTAATTTAATAGTAAAAATTCACTTTGTAATTTTAAATATAACATTTTTGTGAGCCTAAGTTTGTTACACAAAAGAGTTGTATATGTAGGCTACATTTAATCAGTTAGCATGACAAATTTTTGGTTTCCTCAAAGCTTTGAAGAGTGTTGAAATTTCGGTGCATAGTTTGCAGTTATGGCCAACTCCCATGCACTATAACTCGGAAACCAGTTGAGTCTCAGTCACCAAATTTTTATCTCATCTTTATATCATAAAGAGGTGTTACCTGTATAAATTTCATAATTTTTCACTCAGTCCCTTTCGAGATATTCTACTTCAAATATTGCCAAAATACGGTTTTGGGCATTTTTGAAAAATTGTATAAAAAACCACAAAGTTCTCAAGCTTTAAACTTCTACAGCGAGTAGTCCTATAGTAGATCTACACCAGAAAAAAAATTAAGGGCGAGTCTTACTTCCTTCTAATAATTTTGCGGCACTAAAACTCCTGTTTTAAGTGAATTTTCAATTTGTAGTTTTGAATTTTTTTCTTCACTTTCTTCACTACTTAGGTAATATTGTGTTAAAACAAAAATGTAGAGCATTTCATTCTGATAATTTCGGTGTTTATTTTGTCTTGTTATATATAAAACTAACAGAGTTACATACATTTGTGCAAAACATGTTTTCGACTGAAATATGGTTAAAAAGCAAACTTAAAATGGCCGCCAAAAAAAAGTATGAGCCCAAAAAAATTTTTACCATAGTTTTGAACTCACCTTTAGTTGGGAAATAACTGGTAAAAAAATTAGGAAAATCAAAAATGTCGAGCAACTTGGCCTGGTTCATTTCTAATGGATTGACCCTATAGGTATAAAACAGCTAAAGGGTGATTAGATCTGATATTATGTTACCTAGAAAATATTCCTCATTCTAGAGGGCATATCGGTATAATTTGATGAAAATTTGTTAATAATGGTAGAAAACAACTAAGGGATATTTTTATATATTAATATGAATATAAACAGTGGACCAAAAGTCGCAATCAGATATTTTGTATGTTAGTTTATGCAATAATAAAACGACACAATTGACGTAGAAACTTTATTTATTGAAGTAGCAAGTATTAAGGGATGGAAATATGGTAAAATAAAGTTCCCTGGGTCTATCAGCGTCATTGTAAAACGTCCAAAGTTTCGGTATGTGCACCATCGTTTTCCGCGCACAGTTAAATGCGCCGCCATGTCCTTGGAGGTTCCAAATGAGAGGTTCACCTCGTCCAATCCAGCTAGAAAAGCTGGTGCTTAACAATTCTCGAACTGGAGTCCAGAAATGTCCTGGGGCTCCACCTTGTTGAAGAACAACGGTGTTAAGAAAACCAACTCTGTCAAGTTCCAGAACCAGCCATTGAGACAGCATTTTGAGGTACGATTTGCCAGACACATGTTTCAAAGAAATATGGCCCGATGATAATTTTACTGGTAACTCCGGGCCACATCGTGACATGTGGGGGATGTTGTTGAATTTCTTCAAAGAAATGAGGGTCATGTTTGGCCCACAAATAAACATTACGCGAACGAGAGCTGAGATACACGGCGCATTCGTCAGTCATCAAGACATTATGACGAATCGCTAAGATGGGAAAAGCAGAAAGTAAATCTTCACATGCGACACGTTGCATTTCCATATCCCGGTCACTTAATTCATGGTGATGGGCTCATATGCATGATAACCTTCATTTTTCATCCAGCGGCACAACGAAGTTATTGAGATCTGCATTTTTGCTGATCACTTCCTTGTTGATTTCATCGGTGAACGCTCCAATGATTCACTCAGACGATTACTGACATCATCGTCGCAATATTTTTTAGGTCTTCCGCTGCGTTTTGCATCCAATACAGAGTCTGTTGAGAAAGTCTTCTTTTCCAGTTTCCATAGATTGGCTTCAGTGGGAGCTGCTTTATTGAAACGAAGAAAGAAGTTCTCTCTGATTTTTTCGTACATTTCGCCAGTTTGCTCTTTTTCATGAACCCACACACTAACAATGAGACGTTCCCAGGCCCGATGAGAGGGAGGGGCAGCCAGGGCTACAGCCCCGGGGCCCGGGCCTCAAAAGGGGGCCCGGCCGACCAGATTTTATTTTTTTACTTTCTAAATTTACTATAAAAATAAAATTTATTATAAGTCAATAAACAGTTTAAATTATGTGTTTATTTTATCTGCATTACCCTGTCGTATAACGGTGACACGGAATTAATCATTTAATCTGAAACGGATTAATCTTGAAGAAAAATGGCTATTTTTTAAAAAGTAGAAGCAGAAATCCTTTTGGACTCAACAGTAGGCCTCAATAACGTTCGGCATTTAAAATAATAATTTTCAAAAGATTAAACTGGTAGGCCTACATACAGATAAAATTGTTCCTAATTAGAACATTTTAATGTATTTCTTTCGTTTCGTGCCCGATTTGGTCCAAAATCATTATGCTTCTTCCCGCGGGCGTTATAAATGGCATACCAAGTTTTATGAAAATCCGATAAGGCGTATTTGAGTTATCGCGCTTACAGAAACACGGACAGACAGACAGTCAGACCTACAGATATTTTCCTGTCTACCAGACAATGTCGTAAAGTACCGGTATCATTCTGGCACTTAATAATTATGTAATATCATTACAATTTTTTTTGTATACATTATAAAGGGCGAGTTGGGTAGTGAATTTAATATTTGACGGGGGCCCGGGAAAATTTGTACCTAGGGCCCTTGCTTTCTTTCCACGGCCCTGGACGTTCCTCAATTGTATATTTGCTTGTATCTGCCATTGCTTATAACTAGAGACAGGCAAAATATGAAATTTCATATTCTAAAATATGGCTACTAGCGCTCTGAAAACTCGGATCTTTACGAATCAAGAAGTTTAGATGGCAATGCAAGCAAGAAAAAAGTTCATATTTCATAATATTTTGGTAAAATCTTCATATTTCGTGAAAATCTTCATAAAGCTTCATATTTTGTATGATTTGCAAATTTTTCCTTCGTTAATACTTCTATGACAAATAAATCGAGTTTTCCACATTATTGAAATGTTTTGAAAAGTTTTCCGGGAATCGCATCTCAAATCCCTATACGGCAAACTCCAGAAAGCTAAGAAATTTGGCAACACTTTATAAGGGTTAAGAGGTACCAACACAATTCCACTCTAATAATAGCCTACTTCCATTATGAAAGGGAACGGGATTTCTAATTGTAAGTATTGCTTGTAAGTAGTCACATTCCTTGCATTCCGAAAGATAACTCGACAGCAAGGGCGGAAGTAGGGAATGTTTACAGTTAGAGGAACCAGCTCACTAGCAGGGAGGAGGGAATATTCATTTATGTGTTGTTTGCGATTCGTGGTGATTTGGATTGTGTGCCTAAATCTGGAATGTGCAATTGGTGACAGAGTTAAACTGTTTTAAAACAGATGGAACGATTGTTATGTGCACATTTTGTAACAAAAGTGTTAAGTATGGAATATAGTCATTTTTATTACCTGTGTAATATTATCTAAAGACAAATTTGTACTAACATTCAAATTATGTTTACGCTACATTTGATATCTTGGGAAAGAACAAATATAAGATGCATCTTCGCATGAGACATATCCCGGCCAGTCCTCCCCCAGTGAAATAATTCATTTTATGCCGTGATCTAGCGAATTCTTCGAGGATGAATAGGCTGACAAACCGTTGGGTACAAGGCACATATCCTCGCATTTAATATTTGGTACAAGGGGCGCTCTAGAATTTTTAATATTTGGTACAAGGGGTGCTCTAGAATTTTTAATATTCGGTAGCAGTTTTAATATTTGTTACAAGGGGCACTCTCGCATTTTTAATATCTGGTACTGTCGGGAGTGTCGGCGACAATATACAAGGATAGTTTGTCACCTGCTTCCCTGAGAAACAAAATGTGAATATTGAGTGATCGAGTGGGCGGAGCTTAAAGTGCACTTAATATTTGGCTTTCGCCGTTATCTTTATTCTGAACAAATGGATGACTGAATTACATAATAATTTTGTTATTAATTTATTTTTAATACTGGTATCTGCAAACACAAAGTTTCAGCTGAAACAACACACAAATAGCATTATACATAAAAAAATGAAAATAAAAAAGACACACACACAGTTCAGACTTTTCTTACCGACAGAAGATGCACTTTTTGCCAGAAAACATTGAAAAACTGCTTTTTGTAATAAATATTAGTTGATGTGATGTGAAAAATGTAGGTGAAAAGAATATTGTGAATATTTAACGTATTAATTACCAGTTAACTAGTGTTTTTATTTTGCCCTCTCATTGTGAATATGGTAGATATTCCTTTGTGTGTTGTCTTAAATCAAATAACAAATATTCAAATGATAAAATTGGTGATTTATTGCATTTCATAATATTTTAAATTTTTTTCTTCATAATTTCATATTTAGCATAAATAAATTTCATATTTTGGCAAAATTTTCTTCATATTGTGCCTGTCTCTACTTATAACACAAACATAACACAGGGTTTCACATCGACAACAATCGCCTAATAAACCCGTGCGCAGCCTATGAATAGTTTTTAATTAGTTTTCGGTTTCGGAAAATGAGTTATTTCAATATAAACAATATATGATCGTGACTTTTGGTCCACTCTGTATACAGTAATAATATTAATATTACATTGTGCATTTTTCCATGATTTTTTTTATTAAAAAGTACCGTTGTCTTGCCTTAACTATAACCCGGTACCCGGTAGTATGCTCATAAAGCCTTGGTAATTCACTGCCCGCTTTAACTGGTATACGTTTTTATGTTGTTAAATTATATAAAAATATGAAAAGGGCATAGTATAAAAAAGCATTTGCTAAGCTAATTAGACAAAAAAGTTATTAGCATAAAGGAACAGGTATACAGGGTGTTAATAAATAACACCGAAATATTTTACCTGTATATAGAGGGGACTTAGACAAGCAACTTTTATTAGGGGATTTTTGCTCTGTGACGTAAAATGTGTATGCTACAGGGCATTAAAGTCATTCTAATTTGGTGCTCATAAATCAATAATTACGCGAAATAGGGTTAAAAAGGTCATTAAATTGACTTCATGCCTTCCTACTGATCAATAAAAACCTGACTCTTAATTATTCATCAACAGCTATATCATAATTGAGTGTTTCCATAATCAGCAAAATTTACAGACTATTCACATGACTGGTCGCCACTGCATTAGTCTTTTTTTATTCATAACTACTAACTCCAGTGTTAACAGCGAAGTTCCTTTGTTTTGAATTTTTTTCTAATGTTAGAAGTCAGTGGCGGCCATGCCCTGGGAGATTTTATGCTGTAACAGGAAAAATTGAATCCATAGAGCAAAAATTTCCTAATAAAAGTTACTTGTCTATGTCCCCTCTATAAACAGGTAAAATATTTCGGTGTTATTCATTAACACCCTGTATATGTATGTGCTTCCCGGAAGCTACATGCGAACTACTACATTCTAAGTTCCCCGATTCTTACTCCTCATTCAAAGTCACAATCTTCTACGATAATTTATCTAAAGCATTAAATGCCAATGAGTGGCCCTTAGGGGCCCTAGTCATGAGGTATTTTTTAAGGAAACTGCCCCCGACACAAAACATAAGCTAACAGCCGAAGATAAGATTAGGCACCCTAACCAAATAGACATGATGTTTTGCAACATACAGAGTCTTGAGTATAAAATACCCGAAGTAGAAATGATACTTATGTCTGAGAAATTCAGTGTGCTGTGTTTCTCCGAACACTGGTTAGAAGCAGACAATCTAAAACTCCTAAACATAAATGGCTACCTATTGGCTACTGCCTTTTGCCGTATTAATATGAAACATGGTGGTGTTGTGATATATTTATCTACAGAACTGGAGGCTTACTACAAAGTGATTGACGTATCCAACTACAGCCTTGAGTTGCATCACGAGTTCGTGTGTCTTGAGCTAACTTCAATAAATGTGATCGTGATAGGAGTGTATCGGTCCCCAAACGGGAACTTTGAACTGTTCCTTAGAGCGTTAGAATTGCTCATTCATTCTTTAAACAGATACCGTAATAATAAATTTATTATGCTGGGAGGTGACTTCAACATAGATAGGTTAAAGGGAGACAAGAAAGCAACTGACTTTGAAAACCTGCTTAAATCGTTTGATTTATATCTAGTTTACAACGTGCCTACTAGATTCGATGCCTGTCTAGATAACGTAGCAACAGACCTGAAACATGACCAGTACAAAGCTGAGGTTCGAATGTTTGCCCTAAGCGACCATGATACTCTAAGCTTTAAAGTTGATCTGGGTGCATCAAACACTGATGCAATATCCAAGGAATTAAAAAATGTAATTGTAAGGCCCATTACACTGGAGAAGATGCAATGTTTTAAGCACATGCTTGATAACACAAATTGGTGGGATGTTCTAAGTGTAGACAATGCAGAATTGAACTTTAATATTTTTTTTGAACTTTTCCTAAGTCTATACAATCATTGCTTCCCTAACAAAGTCATCGTACAGAATAATGCCAAGAAAAAACCTTTAATCAAGTGGTTTAACGATTCCTTGCAAACCAAGAAGAACTGGGTCATGTTGGCTTATAACGTGTTCAAAAGAAATAGGACCCCAGAGTCCAAGGACGTCTATAAGGCCCTTAAAAAAGAATATAGAAGGGAATTGAAAAAAGCAAAGTTTGACTGTAATGCCCGCTTTATTGAATCAGCCGCAAATAAATGTTCTGCGGCTTGGCGTGTAATCAAAGCTGAATGTAAACAACCATCACAAAACAATAACTCTTTGAGTCCTGATGATTTTAATACTTTCTTTGTGGATTCTGTACATCAAGTTCGCCTTAATATCGACACCCAAAATATAACAGCTCAACAATTGCTAGCTAGAGCTCAAAAACCAGAGTGCAGATTTGAATGGAAATTATTAACCTGCCATGATGTGCTAGATGCTGTGCACAACATGAAGAATTCAAACAGCAAGGATATATACTCCATGTCAGCCAACTTTATCAAGTAAATAATAAACCATATTGTGATACCTCTGACTTTCTGCTTCAACATGTGCATCCCGGAAGGTACTTTTCCTTCTAAAATGAAGCTATCGAAAACTATCCCTATCCACAAAATAGGTAGCAAGGACCTAGCTAAGAATTATAGGCCTATCTCCATCCTACCAATATTGTCTAAAATATTTGAATTCCTCATGAAATCACAACTCTACAGATATTTTGAGGAAAATAACCTACTAGCCACCATACAGTATGGCTTTAGAACTGGTTTATCTACCATTGATGCAATTGACAAAGTAGTCAGTGAAATCTTAAATGGCTTCGAGATCGGAAGCTTCACAGGGATCACGTTATGTGATCTTAGTAAGGCCTTCGATACAATTGACCACGGAGTTCTTCTCGACAAACTGAACTTTTATGGCATTGAGGAAGCATCGCTGAATCTGTTGAGTTCATACCTGAGGGGACGAAATCAACTTGTTTATGTTGGCGGACAGTACTCTCAAGCAAGACCTGTAGTGTACGGCGTCCCACAAGGTTCCGTGCTGGGACCCTTGTTTTTCATCATAATGATGAATGACATTAGTGCAAAGGGCAAGATTGTCTGCTACGCGGACGACACTACGCTGATCAATGTAAAGGAAACCAGACAGGAACTCTCGGAAGCTATGACGCACTCTCTCGAGGAAGTTTCAACATGGTTCAGTGCAAACTATCTTCAATTAAATAAGGACAAGACACAATCAATAACGTTTTCCTTAAAGAACTTGCAATTTGAGGTGGATAGCGTCAAGATTTTAGGTATTATGGTCGATAATAAACTAACTTGGAGCACTCACATTGAACATGTTTGCTGCAGGCTGTCAAGAGTGTTATGTCTTTTAAGAAGACTGAAGAACTGCCTCCACAAAAGCTATGTAAGAGTGTGCTATCTTGCTTTTTTCCAAAGCTTAATACTTTATGGTCTTATTCTATGGGGTGCAGCTACAGATGTAAAACGTATTCTTTTGCTGCAGAAGAAGGCAGTAAGGTTACTTGCAGATGCTGATTATGATGCCCACTGCAAACCCTTATTCATAAATGAACAAATAATGACTGTTTATAGTTTATATACCTATGTATGCCTGGTGGATGTGAGGAAAGAACTTGACACCCTGCCCCGTAGATTTAATACTCACGAGCACAATACGAGAGGCAGTCGTATGCTTGACATCCCTCACACCAGATTGAGTAGGGTAAAAAACCATTACCTGAAACTGAATATGTTCAACACACTCCCGGACATGGCCTGGAATCTGCCTATTGCAAAGTTCAAAAAGTGCACATGGGGGCTCTTAGCAGCCATACCTTTATATGCCATCAACGATTTCTTTGAACTTTCAACTTCAAATGTAAATAGCTTTTATTGAATTAGTTCACTATTTTATAGTCTTAACACCTGACAATACCTATTGCATGTACAAATGTTTACAAGGTAAAAATATTATTATTATTATTATTATTATATGTATATATATATACCTGTACACATATAATATGTATAAGGGATGGGTCACCACAGCATGGTGCGTCCTCAGGTTGCGGATAGAGGATATGACCTCCAGATATGGCGGGTAACTACGAAAATGTTGAATAAACAGTACGACATGAGGTGGTCTTCCAGCTTGGGGGTTTGGCGTGAGGCTAACAACCTTTTCCAGTAAAGAAAAGAAAAAAGAAGAAAGAAAGAAAGAAAAAAAATTGTTAAGTAATGCTGCCTGATTTACGGATCCTATCAGTGTAAAATTTTCCGGTGGTAAAATAGTCCCTCATTCGGACCTCCAGGTAGGGATTACAATGAGGGAGTCTAAAAATCATAGGAACTATAGAGTGGGAACGTTTTGAGCTTATATAGGCCTGGGGTGCTTAAATCGGTAACTAGAGAATTAGAGAAATACAGGTTAGATGTAGTAGCACTACAGGAAGTTAGATGGGAGGGTGAAGGTTCAATACAGACGCGTATACCTTTTTCTACGGGAAAAGGAATGATAACCATCAATTAGGGATTGGGTTCTTCATATATAGATGACTTAATTCAGCTATTAAGAAAGTAGAGTTTATTAAAGATAAGCTTTCATATGTTATTAGTGTGTCCAACTGAAAAGTTTTAAAATAAAGGACAGACACAACCAGTGAAAAGGGGGGTGTGGGAGGGAGAGGCAAAGCTAAATACAACACATTATACTAATATACCGTTAATAACAATATGGTACAGTTTGGAGTTTGTTTTTAGCACTGCTTTCATCTGTAGCAACTGAAAACGGACCTTGAATAAGAGTCTGAACAATCTGAAAACCTGCAGAGATCTTTGGAGGAAAAATTCAGCTTAAATTTAAGTTTTTCAACGTATTATCTATTAAATAAAGGAAATAGTATATTCTTTTTTTCAAAATGGCCTCCTCTTGACCCCTCATAGCCATTCCATTCCTCCCAAGTTTTAATTCTTTACTTTTTATTTTATAAGTTTATTTTCTACATTTATAACTGATTGTATACATTATACAATAACATAAGAATGCAAAATCTGCTGAAACTCACTGAAAAAAAGGACAGCACTAAAAAAAGGACTATTAAAGGACTTTTTTAATAGTCACCATTTTAAAGGACAGTCCTTTAAAAAAAGGACTGTTGACGCACTGTGTGGTGTGACATCATAGTTATGAATGTCCATGCACCAATAGAGGATAAACAAGATGATGACAAGGACAATTTTTGGGAAAAAATTAATTTATGCCGCGCATGAGTCCCCACACCAACTCCATAACGGGACCCACCTGGAAAGTAGGGTTTTGGGTGGGGAGAAACTTAAAACAGTAGAGACATCTAGCGGCGGCATTTGAACTACTAGCAGTGACGGTAGCCCCATCTAGTACGCAAATGGTGAAACAGAAAAATTAAATAATTTATTTATCCTTTACTCTCTTCTCTTCCTCTCTTCCTCTCCTGTCTCCTTCCTCTCTTCCTCTTAATCTCACCTCCTCTTCACCCTACCTTCCTATCCGAGACCTATTCCTAACCTTAAATTTTGGATCAACCGGGATTTGAACTCATGACCCCTTCCTTCGTAGCTAGGAGCCTTAACCACTAGCCACGAGTTAATGCTGAGCTGTGAAGGAAGCTCTGGTATATTTTAGTTATGATAGCTGGCATACAAATGATCAGTTTTAACGCGAGTGTCTCTTTTTATAATTTTTAGATATTTTGTTAGTTATCAAAAGAGCAGTGTTGGTGCAAGGGAAATTTCCTGCATCAATTAAGCCATGTTTTATGTTATAATATGGCATTTTTTTTATAATTGTGATATTTTACGCATGGTGCAAGGTTCTTTGTTAATTGTGAAATATTATTTTATTATATATTGTATTATTATTTTGTTTTTTATAAGTGTGAAATGTTTTGTTAGCATATATACGGCGTTTTATATAATTGTGAAATATTACCGAGCGGCCGGCAGGTGCGTAGGAAGGAGCGACCGGCGGGTGTGTAGGAGTGGGTGGTGGGTGGCGGCGGGTGTGTAGGAGAAGATAGAGGAAGCGGCCAGGCGGGGAAGTGGGCCAATCAGGCAGGCAGCGAGTGGTAGGAGGACCAGTGCGTGGCATAAAGTACTCTTTTGACCAGTTTTTATGAGGAAATAGAAGGAGCACTTGATCAGTTTCTGGCATATCACATGAAAATTGTGCTAGGAGACTTCAATGCGAAAATAGAAAGGGAGGATATTTGCAAGCCTACGATTGGGGACGAAAGTCTCTACTTGCAGAGCAATGACAATGGGTTTAGACTAATGAATTTTGCCACTGCTAAAAATTTAATCGTAAAGAGTACAAAATTCCCACATTGTGATATTCGTAAATACACATGGACCTCGCAAGATAAAAAGACTCACAATCAAAACGACCATGTGCTAATAGATGCAAGGAGGCAGTCTAGTATAATCAAAGTTTAAACTTTTAAGGGTGCTGACTGTGATTCAGATCACTATCTGATAGTTGCGGCTGTTCGGGAGAAACTTTCATTAAAAAAAGGAACAAGGCAAAATTTTGATACAGAGAGATTCAATCTGAAAAAGCTAGGTAAAGACAAGAGTAGGAATGCTTACCAAGTCGAGATTTCAAATAGATTTGCAGTTCTAGAAAACAGGAAACACTGCCGAACAAGAAGATAGGGATGATATGAATATCGATAAAACCTGGGAATGCACCAAAGACAACATTAAAGTACTGCAAAAGAAAAATGAGGTCCGCTTGAACCGAAACCAAATAAACCGTGGTTCGACGATCAGTGCATTAAATCAGTAAATGCAACTACAGTGGTTGCAGAATCCGAATGACACTACAGTCGAAAATCTCAACAATGCTAAACGAGAAACCTCTAGAATCATTAGAACAAAGAATAGAAACTATCTCAAAGACAAAGTAAGTGAATTAGAGGAAAATAGTAAAGACAAAACCGTTAGGGATCTCTACAAGGGAATAAACGAGTTCAAGAAAGGTTTTCAACCTAGAATAAACATAATTAAGGACAATGACGGCACTATACTCGCAGCTCCGAATAATATTTTGAATAGGTGAAAAAATTTCTTTAATCAATTATTAAATTTACATGGAGATGTCCAAAGTGTAGAAAAAGAAATACTCACAGCAGAGCCTATGGTGGCTGAACCAACTAACAGAAATAGAAACAGCTATAGGTAAACTAAAAACCCACAAATCTCCAGGCGTTAATCAAATCCCAGCAGAATTAATCAAGGCAGGTGGGGAAAGATTAAACGCAGAGATCAATAAACTCATTCTTATGATTTGGAGAAAGGAGGAATTGCCAAAGGAATGAAAAGAATCTATCATTATACCAATCCATAAAAAGGGAAAAGGATGTCATAACTACTGAGAATTTCTCTCTTATCAACATAATACAAAATTCTATCAATATACTGCTGTCAAGATTAACCCCGTATACAGATGAAATCACTGGAGATCACCAATGTGGATTTAGGTGAAATAGATAATTTATTTTGTATTCGCCAAATCTTGACGAAAAAATGTTCACCAGCTATACTTAGATTTTAAAAAAGCATAAGATTCGTTAGGCGAGATAAACTGAACAATATCCTCATTGAGTTTGGGATACCAAAGAAGTTAGTTAGGCTAATCAAAATATGTCTAAATGAAACCTGTAGCAGAGTCAGGGTAGGGAAATTTATATAATGCCATCCCCTCAACTGATCATCCTGTGACCTGGGATCAAAATTACCACCTCCAATACAACACAGTACAGTTGAGTTAGAAACGAAACCATTAAAAACAGAATTCTGAATGATGTACAGTACTTGGAAATAAAGCCACAAAAAGGAAAATGTGATAACATAAACCAAATCTTTGATCATAATAACAATTTTTCAATCTATCAGTATTAACCTGTATGAGACTTCATAAAAGTGATATCATTACCCAACTGATATAACATCATCCACAATTACATTAAGCGGCTTTCACTGTATTTTATGGAAAAGAGGCTTGCTAATACATCAATACCGTTCTGATAGCTTTCGCGCCTGGAGTAATTACCACTCTATTACTCACAAACCATTCAAGAAATACAGGTGGTACTTGATTTATAATGAAATTCAAATATTTCACCAAAACTTCATGCTTGATTCTTTTTCTGGTCACACATAAAAGAAAGAAAGAAGAAGAAAAAAAAACTATTCATATAGTCAAATTTGCTTCATCCTCAACATTTCATGATCGTCACAAGTCATTTCAACAGCTGTAGCATTAGGAATAATTACCACTCAATTACTCATACACCACTCGAGATATGAAGGTGATACTACATTTTAAATAAAATAAAATAATTTCATTAAAACGTTCTCCCTTGAAGATTATTCGGGACACAAAAATACAATAAAAAATTGTCGCATTGTCAAATTAGCTTCTTCCTGCATGAATTTTGTCTAATGGCTGATATATATAAAATGAAATAAAAACAATTGTGTCAGCGTTTCTAAGAATCTGTTTTAATCATCAGCATGGCTAAAGTGAAGACAGAAGAGGAAGGCCAAACATTTAAACTAGAAAAGGGAGTAACACCAGGGGACCCAATATCCCCCAAGTTTTTTACAAGTGTCTTAGAGGATGTTTTCAGATATATCAGATGGAACGCGAGGTATGGTATAAACCTGGACGGAAAAAGACTGACTAACCTGCGATTCGCAGATGACGTAGTTATATTTGGTAAATCACCAAAAGAATTGCAATCAATGCTTCAGGAACCAAACTCATGGAGTAAATTAGTGAGCCTCTCCATGAACATGACTAAAATAAAAGTGATGACCAATGGCCCCCAAACCCCGATCAGAATCGAGGGAACACAAATACCATATGTAAATGAGTACATATACCTACGCCAAATAATATCCTTTGATAATTATTGGTCAACATGATTTTTGTCTCATGAGTATCAATAGTTGTACTTAATGCAGTTTTTTATCATGTTTTCAAATATGTATTCGGAATTTCTCCATCACCCACAGTTTTTTTTTAATTTCAATTTCAATTTTTGGATTTAAATATATTTTTTTAATAAATGGCCATTTGTCCATTGCAAAATAAAAACTCCTAGAGCATTGTAAATGTGATGGAACCAAATGAGCTAACTCAAATGGTACCGTTGCTACTGTTGTGCAAGTTCAGACTGTACAGACAGGCACAAACATGATCATGCATGCATTCATTACAACAATGTCAGTTGTGAGAGAGCAGTGAACCAGTAAACACGTAATTGTGAGTGCATTGTGTCTGGATTATTGTAAATTGTATATTGTATATTACATATTTACAAATTTATTTCTTTTAATTTGTTGTTAGTTACAAAAAGCCTAGAGCTTGTTTAAATCATCCTAACAACTTTTGTTATTCATGTGGTGAAGTGACGCACAAGTCCCAAAGGCGAAACCTTACTCCATTAGTAAAAAAGTGTTATGAACTTTATTTTGGGTGTAAAGTGGGGGACCAAAAAAGGACCTGTGCCCCACATATCTGTTGTTTATCGTGTAGTAGGCTTCTCACTGCATGGAAGAATGGCACACGCCACATGCCATTTGCTATCCCTATGATTTGGAGGGAACCCAAAGATCACTCCTCTGACTGTTATTTCTGCTTAACAAACATTAAAGGGATTACGTCAAAATCAAAACATACAGTGCTGTACCCTGACTTGCAATTTGCAATGAGACCAGTTCCACACAGCGAAGAATTGCCCATACCAAAGCCTCCAGAACATGTGACATTAGATGAAGAGAGTTCAGATTCTGATGGAAGTAAAGAAGACGAAGAAACAGACTTCGGTGATACAACTTTTGAACAAAGCTGTTCATCTGAGCCTCATTTATTGACTCAAGAAGATTTTAACGATCTCATACGAGATTTAAAATTATCCAAAAACCAGTCTGAAATGCTTGGTTCCCGGCTAAAAGGATGGAATCTTCTTCAAAAGAATACAAAGATATGTGCTTATCGTAGTCGTCATTCTCAATTTAAAGGCTATTTTTCTGAAGAAGTGGCTTATGGAGAAATTTGGTATTGAACATAACCCAACAGAATGGCGCTTGTTCATTGATTCCTCCAAAGCAAGTTTAAAAGCAGTGCTTCTGCATAATGGAAATAAATTCCCATCAATACCTGTGGCTCACTCTGCTAGTATAAAAGAAACATATGAAAACTTTCAATTTATATTGGCAAAGCTTCAATATGCAGTGTATGAATGGAATATTTGTGGCGATTTGAAGGTAATTGCACTTATTCTTGGTCTGCAGCTTGGTTACACAAAGTACTGTTGCTTTTTGTGTCTTTGGGATAGCAAGGACAGAAAAAACCATTACATCAGAAAAGTATGGCCTAAACGCGAATCATTCATTCCTGGACAGAAAAATGTGAAACATGACGCATTGTGTAATCCTAAAAATGTGTATCTACCTCCCTTACATATCAAACTAGGATTGATGAAGAATTTCGTGAAAGCCATGGGCAATACTCCTGGTTTCATGTACTTAAAACAGAAGTTTCCTAAAATTAGTGAAGCAAAAATTAAAGAAGGGATATTTGTGGGTCCACAAGTACGATCACTAATGCATGATGAGAAGCTTGAGGAACTATTGAATCCACTGGAGGAAGCAGCTTGGCAAGCATTCAAAAAAGTAACTCACAGTTTTTTGGGAAATCGAAAGGCGGAAAATTACCGTGATATTGTCAATGATCTTATAACATCTTATAAAAATTTGGGCTGTAATATGTCCTTAAAAATTCACTTCCTGCACTCGCACCTAGATTTCTTCCCGGAAAATCTTGGCACACTGAGCGATTAGTACGGGGAACGCTTTCATCAGGAGATTTCAGCTATAGGAAAGAGATATCAAGGCAAATGGAATCCTAATATGCTGGCCGATTATTGTTGGACCATCAAGAGGGATGCTCCACAGGCGAAATATAGCAGAAAATCGTAATTTCTTACTTTCTAGGTGAGTCCGAATGTTCGGATATTGTGTATTTAAGAATGTAGAAAATATTAAAGTGTTTGAAATTATAAATGCCTGTCTCTCGAAAACCTTGCGTGATGGAGAAAAACTGATATCATATTTGAATTCAGGAGAAGAAATGCTATCAGAATCACATATTTTTCTTTCTGAGACAAAAAAAAGTTTCTTTTTTGTTGCCCAGTGAATGTACCAAGTGTACACAGACGAATCACACAGGAGGGAGAGCTTTCTGATCCCTCAAATTTGTGCTTATGGATAAAAAAAAAACTCAGCAGAACACTTAGAATAGAAGCTCTACAATCCTGCATCTACCCGGTAATACTCTATGGTTGTCAAACATGGGCACTGACATCGACACAGAAAAAGTTGCTACAAGTATGCCAAAGGAAGATGTTGAAAAAAGTACTAGGCACAACATTGAAGGCCAGAATCCCCAATGTTACATTACTCCAATCAGCAAAACAACAGATATCGCTCACCTAGCAGCAAACACTAAATGGAGATGGGGCGGCCATGTTTCAAGGTTGGTGGATGACAGATGGACCTACATGAGTACCATGTGGGACCCCAGACAAGGAAGAAGGCTGCGCGGCAAAACAAAAAGGAGATGGGAGGACCTCTTCAAGGATCAAGTGGGCTAACAATGGACCAGGGTAGCCAAAAGAAGAAATGAGTGGAAAGAACTGGGGAAAACCCTGAACAATGCGCAAGATTAAGTGCTCAATACTAAGTGCTAAAGTTCAACTGTACATGACATTCAAAATCACAAACAACTTCACTAGGATGGAGTAGCTCGCCATGCTAGATAAGAGGAGCTAAACCCTTCTTAGGAGGCCTTTGCCCTACATGGGACACAGTAGACTTATTTTATTTATTTCTTTATTTATTTAGGGCTGTTGTGTGAAGATTATTTCTGCACAAATTTCACAGAAATTTTACCAAAGGTTAATTAAAACTTACAAGTTTAATCATAAGGTGTGAGCATTTTCTAGACTGAGTAAAAGCTGGAAACAGCCAGAGTTGGAAACTTGTGACATCACGCACTCAAGTGATGTAATTAATCCATCCTAGAATACGCAACCTGTATAGTTTACTGATCTTCTGGACAGCTAAGTTCCATTCAAGGCATAACCAAGGCACTACATATATCACTGGTAATGCATTTTTTACTGTCCCTTACATCTCTAAATCATCCAAAATAATGTATGTACTCACTTGCATAAGGTAATGTTGCTGTCAGGAATCCCCAGGATTTTACAGCTTTTCCACAGTTCTTTTCTTCTTATTACACCTTCTTTGTTATAATTTCCTTAAAAAAAAAACAGAAACAATATAAATAAAGAATAATTATGTAACACATATATAAATATATTTGTTTTAAAACACATGAAATGCATGTAGTCTTATCTGGGCCCTATTCTATAAAAGTATGGATTTGTATTACAAGTGTTATTTACTGGCGATTCTGAAGTACAGTATGTTATAAAGATTTACAATTGTAAACTTAATACAAGTTACAAGAGAATCGGAGACAAACAAATACATCACTGTTGAATTGGGTAGCTTCCTATATAACTACTACTGTAGCTCAGCACTAGTAAAATTGAGCAACATTTTTACAAATGGATGAAGACTCTTAGAAGGAAATACTAATATGCAAGCACAGTCAGCCACTGGGCTGTTCGAGTTAGTGAATTGGCTTTTAGCATCTTTTCTCTAATTTCCCTCTTTTCAGACAAATTAGGTCTCGGTTATAATGTTCTCAGTATCGTGATACTACTTTTCCGGACTGAACAGTACAATAAATATTACAAAAATACGTCTCATAGATCTACAAAGATGATTTAAAGTCTTGAGGCGAGACATAGGAAAAGACTTACCAATTTACAATAACAATATTCAAGCATTCTTCTCATTGTCATTGGTGGCTCTGTCGTTATAGTACTGAGCTGTGGTCCAAGAGGTTGCAGGTTCAAACCTTGGTCGTGACTTTTTCTTTATAGTATTTTTAAAGCCTAATTGCAGTGTAATGTGTAAAATTTAAGAATTTGCTGCCACATGCATATATATTTTTTTCCATAATATTTTAAAAGCGTAAATACAATGATCCCTAATTTTTGTAAAGAATTCACTGCCACTATCTTTTATCCTATTGTTTTTTGCTTTCATGTATTTTAAAAACATAAATACAGTGGACCGTATAACATTTTTAAAATTCACTATCACTACCTTATATTATTTTAATTTCTTTCTGTCACTACAGATTGCAAACACAAAGAATACCATTTCAATTAAACAAACAGGGAAAAACAAACCACAGTAGAAAGATATGTAGTACAACAAAATCAACGAACTGAAACAAAATAAAACAGTATGCAAACAGTGAAACATATGAAAACATTAATCCTAGAAACACACGCTATTAGAAAATGAAATAAAGTACTTGTATGTAGTTTCAGTATAACCTACATTATGTACGAGAGTGACCATATACGGTAAATGATTACGCATGATCTGTACAGAGTCCCTCAATACGAGCAGACTTATTTCAGAATACAGATGTTTGTTTAGGCAGAACGATCTGCAAAAGTTCATGAACATCTTGGTGATTGTTCCACGGCTACCAATCATCAGTCCAATTACAGATATTTCTTGTATATGGTACTTTTCTTTCAAGTATTGGACCGTGGGTTCATAAATTTCCTTTTTTTCGCAGTCTACTTTTTGTGGCTGCTTGGAATCCCGTTCAAATTGAACAGTTGGATCAATTATATAACCCAGGTCCCTCTTTCTGTCAAGAGCAATGATGTCCACTCTTCTGTTGCTTCCATTATCAGCAACGCAATGGACTTCTTCATATACTTCAAGCCCTTTTTGTGTCAGGGAGGTAGCTATCTTGCTCCTAATGCGATGGTGACGAATGTTCCGCAGGAGTTCACCATGTGGACAGCAGCCTAGAACATGAGCCAATGTTTCTATCTCGCTACAGTGCCTGCAGCGGTTTCCATCCAGACTGCGTCCATGGATTGCCCTTACGGGAGCAACATTACCTTGTAGTTTGATGGCATCTCTCCATTCGGAGCTGCTAAGGCCTTTTCTAGTTTCAAGCCATCTGTTGGCCAAAGGACACTCTTCATACAGTACAACGCCTTTTCCGTGAGTTCTTAATTGACACCATTTCTTATATTCCTGATTTCGCAGATAGCCTCTTATGTCAGATGTTTTAACTCCACCATTTCCTTATCAATTTCTAGCGCCTCCAAACATCGCAACTTGTCAGCACACAGATCTCTGGTGGCATCAACATACTCATTGTTGGCACTTTTCAGGATTCTACATGCGTTAAATTGCTGAAGTGGGGCCTCCCATTGAGCACGGAAGACGCCAAGTCCTTTTACCTTCTTAGATGAATAAACCATGGCATCTGGTGTGTCAGTTGGCAATTGTAGTATCTCCTTGATCGTGCTCTTTATGATTTTATCTACTGTTATTAGAAATGTTTTAGACAGCTGCAATTCATGGAGATTCTGAAAACGATAGATCAGTGAAGGCAATATAAATTGATTAACAACTGAAAACTTCTGCTCAGGTTTTAGGAGAGGACTACCAGCTAGTATATTTAAATGTGTTTTGAGTTCATTGATTGTCTTATTCGTATAAAAAATCAGCTGGTCCGAAAAATTTATCCCAAGATATTTAATTTCCTCTGATTTGCCAATTGAACTAATTAGACAATCAGAAGTAAGGGAAAGTGGGAAATTGTCAAGCTTTCCCTTGACGATATTAATAGCAGTGGATTTATTATTATTTAGTAATAAGCCAATTTCCTTGAAACGATCCACAACCATGTTCATTAGTGTGATGGCATCTTCTTTACTTTTAGCTATTACTAGTGTATCGTCTGCAAAGGCGAGAACTGTTAACTTAGGCAGCCCTTTTACTAGTTCATAGCCATATCTTTCGGAAATTGTTGTCTCTGACAGTTCATCTAAGATAAAGTCAGTCACCATGTTGTATAAAGCTGGTGACAATGGAGCTCCTTGCATAACCCCTCGCTTAATTTCTATTGGTGCTGTGCGCTGACCATTACATTCTATTGTTGTAGAGTTGCCTGTTTGTAATGACATTATTATATTTTTAAGCTCTTGAGGCAAAGGAGAATGCTCTAATGCCCTTATAATATGCGAGTGACCAACATTGTCAAAGGCTTTGCTTATGTCGAGGAAAACTGCTGTTAGGGTTTCCTTCTTTTGCTTGGCCTTCCTAAGTGCGCTGTCGAGAATTGATACATTTATATAGGTTCCAGGAGACAACGTAAATCCCCTTTGATGAGGGTTGAATGTAACATATTGGCGCAACCTGTTATACAGTACACGTTCAAAAACTCTTCTTATTACAGAGCAAATGGAGATCGGCCGAAAATTGGAAGGGTCGTGGTCATCTCCCCCTTTGTGTATGAGGACTGTTCTGGCTTCCTTCAGGCAAGATGGCACTACAACTGTACTTGACATCCTTGAGAATATCACTGACAAAACTTGCGCAACCTTATTACTTTTTATTGCCCTCATAATAACCTTGTCTGGACCGGGTGCAGTGTCTATTTTGATCCTCTTCATAGCTTCGATTACTTTGCTGGGTGATATCATTGGATTATACGCCTCATTTAAGGAAGCAATTTTTGCATCTGTGAAAATAGGTAAAAACTGGTGACGGAGACATGTGTTTTCATTGGACAGTCTGTCCTTAAAATGGTCGAAGATTTCAATTTTACTTGCTTTGCAAGTGGGTTTATTGCCATCAATAATTGACCTGACAGCTTTTCTTCTGTGATTATAAAACTCATATTGAGTTTCTTTCATACTCATATTTCTTGCATCTTTTTTGGCGAATCCGTTTTGATGATCTAACAAGATTAGATGATTTTTTGAAGTCTTGTCCCAGTGCAGTTTCCCTTTTCTTCTTTCTTGCTTCATAAAACTTTGTTGCTGGGTGTTTTGGGCCAGGAAGAAAGTTTATAGATTTAGCAAGAAAGTCTGAAAAGTCTCGGACTGCTTGGTGGAAATCATCCGTTTCAGGAAAAGATGAGAAACAAGATAACCGTTTGTTCAGTTCCTTCTCATATAAATCATCTGTTGCAGATTTTGCTTGATGTATATAGTTATTGTTTTCTGTTATGTCAGAAGGATCCATTTATTCAGAAGAACGATTGGGGAATGATTTGGCAAGCTTTTTCCTGTGTTCGCTGGTATGTGCTCTACTAATATGTTTATTCACTGATTTATATTGTTTTCCGCAATATGGACATGTCTTAAGATCCTCTGGTGCATCACTACTTCCAAGAGGAAGCTCCGCTAAAGGGGTGCTACTTATTCCTTTTGCATCATCATTTACATTAATAATTATTTTGTCTTGTATTTAAAAAACTTAAATACAGTGTTCCGTATAAGATTTTATAGAATTCACTGCCACTGCCTCGTACTTTTTTGCTTTTATAATATTTTAAAACTTAAATTCAGTGTACCATATAAAATTATTTAAGAATTCATTGCCACTATCTTATATATTTTTTTGCTTTCATATTACTTTAAAACTTAAATACAGTGTTCCGTATAAGACTTTATACAATTCATTGCAACTGCCTTGTACTTTTTTGCTTTTATAATATTTTAAAACTCAAATACAGTGTACCATATAACATTATTTAAGAATTCACTGCCACTATTTGATATATTTTTTTGCTTTTATATTACTTTAAAAACTTAAATACAGTGTACCGTATAAGATTTTATAGAATTCATTGCCACTGCCTTGTACTTGTTTGCTTTTATAATATTTTAAAACTTAAATACAGTGTACCATATAACATTATTTACGAATTCACTGCAACTACCTTACATATTTAGGTATTTAAAACACTTAAATACAGTGTTCCGTATAATACTTTTTACAATTCACTGCCACTGCATTATGTTTATTTTGTTTTATAATATTTTAAAAACTTGAATTTTAAGAATACATTACCACAGCCTTTTTTTTTCTTTCTTTTCTTTCATTTTCATATATTTTAAAAACGTAAATACACTGTACCGTATCTATGGAAGAATGTATCCCACACTGCTCTCTTCATATTTTCCGAGCTATCTGTATTAGTTCTAAAAGCTTGCTCATAGTACAATTGCCATTCCTTCTCAGTGAGCCTTCCTTGTCGTGTAAGTGGCTTCCCTCTGTAAACTTTTCTAAATTTTCTAAGGCGTGAGCCCATGCGTTTTTGCACATGCTAAAATTTAATGGATACTTTTTTTTAAGTATAGAAAAGAGCAAAATACCTTATTGTTCGAGAGGCTCCTTCATGCCCCGTCATCTTCCAGGCGTGCCAACCACCGCTTATTTACCTGGGCCCTCCCACCTCAGTTCCACAGGCATCCAGAGCCTCTCGAACCCCGGATACTCCGGAAACATTGTCACCTGGCCAGGAAGATACAACGCTAAGGTTGAGAAAAGTTCTCTCTGAACTATATTACATAGTTAGTTCACTGCTGTGCACACTATAAGCAAGGGATATGAAAAAAAAAAAAAAAAATCTAATTTTTATGAATATATATTTGGAAAATCATTGTTTTTTATGTACGAAAATCAATTTTTGCATCATTCAGTCAGTAGATATGAAAGCATATGCTAAGCTGATGCCCGTTACAAACATTTTAAGCACACCGTAATTTTCAGCTGTAAAATTGTACATAGCATATTGTACCATCTACTCAGGGAAACCTAGAAGTAAAGGAAAAGGAATTGGTCCCGTCTGACAGCCTGCAACGTATGAATGGACTAGCATTATTGTGCCTGGCACCCAGCCATAATGTATGACAATGAGTTAAAGAGATTTTCTGTGCCATTATGGCCCTTATGGCATAAAACGACTATGTAACATGTAAATTATAATTATTTCAATGAAAATATATAATAAACCGAAAATCCACATTTTTATTAAATGTGCTTACAACCTCCCCTTAAGGTGATATGGTCCCTTGTTCCATAATTGATTAATAACTCTGAGGTTGTAGTGTGAGGTTTAACTAGACTGTTCCTTACTTCTATAACTGAATTAACAAAATAGTTATTAAAACTGTCTGCAGTTATAATGCTATCATTAGCATGTTTTCTATTCTTAAGACTCTTTATAAGTGACCAAGCTGCTTGACATTTATTGTGAGCTTTCTATAAATTTCATGTTGAATTCAAATTTAGCATTATTTATTGTTTTTTCTTAAAAACCTTGTAATTTTGACCATCGCTTTCACTTTTCGTTGATTGGAAAATATTGTAAAGTATCATAAGCATAGATTTCATATGTCTGAGATCAGTTCTAAACAAGCAGACGTGTGGAAGAGGTGCGGAGTGAATTAGGGAAAAAACGACACAAGGGACATTGCCATCGAAATCGAAGTATACAGAATGAGGATAGGCTCATTTGGGTCAAAAAGGAGAGCAGGGACCAAAGGAACAGTTAGAGAAGATCAATCTGTCATGGCGACCTGGGCCCTAGTGATCATAGTGCTGCAGATAATTGGAGGGGTTGAAATGAACCCAGGGCCAGGAGTTTCTGAAGAGGTCATCAAAAGCCTTGAAAGAATGGAAGAAAGAATAGTTAATAAAATAAATGGGGCAACAAAAGAAGTTAAACAAGAAATTAGAGAGGAAATAGCAAGAATGAAGACAGAAGTGGAACAACTGAAGTCAAGAATCGAGAAGATGGAAAAAGCAGATCAACAGCTAAATTTAATTTTCCACGGGGTTAACGAGAGAAAAGGAATTAGTGCCCTGCAAGAAGTCCACGAAATATTAGAAAACAAATTGGAAGTGCAGATCCAGGGATGGGAGTTCCTTACAGCTCACAGGGTCGGGAAAACTACAGGAAACAGAGTCATTATAGCGAAATGTGCATCCACTCAAGTGGTTTTTGCCACACTGAAGAGATCTTACAAATTGAAAGGGACGGCAATATATATTAACAGAGATCTATCTCCGACGGAAAGAATTACAAGGAGGAAATTAGTAGAAAAAATGAAGTTTGAAAGGAATAAGAGAAAGAAGGCGACCATTCGAAATTTACAGCTGTATATGGATGGGAGGAAGATAGATATAAGGAACAGCACGGAAACGAACAGCACGAGTGCTATGACCTCGACAGCTGAATCGGCGAAATTAGAGACTGAGAGGACGCGTGCAGAGGCTCAGGTTAACGAACATCGAAACCAGAAGGAACGTGCACCGACGTCACCAATAGGTGACAGCAGACAATCAACAACTCAGCCGAACGAGAAACCAAACATGTCATCTGTGACGCAACAACTCCAGATTCCTCGGGGACCTTGGAGTAAGAACGCACCAAGTGACATCAATAGTGGAAGCAGTGAGGAAGAAACACCAATTATCACTAGAAGCCGTAAAAAATTAAATATGTTTCAAACAGGAAAACGTAGCTAGGGAGGCCACAGTTAAATCAGTGTGTCAGTAGAATTTAAGAATAGGAAAGTGAAGTTAATAGCGTGAAAGAAGAGAGTTTAATAACCAAGAGCAGATATGAGCTTAATAACATTTAGTAAAGCATAACGTAGTTAAAGGAGGGTTACGACTTAATATTATCCAATGTTTAAATGACATGTAATCACACGTCTCCATCGTACAGGGAAGCGAGTGCCCCGTAGATTATTTTCTCTAGGCAGTTCACAAAGAGTGGAGTAGGCTTGAACTAACAGCAGCGGGAATAGTGTGCAGACCCAGTTGTTTACGTAAACAAACGTTAACATTTAAATTGAGACACATTGAACTGCTGTGCGATATATTTTAGTAATGTAATGTGCTGAAATGGATCCGTCAGAAACCGTAAGGTAGGTACGGATCCATCTCTAAAGTGGAAATTTGGGCTGATGTAAAGTTGTTGTTTAGAACAAATAAATTCATATTCATATTCATGTCTGAGATCACTGACATACCAATTACTTTTATGGTTGTTTTGGTGCTTCCGTATTTACAGATTTCAGAGGACAGAAAGTATTAAAAATCTCTAGAATTTTATTAAAAAAATAAATTATAGGTTTTATCAGCGTCCAAGACACCATTCATCCATAAAAAAATCCAATTAACCTATGAGAGACTAATTTAAAACTTTTCTATATTATTAGTAGTTAAAATTCTTGTTACAGTCATTGGGTCACTCATAATTTTTTATTAATCGGATAATAAATCGCTGCTCACTTGAATAGTAATTAAAACACCAGAATGATCAGAAAGGACTTCCCTAATCACATTCACATTAAACTCATACGACGTGAGATTAGTGAAGATGTTTTCCAAACATGCGTCCATGTGCGAAGGGTGAAATTTAGTGCAATAACAATTAGATTGCCTTAGGCCCAGTTGCATAAAAAATTAACTGAAGTTTAAGCGCTGAAACTAATCTACAGTCAAGCTAAACCAGAATTTTGGTTGTATAAAAGCTAATCAAAGATTAATTCACCTTGATCTAAGATCAAATTTAACCGCCAAACTTTCTAAGGTTAATCTGTGTGAACTCAGATTAGCAAAGATATGAAATTGCTTTTATATATTTTTAAAATATATAAAACTGAAATGGTAAGCCATTATGTATTTATTGTATAGAAATTTCGCATTTCAACTATTCGCTAAACACATTGTTTCGAGCTTATAAGCTACACATAGGATGTATTTTTAGGTTATGTTACTTTTAGATTTCAGATTACTCGGATGGTTCATCCAAAAATGAAGATTTTGAGTTTCACTGGGGCCCTAGTGTATTTCAGCACAGAAGGAATCCTATAATTGAACTCAGTGAACACTAGTTTAAAATATTTCGATTATCTAAACATCTAGTCGAGGAACTAGAAAAAAGACTGCATCCACAGCTAGATACTCAAACTAAAAGAAATCATGCATTGAATCCAACGTTTATGAATCTGCTCACACTGCGATTCTTTGCAACTGGTAGCTTCCAGATGGTAATTGGGGATGTTTTCCAGAATAAAGGAACTGCAAGTAGAACCATACACAAAGTAGCAAGAGAAATTGCAAATTTAAGACCCCAGTTCATCAAGATGTCTACTGATGAGAATGAAAAGAGCCGTGTAATGCGATGCTTTTATGACATATGTAATTTCCCTGGTGTTCTAGGTGCAATAGATTGTACACGTTTCTATCGTATCACCCGGTGGCAACAATGCTGAAGTTTATAGAAACAGGCATGGTTGGTTTTCTCTAAATGTCCAAGCAATCTGTGATTCAAAACATCGTTTTGAAAATGTTGTAGCCAGATGGCCAGGATCGGCACATAATAGTAACATTTTTGTCGATTCAAGAATTCATGCCCAGTTTGAAGCAGGCGAATTTCCACAAGGCATGCTATTGGGAGACAGTGCATATCACTGCTGCCATTACCTGCTCTTGCAGAAAGAGCTTTCAACAGGGCACACAAGATAATAAGATCTGTAATAGAACGATGTTTTGGTGTTGTAAAAAGATGATTTCCATGCTTAAGAATGAAACTGGGAGTAAAGCTACTTCGAGTTCCACCAATAATAGTAGCAGTCCTGGATTTGTCAATAGGCCATATAGGCTGCGGCCTAGGGGCGGCAGATTTTAGAGAGCGCTCGCTTTGTTAAGCTGTTAAGATAGTGCGCGATTATAAATGCTAATCAAGTCACGTGTAGATAGATAGTTTTCTATCTATTAAAATATGTTAAATCTCATTTTGTAAGACCCAATACTCATTCCTATCCTATGTTAGTTAGGTATGTTTATGTTACTGCACGGCTGGTGAGGGTGGCGGTGAGTCATGGGCGGACAATGTAACAACCACCCCCACTACCTGCCCGTACGAGCGCTTGCACCAAGCCACATGCGCCGGCCGTGCAGTAACATAAACATACCTAACTAACTTAGGATAGGAATGAATATTGGGCCTTACAAAATGAGATTTAGCTTATTTTAATAGAACCTGGAGAGATGGACACATGCAATGACAGTGTGGGAACCCAGAACCGGGAAAAGAAGTCTTGAAAGGCAGAAGTTACAATGGGAGGACGAGTTTAAGTGTGTTGTGGGGAACTTGTGGTCTAGAAGTGTCAGAGACAGAAAGAAGTGGAACACTCTTGAAAATTAGTACTAAAGCTAGGGTCAATTATATACTTAAATTTTAGCGTTCTCAGGTGAGGCTAGCCTGAAACGTTCCTTCAATGAGTCAGCCACCCTGGTATGCCAGGAGGCTCTTTCCCGCTATGGGATGCTTGAGGGCTAATTCTAATAATTCTAATACCAGAGAGAAGATAGGAGATACCTATCCCGTGAAATGAAGCAAAAGGAATTCGCCTCAAATTGAAAAAACTTGAAACTGCATTTATGGTCATGTTTTGGAATGGTATTTTGGAAAGGTTAAATAAAGTGAGTGCTCAGATCCAGAGCTCATCTGTAATGTACTGACAGTATCTGATCTTAATGGATCTCTTCGAGTTTATAATAGCAGAGTGAGAAAACTTTGATTACTTCGAAAAAAAGGCAACTGAAATGAGTGCACTTAAGCAATATCACGGTGACCTTAAGAGACACCCTAATATAAGGGAAAAATATTTACAGACACCATCAAATAAGGAAATTGAAACAACCTCCAGAGATTCTTTCAGAGTAAACACCTTTTTGGTAATCCTGGATAAACTGAATGCTGAATTAGAGAGAAGGCATAGTGCATATGTAAACTTTAAAGAAAAATGTTCAGTTTTGACAACAATGGGTGAACTTTTAACATCAACTCAAAGAGTCACAGAAAAAGCTCAGCCTCTCGTGCAATATTATTCCAATGATATAGAGGATAATTTGGTTCAAGAATGTATTCATTTTCACAGTCACGTTTCCTCTAGTAGGCTAATAATACTGAAGCGAAACCTGAATCAACTTCATTACTCAATCTTTCTATGTTTTTGAGGAACCAATGTGCAACGTTTACCCAAACTTGGATATAGCTCTCCACATCATGCTTTGCACTCCAGCCACAAATTGTCGGGAGGAAGGAGTTTTTCTTATTTAAAATGTGAAAAGAATTATCAAAGGTCTTCACTGTCTCAAGAAAAACTAAACTCTTTGTCTCTTCTATACATAGAGGCAGAGATAATGAACTCCATCAACTATGACGATATTATAGATGATTTTGCCAATTAAAATCCCTTAAGAAATTGTCATCCTTGTTTTTACTTTTACTTTATGACTAATTAATTCGTTTATTTCACTTTTCAATACCTACGTAACCTATATTTAAACACTTATTGCCTTTATTATCTACTAAAGGTCTACAAATGATTGACTGTGACTTCTAGGAAGGAGGAAGGGGTGGCGCAAATGAAGTGGCCTATACTTATGAAAAGAATAAATCCGGCACTGAATAGTAGCACATTTGTACTGCTTAATATAGCCATTAATGCAGATGATGATACTCCTGAAATTGACTGGGATATCTTAAGGGGAAGAAGGATTTACCAGGAACTGCCTATACCTGCTGTAAACCAAACAGATAGAAGGAATAACACGGCTCTGAGAACTGCGCTAATTAATAACACTTTCAGGTGAAGTTTATTACTGTAATTTTATTGATTCAAGTACAGGGTGCGGCAGAAGGAATCCCCCGATTACAGAAGGCAAATATATCCAAACCCAATAAAATATGAAAAAACTTAAGTAATTCTTTGAAAATACACATGATGCCATTTACATCAACGTGTTTTGAAGAGATTGTTTATACACTGATTGAGCCTCTCTCCGTAGATGTCCATGACTGTCATTGTCATTTTGGGCGGAATAGCAAATTCCTGTTGGATTGCCTCCTTAAGAGCTTCCAAAGTTTGGGGGCTGTGTTGGTACACCTTGGCTTTCAGATGTCCCGTCTTTGGAGCCCGAAATGTATGCGAAAGGCATGCTGCGTTGCTGTCGGTGATTTGCCATTTTGAATAAATTGCACTACGGCATAAGCGCGATGCACTCCACACCAAGCCATGGATATGAACTAAAACGGCACGTAAGTTGCTGTTCAGCAATATTCACCCCGCCCCTCTACCCCCACCCACCACGTAGATATCTATCTGCCGCACCCTGTATTATTTATAAATTACTTCGAGCTTCTTTAATTTTCATTTCAAGTTCTAACTTCAAAATTTTCATTTTAATTTCATGTTCTTGTTCTAGACACACTAATCTTCTCTTATGAAACACTTCTCTAGTATCTTTCTTCTTGTTTTCAAGCGGTGAAGCTTTTGATGAGCCTGGAGAGTTGCAGATGTTGACTTCCACTCTATTCTCTACTTCTTCACTTCTCTCACACTCCATAGTCATATAGATTATTTCTTCACCGCAGTCCATAATGGGAACTTCTTCTTCCATACCAGAAATTTCGTGTGTGCGAAAGCCTGCATCATCATCAAGATTATTTGCAACAGGAAGAAACTGTGGTTTAAGCGCCGCTATTAGCTTCTGCTCGCTTTCATCCAAGGAAGGGGGCACATACTTACCTCCTCCTGTTTTGTACATTTCAACCTAATCATGTGCACTTGCTTTCTTAATTCACTTTTTTGTATTTTCATAACACAATCTAAGGCACTTCCAGTCTCTTGAAATTACATTTTTGGAATTATACTCTGCAGCAATTTCTTTCCACTCGCTTTCTTTCTGCTTAGCAGTGATGCTATCGGTCTTCTTATTCTCTATTATTGATTTATGTTTGAGCACAAGATCAATCAAAGTGTCTCTGTCTTCCTTTTTAAAATTTGCTGTATGGGATTGCTTCTTTTTCGGTGAAATGGAAGAGAAGAAGAAGAAAAAGATCCATTTGTTTTTTAACATGTTTCAATAAGTCTATGCTGTCTTTGAATTCATGGCCTTCTTCCCAAAACTGCCCTGCCAAAGCTGATTTATCTGTTTGTTTGTTCACCACGTTCCTGAAATGTTCTTTCCTTCTGATATTTAAATTTCTTTTCGTTTGGCCTATGTAAAATTTGTCACAATCTCTGCAGCTTACTTCATAAATTCTGGATTTGTTGTAATGTGGTTCTATGTCTTTGAGCTTGGATTCTTGATTCTTGATACTGAATTTGTTTACTCCTTGAAGACCTGAAATTTGCTGTATGCCCATGGATGGTATGTGAATTTTCTGTAGTTGGTTTTTTCTTTTATGTTCTCCAAAGTGCTTGTCTCTCTAACCTTCTTTTGTTTTTTGAATTTATGGACCTTTTTATCAATTACTTCAACTCCGAAAACTTTGGCTTTTGCAGTGTTTATATTCTTGATTGTATTCTATTTCATTTAGTGGGGTATTAACCAATCTGTGTGTGAGGCTATTTATCACAGCCTACTTGTGGGAAGTCGGGTTGTAACTGTTGGCCTTGATGTAGTTATCAGTATGTGTTGTCATCTTTTTAAAAATGTCAAATTCTATTTTGTTGTCTTTGTTGATGATTTTCAAGTCCAAAAATGGTAAGTAATTTTCTGTTTGAACTTCCATTGTGAAATTAATTTCTCTTTCTTGGATGTTGAGAAGTTTTAAGGCATCTTCTATCTGAATCAAACTTTAAACATCAAAGGAAATGCCTTGGTGATGTTTATTTCAAGATTACTCATGCAAAGATTGGCCAAAAAGGGTGAAAGGGGATTGCCCATTGCTAAACCTGATTTCTGTTCATAATATGCCCTTCTGAAGAAAAAAAAATTTGATTGACGAAAATTGTGATTTGCATCACAACAAATATCGATTTGTAAGTTACAAATATTCTTCTATTATTTCTTCCTCTAAACTCGTGGTCAAAAGCCAGTTCTTTAAAACATCCATCAGTATTTCTTTTGGAATGGGGAATAATGAAGCAACATCAAGAGAGACCAATTTATCTTCTGTTCCCAGTTGTGTGTCTTTTATCTTGTCAATTAGCTCAGCTGAATTATTTATGCTTAATGTTTCAAATTTTTTGAGGCCTTGGAATTTGCCTAATAACCACTTTGCTAAATTGTGTGTAGGAGAACCTATGTTGCTTATGATAGGTCTCAATTTGTTCCTGGCTTGTGAATTTTGGGAAGCCCATATATGTAGGATGTAACTTCAATGAAAATTTTAACGGAAAGAAATATGAAATGAAAGAATTGTTAAAACTGAGAAGCAAAAAAAGATTAAATTTTGTAGACATCAAATTTTTTAAACATTGCATCACACAAAATGTGGTTTCTAACTTTGTTAGAAAATGAGTGAAATTTAATAATAATTGTCCCAGCAGATAGCTGCAGAAAAGAAAGTACTGGAAGTGAAAATCAACAAGCATTATTCTAAGCTAGATGAATTGGATTTAAGGACACATGACCTACATGTAAAATATGCAAGATTAATAGGGAGTTCAGCTAGGGAAAATTTGGAAAAACATTTTTTTCATTACTTAGATTACTAGATTAAACAAAAAACAGAGAGAGTGAACAGAAAATTTGATTTTTATGCTCAAGACAAAAGAAAAAGAATGAACTGGAGATCCAAGAATAATAATGTCATCAATTTATCCAAACAAAATTTTACACCTGAAGAAACAGAACTTCTTAACAAAGGCTTGAAAACATGCATTGATTACACCACAAAGTTAGATGAATACATTGCTGACATTGGAACATATCCAACATTTGAAAGAAGAAAACAAAGAAATAGTTAGATACAAATGCAGCAAAATTTTAAGGACAACAAAACAAACAATACAGAAAGGCAAGCAGATCTATCAATGAAAAAGATGTAGTAATCCAAAAAAGCCACCAAAGGCAACAAAGTAGTCATCCTAGATAGAGATGAATATGACCATAGAATGACAGAATTATTGGGTGGTGAAGAATTTACAAAAATAAATGAAAACCCTGTGAAAAAGTGCACTTCATTAGTTAACAAGACCATAAACCTAGCTAAAGTCGTCACAGACAAAGAAAAAGAGTTAATAAAACCAAGCAACCCCACAATTCCTAAGATGTATGGGCTTCCCAAAATTCACAAGCCAGGGAACAAAATGAGACCTACCATAAGCAACACAGGTTCTCCTACATACAATTTAGCAAAGTGGTTATTAGGCAAATTCCAAGACCTCAAAAAATTTGAAACATTAAGCATAAACAATTCAGCTGAGCTAATTGACAAGATAAAAGACACACAACTGGGGACAGAAGATAAATTGGTCTCTTTTGACGTTGCTTCATTATTCCCCAGTATTCCAAAAGAAAGACTGATGGATGTTTTAAAGAACTGGCTTTTGATCACGAATTTAGAGGAAGAAACAACAGAAGAATATTTGGAACTCACAAAACTTTGCTTCAATCAAAATTTTTTCACTTTCAGAGGGGCATATTATGAATGGAAATCAGGTTTAGCAATGGGCAATCCCCTTTCACCCTTTTTGGCCAATCTTTACATGAGCAATTTTGAAATGAACATCATCAAAGCATTTCCTTTAGTGTTTAAAGTTTGGTTCAGTATGTTACAGGATCAGCTATGATCACCTCGATCAGATGACATTCTGCTTGTTTTCACTTGTTGTTGTGGACAAGTTCTAGTGTGAAGTGTGAACTTTGCAAAGTTTCTGTGAAGTCCGACTGATTTCAACATCCAAGAAAGAGAAATTAATTTCACAATGGAAGTTCAAACATAAAATTACTTACCGTTTTTGGACCTGAAAATCATCAACAAAAACAACAAAATAGAATCTGGCATTTTTAGAAAGATGACAATACATACTGATAACTACATCAAGGCCAACAGTTACAACCCGCCTTCCCACAAGCAGGCTGTGATAAATAGCCTCACGCGTAGATTAGTTAACACCCTACTAAATGAAATAGAACACAATCAAGGATATAAACACATAGCAAAAACTGCAAAAGCCAAAGGTTTCGGAGTTGAAGTAATTGATAAAAAGATCCATAAATTCAAAAAGCAAAAGAAGGTTAGAGAGACAAGCACTTTGGAGAACATAAATTTCAGGTCTTCAAGGAGGTAAACATAGAACTTCCACCAGTAAACAAATTCAGTATCAAGAATCCAAGATCAAATACATAGAACCACATTACAACAAATCCAGAATTTATAAAGTATGCTGCAGAGATTGTGACAAATTTTACTTAGGCCAAAAAAATAAAAAATAAAAAAAAATAAAAAAAGAAAAATAAATATCAGAAGGAAAGAACATTTCAGGAACTTGGTGAACAAACAAACAGATAAATCAGCTTTGGCAGCGCATTTTTGGGAAGAAGGCCATGAATTTTATTCAAAGACAGCATAGACTTATTGAAACATGTCAAAAAACAAATGGATCTATTAGTTTGGGAAAAAATTTTTATTCAAAAGAACCGTGAGAATTTGATCAACTTTGACACCACAGTGGGGATTCAAGGAACCCTGATTGAAAAGTTCTTCCACCCGCCGCTAGAGTAACAGTCGGATCAGCTGATGATGGTGGAAACTGTCCACCGAAATGCATTCTGAGGTAAATATACCTATTAAGTGAAGTTCGTGTGCAAGTTTCCGATCTCAACAATCTTTAAGTTTAAAATAAAATCAGGTAAACTGATATAACAAAGTGCCAGAATGTTTTTGTTGAATCAATTATAATTGCAATTATGATAAGCAGAAAATAAGTTTTTTAATCAGATTAAAATCGACCAACGTCAGCAGAACTACAGATTTATGATATCTTGACAATCGTGCACTCGCATAAAAATAAAAAAATCCATGTCAAATCTGCTGGCTCCAGGATTTGATCCAGGGACCTCCAGAATACGAGTCCAAGACGTTACCATATTTGGCCAACTCAGTCAGTTTGACGGTCTAGTTTGATAAGCGTATGTAAAAGAATAGTGTTATTTGTCAAATCTAAAATGTATTGCAACTTGAAATTCTTAAAATAGGCCTATGTCAACATATCACAAAATTCAGTGGAAAATAACTCCGCTAATTACTTCACAGTAATGTACTTTCTGTATATAACAGTATTCATGTAGTACTCAATTTCAACTAGATCAATGAAGTAAACAAATATCTGACTGCATTGCATCAAAGCCCT
The DNA here is from genome assembly GCA_964059195.1 of Ectobius pallidus. Taxonomy (NCBI): domain Eukaryota; kingdom Metazoa; phylum Arthropoda; class Insecta; order Blattodea; family Ectobiidae; genus Ectobius; species Ectobius pallidus. Next base: position 168,555,984 of record CAXKWD010000003.1, on the reverse strand, counting down.
CAATGATAAAAAATGCGGCATTGTAGTATAGACATGATTTAAAAAACATGTGACCTTTAATTAGTTGTTACTCTGGTACTGGTCAACCGATTTGGTCCAAAATAAATAGGCTTCTCGCCATGAACGTTATAAATGAGTACACCAAGTTTAATGGAAATCCGATAAAGCATATTTGAGTTACCGCACCTTTTGTTATATAATACCATAAAAAGGAACTAAATTGGGCATTATTACGGTACCGGCCAACCGATTTGGTCCAATGTCAACAGACGTCTTCCCATGGACTTTATAAATATGTATTCCAAGTTTCATGAAAATCCGATAAAGTGTATTTGAGTTATGGCGCCTTTAAAATAGACACTATATTGGGTTTTACTCCAGTACCGGCAAACCAATTTGGTCCAATATCAATAAGGTCCTTCCCATGGACATTATAAATGCGTATACCAAGTTTCATTAAAATCCGATAAAGCGTATTAGAGTTATTACGCGTACAGACACATGGATGGACAGACAGACATTTTCTTGTCCCCCACACAATCTCATAAAGTACCATACTGGCACTTAATAAATTATTTATTTTGCCACTTTAATCCTGTAGAATCCAAAAATAGATTTGGGTCATTTTCTTACACAATAAATTTTAAATATAATATACTGCTACAATAATTATGGTTGTTAAAAGAAATGTATTTTCAGTATTTTATTAAATGAATTATTTGTGATCACGCATTGAGCTGTTCCAAGAACTCTGGCAGATTCTCCAGACATTCTGCCTTGAATGATATAATGAAAAGAGCTTTGACTTCTGCTGGTGTTCCTGCTTTCTTGGAACCTGCAGGAATCAGCCGCTCTGATGATAAATGCCCAGATTGTTTGACACTAATTCCATGGAGACAAGGCAAATCCTTGATGTGGAATGCAACATGTGTAGACACAGTAGCACCATCCCATTTATCCTCCACCTGTAAACTTGCTGGGTCTGCTGCTGAATCCACTGTCCAGCTAGAGAGGTCGAAATATTGTGCTATAATCAGCAATTACATCTTTGTTGTCTTTGCAGTGGAAACATTTGATCCCTGGTGCTCTGAAGCCAAAGCCTTTGTTAATGAATTGGGCAAACATCTGCAGTTCGTTACTAACTATCCTCGCGCCACTGAATATCTGAGGCAGCGCATAGGCATAGCCATCCAAAGGGGAAATGCCACAAGTATTAATGGGGATGTTTCCCCCTTCTTCTTCATTAGAAGAAATATTTTATTTCTGATGTTAAAAAATAGAACTGTATTTTAAAAACTGAATAAAACATTTATGGTTTCTTAAATTATGTTAATTACACTATTCATTTTCTATCCTTTTGAAAATCATTTTATATTATAAAAAGGGGGTTTAGTATTGTGGGTACCTGTTTTCTGCCGCTCTGTTCTCAGATTTCAGCTTTGTCATTGTTGCCCGTTTTGATGTATTTGGCCTCTTCCTCTGCTTTCTACTTTCTTTACTCTTCACTGCCAAGCCTTTAAGTCTTCACACTACTTTTTCCAAGGCCACTTTTCTGTCTGCAATGTTGAGCTTCTGCCTGACGTATTTGAAAACATCCAAACCTCATTCCTTCACCTGAAACACGTCACCCAGGTCATCAGCGAGGGATGTCTCTGTGTTCTCAACAATGTTAAAAATACTCTACACATGGGCATCTAATAATGGCATTCTATCCAAAAATCTACTCACCATTACTACACAGTGTTAAAAATGAATTAAGGGGCTATGAACCAAAAAGGATATTGCTACCATGTTCGCTATAATATTAGTACAAACATAAAGCTTCTATGTCACATAAAACATGAACTTGGCACATAGTTAACTACTAATCTGACTTCTACGCATTATCCATACCACTTACTACTTCCTTTTAAGTATATTTCCACCTAAACTCTAACTCTTCCATTGCCATGTTATTCTTTCAGTACATTTATTCCACGCACCTTGCTTCATATACCTTCAGCTTATTTATTCAATTTTCTGGTGTCTCATATGAACTGGGACTTCATAACAAAAACAGAATCAACAGTGCAAGTAATTATATCAAGCAAATCTACCTCATACTCTTTTGGGACCTCTTTCTGTTTTTAGTAGTGTGGAAGTGAAGATATTGACATTGTGGCTCATCGGTAGTGAAGTTTCAAACTTACACCCAAGGTTTTTAAGACTATAAACTGATGATTTTTGGGTGATTCATAAAGAAAAAGATATTCATTTTCGTAATGTCTTTGCAGGGCTAGGATATGCCACTTATTATTTTGCGCACTTCAATTCTTTAATTTTGGTACTCACTTTCTAGTTTTGTGTCCATCTCATCTCACCAGTTGCTATGTGTCTTATTACGTTTGGTAACTGCTTGTTATGTTTACGTTTCATGCTTTCTTGGTCTAGTTTATATCTGCTGCACTTTTGTTATATATTGACGTCATGTCCATTGGGCCACATTCATGTTTATTTTTCATGTATACGTTGGGTGTTAAAGCTAGGCGATGGCGAATTCTGTACAAGGGAGTCAACAGATCAAGACCTGTTTTTGGAGTGGTGTGTCCACCTACCTTTTCTCCAGCCAAGCCTATCCTTACAGCAAGGTATGCAGATTTAGTTTAATTTATTAGTCTTTTCATTTTTCTGGTGGGTATTATTTTTCTTTCTTTAATTTCAATTTCTATATTTATTATGTTGAGTTAAATTTAATTATATAACCTACCAAAGTGAGATGGCCGACACAAGCTGTCTATTTAGGCTTTTAACAGGGTATGTTCTGTGATTTTGCTTTGAGATATCATATATTTGTTGAGCATACAGTTCTGTACAGTCGTCATTAACGTTTAAATTATGATTGCTTCCACTATCAAAATAAAACTGTTATCTTTTCACTGATTTTCAATCTATTTTTCATAATGCCGAGTTCATACGTACTTTCATTTAGGCAACAAAACCTCGGGAGAATTATTACTGTTGGGAATATATGGGTTAAAGACTGGCACAGATTTTATATTAATATTTTTGCATGTCCTGACATTCAGTAATGAAATGTTTTATGCGTAGCAACTCTGTCAATGAAGAGGCATTGTGAAAAACTGCGACCAATATATGTGTACCATGCAAGCATTGTTCAAGCATCTCATCTAAGTACCAATTTGTCAGAAGCAAGAAGACAGAATGACAAAAATCACCAGTGATTCAAAAGTAGGCTACATCCCTACTTGGATCTCTCTTGTCTGAAATGTCTAAAAATCACAAACAGTAGAAGAGTGGAAGAAAAGAGACACATCTTGCAAGATGTGAGAGTGAGAAAAGCCAACTGGATGGGACACATTATGAGAAGAGGACTCTTGCTAGATGCCATAGAAGGAAAAATAGAAGGAAAGAGAAGACTAGGAAGAAGAAGAATTGAGATACTGGATGACATCAAGAAGAAAAGAAATTATGGAGAGTTAAAGGATGCAGCAGAAAATAGAAGGAGCTGGAAAATGGAATTTTACATGGGAGTGTAGACCTGCCGTAAGGCAGAAGTACCATGAATGAATGAATGAAAAGTCTACCTTTGATGACCGCCTGCAAAATCTAGTGGTTAGCATTGCTGACTATGGATCCTCAGGCCTGAGTGTGATCCCAGTACCTCCTCGGGTATTCTCTCAAATAGGGAGGTCTGGAATAGGATGCACTCAGCCTCATCATATCAATTGAAGAGTAACTTGTTAAATATTAGCGGTTCCAGTCAAGAAAGTCATCAGTAATGGCCACAGGAGTCAGCATGCTCACCACATGCCCCTAATCCGCTACAGTAGACAGTTGGCAGGACTGGGGGCATGTAGCGAGCATGCTGACAAATGTGGCTGTTCCTGATGGCTTTCTAGACTGGAACTGTTAATTTTTATCAAGTTGCTCCTCAATAGGTAACATGAGGCTGAGTGCATCCTATTCCAGACCTCCCTATTTGAGAAAAAACCCCAGGAGGTACCAGGATTGAACTCAGGCCTGTGGATCCAATGCTAGATTATGCAGGTGGTCATCACAGGTAGGCTACTGTTTGTGATTTTTATACATTTCAGACAAGAGAGATCTAAGTAGGCCTACATAAATGTCTTCAGAAAATATACTGAAACCAAGGAAATCCCAGTGGAGATGATGACTTTCACAAAGACTGTTCAAGACCATTCAACTCATCAGCAAAATTGAAAGAGTTTTCACTACATTGAATGAGATCCATATCGAAAAGCAAACTCAACTGTTGACTGCAAAATTAAGAGAACTTACTTTCATAAGAATTGCATCCTATGTTTAACTCGCAGTCAAACGTGAAATCATGGATTCGGGAGGGGAGACATTCAACTAATAAAACAGGTTTCGGAAACATCAGGCTGCTAATTTGTTTGCTCAGTAGAATTCCATTTGTTTAAATATAATTTTATTTAAAAATATAATAATAAAAATTTGTTTAAAAAGGCTAATCGATTACCCTACAAAATTGTTATAGTCTGAATTCAAGGTTATAAAAATTGAACAGCTTCATAAGATTGCATTATTATCTTATTACTTTAAAGCCTACGAAAATTTATTTTCTTGAAACACTGTCAAAATTAAAGAAGAAACACAATATTTAATTTTGCAGAAACAAAATGCATGACCACTATGGGCAATTACAAGGTTTAAATTTTTGTTTGAATCTTTATAAAACCCTTACTGTTGAGAATTTTGATTTTATAATTTATTGACTTACACATAATATGTAGAACAACTTCCTGCAATGGCAGGTTGCTGCTGTGGACAAAGTAAACAAAAAAAAATATATAATAAGTTAACATTTAACATAGAATACATATGTTATCTTAATGTAGTTTAAATTAATTTAAGTTTAAAATTAAAAAAAAAGTGTTTAATAGGCCTATTATTAATTACATCTCATATGGTAATTTTTTGCCTTTCATTGGTTTCATTTTAAATTCTTCCACCTATCTGTACTTCTAAATGACTAACATAAATATAAACAAATGTAAAATGGAGTTCTTTTTTAGTGTAAGTATGAATTTATTTTAAATTTATTTTGTAAAAAAGGCTAAAGGCTAAAACCAAACACCCTGTACATGCATTTCCAAACTTAGGATATCATTTGAAGCAGAACATTATTATCTTTCAAATAAAAAAAGAAACAACAAAATATCTTGAACCGTTCCAGAAATAGAGCACTTTAAAGTTTTTCCGAAAATCACACTCGAGAAATGGCATCTGAGATGCCATCTTTGGTGGCCTGTAACTCGGCCCAGGGATTTTTTTTGGGCAAAACAAAGAAAATGGGTTTCTTACATTGTCCTGAATTTTAACATATATTAAATTCATTAACATCTGAGACTATGAAGGTAAGCCCCTGCCTGAATTGACATGGATTATGCCAAAGCCATTATGTCCATTTAACCACTTACCTTTTCCATAAAAATCTAATAATAATTTGTCTATTTTTAAATAAAATAATCTATTTGAGGACTGCAATGATGAAATGTATTTCTTATTTAATGTATTACAGATCCCTAAACTTAAATAGATGAATTTTTACCTTGCACAGGATATTGAATTCTCGTGGTGTACTGGTTAGTGTCTCTGACTCAGAGAACCGAGCTTGAATCCCATTCAAAGCATAAAACTGTAGGTTAGGAACAGGGAGAAAATATCGTTTGAGGTCGCCCCTTAGCTCCCCTTCTCACAACTCATCAATGGGACCCACCTGGGAAGGAGGGGTTTAAATAATTTATTTCTCCTTTCTTCTTTTCCTGTCTACCTTTTCTTCCTCTTTCTTCCCTTTCTCTCATTTCCTCTTCACCCTACCTACCTATTTGGGACCTAGGCTATTCCTAATCATAAATTTTGGATCAAGCGGTATTTGAACCTAGGTCGCTAGCTTTGAAACCAGCAACCTTGACTATACACCACGAGTGATTGCTGAGTGAGGAAGTGAAAATTCATCTAGGCTAACTTATTTAAGTTTAGAGAACTTTAATACATGCAATGAGAAATAGCCATTTTGGTGCAAGGTTCATTATGTCACATGGTGATTGTATTTTTGATTTGGTGCAATGATTATATTCATAACACTGTATCGTAACAACAGTGAGCTGCAGTGCCAGCATTGAGCAGGTTCATAGCCAGGGTAAAGGCGCATGCACACAAGACTAGGCAGCCAGGGGAAGTAGGGGAAGCAGGTTGGCAAGCAAGAGCGGGCGGAGCTTTGCTGCTATGTAACCCCAAACTATCTTAGTAGATATGATTTTGTAAAAGGGTCATTTTCGTATTGTAGTAATTGTACAGGTACAAGAATACAACAGTGAGCGCATGTTCGGCAATAAGCTGATAGCCAGGGTGAAGACTGAAGGCTAGGAGAAGATGGGGAAGTGGGACACCATGGCAACTCACTGGAAAGTGGGTGAGAGTGGGCAGAGCTTACTGGGGTGACGATCTATCTTTTGCCAGAATAGGTCTAAATGTAGATGTAGATGTAGATGTATCAGAGACATGCACAGTAAGCATAATAGTGGACCAATAATATCAACTGAACTATTTTATTTTATTAGTATGAGTTGACTAACACACTTGGACTTCACTTACCAATCATTTGGTAGGACGCATTTCACAGGCCATTCGCCTGTATCTTCAACTACATGGACATGAATGCATCCTACCAAATGATTGGTAAGTGAAGTCCAAGTGTGTTAATCAACTCATATTAATAATATAAAATATTGATTCACTTCACTGTGTTAAGTTCCAAACCATTTATGATATTAAGGGCCGATTTCACCAGTCACAACTTAAGTCAATGCTCTATTATATTTAAGTCTGATCTTAAAAGAGTCAGCATTTCACCACAGAAGTTTAAGGGGCACTTAGCTAAATTAAGCTCATTTCTGCATTCATACCAATGCAACGAATTCTGGTACAGAACTATGTTGGCTGTGATGCATTTACATACCGATAGGATTGATTTCTAATAGACCATGAACAAACGACAGTTCCCTATTCAAACAAAAGTGGGAAGGTGTTGTTTACAAGATGGACAAGAAATTAATTAGAGATCCTAATTATCAAGAAAGTGATAAGATAATGCTAGTAAAACTAATTTCAAAATGTAAGGACATTGTGGAAAATAAAAGTTCATATGGGGCGACACTAAAAGAAAAGAAGGAATGCTGGGAAAATATTACAAAGGAATGTAATGCAACGTCTCTGCACAACAGAAATGCCTTGAATCCTAGGAATCTTTGGGAAAATATTGTCACAATGCCCAGCTATGAGAAGCTACGAGAAAACCACTGACATCGAGAAAGATTGTGCCTCGCTTACTGGACGGACATAAACATGTGCCGGTGGGTGTGGCTTAGTGGAGACATGTCGCAGTGAGTGGACTATGCGCTCTGGAGGGGAGGCCTGTGGGAGGGGCTGCGCGCTAAGGGGTGTGACTGTGCACCGCCACAGACTTCCAGATTGTGCGCAGATTGAAATTTCTCATCGATTAGCTCCAGAACCTTTGACAGCCCTATATAAACCCGTGGGAGGTTGAATTGAGGAACTGAGGAACTGGTGAACTGAACTAAGACAGTGCCGTTCTGGTGAACTCAGTGCGACAGGCCAGCGAGGACTGTGGACTGACCAATGTGGCATTGAGCTGCCCTAACTTGGGAGTCAGCACAGTATGTGAACGGAGACAGTGCTGTGACTTGGAGTCAGCACAGGGGAAGTGAGCAGCAAACTGTCAAGTGAACTGGAGAACGATAAAGAGTTATCTGCTTGTATTGAGCATTGCCATACGAAATAAAGGAACCTTCCTTCTTCAATCAGAAGACAGGTGTTCTGATTTTGAACCCCCGACGAGCCCTTGTTACAATATCAAACATGACATTAGAAAAATACGGAGCCAAGAGTGCCAATCAAATTTATGCACAGGTAAGTTTCTGTTGATCTTTAGATTTATGTTTAAGTGCTTTTATTTAAGTTTAGGTTATAATCAGGTCATTGATCTTTTAAAAATTATTAAGGTAGTTTACTTCTTTGTAGATGGTGAGAATAGAGTGGTACTGAAGCTTACTCAACTGATGGATGTCACACTATCAGTTCTAGGTTGCTCGGCAGATGGTCTCTACAACCGTTTTGATAGCGATTCTGCTATTGCATCGGCTGAGACAGAAGCCAATTCAGCGGTAGTTTTTTATATGGAGCTACCAGTTGTAAACAGTGATAATGTAGACCATACCGCTGCTTCAAACACAGAATTGGAGAGTATCTCGTCATTGAGGATTGGTCCGAGTGGTCCCCCAAAAATACTCCGATGCCCTTTATCTTCTCCTCTGAAGCAGGCACTGGGTGGACAGGAAACCACTCACGAAGACACCGGCCTAATGAACGTGAGTGAAGAAGCAGGGACCAGCACAGTACCTTGTCCAACAGTCCCTTCGCTTCCAGCATCTGTTCGTGAGGTTCGCGATGGTAAATTATATTTGAGTAAACAAAAATCCACTAGACGGCGGCCTTCTCGTTTTCATCCTTCAAATGTGAAAGACCAATTGTTGATGCAGGAAAAAATCAAATATTTTAGGCTAAGCTCTCTCCACCTAAAGCAAGAAATTAAAATTCGGCAAATTTTAAGCGTATAATGGAAAAAAACAAGAAGAACTAAAAACTAAAATACTAGAAATGTAGCTTAAAAATTGCAGGACAATTGACAGATTGAGGAACTGTTTAAAAACACAGCTTACAGTCAGCTATATTGCATTATGTCCCATATCCTTTCTAAAGTGTACCAGGCCTATTTTTTAAGTGCCAGAATGGTACTTTATGAGTGTTCCATTTCGCAAGCTTGCAGTTTATTGCAAAATATGTCATGTTCAGTAGGCCTATATGTTATTATTGAATTGCAACGTTATTTCGTAAGATTTCGACTCACAAACATTACCACAGGTGTAATGTAATGTGCGGTTTATGTTTTCATTCATATTTCATTACATATATAGCCTAGAAGCCTCTTTTAAGCCTTTTTTTACACGAGGGCCTGTGAAATTTAGGCCACGCCAACTTTCAGTTATTTCTCTTAAATACAGCTTATTATTTAATTTTTGAAGTATATATTATCATGTTTGTGTTTTTAGGCGCTAATGCTCTAAGCTGAGTTATAAATTGAATAATATTGTAATATTAATTTAGTTGTTTCAGACATGTCATTGTGTAATATTATTCAAGTCTCATTTGTTTTCTCTTTGGATCATCCAGGATTATATCTTCTTTGCGAGACCTCTCGATACTTATCGATACACTTTCCAGGGATGCCATTGTATAGCAAGAAATTGTTATATTTCACATTACTAAATATCTATTGTAATGCTAATTCTTTATAATCTACCACCTTAATTATAGTTGATTTGTGCTTCAGATTTATCCTATAATCATTTATTATGCTTTAGTATAACATATCAAGTTTAACTGATTTAATTTTATGTAATTTCAAACATGGGATTTTTTGGACTGTTATATTGTCAGCATAACTGTTCTTTGGCGGTCTTCGACGAAGCGTTGTTCTCTCTGCAATGGTCGTTGCTCGCGTCTGGACGCTTTTGTCCAGTTCGCATTAACTCACAACTAACTCACAACTATTTCTTCAAAGTCGCTAATTGGACATGTTTCGTCCATTACTCACAACTTTCTGGAAAAATTATCTGGAAATCACTTCTCACAACTATCTTCCAGCGTACTTCATAAGCGGAGGGCCCACAACTCAGAAGAGCCGTTCTTGTGCTGTGCTCTGACCAACATATTCTAAGCTAAGTACTGCATATATTATAATCGCCGTGCAGCTAAAACTTGCTGTTCCCACAATCCATTATAAAGTCTTATCCACTGGACCAATGTCAGATAGCTAATGGACACGTTGTATGCATCTGAACGTGGTAATTGCAAGACTTTATAGTGAAGTTGACCCATAACGTTAATCTCCAGCTTCAAAACATCGTACAACACATCTTTCTTTCAAACATTTAATTTGAATTATTATACAACGGTTATTATTTCATTATCCTCAAGAACATTACTGAAATAACTAACTGAACTAACTTCAAGATCAACACCCCAAGAGTTCCTCAAGAACTTTGTATTTTCTTTTATTATTATTTTAGCCTTCAGCAATTCAGTTTTTATTTCCTTAGTGAATTTAAAGCCTGTGTATTATTAATAAATTTGAGTTTTTCATCGTTGTTTGCAGATTTCTTGTCTAATTTCAGTGTAAGAGGCGCAAGCAGGTTCCAATCAAAATACAGTCCACTTTTACCAGCTTCCTACCTACTCACTCTTGTCCCTTACAATGAGAATGTGTGGGGCCGAGAAATGCCTGTCTATCTGTCTGTCCATGTGTCTTTACTTGCGATAACTCAAATACGCTTTATCAGATTTTTATGAAATTTCCTTGGCCAGGAAATATTCCCAAAAAGTGAGAATTTATAAGAATCCTTAGTTTTGAGCACTTTAATGCTTATTAACGGTTCAGGTACCTTAAAATTAAACTATTTCAGTAAAATTCCACATGATGATCTAGGAATCATCATAGGAAAGTATTTACCCTTTCCTAAGAAATAATTTTTCACTTATGTTTAAAAGCAATGTACCTTGAGTCCATCTTCTTTTCAAAAATAATAATAATTTGTGATAATGTCTTTGGTTTTCTTTATAAATTTATATTTTATAAAGTAATAACTCACTCACATTTATTCAAACAGTATTACAGATAAGCAGTTCTCTATATGTAAAGGGCAATGTTAGTATGTGTGTCCTTTACAGACTAAAAACTACTAGACCGATTTACATGCTGTTTTTTGCAAAACAATCCGCATTGTCCGGAGAAGGTTTAAAGCTATTGGGCAATTCTCTGAGTGACGCACGGGACATTTGCAGGATTCAAATGACCTTAATTTTATTAGGATATAAGGTAACTGCAGCCAGACAGCTTTGATACCTTACTGATCAGTTGCTGTGTAATGTGTACCAGAAAGAAAAATCTAGCTTTATAATAACTTACAGAAAAAAAAGAAAAACTCTCTGTGATGCACGGGACTCAGAAAAAATACTCTCAGTCACATTGCTTGCTTTGATCCACATATTCTGTGAATTGAGGAGGGTCAGGGAAATTATTTTCATGGCTTGACTTCTTATAGTAAATGTTCTTCTTATTTCTGTAATTAGTTATGTTCAATTCATTATGTTGAATTTTTAATTAATCTTTTTGTTTTGTGATGCACGGGACATTTGAAATGTGATGCACGGGACACTTTTTTCCTTCAACTTCCCAGCCCATATTTTAATGACAAAACATATTCCCTGCATTATTGTTTGTTTGTTTTAGTGGATACGGTTATTTTTACAAACGTTTTCTGCAATAAGGTTACATTTAAACTTGAGTGAGAACTCTTTATATTCATTAATACATGTGTTAACTTTGTCTAATAATAGCTACCTATAAGTGGTAAATTACCATGCCATGTGTCATTACATGGCATTTATTTGTATACAAATGTGACAGTCCCATGCCAGTTCAATTTCTCAACAAATTTCTCTCATCCTGATACCAGTTTCATAATACTCTGTTCATAGTAGTCCGTTAGGTTGGAGTATAGCCATCTGTATATTGTTTTTACTTCTGCACCTGACGCAAAGAGTTTGCTGGCCAGGAATTTCTTCATGGGACCAAACAAATGAAAGTCCAACGGTGCCAGGTCTGGACTGTATGGAGGATGCTGGAGCACCTCCCAAACAAATTTGTTGATTTTCTCATGAACAGCTGCAGCAACATGTTACACCATCGGACTTTGTTTGGTCCCATGAAGAAATTCCTGGTCGGTAAACGCTTTGTGTAAGTTGCAGAAGTGAAAACAGTAGTCCTCAGATGGCTATACTCCAACCGAATGGACATCTATCAACAGGGCATTTTGAAAATGGTATTATGATGGGAGAAATATGTTGAGAAACTTGGCGACTATATAGAAAAATAGACAAAAGATGTCCCTTCATGTGTGCATTTGTTTGTAAATTGTACCTATTAAACTTTTTGTTAAAAAAAAGGCATTAGTTTTCCTCCACCCTCATAATTTTTTATCTCTGTAATGGTTCAGGATTGGAAAATTAACGTTTGGAAGTAGCCTGTTAAAACTGACAGATTCGTACTTTCACCTAATCAGATTATGAAAGTAATAAAAACCAATACACTATAGTGCTCTTCAGCCAAAAACGAGCGTCAAGGTCGCTGGCTGTCTTCATCCCCCTGACCCCCCAACTCTAAATGTTTATCACTACATTGCCAATCCGGAGAACAGGTGCACCCTTCCAAGTTCAACACCCTCACGTTTCAATACAAGAAAACTGGTTCGCTCCCCCGCCTCCAACCCTCCGAAAAGAGGGATTTAGCCTAAAGGAGCTACTGTACATCTTGAAACTATCAGTCTCTTTTCAGAAATCTTAGTGGTTGCAGGTTGTTCTGTGAGTAGCGAATTTTCAACGATATCGTTACTTTTTTGTTTTGTTTCATTGATATATGTTTTCATGTTTATTGTTTATTGTTTTATTAATCATATATAATTTTTATGCTTTGTTAGTTTTTCTATAATTTTTATTCGTACATTTATAAACGTGATGCCGGGAAGTAGAGTCCATTGGTGTTTTCATCTTTTTTAAACATAAAGTTCATTTAGTTTAGATAAAACTACAATTTTAATGGTTTACATAATAAATTATATAATCAAATTAGTTATCTACTTTTTTTTTTTTACTTACTTCGTTATCTACTACCTTCATTATCTTTCATTACTAAGAAAGTTATAATGCAAGATTATGTGCTGTGAATTTGTATTATGTTATAGTTTTAGAAAGAAGGCTATGTAGAAGGACTAAAACATATTTTTAAATAACATGTATTCTTAAATTCGTACCGAAAATATTATTAACGTCTGAAAAACTTCATTTTAACTTTTGAATAAATTGCCAAACTGCCGCCCCTGAAAATTTGCCGCTCTAGGCTGCAGCCTACTTAGCCTATTTAGAAATACGGCCCTGCTCCTAATCTTACTACAACAGTAAAAAGAGGATTTGAAAAGGATGGTTGGATAGAGTTAGCAAAGAATAGGGTTGAATGGCGGGCTCAGGTATGCGCGGCAATGAACCTTCGGGTTCCATAAAATAGATAATATCCTTTCGCTTACTGAGGAATTGTTTGTTGCCATTAAGTAAGTAGGTATATATACATAGCATACATACAATACTGTCTAAAATTAAAATATTCAATAGAATTATAATTTATAACAGTTATTCGTATTGGTCATTCGTTACATTGCAAATTGTTTTAAAAGAATTGTGTTGGAAACAGAGGGTCAAATGTTTTCAAAAGATCCATAACACTGAATGAATCGACTGGTTTATTGCTTTTTGGGAATTCCTGGAAGAAATCTTGACCTTCCTTCAGTGCTTCTGTCATCATATTGACAACACTGGTTTGTCCTTGACGCTCGTTTTTGGCTGAAGAGCACTATAGTAAATTCAAGAGGACAGTACACATTTCAAGATCTTATATTCTGACGTGTGATGCACGGGACAAACAAACAAACTACGTTTGTGTTGTGCAGAGGAAACAGATCTACATTTGATTGAACTGAAAATTAGTGGTACCTAATAATATAAGTCAAATAGAGTTTTCAAGCCAATAGCTGCTTTTGTTTTTTCAGAATATTAAAAAATTCATGTTTTCTGTGATGCACGGGACACTAGTGCGAAGCTGCAGGAATGGGAGTATTAAAATGTTTAGTGTGTGGTTGTTGACATGAATTTTTTTATGATAATACTTAGTTTTCTTGTAGTTTCATCATATGTAATTGTTAAAAAGATACTGTGAATAGTTATTTTGTTACAAGTGTTTAAATATTGAGTATAAATTGATACTTTTCCCTCCTCTTGTTATTTCAAACATTAGAAATTTATTACTAGTGTATAATAGTAAAATATTGATTACATTTTTGTTTTTACAATAATTTAATATGTCTTCTTCCCACTCATAATAAAAGAAATACATTTGTTGCAATTTCAAAATTTGCTCCCATGGTTTCACTTTCCAGAGAATTGCCCTATTGATATCCTTGATGTGACAGGAGAAAGAAAGTTAGGGGTCTACTTTCTCAAAACATTACACTCAATTCTTCAAATGTAGCCTAATTCATTTCTCATGACAACCTTGTTTTCAGTATTCACATAGGACATTTTCAGTTGCATTATACTGAGCTTTGACAAGTAAAATATCGGGTGTGATGCATCACATAACTTTTACTACCATGGACATGGAGCATATCATTTTCTCACTCTGCATTTTGATGTAGAATAGGATGAAACATTTTTAGTCCTATATGCGCAGTAAAATTTTGTGTCCCAGATTTTCGGCCAAGAATATGTGAAAGTGATATTGGGTTTCTTTTGATTTTAGCCCAAAAGGTTGTATGGCAACATAAAAGTGGGAAACACAATACCCTTGTAAACACAGCAAAATGTTATGTTATCGGAATTTCTGTTTCTTCTTACTTCAACCTCTACCAGGTATGGTGTCTAAAAGCAATAGGTTGCAAAATTCTAAGTCTTATTGAGCGATAAAAGCCAAATCTAGCATTTTCTGAAGGAATAGTTTTGAGTGTGATAATTTGTTGTTCTTTGCTTCAAAACGTGGTATCCCTATATACAAGGAGTTACAGCTTGGAAATCATAAGTCCTCCATAATTTAATTTTGAATTACACACATAATACAAAACCCGGGCAAAGCCGGTCCTTTTCAGCTTGTTTAATATAATTGCTAATTGATTGTGTTGGCTTTCAAAATAAAATGCCAAAATCCAACACCTTCAAGATTAACAATTTTTAATATTACACAAACACAAATTTAAATAACAAGTTTATAGTCTAAGGTCAGAGATTTAAGAAGAGCAAATAGGCCTACTGTATTTCTAAAAGTTGTCTGGTTTCATATTCTTTGTGATTACTACAATAGTTTGTAAGTATTTAATTGAAAATAATGTACAGTCCTATCCTGGAGGGCAGGCCGAAACGTAGTATTTGGTTTTACATCTTATTGTTTATCCACTATTATAAATCAGTGACATTAAATTTATATTATTTTTTAAAGTATTTAATAGCCAGTTTGTTCAATTAACTCTTTTGTTAATGTTCTTTATTGACATTCAAGAACAAGGGCTTATTTTAATTATTAATTACTTCCTTTTCATTGTTAACTATGTGAAGACCTAGTAAAAGATTGTAAAATGTTTTATATGTAATTAATTTCGTGTTCATTTTTTGTGTTCTTTTATTAATTATATTTTAAACTTTGAACTTATAGCTGACATCCAGGAGAATCATGAGCACCTACCTGACTTCTCTCAACAGGTTCGTCAAGGGAAGAAGCAGTCTGACATCAAGATCATCTGGAGGAACAGGATCATTCCTTTTGCGAAGCAAATTGTGTAATACAGCTGTTGCTACTATGACTGCCATTGCAGTACTCAATTTGACGTTTATTCCTAGCGAGAGTACAGGGAAACGTCGCTTCCAACAGCCAAAGACTCTCTCCACAACATTCCTGGTGCGCATCTGTGACTAATTGTACAGTTGTTCATAGGGTAGTGTCGGCCGATCTATAGACATCATTAAATAGTGCAAATTTTGTTAGCCACTATCTATGAGGAGGACACAATAGCCATAGGACCCACCATCAAGCAGTGCTTTGTGGGAACAACTATTAAATATGTGCATGTCATGTGCACTGCCTGGCCAGCGAGCTATTACATCTATTATTTCCAAATTTGTATTCAATATAACTTGGGTCTTCATTGAAAAGTAGTTCTTTCTGTTTCTAAATACTTCGGCTTCGTTTCCACCAGGTGAACAGATCTTAATATGCGTGCAGTCAATAGTGCCTATACATCGCAGAAATGTTGCAATGTTGTATAATTCCCTCCTCTTTATTTGGGAATTTGATGTATTCATTCTTCAAACCTGCAATTGCCTCAGACACTCTTCGGATTATCCTGTTTGCGGTTGATACATTGATGCCGGAAAAAATCAGCTACCGATAACTGAGTTGATCTTGTGGCGTAATAATGTAGGGCACAAAGCAGCTGGTTCACTGGAGAAACTGCTTGATTCCTAGAAAGTAAAATGAACTTCATGCATTCACAGTTAAATTATTCAAAAATCATAAGGGATTGCGAGCTACATAGGACCTAGAGCATAGGTGAGCAACTGAGGGGAAACGTTTTAGTCCCCATCCCTTGCCGTGACGTAAGAAACCTGTTCTTCATGTTCAGTGTCACGTCGAAACTGCTTTATGCTGACGTCAAGGGCGACTGTAGTGGGAGAAATTCCCCTACCGCACAGTGACACGATGTGCCACAGATGCGCACCCATGGCCTAGAGTATTATTAAAGGTTATGTAATGTGGTGAACTGAATTTTACTAAACGATTTTCTTTTCTATTTTGTAATTTACGCAGGAACTACTTCCTCATTACATAAATTAAATTAAAAATGTAACACTAGGTCCACTCACCTATTGGTCGCAAACTCGAGGGCGTGCTCAATCTTTTCCAGAATTTCGTTGGCTGATGCTTTGCTTAGACGAAAACGTAGTTCAAAATCTTCATCATCTAGATCAGTAAATAATTACTTCATTTTCTGATCAACTTCCTAGTCTATTTCATGGAGGTGGGTCAAGATATTCCTCTCCTTCACTATCATAATGCATTCCATAGCCATTCTAGCCGCCATTTCGACCACACTTAAATCGCTAACAGGCCGAAATCGAGCTCTTAGGTTTAAGTGTCTATCAGCTCGCTAATCTGTGATTATGAACATGGTGAAATGCATTATTAGCTAAGTCTTACTTAAACCGATTTTAAATGGGCAGTTAAAATTAAGTATGGCTGGTGAAATCGGCCCTTAAAATATCAACTGAACTATTACCTGTCTGACAGCAAGATTCAGAGTCCAGTGGTTAACTGTTAATACATCACAAATGAACAGTGTAACAAATCCTGAAGCAATTGCAGTTTGATTACTGGAACAAACCTAGAGAAAAAACAAGAACAGGTCTCCCCTTAAGCTCCTCCTACTCGACTCACTATTTAAACAATGAGAGACATCTAGAGTAAACACAGAACAACTCTGAACCTGAGGCGGAGCAGGCAGAATCATATGACAAGTGACGAGTGAAAGAAATTAAGATGGTTATAAAATCACTTAAAAGTAAAAGATCATTTGGATATGATGAAATTCCAACGATAATATTTAAATCCTGTACAGACTCAATTAGCAAACCATTAAGCCATCTCTGCAATGTATCTCTGAAAACAGGCATTTTTCCCAGTCGTCTTAAGTACTCCATGATTATACCTCTTTTTAAAAAAAGGAGATAAAAAATATTTTTCTAACTACCGTCCAATATCTTTACTAACAGCTTTTTCTAAAATTTTTGAAAAGGTCATGCTCGTGCGTTTAAGTAAATATTTAGAACAAAATAATATTCTAAGCCCTGAACAGTTTGGATTTAGAAAAGACCTTTCAACAGTAAATGCACTGCATAATTTTACAAATGAAATCCTGTAAGCAATAAATAAGAAATTACATGTAGCAGGCCTTTTTTGTGATTTGACAAAGGCTTTTGATTGTGTGAATCATAAAATATTGTTAAGAAAACTAGAGTATTATGGAATAAATGGCATTACTTTAAATTGGATAAAGTCTTATTTGACTGATAGGAAACAAAAAGTATGTGTAAAATCAGCTGTTTTGAACCAAAATTATTTTTCTAATTGGGAGACAATTAATCATGGAGTTCCGCAAGGTTCAATTCTAGGACCTTTACTATTCATAGTATATGTAAACGATTTAGCATCTTATGTAAAAACAATATCAAGACCAACACTTTTCGCAGATGATACACGCATAATCATTACTTCTGAAAATCCAGAAAATCTGGAAATATATATAAATGATACATTAAGGCATATGGATGTTTGGTTTGTTGCAAACAAAATCTGTCTAAATTTGAACAAAACAGTACTTATAAACTTCAAAAGAAAAAATTCCAGGGATATAAATTTAGATGCTGTATGCAATAATATTCCCATAGCAAAGGAGAGCTCAACTAAGTTTCTGGGTTTGAAGATTGATGAAAATTTAAACTGGAAAAATCATATCGAATATGTAGTACCAAAACTGAGTAGTGCATCCTATGTTTTGAGATCCCTAAAAAATCTAGGAAATATAAACATGTTGATAACTGTTTATTATGCTTATTTTCATTCTATCATGAGCTATGGGATAATTTTCTGGGGATGTTCTCAGTGGCGTAGCAAGCTTAGGTGGTACCCGGTGCGGAAAATTTCTTGTCCCCCCCCCCCGATTTGAATTATTAAAAGATGGAACAGTTCCAAGTGTTATGTTTTGGATAGTCAAAGGTAATCCCACGAGAGTTTAAGAGTTTATCGATATATGCAGTTGCAGCGAATTTATCTGATGTAACTCGTAAACTCAACGGATTACTTTGTTATATAAAAACAAAACTAAGCTCCGAAATCATGGCATACTATGAATCAACCATCCATAAAGCAATTCCAGTTACCATGTTGTCGCCATCTTGTAACCAGTGCTACCAATGGTGCATATAAGACATAGTTAACCTAATTCAGCCAATTTTGTTAGGATTAAGGAAAGACATACATATCAAGCACATTAAGTTAGGCTGTACATTGTACATTGTACTGTTAAACGACAATAAATGCTATTATTATTGTTATTATTATTATTATTATTATTAATATTATTACTATTATTATTATTAATCTAAAGTACGTTATAGACAGACAGATATACATTGTTTTCGTGAGCGACAGATTCACGAATTGTGGGTGTTACCGTTAATAAAACAAACATCTAGGCCAAAATACACTCCCGAAATTGTGCAAAGTTTTATTTCTGGTGAGATTTTTTTAATAATATTTTATTTTGTTTTCCAAGCGAAATCCCGAATTTTGGGAAGATGAATTTTGACAAAAGGACAAAATGTTGTATTTATGTCAGGTACCTTTCATAGGCGTAACGAGGGGGGGGGTTGGGGGTTTGAACCCCCCCCCCCCCATTGATTAAAAAAGGGAAAATCGTACTATTTATTTCATTATTGTGACATATCACTTTTTTTAAAAATCTGCTTATAAATTACTTAATATGAGTTTAAAGCGTGGGAAGCTTAAAACTCGTTATTGCAAATCTAAATTTTTAAAATTTTCCGGGGGGAGGACCCCGGAACCCCCCTCTCCAGATGATATAACCCCCCCCCCATATGGTCGGCCAGGTTACGCCTATGGTTTAGTCTTAGAGATGTACCATGTAATATCAGTGATGACACGGTTAAGTTTTTAGGCTTATGGATTGCAAGTTATCATGGGAACCTCACATTAAGTACATTGCTAATAAACTTTCAAGGGTCATATATTTATTAAGAAATTTGAAAAACTGTGTGCCTGACAGTTACGTAAGATCAGCATATTTCGCCTTTTTCCAAAGTATTATTTCATATGGAATTTTACTTTGGGGAAACAGCAGTTACATTCAAAAGATTCTTGTGCTACAAAAAAAGGTTGTTAGGATTATTACAGATTCGGAAAATATAGAACATTGTAAGCCATTATTTATTAGGTTTGGGTGCTTAACAGTAATTAACTTATACATATACCATGTTTTGGTGTACACTAAAAACAGATTACCAGATTATTATTGTAGGAAGGATGTACATACTCATAATACCCGTAATTGTAAGAGAATTTATGTGCCTTTTCAAAGACTCTCTAAATCATTAAACAGTTTCGAAATACTTGGCCTAAAAATGATTAACAAACTACCAATAAAATTTATAGAGTTACCAATAAAACGATTTAAAAATGAACTATATAGCTGGTTAACGAAGACACCTTTTTACTCTGTGACAGAATTCTTTGAATGTGAACATATTTTAGTGTCTCGGGTTTAAGTTGATGTTAATATAACATTGACTTTATATTACTATTTTATTTAAAGAATGTAAAATTGGAATAAGAACTTTGTTTCGCTTTTCTTGTGATATTTAATTATCTCTCATTTATATAATGTAATTTTAAGAATGACGTTGTCTATTACTGCAAGTTCAATGACAATAAAATACTTATTATTATTATTATTATTATGGTACCTTTCAAGATGTGAACCGAAGACTGGAGACAGGTTTCCTTATTTTTACATAAAGAAAGTTTTCTTGAAAACGGCTCTAACGTTTTTCTTTAAATTTTGCACGTGGGTTGCTTATACTAAGAGCTAAAACTTTTATTTGAAACACTTTTTCTAAATAATTCTCTGAAGGGTAGTTATAAGCCACCCATTCTGAATACGCGCTCTTTGCGCTCTTGCAACAGAAAATCGTACGAAAACAAAATTTGGTATTTGGGTTAGGTACCTTTTGGGGACGTGACACAATGATTGGCGACGACTTTCTCTTATTTTTAAGGGGAGGCTAACTTTTATTTGGGCAGAGGATGTTATGTGAATTATACATCATTTTTTATGGGTTGATCCTAATAAATTTCATAAACAAGTAATGTATTTTACGGAACTGTATTATTAATAATCTATTCTTAAATATGCGCACATACCAGTTCGAAATCTAGATTGCCGGAGACTTCGGGGTAAACTCACATTCGAAGTTTATTTTCGTCCAAGTCATGACTGCCGTAGCGGGTAGAATTGGTTGCGGCTTGAGTGATATAAAATATCAATTGTTGAAGTCTCATTTAAATTAATAAAACTGCAGAGACAAGCATCGGCAGAAATAAACACCCCTCCCCCTAACCATAATATTATTCTTCGTATCTACACAGCGGCCAGCTCAGCCGCGTTTTATTATTATTACCTTTATTGACCGCATTTAAAACTAAAATAAGTTTCATTACGCATGTTGACTTGTAGAAAGTTGTTAGAAGCTTATTTAATTATTTTAAATAATATTATTTTCTTTAAATTCCCTTGAACGATTTTTTTACTTACAAAAACACATTTTTATTTTGTCACCCCCGGGTGATGGCACCCGGGGCGGCCCGCACCCCCCTTCCTACGCCGATGTTCTACATATTGTAAAAAAAAAATTATTTTGCAAAAGAAGGCTTTACGTATTATAACTGAGACACAAAGAAGGCAGTCATGCAGAGCCATTTTCAAGGAGCTAAAAATCCTACCTTTGGTTAGTGAATATCTTTGGCAAATATTAAACTTTGTGATAGACAACATAGATAATTTTGAAACTAACTCTGACCTACATAATAACAACACTAGAAGGAAATTAGATTTACATATTCCCAGGCCAAATCTCAGCTGTTATCAAAAAGGGGTTTACTATTCTGGAATTAAATTCTTTAATAAACTTCCAAAAGAGATTAAAAAATTTACTAACAAACCAAAAGAAATGAAATTATTGATTAAGAAATATTTAAATGCACACAGCTTCTACTCTATTGATGATTTCATGACAAATAATATGTTAATAGGTTAATAGTTTATAAATGTAATTCTGTTTAATGCTTTGACAAATTCCACATCCTAGAGTCATCAGACTTTTATGGGATCTATGGAATGCTTTCTTACTTTACTTTTACTTTACAAGTGAATGAGGTTGTTGCGGTGTTGTACCGTTAACGGACCGCACTGCCTCGCTAAAGATATGTACTTCGTTTATTCCTTTGTGCGCTTAAAATCTATTACGTATAGGTCTTTTCTGAAATCACCATTGGAAAGCTGAATTTATTTGGAAGCCAACTGTCCAAATCCCATATCTGTATGATGCTCGGTTGAGGAGAAAACGACTTATTTAAAAACATGAAATACCTTAAACAATGCTTGCTTCTTCCTCTGTTACTGAGTTATCAACACCGCACGTTGCATAACATTCTGTTGGCTTATCATTATGTTCAGAGTTGATTTGTGTTTAGTATAGGTGTGAATGGTAGAACTACTAAAAATTTAGAGAATTTTCTTTTCCCTTTCTCCTCTTTCTACTAATCAATCCCTTTTCTCCTTTACCCTACCTATCTATTCCTACCCTATAAATTTTCGACCTAAGGAGATTAAAACATAGGACTGCTAGCATGATAGCCAGTCGTCTTACCCACTATGCCATCGAGTGATCATTGCAGTGTGAAGCGAGAATTCATCAATTTAAGTTTAGAGACCTGCATGAAATAGCGGAGATTGATAATTTCGTATGAACTGCAATTGTGAAATGTAGTTTTGGTTCAAGGGAAGTTTTAATTCATACAAGGGTAGTTTTTGTTTTATTAATTAACTCGTCTTGAAGGTGGCAATGAAATCTAAAACTCTCATTCCCAAATCAATCTCTACCATCACGTGGTGGGTCCTGAGTAATGCTAAAGATGATTGGTGATGATTTGGTACAATAATTATTTTCGTATTGTAGTATTTAGTGTGGATGCTTTGGTACATGGGTAATTTTTGTATTATAGTAATTAGTGCAAATACTTTGGTACGGCACGAAAAGGCTGGTGGCTAGGGGAGCAGGATAAGTGGGCCGTCGCCACAGCAATGCAACGGCTGGAGTAGGAGGAGCGGGAAACAATAGTCTTAGGTCACGCACTAATCTCCTACCACCAATGGGACCCACCTGGGAAGGAGGGGTTTAAGGTGGGGAGTAATTTAAACAGAAGCAACTAGATGGCTCTCTTTTTGAACTACTACCAATGCCATCTATCGTGGGAAAGGTGAAACTGGGAAAAAATTAAATCATTTATTTCTCCATTATCCTTTCTTTCTCTACCTTTTCCACCCTTCCCCTCCCTTTCTCTCACCTCCTCTTCGCCCTACCTACCTATTTGGGACCTATTCCTGTTCCGTAAATTTTGGATTGACCGGGATTCGAATGCGTGACCACTTGCACTGTAACCAGTACCTTAACCACTACACCATGAGTGATTGCTGAACAGTGAATTGAAAATTCATCTATGTGCTTGCTGAACGGTGAATTGAAAATTCATCTATTTAAATTTAGAGAGCTTTAATAGGCCTACATGAGAAATAGTCATTTTCGTGCAAGGGTCGTTTTTTATAATAGTGAAATATTATGTTGGCTCTGAAGAGAGCTGTACATGTCTGGCTTTTGGGTCTGTATGTATAAGAAGATCCTCTCACATATATATATATTACCAATTATCAGTCAATGTTGTGATCTAGGCAGCAATGAACTAAACAACATAGCCAACCAAACAGAACAGACCTATGGGAAGAGCACTATCTCCTTAGATATACAGTTTTCCTTCCTGGAACTGGAATTTTCATTAAATGTACTTTCTTTTGTTCAAGGAACTGATTCAGGGGAGAAAAAACTCGTTTTTATAACTTTATCTTGTACTTTTACAAATTTCAATCAGTGTGTTTTTATTATGCATAAAACACGCCAGCCATATTAAGGTTCTGAGTGAAGTAGGATGAGCAACTGTGAAGCAGGATGACCAACTGATCTTCTTGCATTAAGGTAAGTAGTGGCAGGTAGATTCTATTTTAGTGGCGGTTAGGTTAGGTTAGGTTAGGTTAGGTTGGCTAGGTTATGAACAGTGATATTAGTTTTGTAGGGCATAACGAATCCACACGTTTAGAAAATGTGCTATATTATACCTCCAGTGAGGTTTGTCGTGTTGATTAACCTGTTTACCCACATAAGATGGCCGTCAGTTATATGTTGTTATCATAATTACGTATTTTAATGTAAGAGAATTACGGGATATATTCTTATATATAAACTAATTTTGCACCTAATTATAATCCTTGCACCTAGGGACACATTTTCAACATTGTTCCATTGAACATCTGTGAAATTCACATAAGTGTTTTAATTAGTGCATAATATAATTTTAACACATACACAATACAACTGCTACATAGTGACTTCCCATAAATAACAATTGTGCAACTGCTGTTATTGTAATCTTTTTATATATTACGGCTGTTGACCTTCTACATACAACTATTGGGAACTAGTGCCGCAGCTGCTGCATGGTGATTTTATATACTACGATAGTACGCAGTGTTATTTAACTTCAGTGTATCCCAAGTGGCTTATACATTTCATTTATAAGTAAAATTGAGGGTATAAGGTGAATATATTTGTCAACTTATTGGGGTATAATGTTTATTTTTGCACCAAAAATTTCTTGAAAACCTATATTTTATTATACAAAGTACCAAAATCATAATATGAAGAATTACTTTAAGAAATATGGAGTTAAAGCTGGCTCCCTTTGAACTTGCTCAGTTATCTTTCAAGAATGTATTTTTTAGTTGGCTAGACAGCTTGTACAGAACCAGCAGAGACAACTTCTACTCAGGTCATTGTTAACAGCATCTTTTGCTCTGTGTATTACCTACATTTCATCTTAATCCATCAAGTGAGTTTATTTTAAAATGCATATTAAGTTATCGTAGTCATAACTGTAACATTAGGGTGGTCCTTATTTTTGAAGTTTTGAAATGTTATTGCCTGACCCTCTTATTTTGTTCTATGATGTAAAAAAATATGTTGTTAAAAGTTTCATTCAGATTAGACGATATTTAGAGGTCGTTCAATCAATCGGAAATACTGAATTTTTTATAATGCCTATGATTTTTCCAAGAATTGTGAAAATTGAATATGGCAGCAGCAATTAATTCTAGATAGGCCTCCACAACTTGCTTACTTGGCTCTGAAGAAATTGAAAAGAAAGGATCCAAATTACCTTCAAATAAACAAGTGTTACCTGTCTTTTTCTACCACCATAAAACCTTAAAGAAAACAGTTCGTGAGAAGTGTTGGACCATTATGAAGGAAAATTCTGTGTTTTGGGAAAAGGCTCGTCTTCCCATTTGACACGAGCAGGATCGTATACAACAACTGGAGTCCATGTAAAGTGGACTAAGCTGCAGAAAAATTCCAATAGGAAAATGTGCAGCAAAGCAGTGAAACTCTGTTCTTAAGAGACCTAGACAATTTATTAGATATTGCTCATCAGGAAGCCCTCCAGATGATCAAGATTCCAGAGGACAAGGATTTTCCTTTTGCAGAAAGAGAACCTGGTCGCCATGGTTGCGTTGGGCAAGTCGATCGAGTGTTAGCATTAAAAGAAATGAGAACCAAACAACGGAAACTATTAAAAAAATCCATAAGCAGAAGAAGCAATATATGACTCAGACTGAAAGTTCTGCACTAATTCCCTCCAGTGATGAACACACTGGAAGTAACAGTGATGATTCGGAACAGGAGGAAGGAAAAGCAAGTTCTGAACAAGCAATGGCTACAGCTACACCTTCCACTTTCACTTCTTCTAGCCGTAAAGGGGCACATACGAACATTATAACACCATCTGTTAGCTGCAACTGCTGAGGATCTTGGCCACAGAGTAGATGGTCTTAATATAAAGTGCGGCGGGTTGGTTTTAAGAGTTTGTTGGGCGCCAGATATAGATATTGACTATATCAAGATGTAAATGTAGACCCTCCGGTAGCATCAAAGTCAGTTGCGAGCAGGTTTCGTCTCTTCTCAAGGCGGGAACGGTAGGCTTGCAGATCAATGACACTTCACTTTCAAAAAGACATTACATTTGAATACCAGGCTTTTATTCGTAATAATTATCGAGTTCCAGTTGGCAGAAATACAAGTTATACAACAATTAATATAATGCTTGTTAATTATTATTGGTGAATTCTTTAATAGCAAACTGATGTAATTTAAAAGTTCGGCTATTATTGATATAAAGTTCTTCGTAAAATCTCCAAAGATAATATTTTGTTGTAGGGGATAGTTTTTTTTAAAGTCCAATTTATTATTCACTTGAAAGTTACTAAGTATGAAGTATCCCGTGGACGAAAAATTTTCTAAGTCCAATAATTATATATATTGTCAAAATGTTTAAGTATATTATATTATTATTATTATTATTATTATTATTATTATTATTTATTTTTTTTTTTTGGGGGGGGGGCCACCACCACCCACGGAGATCCTCGACCATAGGCCACACTCCGCTCCCAACAACTGTTCGGCGTAGCGTTCTTTTGCTCTTTTCGTTCTGATGTGTACTTAGCTAGGGGAAATGGTATGTTAGAGCTGGCTGTTTGTTTCAGCACTATAGAACTGTGTAACTTTGTCTGTGTTGTCGTTCTGTCTGTCGGGGGTAGTGTCTCCGATCCGGCATTCACCTATAGAATGAGGAAAACCCCGTAAAACCTCACTCGGATCGACTGCTATGGGTGAGGCCCATAGCAACCCGTGCACTTTAGACTAATTGGTCTTTAATTTAGGTGCTCGGTTAGCCCCCAGGAGTCTGAGCAATCTCCTAGGGTGCGTGTCTCTCTATCGTGTAGTCTCGAAATTGGTTTGTCTAGACATCGTCGAATTCTTGTTGTTTGCGTATACATATTACGCGAGTTTATAGTCTTTAAATGCTTCGTTTGCTTGTTGTGTGGTCCAGAATGATAATTCTGGCGGCCATCTTTCTCCAGCTTGAGTGGCTATATGTATAAGTTCCCGACATGATTCTCGAAATTGCGGGCACGTATAGAGTGCATGATACATTGTATCTTGTTCACTATCCTCGCAGTAGCAGAGGAAGTCTTCTGCTAAATTGAACCTATGGAGGTTTGCTGTAAAGTACCCATGTCCGGAGTAAAACTGAGTAGTCGCGTAATCTACCCATAGGTGTTTTTGTGTGAGCCTAACCCTAACGCTTGGAAAGTAGTCTTTTGTTAGTAGTCCTCGTGGTGTTTCTTTCCATCGCCTTTCCCACACGGCAATTGTGTGTTTTCTGAGTTGGGAGTTAAGCTCCGTTTTGTTTCTAGTTTGGTATATGTGTTCTGTGATTTCAGTGTCTCCTATCCATGTGGGATGGTGTTTCCTTAATTTATAGGAGGTGATCTTTTCCTCTAGTACGATGTCAATTGGAATTTCTCCAGCGATCACGGCGAGTGCGTCACTTGAAATTGTTGAATATGCTCGCGCTACCTTTAGCAAAGCTTTCCGTTGTGCGGAGAGCAATTTGTTTTTGTGCCTAACTAATAGATATGGTGCCCAACCGTGGGCTGCATACGTTATCAGTGCGACAAATACTGCCTTGTACAATGTTTTGTAATTTGTGTATTTATAACCCCACGTTTGGCCAGATAATTGTCCTAATGCATAAAATAACCTGACTGAGGAGGCACAGATTTTATTTACTTGCGCTTCTAGTCTATTTCGTTCCTGAAGTTCAACTCCTAGGCATCTAATTTGACGGACACACCGTATGGTTTCGCCTTGTGTGCGGATTTTCAGTGGTCTTCTAGGGTGAAGCTTTCCTTTCAAAACAAGAATTTTGGTTTTCTCCGTTGAGAGTTTTAATTTAGCCTTACTACACCAATTGGTGAACTGCAACATAGTTGTGGTCCCCTTTCTTTCTAGCGCTGGTCGACTTTCGGCCTCTATTAGAAATACTATATCGTCTGCGAACGCTATAGGTTTAGCTTCATTATTTCCCCTTATAGTTGTGATGGCTTCGTCAAAAATTAAGTTCCAAAATTTCGGTCCTAGTACCGATCCCTGAGGGCATCCTTTAGTTACGAATTTCGATTTGCTTGAGGAGTTATTTTTCATAATAACTTCCCTATTTTGGAAGTAGTTCCTAATTACTTCGTAAATGTTTGAAGGATATTCTATTTCTCGTAAACGTTTTAGAACTAGGGGCCACCATACATTATCGAAGGCGCCTTCTATGTCTACGAATATGCCGAGCATGTATTTTGAATTCGAGTTTCGAACAATGTCTTGTAACTTCGTTATGGCGTCCTCCGTGGACCTATTAGGTCGGAATCCAAATTGAACTTCGGAGTACGACGCTTCTAGTTTGCCAGTTAGTCTGGAAAGAAGAAGTCTTTCCAACACTTTTCCTAGGACTGGGAGCAGGCAAATTGGTCTGTACAATCTTGGATTACTTGCGTCCTTGTCTTTGGATTTTAACAGGGGGAATAGAGAACCTTTTTTCCACGCGTTCGGGAACATCTGTAGTCTGAGGCATATTATTGTTAGAAAATATTCTAAGTAAAATAAATTGTCTCCGCGAACAACCACGGTGCTATGGGACCAAGTGCCCCTGACGACTTGTGATCGCAGATTGATGATTCTTACTCTATCATAAATTTTAACAACTGAAAAATCCATATAAGGACCGGCCTCTACAGCAATAATCTTAACCCCACGTGACTATTCTGATATATTTAATTGGAAGCTAATTATTCTCCTATCAGCCAATAGTATAAGACTAACTTTCTAAAGAGCTTATGGATTTCCCTACACCTTTTCACAAGAAACCCATTAAGTGTTTGATTATTCTCACCTCCGAGAAGGCCTACGCGATAACCATCAGTTTGCCATTGTGCTAGTGAATATTGGTATACACACTTCTTTTCATACAAAAGACTAGTGTCTTAACATAAATCTTAAATTACCAGTTCTTTAGAAATATACAAATGAAGTTTCTGCCTATACAGTTAGACCATTGTTTAAAGGGTTGATACCTGGCAGCGTTATGACCGTAGTGGCTTGTACTCATGTTACGGGAAATTCCAGTGCTATTCGGCCATTCCCTCACATCTATGGCTTATTCAGAACAGTGTAATTATTTATAAATTCTGTTTGTTCATTACTATCAACATTAGGTAAATTATTAACAATTGCAATGAAATTTCATCCTGATTCTGCTTATTTTGATACCACACATGACTATTGGCAATTAAATGCTATTTTATGAATAATAATTATCCTTCATTTAATCACTTAGTGTTTTAATATGAGTATATTTTAATTAATATTATTTAGTCTTGGTGGGCTACTCAGAACTGTATTAAAAGACATCTACTATATGCAGATATAGACCCGTGTAGAATTTGAAAAGACTTTAAAAGAAGTCCTTTAGACAAACTCATCCCTTGTTATGCACTGAGATGGTAAACCTCTTCCAGACCTTACTGGGAATGAATGACTACCAGTGATTGTGTCTAGTATAGGAGTAAATAAACTATTTGGTATACCAAAGTTGCAGTAAAGTATTGAAGCACAGGCTGAAGTAAGCAGTACTGTCCGCAAGCGATTTCTTGGGCGCTCGGCTCCCTAGTCCTCATTCGGTAGGTTTCGTTCAACTTTGTAGGTAGAGCTGACAACAATGAAACACGAAGTACGCTATACACCCTGACATCTAGTGGCTTCAATACTAAGCTTTCATTCTGTCTCAAGATCCTTATTTATTTATTTATTGATAATATCTTTTCTGACGCATGGAGTTATGGAGAAAAAATACAATATTATCTTTTCTGACCCATGGAGTTATGGAGAAAAATACAATCTTTCGAATTGCTGATTTCACAAACACTTCATTGTACATCCAACACTTTCCTCACCTCTTTAAGAATTCCGTATTTGCTAATTTCTGATGATCCCATGAACTCTGATTCAATTTCATGTACTGAAAGTTGAGCGAACTTTTCACAAAACGTATTAAATACGTTTAAAATTAGGCCTATAGTTTTCTCCACTTTTAGATGACTTACCTCTCTTATGTTTTACAACACGAAATGGTGAAGCATGTTCTGCTAAGACTCTTCTTTATGCTTAAAATTAGTCATCCAGTGTAAAAATGTTGAGCCTATATTATGTATAATATTCTTATTTGATGACTTAGGCTACTTGATAACCAAACCCTTATGACGTGTAATTAGTTGCTACGCAATACCGTCACCACGTTACATTACTGGACTGCTTTAAAATCATTGTGTATTGAATGTCACTACATAAAATACCATACGCACAATTCTGCTAAAACGTGATTTCTTTGGTTGACAACACTGCAGAAAGATTGGCGGACTAGCTATGTTTTGTTCCCCCCGACCCTCACTTCCCCGTAAATCCAGCGCCCAAGAAGTGATGCGCGGGTAGTAACTACTTTACTCAAAGAATGGGAACTTGTTCAGCAAGTGCGATGTGCTTTGACACTACTGCCAGTAACACAGGTCACAGAAATGGAGTTTGCATACTTTTGGGACAGGAATTGTGAAAGGATCTTCTCTACCTAGCATATTCGGCACATATTAGAACTCATTCTTGCAAGTGTGTTCAACGAAGCTGTGCGATGTACATCATCTGGTCCGATGTAGCCATTAACACTTCCAAAAGTCTTGGCAGCAATGGGATATGACAAGGACACAATGATCCAATTTGCCATTAACCAACTTGAGGCAACACAAATCAGAGATGATTACAGAGAATTTCTAGAGCTTGCAATTACCTTCTTGGGTGTTCCTCCATGTGGGGCACACTTTATATCCCAAGTTTGTTACCAGTTCAAACTTTCCAAGAACGAAGAAAACTGAATGTTTAACATCTGCATTTTTCTTGTATGTAATTATCTGAGAGCTTGGTTTACAGCTCAACTTCCTATTTCATCACCCTCTAATGACTTCAAATTACTGCAACAACTAAGTGCTTATGGAAAGATTAATTCTGAAATCTCTAAAGTTGCCAACAAGAAACTTCAGGGTCATCTGTGGTATTTGAGTGAGGAACTTGTGGGTTTAGCTTTTTTGATAAAAATGTGTCGACAAAGCTATGCTTTATTTCCTGAAAGAACCTCTTGAGTGGAATGAGTTCCTGCAACATGAAGATTGAAAATTTTGTGACAGAAAACACAACGGATTTTTTTAATCATCTTAACATCCCAAAAAATTACATAGATTTTAATCCTAAAAATGTCATCTCAGATATGACTATACGCAAACAAGAGCAACAGTTAAGCATTTAAGAGATTTTAATGATAATGCGGAAAGAACATAATGCCCTTATAACAAAGGATGAAGACCAGAAACTATTTCTTACAAGTTGTGGAATGACATAGGCTTTGTTATCCTGAAAATAGGAAAAATTAATTTCGCTTGAGTAGGGTCACAAGAAACACTTAATGATGATAATGTCAGTAATTAACAATGAATATAATGTAATCTGTTACATACTTAATTGAGACTGATCAAGAGTTAAGTGTGAAATTTATCAAAATATATAATACACCAATATTTCGGCAGTAATTTGTATAATGTAAAACTTTGAGCTCATTGAGCTACCTCTAAATATTAATTAAAGCATTTGAAACTTTGCACACATTCTTTTTTTATAGAGAAGAACAGTTTTGAGGGGTTAGCTGAAAAACTTTAAAAAGTTTTTATTTAATTGCAAGGGGTTGGTGGATTTCTTTATTACCTTGTGGAAGTAAGGTTAGTCATGAGTTCTAATGATTGCATAACTACTTTCACCAAAAGAATAATTATTTCCTTATAAAAATATGTAAACAATAAGTGTAACATATATAACAAGTCTTCCTGCCTTGGAATAAAATATGAATTTCCCTTTTGATAGGCAGGGTTGTTACGAAAAAGCCACCCTGGTTTTAACCAGTTCTATCCACTTGAAAAAGCCAGGCATTTTTCCGGATAAAATCAAATTAATAAAAATAATTGAAGTTTCTTTCATGTTTTTATTTCTAAACATCACAACTTTAAAAGTTACAAGCTCAGAACCTGTAGGACTTACTGAGTGCAAATGCAGAGCTACCGGTTTTATCCACTTGAAAAAAGCCAAGCATCTCATCTGGATAAAATCAAATTAATCAAAATAGTTGAAGTTTCTTTCATGTTTTTATTTCCAAACATCACAAATTTAAAAGTTACAAACTCAGAACCTGTAGTACTTACTGAGTGCAAATGCAGAGCTACCGGTTTTATCCACTTGAAAAAAGCCAGGCATTTCATCTGGATAAAATCAAATTGAGTAAAAATAATTGAAGTTTCTTTTACGTTCAGCAAGAACAGCAATAAATTTAAAAGTTACAAGTTCAGAACCTAGGTAGTACTTACTGAGTGGAAATGCAGAGCTACCAGTTTTATCCACTTGAAAACAGCCATGCATTTTATCTCGATAAAATCAAATTGAGTAAAAATTATTGAAGAATCTCATGTTTTTATTTCCAAACATCACATATTTAAAAGTTACAAGCTCAGAACCCTGAAATTACATTTAGTGTAAATTAATACCACTTCACTGTGTAATTCCCAGGAATAGTTAATTACCATATTTACTCGAATATAATGAGCACCCCGATTTTGAAACTTTAAATCATAAAAAAAAAAAAGTTTGTTGGCGAATGTAATGCACATCAATAGTAGGATATTTTATTTGGAATTTTGTCATAGTATTTATAGAATAATCCGCCGGCGTGGTCTTGTGGTTAGCATCGCTGACTACAAATCCGTCGGCCTGGGTTCGATCCCCAGTACCTCCTTGGATTTTTCTGATGTAGGGAGGTCTGGTAGGGGTGCACTCAGCCTCGTGATTCAAATTGAGGAGCTACTTGATAGAGAAGTAGCGGCTCCGGTCATGAAAACCACCATTAACGGCCGTGGGTGTCGGCATGCTGACCACATGCCCCCCAATCCTGCCATCTGCCTATGGTAGATGACGCAGCAGTCGGGTGGTAGGCCAAGTCCCTCCAGGGATGTAGCGCCACAGAGTTTATTTATAGAATAATGAACCAACATGTAAACATTTACAGTTAACTGCCAGTTTTAGGCCTACAATTAAGCCTACAGGCATGGCTCATCATTATTCACTAATGTGTTCATCACTGGAATCCTCGGAGGTGCTTATTTTGTATTGTTAAATGGACAAACAAAACGTCAAATGAATGTTTCACAATGAAAGCCGATACCGCTCTTAAACGAGTTTAAAATCGACAGTGTACAATATTCCACATTTGCACTAGAGAACCGACAAACAAATTTTTTCATTATGTTTCAGAAGTTAAAATTTCATATGGTGTAGGCCAACGATAAAATGAATGAAGTTGAGAATTACAGCAATGCTTTATTATGTAGATCAATATTACCGCCTACCTACGAAACGGATTTGTACTAGAATTTAACGCACACCTCTGTTTTGAAATCTACAAATGAACAATAATTGTGCACGTTATATTCGAGTAAATACGGTAAATTCACCATTGAAATTTACCATTCATCATAAGACTCTTGAATATTTGCTTTACTCTTCCTGTTGATGTATACAAGCTTCTGGGCTTTTTCATTGCCTAGTCTGTTTCTCAATTTTGTTTGTATTAACCCAAATGAAGAAAACATTCTTTTGATTGATGCAGAACTGGCCGGTTATGATGTAAAGATTATATGGCTTGACTAAAATCCAGCAATAGGTCAGAATTTTTCTGACAGGTCAAAGACATTCATTTCCACCATTTGCTAGCCTCTATTGAGTTGAGTATACTTTCAGAGAACATTGACTTTGGAAAGTATTTGGTCTCTTTCGTTTCAAAATAAATTAAAGTGTGCTGCAAACGAGGGGTCCCTGTTGGTAAGCCAGTCTTTCGACAGGCCTACAGGCTGAGGTATATTTTAAAGTGTTTTTGATTTTCAAAATTTCAAATCTCTCCTTATATGAGCGCTATCAAGAAACTAGTTGTTGATTTACTCATCAAGAGCTGTTCAACGATACCCCACAAGACGTGGTTTTAAAAATTTTGAATTTCCACCCTCACCCCCACAACCACTGAATCATTGGTGTTACCGGAAACTTCATAGGGAGTGCTCTAATTTATGCAGACAAGTTTCCTTCTAAACCCCATAGGGCCCGAAATATGATTTTTTGAAAATTTCAACTCCCTCCTGCCTCCCCAATTAGGGAAAATTGATTTTAGCCAGCTAAAATCATGATTGTAACCGGCTAAAACTGAAAAAAAAAAAAAAAAAATGGCCAGGTTTTTTTCAACTTTAGCTGGCTTTTTTACATCCCTGTTGATAGGCCTTCAGTTAGGCCTACTTGAGTGTTGAAACTGATTTCATATACATTTAAGCAAAGTGGTGCAGCCGCAAGGGTGGGGGCTAGAGCCCCCCCCCCCCAGTCCCCCCGTCAGAATGATTTTTGTTTAGTGTACCATTTTCACTTATGTTAAATTAGTGATAACAGATAAGAATGTAAGATTGTTAAAAATACTTCATAAACAGTGTTTGAAATTGTTGATTGGATTAATAACAATAATTTTTGCTGAACATAACAGAAATTTGATATCGATTTCAAATTCATTAGTTTGCAGTGTCGCTTCACATTTGCCGAATCAAGTCCAAATAGGCCTACCGCTGCACCAAATTTGCTACAGAATTCATAATGGTAGAATATGATAAAATCTTCTGTAATAGCAATCATTTCAGGTCATCTCAGAAGTTGAAACAATTTAGTATGTTTAGTTCTGTATATTACTGCAGTAACAACAACCACTGTTAATTCTCCGTCAATCTATTATTCATGATTTGATTGTCTTAATGCCATTTTTTTACACTTTCATTTTCTACAGTGCTTTACATGATCGCATTAAAGACACACGGAACCCAAGAACCCAATGCTATGGGGGAGCAGATTCAGATCTGATTAGACCTACCGGTACAATATAGTCCAGTCAATGAGGGAAATGGAAAGAACACAATTTTTGAATTTAGGACTTTGTTGGGACTAGTTTGGAGGTAAACATACTAAAAGTCCCCATACCTAGGAGGTGAGCGGGGGGCAGGGGGGCCCTTAGAAGGTCCCTTTTTTTTTATTTTTTTATTATATCTCCGAAACTATGGGTCCTAGCGATAAGACCCTCCTATACAAAATTAAAGCTGACAAAATGATCCACAAGATTAATTCCATTCATTTTTTCGCTATCTCACCTAGTTTCTGAGACATCCACACTCAAAATAAGCCGATTTTGAAAAAAATTAATTGCCTCACGGTTTTTACCTTATTTTGTTAGCTAACTCTTCGGCCCCTCGTCCTACGAAAAAGTCATAAGGAAGGAAGTTGTAGAGCATTCAATTTCCTTCAAGAATATATGATAGTTTACTTTTTAGCTTCAACCGTTCAAAAGTTAGAACAATTTTAACTTTATGTGTAAATTCCGAGATTTAGCAGAAAAACTTAACTTTCGTATTTTCCGTTATTCTACTGCTGTAACTCTATATAAAACCCAATATATACGTATTAATATGTATTTACAACTTATATTATATAGTAAATAATTTGTACTATACCTAGTATAATATAAGTTGTAAATAAATGAATTAAATGTATATATGTTTTTTATACGGTAATATATTTTCAAGTAACATATATGCTTATGTAGGCCTATAGTCCAGTCAACGATTAAATGAATAGAGGGAAATGGAAGGAAGACAGTTTTTGACTTTGGGACTTTGTTTGGACTAGTTAGAAGTTAAACATACTAAAAGTCCCCACTCCTAGGAGGTGAGCAGGTGAGCAGGGGAGGCCGTAGAAGGTTCCTTTTTCTGTTTTTCGCTTATACAGTATCTCGGCTGAAACTACGGGTCCTAGCAATAATACCACTCTATACACAATTAAACCTGATAAAATGTTCCACCAAGACTGATTCCATTAGTTTTTTTCGCTATCTCGCATAGTTTATTTTAAACTTGTGATCGGAAATTAATGTTCTGCATTTCAAGAATTAAAACTAAT
Source organism: Ectobius pallidus (assembly GCA_964059195.1). Taxonomy (NCBI): domain Eukaryota; kingdom Metazoa; phylum Arthropoda; class Insecta; order Blattodea; family Ectobiidae; genus Ectobius; species Ectobius pallidus. Next base: position 168,520,233 of record CAXKWD010000003.1, on the reverse strand, counting down.
TTTTTTCTAGAGTTTGGAAATAAGTATCAAACTGTCTCGGAAAGATCGAACACTCTTCCTTTTGACTGTTAGCTCGTCAATCAAGATCAATGACTGTGTCTGTGGATCCTTCTTTTTTTATTCTAACGCATGTCCATAATTAAGAAAACTTTGAAAACTTATTTGTAATATGAATTAGCTCCTTTCCCTTTGGCCTTCTTCAATGAGGGTGGGACGAGGAAATTGACAAGTCAGTTCTCTAAAGAGCTCAATCCAACTATCAAAGATGTACGAGTTACACACTTTGACATTGTTAAGGACGGAGGACTTCTCTTGCACAAAGTTATTTGGCAAAGAGGTTCCACGATATCTGCCATTTGTGATGGATATGTCAATTTTGTGAACAGTCACTATCCTGGAAGGAGTTTCACTGTAGTGTTTGATGGTACGTGAGCTCATCCTCACGTACAAAGGTCACTGAGCAGCAAAGGCAGTACCGTCTCAGCAAGTCAGGAGACATTCATAACTGTGAAGCAGGAAGAATTCCTGTCAAATATCTACAACAAAAGTCGGCTGATTAACATGCTGAGAGTCACACTACAGGCACATGGAGTCAGAGCCCTTCAAGCACAGAATGATGGGATATCCTCATTGTAGACATGGCTGTGGAGTTGTCACATACCACCGCTGTTGCAGTTATTGGTGAGGATGTCGACCTAATAGTCCAGTTGATGGCCAAAACACCTAATGACCAGGACATAATTTTCGTCAAGCCTGGACGTGGAAACATAAACCCACGTTGTTTTCTACCCAGGGGCAGCGAGACATACTATTTCTACATTTCACTGGGTTGCGATACCACCTCAGCAGCCATCCGAAAGAGTAAGCTGGGATTTATCAAACTGTATTTGAAGTTTCCAGACGTCCAGGGAGCTACTGCAGTTTTCTCAGACCCTTCATCAACCAAGGATGATATAGAGGAAGCTGGGGAAAAGTGTATTTCGAGGTGGTAAGGGGCCCCCACCTGAAGAGAAATCTCTAAACGCTTACTGTTACCTTTGTAAAATCGGTAGCCCATATCAAACCGGACATCTCATGCCTCCCACCAACTGAGGGGACAGCGAAACAATATTCTCTGAGGACATATCACCAAGTCCAGATGTGGTTGGGACATGAGCTGCCTTCTCAGATGCATGGGTGGGAGTTAACCACCAACAAATTTCTAACCCCGGTGCACAGTGAGCAGCAGGCTGCACCAGACAAAATATTAAAAATTATTGTTTGTCGGTGCACAAAGGATTGTGCCACCACCAAATGCTGATGCAGAAAGGTATCTCTCAAGTGTTCCCCACCGTGCCAAAACTGCCAGGGGAACTGTCTTAATGGGGGACCCCTCTTGGACAATGAGAACTCGACATCAATCCTCTACCAGTTATCCTAGAAGATGTTACCCCTTCTCAACAGATGAAGAAGAAAACAAAGCAGGACAAAGTTCCCATGACGAGCCAGGAATTTATAATAATTATTGCTGTTTAATTGTATTATAAGGTGGAAATATATTATTAAATTAAATGTAACACAGTTTCAAAAAACATTTAAGAGTTTATGTGTTAATAGAAAAAGTTAAGTACCCGGTACAAATTGTTGACTCTGGAAACACCCTATCCCAATGCCTTTGCGGAGCAAATGTATAGATAATATATATTATATTAATTGCACATTAAATATTATATGCATTGAATACAAGTATTATTGTATATGTAGAGGGTTATTTTAGCTCTTAAATAACAATAAAGATTCAGCGATCCTCGATAAATAGTCAACTTTGAGTATTATAAAAAATTTCCGTCATATATATATATAGTAATTGTATTTCTGTACATGTGTGTATATATATGTAGCCTGTATATATATATACAGTGAACTCTCGATAAACCGGACTAAAGTGGGCAGGGGTCTGTCCGAGTTATGAAATGTCCGGCTTATGGAGGGGAAAAGAGGAAATGGTATCTAAGTAATGAACTTTCGTGTTTAAGCTACAAGAAAAATACATGAGGCAGAATATAGGCAACTTACAGTTGGAACAAAAACAAATAACACTTCAGTACTGTCTTAAAATTTCTAGTGAGGGTCTGAGGGTTACATTATTAAGACACGATGATGATTGATGTGGGCACTTTGAGCATATTTTTCTGAGGAGATTTAGGCCGGGAGAAACTGTAAACGTTCTTCTGTGTACACTTTTTCTGTTCCTTTGAATAATTACTTCTCTTGGAGTCCTGAAGTGGCCGTAGAATGGCTGTAGATCTGGGTCTCGGTCGTCAAGAAACTGTCCGAGTTATCCGAAGTCCGGCATATTGAGGTCCGAATTATCGAGAGTTCACTGTTTATAACTAGAGCCCGAAACTTTGGCAAAATGCCTTTCTTTTATAGATGCCTGTATCTGTATTTTCTTAAAGGAAAAATTTATTTAGTGTTGTTGTGAGCCTGTAGTGAAGTTTTTTATTTTGCCTATTTTGCCTTTTAATAGCTTCAACAACTTTTTAATGTGTAAAGGCCTTTTTTTGCCTCTTTTGCAATTTTAGATACAAAAATTTCAAATTATAAATGCTCATTCTCGATTAGGAGTGTCATTTTTGCATTGAAATGTCTGCGTAGCGTGATATCATGTTCAACAATAACATTGACTTCAGGTTCAGGTTGATTTAAAAACGCTACCTTGACGAAAGTCGGCGAACTTTGAGATGAAATATAAAAAAAGGAATTCCCTTTAAAATCTGGTCCCTAGTTATAAGCCACCCGCTCTGAATACGTGTTGCAATACTGCGCTTCCAACAAAGAGCTGCGATTTCCTTCAAATTGTTGTTCGCGCGGTCATTGTTTCCCCAGTCGGCATAAAAAGAAACGGGAGGTTTTGTAAAAAAAGAAAGAAAGAGCTAAGTTCAATAAACGAAGCATTCAAAGCAATATTCTTTATTCCACATTCAAACGCATAAGAGGCCGCATCATGCCAAAATTTAGCATACCATTGAGCAGCAAGTTACAAGGATACGTTCGTGAATTTGGTGCAGATACGTTTACTACCAATGGCGCAGTTTTGTTGTGCAAAGTATGTGGCAAAGCAATTAATCACGAAAAGAAATACTTTGTATCTCAGCATCTGAATACTGCTAAACATAAAGATGCTGCTTTGAAAATGACGGGACAGAAGAAATTGTCCTTTATTTCAACAGCTGTTTGTTCATCCAATAGACAATCACAATTTTCTTTGGACCTATGCAACGCTTTCATGGTAGCGGGAATTCCCTTCTGGAAGCTGGAAAACAAGACTCTAAAGAATTTCCTGGAAAAATACACGAAGGAAGTTGTACCATCAGAATCTACTCTAAGGAAAACATATTTAAATGTTTGCTATGAACAGACTCTGCAAAAGATTCGTGACGAAGTTCGTGGGAAAAAGATTTGGATTTTGATAGATGAGACGACAGATGCTACAGGAAGATACCTAGCTAACGTCATCATTGGACCCATGGAAACATCCTCATCCTTGTCATTTCTTCTGACTGTAGAAGAGCTCGAAAAGGCTAATGGCTCATCAATAGCTCAGTTATTCACAAATTCGCTTCTTCTGATCTGGCCAGAAGAAACACAACACAATGATGTCCTCCTTTTCATTACAGATGCTGCTCCATACATGAAGAAAGCTGCGCGGGCATTGAAAGTGCTGTTCCCCAACATGATTCATCTCACATGTTTAGTTCACGGCATACATAGAATCGCTGAAGAGATAAGAATGTTGTACCCTAAAGAAGACAAGCTAATTTCAAACACGAAAAAATATTTCTGAAATCTCCTTCACGATGTCGGATTTTTAAGGAAGTAGCTTCCTCTTCCTCCACATCCACAGCCGATTATCACGAGGTGGGGGACCTGGATTTCAGTTGCAGTGTATTATGCAAACAACCTGGAAACGATCCGTGCTGTGATAGAACAATTATCAGAAGAGGATGCTGCTTCAATTTCCGAGGTGAAAAAACTTTTGTGCTGTTCAGATCTCAGCAGTGATCTTGCATTCATTTCAGTGCATTATGGTAAGTTACCAGAGACTATTACGAAACTGGAGAAAAGAGGTGAAACCCTTCCAACATCCTTACAGATCTTTCAGGAAACAGTTAACCAGCTAGGAAAAGTGCCGGGGGAAAAGGGACTGGCTGTTTATGAAAAGTGCAAACGTGCTGTGGCAACTAACGAGGACTTTCAAAAAATGTTAAAAATTCGTGATGTTCTTAACGGTGAAAAGTGTGATCTTGAAATGAGTCCATCTACAATAGCTCCATTTATGTACGCCCCAGTTACTTCAGTTGAAGTGGAAAGATCATTTTCTATTGTAAAAAAGTTCTTTCTGACAGGCGATTAAGTATGACTATTGATAACTTGAAGAAGCATATTGTAGTCATGTGCAACCAGCATACACTGTAAGTAACATTTTGTACACATATATAACAAGAAAAATATCATGTAATGTTTGAGTATTAGAAAGTAACAATTTTTTTTGTTTTTGCCTTTTAGTGCCTATTTGTCAAATTTTAAATGCCATTTTGCCTGCCTATTTTACACAAAATAAATGCCTAAACTTCCGGGCTCTGTATATAACATATATATATATATATAACATATAATTTCTTTATGTGCCACTTATATAGGCCTATATAGTACATACTATTTATACATATAAATATATATAATAAGTTTATATTGGATTTTATATAGAGTTTGAGTAGTGGAAGAACGGAAAATACGAAAGTTAAGTTTTTCTGCAAAATCCCGAAATTTACACATAAAGTTAAAATTGCTCTAACATTTGAATGGTTGAAGCTAAAAAGTAAACTATCATATATTCTTGAAGGAAATTTAATGCTCTACAACTTTCTTCTTTATGACTATTTTGTAGGACAAAGGGCCAAAGAGTTAGCTAATGAAATAAGGCAAAAAACGCGAGGCAATTTTTTTTTTTTTTTAATTATCTAATTTTGAGCGCGGATACCTCGGAAACTAGGCGAGATAGAAAAAAAAAAACCAATGGAATCAATCTTGTGGTGCATTTTGTCTGCTTTAATTTTGTATAGAAGGTTCTTAACGCTAGGACCCATAGTTTCCGAGATATAACTTATATGAAAAACCGAAAAAAGGGACCTTCTAAGGGCCCCCTGCCCCCTGCTCACCTCCTAGAAGTGGGGACTTGTAGTATGTTTACCTCCTAACTAGTTCAAACAAAGTCCCAAAATCAAAAATTGTGTTCCTTCCAGTTCCCTCTACAACTTTTCATTGAGTCGACTAATAGGCCTAACTGTAAATTTCAAAAGTTGAATGAAATCCTTTGAATTGTGATCTGTTAACAATAGAATACCAAACTTTTTTAAAAACAATAGGTGAGATGGAAATTTGTGATGATATACGATTGATGTGATGATCAGGGTGTCCACCAAGTAATGCTGAAGAAATTCCCGACTTATTCATTGATCATTTCAGAAATTCTTGACCAAAATATGATTATGAAGCACTTTCTAATAACTGTGTAAGAAAAATTATAGGATTATACATACTTTAAATAAGAAAAACTTTTAGTAACAAAAGTAACTGCAAACAATAATTACTTAGGCTATAACAGACACAAAAGTTAGGAACAGTAAAATAAATTAAATATACCTTCATATAGGCCTATTATTAGTGATGTAAAATTCCCAGGAACTAAAACTTGATGAAATACTCTCAGGGAATGCTCCCGGAAATATTCCCAAAATTAATAAATTCCCGGGAATTTATGATTTACGAGCAAGAAAACTCAAAGATACCTACTTGTTACATAAAGTAACAGATGATTGTTAAATAATACATCAATCTAACCATGATTAGGTTAAATAAAACTAAAAAACTGCTATAAGTTCAAAGATTAAAATATAATTAATGAAAGAACATAAAAAGCAAACAGAAATTGATCACATATAAAATATTTTATAATGTTTACAGGGTTTTAACAAATGAGGTGATTAATAATTAAAATATGCCCTGGTTCTTGAAGGTCAATACAGAACATTAACTTAGTTCGCAGGCTTCCACGGCCAGTGTTATACTTAAATTGATAGTAATTGATATCCGGGTTAGGATTCCCTAGACTTGTCACAGAAGCAATAGAAATCATTAAACATCCCCATAACATAAACAGGGAAGATGGGTATAAGATCAGTGACATCTGGCGTGAAACAATTAAAACTTTAAAACTGACGTCATGACAACTGCGACTGTTTACAACCACAGGCACTTATTTTTCTTGCGATTCTTTTTCAGAAGAAGGACATGATATTATGTCCGAAACGTCAGAAGACACCAAAAACACGACGCGGCCTAACCCGGATATCAATTACTATCAATTTAAGTAATACAGAACATTACCAAAAGAGTTGATTGATCAAACTGGCTATTAAATACTTACAAATTCAGTAGTAATCATAAACAATACGAAGCCGAACAGCTTTTAGAAATACAGCCATTTCATAAAATATGGGAATTTTTCCCTCAAAGAGAGAAGTTATAAAATTATTCTAATTGGGTGGTCAAAAATAAGTTTAATACCTCAAATTATCTGGATTTTAAGGACTTGGGTGTATTTGAAGTGGTTTCATGTGTAGAATCAGTCGATTTACTTATTTATAGCGTTGAGTTACTTTTTTTTTGCCATTTTTAGCATGATTTTAACACTCTTTAATACCAAGTAGTCAAGAGTAATAAGCTATGTCCATTTTCATTTGAGAAAATATACATCTTAAGGTACATTTTGGTATAAAATTAACTTCAAAAAATACGTGTGGTTAATTACTATGTAAAATAACAAACAAGGGAATTTTTGTCCCACCCGTAACAGTGATAGTTTTGTTAATTATTGATGAGTTAAATAAATGTTCTGACAACATGGAAACAGTTTATAATTTGTATTGAATCCCTCATACCTTCATTAATAACAACATTAAGATCCTTAGGGTTATTCCATGCCAAATCATCCAACAGTGGTTGCACGACCATTTTAGAAAAAAATAATTGTTTGTCTATGAGTTCATACATGTTTCAAGATATCAAAACAAGTTTTCAAAAAAATATTGTGTTCTTGGTTTCCCAGGGGTGTCCATTTTTCAATCCTGGTGTAACACATTTTTTGCAAATGTAGCTGATTACAAATATTTTCATAACTCAACAGCCATAAGAGTTAGAAATTTGAATTAAGAACCATTTTGTAACTATTGAAGCGTACTTTCAGAAATACTTTATTGTTTTCTTCAACACAAAATTTTTCATATGAAAATATGAGTTTGAAATTAGGGTAATTTTTTCCAAAAAAATCACTTTTTGGGGCAAATTTTATATGAGAAGGAAGTGATTGTAAACGTTCAAATTTTTGTTATGTTCAAACCTGCATGTGATTTGTCTGTGAGGAAAAAATCAGGGTCTAAAAATACATCTCTTATTCCTAAACTGACCTAAAATATTAGAGTTTTTCCGATTTTGACTATTTTTGGACTTAAATATCTCTGGTGGGTACCCTTCAAAAAATCTGAAAAATTGTATAAAAGAAGCCTTTCATGTGCCTAACTCACAGTTAAAGTTTCTATTTCTTGGCTCAACTCCTTCTATTAATTTTATAGAAATGAAATATCACACGTTTTAGGGTAGCGTATTTGGGAGAAACTATATATAACTCAACAACCATAAGAGTTACAAATAAAAATTATGAATCATTTTATCATTATTGAAGCTTGCTTTCAGAAATAGTTTGTTTTCTTCAACACAAAATTTTTTATATGAAAATATGAGTTTGAAATTCGGGTAAATTTTTCACCAAAAAGTCAAATTTTGGGCCAAATTTAATATGAGAAGGAAGTGATTGTAAACATTCAAAGTTTTTTTATGTGCAAACCTGCATGTGATTTGTGTGTGACGAAAAAATCAGGGTCTAAAAATACATCCCTTATTTCTAAACTGGCCTCAAATATTAGCGTTTTTCAAATTTTGACTATTTTTGGGCTTAAATATCTCTTATGGGTACCCTTCAAAAAATCTGAAAAATTGCATAAAAGAAGCCTTTCATGTGCCTAACTCACAGTTAAAATTTCTATTTCTAGGAACAACTCTTTCTATTAATTTTATAGAATTGAAATGTAATGAAAATAACAGAAGGAGTTGTTTCTAGAAATAGAAATTTTAACTGTGTGTTAGGCACATGAAAGGCTTTGTTTATGGATTTTTTCAGATTTTTTGAAGGGTACCCATAAGAGATATTTAAGCCCAAAAATAGTCAAAATCTGAAAAACGCTAATATTTGAGGCCAGTTTAGAAATAAGGGATGTACTTTTAGACCCTGATTTTTTCCTCACACACAAATCACATGGAGGTTTGCACATAAAAAAAAAACTTTGAATGTTTACAATCACTTCCTTCTCATATTAAATTTGGCCCAAAAAGTGAATTTTTGGGGAAAAATTTATCCGAATTTCAAACTCATATTTTCATATGAAAAATTTTGTGTTGAAGAAAACAAACTATTTCTGAAAGCAAGCTTCAATAATGATAAAATGATTCATAATTTTTATTTGTAACTCTTATGGTTGTTGAGTTATATGTTTTCAAACTGGAGAAAGCGGTACTTTGAAATGTGAAATTCGGTGGTTTCAATTGAACTTTTCGGTACTTTCGAAACTATAGCAGATTCACGGGGAAGCATGCCTTTTATGTGCTTAAACCATACAATCGAATTAAATTATACACATTTAAACCCAATCAAGACACAATATTTACAAAAGGCTAAATAATACACATTTAAACTCGATCAAGACACAATATGTACAAGGCTAAGTAAAATTTATCCTTCAAAGAACATCTCACTATAAAGTTCAACGTTCCCTTGTGACAAACGATGGTGCCTGTCACTCAATACGCTATGCAGAAAAAAAATCTTTCGCAGTCTGCATTTGCGCATGGCATCCACAACGCCAAACTCCAAGGAGAACTAAATACGTTGTACTAATACTAATCGAATCCTAATACCGTATTTATCCAAATATAAGCCACCCCTGAATTTAAGCTGCACCTGCCTTTTTAACAGTAAAGTAAAGGAAAAATAATTAAAAACCCCAAAGTGAAACAATAAATTGCCCCATATTCATAATATTAAGGTAACACATGTCTTCGCTGAAATAGGCCTGATAAGAAAAAGAAAGTATCAGCTGACTTAAGTTAATACAATTAAATAAAATTGATGGAAAAGAAAACAGAAATCTGTACTTTACACTTCATATGACTTTCAGTGTTGAATTTCGCGCGATTTTTCTATATGTCATAACCACTTTGTTGCCATTATTTGCATTTCCATATGTTACAGCCTTCTTTTTTACTTCTGAGCAACTCAAAATACACGCATATTCTGTAATGCCGCTATAAAAAATGACAAAATACGCAAAACAAAGATAATAAAAATTAACATCACTTGCTTCCGCACTTTGACGCCTCTTTTACGATGTTTCTATTAATTCGATATATTTTCGATGTTAAATCAATTCATATATAGATAGCAAATACTATAGAGACAATACCGGACACTTACTGGTAGAGAAATGGGGGACAGATTTTGCAGCACTCCTGGTGGCACAACCTAGAAACTTGGGGAAAAATTAATATATTCAAAACATATATAAACTGTAATATGCTATTCTGAGCCATTAGGTAGATACCCCTTATACATAACATGCCGAGTCTGGCTATTTCGGCTCTTCTATTAAAAAACTGTTTAACATATTATGTATCTAGATACTGCAATTGTATTCAGTAGTAGCAGGTTGGGCCGCTAGATGGTGCTCAAAATATTGTCCCCCGATATATCGCAAAGTGTCCTGTATTGGTCTAGATTGTATTTGTAGATAGTCCTGGAAATTCGAGATAATCGATAGGTGGCGGTGCTTGGAAGAAGGTAACCAGCTACGGTAGATCAACCGTTTTTTTCGTTTTCGGCCTCTTTCTCGCAAAGAAGTAAAAATTCGCGCCAAAATCGCATTTTCATGCAAAATTCGCATCAATTCGCGAGTACAAAAAACATTTTTCAGGGTACTTTTGTGTGTGTTGAAGCTGGTTATCATTCCTAATACAGTTCTTAATAAAAATCGTTAAATTCGCGATCGCGAAAAATTCCTATCCCTAGTTATATGTAGTTTCTCCCAAATACGCTACCCTAAAAAGTGTGATATTTCATTTCTATAAAATTAATAGAAGGAGTTGAGCCAAGAAATAGAAACTTTAACTGTGAGTTAGGCACATGAAAGGCTTCTTTTATACCATTTTTCAGATTTTTTGAAGGGTACCCACCAGAGATATTTAAGTCAAAAAATAGTCAAAATCGGAAAAACTCTAATATTTGAGGCCAGTTTAGGAATAAGGGATGTATTTTTAGAACCTGATTTTTTCCTCACAGACAAATCACATGCAGGTTTGAACATAACAAAAATTTGAACGTTTACAATCACTTCCTTCTCATATAAAATTTGCCCCAAAAAGTGATTTTTTTGGAAAAAATTACCCTAATTTCAAACTCATATTTTCATATGAAAAATTTTGTGTTGAAGAAAACAATAAAGTATTTCTGAAAGTACGCTTCAATAGTTACAAAATGATTCTTAATTCAAATTTCTAACTCTTATGGCTGTTGAGTTATGAAAATATTTGTAATCAGCTACATTCGCAAAAAATGTGTTACACCAGGATTGAAAAATGGACACCCCTGGGAAACCAAGAACACATTATTTTTTGGAAAACTTGCTTTGATATCTTGAAACATGTATGAACTCATATACAAAAAATTATTTTTTTCTAAAATTGTCATGCAACCATTTTTAAAAAAATTGGATGATTTCATATGGAATGACCCCCTAACAGTAATAGCAGAACAGAAAATGAGCTTTTGTTTTGCATCATTAAAATCAGTGTCCAAATTATGTCACACCCCTAACAGATTTTGAAAAACAAATTTAAAATAGCCTATTTAAAATAAATTTTTAATAATGCTTTGCATGTAGAACGAAGGAGAAGCCATAGTAGATTTTACAGAATGTGCAGAACAAGTTCTAATGCATTATTTATGACATGTAAGTTAATAAACAAAAATAGTTGTTATAATTTGCTAGAATTTCCCACCCGAAATTATGAAATGGCTGAATAGGCCTGTTTGAATTTGTTAAATCTGTGACCTTAGACTACCAAGTTACTATAGGCCTATTTAACTTAAATTGGTGTAATATTAAAAATTGTAAATTGAAGGTTTTAGGCATTTTATTTTAAAAGCAAACACAATCTATTAGCAATTAGGTTATAATAAACCAGCTTAAAAGGCATAGGTTTTGTATTATGCATGTAATTCAAAATTAAATTATGGAGGGCTTATTTATTTCCAATCTAAGGGTCTTTATTATAAGTTGAGACCGGGCGACGGAAGGCTTGAAACCGGGCGACGGAAGGCGCGCGCAGCCGGTCTGACCTTGATGCAACAGCGGCACGTGCAGTTATTGTTAAAGTGTCAACATGGTGAGACCCATTTCGCTGCAGCATCGTATTTTTGTGTGTAAACATTATTTTAAGTACGAGTCTGCTAGACGTGTACGTGATGAATTTATTCGGACATTTCCTGCTGATGTTCCACCTTCAAGAGCACAAATTCACAGAATTGTTAATAAATTTGTAAATACTGGTTCAGTGCAAAACAAAAAGCATGTGCGCACACGAACAGTGTTAACAGAAGAAAAGCTAGACGAGATTGGCGCTAATCTTGAACATTCACCAAATAAATCACTCTCAAAATTAGCCCAAGAAGTAGGGGTTTCAGTTTCTTCTGCACACAAAGCAACAAAGTTGTTACACCTCAAACCGTACAGATTTACACGGGCCCATTGTTTAAAACCTGCCGATCCAGCAGCAAGATTGCGATATTGTGAGTGGTTTCTGTCATCAGTGGATAATGGTTTAATCGACCCCCAGCTTGTGTTCTTTTCTGATGAAGCCTGGTTCCATCTTAATGGTCGTGTGAACAGTCATAACTCACGCCATTGGTGTGCAGAAAATCCTAATGGTGTGTATGAAATCCCTCATTACGATAGGAAGATCGGGGTTTGGTGTGCTATTAATGGAAGGCGAATAATTGGGCCTATATTTTACGAGACTACAGTAGATTCAGAGATTTACCAAGATGACATTTTGGTGCCATTCTTTCAGCAGTTGACGGATGAAGAAAAAACGCGCGGGTGGTTTCAACAAGATTCGGCCACCGCTCATACAGCGGAAGTCTCCCTTCTTAAAATTTCGGAAGTGTTTGCTGACAGAGTGATCAGTGCTGGTCTCTTTCCACCTCGCTCCCCAGACCTCACAGTGTGTGATTTTTACTTGTGGGGTAAACTTAAAGATAAGGTTTATCGAACAAATCCTCACACATTGGAGGAGCTGAAAGAAAACATTACGAATGAAATTAGGGCCATTACAGTGGAAGAACTCACTCGCGTCAGCCAGAATGTGGTTTCCAGATACAATCCTGTATAACACAGGAAGGACGACACTTCCAACATATGTTATAAGGTAAGCCTATATAGCCTACACTTTAAGCAGGGAAGCCGCGCGCGTGCCGCCCGCGGCTAATGCGGACTCCGTAGCGGAGAGTGAAAACACCGGTCGCCCGGTCTCAACTTATAATAAAGACCCGTTTACACACCATGCCTGGTAGGGGTTGAAATAAGTAACAGAAATTCTGGTAACATAACATTTTACTGCATTTAAGGAGAATTTTGCTTCCCACTTTCATGTTGTCATACAACCGTTTACCAGGCTAAAATCAAAAGAAAATCAATATCACTTTCACACATTTTTGCCCCGAAATCTGGAACAATACTTTACTGCACACATGGGACTAAAAATGTTCCATCCTATTTTGTCTCTTTTTACATGCTTAGGGCTTACAACAAACATCCCTATTTCTCAACTAATACAAAGCCTACAGCGATGAATAAAGTATCAGTGGACAGAATTTTTTACAGATTTCTGGTATAGCATTACTTGCTATCCATCGGCACAAACTCAGGCTGAGACAACTGTAAATGCTGTCCCTGCAATGTGACCTCTTATTTTACATCAAAACATGAAGTGAGGAAATGATAATCTCCATGTCCAGGGTAGTAAAAGTTATGTGATGCATCACACCCGATATTTTACTTGTCAAAGCCCAGTATAATGCAACTGAAAATGTCCTATGTGAATACTGAAAACAAGGTTGTCATGAGAAATGAATTACATTTGAAGAATTGAGTGTAATGTTTTCAGAAAGTAGACCCCTAACTTTCTTTCTCCTGTCACATGAAGGATTTCAATAGCTTTAAACCTTCTCCAGACAATGTGGATTATTTTGCAAAAAACAGCATGTAAATCGGTCTAGTAGTTTTTAGTCTGTAAAGGACACACATACTAACATTGCCTTTTACATATAGAGAACTGCTTATCTTTAATACTATTTGAATAAATGTGAGTGAGGTATCACTTTATAAAATATAAGTTTATAAAGAAAACATAAGAGATTATCACAAATTATTATTATTTTTGAAAATAAAATAAACTCAAGGTATATTGCAGGTGGAAAAAAAATCACAGGAAAGGGTAAATACTTTCTTGTGATGATTCCTAGATAAACATGTGGAATTTTAAGATACCTGAACCATAAACTTTGAAAACTAAGGACTTTTATAAATTCCCACTTTGGGAATATTTCCTGGCCAATAAATTCCTTCCCACCAGGAATATTTCCGGCCCACAACACTGCCTATTATTGTCTAGAAGTTTTTTTTATCCCACTTATTTTTTCTTCAGCAACTTAAGTTAATTTGTTTATCTAGAGCAGCTGCAGCTTTTTCTGACTCTAAGAGTAGTTTTCTTTTCTTCTCTTCTAGTTCTCTGGGCAGAAAATTTGCTTTCCTTCTTTCTGCTTTCGCCTTGTCTTCTTCTGTACGTTTCAACTTATTACTTTGAAGTAGGCCTACTTCTTTGTATCTTGCATTGGCATCTGCATCATACACCAGGCGCTGAGCAATTATGGATTCTTCTTTCAGATTTTCCACCAAAATGTCACTGTTCAAAGAGGTTCCACTGAAGCATTTCCATGTGAAATTGGAAGTAATAAACAAACTACTTTCCTTAAACTAGGAGTGTCATAACTAGACCGCGGATTTTTAGGTACTAAAAACTTGAGCTTTAGGCACCTAAATTAGGCGTTTATTATACCTTGTTTAGGTTGTATAGGTTACAAAATAGGCTCTAAAACGACTTTGAAATAGAGTGACAGCGTAAATTGTATTAAAATATGAATAGGCCAATCATATCTAAAATTTAATATAACTCACATTATTGTGTTTTATAATAGCCTACTAACCAAATAATTAAATTCACTTCAAGTTTAATCCACATTTTTCAGTATTTTGATTCACTTAGATTAATTCTCACACACCATAGTTAGCCGCACAATAGACTACAAGTACCTTTTCTATATTTTCCATTGTGAAACTCTGTCGTTTGTCACTTAAAATCAGTTTATAGGCCAAGAATGAACGTTCCACATCCACTGACGTAACAGGAGCAAATTTGAGCCTGGCAGTATGTTGCATTACAAGTGGATGATCTACGTCACTGCCCTTTCCACTGAGTATATCTGCCGCTGCATAGAGAATTTGCAGACCTGTGTTTTTTTTAAGCACATTGTCTATTTTTGTCCTGACTTTCTCCCCAACTTCACCTGGTGCATTCTTAATGTTGTCTTTAACTTCTTGAATTAAATCAATGTTTTCATATAAGGGGGTCCCTCTTCTTTCCAATTTTGAAATAATCTCCACAAGGAATGTGAAGTGAGCCCTGATATATGCCAAGTCATGCGGAATAGAGGAATCTTCCAACAGCTTCTTTGCTGTTGTAATGTAGGTCGATGCACCATCTTCTAGCTGCATCACAACACTTTTTATCTCGTGAAGATGACAATTGTAGTATTCAGCAGCTTTCAGCCACGTACCCCAACGAGTAAGTACAGGTTCAGGGGGTAAAGAGACATCAGGTAGTTGTTTCTGGAAGGCCTGAACTCTAGTTGGAGCTTTTAGAAATACCTTCTTTATGGTGGAAATCAATTTGTTGACCATTGGAAATTGTGACCTGACTTCCTCTGCTATGCGGTTGATACCATGCGCAAGGCAAGTCACGTGTACTAGTGCAGGATAAAAAACTTTCAGGAGCTGCATAGCTGCTACCATGTAAGCTGCCGCATCTGTGTATGCAAGAAGTACCCTGTTTTCGTCTATGCTATTTGGATACAACACTTTCAGACCATTGTTCACGAAGTTCGCTACAGTTTGTTTGTTAGTTTTCTCAAGTTGCTTCGTGCAGATGAGATATGCCCTAGAGGATGAATTTGGGTCTAATTTTCCAACAATCAGGTTTGCTACGTATCGACCACGAACATCGGTGGTTTCATCGACTGAGATCCAAACATACGATTCCCCTATATCCTCCCGTATCTTACTCATTGCGTCATCGTAAGATTGCTGCACGTAATTTTTCCTTATTGTTGATTCGGAAGGAACTGATCGATTGCAATACTTCTCCAAGAACTTCCTAAATGCTTCATTTTCAATTGTTCTGAATGGAATATTGGCCGCTATCATTGCATGACACAATTCTGCATAGAAGTTGTTTTTGTTGCTCGTCTTCTCCAAGGATTGACTTAAGAGTAACTGTTTAGATTTTGATTTGCGCTCCTCATTGGCCTTGTGTAATGCCCCCTGGACATGCTGTGATAGATGGGACTTTTTGTCACTTGAAACCTAAAACAAAATATAAAATTTGTAAGGTGGTTTTTTACTTCTACTTTAATGTAATATTTTATATTAATATTAATGTATGACAAACTTCAGGCGATTTTCATTGTTTCCATATAATGCACAACAACAAAAACAGGGAAATGCAATTTAGACTGGGTTCGAAGAGTTCTATACACGTCAGTTTACCGGTAACTCTGATTTACGGAGCAAAGAAATGTCTAACCCTAGCACTTTGGACAAAGAGATTTGATTTATTTAAATATGCCACCAGACTAAATTAATTTGAAAGTTAAAAAAGGGAAGAAAGTAAGTTCACTTCTAGCAGTGTGACGTTCATTGCAGGCCTACTGAATTTAATAAAAATAATACAAACTTGTTAAATATTTAGACTACATACCTCTTTATTACAAGCTTGACAGAAAATTACTTTCCCATCCGATGTAAAACACGGAAACTCGTTCAACCACTGACGAATCAAACTTGACTTTGAAGTCCCGATTTTCGGCATTTTTGTTCACTTCACAGTTCACACATTCACACCTTGGAATCTTCCACCAAACTGGTGTAGAACAAGCGAAAACCATTTTTGGAGGCTCGTGGTCAGGAAGTACCGTTAGGCATGGGTTCGTCACCCTTTAAACAATAAGACTTGTCCTTGACAGCTGCAACTGAGCCAATCCATGTGAAAGTGGACAAAGGTGGTTACACCTTTTTTTTACGTGACATAGACATGTTATATATCAAAGTAAAGGTAAAAGACTGTAGAATTTGAAAATAGATTCACAATTCTATTAAATTAAAGGTATCTATATAATAACAACTGCTGAAATGTGTATTTTTTTCGTTGACTGAAATTTATAATTTAACATGTTGGCTAGTACTGCATTATACTCATGGAATCAGTAGATTTGCTGCAATTTTTAATTTCACCCACAAAAGCACAAATAAGTGAAGATTTTGTCATCATAAAACAGATTTTTAAGATGAGTTTCAGTGAAGATATTCATCAAATCAATTTTCAAGGTACCCTTGTCACACCCGTCACAAAAAACTTGTAATAGTTTGGGTAGAAAGCAAAGTAATCATTGTATAAAATGGAAACTTGGTAAAAGTGAAGATATTTCAATACAGAAGACACACCTAAAATATAATTTTGAAATGCCTACTATTTAGGCTTAATTTTGATGTGACGGGTGTGACACATGTTGCGTGACGGGTGTGACATATGTTGTGTGACGGGTGTGACACTTATGGAAAATGCCTTTTGCAGCTTTTGTATAGTGATTATTTCATGCAGATGTTGAATAAATCATATGTTTTCATTATTAGTATCTTTTAAATGGCTCTTGGACTTCTTGGACTTCCGTGGTACAGAACAGAACTTCGTAGTTTGCAAGACAAAGAAACTAAGATCTACCAGCTTTGGCTATGGATGACACGGATGACCGGTGGAAATGTCACAAATGTTTTAATGGTGGTAAAGAAGTGAGGTAAAGATCTAGTGATCCCTATAGAGGCCATGAAGGCTTTTAGGATTCCAACGTTCAACCTCCAACAATTTTAGACTTTTAGCACATGAAGGTGGTAAGGTTGTCAGTCTTATGCACTGGCTGCCTTTACCCCAGAATTGCTTCTGGTACCCATTTCTGTTAGAAGATGAGTTGACCTCAGGGCCATAGTGCCAGCAGAAGAATTAGGCCAATTGAAAAATCTCAAAAACCTCATCAGGAATTGAACCTGTGCCCTTCAGGTTTGTAGCACAGTGCCTCAACCAGCAGCATGACATTGTACCCTAATAAAGAAGTGAGAGTGATAGACTAATTAATTTTGTGCCTGAATTCTGTACTGGTAACTGTGTATCTTAGAACTGCTAAGAAATTCAGACAGACAATACCTCTAACAGCCGATGAAATGAGTAGGCCTACATGGAAACAAATGAAGGAGAACAGATAGAAAAACAATCAGCCAATCCAAATATAGCTACACAATATTATTTTTGTATGAGAGACAACAAAAATGTCCTGGTGACAAGAATAACCAGATCCACATCAATTCAGTAAAAGTTTGTGAAGAGCTCAGACTTCCAAGTAGTCCAGGATTTTAGAGTAGAGGACAACGAAAACTGCCTAACTAGTACTGGAGGGACATTTCACTTCACAACTTTACAAAAGCCTGTTAAAAATATGTACAGAGTGGAAAAAATACTAACAAGGGAATTCTTTTTTATGCTGAGATCATGTGCTGGGATTCCCCAGGATTGGTATATTATCACAAAAAATTTTCATGAAATTCATGCAAAATGGTACAGAGGCAGAAGGTGCAAAGTGTGGTTAGCGTTGCAGATTACAGATCCATTACAGGGGTTCGATCCCCGGTACCACCTAGAATTTTTCTGAGGTAGGGAGGTCTGGTAGGGGTACATTCAGCCTCATGATTCAAATTGAGGAGCTACTTGATAGAGAAGTAGCGTCTCCGGTCATGAAAACCACCATTAATGGCCGTGGGTGTCGGCATGCTGACCACATGCCCCCCAATCCTACCATCTGCCTAAGGTAGATGATGCAGCGGTCGGGTGGTAGGCCAAGTCCCTCCAGGGACGGAGTTTAGTTTAGTTTAAGTCTCGGTTATAAGTTGATGTTGTCCCATCCGACATGTCACACCCGTCACGTCACACCCGTCACACTGATAAAGTAAATTTTCAATAACTATATAAATATTTTTGTAAAATCTAATTATGCATTTCAGTATGTTTATCAGTCCTCTTACTTGAAAAAATAAAAAAAATATAGTGAAGCTAATCAATTCACAGAAATTTCAATTAAACCTACATAAGAAAAAACCTTTGTCCAATTATGGTCACACCCGTCACATGCACAATATATTTTCCAGCTCAAGCATACAGCCTTGAAAAAAACATTAGATCATATTTTGTACTTCCAATGGGTTGGTATGTTAACACAAAAAACTTTGATGACATTCCTGCAATATGGTTCAGAGGTAGAAAGAAATAAGTGTAATGAAATCTGTCCAAATGTCACACCCGTCACTATGGATTGGCTCAACTGTAGGGAGAGTGCAACGTGCTTGGACCACTTGTGTCCCTAAAATCGAAATACAGTATATTGATCTAAAATGTCTTCGTTTATAATTTTCCATACAATTATAGGACAAATTATATTTACGTTCCCTTTAATATGAAATAAAAAAACTAAGGTTTTCGGGATTTTGTGTTAATTAGGTCAAAATAGTCCGTAACGTTGAAATAGGCATTTTTAGGTGCTATAAAATTGTGTTTAATAGACGTAGATAAGTCTGAAACATAAATAAACTTAATTATTTTCAGATATCTGTCAAGGAATAAAATAGGTAAAAACCTAAAGATCTGCGGTCTAGTCATAACTATCAAGCGTTTTCATCCAAAATTTGTCCAACCTTGTGTTTTTAGAGTAAGTTTTGAACTCAACTGCTGCAGTTTCGTTCAAAATAAGATCCCTATAGGCCTACTGATAATCTGCGGTCTGAGCAATAGAGGGAGTAATCAAACTCAACTGAATCAAAATATCCATTGTCGATACCATCTGTGAAACAGCCTCTTCTGGAGTGAAGACGATTTTGTCTGGACTCATAAAAGACAACCCCTGAGCTAAGGGGTACTTCAAAGGTGACTTTTCCATCAGCTTGCCAACAACACATTTCAGACAGTTTCTGCACTTCCTTCGAAACATCAACATGCCTAAATCCTTAAGTCCATGGCACTTTCTTAGTGCAGACCTTGTGCCATAACCAAGGTCAACATCTTGGGCTCTTAAATTTTCAACTTTGTTGAGGTCAATGTCTTGAAGACAAGTCTTTTTTAGAATGTTGTCTTTCACAACTCTTTCCATACACTTTTTTACTTTATGGCAAAATTTTCAATTTTTATAAAACCTGTAAAACCTGTTAAACTGAAAATTGGAAGATCTCCTTTTCAGGGAATGTAGTACTGTTTGGTACTGATCAACAGTAAAAAAATCAGAATTTTTGGGAATGGCATTAAAAAAAAAAGGAAAAAATTATTTATCACAAAAAATTCAGAAGGCTAAAACAAAACATCCTGTACAGTCGGTCAAATAAAAAACGTCGGGCGGTATTTCATAAAGTATCACGAACGAGCATATGCGCATGTACAGGAATACTTAAGATTAGGCTCACACATGCCTCTTCTCTGTCCATGTATTTTCTTGATTATTTAGTCAGTTTTGTTCCAAAACAAACATGTATAGAAGGCTGTGGCTATATGCCTCAAATCCGCCATATTCTTGCATGGAAATTCTTATAATAATAATTACGGATGGGTCGATACCAGATTTTCTCGATACTCGATACCGATACATGATTTTTCTCTCGATACTCGATACCGTCAACATTTCCAGTTTCAATAAATAGTTACTTTAAAATTAAAAGTTGAGAGAACTGTATAATACCAACTAAATTTAGTGTGCATATTTAATGAGACAAAATTTAATATCATCAGTAGCCTATAATTATTTTTAAAGTCTACATTAAAACTAAAATTAGTTTTTGAAACAGTCCACTTACAAGATTTTGTCCAAAAATTACAATGGGGTTTGGACAGTCTGCTTGCTTGTTGGTTGTTATTGAAACGTTTGACAGGAAACGAAACAATTAAGAATAAGAATCTCTTCTGTTTGGGTTTTAAAAGTCGGAAAGTCTTTATTTATGACTAGACAAAAGTCAAAGAGTGGTTTTCTCCATTTCAAGGAGAAATAGAAGTATTTAATATATTTAGTAGACTACTAAAAGCAGAAAGAGGTACCACATTTCCTTAAATTGCAGAATTATCAAAGTATCGAAAAAGTATCGAGCGAGTTTTCTGAAGTATCGCTCGATGCCGATACCATGCAAGTATCGAGAGCATCGAGGTATCAAAAGTATCGAGGACCCATCCCTAATAATAATGAATAAATTCGCGAGGAATATGTTTATTCAAGGAGCATTTTTCAAAGATTTTATTTTATAATACCGGTATTTGTAGTGCAAAATCAATAACTTACTTTCAACTTCTGCAACCAATCTAGCATCGAAAAACGCGGCCGGCCAGATCTACGTTTGCTATGAAAACTTCCGGTCGCATTATAGTGAAGTACCAACATCTGAGCTGCTCTTTAAGAAATATGGAACCTCTCGCTGCTTCAGAGGCCAAAAACTACAGGTCAATTACAGCCCTAACTACACTTTCTCTCAAGCTACATTTGTATGTGGCACAATGACACAAAGGAAAACGAATTATGACAATACATTAAGTTGAATATCGTGTGTTGCGCTTTCGGCGTTGTTCATTTTTTCCCTAGTTGTTCATTTTTTCCCTCCTGTCGCATGGCCTCATATGTTCCGAGAATTACCTGTATTTTATGTTTTTTATAGGAAACTTGTGAACTAATGCGTTAAAACTTTAATTTTAACTGCATACGAGTCCCGACGTTTTTTATTTGACCGACTGTACATGCATTTCCAAACTTAGGATATCATTTGAAGCAGAACATTATTATCTTTCAAATAAAAAAAGAAACAACAAAATATCTTGAACCGTTCCAGAAATAGAGCACTTTAAAAGTTTTTCCAAAAATCACACTCGAGAAATGGTATCTGAGATGCCATATTTGGCGGCCTGTATCTTGGCCCAGGAATTTTTTGGGGCAAAACAAAGAAAATGGGTTTTTTTTACTTTGTCCTGAAATGGAGGGTAGCTGCAAATATACTGAATAAGCAGTCGCAAACAGTCGACATGAGAGACTATAAAAACTTAAATAAGTTATAAGTAAACTATCATGTAAATTTCTTAAAACATTCAAATTGTTGAATTATTGTTCAGTAAAATATTCTTGTTCATTATTTTGCACAGTGTAACATACGTAACAAAGTAATTGAACATAGGCCTACGTAACAGAAGAAAAAATCTTTAAATTTTGAAAATCAGTCTGAACTATTGAAACAAAGATAATAGGTTAATGAGTGTAATCTTGGCTACCCAGAAAAAAATGTCCTGGAGTTCTTGTGTTAGATAATTCACAGAGATTTTCATGTAAGATAGATAAACTCAAATTCTGTGTCCATTTTTTGTAACATATGTAACATCCATTTTATTAAGAATAATATTTAATGTCTATTACTGATTAATAAAACTTTCATATATTCTGGAAGCACATTTTTGAATCTATCTTCTGGTAAGTTATGTATGAAGTTCCAGTTAATACTATATTTTAATCACTGTAGGGGTCTAAATTGCTTCCAAATGTAACATACGTAACAATGGAATGGCTCATATGAAGAAGGATACAATAGTGAGCTGCAGTATAGGCAATGATCAAGGACATAGCCGTGATAGATGTAGGGGAAGCAAGCAGTGGTGCGCACATTGGCTTGGAAGCGAGGGACAGCAGGGGAAGCAAGCGGGCAGGCAAGAGCGGGCATATCTGGTATAATCCAGATATGCTTGACCCATTCTCGCGATATGTATGTTTGTACGGGTGATGCAATGTTCTTTGTTTCTGAGCGAAGCAGGGTGACCAACTGTTCTCCGGTCCAGTCATGGGGCATACCCACTTTAGTGGTGGTTAGGTTAGGTTAGGTTGGTTAGGTTATGAGCAGTGATATTACTTTAGTGCATTTCGAAAAATGCCATGCTGTTTGTTATGTTGGATAACCTTTACCCATAATTCTATCTGCTCAGCGGGTGTGACGTCATAAAAATTTGTACAGTTTCAGGAAGGTAATATGGCGGAGATTTCACTACTTTTCGCTAGATCGTGACTATAAAAGAAATTGTAATGTTTAGGGCAGGTGGGTCGGACCAAATCATTCGCAAAGTCACAATGTAGGGGAGCCCATCTCGCAATGTGTGCAGGTTTTCACGGATGGGTGATGTTTTGGCCAGATGATACTTTGCGCCCCAGCTGGTCCCCTTTCCACATGCCACTCGCCTGGCCGCTTCCCTGCAGCGCATGCCATCATGCCTGTAGCCGTTGCTCAACCTCAACGCCCGTAATGCATAATTGCAATTAACATGTCACCTAATATTTCACAATAAAAAAAAAGACCCTTGCACCTCCACATAATAGGGTTACTGTACCAGTAGTTGACCATTTAAGGCGTTTTATTTCTTTGATAAAGACTATAATACACAATACTGCAAGAACTGAATAAGTAATTTATGTAAAAGAAAGTTTGAAAGCTGCTTTACAAAATGGATATAAAAGTTTTCAATATTAAACAATTGGTGTACTTACTTACTTATCTCAGTTCAAAAATAATTTGTTGTGATGTACCTGTAGTTGACCACTACTACCCAGTTCTTGACCACCGCTTGCACCAGTAGTTGACCACAATTTATATTAATGAATTTTGTTGGAAAATATATGAAACTGATATGTTTGCAGGTTGCAGAATACGTGTTGCAGACTGCATAATGTCATTCTCAGAACAAAGTTTAGATACATTGTATGTAACATGTGCCTTACAACCATTCGCTAATAGAAGGATCGGAAACATAATTTGCTAACTCTCCACCCATGAAATCAACACATTTGCAATATAGGCAATTCATAATAAATAGCACCTGTTATCTACCCATTCTTTGATCTACCTATTCCTTAGAAATTTAAGGGCCTTCATGTCCTGAATAGGAAACTTCCCCCCCCCCTTCCTTTTTCCACTTTTGGGGCAAGTTTGAAAGCCTAACTTGTTCACATTAAACATTCTTGAAGGATCTTTCAAAAATATCCAGTACATTCTCTTCTTTTACATAAGCATGCAATTCATTGAACCAGTTTCTATTGCTTCCACATCTGCTCAAGCTGTAAGAATACCTTCTAAATACCTTTCTGACATTATTGGACGTCACGTCATGAACGATTCGAACCAAGGTCTATCTGGTTTGTTGTTTTTAAAAGGAATTTTTCTATTTGCATTTATCTTTAAAATCTTGCTTTACAGTTTCAAACATTGTGTGCCTTTTTATTGCCAGGCACTTCTTTTGCACAAGGAAATATCCCAAGAAACAAGTAAATTTTCCTAAATTTTTAATGGAACAGTACATTTTAGTTTAATTAGGAATGAAGAATTTGGTATGCCATATTTCCTTGCAGTTATTCTTATGTTGGACCATAAATATCACTTGTAAGGTGCTGGTCAACTACTAGAGTAAGGGATTCCATTTGTTGACCGCTAGTGGTCAACTACTAGATACCCGGCCATTTTGGTGTTTCAGTAGTTGTCCAGCCTTTTCTTGCCCTAACAATAAAAAACTGGTTGTTAGCAATACGTCATTAGCATTAAGTAATGTGCATTTTAATCATATGAATTACAAAAGAAATGAATATGTCATTAATCAGTATGGCTGTACAAGAATAATAGAAAAATGCACAGCTTACCTTCTCTATTAATATCTGAAGCAAGCCAGTTGCACCACCAGAAAACAATGCTAAAGAATGGCAACCATTCAGTAGATTCAGTATCTGATAATTGTATTTTGTGAGGCAATCCCTACTCTTTCAAATGACATATAATATTATACTCTTTGGTTTAGCACAACAGAACACTGCCTTATTATATGCTGATTTGGTCAACTATAGGTGCATGGTCAACTACCGGTACAGTAACCCTATAACACAATTATAAGAACGACCCTTGCAACAAAGTAGGCTATGGTGGCTATTTCACAATACAAAAATACCCTTGCACCATACATAATATTTCACAATTACAAAAAACGCTGTATTATAACATTAAATATGGCTTAATTGATGCAGGGAAATTCCCTTACACCAACACTACTCTTTTCATAATTTAAAAAAATCTCAAAATTATAAAAACCGATTCTTCTCTTACTTCAGGAATGGCTTAACTATAATCTATTAATACTAAATGTTGATAAGACTATTTAAATATAGGTATATTTAAAAAAAAAAAATAATGACCAAACATTGATCATTTTACCCTTAAAATACAGTAATCGTATTATACAAAATGCTGATACAATTAACTTTCTTGGCTTAAGCCTTGATTCGAAACTGAGTTGGATCAAACATCTAAATAATATTAAGAAACATTTTTTAATGGTAATCAGGGTACTATTTAGGATAAAAAACAGTGGTTTGACGAATGCCATATTAAGAAATATATATTACGCATCAATACATAGTCACTTAAGTTACATGGATATTGTTTGGCCCAGCTGCACTACAACACAACTGCAAGAATTAATAAAGTTACAAAAACCTGCTATTAAAATCATATTTGGTTTAAACTATTTCACTCCTTCTAAAGGTGTATACTATCTCGGGGGAATTGAACCATTAACAGTCAGTCTAAAAATATCTTCAGTGAAGTTTGCTTTTAAAGTCATAAATAAATTAACTTATGTTATAGTAATTTGAAACTAAAAATAAATAGCCTAATCAGCCATTTCATAATTACGGGTGGGACATTCTAGCAAATTATAAAAACTATTTTTTTTTTTTACATATCATAAATAATAAACTAGAATTGGTTCTTCACATTCTGTAAAATTTACAATGCCTTCTCATCCACACTACATGCAAAGCATTATTTAAAATTTGTTTTAAACATTTTAAATTTGTTTTTCAAAATCTGTTACGGGTGGGACATAATTTGGACACTGATTTTAATGATGCAAAACAAAAGCTCATTTTCTGTTCTGCTATTACTGTTAGGGTCTTAATGTTGTTATTAATGAAGGTATGAGGGATTAAATACAAATTATAAACTGTTTCCAGGTTGTCAGAACATTTATTTAACACATCAATAATAATTTAACAAAACTATCACTGTTATGGGTGGGACAAAAATTCCATTGTTTGTTATTTTACAAAGTAATTAACCACACATATTTTTTGAAGTCAATCTTATACCAAATTGTACCTTGATGCCTGTTGCTCGCGCTAAATTTTTCGTCAAATTTATTGCACAACTAGCCTATCACTTTTCAACAAATTGGTATTGCTAACGATCAAATTCGCCTTTGGGCAAACGTTTGGTTATTCGTCGAGATATAGGACATGTTCTAATTCCAGCAAATAATTTGTCGAACCAGCCAATCAGCGCAACGAACGTGAACTGCCCACGGCCCCGGCGGTATTGTGGAGAACTTGCTGTCTGCAAGCTAAAAGATTGCAAGTGCAGCCATTTTCCTTTCTCACATATTCTTCTTTTCCTAGCATAGCTAACATGGGTATATGCCTGTGTAGATATCGTTATTCCGAACGGATTAGTATAAAAAACATGATGAGAACACGATTCGTTGACATACAGCAACGAAATGAAAATGTGAAGCGGAAGGCAAAGGAGCCGTACTTCTATATGCACGATTCACGATTGCTTCCATTATTCCTTGATAGCTTCGTGGTACCAAGCTAGACTGTGGTGCAAGAGGTCTCGGGTTCGATTCGCAGTATAGTAATTTTTTTTTTCTTCTTTCATAATTATTTTAAATGATCGTAAACAATGTATGATTTTAATATTTCAAGGATTCAGCACTGTTTGCTTTCTTTTTTATGAAAAATTCAAATACACAGGGCAAAGGAAATCGCACAACAGGATGTGAAATTTATAAAATTACAATAATAATTATAATTAGCTAAAGTATTAATGTTCGGCAGATTTAAAGGTCACCTTTAATAATATCATAACACTGAAATAAATTATTTAAAAGTTTTGTAAATTGTCTTAATAATGGGATCTTGTCCCATCTCAATTAATCTGAATAATTGTTGTCTTTTAATGTAAACGATACAACAAACTACCATTAGCAGCAGAGTATGAGTGGCTCAATATTTAGAGTACAGGAGTCTACCACTAGGTGGCGGGGTAATACTACGATGTTGCGAAATTTACTACACAGAGGGAGAATATTTTGTTAGTATGCATTTGATGACTCATTTGACCGTTAGCAAAGGTGCTTTTGACTACACGTTTGGTTAAATTAGTTGTACAACAAATTTAACGAAACAATTTGACTGTGAGCAACAGGCATAAGATGTATATTTTCTCAAATGAAAATGGACATAGCTGATTAGGCCTACTCTTGACTACTTGGTATTAGAGAGTGTTAAAATCATGCTAAAAATGGCAAAAAAAGTAACTCAATGCAATAAATAAGTAAATCGACAGATTTTACACATGAAACCACTTCAGATACACCTAAGTCCTTAATATTCAGAGAATTTGAGGTTTTAAACTTATTTTTGACCACCCAATTATAATAATTATAACTTCTCTCTTTGAGGGAAAAATTCCCATATTTTATGAAATGGCTGTAATGGCATGCATTGCTACTGAACAAGCAGGGTTGTTATGAAAAAGCCGGCCTGGTTTTAACCAGTTTTATCCACTTGAAAAAAGTCAGGCATTTCAACCGAATAAAATAAAATTGAATAAAAATAATTGAAGTTTCTTTCATGTTTTTAGCCTATTTCAAAACATCACAAATTTAAAAGTTACAAGCTCAGAACCTGTATGGTAGTATTTAAGTTTACTGAGTGCAAATGCAGAGCTACCAGTTTTATCAACTTGAAAAAAGCCAGGCATTTTATCTGGATAAAATCAAATTGAGTAAAAATAATTGAATAGCTACAAAGGCTTTTCATGAGTTAAACACATGGTTTCTAGCTAATAAAATGACACTTAATATTGATAAGACCCATTTTATACAATTTAGGACAAAAAACAGATGTATCTCAAATCTTGAAATTAATTATGGAACACAAATCATACAAGAAATTAGCAATGTAAAATTTTTAGGACTGCAAATTGACCAAAATCTTGATTGGAAGACACACATAGAAATGATAAGTCCAAAACTGAGTTCAGCATGCTTTGCTTTAAGAATTTTGAATAATAGGCCTATATTAAAACAGGATGCATTACTTATGGTATATTTTGCATATTTTCACTCGGTAATGAGGTACGGGATCATATTCTGGGGCAACTCTTCCCATAGGGAGAAAATATTTAGATTACAAAAGCGGGCAATAAGAATAATTTGTGGAAAGAAAAAAAGGGAATCTTGTAAACCGCTATTTGAAAAATTAAAAGTCCTCACTCTTACAGGGGAGTATATATATACTCTGTTATGTGTTATGTAGTGAATAATATTGATAAATTTCAAACTAATTTTAGTGTACATGGACGTACTACCAGAAACATGAATGATCTACACAGACCAAATAACTCGTTAAAACTCTTTCAGAAGGGTGCTTATTATTCTGCACTACAGATATATAACAAGCTTCCAAACAATATTAAATTATTATGTATTCAAAGAAAGAGCAAACCTTTCAAAACAGCTGTCAAGGAATTTTTAATAACTCATACCTTCTACAATTTGGAGGAAAATTTCCAGCTTGGATAAATTTGGCAGCTTGCAGCTTCTGTAGGCCTATATTATTGTTATAACATGCATGTATTTTTTGATCTGACGTGTTCTATATCCTTGAGCCCCGCTCAACACAGGATCTACAGGACGAGATATCTACATCTACATCTAGATATCAATTTCTCATGTTATGTGTTGTTATATTATGTTATTTACCTTAGCTGCTCTAACCATCTTTATGTAATTTTACTTACGGTATGTACTGTCCCTACTATGAGCCATCCGGCTCCTTGGGATCTTTTTGTCTGGGGGGGGGGGGGGGAACTCATGAAATCCCCCTATCATAACTCAAATATACGAAAGCTTTCTTCAGTGCTCAACATTCACTTGTGGCGTGATGGTTAAAACTCCTAGCTATAATGCTAGGGGTCCCGAGTTCAAATCCTAGTCGATCCAAAATTTACTAGTAGGAATAGGTCTCAAATAGGTAGGTAGGGTGAAGAGGAGGTGAGAGGAAGGAGACAGGAAAGGAAGAGAAAAAGAAAATAAAGAAGAAATAAATTATTTTTTTCCTATTTCATCAGTTACATAAGAGATGGCGCTACTGTCGCTGCTAGTAGTTCAAATGCCGCCGCTGGGGAGGGATTGAAAGTAGGAGTGGGGGACTCGCTTGGGGCATAAAGTACCATTTTCCTAATGTTTTTTGTTTCTCAGCGAGGCAGGTCGACCAACATGACGCTTCTTGTACATTGCTTATCATAACTTATATCCTTAGTGAGAGGTTCTGTGAGGTTATGAACAGCGATATTACATTAGTAGGGCATTCTGAATTCTCCCGAAATTCTAGTTTAGTGGCAGTTAGGCTAGGAACGGTGTTACTAATTAGTGACAGGTTCTGTTAGGTTATGAACGGTGATATTAATTTAGTAGGGAAGTCTGAATTCTCCCGTTTTGTACATGTGCCATATTGTACCTCCCGCGAAGTCCATTGCATTGGTGAACCTGTTTCCCAGAATTAAACGTGTTCAGCTGGTTTGACATCACACCTCTAATGTTCAATCACAAGTTTCTTCATGATACGGAGATAAAAATATGGCAGAATTCACACTACTTTTTGCTAGATCGTGTTATAAAGAAAGTATAACATTTAGGGTGGGTGGGTTGGACCAAATCATTCGTCGAGGCAACATCTCTCCAGAGCGCTATCTATAACAAAATACTTGTAATATTAAGCGTTTTGGGGAAAAAATAGTTTTATGCTGCACAGTAGGCGCCTGGGAAGGTGGGGTTTAGGGTTTTGTCACAGAAGAAGTTCAATGTGAGACATAATAAACCTTGTGCTATTCAGTATATTGCTCCTAACTAACATAAACGTTCCTAACCTAACAAAACGGCGGAGCTTGGCTAGTGCGCAGCATAAATCTATCTTTTGCCTGTGTTTTATGAAGAGACAGTTGTTTTTCTAAGTGGGCTCCCCTACAATGCGATTTTACCAAATCATTTACTAAGGCAACATCTTCTCTCCACATAACTATGTATAATAAAATATGTGTGATACTGGGTGTTTTACGAAGGGAATCTTGGTTTTAAAATTGGGTAAAGTATATCTGGATTTTACCTACCGGTGGAGCTTAAGGGGCTACCTGTTCTTGATTTTTGCTCAAACCTTACAATTTAACTCAGAAGACTAAAAATGGCAAGACTAACAATTACAAGCAAAAATCATACTAACCTTCTGAAAGGCACAGTAAATATACGTGGCTGGCACTCTGTTGAGCTAGTTTAAGTATTACAGGTCCAAAGAACATGCATTCATCGTCTGGATGAGCTGTCACAAACAAAACTCTATTTACCATTCTTAAATGGCCATAATTAGCGGAAATCTTCAGGTACGCGGTTGAAAAATAAAAAATAATACAAAGACATATATAGGCTAAAACAGCTATGGTAAAATGTTCCACGGTATCTTTGGCATATTTCAGTGTCTCCTGAACTACTAAATCACACAGTTTCTTCAAATCGTCTAAACTATCTTGAATTGAAAACACTTCGAGGATAGACATTGTCCGATTTATAAATTCCTCTGTCTCCCCTTTACTTCTGAAAAAATAATCGGCAATCATCCACATATATGCTAGGCATATACTGAAGCACGATTATCAATATTCCACACGTATGTTATATTTTTAAAGGACGATTTCATTAAACGTTTCACCACATTGGACATTTTGAAAAACAATTGCAGATGTTGTTGTTGTTGTTGATCGTGTTTCTTTATTTACAACGCGAGTCATCGGAGAAAATGCGCTTTTTTTTTTTAAAGCCGATGAATATGCAATGAGTACGTTGAGCGATGCAAATAAGAACGATCCGATGGATTACCGTATGTAAACAAAGACGTTCTATATATCTACCTAGACTTACAATAGGCGACGCAGCAGTGGCTAAAATTGAACAACTCGCGCATCCTCTAACATGGCGGCATGCAGTGCTGCCAACGTCAAAGAAATTTCTCTAGATTTAGAGAAATCTTGCTTCTTTTAAAGAATTTCTCCCCACATCTACAGAAAAATTTAATTTACTCTTTTCCATAGATAATTAATAAAGATAAAGCGGAAATTCGGACAAAAAATAAAATGCAGAGCGAGAGAGCAGTCTACAACAATTTAAATGTTCTGTGCTGTACTACCCATGCTATCATCGGATGTTTATTGCATGCAGTTAACTTGAGGTAAGATTCATATTAATAAAATTATTATTAATACTATCGATAAAATATATAATTAAAGAATATGACTTTTTAATGCATCAAAGAAATTTAAAGAAAATTTATGGAATTGTCAAAAAGATTTTAGCTTTTGTGGTTGGCAACACTGGCGGCATGTGTTATTCTTCTGACACGTGAGAATGTAAATAGTGAGATATTTTAAATATTAAAAACTAAATGTAAGCTTAGAATTACAGTGTTTGTGTTCATTTTAGTATTGTGTGCTATTTAGTAATTGCATGAAGTGTAGTGAGCTATAATATGGTTATTATTATTGCGGATACATTTCAATATTGTAGGCCACGTGTGTTGGTTAGAATTTATATTTTCGACCCGTGTTTTTTATAGTGTTCCTGGGATTACTAGAAATATGGTGCGTTCTTGTGCAGCATACAACTGCACAAATCGTCAGAAGAAGGATTCGGGGATTTCTTTCCACAAGTAAGTAATATAGCCTAGTTGTATTATAGGTTAGGAGCAGTGTTGTATTTTGGAATGGATTGCACAACTGTAATTTTTCATAGTAATGTACTATATTATACTATACTAAATTAATTGTATTAATTTAATCACATATTTCAGGACCCGAAGGGCTATGTTTA
Organism: Ectobius pallidus; assembly: GCA_964059195.1. Lineage (NCBI taxonomy): Eukaryota > Metazoa > Arthropoda > Insecta > Blattodea > Ectobiidae > Ectobius > Ectobius pallidus. The sequence goes on along the minus strand of CAXKWD010000003.1, from coordinate 168,488,568 downwards.
AAGATTACAACTTACATTATTCACTAAAATGACTGAGAAAAATGACTTACTGGGAATGTCAACACAGGCCTATGATGTTGTGTTATTGCGTCCACATGAGATAAATGCAGGTAATTATGTTTAGTTCTTACACTTATTTATAGCGATATTACTCTTAACTCATGTTTAATTAATTTTTTTCATTATTTATGAAATTAAATACCGGTAGGTTTATGTTTCCTTTTACGTTTAACAGCTGTATGTTGTCTGCTATGATTTTGTGCCTCCAAGATGGCGGCGAGCGACCACTTCTATTTGGAGCCATTTCACGCCGTCTGCGCAGCTGGTGGTGTGGGGACTTGTATGTAAACATTATAGAGCTCTGGGCTTTTGTAGTTTTTCCTCCTGCCACTTGAGCGCGCCGCTCTCCACATTCAGGTATTATCAACTTCCGGTTTCCTCATTCTTGTGTGTTTTCAATATTTCAGTACTAAGGCCCGTATTCAAGAACGCGACTTTGGAAGACGACTTCCTTAGCGGCCTGTCACACTGAGCTTCGATCGATCAAGACCAGCCGACTGCCATCTTGCGCTCTCGGCTAAATTTCTGTTCCTTGTCACACTGCATCGAGCGTCATCGATCAACGAAAATATTATAGGTTATGTACCTATATGATTTTACTAGGTCTACTCATCACTGTATATTAGAGGTAAAGTATATTACCTTATTAGGAATACGAATGCCTATTTCCTGCACATTATCATACTACATGTGTTGGGATGTAAGGTTTAATATTATGCCTACTATATCAGGCTACATCTCTTTACTTCAAGCTTCCATCAGTCGGCCGAGCGAAGAGGTTTGTTGTTTGTTGTAGTTCGATCGCCCACCGCTAGGTGCTTACAACTCGATCTATTTTTGTGTTTTTAAAATTAAACGACATAAGAAGATATCGTTTTAAATGCCTTAAATGATTCGTGCAATTATATTTCATTCAAATATAAGTTTAAAACGACATTATTGTGTAAGTTAAATCTTCCAACATCAATTCTGAACTTCAGGTGGGTACGAAGTTGGCCATCGACTGGCGATTGAAAAACGGACAGGTTTGATTTCACAGACCAGATGATCTCTCACCCTCGTTGTTGATCGATGCTATGTGACTGATACCACTGCTGTCTATAGGTTCGTTATACCTATCGGTCGGACGCTGTCCCTCGATCAATCCAGTGTGACAGCCCCCTTGGCTGGTATTCATAATTCCAGCGATGTTGGCGTCCTAGCGATGCTATTATAAACAAGAAACAGTTGCGTAGCAATGTCATAGTCAAACATTAAACTGTTCCCTAGCAATGCCACATTTAAAGTTTAAACTGTTGCCTAGTAATGTAATTTCTGTTGCCTAGCAATGCCATTTGTAAACAAAAATCTCTTGCCTAACAAATAATGAGTATTTATGCTTTAAGATTTTTCTAGTTGGCTTTTTTTAAAATTATTAACTCATGCTTTATTGAAGGCATTATTATTCATATGTGCATTGTTTATTGCCTATATATTTAAAGGCAATGTCATTCTTAAAAGCGAAAGTTTTGACTAACAATGTCAATTTAAAAAAGAAACTTCAGTGTAGCAATGTCATCTTCAAACACGAAACTGTTTCCTAGGAATGCCGTTTTCAAAGACGAAATTAAAGCCTGGTAATGTAATTTTTAAGGACATTTCTGTTGCCTAGCACTTACATTTACATTTATTACATTTATTACATTTATGAAGACGGAATTCTTACCTAGCAATGTCATTTTCAAACACGAAAGTGTTGACAAGAAATGCCATTTTAAAAAATGAACTTTAGCGGAGCAATATCATCTTCAAACACGAAACTGTTCCCTATCAGTGCCGATTTGAAAAACAAAATAAATGCCTAGTAATGTAAATTTTAAAGACATTTCTGTTGCCTATAACTCACATTTATGAACACGGAATTGCTACCTAGCAATGTAATTTTTAAACTCGAAAGTGTTGCATAGTTAGGCCATTTTAAAAGGAAAACTGTTGCCTAGGAATGCCGTATGAAAGAAGAAACTTTTGCGTAGCAATGTTATTTTCAAACATGAAACTGTTCCCATGCAATGCCATTTTACACAAGAAATTGTTGCCTAGTTGAAATTTTTAAAAGTGGAGCTGGGTCCTACCATTGCTATTTTAAACAAGAAACTGTTGCGTAGCAATGTCATAGTAAAACATTAAACTGTTCCCTATCAATGCCACATTTAAAGTTTAAACTGTTGCCTAGTAATGTAATTTCTGTTACCTAGCAATGCCATTTATAAACAAAAATCTCTTGCCTAACAAATAATGAGTATTTAGGCTTTAAGACTTTTCTAGTTGGTTTTTTTTCATTTGTTGACTCATGCTTGATTTTAGGCATTAATATTTATATATGCAGTGCATATTGCCTATATATATATATATATATATATATATATACATATATATTTTTAAAGACACTTCTGTTGCCTAGCAATATCATTCTTCAAAGCGAAAATGTTGTCTAACAATGTCAATTTAAAAAAGAAACTTTAGCCTAGCAATGTCATCATAAAGGACGAAACTGTTCCCTAGCAATGCCGTTTTGAAAGACGAAATTAATGCCCAGTAATGTAACTTTTAAGGATATTTCTGTTGCCTAGCACTTACATTTATAAAGACGGAATTCTTACCTAGAAATGTCATTTTTATACACGAAAGTGTTGCATAGATATGCCATTTTAAAAGGAAAACTGTCTAGCAATGCCGTATAAAACAAGAAACTGTTGCGTAGAAATGCCATTTTCAAACATGAAACTGTTCCCATGCGATGCTATTTTACACAAGAAATACTTGTCTAGATGAAATTTTGAAAACCACTTCACTTCACTTCACTTTTATTTATCGACGTCACACCATGTAAGGTTTTAACGTCCGTAGAGGTTGTAAACAAATTTTCCTGTGTGTATACAAAAAGTAGTTGTCCTAAATTGTTAGATCATATCTTCATTTTACATCGGTATAAGAATCGTTTTAAAATCCTAGCTGCTTTGTGTGGTTGATCCGTAGTTAAGGCTGGTATATTCCATGGGCTATATCCATACTCTGTGCGTAGGTCGTTATAAAAGTCATGGTCACTTGTATTTAGATTTGGACACGAGAAAAGTACGTGATTTAAATTTCCTATCTGTCCACAGGAACAGAGTGGATTGTCCCTTTTTTTAATTCTGTGTAGGTAATGGGGGGTGATGGCCGTTTGGAATTTAACTTTATATATAAGAGATATTTCAGCTCTGGATGCTGGTGTTGAGATAAACCAGGGTTTATTCTTCTGTATTGCGTTAGATCTATGTATCCGGATCCTGTGTGTGATATAATCTTGTATTGGTAGTAAGAATTTGTCTTGGGAAGGATGCGCTGACGCCTGTTTTGCCAATTGATCAGCGATTTCATTGCCCCTGATGTTACGATGTCCCGGGATCCAGATGAATGTAACTGAATTACTTTCTTGCAGTGTGTGAATTATCTGCTTTATGTTGATTTCCAGCCACGAAAATTTTGTATTGATGTCCGTACGCGATATTGTGTCCAAAGAACTTCGTGAATCAGAAAATATATAGATGTTGTATCCTGTAATGTTTTTCAGGCTTATGAGTGCCTGACGGATAGCTATTATTTCAGCTGTATAGACGCTGTTGAGAGCAGATAGTGTAAATTGTTTCCTTTCATTAGTACTGTCATTATAATAAGCAGCTCCAGTACCAACAGGAGTTTTCGATCCGTGAGTGAAAATAATCATAGTTTTGTCAGGGGGAAAAGTGGAAACGATATCAAGATAGATATGGTTGGAGTTAATATCTTGTTTATGGAAAGTAGTAATATCTAAGTCAGGAGGCTTTATAAGCGTACTATAATCAGTGCAGTATAGAGGATATTTGGGGAATGGTTGGATTTCCTGGTCTTGATAAAAGGATTGGAATGTGTCGAAGATAGGAGGGAGTTTGTAATTATATCGGTGGCCGCTGTTTAATTCCCGTAGTTCCATCATATATCTGAGTTTGGTGTAGAGTGGATGGGCACCGTTGAGGAATACAAATTTAATTGTTTTTATGCTTGATTCTGTTGCACGATCCTGATGCGTCTGTAGGTGGAGTTCCTTGAAGACTTGGAGTTTATTCGGTTTCCCACCAGTTCCCAGTATGCTTTTTCCTATACTGTATAAAATAGAGCTTATTTTATGTTGCCATTGCTTGGTAGGGGGTGCCAAGACCTGTATCCCATATTCAAGTGAAGATCTAATGAAGTTATTGTAAAGCATGTAAAGGGCTTTTGGATGATTACCCCAGTATCTTCCAGTGATGTAACGGAATAGATTTTGCCTGTTGCATAGTTTGTTGGTCAACATCCGATAATGTTGATTGCCCGATAGCCTATAATCTAGATATATTCCAAGGTATTTGAGATGCGTGTTGTAACGTATCGGGATCTGCTTTAGATGTAAGTGAGGCATTTTCTGTTGAGAGGTCATTGATCTGGCAAATATAGTAAAAGCACTTTTGTCAATATTGATTTCCATTCCCATATTGTCCAGTTCTTGGGTCAAGATATCGATGTCATCTTGGAAATCCTTATTTGTAGGCCTACTGGTAGGTGACAGTTTTGAAAACCAAACTGGGTCCTAGCAATGCCATATTAAACTAGGAACTGTTGCGTAGCAATGTCATAGTGATATATTAAACTGTTCCCTAGCAATGCCTTTTTTTAAAGACGAAATATTGCCTAGTAATGTAATTTATTCATTCTGTTTATCGCAATGCCATTTATAAACAAGAATCTGTTGCCTAGCAGTGCCAATTTGAACAAGAAACTGTTGCCTAGCAATGTCATCTTCAAACTCAAAAGTTTTGCATATAATTCCCATTTAAAGATCAAGCATTGCCTAGTAATGTAATATTTAAAAAATCAATTGTGTTGCCTAGCAATGTAATTTTTAAACTCTAAACTTTTGCCTAGAAATGTAATTTCGAAAATCGAAACTGTTGGCTAGCAAAGCCATTTTACGAGTATACAAGAAAGTGTTCCCTAGAAATATAATTTTCAAACACGAAAATGTTGACTAGTAATGAAATTTTTAAACACAAAGCCATAACCATGTAATGTAATTTCTAAAGTCAGTAATGCTATGTAACAATGTCATCTTCTAACACGAAACTGTTGCCTAGCCATGCCACTTATCAGACGTTACAATTGCCTAAGATTATAATTTTGAAAGACATATCTCTTGCCTAGCAATCTGCTCCCTTGGAATCTTGTAGGATTGATACAGTCTATATTAGTTTGACTCTGGTACATATAGAAAGGACTCACCAAGTTGTAATAATCAAGTGCCTTCTTCTAAGTAATCCAAGTTAATAATTCTATTTGCACCTTTGATTTTCATAATTAACTTTATCCGTATGGTAAGGTGCATTTAAAGTAAAGTTTCATTATCCCTTACTTATTTTACATTTCAGTATAGGAAATATTTCCTTAATATATATTCATTCTGTAAGTTTTCCATCATTGTATTCTTATATTTGATTATTTGGTATTTCCAAATTTAACTGTAAAATTTTCCGGTTGCAAATTATTTTAGCCAAGTTGTAGAACTTTGGTAATTATATGTTTTGCAGATGATTTGTCCTTTTTCTGGTGGCCTGTGCATTATTTCTAACTTACATCCTTATGTAGTGAGAATCCCTTTTTTGGGAAAGAAATCATTCTCATGTGTTGCTGACTACTTTAACTATACTTATTCCCCCTTGCTCTCACTAGGCATATTATATTGTACTTATTAACTGGCAATACAAGATTCCAGCGTATTTAATCCCATTGATTAAAAGAAATTAACTTATTCTTATTCATAATTTGGTTTCATTGGTGATACAGTGAATTAACTTATTCTATTCAGAGCCTGTTGGCATTTTGTATTGTGACAGCTTTTAGGTCGCTTAATTTATACGTATATAGGAGAGAAACCATTCTCATGTGTTGCTGACTGCTTTAACTACACTTATTCCCCCCTTGCTCTCACTATGCATATTATATTGTACTTATTAACTGGCAATACAAGATTCCAGTGTATTTAATCACATTGATTAAAACAAATTAACTTCTTCTTATTCATAATTTGGTTTCACTGGTGATATAGTACATTAACTTATTCTATTCAGAGATTGTTAACATTTTGTATTGAGACAGCCTTTAGGTTGCTTAATTTCCAATTAGGAGAGAAACCATTCTCATGTATCGCTACATACTTTAATTATACTCATCTCCCCTTGTTTATGTTTATGTTTATTCGTTCTTCTATGTACAGAGTATCATAATATGGAACGTCAATATAACTTATGCTAATTTTTTTCAAATACAATAATTTTTTACATATACAACTATAATACTAGCCTATGTTAATATAAAATACTTCTGCAGATGGTTTGTGTGCCTATGAATACTAGACAAGCCATTGGAGTTTTCTCTTGCCCAATATCAATAATTTGAGTCAGTGGTATTTGTCACTACGGTCTTTATGTGTGGGGTTTACAGTGCTGCACAAATTCTTCTATAGTGTAAAAACTATTTTCTGTTAGAAACTTTTTTAGTTTCTTTTTAAAAATCATTGCGCTTGTTGACGCTTTAATTTCTTTAGGCAGTAAATTGTAGTATACGGATCCTGCAACGTTTATGTTTTTTTTACCAAATTTTCCTCTGTATGATTGCATGTGGAAGTCATCATGAGTTCTAGTACAGTGGGAGTGAATCTCTTTGTTTATTTGTATGTTAGAGTGGTTGTTTTGCTTAACAAACAGAATTGCATATTGTAGATACACACCAATTATGGTTAGAATCCCTAGTTTAGCAAAAGCTTCTCTACACGAGTCTCTAGGTTTCAATTTTGCGATTATTCTAATGGCTCTCTTTTGTAAGACGAGAAGAGAGTTTCTTTGTGCAGTAGTGGCTGTTCCCCATAACATCGCTCCGTATTCAAGATGTGAGTGAAAAGTGGCATAGTAAACCATGCAAAGTGTTGCTGTAGGTAGAATCTCTTTCAGTTGTAGTATAAGGAATATTGCTTTATTGAGTTTAAGACATGTATTATCTATATGATTTGACCAGTTTAAGTTCTCATCCAACGTGATCCCTAAGAAATTGGTTGATTGTGTCTTGTTTATGGTTTGGTCTTTGTATGATAAGGCGATGTTTGTTTCATTAGTTGGGTGTTTTTGTAATACGAAGTGTAGGTAATTAGTTTTGTTAATATTAGGTATTAAATTGTGTTTGTCACAGTATTGTTCTAATTGGTCTATCACCATTTTCATTTTTATGTTTAGGACTTGTGGTTCTTTTGCTGAAAAAAGAAACGTGGCATCGTCGGCATAAAAGATGCTATCTACCCCTATCTTGGAAGTGGTCATTTCTATGTCACTGATGTACAGTAAGAATAAGACGGGTCCAATTACTGACCCTTGGGGTACTCCAAGTTTTATATTCTGTAAATCAGAGTTGTATTGGGTTTTACACCCGTACACATCTGTTTTATTAATTTGTGTATATTGTTTCCTGTCCTTCAAATAGGCTTTAAGCCACTCTTTTGCATTACCCCGTACCCCGAATCCTTGTAGCTTTTCTAATAATAGATCGTGCTGTACACAATCAAATGCTTTGGTGAGATCTAGAAAAACCCCGACAACTGTTTCCCGATTGTTCATTTGGTCTATGATTCTGTTTAGTGTTGTTGAGATGGCATCTTTTGTGGATTTACCTTTTTGGAATCCAAACTGATTTTGGGGGATAATTTTATGTTTGTTACAAAAGCTAATTAGTCTCTTTAAGTAGATACTTTCAAGTATTTTTGAGAGTGGGGAGATTATCGTTATAGGTCTGTAGTTTTTAATATCAGTTTTATCCCCTTTTTTATATATGGGGGTTACCTTTCCTATTTTTAGGCTATTTGGAAAGGTTCCAGCTATGAAAGAATGGTTAATGATGTGTACTAAGGGCTGAAGTATATAGCTTTTGCAGATTTTCAATAATTCATTTGACAACCCATCTATTCCACATGCTGTAGACATGTTTAATTCTTTGATAGTTCTTTCTACTTCTATACAGTCAGTAGGCCAGAGAACCATAGAGTTGGTTATGCTATTAGCTATGTTATGACTCCTATAGTTACTATTTACACGCTCATGATTGTTATTTATAGTGGCATTTGTGAAAAACGTATTAAAGATTTCGGCTATATTTTGGGGGTCTGTAATATCTTGTCCCTCCTGTTTTAGTGTTATGCCCTCGGTATGTACTTTCCTCTTTTTCCTGGTTTTGTTTATTAGTGCCCATGATGCTTTAGAGACATTTTTTGAAGTGTTAATTTGTCTAGCATTATGCATTAGTTTTGCTGCCTTAATTACGTTATGATAGATCTTTTTGTAATTGTAAAAATAAATTTTGAAATCATCTGAGAAGTTGGTTTTACTGTGTGTGATAAGTAGTTTAAGTTTGCTCCTGGAAATACATATTCCTTTAGTTACCCAGTCATGGTTTTCTTTGGGAGTCGACCTATGTTTGACTTTTTTTATTGGGAAAGTTACATTGATGTAATGTGCCAGTGTTTTTTGGAGTTCAATTGTTTTTTCATCTATTGCTGCAGTATTATATACACTGTCCCAATTTTCCTTTTCTAGGCGATGATATAGTTCGGGGATTAGTGATTTGTCAATGATTCTTTTATATTCGTAGGTATGTGTGGTATGCATGTCATTGTCTGCTTTTATGTCTATATATTGCCCTATGTGGTCTGAGATGCCTGCTTCAAAGAGCGAGGTTATGCGCAGGTCCTTTGGTATGTTTGTAAATATGTTATCAATACATGTTGCAGATGTGGTTGTTATTCTGGTTGGCGAGTCCACTGTGTGTGTTATGTTATAGCATTGCAGTAATTCTATCAGTCTGCGAGTGTCGGTTTCATTGTTCAAAATATTTAGATTAAAGTCACCTGCTAAAATTATATACTTGCCTGTGCCCATCGTTTTATCTAGGATTTCCTGTAGCTGTATCATGAAATTGTTTATGTCAGAATTTGGAGGTCGATATATACCTATTACAATGTACGCTTCTCTACAATAATTATATTCGATTGCAGCAATTTCGATAATTTTTTCTATTGATAGGGCTTGTATACTCGGCATGAATTTGTATTTTTCATCTGGTTGTGATAGGATGCATACTCCCCCTCCTCTGTAATTGGCCCTACAGTAGCTGGTGATTACCTGATAGTTGTTATAATTAAGCAATTCTATACAATCTTTTTGTGTTGCATGCTCCGTTAGTATAAGTAAGTTGGGTTTATAGTTTTGCAGCATTGCTTCGATTTGGGGATGCTTGTTTCTAGCCCACTGTACATTCTGGTGTAGGATTCGCAAATTTTTATTATTCTGTTTTACGTTGGTAAGGGGATCGTGCATATTAATAGAAGGTAGATTCAAGTCTGTTGTGTTGGTCTGGGACAAATGAGTTAGTTGTCTTAGTCTTACCTTGTTGTGACTCTGTGTATGATTATTTCTGTTTATGGCTGGGTCCTTTTGTTTATGGTTATATTTTGAGATTTCCGGTATATTTAAAGACTTATCTCGTTCATCCACCACTGGCTTGTCTAGTTTTCCAGCTTGCAAGAGTTAATTGTTCTCACTAGACTTATTATATGGTATTTATTAACTGCTACCAAGATGCCAGTGTATATTGAATAACTTAATCCCTTTAAATAAAAAATATTAACTTATTCTTAATTATAATTTAGTTTCACTGGCCATAGAGTTCATTAACTATTTTCATACATAGCTTGGTAACATTTCTATTGAATTAACTTCTATGCTAGCTAATTACCATAGTAGAGGAAAACCATTCTCGTGTGCAAGTAGCTACTCTAATAATACTTACTTCTCTTGATATCATTTGGTAACATTGTTATATTTAACATAGTTAACCTTCCAGAGTAGTAGATTCTTGAGGAGTTCTTACCTACATATTCCTTTTTAAACCTCAGTCGAGTGGGTTAATTACCTGGAATTATCTTGAGTGGTTGATTTGTTTAATTGAAGAGCATTTTCCTTAGTAGAGAATTTATATTGATTCTATAATATTTATTTACATTATATATATATATACATATATTCAATATTTTGAAAGCTTAAATATCTTATGCTCTTACTTGTTGAGTGGTTTTGTCTTACCTTTATATTTTTGTTACATGTTAAGATTTGTTATTAAAGAGAGAGAATCACATGAATACTGTTTCTCCCTTAATCTTGTGTGCGCAAACATTTTGGATTTCCCTACCGCCAAAAGATAATATCTACGGACGGGTTGGTTCCTGCTCGTTCTTTCTAAAATTCCTACTGTTTATCCAATTATACCTATTGATTGATTGATTGATTGATTGATTGATAGATTGATAGATTGATTGAATCCCCTTAAGGGTGGAAGGCGGGTTGGGTCGACCCTAAGCACTTCGGCCTTACGGCCCATTGTGCCAACCTCCGGGAATGTAATGATGTGCAAGCCAAACGGCCCCTCGACAACAGCCCCACCGCGAGCCCCCACGGAACTCCCCTACATCCAACAAATACCTCTACCATGCCACGTGTGCCACTGTCTCGGTACCTCTGACAGAGCCCCCAGGTTGGCAGCACACCAGCCAGCAACCTCACGACAACAAGCCACGGGGAGGACGGGAGAGGCCCAAAGTAGGTGCTGGGGCGAGGGTAAACCGGGAAAGGAAACGGGGTGATTAATGACGGGGAGTTTGAAGATGGAGTGGAGAGTGTTGGTGGAATGAGACTGGGAAACGGGAGGATCTCTGAGAAAAAACCCCAAAGGTCACGGCTTCGTCCACCACGAATGACACGCGCGCCAGGCCCGTGGTTTGAACCCGTTACCGCTAGCATGCCAGGCCCACGCGCTAAGCACGAGCCACCGTGACGGGGGTATACATTCAGATATTTAACCAGATAAAGCATTTTCTTTTATCAGTAGATAGTGGCAATGTTTGTATATCTACACCCAGTAATTTTCGTGGCCCACAATATATCTGGCTGCTTCATTTTGTTCCCGATAGAGGGGTCACTAAAAAAACCAGCCCACAATACAATGCTAATCAAGAGAATTGTTTTTATAAATTACATTACTATACAGTAGTTTCGTCTTTAAATTCTCCATTGCTAGAGAATAGTTTCTTGTTTCAAGATGAAATTGTAAGGTAATATTATTTACTTGAACAATTCCATTGCTAGGATAACTTTGTGTTTGAAGATGGCTATGCTACAGTTTCGTTTTAGAAGATGTAATTGCTAGCCAACAGTTTCTTGTTTAAAATGGCATTGCAAGGGGGGGAGTATCTTGCTTATAAATGGCTTTGCTAGACAACAGAATTGTTTTAAAAAATTACATTTCTAGGCATTAGTTTAGTCTTTAAAAGAGGCATTGCTAGGGAATAGTTAAATGTTAGACTATGACATTGCTACGCAACAGTTTCTTGTTTAATAAAGCATCGCTAGGCAACGGTTTTGCTTGTAATATAGCATTGCTATGCAACACTTTCGTGCTTAAAAATGACATTGCTAGCAAGAGTGTCTTGTTTATAAATGGTATTGCTGGGCAACAGATATGTTTTTCAAAATTATAATCTTAGAAAATTGTTACGTCTTAAAAATGACCTTGCTTGGCAACAGTTTCGTGTTTGAAGAGGACATTGTTACATAACATTACTGACTTTAGAAATTACATTGCTTGGTACTAGTTTTGTCTGTAAAACTGTCGTTACTATTCAAAATTTTCGTGTTTGTAAATTACATTTCTACGGAACACTTCCTTGTATGAAATGTCTTTGCTAAGCAACAGTTCCGTTTTTCAAAATTACATTTCTAGGTAAATGTTTAGAGTTTAAATATTACATTGCTAGGCAACACAATTAATTTTAAATATTACATTACTAGGCAACGCTTCGTCTTTAAATGGGGATGCTATGCAACACTTGCGTGTTTGAATATGACATTGCTAGGCAATGTTAGCAATGGTGCTGTGAAGACGTGTTATTGGAGAGCTCCCAGATATTCATCTATAATAATTGTCACGTATGTAATAATATAAATATTATATATGTATCTTAAGCAGAAAGTTATATAGTTTCAATCAACACATAAATATTTAAAGAGCAGTAAGCTTAGAAGAAGATATATTCACAATTAATAACATCATATCTGCTCTACTCAGCCATTACTTGAAACATAAAGCCACTGGTATTCATCAGAACTGCTGACTCAGTAATAATACTTCCTTGAAAGGGAACTCTTCAAGTCCACGCAATCAGCTGACTGCAATTTATTGTTTCTTGTTCTACTACTGTAACATACCATGGATTCTTGCTATGTATGCAATATAAAATTTTCTGGAAGAGGGGACAAAACAGACAAAATACAATGTACAGCATGTTTGGAAACAGCTCATCTGAAATGTTTGAATATCAGAAAAGATCTAGACTTCCTAAAAAGCGAATCGTCATTCAAATGCCAAGGCTGTACACGTAGAAAAAGTGATGTTCATCTTATTGAGCCAGCTGCAATTATTGAGAAATCTAATTCAGGACTAATAACAATGCTCCAGGAAATAAAAAGTGAAATCATTGGAATAAAAGAAACTCAACGAACCCTTGAAGTTGAATTGGGTAAATCAATAGAATTCTGTCATGAAAAATTGGATGCCTGCTTAAAATACCAAGAAAATTACGCAAAAAAATTAGAAGAAACCCTCAACAGGCTTGAAGAGGTAAAAAGAGACAATCTGATGCTCCAAAAAGAAAATAAAGAACTCAAAATACGAATAGAAGACCTTGAACAATATTCAAGAATTAACATGTTGGAAATCCATGGCATACCTGTCCAGCCTCAAGATAATCCTGCGGAACTCATCAAAAAAGTTGGAAACGCGCTTGATGTAAACCTACAAGATTGTGATATAGACGCATGTCATCGAATCAACACACACCCGACGTCTCAACTGCCAAGTCCCATTGTCGTCAAATTCTGCAGGAGATCAACCAAAGAAGAGCTACTTCACAGACGACGTGTCAAGAGAAATTTGAACACCCTGGATATCGGTTTTACACTCAGTAGCCAAATTTACATAAATGAGAGCCTCTGTCCTGCAAGAAGACGTCTGTTGGCAAAATGTCGCCAGCTGCGCAGATCTGCTGACATCAAATTCCTGTGGACACGGAATGGGAAAATCTTTATGAGGAAAGAAGACACATCACTGGTCCACAACATAACTTCTGAAGAGGATCTCGAAAAGTTTGGTAACTCCCTGTAAACTTGAGTTTATTGCTTTAATTCATAACAATGATTAACACAAAATTTTTAAATATTTATTACCAAAATGTCAGAGGAATGAGATCAAAATCACAAATATTTTATACTAATGTAATTTCTTCTAATTATGATGTTATTAGCTTAAGTGAAACTTGGTTAATAGAAGGCATATTTAATTCTGAATTTTTTGATGATAGATATTCTGTTTTTCGTAAAGACAGACAATCCAACAGCCAAGGAGGTGGCGTATTACTGGCTATTAAATCCTCACTTAATCCTATACAGTTTGATACCACCATTACAACGAACGAATCAATTTGGATAAAATGTTATTACAATAATATTAAAATTATTATTGGATCAGTATATTTTCCTCCAAATTCAAACACTGAATCATTTAGTGAATTTTTTGAACAAATGGAACAAAATTTTGCAACATGTAATTCTCACATCATTCTCACAGGCGATTTCAATTTGCCAGAAATATCCAGTAATATGTATGACCTCAGCAAAGGCAGCAGTAAAGCAAAACGTCTGAATAACATGTTAAAGTTTTTAAATATGCAATCCATTAACACTGTGAGAAATAACAGTAATAGAACACTGGACTTAGTTTTGACAAATATCTCAGAACTCAAAGTAGAGGAAGAAAGTAATTCTCTGGTACCTATAGACCTATACCACCCTGCTTTAAATATAACATATAAAATACAGAAAGAAGTAAAAAAGAACATCGTAGGTAAGTGTAGTTACAATTTTTGCAAACCGACTTTAATAAACTTTATAATCTTATAAGAGACTGTACATGGAACAATTTAACTGATTATAAAGATGTTATTTCTTCTGTAACTACTTTTTATGACACAATTTACTCAATACTAGATAAATGTGTACCGAAAAGAAGACAATGTCGACACAGGTATCCAGTATGGTTCACAAAAGAGATCATAGGAAATATTAAACTTAAAGAAAAATATCGTAAAAATAAACATTTATCAGAATATAATATGTCAGTATTCAAAAACATTAGAGCAAGTTTGAAGAAACAAATTAAAACAGCCTACATAAGTCATCTTCAAGAAATTGAAAAAAATTTAATGCACGATGTAAATAACTTTTGGAATTTTATTAAAAGCAAACGGAAACAACTCAAGTCTCAAACGGAGATGGAATATAATGGGCAAATATTAAAAACTCCACATGAAATTGCTAATGGCTACGCTAATTATTTTAAATCTGTTTATACAAGGGATCAATCAAAATACGATTATGAAACCGATAACAGTATAAACATACTAGACTCCTTCAACATATCTGTAATAGAGTCAAAAGAAGTTGAATTAGCAATTAAAAAATTAAAATCTAAACGTTCTGCTGGACCGGATAAAATACCAACATATATTTTCAAAGGATGTGGTGAACACTTAGTGTATCCATTAACTATAATTTTTAACCAAATAATTAAACAAGGCATTTTTGGAAAATGACAAAAATAGTCCCCATACATAAATCGGGGAGTTCGAAAATGGTACAAAATTATAGACCCATTGCTATTCTATCTACACCAGCTAAAATTCTGGAAAGTATTTTTTACACACACATTTTCAATCATATTAAGTTAGCGATTTCTCCACTTCAACATGGCTTCATGCCAAAAAGATCAACTGTTACAAACTTATGGAACTTCACTGAATACGTATCATTGGAATTAGACCAACATAAACAGGTTGACGTAATATATACAGATTTTCAAAAGGCATTTGATAAAGTTGATCATGACTTCTTACTTAACAAATTAGCTCAACTTTCTTTTTCCACTCACTTTATGAAAATTATGTGCTCATACTTAAGAAATAGAACACAGGTAGTGAGTTATCAAAATCACTTATCTGATCAGTTTGTGGTTAATTCTGGAATTCCTCAAGGATCAAACTTAGGCCCTTTATTGTTTCTATGTTTCATAAATGATTTACCGAACATGGTGAACAACTCCAATATTTTATTATTTGCTGATGACATTAAAATATATAAATCTATTGCTTCAGTTTCAGATTGTTTTCAACTCCAAAACGACTTAAATAAATTATATACATGGAGTAATAAATATAAACTTCCATTTAACATTAAGAAATGTGTTAAAATGACATTCAATAGATGTAAAAAGACTATATTATACGCCTATAATATAAATAATGTTAAACTTGATGAAGTAATGGAAACTAGAGATTTAGGGATAACATTTACCAAGGATCTCAGGTTTAACAGCCACATTGAAACAATAGTTTTAAAAGCGTTAAGAAATCTAGGTTTTATTATAAGGAATTCATGCACATTTAGCGAAAATACATTAATCAGACTTTATAATTCATTGGTCAGACAAAACCTCGAATATGGTACAGTCATATGGAATCCAATGACTATTAAACTTTCTGATTCAATAGAAAAAATACAATCGAAGTTTTACAAATTTTTGATATTCAGAACTACTGGCCATTATCCAACATATTTGAATTACCAAACGCTTTTAGAACTATATGATATTAAAAGTTTAAAATTTAGAAGAAATAGTCAAGGTTTAATATTTCTTCACAAATTATTGCATTCAAAAATTGATGATAATAATATTGTTAAGAAGATTTATTTTTACGTGCCATGTAAACTAAGTAGACACAGAAAGCTATTTTTTACCCCCAGAATAAATACTGATATTCATAAAAATTCACCTTTAAATAAAGTAACCACTTTGTATAATAAAATTCACTTTTTAAATTTTGATATACTTAGCATGTCCGAAAATGAATTCAAAAAAGCTTTAGTTGAAGTTGATTTAATACTGAATTAAAATCACTAAACGTAGTTACAATCAATTGTTGTTAGTGTATTGGTTTAATGTATCATGCCAAACATTCTCCTCACTCTTTCTTTCTTTCTTTCTTATCTTAATTCTCAAAGGCATTATGTACTGTGATTATAACCTGGCAACTGCTGGAACCCAGAAGTAGCTAGGAATTTCTTTTTCTGCTTGTAAAGTTTTTTTTTGTGTACTTTTTACTTTTATCTTTTGTGTATTCTTATCTTTTGTATCTTATGTTTTAATTATTTTGTATGTATGCATTGTATTTTTGGCATGGACATTGTAATTGGGTTTTATACCTGTAATGTTCGTTATTATTAAATAAATAAATAAATAAATTATATTATATTATAGGCCTATTAAAACAGATTCTTTTTCAAAATGGCACTGCTAGGCAAGAAATTCTTGTTTATAAATGGCATTGCTAGGAATAGAATAAATAAATTACATTACTAGGCAATAGTTTCGTGTTTTAAAAAACGCATTGCCAAGGAACAGTTTAATATATGACTATGACATTGCTACGCAACAGTTCCTGGTTTAAAATGGCATTGCTAGGACCATGTTTGGTTTTCAAAATTTCATCTAGGCAAGTATTTCTTGTGTAAAATTGCATTGCATGGGTACAGTTTCATTCTTGAAAATAACATTGCTACGCAACAGTTTCTTGTTTGATACGGCATTGCTAGGCAACAGTTTTCCTTTTTATATGGCATGTCTCTGAAAAAACTTTCGTGTTTAAAAATGACATTGGTAGGGAAGAATTCCGTCTTCATGAATGTAAGTACTAGGCAACAGAATAGTCCTTAAAAATTACATTACTAGGCATTAATTTCGCCTTTCATAGCGGCATTGCTAGGGAACAGATTCGTGTTTGAAGATGACATTGCTACACTAAAGTTTCCTTTTTAAATTGGCATTGTTAGTCAAAAGTTTCGCTTTTAAGAATGACATTGCTAGGCAACAGAAGTGTCTTTAAAAATTTATATATCTGGGCAATAAACACTGCACATATAAATAATAGTGCCTTGAATAAAGCATGAGTCAACAAATGAAAAAAAGTCAACTATAAAAATCCTAAAGCCAAAATACTCATTATATGTTACGCAAGAGATTCTAGTTTATAAATGGCAATGCTAGGCAACAGAAATTACGTCACTAGGCAATAGTTTCAATGTTTCACTATGACATTGCTACGCAACAGTTCCCTGTTTAATATAGCAATACTAGGCCCCAGCTACGTTTTTCAAAATTTCTACTAGGCAACAATTTCTTGTGTTAAATGGCAATGCATGTTAACAGTTTCATGTTTGAAAATGACATTGCTACGCAAAACTTTCTTCTTTGTTACGGCATTGCTAGGCAACAGTTTTCATTTTAAAAAAGCATATCTATGCAACACTTTCGTGTTAAAAATGACATTGCTAGCTAAGAATTCCGTGTTCATAAATGTATTTAAAAGATTACATTACTAGGCATTAATTTAGTTTTTCAAATCGGCACTGCTAGGGAACAGTTTCGTGTTTGAAGATGGCATTGCTCCGCTCAAGTTAATATGTTAAAATGGCATTTCTAGTCATATCTTTCGCTTTAAAAACGGCATTGCTAGGCAACAGAAGTGTCTTTAAAAATTTATACAGCTAGGCAATAATTTCGTCTTTAAAAAAGGCATTCCTAGGCAACAGTTTCGTGTTTGAAATGACATCGCTAGTTAACATTACTGTTTATAGAAATTACATTGCTTCGTATTTAAATATGTCATTGCTGGTCACCATTTTCCTGTTTGAAAATTACATTGCTTCCCTTCACTTCCTTGTATAAAATGGCCTCGCTAGGCAACAGTTTCGTGTTTATAAATTACAATGCTAGGCAACAGAATTGTCTTTAAAAATTGCATTACTATGCAGTAGCTTCGTCTTTAAATTCCCCATTGCTAGGGAAGAGTTTCGTGTTTCTAGAGAAATTGCAAGGTAAAGGTTTCGTTTTTTGAAGATGCCATTGCTAGGCAACAGTTTCTTGTTTAAAATGGCATTGCTAAGGGGGAGTATCTTGTTTATAAATGGCATTGCTAGGCAACAGAATTCTTTAAAATATTACATTACTAGGCAGTAACTTCGTCTTTAAATTCTCCATTGCTAGGGAAGAGTTTCGTGTTTCAAGAGAAATTGCAAGGTAATAATATTTATTTTATAAATTCCAATGCTTGGACCACTTTCTGTTTGAAGATGGCAATGCTATGCAACAGTTTCGTTTTAGAAGATGCCATTGCTAGGCAACAGTTTCTTGTTTAAAATGGCATTGCTAGGGGGGAGTATCTTGTTTATAAATGGCATTGCTAGGCAACAGAATTCTTTAAAAAATTACATTACTAGGCATTAGTTTCTTCTTTAAAAGAGGCATTGCTAGGGAATAGTTTGATGTTTCACTATGACATTGCTACGCAACAGTTTCTTGTTTAATACAGCATTGCTAGGCAATGGTTTTCCTTTTAATTTATCATTGATATGCAACACTTTCGTGCCTAAAAATGACGTTGCTAGGAAGAGTCTCTGTTTATAAATGGTGTCGCTAGGCAAGAGTTCTGTGTTTGGAGATGACACTTATATAACATTACTGACTTTAGAAATTACATTGCTTGGTAATAGCTTTGTCTGTAAGACTGTCATTACTAGTCAACATTTTCGTGTTTGAAAATTGCATTTCTACGGAACACTTTCTTGTATAGAATACTTTGCTAGGCAACAGTTTCGTTTTTCAAAATTACATTTCTAGGCAAAAGTTTAGAGTTTAAAAATTACATTGCTAGGCAACACAATTGATCTAAATTTTACGTTACTAGGAAAATCTTCGTCTTTAAATGGGAATCCTATGCAACACTCTCGTGTTTGAAGATGGCATTGCGGGCAACAGTTTCTTGTTCAAAGTGGCACTCCTAGGCTAGAGATTCTTGTTTATAAATGGCATTGCAAGGAACAGAGTGAATAAATTACATTACTAGGCAATAGTTTCGTCTTTAAAAAAATGCATTGCTAGGGAACAGTTTAATATTTCACTATGACATTGCTACGCAACAGTTCCTTGTTTAAAATGGCATTGCTAGGTCCCAGTTTGGTTTTCAAAATTTCATCTAGGCAAGATTTGTTGTGTAAAATTTCATTGCATGGAAACAGTTTCATGTTTGAAAATGACATTGCACCGCAACAGTTTTTTCTTTTATACGGCAACAGTGTTCCTTTTAAAGTGGCCTATCTATGCCACAGTTAAGTGTTTAAAAATGACATTGCTAGGTAAGAATTCTTTGTTCATAAATGGTAGTGCTAGGCAACAGAAATCTCTTTAAAAATTACATATAGGCTTTAATTTCGTCTTTAAAAACATCATTACTAGAGAACATTTTCGTGTTTGAATTTGACATTGCTACCCTAAAGTTTATTTTTAAAACGGCATTGCAAGTCAATATTTTCGCTTTTCAAAATGACATTACTAGGCAACAGAAGTGTCTTTAAAACTTTATATATACACGCAATAGTTTCGTCTTTTAAAAAGGCAATCCTAGACAACAGTTTCTTGTTTAAAATGGCATGCTAAGGTAGAGTTTCTTCTTTATAAATTGCCTTGCTAGGCAACAGAATTGTTTTAAAATTCTAATTATTAGGCGATAGTTTCGTCTTAAAAAGGGGCATTGCTAGGTAATATTGAGTATTATTATTGTTTTTTTTTTTGGTGGTTCATAATTCCCCCTTAACAGTAACCAATTTCAACCGCTACAAGTTTCTTGTTTAATACGGCATTGCTACGGAACGGTTTTCCTTTTAATATGGCATTGCTCTGCAACATTTTCGTGTTTCAAAATGACATTGCAGCTATGGTATTGCTACGCAACCGAATTATCAGTAAAAATTACATTACTACACATTATTTTCGTCTGTAAGAACGGCATTGCTAGGGAACAGTTAGTGTTTGAGGATGACATTGCTACGCCACACTTTCTTGCTTGAAATGCCATTGCTAGGCAAGACTTTCGATTTTATAAATGACATTGCTAGGCAAGATTTCCGTGTTTATAAATGGTATTTCTAGGCAACTGATGTGTCTTCAAAATAATAATGCTAGGCAATAGTTTCGTCTTAAAATTGGCACTCCTAGGCAAGAGTTTTGTGTTTGAAGATGTCATTGCTGCATAACCTTATTGACTTTAGGATTTACATCGCTACGTAATAGCTTCGACTTTAGAAATATCCTTCGTGTTAGAAAATTACATTGCTACGGAATACTTTCTTGTATAAAATGGCTTTGCTAGGCAACAGTTTTGTTCTTCAAAATTTCATTTCTAGGCAACAGTTTAGAGTTTAAAAATTACATTGCTAGGCAACAGAATTAATTTTAAATATTACATTACTAGGAAATTTTCTTTAAAATTTGCATTCCTAGTGTGACATTATTGCAACATTAAAAAGGTAACATTGCAAGGTAACATTATTTACTTCAGAAATTACATTACTACGCAAAGATTCGTCTTTAAATGGCAATGCTATGCAACACTTTCGTGTATGAAGATGACATTGCTAGGCATAAGTTTCTTGTTCAAAATGGCGCTGCTATGCAAGAGATTCTTGTTTATAAATGGCATTGCTAGGAACAGATTTAATAATTTACATTACTAGGCAATAGTTTCGTCTTTAAAAAAGAGCATTGCTACGGAACAATTTAATATTTCACTATAACGTTTCACCTCGGACGAGTCATGGTCATCACCCCATGGCTTCGTCCCGGGTCTAGACCTGCCTTCGGGCAGAACAGTCATCATCATCAACGTTGCTACGCAACAGTTCTTTGCTTAAAATGGCATCGCGAGGACCCAGCTTGGTTTTCAAAATTTCATCTAGACAACTATTTCTTCTCTAAAATTGCATTGCATGGGAACTTTTCATGTTTGAAAATCACATTGCTACGCAACAGTTTCTTGTTTGATACGGCATTGCTAGGCAACAGTGTACATTTTAAAATGGCATATCTCTGCAACACTTTCGTGTTTAAAAATGACATTGCTAGGTAAGAATTTCGTGTTCATAAATATAAGGGATACGCAACAGAAATGTCTTTAAAAATTACATTACTAGGCATTAATTTCTTCTTTCAAATAGACATCGCTAGGGAACAGTTTCGTGTTTGAAGATGACATTGCTAATTTAAAGATTCTTTTTTAAAATGTCTTGCTAGTCAACAGTTTTCATTTTAGAAATGACATTGCTGGGCATCAGAAGTCTCTTTAAAAATTTATATATCTACGCAATTGTTTCGTGTTTAAGAAAGGCATTCAAGGCTACAGTTTCGTGCTTGAAATGACATCGCTATTAACTTTATTGTTTATGGAAATTACATTGCTTCGTCTTTAAATATGCCATTGCTGGGCAACATTTTCCTGTTTGAAAATTACATTTCCTCTCTACACTTTCTTGTATAAAATGGCCTCGCTAGGCAACAGTTTCGTGTTTATAAATTACAATGCTAGGCAACAGAATTGTCTTTAATAATTACATTACTATGCAGTAGTTTCGTCTTTAAATTCCCCATTGCTAAGGAACAGTTTCTTGTTTCAAGATGAAATTGCAAGGTAATGTTATTTACTTTATAAATTACATTGTTATGATAACTTTTTGTTCATGATGGCAATGCAATGCGACAGCTTCGTTTTAGAAGATGTTATTGCTAGGCAAGATTTTATGGTTTAATATGGCATTGTTAGGAAGGAGTTTCTTGTTTATAAATGGCATTGCAACGCAACAGAAATATCTTAAAAATTACATTACTAGGAAATAGTTTCTTCTTTAAAAGAGGCATTGCTAGGGAGCAGTTTAATGTTTCACAATGACATTGCTGCGCAACGGTTTCTTGTTTAATAAGGCATTGCTAGGCAACGGTTTTCCTTTTAATATAGCACTGGTATGCAACACTTTCGTGCTTAAAAATGACATTGCTAGCAAGAGTCTCGTGTTTATAAATGGTTTTGCTAGGCAACAGTGTGTCTTTCCAAAGTAATGGTTGCGTCTTAAAAATGACATTGCTAGGTAACAGTTTCGTGTTTGAAGATGACATTGCTACGCTAAAGTTTCCTTTCTAAAATGATATTACTAGTTTTCCTTTTAATATAGCACTGCTATGCAACACATGACATTGCTAGCAAGAGTCTCGTGTTTATAAATGGTTTTACTAGGCAACAGTGTGTCTTTCCCAGGTAATGGTTATGTCTTAAAAATGACATTGCTAGGTAACAGTTTTGATTTTCAAAATGACATATTTGGCAACATAATTGCCTTTAATAGTTTACATATCTAGGCATTAGTTTCGTCTTTATAAAAGGCATTCATAGGCAATAGTTTCGTGTTTGTAAATGACATTTCTAGTTTCATTATTGCTTTTGGAAGTTGCATTGCTATTCAATAGCTTCGTCTTTAAATATGTCATTGCTGGTCAACATTTAAGTGTTTGAAAATTACATTCCTACGCAAAACTTTCTTGTATTTAATGGCCTTGGTAGACATCAGTTTCGTGTTTATAAATTTCATTGCTAGGCAACAGAATTGACTTAGAATCACATAACTGGGCAATAGTTTCGTCTTTAAATTCGGCATTGCTAAGGGAACAGTTTCGTGTATGAAGATGCAATTGCAAGTTAATATTATTTACTTTAGAAATAACATTGCTAGAATAACTTCGTCTTTAAACATGGCAATGCTATACTATCGAGGCAGAAGTTTAGAGTTTTCAAATTACATTGCTAGGAAACAGAATTGATTTTAAATGTTACATTACTAGGCAATAGTTTCGTCTTTAAAATTTCCATTCCTAGGTTAACATAATTGCAATCTTAAAAATGTATAATTGTAAGGTAACATTATTTACTTCAGAAATTACATTACTAGGCAAAGCTTCGTCTTTAAATGGCACTTTCACTTTCGTGTATGAAGATGGCATTGCTAGGCAACAGTTTCTTGTTCAAAATGGCACTGATAGGCAAGAGAATCTTGTTTATAAATGACATTGGTAGGAACAGAATTAATAAATTACATTAGTAGGCATTAGTTTCGTCTTTAAAAAAGACATTGATAGGGAACAGTTTAATATTTCACTATGTATTTGCTACGCAACAGTTCCTTGTTTAAAATGACCTTGCGAGGACCCACTTTGGTTTTCAAAATTTCATCTCTGCAAGAATTTCTTGTGTAAAATGGCATTGCATGGGAACAGTTTCATGTTTGAAAATGACGTTGCAAAGCCCCCCCTTTTTTTTTTTTACTGCAGCAGTTTTCCTTTTAAAGTGGCATAGCTATGCAACACTTTCGTGTTTAAAGATGACATTGCTAGGTAAGAATTCCGTGTTCATAAATGGTAGTGCTAGGCCACAGAAATGTCTTTAAATATTACATTACTAGGCATTAATTTCGTCTATAAAAACGGCATTGCTAGAGAACAGCTTCTTGTTTGAATTTGGCATATCTACCCTAAAGTTTCTTTTTAAAATGGCGATGTTAGTCAACAGTTTCGCTTTCCAAAATGACATTGCTAGGCAACAGAAGTGTCTTTAAAATTTATACATCTACGCAATAGTTTCGTCTTTAAAAAAGGCATTCCTAGTCAACAGTTTCGTGTTTGAAGTGACGTTGCAAGTTAACATTATTGTCTTTGGAAGTTACATTGCTAGGCAATAGCTTCCTCTTTAAGTATGTAATTGGTGGTCAACATTTAAGTGTTTGAAAATTACATTGCTACGCAAAACTTTCTTGTATTTATTGACCTTGCTAGGCAACCGCTTCGTGATTATAAATTACATTGCTAGGCAACATAATTGTCTTAAAAATTACATTACTTGGCAATAGCTTCGTCTTTAAAGATGGCAATGCTATGCAACTGTTTCGTGTATGAAGATGACATTTCAGGGCAAAAGTTTCTTGTTTAAAATGGCATGCTAGGGTAGAGTTTCTTCCTTATAAATAGCATTGCTAGGCAGAAGAAATGTCTTGAAATATTACTTACTTCTCAATAGTTTGGTTTTTAAAAGAGGCATTGCTAAGGAACAGTTTAATGTTACGCAAACGTTTCTTCTTTGATACGGCATTCCTAGGCAACAGGTTTCTTTTTAAAATGGCATATCTATGCAACACGTTCGTGTTTAAAATTGACATTGCTAGGTAAGAATTCCGTGTTCACAAATGTAAGTGATAGGCAACAGAAATGTCTTTAAAAATTACATTACTAGGCATTAATTTCGTCTTTATAAACGGCATTGCTAGGGAACAGTTTCGTGTTTGAAGATGACATTGCTACACTAAAGTTTCTTTTTTAAAATGTAATTGCTAGTCAACAGTTTTCATTTCAAAAATCACATTGCTAGGCAACAGATGGCTCTTTAAAAAATTATATATCTACGCAATAGTTTCGTGTTTAAAAAATTCATTCCTAGGCAATAGTTTCGTGTTTGAAATGACATAGCTAGTTAACATTATTGTTTTTGGAAATTACATTTCTTCGTCTTTAAATATGTCATTGCTGGTCAACATTTTCCTGTTTCAAATTTCATAACTTACTCACACTTTCTTGTATAAAATGGACCAGCTAAGCAAGAGTTTCGTGTTTATAAATTACATTGCTAGGAAACAGTATTGTTTTTAGATATTACATTACTAGGCAATAATTCGTCTTTAAAATCGGTCTTGCTAGGGTAACATTATTGCAACATTAACAGGGTAACATTATAAGGTAAATTTATTTACTTTAGAAATTATATTGCAAGACAGTATCTTCGTCTTTAAATGACAATGCTCTGCAACAGTTTCGTGTTTGAATATGACATTGCCAGGCAACATTTCCTTGTATAAAATTGCATTGCTAGGCAAGAGTTTATTGTTTATAAATGGCATTGGTATGCAAATATTCAAATCTCGTCTAGGCAAAGATTTCTTGAGTAAAATGCATTGCATGGGAACAATTTCATGTTTGAAAATGGCATTGGTGCGCATGTTTGTCTTGTTTATAAATGGCATTGCTAGGCAACCGAATTCTCAGTAAAAATTATATTACTACGCAATAGTTTCGTCTTTAAGAACGGAATTGCTAGGGAACAGTTTGATGTTACACAATGACATTCCAACGCAATAATTTCTTGTTTGAAATGACCTTGCTAGGCAGCAGTTTCTTGTTTATAAATTGCATTGCTAGACAACAGAATTGTCTTTAGAAATTACATTAGTAGGCAATAGTTTCGCCTTTAAAAACGGCATTGATAGGGAACAGTTTCGTGTTTGAAGATGATATTGCAGGACAGTGCTTAGATAACTTCGTCTTTAAAGATGGCAAAGCTATGCAAAAGTTTCGTGTTTGAAAATTACATTACTAGGCAACTGTTTCTAGTTTAAAATGGCATTGCTAGGGTAGAGTTCCTTGTTAGTAAATGGCATTGCTAGACAACAGAATTGTCTTAAAAATAGCATTACTAGGCAATAGTTTCGTCTTTAAAAATGGCATTGCTAGGGTATAATTTAATATTTCACTATGACATTGCTACGCAATCGTTACTTCTTTAATACGGCATTGCTAGGCAACAGTTTTCCTTTTAATATAGCATTGCTATGCAACACTATCGTGTTTAAAAATGACATTGTTATTCAAGAGTTTCTTGTTTATAAATGGCATTGCTAGGCAACAGTATCCTCAGTAAAAATTTCATTACTACGCATTAGTTTCATCTTTAAGAACGGCATTGCTAGAAAACAATTTAAAGTTTCACGATGACATTGCTACGCTGCAGTTTCTTGTTTGAAATGGCAATGCAAGGCAACAGTTTCGTTTTTATATGTGACATTGCTAGGCAAGAGTTCCGAGTTTATAAATGATATTGCTAGGCAACAGATGAGTCTTTCAAAATTATGCTACACAATTGTTTAGTCTTATAAATGTCATTGCTAAGCAACAGTTTCGTGTCTGAAGGTCAAATTGCCACGTAACATTATTGACTTTGGCAATATCATTGCTAGGCAATTAGTTCTTCGTCTTTAAAAAAGGCATTGCTAGGGATCAATTTAATGTTTCATTATGACATTGCTACGCAACAATTTATTGTTTAATACAGCATTGCTAGGCACTTTCTCCTTTTAATATGGTCTTGCTATGAATCACTTTCGTCTTTAAAAATGACATTGCTAGGCAAGACTTTCGTGTTTAAAAAATAGCATTGTTAGGCAAGAGAATTGTCAGTAAGAATTACATTACTACGCAATAGTTTCGTCTTTAAGAACGGCATTTCTAGGGAACAGTTTAATGTTTCCCGATGACATTGCTACACAACAATGTCTTGTTTAAAATGGCATTTCTAGTCAACAGTTTCGTTTTTATAAATTACATTTGTACTCAATAGTTTCGTCCTAAAAATGACAATGCTAGGCAACAGTTTCGTTTTTAAACGGGACATTGCTAATTAACATTGTTGACTTTAGACATTACATTGATAAGTAACAGCTTCGTCTTTAAAAATGTCATTGCTGCTCAACATTTTCGTGTTTGAAAATTACATTGATACGCAACACCTTCTTGTATAAAATGGCTTTGCTAGGCAACAGTTTCTTTTTAAAAATTTCATTTCTAGGCAATAGTTTTGTGTTTAAAAATTACATTGCTAGGCAACAGAATTTTCTTTAAAAATTACTTTACTAGGCAATAGTTTTGTCTTTAAAATCCGCATTTCTAGGGTAACATTACTGCAATATTAACATTGTAACGAAGGTAACATTGCAGGGTAACATTATTTACTTTACAAATTATATTGCTAGGCAATAACTTCGTCTTTCAATTGGTGGTATAAATAAAACCAAGCCACTGCTACCAAGCCGTTGCTCATGAGAAGGTTGAGAATCTAGCACCCGCTGTCTGTTTCGTATAAATAAAAACTTCCCCTCCTTGCCAAGCCGCGGCTCAGGCTACTGGTAGCAAGTGCTTGGACACCTGCATCCCATATCGCCCGACACATAGCAGCTGGGTAAACAAACATGCCACTTGACTGTCTGTGCAGCGATTTAAAATTTAAAGTTTAGTATAATGCATCAGAATGGTTGAAGAAAATAGTGTATTTCAAAAGCAGATCGTGCAAATTCTGAAAATGCACAAACGAGTACTGAATAAAGCTCAACTGCCAGAGTGCAAAAAGAAAAAAATCTCTAGCAGTAACTGTTTTCAAAATTCAGCTAGAACGAGAATGTAACGCAGTTTTAACTGAAACCCAGATTTTAAGAAGTATTAGTAATTTGAAGAGCAGGATAATGTAAAATTCGACCTGAGACTCACTGCGAATAAGCCGACAGTCTTAAAAAATTGGGAGAGAACCCGAGAAGAAAAGGAAAAATTAGAAATATAAGTACTGAATTTAAAGAAAGAAAAACTATTTTGGGAGAAAGAAAAGAGACAAGAGAGTGAGGCCTAGTATACAAAAGTCCTGGATATCCAAAGGTCCTGGGTTCAAGTCCCAGTGTCAGAGGAATTTTTCTCCTACAATATTCTCTAGTATTCATGTTTAATTAGCAAACCTTGATTTTAGGGCACTAAAAATTCTGTTTAGGCTTGTAAATTAATATATTAAGCATTTAACTAGAACAGTAGACAGATACAATTATACTTATTTCTAATAAACAAAAGTTAACATGTTATACTAATAAACACATTTCATACTTAACAGTGTCCCACATTAATATAAGTAGTTCTTTTATTAATATTTCATTAGTTCCCATAATTAATTAATTTATAAAACACGTTCGTTTTGAATCTGCTTGCTATATAATAGATTTGAAGTTAACCTATTTAGTTTACAGTATTACAATTTGAAATAGCGTTTTAGTATATTGCGATGCAATTGCCGTAAGCGGTGCATACGGATCGAGGAAAGAGTTTGAAAAAACGAGGCGCTTGCATACTGTTTTTTTGCACGATGAATATTTATATCAATTTATTTATATTAATTGAGCTATTAGCTGAAAATATTATGTATATACACTATTGAAGATGGATGTTATATTTTAGAAAGTGATTCGCATATGTTGGTTGTTATGGGCATAGGCGTACTGAGGGGGGGGGGGGTTTGGGGGTTTGAACCCCCCCCCCCCCCATTGATTAAAAAAAGGAAAATTATATAATTTTTTTAAGTCTGCCCATAAATTACTTAATACAAGTATAAAGCGTGGGAAGCTTAAAACTCGTTATTTTGCGTCTTAATTTTTAAAATTTTCCGGGGGAGGACCCCCAAAAGCTTAAAACTCGTTATTTTGCATCTTAATTTTTAAAATTTTCCGGGGGAGGACCCCCGGAAGCTTAAAACTCGTTATTTTGCATCTTAATTTTTTAAATTTTCCGGGGGAGGACCCCCGGAACCCCCCCGCCCTGGGGGGTATTCCATACCCCCCAGACCCCGCGGATGTTATAACCCCCCCATATGGTCGGCCTGGTTACGCCTATGGTTATGGGGACCGAATATTTGCCCTGTTAAAGTCGCCTTGGTTCCGGTCTTTCATAAAGGCTTGTATTATGATGATTTTACTTATGGCACTTGTGCTTTTAGTATTTTTTACCGCACGGAGATTTCTTTTGTTTTCATAACAACCAGATTGCGTGCGGGAATGTCAAGTTACGATCCACGGCAACAATATTCGTAAGTACCGCTAATTAGTTACGTCGTTCAAAAAAGAATTAATCACGTTTGAAATATTTTAGTTCATAGTGATACCAGTAAAATATGAGAATGTGTTAGACCTATAATTATATATTAATTTTTTGATTATTATTATTATTATTAAAAACAAAAATAACAAAGTTAAGTTACACATGTTTTACAATTTTGTTGTACAACCGGTTCTTTACATCTGTGCACATCATAATCCATACGTTCCTTATAAATTACTCATATTGGTTAAAAAATCACCCCCATGAACCCCGCCAATACGATTAAAAACTTCACTTGAACAAGCTGAGTCCGCAAATGAGGTGCCTCAGAAAAAAGCAAGCCGCTGCTACCAACAGAGAGCCGCGGCTTAGTTTTATTTATACCAAATCCCAAGCAGTGGCTAAGCTGTCAAGGTCGTTGAGCAACGGCTAGGCAGGTGGCTGAGGAAGCCGCGTTTTATTTATACCAAACCAAGCAGCTGCTAGGAATTAGTGAGTTTTGAGCCACTGCTTGGTTTTATTTATACCACTCAATGACAAAGCTATGCAATAGTTTCGTGTTTAAAATGGCATTGCTAGGCTAGAGTTTCTTGTTTATAAATGGCATTGCTAGGCAACAGAATTGTCTTAAAATGTTACATTACTGGGCAATAGTTTAGTCTTTAAAAGAATCATTGCTATGGAACAGTTTTATGTTTCACTATGACATTGCTACGCAATCGTTTCTTGTTAAATACGTCATTGCTAGGCAACAGTTTTCCTTTTAATATGGTATTGCTATGAAACACTTTCGTGTTTAAAAATGACATTGCTAGCAAGATTCTCGTGTTTATAAATGACATGGCTAGGCAACAGAACAGTCAATAATAAATACATTACTACGCAATAGTTTCTTCTTTAAGAACGGCATGTCATGAATCGAAACGGGAAACTTTACACAGTTCCAATTGTACTTGTTATCCAACTCGGGTCTGTGAATGTAGCTGGCCAACAAATCCTTACCGGAATCCATAAATTTCGATGAAACACAATAGGCCTACTTGAAACAGCAGTCATCATCATTATCAATGGTAATTAACGAATTAAGATGCCGGAACTTTTCAGGGAGGATCATATGCCCACGACCCGGAAATGGCATGGATTCATTCACGAAAATTTCAATTTTGTGGATTTTATTATAAACCACCCAGACCATCGTAATTCACTGTCCTGCATCTCAGACTGAATTTTAGAAATGCAACTAGACACTACTTCATGAATGTTTGATGTTTTGAGCAGCTATTTTTTTTTTTTTTTCGTTTTAAAATTTCTCAACAAAAATTCAACTCTAGATGTTTAAATTCACACTCTACGAAAAGATTGAATTTGATTGATCCAAATTTTGACAGTGACTCTGAGAGAAGATTTTCAAATTTATATTGGCACGACGACAGGACAGATTCCATATCACCGGCTCGGAAATATTTTGCTGCATATGTTGCTAGTCGGGACCTGAACGCTGTTTCGATAGATACAAACTCACATGTTTCTGCCCAATGTTTCACTATGACATTGCTACGCAATCGCTTCTTCTTTAATACGGCATTGCTAGGCAACATTTTCTTGTTAATATGTCATTGCTATGCAACACTGTCGTTTAAAAAAAAATGATATTGCTATTCAAGAGTTTCGTGTTTATAAATGGCGTTGCTAGGCAACAAAATTCTCAATAAAAATTACATAACTAGGTGTTGCGGATAATAGCGGAATAGCCTAGAAATACGCCATATGTATACTATGAATGATAGAACGCACATGTATGCTTGAATAATTATATTTTATTAATACGCCCTGTGAAACTTGTAAATTTGAATCAAAAATTAATAACTGATATAAATAATCGTTCTTGCAGTCAACTTGACTTGCAGTATATAGTATATAGTTTATACAACACTTCTTGCAAATAACACTTGCATAGATAATGTCATAATACACATAAATGTCGTGTAGTTCACAAATAACTTTCACTTCTTTCTTCATACAAAATGTCACGTACAACATTAAGGTTCTTGCTGCTTGCTGGCTGGTTATGTCCTTCACTTACAACTTTCAATAACATTACTAACTTGCAGACTTACTAGGCACATCTGCCTCTTACAATTGTCGTTCCATTACTGCACTTACTGAAGGTCCATACACTACTTCTTCTTGTTCCATACTCAACTGCCTGTTCCATACTAGCTTGCCTTCTCATCACGTACACCATCCCTCTGTCTGCTTGAACACAAGTTGCCAACATGACAACTCAATACTTCCCAATGCACTTCCAATGTTGCCAACTATGACTTACAATATGAGTTGTAAACATGATTAACCACAACACTCCTCCTTAATCATTTTACAACGAAGATTTTCAAAGTTTTTCTTGCACAAAGGTTTTGTCAGAATGTCTGCAATTTGGAAACTACTTTCAATATGTTCCACTAGTACACCACTCGTAGACTGTCCTGTGTCTATATCTCCTCCATAATCTGAGTCTGAGTAGGCTACAAGTGTTGTATCGCCATCAAAGTAGATTCCATATTCAATCGTTCCTTGCAGGTACTGGTAAACTCGTTTTACCATCTTCCAGTGAATCATCATTGGCTTCGTGCAGTAGCGACTCAAATAGTTTACAGCAAAACTAATATCTGGTCTGGTAATCGTTGCAAGGTATAGTAGACTTCCAATGGCTTCACGATAAGGGATGCTATCTGATACAGGTTTGTCATTCATGTAGCATTCCTTCTTCGTTATCATTCCAGGTTCAATCGGTGTTGATACTGGGTTGCATTTTTCAAGATTCATCTTCTTGATTATCTTCTTTGTGTACCGGGGTTGGCTCACAAAAATTCCTCCTGGTTCAATCTTCAGTTCCATGCCAAGGTACGATATTTCTTTCTGAACTGTCTTATTGAAAGTGATTTCAAATTCCTGATTGATCTTGTTCAAAATTTTGTAGATCTCTCTTTCATCCTTGCCTGCGATTAATCCATCATCTACAAATAGTGACAATAGAATATTCTTTTCTTTGTTGTAGTAGATACAAGGGTCGTCATCTGTACTTATCAGTCCTATGCTTTCAAGATATTTTGATATTCTTTCATTCCACTTCTTCGGAGCTTGTTTGAGTCCATAAATACTTTTCTGTAGTTTGCATACTTTACTAGATCCGTCATTGAATCCTTCTGGTTGAAGCATGTAAATTTCCTCCTCTAGATGTCCATATAGAAAAGCTGCTTTGACATCGAATGGTACTAACTTCAACTTCTCAGATGCTGCATGACTTAAAATTAGTCTTATTGATGCATGATGAGCTGCGGGGCTGAATGTATTTGTGTAGTCAATTCCTTCCTTTTGTTCAAATCCTCTAGCTACTAATCTGGCTTTGAGTTTTCCATTCGCTTTTTCTCGAAGTATCCACTTACATGACAACGGTTTTACTCCTTCTGGACAGTTGACTAGCTTCCAGGTTTTCATTTTCATCAATGAGCTATACTCTTCCTGCATTGCACTTCTCCAGTTTTCATTTCTCAGTGCTTCCGTAGTAGATATATCTTGAACTTCTCCAATTATGGCAATAGTAGTACTATTTTCTCCTTCAGAATAGTCCATGACGTAATCATCGAATCTGGCAGGTTGTTTCAATTTTCTGCGATCTCGCAGACTTCCTCTTTCTTCTGTTCTGCCTTCTTCTTCTTCTTCTGCTTCTTGGTTATCAGGTGAATTCATGCTGATTTCTGTACTTTGACTTTCTCTTTCTTTTTCTTTGTATTCATTGAAGATCACATTATCTGAGCTGATAACTTCTTGTGTGCTTGGTATGTACACTCTGTAGCATGGTGAGTTTATGTCATATCCTACAAAAACTCCTTTCTGAGATTTTCGGTCCATTTTGCTTCTCTTGTGACTTGGAATTAATACAAAACATTCACATCCAAATGCTCGTAATTTATTTATATCGATTTTGCGTCCAAACCACAGTTCTGCAGGGGTCTTTCCTTCAACTGTGCTTGTTCCAGTCTGGTTTATGGTAAATACTGCATAATTTACTGCTTCTGCCCAAAATCTTTTATCTAGATTGTTCGCATGTACTGCTGAGCGAGCTGCTTCAACAATAGTCCGCATCTCTCTCTCGATTCTTCCATTCTGCTCTGGTGAGTAACTATTAGAGAATGTGTGTAGAACTCCTAGTGCTTCAAGTAATTCATTTGTTTTGAGATTCTTTATTTCCTTTCCATTATCAGACCTAAGAGTTTTTATCTTCTTTCCCAGTTGATTTTCTACCAACTTTATATAGCTTTCTAATTTCTTTGGTGCTTCATCCTTATTTTTCATGAAGTAGATTGTTCGGAAATGAGAAAAGTCATCTTTGAATAATAGAAAATACTTTGCTCCTCCTAACGATGGTACTTCCATTTCACACATATCCACGTGCACCAAGTCCAGTGGTTGTGTAGCTTTCTTTGGGTTTGTTGGATGAGAAATCCTATGTTGCTTTCCATATACACATCCTTCACATATAACTCCATTCCAGTCGTCTATGTACTTAATTCCTTGCTTATTCAGAATGTCTCTCACATATTTGATATTTTGGTGTGCAAGTCTCTCATGCCATGTCCTGATGGATGTAACTAAACAATTTTCTTCTTTCTCTCTCCTCAACATCATTTTGTAGAGATTTCCTTCACGTTTTGCCACTGCGACGATTTGTTTACCATCTGAAGTGCTAAATTTGGATATTTCACTGTCTGCACTTTGCAAATAGCCTTTATCTAGCATTTTTCCTACTGAGAAAAGGTTGAAATTCAGATCTGGTACATATAAAACGTCTTTTAGTTCAACTGGATACCATTTTTCACCATCAAATGCTTCCAGTTCCACATTTCCAACTGCAATACCTTCTAGTTTGGATGAGTCTCCTATTACAATTGAGATGGGTTCTTCCAACTCGGTGAGATGAGTGAACCACTCTCTATTTGGAGTCATGTGCTGACTGGCTCCACAATCTTGATACCATATTTCCATCATTTCTTCCTTGTGTTGCTCGTCCAGGTCTGCTGTGTTAAGTGCGATGGTTATAAATCCTCGACGTTCTCGTCGTTCATCTTGGCTTGCACTTTCTCTTTTACTCTTTTCATTTCGGAATATACACTCCTTTGCGTAGTGTCCTTTCTTTCCACATTTGTTGCAGGGGTAAGTCTTCTTGCAATATGCTATGTATTTATCACATGGTTTGCCTCTGCATTCTCTGAGAATATGTCCTTTCTTTCCACACTTGTAACAGATCACTGATTGTTTATCTTGCTTGCTTTGTGATGACTGTCCTTGCTTTCGAGAATGTCTTACTATGAGAGAATTTTGTATGTCCTCTTGACCTTGGATTGCTTCCTTGAGTCTCTCATCTTCGAGTCTTAATCTTCCAATCATGTTTTCCACTGTCTTATCAGAACCAGTTACATTGTCCCAAGATGTTCTGAAGTGTGCTAGTTTTGTCGGCAATATGCTTAATATTCTGGTCATGATCCAGCTTTCTTGCATGGGGTCATCATTTCTTGATAATTCTTCACTTATCATCACAATTTCCATACAGTTCTCTGCTGCTGATTTATTTTCATCATAGACAAAGGTGAAAAATTTTCTACGTAATACTTCTAAATTAACTTCAGTCTTTGTTCCATACAACGTAACTAATTTATCTAACATTGCTTTTGATGTTTGACAATTAGCAATTTTTCTTGCAATAGAGCTAGACACATTTAATCCTATCATTGACTGAGCTTCAATGTCTTTTTGTAACCACTCTTTAACTTCTGCATCAGTGCGGACACCTGAAGGCTTGGTTAGTTCACCTGTTGCGACATCATATAAATCCTTTGTTCTGAGTGCTAAATTTAACTTGAAACGCCATGACACATAATTTACTACTCCATGTGAGTCCTCACTTAACATTTCCAGATGAGATTTAACTGTATCCATGGTTGACAATTTCTTTTCTTACTTTACAAATCACAAATATGACGTTGCACAAGATTAACTTCGTGTTTGCTGCTTTTCTTGTGGAAATGCTGTGCTACGATCCTAGTAGCAGTGACTGCTCGAGGTCGTTTGTAAGTCAGATTATAACAGTTTTTCACTTTAACTTTAACTTGCTTTTCACACTTTCTTTCTTCGATATTCAATTTTGCAGCAGTCCTGTTCATGTAGGCCGGGGCCGTTCTATTCACAAAAACTGGGGCCGTTTTATTCATGAAACTGGGCGTTGTCTGTTCACATACACTGGGCGTGTCCTGGGCATTGTCTTTTCACATACAACTGGGCGTTTCCTGGGTTCACGTATCCTGGGCCCATAACCTGTTGCGGATAATAGCGGAATAGCCTAGAAATACGCCATATGTATACTATGAATGATAGAACGCACATGTATGCTTGAATAATTATATTTTATTAATACGCCCTGTGAAACTTGTAAATTTGAATCAAAAATTAATAACTGATATAAATAATCGTTCTTGCAGTCAACTTGACTTGCAGTATATAGTATATAGTTTATACAACACTTCTTGCAAATAACACTTGCATAGATAATGTCATAATACACATAAATGTCGTGTAGTTCACAAATAACTTTCACTTCTTTCTTCATACAAAATGTCACGTACAACATTAAGGTTCTTGCTGCTTGCTGGCTGGTTATGTCCTTCACTTACAACTTTCAATAACATTACTAACTTGCAGACTTACTAGGCACATCTGCCTCTTACAATTGTCGTTCCATTACTGCACTTACTGAAGGTCCATACACTACTTCTTCTTGTTCCATACTCAACTGCCTGTTCCATACTAGCTTGCCTTCTCATCACGTACACCATCCCTCTGTCTGCTTGAACACAAGTTGCCAACATGACAACTCAATACTTCCCAATGCACTTCCAATGTTGCCAACTATGACTTACAATATGAGTTGTAAACATGATTAACCACAACACTAGGCATTAGTTTCGTCTTTAAGAAGGCATTGCTAGGGAACAGTTAAATGTTTCACGATGACATTCCTACGCAAAAATGTCTTGTTTGAAATGGAATTGCTAGGCAAAGGTTTCGTTTTTATAAATGACATTTGTACGCAAGCGGTCTGTGTTTATAAATGGTATTGCTAGGCAATAGATGTGTCTTTAAAATTATAATAGTTTATAATGGCACTAGTTTCGTCTTAAAATGGCATTTATAAGCAAGGGATTCGGTTTTGAAGGTGTCATTGCTACGTGACTTTAGAATATACATTGCTAAGCAATAGCTTCTTGATTGAAATGGCATTGCTAGACAACAGTTTCGTTTTTATAAACGACATTGCTACGCAAGCATTCGTTGTTTATAAATGGTATTGCTAGGCAACAGACGTGTCTTTCGAAATTATAATGCTAGACAATAGTTTCGTCTTTAGAATGGCACTGCCAGGCAACGGTTTCGTGTTTGAAGATGACATTGCTACCTAACATTATTGACTTTAGAAGTTACATTGCTAGGTAATAGCTTCGTCATTAAAAATCTCATTGCTAGTCAACATTCTCGTGTTTGAAAATTTAATTGCTACGCAACACTTTCTTGTATAAAACGGCCTTGCTAGGCAACAGTTTCGTTTTTCGAAATTTCATTTCTTGGCAGTTGTTTGGAGTTTAAAAATTACATTGCTAGGCAACAGAATTGTTTTTAAATATTACATTGCTAGGCAATAGTTTCATCTTTAATATCGGCATTGCTAGGGTAACTTTATTGCTATATTAACTGGGTAACATTGGAAGGTAAATTTATTTACTTTAGAAATACATTGCTAGGCAACAGCTTCGTCTTTAAATGGCAATGCTATGCAACAGTTTCGTGTTGGAAGGTGACATTGCTAAGCAACATTTTCTTGTGTAAAATTAGATTGCTAGGCTAGAGTTTCTTGTTTGTAAATGGCATTAGTAGGCAACAGTTCCGCTTTTTCATAATCTCACCTAGGCAAAGATTTTTTGTGTAAAATGCATTGCCTGGGAACAGTATCATGTTTGGAAATGACATTGCTAAGCATGTGTTTCTTGTCATTCGTCTTTGGGTAAGATAGCTTTGCTAGAGTCACATTATTACATAATTAAAAAGGTAACATTATCTACTTTAGAAATTACATTCCTAGGCAATAGCTTCGTCTTTAAATAGCAATGCTATGCAACAGTTTCGTGTTTAAAATGGCATTGCTACTCAACAGTTTCGCTTTTAAAAATTATATTGAACAGGCAAGAATTTTATTGCTATGCAATTGGTTCGTCTTTAAAAATGGCATTCCTAGGCAAGAGTTTCGTGTTTATGGCTGGTATTGTATAGCAACAGAATTGTCAATAAAAATTACCTTACTACGCAATAGTTTCGTCTTTAAGAACAGCATTGCTGGGGAACAGTTTTATGTTTCACTATGACATACATACGCAACATTTTTTTTTTGTTTGAAATGACATTGCTGGGCAACAGTTTCGTTTTTAGGTAGATTTTCGAAGAAAAATCTACCTATTGCAATGGATACCACTTTATGATTTTCGAAAAATTCTTTCATATCTTTACGTTTCATGCTCCCCTAAGTACGAAACCACCGCCCGTTCAAAAAAAAATTTTGTGATATTTATATATATATATATATATATATATATATATATATATATATATTTATTTATATATATATATATATATATATATATATATTTATATATATATACCGGTATATCTTTACACGATAGCGGCCGTAATTTTGAAGATATTTGAACCAAATTTTATTATGTTATTTCTAAGCCCAATAGTTCGGACAAGTTCGTTAATGGGCAAAATTGGCCCAAGGGGGTGGTCGGGGGAGGGGGTTGAAATTTTAAAACATTTATATCTCGGCCCCTATGAAGTATAGAGGGAAACTTTGTTTGAATAAATTAGAGTACTCCCTATGGAGTTCACAGTGACACCAACAATTCTGGGGTTCGAGTGAGGGTGGGGGTGGGGGTGGGGGTGGGGGTGGGGGATGAAAATTCGAAACTTTTGAAACCACGTCTTGTGGGGTATCGTTGAAAAGCTCTTGATGAGTACTCTACAAATCAATAAATAGTTTCTTGATAGCTCTCATATGACGCGAGATTTTAATGTTTGAAAATAATAACACTTAAAAGAATTATTATAATATCATAATTTTGTCTTGTTTAGCGGCTTTGCTAATTTTATTCATTGCTGATCTTGCGCACGGCCTCCCAGAATATTATATCCTATTCTTGTTGTCAAAACAAATGATTGTAGGCTCTTCCTCTTTACCGAATTCAGTTCTTATTACTGCAGGTTTACCATGCCAAGGCTAAAGAAAAAGAGTGCTATGCAGCGACAATAAATTAAACCAAAAGCACTTCGAAATCTACCTCCGCCTGTAGGCCTGCCTAAAGGGATTTTTATAAACGACATTGGTACGGTACTCAAGCGTTCCGTGTTTATAAATGGTATTGCTAGGCAACAGATATGTCTTTCAAAATTATAATGCCAGGAAATAGTTTCAGCTTAAAAATGGCATCGCTAGGACACAGTTTCTTTTTTAACGTGACATTGTTACGTAACATTATTGACTTTAGAAATTATATTCCTAAGTAATAGCTTCGTCTTAAAAAATGTTATTGTTCGTCAACATTTCCGTGTTTGAAAGTTACATTGCTACGCACCACCATCTTGTATAAAATGGCATTCCTAGGACAAGCAGTTTCCTTTGTCAAAATTTCGTTCCTAGAACAAATGTTTCGTGTTTACAAATTACACTGTTAGGCAACAAAATTGTCTTAAAAAATTACATTACTAGGCAATAGTTTCGTCTTTAAAAAGGCATTGCTAGGGAACAGTTTAATGTTTCACTATGGCATTGCTACGCTATCGCTTCTTCTTTAATACGGCATTGCTAGGCAACAGTTTCCTTGATAATATGTCATTGGTATGCAACACTATCGTTTTAAAAAATAACATTGCTATTCAAGAATTTCGTGTTTATAAATGGCATTGCTAGGCAACCGAAATCTCAATAAAAATTACCTTACTAGGCATTAGTTTCGCCTTTAAGAACGTCATTGCTAGGGAACAGTTTAATGTTTGACGTTGACATTGCTACGCAAAAATTTCTTACTTGAAATGGAAATGCTAGGCAACAATTTCGTTTTTATAAATGACGTTTGTACGCAAGCGGTCCGTGTTTATAAATCGTATTGCTAGGCAACAGATGTGTCTTTCGAAATTATAATGCTAGGCAATAGTTTCGTCTTAAGAATGGCACTGCTAGGCAACGGTTTCGTGTTTGAAGATGACATTGCTACCTAACATTATTGACTTTACAAATTATATTGCTAGGTAATACCTTTGTCATTAAAGATCTCATTGCTAGTCAACATTCTCGTGTTTGAAAATTACATTGCTACGCAACATGTTCTTGTATAAAACGGCCTTGCTAGGCAACAGTTTCGTTTTCATAAATGACATTTGTAGGCAAGCAGTCCGTGATTATAAATGGTATTGCTAGGCAACAGATGTGTCTTTCTAAATTAAAATAGTTTATAATGGCACTAGTTTCGTCTTAAAAATTGCATTTCTAAGCAAGAGTTTCGGTTATGAAGGTGACATTGCTACGTAACATTACTCAGTTTTGAATTTACATTGCTAAGTAATAGCTTCGTCTTTAAAAATGGCATTCCTAGGCAAGAGTTTCGTGCTTATAAATGGTATTGTTATGCAACAGAATTTTCAATAAAAATTACCTTACTACGCAATAGTTTTGTCTTTAAGGACGGCATTGCTAGGGAACAGTTTTATGTTTCAAGATGACATTGTTACGCAACAGTTTCTTGTTTGAAATGGCATTCCTAGGAAACAGTTTCGTTTTTATATGTGACATTGCTAGGTAAGAGTTACGTGTTTATAAATGATATTGCTAGGCAACAGATGTGTCTTACAAAAATTACTGTAAAGCTAGGCAATAGTTTCGTGTTTTTAAATGGCATTGCTAAGCAACAGTTTTGCGTCTGAAGGACACATTGCTACGTATCATTATTGACTTTAGAAATAACATTGCTAGGCAATTGGTTCGTCTTTAAAAAAGACATTGCTAGGAAACAGTTTTATTTTACACTATGACATACCTACGCAACATTTTCTTGTTTGAAATTGCATTGCTAGGCAACAGTTTCGTTTTTATAAATGACATTGCTAGGCAACAGAAGTGTTTTTAAACATTTTATTGCTACGCATTAGTTTCCTCTTTAAAGATGGCATTCCTAGGCAACAGTTCCGTGTTGGAAGATGTCATTGCAAGGTAACATTATTGCCCTTAGAAATTACATTCCTAGGCAATAGCTTCGTCTTTAAATATGTAATTGCTGGTGAACTTATTCATATTTGAAATTACATTGCTATACAGCACATATTTGTATAATATGACGTTGCTAGCCAGTAGTTTCGTGTTTAAAAATTACATTGCTAGACAACAGAATTGTCTTAAAAAATTACATTACTAGGCAATTTTTCGTATTTAAAATCGATATTGCTAGGGAACAGTTTAGTTTTTGAAGATGACATTGTAAGACAAGGATAGGATAACTTCGTCTTTAAAGATGGCAATGCTATGCAAAAGTTTCGTGTTTGAAATTGACATTGCTATCCAACAGTTTATTGTTTAAAATGGCATTGCTAGGTTAGAGTTTCTTGTTTATAAATGGCATTGCTGGACTAGAGTTTCTTGTTTATAAATTGCATTGCTATGCAACAGAATTGTCTTAAAAAGTTACATTACTAGGCAATAGTTTAGTCTTTAAAAGAGGCAATGCTAAGGAACACTTTTATGTTTCACTATGACATTGCTACGCAATCGTTTCTTGTTAAATACGTCATTGCTAGGCAACAGTTTTCCTTTTAATATGGTATTGCTATGAAACACTTTCGTGTTTAAAATTGGCATTGTTAGCAAGAGTCTCGTGTTTATAAATGGCATGGCTAGGCAACGGAACTGTCGATAAAAAACACATTACTACGCATTGAACGGCATTAATAGGGAACAGTTTAATGTTTCAAGATGACATTCCTACGCAACAGTTTCTTGTTTGTAATGTATTGCTAGGCAACAGTTTCTTTTTATATGTGATATTGCTAGGCATGAGTTCCGTGTTTACAAATGGTATTTCTAGGCAACAGATGTGTCTTTCAAAATGATAGTCTTATAAGTGGATTGCCAAGCAACAGTTTCGTTGAAGGCGATATTGCTACGTAACATTATTGACTTTAGAAATTACATTGCTAGGTAATAGTTTTGTCTTTAAAGATGTCATTGGTAATATTCATAAAAGAGAGCCATATTGAATTACTAATCAATGAAATGCAGTAAAACTCCGCCTTTCAATATTAAAGTTTTTTAATTACGAGATATATATTTCGACCAGCTTATGGTCATCTTCAGTGATACATAAGGTAGTATGATTAGTTCGCAGGCTTCCAGGGTCGGTGTTATACATAAACTGATAGTAATTGATATCCTGGTTCGGCCGCGAGCAAAGCGACGAGAGAATTCGAGGTGACTAAAGGTAGACATGTAAGTTATCTAAATCTGGTTGAACAACAAAAACCACAACAGCCTAAACTAGATAAGTCTAAAACCGTGATAAATATATCAAGCAAGACATTGGATGAAAATGAAATATCAGTTCTTAGCAAAGGCGTTAATTTTGCCAAAACACTCAATACTATCCCATTAGAAGACATCATTACTGGTGTGTAAATTTCACTGCCTAGACTAGAGCAAACAACAGCAAATAAAATCAGGTACGAAGTTTCCAAAGTTCTGGACAATGGCAAGTTACCACCTCTCAACATGACAGCACTAGAACGCAAAGCATTAGTAAAACTGAAGAAAACTAAAGACATCCTTATCTTACCAGCAGTAAAGGTAACGCCACTGTCGTAATGGACAAAGCCGATTACGAAAAGAAAATACAGAGTATACTAGAAGACAGTACATATGAGAAACTAACCTGCAACCCAATCAATTCGGTTAACAGAAGAATTACTACTGCTATAAAGCAAGCGAAATCCATTACAATAGACGATAAGATGAAGCTAATTCCGAAAGGCGCTCAGACTCCACGGTTTTACGGCCTACCAAAAATACATAAAGTTGGTCACCCACTTAGGCCTATAGTGAGTGCAGTGAATTCTCCCACACACCCTCTAGCTCGCTTTTTATCGAAACGACTAGCACCAGTCAGCGGGACTACAAACTCTTATGTGAAGAACTCCATACATTTTGTGGATATTATCAAAAATATCAAATTGAATGACACAGACATAATGGTCAGCTTCGATATAGTGTCATTATTTTCGAGTGTCCCAGTACAAGGAGCTATAGAACTAGTAGAACAAAAACTAATAGACAATAACCTACCAATAGAATGGGCTAAATTAACAGAAAGCTGTTTACTGGAAACTTTCTTTGAATTCCGCAAAGGTTTTAACAAACAAAACATGGGCATGCCTATGGGTTCTCGGCTATCTCCTGTGGTGTCTAACATTTTCATGGAGAATTTCGAAACTGCAGCACTAAGAAATAGTGAATTGAAGCCTCTGTGTTGGCTGAGATACGTCGACGACACATTCGTAAACTGGCCTCACGGAGAAGATACATTGACATCTTTTTTAAATCATTTTAATAACATGCATAAAAACATAAAATTCACTATGGAGAAGGATAAAAATGATAGCCTGCCATTTCTAGATGTGCTGGTCAAAAGAAAATCAGATGGGTCATTAAGCCATGCTGTATATAGAAAACCGACAAACACAGACAGGTATCTAAACTGGTCTTCACATCATCCTCCTTCAGTTAAGAGAGGAATTATAAACCTCGAGGGCTGCTGAAATCTGTGACAGTGATAACTAGAGCTGGGATTTCTATGTAATTACATATTTTGTTCCTTGCTATTTAGATGCTGGGAAAAGAGATATCTTCACAAACCACTATGTTAGGGTTACTGTAACTGAATTTCATTTTACATATTTTTAAGCATATTACATATTCTTGTGATGTTACATAAAACTACATATTTCAATATTTTATTGTATTCACAAGTGTAAATTTCTCTATAAATTCTATACTGAAGCTATGTGGATATTGTCATTTGCCACAATAGGAAGATTAAGATCACTGAAGGGTATTGAAAAGCAATGGAATGACCATACTAGGTAAGGAAAGGGATGACAGGTGGTTGACAGCCACTTAAGAGCATGGCCAAAACATGAAAAGAAACCTATTAGCCCTAAT
This sequence comes from Ectobius pallidus, assembly GCA_964059195.1. Classification (NCBI taxonomy): domain Eukaryota; kingdom Metazoa; phylum Arthropoda; class Insecta; order Blattodea; family Ectobiidae; genus Ectobius; species Ectobius pallidus. Next base: position 168,445,250 of record CAXKWD010000003.1, on the reverse strand, counting down.
GGTTTTGCGAATTATTCCATAAAACTGTTGTGAATTCTGCACTCAATACTTTTACTATATACTTTACATCTCCCTTTTAACAATGCCTAATTTTTCTTTTCAAAGAGGTAGGCTACTGTTGTTTGGATTTTCCAGTAATATTTTTAAATTTGTTCTTTTGTTGGGAATTCCAGTTAACCCTAAATCCCAAACTGTTTTTAGTTTCATTCAGAATCAAAGTGGGTAAGTGAACAGTTTACTTCAGTTCTTTCTAGCACCAGTGTCATCTTCGCTGTCTTCAAAATTAAAATCATGGACTGCAATTGACGAGTGTTTTACGACTGACGGCAAAATAGTGATTTGTCAAGACTGCAACAAACACATAAGATGCTCTATGAAATCCCAGCTTGAACAGCAATTAAGAAGTGCACTGCATAGAAAAAACAAACAATTACGTCAACCGACAAAGCAAATGCTTGTAACACAGATGAAAAATTCAAATTCAATTAACCCTTTCTATAAGGATTTGTGCAGTGCAATGATTGCTGCTAACATTCCCTGGTACAAGATTCAAGTACCTGAATTTAGATCTTTCTTGGAAAAACACTGCAACCAACATATACCTGACCATTCAACACTACGCAAAAACTATCTACACATCTGCTACGATGAGGTAATGGACAGCATAAGAGAGTACATCGGAGATTCTTTCATATGGGTTTCGGTTGATGAAACAACTGATTCTAAGAGACTTAACATAGCAAATATCATGGTAGGAAAGTTGCAACCTGACAGCGCTTCTAACCCGTGTTTAATCTACTGCAAAGAGATGGACCGTACTAATCATTCAACTATTGCAAGATTTGTGAATGATGGACTAAAAGTGTTGTGGCCTACCGGAACTCTAGAAGAGAAAGTGTTAGTGCTATATTCTGATGCAACACCATACATGCTTAAAGCTGCAACTTTTCTGAAGATATTTTACCCGAACATGCTCCATTTGACGTGCTTGGCTCATGGTTTGCAACGTGTTGCCGAGGACATAAGAGTTAAATTTCGAGAAGTCAACACATTAATTTCAGCAACAAAAAAAAGTGTTTCTAAAAGCCCCACAGCGAGTGAACTCATACAAAGAGCAACTACCAGGAACACCATTGCCTCCAGAACCAGTTTTAACTAGGTGGGGAACATGGATTGAAGCAGTGAACTTTTATGGTGAACATTTCGATGACATAAAGACCGTTGTAGATTCTTTTGATCCTGAAAATACTGCATGTATTCGTGAATCTCAGTGTGCTTTCAGCTATTCAAAAGTGGTTTGTTCTGTCTCCTACATTAGAAGCAACTTTAGCTGGCTACCGGAGAGCATCACACGCTTGGAAACTTCAGAACTTCCAATTCAAGATTCTATTGGTGTTGTGGAAGATGCAGTTGAAAAACTAAGTGTAGTGCATGGGGAGAATGGTGAGAGTGCATTGAATAAATGAGGACATCTCACCAGGAAATATTCCTTTGCTAAAATTTGCCCCAGTCACATCATGCGATGTTGAGCAGTCATTTTCCGCTTATAAGAACATTCTATCTGACAAACGGCTATCATTCACCCCAGAGAACTTAGAAAAATATTTAATTGTTCACTGTGCTGCAAAATTTAATGAATGAATGTCTCTAGTATGGGAATTTGCGTGTTTACTCATATTATAATATCTTTACTTGATAGGACTGAGAGCTAATATTCGAAATCAGATTAATACAATGTGGTTTCTAGGTTACATTTTCATCAAATAATAACTGTTCACTGTACTAAAAAATGTAATGTTAACGTATGAATGTCTCTTGAGCATAATGTTAAGAAATTTAAATGAAATATTTAATATTTTATAATACATATTTTGAAGATTTTACATATTTTTCTACATATTTCCCCAATTTTCACTACATATTTATGTACATATTTTCCAATTGATACTACATAAAAATCCCAGCTCTAGTGATAACTTTCGACAGGAACTCAAGTCTATATCTTAAACCTTTCGGTGTAATGGTTATCCATCGCGTGAAATACGAAGATGTCTAAAGAAAGTGGAAAACAGACTATCTGGAAACCAAATAGACCTGACAGGTCCTACTGAAAAGCCGCCACCTAAGTCTATGGCCTATCTTCCCTACATCGCTGGAGTCACGGACCAAATTCAAAAAATGTTAAAGAAACATGACATTGAAACAATTTTTACTCCTGTTAACAATTGGAAGGCTTTTTAAGAAGAGAGAAAGACGAAATCGACATTTTACATAAAGCGGGAGTCTACTCAATTTCATGTATGTGTGGAAAAGTATACATAGGACAAACGGGACGCTCTCTAGATGCCAGAAGAAAAGAACATATCAGACACCAGAAACAAAACAACAATGACTACTCCGCCATAGCATCTCATTCGGACGAAACGGGCCACAAAATACTTTTCGATTACATAACTCTTCTTAAACATGAAAACAGAAGATTCTCTAGACTTGTTACAGAAGCCATAGAAGTTATTAAACATCCCCATAACATAAACAGGGAAGATGGGTATAAGATCAGTGACATTTGGCGTGAAACAATTAAAACTTTAAAACTGACGTCATGACAACTGCGACTGTTTACTCTCCACAGGCACTTATTTTTATTGCGAATCTTTCTCGGAAGAAGGACAAGATATGATGTCCGAAACGTCAGAAGACACTAAAAGCACGACGCGGCCCAACCCGGATAGCAATTACTATCAGTTTAAGGTAGTATGATGTTCAACAACATGGTGTAGGCTTAGGTCTATGTTATTTACATGACCAGCTTTGAATTGAAAACTACATTATGAGCACAGAGTAGGCTAGACACACAATATAATGCTACATGATGTTAGCCAATGTATGAAAAAGAACGAAATTTTGCGTAGAAATGGAATTTTGAAGAACGAAACTGTTGCCTAGCAATACCATTTCATACAAGAAAGTGTTTCGTAGCAATGTCATCTTCAAACATGAAACTGTTGCCTAGCAAAACAATTTTTTAGACGAAACTATTGCCTAGCAATACAATTTTTAAAGACACTTCCGTTGCTTAGGAATTTCATTTTTAAAAGCGAAACTGTTGACCAGCAATGCCATTTAAAAAAATAAAACTTGTGCGCAGCACCTACATCTTCAAACAGGAAACTGTTCCCTAGCAATGCGCTTTTTAAAGACGAAACTATAGCCTAGCAATATAATTCATAAAAACACTTATGTTACCTAGCGATGCCATTTTTAGAAACGAAACTGTTGACTAGCAATGCCATTAAAAAAAAATAAACTTGTGCGTACCACTGTCACATTCAAACACGAAACTGTTCCCTAGCAATGCCGTTCCTAAAGACGAAATTATTGCGTAGTAATGTAATTTTTATTGACAATTCTGTTGCCTAGCAATGCCATTTATAAACACGAGACTCTTGCTAGCAATGTCATTTTTAAACTGGAAAGTGTTGCATAGCAATGCCATTTTAAAAGGAAAACTGTGGCCTAGCAATGGAATTCTAGCCTACCAATGTCATTTTCAAACACGAAACTCTTCCCATGCAATGCCATTTTAAAAAAGAAATTGTTGCCTAGATATAATTATAAAAAACGGAACTGTTGCCATTTTAAATAAGAAATTGTTGCCTACCATTGTCATCTTCAAACACGAAACTGTTGCCTAGCAATGCCATTTTTAAAGACGAAACTATTAATTAGAAATATAATTTTTAAAGACTATTCTGTTACCTAGCCTCGCCATTTTTAAAAACGAAATATTTGACTAGCAATGCAATTTTAAATAAGAAACTATTGTGTAGCAATGTCATTTTCATACACGAAACTTCTTTCTATCAATGCCAATTTCAAATACGAAACTATTGCCTAGTAATGTAATTCTTAAAGACAATTCTGTTGCATGGCAATGTTATTTTTAAACACGAAACATTTGCGTAGAAATGAAATTTTCAACAACGAAACTTTCGACAAGCAAGGTCGTTTTATACAAGAAAGTGTTTCGTAGCAATGTCATCTTCAAACACGAGACTGTTTCCCAGCAATGCCGATTTTGAAGACGAATCTATTGCCTAGTAATGTGATTATTAAAGACATTTCTGTTGCCTAGCACTGCCGTTTATGAACACGGAATTCCTACCTAGCAATGTCATTTTTAAACAAGAAAGTCTTGCACATCTATGCCATTTTAAAAGGAAAACTGTTGCCTAGCAATACCGTATCAAACAAGAAACTTTTGCATATCAATGTTGTTTCAAACATGAAACATTTCCCATGAAATTCATTTTACACAAGAAATTGTTGCCTAGATGACATTTTTTAAAACGGATCTGTTGCCTTCTTAAACATGAAACTGTTGCGTAGCAATGTCATAGTAAAACATTAAATTAGTCCCTAGCAATGCCTTTTTTAAAGACAAAACTATTGCCTGAAATGTTGCTTCTTAAGACAATTCTGTTGCCTAGCAATGTCATTTATAAACAAGAAACTCTAGTCTAGCAATGCCATTTTAAAGAAGAAACTCATAATCAAAAATCATAATCAAACACGAAACTGTTGCATAGCATTGCCATTTAAAGGCGAAGCTATTACCTAGCAATGTGGTTTCTAAAGTAAATAATGTTACCTTGCAATGTTACCTTTTTAATGTTCAATATTGTTACCCTAGCAATGCAGATTTTCAAGACGAAACTATTGCCTAGTAATGTAATATTTAATAACAACTCTGTTGCCTAGCAATATAATTTTTAAACTAGAAACAATTTCCTAGAAATTAAATTTTCAGAAATGAAACTGTTGCCTAGCAAGGCCGTTTTATACAAGAAAGTGTTACGTAGCAATGTAATTTTCAAACACGAAAATGTTGACTAACATTGACATTTTTAAAGACGAAGCTATTACCTAGCAATATAATTTCTAAAGTCAATCATGTTACATAGCAATGTCGTTTATAAAAACGAAACGGTTGCCTAGCAATGTCATTTCAAACAAGAAATTGTTGCAAACAATGACATCGTGAAACATTAAACTCTTCCCTAGCAATGCCGTTCTTAAAGACGAAGCTATTGCGTAGTAATGTATTTCCTATTGACAATTCTGTTGTCTAGCAATGCCATTTATAAACTCTAAACTCTTGAATAGCACTGTCATTTTTAAACACGAAAGTGTTACATAGCAATGCCATATTAAAATAAATGTGTTGCCTAGCAATGCCGTATGAAATAAGAAAATATTGCGTAGCAATGTCATAGTGAAACATTAAACTGTTCCGTAGCAATGCCATTTTTAAACACGAAACTATTGCGTAGTAATATAATTTTTTAAGGCAGTTATGTTGCCTTGCAATATCATTTTCATACACGAAACGTTTGCAGAGAAATGAAATTTTTCAAGAACAGAACTGTTGCCTAGCAAGGCCATTTCATACAAGAAAGTGTTTCGTAGCAATGTCAAACATGGAACTGTTACCTAGCAATGCCATTTTTAGAAACGAAATCGTTGACTAGCAATGCAATTTCAAACAAGAAATTCTTTGCGTAGCAATGTCATCGTGAAACAATAAACTGTTCCCTAGCAATGCCGTTCTTAAAGACGAAACTATTGCGTAGTATTAAAAGACAATTCTGTTGCCTAGCATTGTAATTTTTAAACACGTAACTTTTGCGCAGAAAATAAATTTTGAAAAACAAAACTATTGCCTAGCAAGAGCATTTTATAGAAGAAAATGTTACGTAGCAATGTAATTTTCAAACACGATAGTGTTCACTAGCAATGAAATTTTTAAGGACGAATCTATTATCTAGGAATGTAATTTCTAAAGACAATAATGTTACGTAGCAAAGTCATCTTCAAACACGTAACTGTTGCCTAAGATAGCATTTTTAAGACGATAATATTGCCTAGCATTATGATTTTTAAAGACACGTCTATTGCCTATCGATACCATTTATAAACACGGACCGCTTGACTAGCAATGTGACATATAAAAACGAAACTGTTACCTAACAATGCACATTTCAAACAAGAAACTGTTGCGTAGCAATGACATGTTGAAACATTAAACTGTTCCCTAGCAATGCCGTTTTTAAAGACAAAACTATGCCATAGTAATGTAATTTTTATTGACTATTCTGTTGCCTAGTAATGCCATTTATAAACACTAGACTCTTGCTAGCAATGTCATTTTTAAACACGAAAGTCTTGCATAGCAATGCCATATTGATAGGAATACTGTTGCCTAGCAATGCCGTATTAAACAAGAAACTGTTGCGTAGCAATGTCATAGTGAAACATAAAACTGCGCCCTAGCAATGCCTCGTTTAAAGACTAAACTATTGCCAAGAAATGTAATATTTTAAGACAATTCTGTTGCCTAGGGATGAGATTTATATATAAGAAACTCTACCCTATCAATGTCATTTTAAACAAGAAACTGTTGCCTAGCAATGTCATTTTCAAACACGAAACTGTTCCCTAGCAATGCCGATTTTAAAGACGAAACTATTGCCTAGTAGTAAGATTATTAAAGACATTTCTGTTGCCTAGCACTGTCATTTATGAAGACGGAATTCCTACTTAGTAATATCATTTAAACAAGAGAGTGTTGCATATCTATGCCATTTTATAAGGAAAACTGTTCCCTAGCCATCCGTATCAAACAACAAACTGTTGCGTAATAATGTCATTTTAAACATGAAGCAATTCCCATGCAATGCATTTTACACAAGAAATTGTTGCCTAGATGAAATTTTGAAAAACGGATCTGTTGCCTAGCTATGCCATTTATAAACAAGAGACCCATTTTCTAGCAATGCCATTTTAAACAAGAAGCTGTTGCCTAGCAAAGTCATCTTCAGACACGAAACTGTTGCATAGCATTGCCATTTAAAGACGATGCTATTGCCTGTCAATGTGATTTCTAAAGTAAATAATGTTACCTTTTTAATGTTGCAATAATGCTACTCTAGCAATGTCAATTTTAAAGACGAAACTATTGCCTAATAATGTAATATTTAAAAACAACTCCGTTGCCTAGCAATGTAATTTTTAAACTCAAAACAATTGCCTAGAAATTAAATTTTGAAAAACGAAACTTTTGCCTAGCAAGGCCCTTTTTAATTCGAAACTATTGCCTAGCATTATAATTTTGAAAGACACATCTGTTGCCTAGCAATCTCATTTACAAACATGGGACTCTTGACTAGATATGTCACATATAAAAACGAAACTGCTGCCTAACAATGCCATTTCACACAAGAAACTGTTGGGAAGCAATGTCATCCTGAAACATTAAACTGTTCCCTAGCAATGCCGTTCTTAAATACGAACTATTCCTTAGTAATTTAATTTTATTGGCAATTCTGTTGCCTAGCAATGCCATTTATAAACACGAGACTCTTGCTAGCAATGTCATTTTTAAACACGAAAGTGTTTTATAGCATTGTGTTATTAAAAGGAAAACTGTTGCCTAGCAATGCCGTATTAAACAAGAAACTGTTGCATAGCAATGTCATCTTAAAACACGACACTGCTGCCCAGCAATGCCATATTTAAAAACGAAACTATTGCCTAGCAATATAATTCTTTCAAACACTTCTGTTACCTAGCATTGCCACTTTTAAAAACGATACTGTTGCCTAGCAATGCAATTTTAAATAAGAAACTGTTTCCTAGCAATGTCATCTTGAAGCACGAAACTGTTGCATAGCATTGCAATTTAAAGACGAAGCGATTGTCTTGCAATGTAAATTATAAAGTAAATAATTTTACTTTCCAATGTTACCGTGTTAATATTGCTATAATGTTGCCCTAGCAATGCCGATTTTAATGACTAAACTATTGCCTAGTAATGTAATTTTTATAGACAGTTCTGCTGCCAAACAATGTAATTTTTAAGCACGAAAATTTGCCTAGAAATTAAATTTGGAAAATAGAAACTGTTGCCTAGCAAGGCCATTTTCAAACATGAAAATGTTGACTGTCAATGAAATTTTTAAGACGAAACTATTGCCTAGCAATATAGTTTTGAAAGACTCATCTGTTGCCTATCAATACTATGTATTAACATAAAACTGTTGCCTAGCAATGCCATTTTAAACAAGAAAGTAATGCGTAGAAATGTCATCTTCAAAAACGAACTGTTGCCCTGCAATGCCATATTTAAACACGAAAGTACTGCCTGGCAATATAATTATTACAAACACTTCCGTTATCTAGCAATGCCACCTTTAAAACGAAACTGTTGACTAGCAATGCAATTTTAAAAAAGGAACATTTGGGTTACAATGTCATGTTGAAACACGAAACTGTTCCCTAGCATTGCCGATATCAAAGACAGAACTATATCCTAGTAATGTAATTTTTAAAGACAATTCTGTTACCTAGGAATATGAATTTTAAACACGAAACTTTTGCGTAGAAATGAAATTTTGGAGGGCGAAACTGTCTCCTAGCAAGGCCATTCCATACAAGAAAGTGTTTCGTAGCAATGTCATTTTCAAACACGAAACTGTTGCCTAGCAATTCCATTTCTAAAGACGAAACTATTACCTAGCAATATAATTTCTAAAGACACTTTCGTTTCAGACAAATTACATTTTTAAAGTAAAACTGTTGACCAGCAATGCCATCTAAAAAAGAAACCTCGTAGCACTGTCACCTTCAAACACGAAACTGTTCCCTATTAATGACGTTCTTAAAAAAGAAACTATTGCGTAGTAATGTAATTTTTACTGTCAATTCTGTTGCCTAGCAATGCCATTTATAAACACGAGACTCTTGCTAGCAATGTCATTTTTAAACACGAAGGTGTTGCTAAATGAAATAATTGGAATATGTCTAATATGTCTAACAGAGCCAAATGTTTTTCAAAGGTTTCACTAATGAGTACTATGTCATCCAAGTAACAAACGCATTTCTCTCCTATCTCCTCCCTTAATACAGTGTCAACCAATCTTTGAAATGAGGCCGGTGCGTTGTGAATTGCAAATGGCATAACTCGACATTGATACTTTACTGGGAACTGTAAAAGCTGTTTTCACCTTGCTTGATTATTCTAACGGAACTCTCCAATAACCATTCTTTACATCTATGGTACTTATGTAACGGGCGTGTCGCAATTTACTTAAAACATGCTCAATGTAAGGTAATGGGGGCTATCTCTTTTAGTAAATTCATTGACTTTCCTCAAATCTACACAGAATCTCCAGGTATGATCTGGTTTCCGTATCATAACTAAGGGAGAAGCCCAAGGTGAATTTGAAGGTTCTATTATATTTTCTGCTAACATTGTATCTATTTGCGCATCAATAATCTTTTCAAGAATAGGATATACTGGATAATATCTTTGTTTTATTGGCTTTGCATCACCTTTATCAATAACTTGAGAAATGAGAACTGTAAGTCCAATACACTGATTGAATTTTGGTAATTGAATTTCCAGAAATTTATTTAATGTATCTTTCTCTTGAGAAGTGGGAAGAGTTAAAATATTGTGTAATTCATCTTCTTCTTTCAAACCTACTGCTTTAACAGTCGTAAAAATATTTGACGGTTCATCTTTGAAATACCATGTTCCATCTTTGAGATCAACCACCAATCCAATTTGTTTTAGAACAGCCATTCCCAAGATCATTTCTACTGATAAATTTGGCATAATTTTACACTTTACTTGAAATCTTTTATTTTGTAACTGCATGTCAAATTCTCTCTCACCCTTTATAGAACTATATGTTTTATCTGCTACTTGAACTATTTTTGTTTCTGACTCTTCTAACGGTAAATCAAGTATTCTACATAAACATCACCCTTTTCCCCTACATAAATTTTATCAGAACCCAATTCTATCACAGCTATAAATGTAATATGTTCTAACAGAAGTTCTAAAAACATATGTCGCCATTTACTAAATCTGTAGGGTTAATGTTTAACATCATACAGGTAATTGACATAACGAGTTTGTAACTTTTCACTTCTCTGGGGCATCCTACAAACTGTTGACCTGTGTCGTAGTTTATTACAATTGTAACATTTAAGTACTGTAGTTGTATTAGACCTACGGGGTGCTTTACATTCAAACTGTCTATGTCCCAATTTACCACAATTCCAACATCGTTGGGTATTAGAAAACCGAGAATCTTTCATGAAATTATTTACTTCCGGTACACTAAACTTTTCCCTATTTCAATTTGAATTAACTATTTTAGAATTACTACTGTTTTTTGAATTGTTCTCCCTGTCAGGCGTTCTAGTAGAAAAGCTAACATTCTTTTCAATTGATTATGTAGATCTATATTCGGTTTTCCCTTGCATCCCTAGCACTGTATGAGCCAATGGTATAATAGTTTTTATCTGGGGTTTGTAAGCAGTTTTTTTAATAGTAGCCCTTTAATAGTATGTGGAGGTATATACTTTTCAAAGTCCAATAATGTATGTTCGTATTGCCGACCGATCTGAATTAAGTCTACAACTGATCTAAGTTCCTCAGGCCGAATATACAGTTTGCATGAGTTTTCATGATCTGTAGCGGGCCCATAGGAATACTCAGCCTCCTAATTAAAGTTTGAATGGTATTAACATATTCAGATATGGATTCTCTAGGACCTTGAGTTTGTTGACGAATTTCATCTAGGAGAGAATCTTCCCCATCAATAGGTAAATAATATTCCCTAAATTCCTTCAAAAACGCTTGCCAGTCCTCTGATCGGTTCCTATACCAAAGCAAGCTGAATCTTGCAAAATTTCTGGTAATACTTATAACAATTCTACATCCTGTACTCTAGAACTTTGTTTTAAATCTTCTAATCTTTCCAGAAATAAATATATACTGTCCCCAGGCTTAAATTTCATATTCATATTCCATAAGTCCAAAATATTAGGCTTATGTGGTTTAAGTTGAATCGTAAATGATGGTAATGACGATACAGTTTCTTCTGACTCGGTAATCGTAATTGCTTTTCTGCGCATTAATTTTACCTATACATATACCAAATCTCCATATGAATCTTGAGGGGCTGTTATATTATGTTCTGTTAACTCTTCGGTTAAAACTTCTTCATTTAATCCGAATGCAGTAATTAATACCTGAAAAGTTTGAGGATTTTTACGAGCATATTCTAACAGACGTCGTCGTAATTCATATCTGGTACCAGTAGTTGGTAACCTAACTCTTATCATATTCTGCCTCTAAATCAGCTTTTCTTAACTTCCTACTAGCAGCTGTTAACTCGGCAGCTCTAAATTGAACATTAGGATCAATATAAGTAGCCATTCTTATAAGATGAAAATTCAACACAAAAGATAAAAAAACTAAAAAAAGAAGATTATAAAAATAATAGTCAAGCCGTATATAGTCCTCTGGTCAGTTACACTCAGGGCCGATTGTATAAACAGTTTGATCTTGGATCAAAGACTAAACTGATCTCAGTTCACGCTGAACTCGGAAATTTTTGTTGTATAAACGCTAATCTGAGATCAATTCGCACTGAACTTGGATCAATTTTGACTGGAGAAATTTCTCCGATCAAACTAGCTGATCTCAGTTCAAGGGGCTGTTTTCGTATTTGAGATATAAGATTAGCTCATTATAAACATAATATTAGGCCTACCTGTGTGGTTACGATAAATATAAAGAAAATACACAATAGACAATTTCATACATTTCTAGCTATAACGCAGTTGTGCATGCATTTCTAGCTATATAGTAGTTGTGCGTATATATGCTATGTTTTAGGCTCCTTATAATGCAGTGTAACATAACTCTACAGTATAACCTGTACGTTATTATTATGTTGCACTAATTACTATAATACGAAAATAACCCTTGCACCACAATTGCAACTAATACGAAATTATCAATCTTCGCCATTTCATGCAGCTTCCTTAACCTTAAACACAGGAATTCTCGTCCTTAGCCGTGAAAATGTTAAGCCGATTTATAACGCCAGGAATGAAATTACAAGAACATTTGTCACCGCATTTTGCTCTTGCACAGATATTATCGCATCCGTCTTTTTGGATTCTATAATATCTTTATATTTTCCCAAGACAATTTCAATTGGGAACGATCCTTTTTCTGCTTAATTTCGATCATATTTCCCCTTCCTTTCGCATAACACAGTCTGAATACAAAGGAAAACAGAGTAACAATGCTCTCGCCTCGCGATACTCAGCTGTTTCTGCGATGTTGCCAAGCGTTCATGTATGAACTAGGATCCAAATTGAACTTCGATTAGTTGACCTTAGATCAGTGTTATACAATACGATTCCAGTCTGAACTTAGATCATTTTCTGATCTTAGATCATAATTGATCTCCAGTCAGTGATGTTTATACAATCGGCCCTCAGTCAAGCAAACAACATATTATATCAATTAAACTATTATTTAACACTCAATGTGGGGCTCGAACCCACTACTACTTTTTCTTTATGGTTTTCTTTTACACAACCATGAACGTTGAAAACTGTTTCTTTCAGAATCTATTTTTTTCAAAAGTTTGAATGAATACTAACACCAATAATCCCAATCTCGTTACAGCTCCACGTTGTGCGCTGGTAAATATATTTGAGGGACTTTTCTATGTGACCCTTAGATAAACTATACCGGTAAACTATGAGGGGACCCTTAGATGAAGTTACGTAAATTTGAAGACTTCACTGTTTTCAATTTAATTTACGTGACGAAATCTATATCTCTCAACTACAATCTGTAGCAATGACCTTAGTTCATTTACTACTCGTATGTAAGCAATCAATCGAATCATCTACTTTGAGCTATGTGAAGACAACTAAAGAATGTAAACATACACTTCAAAACATTGCAGAGTGCTTCCAGTTCTCTTCACCATGAGTAACTCTCGTCGATACATTCAGTCTTTTTCTTAATGTGGAATACTTGTAATTCTGGGCGCCATCCACAATCAATTCTAATTATATTATTAATTCAACAATTAATTATTATTCTTCTGAGCCACAAACTTAAGTCCTTTCACACAATTTAGCCTTCGCTTTTAAAAACAGTGGAGAAGGGATAGGTTCAATAATCTGCATTGTGCCACATAACAATGTACCGGTAATAGAAAGAGAATAGATTCCAACACAATTAACAAAAGTTTTATTATAAGTAAATAGCAAATTCAACAATGGTTACAATTACTTATTAACTGTATTTCATTTTTCCAAGCAACTATTAATATTTTTATATGGTATGCTTCCAACAACTCAAATCAGCAATATCTATATATTTCATAATATATTTTTAATTAACAGAAATCGATTTTATATCTATTATATTCTCAGTTTTTCTAATATTTGAGAACTTCTCCACACACAGTTTTTCCTAACTTCACCTTTTAGGGTTAGTAAAGTAAAGGTAAAGTGATCCTTACACAGGCCATGAAGGCCCAGAGGGTCCCAGGAGGTTGAGGCTCCTAGATTTTTGGACATTCGGGACATGAAGGTAGTAAGCTTGTCATCGGCCACCTTTACCCCCAGGATTGTTCCTGGTACTCACAGGTCCATAGTGCCACCAGAAGGATTAGGCTTATTGAAAAATCTCAACGACCTCATCTTGAATCGAACCCGCGACTTTCCGGTTTGTAGCGCAGAGCCTCAACGACTACGCTACGGCATACCCCTTTTAAGGTTAGTAGTCCAACTTTTTTTCTATTTCACTAACTGTGTTACTTTACTTATTTTCAACTAATTAATCTAGTTTCTTGTTTTATTTTTCAGATGAGTTCCTGGATTCTACCACTACTTTTTCTCCACTAACATGTCTTTCTTTGCAATGAGTTTGTTGCTAATAAATAGTTATTACGAAAATTAACCAGTTCTCTCTTTTTTCTAATTATTACTTTGCTGTTCTATAATATGATAGTCTGCCCATGTCTGTCCAGTCAAAAGAAGAATGATTTTTCTAAGTAAGATAGAAAAGATAATAAAGAAGAAGGAAGATGGAATTTAGACCTACGTCTGGGATTTTAACCACGGCGATAGATATCCGACACGGAGTTATGATTAAGTTCTCAGTTACAGCCAACTTGACAATTCCCCTGTAACAGGCGACACGCATTCAATTCCCTTTAATTTTTATTTTCTTAAAGCACACATGCTTTTAAGCTTAACCATACACTTATTCAATTTCACTTTGATCTTTATTTTCTTAAGTAAACATGCTTTTGGGTTTTATTATACAATATTCAAGTTCACTTTCAACAGATCTCCACTTTAATTAAGTTCGATCCATCTACCAAACTGCTTTCAATAACTTATTTTTCTTCTCTCTTTAACTCAATTTTCCACAATGCTTAATTCTTAACTCTTTTGGGTTTAGTTTCTATATTCCTCTGCGAATTTCCATTTTGAAACTGCCTTTCACCCCAATCATCTTTTTTTTCTCACTGATTTCTTTCTATTCAAAATTTTCTCTCCAGCCTAACTTTCTTGTTCTTAGCTCTTCTAATACTGAACTTGACTTATAATGCTCTAAAATTTTCTTGGTACGCCGTAGCGTAGTGGTTGAGGCGCTGAGCTACAAACCGGAAGGTCGCGGGTTCGATCTCCGATGAGATCGTTGGAGTTTCTCCATTGGCCCAATCCTTCTGATGGCATTATAACCCTAGGGTCGACTCAGTCTCTAACAGAAATGAGTACCAGGAGCAATCATGGGGGTAAAGGCTGACAACCTTACCACCTTCATGTGCTGAATGTCCAAAGTCTGGGAGCATCAACCTTCTGGAACCCTCTGGGCCTCCATGGCCTGTATAGGGAACACTTTACCCTTTTACAATTGTCTTACTATTTTCAAAGTGAATTTAAAGCCAACATATTTTCCTCGTAATCCCACATAACGTTTCTATATGTTTCCAAGGCGTTCGACAGTATTGGTCACCAACACGTTGAAAATACTTTGAAATCAATGGCCATACCTCAGAATGTAACATGTTTAATATTGAACTTAATTAAAGATTGAATTAAATTCTGTAACCCGAACGAAGAAAATTAAGATATCCAAGGGAGTACCTCAAGGATCACATTTATCTCCTCTTCTTTTTAATTTGGCAATTGACTTCCTTTTCAAGGAACTTAGTGATAATAAATTATCTTCGTCGTTTGGCTACAATTTGCATGAGGATTTAGCTAATTTGTCTGTTCTAGGTTTTGCAGATGATATTGTCTTGTTGTCACGAAATGCGAAATCTGCTGCAGACATGGTTGAACTTAGCAATCAGCGTTTAACACGCATTGGCCTTCAGCTGAATGCAAAAAAGTCCAAGGCAATCGTTATTAGTCATGAAAAACTAGAAGATACAAGTATTCACACGGAGACTGCTAACGGAGACTGCTAAATTCTACAACATGACGAAAAAATCGGCAGGAGCTGTTACGCTCGCCGGGGAAGAAACAATTCTGGATACACCTACGAACTATGAGCATTGGCCCCACCCTGCAGAGAAAATAAGTATAACAAAAAAAAATGAACGAAATTATCCAATAAATATTTACACAGATGGCAGCAAGAACGACAACGGAGTAGGATCTGGAATAGTTATATATGTAAACAACCAACCTGTCCATCAGTTACAATATAAGCTACACAAAAATTGTTCCAACAATCAAGCAGAACAATTCGCCATACTCAAAGCATTGGAAAAGCTAGAAGACATAGACACAAACGGATTAGAAAAATCAGTCGCAATTCACACCGACAGCAGGATAACTCTCGATCTGCTCAGCAACCACAAGAAACATAACGAATTAATCGACAGAATCCGATGCATCACGGCACACCTACAACGGCATAATTGGGTACTCCATTTCACTTGGGTGAAAGCCCACGTCGGAAACACAGGCAACGAAAAGGCAGACTGTCTGGCTAAGCAGGCAGCTGACAGCACTGAAGTAGAAGCAGCTTTCAACAGGACACCATTAAGCGCGGTCAAAAGAACTCTAAAAGCCAATTGCTTGGAAAGGTGGGAAACAGAGTGGCAAGCTACAACCAAAGGTGCTATAACAAAAGCCTTCTTTCCTACTGTACATTGTAGATTACGGCTAAAAATCACCCTCACACATAACTTCACAGTGTTAACGACAGGACATGGCAAACTTGGCGCATACCTACACCGGTTCCAAATAATTGAAGACCCGACCTGCATCTGCAATAGAAACATTCAAACAATTGACCATATTTTGTTCGAGTGCGAAGTGCTAAAAAATGAAAGAAAAACACTACAAACAAACATCCTTAGATTAGGGGGACATTGGCCAGCAGATAAAAGAGAACTAGTGAATAAATACTTAAAATATTTTCAGAAATTTGTAAATAGTATAGATTTTGACAGGCTACTCAAAATTGTAATCTAGGCTAAGTATTTAATACATAGACTGTAAGTAATACACCAAACATGTAATATTGCGCTATGCAATGGAGCATGTAGCAAATAAAGGATTTAAAAAAAAAAAAAAAAAAAAAAAAAAAAAAGTATTCACACCAATGATGGACTTACTATTGCTTCTATAGGCCCAGATGAAAAAAATCGATATCTTGGTGTTTCGTTCACTGATGAAATCGTACTAGACAAGCATAAACTGTTGTTTGATCTGAACATTCTGGTTCATTCTGCTCCACTAAAACCAGCGCAGAAACTAAGTATATTGAATCAATATATCTGGCCAACGTTAGTGTATCCGTTGTAGTGTGCACCTTTAAGGAAATTGAAGAAAGGTTTTTAAAATTATATTGACAAAATCATAAAAAGTGCAGTAAAACAAATAATTGGACTACCTATGGATATTCCAGATGCAATGTTATACTCGTCAAGGAAAGTTAGAGGACTGGGTGTGATGAAAACTTCATGGGAGGTTTATTTTCAAAACATAAACATATGTAATATTTATGTAATGATCATCTTGAATTAACCAGAAATTTTCCTAATGAAGTCAATGAAAGCTTGTAAAGTCTGGGACTTGACACTGAAAATCCCACAAATGTAAGAAAATTAAGGAAAACACTGTGTAACACTGTGTAAGGAAAACAACAGTAATAAAAAATGGAAGAACTTTCCACACAAGGGCCAAGGGGTGTCTATTTTCTCTGATTGGAAAAAATGAAATTCGTGGATCTCGACCAAGAAAGGACTTTCATCATCACAGTGGGCAAATGCCATTAAAATTAATTCCAACCTGGTGGTTGTTCGAAGCGTCGCGGGCAGATGTCAGACAGTCTATTGCAGACATTACAATGAGATAGAAACCCTTTCACATGTGCTTGGCTACTGTCATCAATGGGAGCTTCTTAGGATCAATAGCCACAATAAAGTGAGAAATACAATTGCTAACTGTTTTCGAGAAACCCACAGATATGAAGTCTTTGAAGGGATTCACTTTATCTCCAACACTGGGTCCACTGAGCTGACATTATAGTCATCGATAGACCAAACAACAAAGGATATGTCATCGATCCAAAAGTGAGATTTGAGAAAGGAGATAAGCAAGCTACAGAGGTAAATAGAGAAAAAACACAACACTATGAACCTTGTTGTGGTTATTTTGCCATCAATGGGAAGTCATTGGCCTACTGTTTTGTGCTCGAGGTACTGCTACGCAATTTTCAGTGGGTATCTTCTGGTGCTTTGAGTTTCACACAGATATTTCGGTGGACATTTTTATACAAATCTTGCGTGATTCTTTAACGATAGTCCGCAACCATCTGTACTCAATAATATAATTTAAATAAACTTTTTAATAATGGTTGTGGCTGTCTCTGTCCAAGAGGTCTGTTAATGATTATCATTCTAATTTTTATTTAATGTGATTTTTCTCCACCGTCTCAATTATTATGTATATATGCAATTTTGTTGTTTTAAAACTCTTAGATAATGTATTCATAAAATTGTCGTTAACAGACCGATTTAGCTAGGCTGTTTCTTCTGGTAACCTCGGAACGGCAGCCATAATTATTATTATATTCTGTCTATTCCATATTCCGCTTGGTTTTGCTGTCCGGCCATCCTTGGTTCTTCCCTTTTCTGGTGTGTTGCGTTTTGCCGAGCATAATGTTGACTTCAGCTTTAGGCCATCTGCTGCTTGCTCTTATCATGTCTGGTACACAAGGACGCCTGCTACTTGATCTTGACCTGAAACACAAAACAGGTCAGACTTGACTCCTGATGGCAGCTCTTCTCCAATACTCAACAATGATTCTCGCAATACTACAATCAATATCCACATCAACTACATCTAGTGGCATTCAGTTATCTACTCGCTAGAATCTATTTCTCAGCTTACTACAGTGATTAGCCATGAGATTTGGTGTTTCACATCACACTGATTTATTTCCTTCTTCATGTACTATCCCACATTATTTCTTTCCAATTATTCAAACTCGACTTTGCCATACCTACTTTTCCGTTCACCCTATTACTATGACCGTGTAATGATCTACTACAGACAGTTATCTTGGGACTCTGGTGATGTGGATTCTTATTAAGGAATTGGACTTGATTCATTCAGTGATTTGTTATTCAACTTGGTGGATCTAGTTACAAAATATATATATGTATATATATATATATATATGCGTCTCCTACAGTCAGCGAGTGTGTATATATATATATATCAACAAAATAAACATGTATTAAGCTCATTTGTGCATACGCAATTTCACACACACACACCATATTTCTCAACAAAGGCAATGTAAACAAATAATAGTTCAACAAATAAATAAATAATCATTAGTTTAATAAAGTGTTCCTTCTGAAAACTTTCTTTTTGCCCAGAGAGCCAGTGGATGTGCCGTGAGTATTTACGGCACTCTTAATTTTTATTATTACTTTGGTATTTATGCGTCTCCTACAGTCAGCGAGTGTTTATTTACTATTGTGTGTTTTGTTTTCTCCATGGTTATTTGTGGTTATCATGCGATCTACTGTTCCACGCCCTCTGTCTTTTTCAGTTTAATCATTAATATTACTTTGTTCGGGTCGCAACGCCATCTGCATTGCGACCATGACTTTTGGTCGTTTTCCTGTAAATAGTCTTGATCCGGAACTTGAAGCATATAGATCAGTGAGTCTCCACAAAGGAACTCTATGGGCATGTCTCTAGTTTTTCAGGTATGTTTTCATGTTTAGCATTGAGTTTTCTGGTGGGTCTTATTGTTCAGTTTAATATTAACTTATATATTATATTTTGCTTTGTAATTCTTTGACCCACCAGATATTGTTTCAGTTCTTATGTTCAGTTTCGTTAATTTTTTATTACATTCAATTCTTGTTCTTGGTTTTCTGTATTTTGCTTATGAAAAAATCGCTGCTACTAGCCAGACTACACATGGCCACAGGGCCCTCAGCCCGAACTTTGTACTACATAGAAACTTCATATTTCTAACTTTAATGCAGATTTGTGTTGTTGCGTCGTGGGTTTACCGATAAATAACAATACACTGGCTAGATTAAAGTACTGTTTATTTATAGCACTTTAACAATACATTAGCAGTGTGAGGACGCTGTTAGCGATTATGTTATAGAACTTCACATGGATGCGGAAGCAGACATACGACTTGTTATCAACGAAAATTTATTACAGACTGAACAAGACGTGAAGGATATATATATATACAGCCCACTGCACAATAGATTGCTATGATACAAACAGTATTATCAACACTTTCTCTTAATCTAGGGTGTCACATTTCCTTAACACACAAATTAAACAAAAAGTTTAAACAAAATTACAAATTACACAAAGCATCTTTGATATTAATCAAGCTTACCACCCAGGAGACTTAATTTAACATCTTTAAACCTAATTTGGCTACATTCTTGTCATGAAGTGGACGGACCAAAGCTTTGGTCAGTACATCTGCAGTCATCTCATTTGATGGCAGATATTGTAGATTGACAATCTTATCATCTATAACCTCACGGATAAATTGACGCCTAACATCTATGTGTTTGGTTCTGTTATGGTACACCACATTTAGGGCCAACTTTAGGGCACTTTGATTGTCAACATGAATGTTAATGGTTTCTTTAAACCCAATCAGTTCATTCAGCAACCGTGGCAAGTATACTGCCTCCTTGCATGCTTCAGCAAGAGCCAGATACTCTGCTTCAGTTGTTGACTGAGCGGTTTTTGACTGTTTCTTACTTTCCCATGAAATGGAGCAGCTAGCCAGATGAAAACTATAGCCTGTGTAAGACCTTCTGTCAGCAATGTCACTGGCATAGTCTGCATCTACAAAACCTTCAATGGTTTTACCACACTTCCTGTAACTTAAACATAGAGCCTTGGTTTTCTTTAGGTACCTTAAAACCCTTTTTGCTGAATTCCAATGCTCTACACCAGCACAAGAATTAAACTGACTTAAAGCACTACAGACATATGCAATGTCTAGTCGTTTCGTCACAGCAATATGCATGAGACATCCTATCAGGTTTTGATACTGCATGATCTGATCTTCCCCTGTTTTCTCCCTTTTCAACAATTTTGTTTTAGAATCTATAGAAGTAATTACAGGTTTAGATTCCAACATACCAAATTTTTCTAGAACCTCATCAATGTAGTTTTCCTGATCAATGTAAATGACACCATCTACATGGCGATACCTCATTCCTAGAACATTCCTAACCTCACCAAGGTCCTTAATCTTAAATACAGATCCTAAACTTTCCTTGAGACAGATTCCCTCCTCTACATTCCTGGTCAGAACAAGCAAGTCATGTACATACAAGGCAATTCTTACAAGACCATTCATTGACCTCTTAAAGAATATACAAGTTTCATATTCAGAACATGTGAAGCCTAGATTCTGCAAACTGCAGATATTTTAATGTTCCATGTTCTAGATGCCTGATTCAGGCCATAAACAGCCGTATGCAAACGACATACCTTCTTTTCATTGCCACTTGCCACAACAAACTCCTCTGGCTGAGACATATACACCTCTTCCTCCAGATCACCATTGAGAAAAGCTGTACACACATCAAAGTGAAATATTTTCAAATCATACTCAGCAGCCAATGCAAAAAGCAATCTGATGATAGCCTTTCTAACCACAGGAGAAAAAGTATCAGTGTAATCTACACCATGGACTTGTGTGAAACCTCCAGCCATTAATCTTGCTCGATATTTCAAACTACCATCAGCATTTATCTTACGTTTGAATACCACTTGCAGCTCACAGGTTTCTTGCCATAGGGTAAGTCAACAAGTTCCCAAGTGCTATTCTCCAACATAACTATACTCCTCATCTATAGCTGCCCACCAAAAACGATTCTCTGACCCGGACAAGGCCTTTTTTACTGTCAATTGTTCAACCGGATCACATGCATCATAACCGACAAAGTGTCTAGGTTCCTCCTCAGGTATATGTAATGTTACCTCATCGTAATATTAAAAAATCAGGATTAACAACAGGATGACGTTCCCTTTGTGGATACCTTGGTTCCTGCTCAGGCACATGCAATAATTCACCATCACCATCATCTCCAGTTGCACTAGACTCAGAGGACACATAACTGTTATCTGAATCAGGGAGTGCTGAGGACTGTTCCCCTTCACTACCCAGCAGCTATCATTGGTTCCTCTGGTACAGCAAAACCCGGCAGCTCATCATAATAAATCATGAGAGGAATGGTGTTCCTGCCTGTAACAGTCTTACCAACCTCTACAGCATTATCAGTTTTTCCTTTCTTAGTTAGTTCGGATTCTAAGAACACAACACTGCATGCAAGCGTGATTTCTGTGGGCTTGTCAATATCCCACAGCCTGAAATCACCTGTGTGTTCACAATATCCAACAAATGTCATACGCTTACTGGTCACATCTAGTTTCCTTCTCTTCTCTTTCGGTACATGAGCATATGCAGTACAGCCAAACACCCTCAGATGACTCAGGTCTACCTTTTCAACTGACCACTTTTCTTCAGGAGTCACATTAGGCACAGCCTTATGTGGAGATCTGTTCTTTAAGTAAACACTTACACTTACGGCCTCAACCCACAATCGCTCATGGCAACCTGCATCCAACATGAGACACCTTGCCATCTCAACAACAGTTCTGTTCACACGTTCATCAACCCCGTTCTGTTCAGGATTTTACGGTACACTGAACAGATGCAGTATGCCATTCTCCTTCAGGAAACCTTTGACAGGAGAATTTACATATTCCCTACCATTATCAGTACGCAGCTTCTTGATCGAAAAACCAATATGCTTCTCAACCTCAGCTTTGAATTCTTTAAAGTAAACAAGCACTTCGTCTTTGTATTTTAGAAAGTATACAAAAATCTTTCTAGAATAATCATCTATCAGGGTGAGAACATACCTAGCACCAATCCATGAAGCTATAGGCATAGGGCCACATAGGTCTGAATGAACCAGTTCGAGTAACTGTCTTGCTCTCTTGCGAGGCCCCTTAAATGGTTTTCTAATGAACTTTCCTTTCAAACAAGGAATACATTCAAGATAGGTATATAAGCATTCATGAACCACAGATTATTGACTCTGTTGGACATTACATGAAGGAATACATTTGTCATGCACTTCACCTATAAAGTTCACTCCATCTACCATGCCTGCTCTCATCAGCTCCACACTCTTGGCATTGACGTGACCCAAGCGCCTATGCCATAGGTCAAAGCTACTGTCCTTTGCTTTACTCACATGAGCATGCTCCTCTGCGACATCTAGATGATACAGACCATTCAGTAAAGAACCTGTGGCTGTTACAGTTCCCAAAGATAGAAACCAGACTCTTCAAACACCGTACAACCTTCATTATCAAACAAAACAGCATTGCCTTTTTCAACTATTTTGCTAACAGATAAGAGGTTAGTCGATATCTCAGGTACATGAAGTACATATCTTATTTAACAAGGAAATTCATCACCTTTCAACTGCACAGATACATACCCACAGCTTTACAGGACAATGTTTGATTATTTGCAATATGCACATTACAATCATTATCAGCTTTGACACTACTCAGCAAAAATTCATTTCGTGTCATATGAGCGGTTGCTCCGGAATCAATCAGCCACCCAATGTTTTTGTCTTGGTTAGATGATTGTGAACTGAGAGCACAGTAAAGAGCCTTATCGGAACACTTCTTGGGGTTGTAGCACTTCTTCTCTGAACGCGGCTCACTAGCATTTAGAAGGCACTGAGGTCTGGTGTGTCCGGATTTGCCACACTTCCAGCACTTTATAACCTTTTTCTTGTGGTTCCCGCCTTTCAAGATAAACGCCAACACCAAACCAGCTTCCGAATTTTCGCCATACTTTTCTTGCAGCAACGTTCCCTTAACGAAGTCGTTCGTCAGCTCAGCTCCAGAATTCTCTAACGCTATTCTCATGTGTTCAAAGTCCTTGGTCAGCCCTGAAAGCATCATTGTGGCGAAAAAAATCGTCGTCCAATGGCTTGTTCATGTTTGCTAACTCAACGGATATTTCCATGAAAGCATTGATATATTCTTCCATACACTTGAAGTTTTCGAACCGTAAATTTCCTAGTGTGCCGAGTAGAGCACATCTCCACCCAAGTCCTTGGTCCTCATATCCTTTTCTCAGAGCATCCCACGCCGCCTTCTCGTTCGACGCCTTTCGGATGTGCGAGTAGCAACATGGCTTCACCATGAGGCCAATCTTAGTTAAAGCTTTGGTATCCTTCTTGATTTTATCAGCACTACTGGTAAGTATCACCTTCAGGATAACCAACTACGCTATTCCACACATCAAGATCTTTCAAGCACAGTTCCATCCGGAACTTCCAATCAGAGTAATTTGTACGACCTTCTAGCTTCGCTATCGGTGCGAGTGCACCTAAGTCAGCCTTTATTCACACAAAAAAACATGACTGGATCAACACGAATTTCATATGAAAATCACATCAAATGTTCTGTAGGTTAAACCTGGGACTTTCTGGGCTTCTCTAGGTTCCCCTGGGCTCATAACATGTTAGCGATTATGTTATAGAGCTCCACATGGATGCGGAAGCAGACACACGACTTGGTATCAACGGAAATTTATTACAGACTGAACAAGACGTAAAGGATATATACATATATATATACAGCCCACTGCACAATACATTGCTGCATGATACAAACAGTACTACCAACAGACGTAGACTACTGAGTGACTGAATGATTGGCTGGCTGACATACTAGAATAATTGGCAACTGGAACTATGCATTCTGCTACTGTTCCGGGAAGCCATTTGTTTAGCTTGATATTGGCAGATAGAAAGTAAACCTTTCCTCCGGTCTCCAGGGTACGAAACGTTGAGCTCATTTGTGCTCGTTTTTCCATGACGCTCGTGTGAATGTCGTCAGGTCTGGTCAAGGTGACCTTTGTTCGAAGATCTCGCCCCAAGAACAGTTGAGCTGGAGACTGGCCGGTGGTGGAGTGTGAAGCCTTGCGATATTGTCGAAGAAACTCGTTCAAGTTTTCGTGAAGAGTTCCCTTGGTTGTCTTCATCGCATAGAGGGCATCTTTGACCGTTTGCACATAGCGTTCAGCTTGACCATTGGTCGAAGGGTGGTACGGCGCAGACAGCTTGTGGTATTTCACACCACTAGCCTTCAAAAAGGTCTTGAATTCATCTGCAATGAACTGTCGGCCGTTGCCCGAGACGACAGTGATCGGCGAACCGTAGGCTGTGAACAGGTCGTCCATGATGGCAACTGTTGCAGCTGCTGTTGATGAGGTTGTAGATTTCACCTCGAGCCACTTACTGTAGGCGTCAACTACAATCGGCAGCATGGTGTCAGCCATTTTGCCTGCGTAGTCGATATGGATCCGTTCCCATTGAACTTTCGGATACTCCCAGTGGTGATCACGGAACTTGGGTGGTGCGTGCGCATGAGTTGCACACTCTTTACAAGATTTGACGAGTGCCTCGATATCTGCGTCGATGCCAGGCCAAAACACAAAGGAACGTGCCATGCCTTTCATCTTCACTATCCCCAGGTGAGCTGCGTGCAGGTCGTTGAGGATGGCGTCACTCGATGTTCGAACATCAGGCAGTTGGCGGCGAGCGTGTACTTCGCTTTAGGTGCCTTGTAATTATGGCGGCAAAGATCTTGTCCAGTTTCCAGGATTTTGACTATCTTGCCAAAATGGGGATCCTTCCTGGTCTCGCGTGCAATAGCTTCCGCTTTGACTGGTAACTGTTGCACCTGGTGGAGTGTAAACAAATCAAAATCGTCAAAACTCCTTGTCTCTTCCTTCTGTGGAGAAAACGAGTTCTGTACGAGGTTAATTGTAGATGGTACATGCACTCGAGGTCAGTGGTCAGCGTTGACATTGGCCTTGGAGTCACGAAGCGCGTCTGGTACGTCTCTCATTCGGGTGAAAACAGGCGTGACTCCAGCCTTAAGGTGCATCTTCGGCGGTGGGCCTGAAACCTTTCCAGGGACGTTACTTAAAACGTCTTGGTAGCGAGCGAGGGTGTCATCCAATTGTCTTTTTTGTTGAACGGAAAGAGGCTGTTCAGCAGAGACCTTGTGGATCGGGTCAGGTTTTGCAAAGAGGTGGTCAAAGTTGATCTCTTGCACAAAATCTGATATCCATTCTCGGTCAAGTAGCGCCTCGACTTCGCCATCGATCACATAAATGTTGAGGTTCCTGGTCCTGGCCCCAATGGTTACTTTTACTGACGTCTTGCCGATGCAGTTGATGCGATGAACAGTGTAACTGACGAAGTTCCGATCATTTTCCTGTAGCATAAAGCCTGGTTTGATCAAGGAGACATTTTATTTGCTAATAGTCGAGCAGGGGGCACCGGCGTCGAGATCCATGTTGACGGTGGTTCCCTCTATGTTGACATCAATCAGTGGCTTTGATTGGGACTGTACTGCTCCAATAACCTCAAAATTGTTCAGGTACTGCACTTTGTCGTTGTCCTCTGCATGTTGCTCTTTTCGGTCACGTGATGTCCCCCATTTGTTGAGGACCGACAAACCTTGCTGCTCCGTTTTGTTGAGGACCGACAAACCTTGCTGATGTTACCTTTCTTGCCATACTTCAGGCAATCCGAATTCCGGAACCGGCACTGACTGCGAAGGTGGACTTCGCCGCAGCCTGCGCATGTTGACTGGTTTTCTTTGGAAGTGGCCTGGTGATTACCTTGCCGAACCTTCGATTGGTTTGAGGACCCTTGTTGACGATGTGCAGATTTGCTACGTGGGTGCCGTTGATTGTTGCTCTTCCGTGATGGCGGCTTCTCATAGCCTAACCGTTTGGTTGATTCGATCTTAGCAGCTGCAGTCTTAACCTCGTCAGCGAAGTTGTGAGTGGCTTCGAGTGCGTAGGCTATTTCGTACGCAGCGGTGAAGCTCTCACGTTTCTTGGTAATGATTTCATCACACATTTCCCTCGATTGCAAGCCTGCGAGCATCTGCTCGATTAGCATTCGATCTAGAAATATTCCATACTCACAGTAGATGGCTCCTTGCCACAGTCTCAGGGTGAAGCTAGCAATGGATTTCCTTGTTTCTGCACAATACTTCGAAATTTGATGCTTTCTGCGAACTTGTTGCGAGCTGCGTCGAAATGAGCTGTCAATTTCTTCTGTAGCTCGCTGTACGAGAGAGATTCTGGGTCTCCAGGACTCACAATGATCTTCAAGGCATCATTGAGTTCTGTCCTCATGTAGACACGCGCTTAGTGTGCTTGCTGATCCTCAGGTATTTTACTCTGGTTGAGCGCCCAGGTGAACCGCGTAAAATAGTCAGCAATTGTGGTCCCATCGGCAGAGCGATACGGCTGCATGGTGAACTGCGGTGGACGGGGCTGTGTGGGTGACGCTGATTTTGTTGAGGACTAGCGAAGTGCGTCGGCGATCACACTAGAAACTTGCTCAAGTAACGTCTGTGTTACGTCAACCATGACGAAGAAGAGTCGAGAACAGATTCACTGACACGCTTGGCGATGAACTCGGTTTCGTGCTTGTGGTTGCGTTGAAGTCGGAATCCTGTTCGTGATGCACTGTCACTTCACTGGTAGTCGATGTTATTTATTGATCCTGCTTCTGATGCAACTGTTGCGTCGTGGGTTTACCGATAAATAACAATACACTGGCTGGATTAAAATACTGTTTATTTATAGCACTTTAACAAAACATTAGCAGTGTGAGGACGTAGACTACTGACTGGCTGAATGATTGGCTGGCTGGCTGACTTACTGGAACTGACTGGCGACTGGAACTGGAACTGACGGTGTTGCTGTTGAGCGTGTTTATATAGTCTCCGAGCTGGACCTTCTAGAAACAGAAGTCTCGCAAAGTTGGAGGCACTGGAGGTCAGCGGGTGCTTCCAGAACTACGAGGAATGTGCAGCTATTGTCTGGTGAAGTATACTGCAGGTTCTAGCAAAATCTCACTGTTAGGATCCAATACACAAATGTGTAAAATTCTGAGCCTGAGTATGACGGAATTTAGTGGCCACTAGCATTTATTGTATTCTTTTTTTGTGGTGATAGAATTTGGTCCAAATAATTTGTATCTTTGTGTTCGTAATTGTTATAAATAAATTTTGTAATAAAGCTTCTTATTCTGGGGAGGGACTATGGGTACTCAATGTTGGGTGTCTTAGGCCTAGCACCTGCCACAAAGACTTGTAGGAAAACTAATTATATCAAAGCTATGAGCAAAAAACACGTTATATTCACACTGAAGTGTGAGAGTTTAATTTGGCATAGAGATTTGCAGGGAAAGAATTGTAATCAAAAGAAGTGCAAAACCCGTTCTAATCATAGGTAACAGTTTAATTACCCCGTTCTAATCATAGGTAACAGTTTAATTACCCCGTTCTACACAAAGGTGACAGTTTAATTTGACATACAGAGCTGTGGGAAAACGATTATTATCCAATCAATGCGCAAAAAACCATTCTACTCACAGGTTACAGTTCAAAACCCCTGTTTTTCTGACGTCTGACAGTTTAATTTGGTATAGGGATTTGTAGGGAAAGTATTCTTATAAAAACCATTGTAAAACCCGTTCTAATCACAGGTGACAGTTTAATTACCCTGTTCTACACAAAGGTGACAGTTTAATTTGGCATAGAGACGTGTGGAAAAACTATTATTATTAGCTCAAATAACCTGGTCTACTCACAGGTAACAATCATGTCAGAGTGCTGAAATGTGACTTGGAAAGAGAATACTTCACAACTCATGGAATGCACATGAATATTAGAGGAAAAGGAAAAATGGCAAAATATTTATTATTTATCCAACGGCAGGATTTGACATTAGTGTCATTTTCCTTCTGGCTTCCCAATATAGATATACTAAAATCTTTATTTTGTTGTTCGGTTTGATTAAGTTTTGTGCACTTCAGCAGATGATCTTCGTTCATGATGCTGTCATACTGGTTACATAGGGTGCAAACAGTGGAAGGAAAGGTGTTGATTCTGTAAAGGTGATGGCCCAGACAGTCATGTCCAGTCATTAGGCGGAATAGTCCAACAGCTTTCCTTGTTGTATCAAATAATGCTGAAATAATTTTCCATTTCTTTCCTTGTGCAGCATTCGTGTCTTCCAGTGTTTCTTTTTTATTGAAGATTGTTTTTATTTCTTGGGTCTACCTTCTGGTGGTTGTGTTGTTCTTTATTTGATTTGGGTTCCTAGTTCCTCTTTTGGCTAGTTGATCTGCCATTTCGTTATCATATATATATATATATGTATATATGTGTGTGTGTGTGTGTGTGTGTGTGTGGGTATCCATTGGAAATTTATTGTTTTATTAATTTCCTGTAGAGATTTTAGAAGTCTACGACATTCATGTATGACTGAATCGTCAGTGGCAGTTTTGGATGCTACTGCTTGAATGGCTGATTGAGTGTCCACGAATAAAACTGCTTTTAGGTAGATTTCGAAGAAAAATCTACCTATTACAATGGATACCATGTCATGATTTTCGAAAAATTATTTCATATCTTTACGTTTCATGCCTCCCTAAGTACGA
This sequence comes from Ectobius pallidus, assembly GCA_964059195.1. Lineage (NCBI taxonomy): Eukaryota > Metazoa > Arthropoda > Insecta > Blattodea > Ectobiidae > Ectobius > Ectobius pallidus. The sequence continues at coordinate 168,416,253 of CAXKWD010000003.1, read as the reverse complement.
AACCACCGCCTGTAAAGAAAAAAAATTGTGATATTTATATATATATTTACACGCTAGCAGCCGTAATTTTGATGATATTTGAACCAAATTTTATTATGTTATTTCTAGGCCAATAGTTCGGACAAGTTCGTTAATGAGCAAAATTGGCCCAAGGGGGTGGTCGGGGGAGGGGGTTGAAATTTTAAAACATTTATATTTCGGCCCCTATGAAGTATAGAGGGAAACTTTGTTTGAATAAATTAGAGTACTCCCTATGAGATTCACAGTGACACCAACGATTCGGTAGTTTTGGGGGTACGAGTAGGGGTGGGGGTGGGGGAATGGAAATTCGAAATTTTTGAAACTACGTCTTGTTGGGTATCGTTGAAAAGCTCTTGATGAGTACTCTACAAATCAATAACTAGTTTCTTGATAGTTCTCATATAAGGCGAGATTGGAATGTTTGAGAAACTGCTCTTTCCTATTTTTTGCAGTTATTATTGCGGGTTTGTCATGCCAAGGCTAAAGAAGAAGAGTGCTACGCAGTGACGATAAATTAAACCAAAAGCACTTCGAAATCTACCTCAGCCTGTAGGCTTGCTTAAAGGGATTTTTTTTAACATTTGTTGCCTGATGAATAAATTGTAGAGTACCATTTCTATTGCTTTGATTTCTCCGTCGGAGGCTGTAGTGGTATTTCCTAGAGTGATATATTGACAAAATAGTTTTGAGTATATTCCGGCACCTGCATTTTGGTTTTCTTTCATTTTGGATCCATGAGTAAAGATCCATTCCGATTCAGATTCGGGGTAGGTTGTATGTAGAGTTTCTAGGGTTAATTGCTTACCTACTATTGGGTTAAAATATTTTTTTTTGTATACCTTTCATGGTTAGAGAACTTTTGTATGCATGGTATTCTAGGGGGCTTAGTAATGGTGGAGTTGGTTTTACATTTTTTAACTTTATATTAGATTCTTCCATTAATTTATCTGTTTTTTTTTATATAAGTAGGTTGAGTTGTTAGTGTCTGTGGTATTCTATGTCCTATGTGGAATGCTTTGGGCATGTTGGATATTTTTTCTCTGAGTATACATGCTCTCTTGTTACTTTCATTCTGTATGGTGTTGTTGCGTGTGTACATTCTCATGGCTGCTGTGTTGGTTGTTTTAACTGTTCCAGTAATTATTCGGAGTAGCTGGTTTTGGAGAGTTTCCAGCTTGTTTATTTTATCTTCTTTAGCCGTAACCATGACTTCTGCTCCATATATTAGTATTGGTTTCATGTATATTTTATATGTTTGATTTAGAGTTTCTAATGGGGTTCCCCATTTTGTATTAGTTAATCTTTTTAATATACAGGCCTTTCTATGAATTTTCTCTTCTATTTTTTCCATGTGTTGACTCCAGTTTAATTTAATATCAAGATGCATACACGTGCTTTTAATTATGTTCTGGCCATTAAATCTTAATGTTGAAGTCTTCGTATTTGTGTTTTAGCGAAAAGTTTTGATAATTTGTTTTGGGTATGCTAATGGTCATGTTATTTTCTTCTGTCCAAGTATGTAACACCTTTATTGCTTTATGGAGTGTAGTTTCTACAGTGAGTCCCACGCAAGAGTTGGCCAATGACGCGGGTTCCTGCGGCCCGATCGGGCACAGCTTCAACTCCCGAGTGATGGGTGAAATATCTACGCTAATAAAGCCGCGATCGGTGTAATGATTCAGGTTCTCACATTTACAGTTAAAATTACAATGAAAATAAACACGTACCTCATCACAAGAGATGTTGGAAATGCTCTCCTCTTGCATCCAGACAATACTGACACATTTTAAGGAAATTTTCTTTCACGCGCATAAGTTCAGCTTCCAAGGTAAAGTTAATTTCTCTTGTGATATTGTCTGTAAGTTCTTCTAATTGACCTAAACACTTTATTTTTCAAGTTTCCCCATAAATAATATTCACATACTGTTAGAAGAACTTAAAGACAATATCACATAGGCCTATCACAAGAGAAATGAACTCTGTCTCGGAAGCTGAATGCACGTGAATGAAAATTTCCTAAAAGGAGGAGAACATTTCCAACATATCTTGTGATGAGGTACGTGTTTATTTTCATTGTAATTTTAACTGTAGATGTGAGAACCTGAATCAATACACTGATCGCGGCTTTATTAGCGTAGATATTTCACCCGGTCACTCGGGAGTTGGAGCTGTGCCCGCCGCGACGCAGGAACCCGCATCATTGGCCAACTCTTGCGTGGGACTCATTGTAGTATCTTTATATGTTTTTTTTTTTTTTTTTTTAGTTTTTACAGGGTGTCATAATTACCACATCATCAGCGAACATTACGCATTTTATGTTTGGTATATTTTTTAGTTTATTTGCCAGATCATTGATATACACATTAAATAGTGCTGTGCTCGACACTGCTCCTTGTGGTAGGCGGACCTTGGTTTGCTTATATTCTGTTTGTTCGTTGTTATATTTTGTGGAGATCCATCGTTGTGAGATGAATGATTTTCACCAGTTTAACATGTTACCTTTTACTCCATTGTTTTGTAATTTCCATAAAAGTTTCTCTCGCCAAACTTTATAATATGCACTCTGGAAGTCTATAAATAGAGCTAGGACACTTTCTTCCTTGTTGAATGCTTCTTTGATGTTCTGAGTGAATTTCACAAGATGGTATGTTGTTGATAATTTTTCTCTAAATCCAGATTGTTCAGGAGATAGGAGTTCTTGAATTTCTAGATATCAATTTAGTCTAGCCATTACCATTTTTTCTATTATGGACGTTAAGGATATTGGCCTATAACTTTTGACGTCCTTTGGGGGTTTGTTTGATTTCAGTATTGGTATAACAATGGCTTTTCTCCATTCTGCTGGTATGTTGAACTCCCCTGTCCAGATTTTGTTATAAATCTGGAGTATTCTTGTTTTTGCAATTTGTTTATCCTAGGTGTTTGATAAACTCTGGGAATATTTTGTTTGGTCCTACTTGTTTCCGTAGTTTTGTTTTTGAAATAGTTTCTTCTAATTCTTCTTGTTTGAAGTTTAAGTTGAATACCTCCTCTAAATGTTTGAAGGTGTTCTTATTATCTAGATATTGGGTGTTAAAGATTTCTTTTCTTAGATGTTTCTTGTCTTGTGTAATATGTTTGTTTAGTTTATGTTCATTACTGTAATAGGTGTTTATCTTTGTTGCTATTACCTTGTCCTCTATGAGCATTTGATTGTTCTGGATGAGTGATTAATGGGTTCTATTTATGTGATCTCTGGTTATTTTCCTTGTGAAGTTATTGATCCTTTCCCCTTTTGGGTTAGCCTATATACAATGATTTTGAGGTACTCGTTGAAGGTATTTCTCTTTTGAAAATTGATTTCTCTTTTCAGGACAGCTTGTTGTTTCCTCCATTGTTTGTGGTTTCAAATTTTTTCCTAAGTTTGTTTCGTTCTATTTTCATTTTCTGAAATTTGTGATTCCAAAAGGGTTTGTAGTTTTTAGTTTTCCCTCGGGGTATATTATTTTTGGAACCTTTTTAATAGTGTTAGTTAAATATCGTAGTTCATCTTTAAGGGTAGTTTTCATTTTTGTGTGTTTGAGTTCTTCCTCTATTTCTTCATGATAGTTGGAACACTTTGCTCTTTTGAAGTTCCAAGTGATTCTGACTTCTTTTTTAGTTGATTTCCTGGTGTTCCTTGTTATACACGTCATGACTTCTCTATGGTCACTTCCCATATCATCTAATGACTAAATATATATTAGCACATTTGAAATGGATTCATGGCAAAAACGAAACACCAGCAATACCAAGGCAGCAGCAAGGTGAAATCAAAATTGGCAAAACGGAAATACTGAAAGAACAAAAAATCTCAGTTAGTGGTATGCTGCTAAAGCACTGTATAAAGAGTGAAGAAAAAATACCTTAAGGACAACATAATATGAAGAAAGGAGATATGGGCAAAATAGAAATGGATGAACGGGTGCAAGAAGCAGCAGTCAAAGCAACAATTACCAATACTAGACCAGCCAATGAGGAGGTTATATCGACCTAGAAGACTAGTAAAAAGTATCTACTAGGACCAGTTATAAGATACACAAAGAAAGGTATGTAGGCCCACTCCAGGGAGGACTCCAAACTGGTAATATCTTGACAGTTCTCCAGACAAATATCCAGTCCCTAAGCAACAAAACAACATATTTAGGAGTACTCCTGCACACTGATTTAAAACATATTAATATTATTTGCATTTCAGAACACTGGTTAAAGTCTCAAAACTTAAAACACGTAAAATTGAATGGTATAAATCATTTGATTGCACAAATTTACTTAATACTTACAATAATACTTGTAATCAGTAAATCTTGTGGTCTTGAGTTGTAGCTTTTTTACTTTACTTATGTTTTAATGTAGATAGAAAATAAGTTTTCTTAAAGGAATTTCAATATCCTTCCAGTTTTCTTCATATTCCAACTTAACAATCAAATGCTGATACCGCTACGTCTCGCTTGAGAAGAGTGTCAGCATTCATTGCCTACAAAAAATACTTATTTTAGTATCAACATTTTCTTAAAAGAACTTATCAGCTGCTTTAAGTGTTCTTAAAATTAGACCTTTCTGATAATGAAATAAAAATGTTACTCAAACTCACTGCTTCTAGTTAGTCTATCTAGTTGTAAAGCATTGTGTACATGCTGGACTTGTTGATATAGATTTTATATGGCAAGAATTGCACTGTGAAGAACAATCCAGATCAGAATTTATTAATTCAGGGTCATTCTATAGTAGGGCTACAGGTGGTATTGGAAAGAGTTAGGAGGAGTTGTTTATTTTTTAAATATATCTAAATTACCGTCAGGTTTGACATATGCAATCGAGAATAAGGAAGATGAATTTTCATTATATGAATTTAGGTTCATATATAAATTTCTAGAGACAGGAATTTAAAGTATAGAACACCTATTATTTTGGGAATAAATCACAATGTTTGCATTCTGAAAGTATTCTCATGTTACAGGTCAATGTCATCAGAGTAACAATAATTGCTCCAATGTTCAAGGAAGGAAAATGTTGGACTCTTTCAAGACAGAGAGCTAAGGAAATGGCTGTTGTGAGTTCCGAAAGTGGACGTGGGAATTCTTCAATAGGGAACGGATGTGTCGAGACATTAAAGACGTTAAAGATATATTTGAGTGTGTGAAACTGTAGAATAAGGGGAAGATTGTTGTGTGTGTGGCTACAATGTTGTAGACTGTGCTGCCAGCAGCTGAGTGCAACTATTCTAGAACCAGTTATGAAAATGGATGCTATGAATATGGATGCTGACGTGTTCAGTTGTAGTATATTACGCGAGCTTCGATGAAGAAGTCAAGTTTTCTGTTAATGGCCGCTACCTCATATATATTCATGTTTAAGTGCAGCTCTTATTGTAATGTTCTTTGTAGTGCGAATAAACCGAAGGTTCAGCACAGTGGATCGCAAGGTTATTATCTACATAATAGCCTTGAAAATATAGTAAATTAACATAGTCCAGTAGCGTAAAATAAAAAAATTAGACGAATCGGAAATAATTCCTACTAAAGGTTTTATTGTTTTAATATCTTCATTTGTTGCCCAATATGACTATCCTAGGTTTTCCCCCTCGGCGGAGGTGTGCATAAGTGGTGGGGGGTAAAAATGTGGCCCCCGAAGGGGTAGTTTTGCGGTTTTACGGTTATATCTCCTAAAGGACTCACGATATCGAAAACATGGTGGTATTAAAAGTGTAGGGCATTACATTCTGCATTGAATGAGACTAGACACATATTATTTGGACAACCCGTTCCCATAATACTGCTCATCAAAGTTGGACAAGTTTTACATATTTATGAAAAATTTTCGTTTTAAGTTCTGCTTTTTGGTAATATCATCTAACTTAACCCATCTATCAATAAAGTGGTCCATACAAAAGTAATAAAGGAATAAATTCTGCGTTCGATGAGATTAAAAGTGAATTTGTTGGACCACCCGTTTCCGTAAACTTCTACATTTAGTCCAGTAGTGTAAAACCAAAAAAATTAGACGAATCGGAAATAATTGCTACAAAAGGTTTTATTGTTTTAATGACTTCATTTGTTGCCCAATATGACTACTACCCGCGCGCCACTTCTTGAGCGCTGGTTTTACGGGGAAGTGAGGGTCGGGGGGAACAAAACATGGCTATTCCGCCAGTCTTTCTAACGTTTCAGGATAACGTTTTATGTAGTGACTTTAATATACAACGATTTTAATGCAGTCCAATAATATAACGTGGTGACGGTATTGCGTAACAATTAATTACACGTCATAAGCCTTTGGTTATCAAATAAGTCATCAAATAATAATAATATGCATAATATAGGCTCAATATTTTTACACTGGATGACTAATTTTAAGCATAAAGAAGAGTCTTAGCAGAACAAGTTTCACCATTTCGTGTTTTAAAACGTAAGAGAGGTAAGGCATCTAAAAGTGGAGAAAGCTATAGGCCTAATTTTAAACGTATTTATTACAAATTTTGAAAAGTTCGCTCAACTTTCAGTCCATGAAATTGACATCAGAGTTCACGGGATCGTCAAAAATTAGCACATACGGAATTCTTAAAGAGGTGAGGAAAGTGTTGGATGTACAATGAAGTGTTTGCGAAATCAGCAGTTCGAAAGATTGTATTTTTCCCCATACCTCGATGCGTCAGAAAAGATAATGTCAATAAATAAATAAGAATCCTGAGACAGAATGAAAGCTTAGTATTGAAGCCACTAGATGTCAGGGTGTATAGCGTACTTCGTGTTTCAATGTTGTCAGCTTAACCTACGAAGTTGAACGAAACCTACCGAATAAGGACTAGGGACCCGAGTGCTCAAGAAATCGCGCGCGGGTAGTATCCTAGGTTTTCCCCCCGGCGGAGTTGTGCTTAAGTGGTGGGGGTAAAAATGTGACCCCAAAAGGGGTAGTTTTTCGGTTTTACGGTTATATCTCGTAAAAGACTCACGATATCGAAAACATGGTGGTATTAAAAGTTGTAGGGAATTAAATTCTGCATTGAATGATACTAAACACATATTTTTGGACAACCCTTTCCCATAATACTGCTCATCAAAGTTGGACAAATTTTACATATTTATGAAAAAATTTCGTTTTAAGTTCTGCTTTTTGGTAATATCATCTAACGTAACCCATCTATCAATAAAGGGGTCCATACAAAAGTAATAAATGAATAAATTCTGCGTTCGATGAGATTAAAAGTGAATTTATCGGACCACCTGTTTCCGTAAAGTTCTAAGTTATACTAAAGTTTGACCAACTCACATTGATTGTTATGTTACCCTTAACTTCCCAGCGTCCGGACAAATAGAGTAATGAATATTCAAGGATTCAAGTGTAAGGTTACCGTTCATGGGGAGAATGTACCAGTGAACCCTGAAACCATATTCCACCGGATAGCACTCCTCAAGAAATCCGATGAACAGCTTAAAGAATTCTTCCATTATGAGCTGGCACCCTATCCCCTCTCTCTGTTCGATGCAGTTGGAATGAGGAAGACTCCCAAGTCAGTGTTATATGACTTCTTCACACCACTGAATGAGGTAAACCTGGAAGGAGCAGCTTTTGTCATCGATGGTGGATTTCTTCTCCACCGGGTTGTGTGGAAGAATGGTGAAACATTCCACTTAATCCTAACCAGATACGCTGACTACCTAAAAAGACACTACAACCGAAGTGCGACAAGTGTGGTGTTTGATGGCTACCCAGACGACCTGCCCACCAAGAGCATTAAATCTGCTGAGTGCCTCCGCCGAAGCAAAAGACATACTACTCCTGAGGTCATCTTTACCGAGTTAATGGTGGTGACCATGACTCAGGAGCAATTCCTTTCCAACGACAGAAATAAAGCACGTCTTATTAGCTTGCTTACTGAAAGACTTGAAGGTGAAGGCTTCTCAGTCAAGCAAGCTGATGAAGACGCAGACCACCTGATTGTTGCCACGGCTCTTGAGGTATCACAGGAGCATGAGAAGGTTGTAATAGTTGGTGAAGATACAGACCTCCTCATCATGCTAAATGCCCTAGCCACACCATCAGCAAAAATATATTTTTCAAAACCTGGAAGAGGAACGACCCCAACAAAAGTATTTGGTCCCAACAGCTTCGAACTGGAAGACAACATCAGAAGGCCACACGCCATAAGTGGATGTGACACAACTTCGGCACTCTTCAGACAGGGCAAGAAGAAGGTGGTCAAGCTGTTGGTCGAAAATATATGTCTTCTCGAAGAAATAAAACCTTTCTTCGAACATGACACTCAAGCTGAATTTAATGCCCTACAACTTTTAATACCACCATGTTTTCGATATCGTGAGTCTTTTACGAGATATAACCGTAAAACCGAAAAACTACCCCTTTTGGGGTCACATTTTTACCCCCCACCACTTAAGCACAACTCCGCCGGGGGGAAGCCTAGGATAGTCATATTGGGCAACAAATGAAGTAACTAAACAATAAAACCTTTTGTAGCAATTATTTCCGATTCGTCTAATTTTTTGGTTTTACACTACTGGACTAAATGTAGAAGTTTACGGAAACGGGTGGTCCAACAAATTCACTTTTAATCTCATCGAACGCAGAATTTATTCCTTTATTACTTTTGTATGGACCACTTTATTGATAGATGGGTTAAGTTAGATGATATTACCAAAAAGCAGAACTTAAAACGAAAAATTTTCATAAATACGTAAAACTTGTCCAACTTTGATGAGCAGTATTATGGGAACGGGTTGTCCAAATAATATGTGTCTAGTCTCATTCAATGCAGAATGTAATGCCCTACAACTTTTAATACAACCATGTTTTCCATATCGTGAGTCCTTTAGGAGATATAACCGTAAAACCGCAAAACTACCCCTTCGGGGGGCCACATTTTTACCCCCCACCACTTATGCACAACTCCGCCGAGGGGGAAAACCTAGAATAGTCATATTGGGCAACAAATGAAGCCATTAAAACAATAAAACCTTTAGTAGCAATTATTTCCGATTTGGATTTTAATTCTACTGGACTAACAACAAAGTGTTTTAATTTACAACACGCTCTGATTGCTAGTTATGCACAGCAGTTTATGGTTCCAGAGGTTCCCAGAAGCTTAAATAAATTACGGTAATTAACAGCGAAAACATCAGAAGGACTTATCAATACTTCAGAATCCAAACAATGTGATTTATCCCCAAAATAAAAGGTGCTCTAAAATTTAATTTCCTGTTTCTAGAAATTTCTATAAAACAGGTTATGAGTTCCAGTGATTCCAGTTGGCGCGTATAATAAGTAACGAGCTTTTTCAAGGTCATAAAGTTACATTCAAAGTGGATTTAGCCAAGCACATTAAATGTTGAACAATGAAACAGTTTGGCCAATGTGGAAACGGAAAATTCGCAATTTGTTGGACTACCATGAAGGAAGTTTAGAAGTAATTGATGGTAAATTGAAGAAACCAGATCCGCTAACAGAAAGAGCTGATGAAGCAGCAATCAAAGCTCACAAAGAGAAGTTGGATTTGTACAGAAAATCCAACAGTTACGCAAAGTCTATGATAACAAGTTCAGTCACAGATGCTGTTTATCAGAAGATTATGGACACAGAAACGGCTCGTGACACGTGGGAGACATTAAAAAATAATTTCGAAGCTTCATCCAGAGATCAATTTTTTAAGTTGTGCACAGATTTCTTTGAATTTGGTTGGACATCAACAGAGGATGTATCAACTCATGTTGCAAAATTGAGTTTATGGATTGAATTAAACAATGGACTTAAAGCAAAACATGAGGTTGCTTTACCTGAATTGATTTCGGTATGTGAAAACTCACATATTTCGCCAACAAATTTTGAAACATTTAAATCAAGTTGGATGTTGTCAAAAAATAAGATAAAACATATTTTAACGAACTACATTCACAGCTATATATGTTTGAAAGAAATTTCACAAAAGGTGGTGAAAAGATGAAACAAGAAGCATTAATGGTTAAATCGAATGTAGAAAAAGCAACTAAATAGAAGTTTGTTTGCAAGGGCATTTGCAATTACTTCAAGAAATCAGGTCATTGGATCAAAAAATGTAAAAAGTGGATTTTTGATGGTAGACAGCCCGAGAATGCAACACTGAAGAAAGAAGAGGACAAAACGGTGGTGACAATGTGATATTACAGACAACTTGCAGTAAGGTCTGTACTACAGAAGTAGATAAAGACAACTGGACGACATTCTGCAGAAAGGTACCAACCCACATTATTTTTAAGCTAAAAAACAGGCATTTAAAGTTAAATAAAAAGCCACTTGGGTCTTTTTAGTGTGTTTTTGTTTGCTTCATAGGTGACATATAAATGGATGAAGAGGGTTGGTTAGTTTGCACAACGTAGATATATAGTTCAGTAGCAAAAATTTAGCATCTGTTCCGGTTTTTTAAATTTGAGGGTTGGTTCCTTTCTGCAGAATGTCGTCCAACTGGTGTATTGATAATGGTGCAACAAAACATGTGACAAAATGTTCAGATTATTTTGTCGTTTTGAAACATTTCACAATCCCCACAGCATTAAGGCAGGAGGCTCTGAATGCAATAGGAAAATGATGAATATGGATCTTGTCAACTATCGGAAACAGATGTGAAAAATTACTCTGAGTGATGTGTGGTATGTATAACTCGATCGGTAAGACCTGAGCCAAACAAACGGATGCGCAGTAGTCTACGATGATGTACTCTAGACCTGCCTGATCTTCATAGCTTGTGATGTTCCCTGCCAGTTCATACTCTGTGGACCATGTGAAAACATCTTAATCAGCCCCTCAGTATTCAATAGTGAAGTGTGATACGTTAATAAGAGCAATGGAAGGCGAATGTAGTTATTCTAGCAAAGAGGTTGGTGGTAGTAAAGTGATTCACAATCAGAGTAGGGAAATAGTGTGGAATGTATATAAGTATTTCAAACAGGTGCACCAAGATGGCCCTAAACATGCAAGTCAGCAGCGTATATTGGAGGCTACAGGAATTTCATTCAGCAGCATTAAGAGAATTGTAAAAGAAGGTGAGAAATGTGTTCAAGTTGGAACAAGATTTAGTACTCCACACATAAAATGACAAAGGAAAAAAGTGAAAAAAGACTTAGATGATTTTTATAAGAGTGCAATTAGAAAGACGGTGAATGAATTTCACAAAACAAATGAGGAAAGGTCAACTTTAAAAACACTATTACCTGTCCTAAAGAACAAAATTAATTTTTCTGGAGGTAAATGGGCTTTAAGGCAAGTGTTGAAAGATTTACATTTCAGGTGCTGGAAAACAGTGAATAACCGGAAGATATTAATTGAGAAAATGGAAATCCGTAATTTATGTTTGAAGTATTTACGACGTCTTACAATTAGTACGTTTACATGCAGGATTCAGATCGATCTGAGTCCGATCCCAGTGTTGAAATAGTCATGTAAACACGGATTCAGTCCGGAATGAATTTTCGATCCGATCCTTTGCAAATGGAGGAACGGATCGGATTCAAATCGTATTCAATTCCATGTAAACGCTAGCGAACTCAATCCTGGTGCGCGCGCATACACTGGCATGGCGTTCGTCATTTTGTTCTGTCAGCTGATAGTCAATTTAATAAAAAAAAAACACTCACTCACACTATAATATTAATATCATTGTTACTCTTTTATGTCATAATTTGTTTATGGTGACTAGAAATTATTTATAGAACACACTTTTTATTTATATTTTTAACCACGGAATAAATGCGGCATTTGTTTAAACAGGTTAGCCACAACAATAGCCACACATAGCCAAGTTAGCCAATAGTCCAACAAATCTCAATCCACTCCTAGAACTTGCATGTAAACAGGGAACGTATTGAGTTGGGATCGGATTCAGATAGATTTCAATCCCACATGTAAACGTGGTAACTGTACAGGGAAGAAGGGCGACCAATCATCTACATGGACGAGACCTACATTCATTCATCGCACAACAAAAAACACGCATGGAATGACAACAGTAACACTGGACTGCTAGCTGCGGTTTCGAAGGGACAACTGGCTATAATAATTGAGCATGCAGGTGGTGAAGACGGTTTTGTGCCCAATGCACTTCTAATGTTTAAGTCGGGTACAAAATCGGGATATTACCACGATGACATGAATTTTGTCAATTAACAAAATTGCTTACAACTAAATTAATACTCAACCTTCCCCAAAACTCAGTTCTGGTCATCGATAATGCACCATACCACAACGTAGAACTTAACCCCGCTCAAAATTCCTAATACAGGAAAGCAGTCATGATGGATTGGCTTGCACTACATGATATTCCATTTCACTCGAAAATGCTGAAACCAGACTTTGCCATGATTAAACTCAGAAAGCCCGCTTAGAAAACATTCAAAATTGACGCCCTTCTTTCTCAAAATGGACATTCCGTTCTACGACTTTCACCATACCACCTCGACCTAAACCCCATAGAATTAACAATAAAATCTTCTTGGCTTCTGGGTATCTGCCGCGTCATATTTAAGAAGTCTGCCGACGTTTCGACCATCTTGCCGTGGTCTTTATCAAGGCTACTCCAGCTCGCTCCAGACCAGACCAGACCAAATAAGCTAACTTAGATCAGAGCATTGCGGGCTTGCCCGCAATGCGATGATCTGGACTCCGATTCCATACCTGCATACGAAATGCATGGCTGGAAATGAAAACGGGTTCCTATCCTATAACTTAAATTTGCTTACGCTAAGGGTGTTTCGCATAGGACTCGAATCTATGCAGGGCAAATGCAATGAATTTAGGGGTTCAGGCCGTGTCCCTTTTTTGTTTAAGTTTCAGTATTCACTTTACAACCAGGGAAAACCACGGAAAACCCTGGTCGGAACTAGCAAAAGGGATTTGGTCATGGTCCTCCATTCTGTAATGCCTTGTTGGGGCTGAACCAATTAGTTGGGATACGTGTCAGCTGAAGGCTTATACGTATTGGGAAGGGATATTGTTAGGCTGAAGGCCTCAAAAATTCTGACGACTTTAATCGTCCCCTGGGAAGCGCAGCGCTTTCCAAGTTGCCGTTCTCAGCATCTTGAAGCTTGGAATCGAAACTCTGTGCAAGGCTTCTAATGTGTGTGGCAAGTAGTGGAACCTTTAGATCTTCATGGATCTTCCTGTTACTGACGTACCAAGGTGCGCCCGTAGCGAGGCGAAGACATTTCGACTGCACGGCTTGTAGTCTTGCGACAGTATTGTAGTCTTAATTCGGGTTGACTTGAACTCTGCACTAGGGCGTTCGCGCAGCGAGTCCGGCGGTCCATTAGGCACGCCTCTGTGCACCACACCTCACGCCCAAGCGGATGTTGTTGCCATTCCCGCAGGGAAGCTCCGCAACAAGGTCCCTGTGTATGTCACTGGTGTGACAAGCACTCGCAGTCAGATTTCATACCTACTCTCTGCCGGAGGAGCGGTCTGTGAGACTGCTTCTGAAAAACCTAGGGCGTCGCATGCCAACAGAAGATGTTCGCGAGGAACTCATTGCACTTGGAGTTCACGTGCTCTCTGTACTGCAACTTCGGTCACAGCGGCGCGACCCCGATCCCCAAAAGGATAGGCCCTTAACGCCACACTTTATTGTGTCAGTATCGCGTGGACCCTCGGTAGCAAAGGTGAGAGCTGTAACTACATTGTGTGGTCTCCACATAACAGTGGAATCTTACCACGCTCCGGGCGGCCCTCTACAATGCCGCAACTGCCAATGCTTTGGTCACACAAAGCGTAATTGTGGTGTGTCGCTTGTGGCGCAGACCACCCCTCAGGGGTTGTAGTACGCCCAAGGAGGCCCTGAGGTGCCGTAACTGCAACTCCTCTCACACTGCCAACTTTAAGGGTTACCGGATTACCGGAACTTAAACAAAAAAGGGGCACGGCCCGAACCCCCAAATTCATTGCATTTGCCCTGCATAGGTTCGAGTCCTATGCGAAACACCGTTAGTGTAAGCAAATTTAAGTTATAGGATATGAACCCGTTTTCATTTCCAGCAATGCATTTCGTATGCAGGTATGGAATCGGAGTTAGCTTATTTGGTCTGGTCTGGTCTGGAGTGAGCTGCAGTAGCCTTGATAAAGACCACGGCAAGATGGTCGAAACGTCGGCAGACTTCTTAAATATGACTCGGCAGATACCCAGGAGCCGATAAGATTGTATTGTCAACTTGGGCCGCGGAAGCCTACGATCCCATAGAATTGATTTGGAAGTCACTCAAAGACCACGTGGAAAAGAAAAGCGTACATTTTATTTTGGACTCTGCAATACAATTGGTAGAAGATAAATGTCAGTCCATGACATCCGAAGACTGTGAGTTATATATCATTACTTACATAATATTTCATAACTAAAAAAAATACTTTACTTATTTTATTTTTGTTTCCAATCGGTACGGGCTATTATGAACCGCAGTTTGGAATGAATAGTACAGTATATGCATTCTCTTCTGCTTCTACTCCATTGCGATAAGCTATCTGCGCGTGTTTGGTTCGGGACCTAGCGTCCCAAAGATCTCCAAAAGAAATATATGTTTTAACCTCTCAAGACCGTAATGAGAACAGGATATTTGAGTCGACACTTACATCTTGTATTTTAAAAGTTACAGAAATTACATTTTGGCACAAGAGAGAAGTCAAAAAGGCCTGGTGAGCTGTTATCAACAGATGTGTGTGGACCTTTTGATGAATCTTTCAAGAAGAATCGGTTCTTTGTTTTCTTCAAAGACAATTACACGAAGTTTCGCTATTCCTATTTTATTGCACAGAAGTCAGAGGTGAGTAAAGTGTTAAAGGACTTTCTTAGTCATACAAAGACACTATACTCCTCGGCACTACACTACAGACATCAAGGTCACTGGCTGCCATTAACACCCCTTACCCCCAAGTCTAAAAATTTAGCACTATGTTAACGATTTGCTGAACAGGTGCACCTTACACCCTCCACTCCCTCACATTTCAACAATAAAACGGGTTTCCTGCCCCGTCATAACATTCCAAAAGAAGGGTATTCACTTTTAAAAAGTGCTACTATACATCTAAAAATGATTAATCTCTTGTCAGAATTCTTGGTGATGTCTGGTGATTTTGTTAGAAGGGAAATTTCATCTGCATGGATACTTTTTCGTTTCCTTTTTCTGTTTATTGTTTTATTATTCATAACTCTTTTATAGGCGTACTTTGTTCCTTTTTATGAATTTATAAAAAAATTGTATTTATATACTTTGGTATTTACTTGTGGCGGGTATTTGTGAACGTTCTCCTTTCTTTCTACACAAATCCAAAAGGAAGATGAAATACTGACGTAAAAAGCAACATTAAGAAGATTTTCTTTAATGTTTAAGGCTTCGACATCGATATCTACAATTATAGACGAACTGCCTCAAGAAAGATTGTAATTCAAGCTTCGCAATTTAGCAAATAGAATTATTTTTAGGCCCTATATTTTTTTATTTTGCTATTTTATGTTTAATGACATAAGATCGGAATTTATTTTAATGCAACAGGTTGATAATTTTATTCATTGCAATAATTTACTTATTACATCGCATATTTCTCACCCTATTTATTTATATGTTCAAGTTAATGCTTTTTAATATCCACATATTCCGTAATCAAAATGCAATTAATGACGCCATGGGTGAGCACTCACTGAAGGAAATTTAGCCTGAGTATACTATCCATAGGCCTACTGCAGGAGTTTTTCATATTCAAGGATGGTTTACTTGAGACAGAATCTCTATTTCCCACCCGGAAAGTAGCATATCCTCAAATATTCTTGGAGCGAAAACATTTAATTGCTCTTGGCCGAGATGGAAATTGCATACTTCAGGTCCAGAAGTGGATATCCAAGCCCCGTGACCACCGAGACTAACTTCGGAGATTTTCTCCGATGAGTAATTTTAACGAAATTGTAAGATGTTATTAATTTATCAATATATTAATATAATAGCATTATACCTACCATAATTAGTAGTCCTAATACATTTGGAACAAAATATTAATATTTATATATAATTTAATATTATAGTTTCCTGAAATACTCTAACATTAGTCTTTCATTACATACATAAGATACTGTCTAAAAATTAATTGAAAGACCCAGCATAAATATATAAGTATATTTATGTCAGTTTTATTGCGAATAAAAATTATTTTAAATCTTGTGACATGCAAAAGGAGCCAAATGTTTTTGAAAGGTCTATAACCATGAATGAGTGGAATACCATTTTGCTATTGGGAATTTCGCTGAAGGAGTGTTCCCCGTCTCCCAGTGACCATGCCATCACATTGACAACATCGTTTAAATCAAGTTTGTCCTTGAGGCTTGTTTTTGAATGGTTAGAACTATAGGATATTCAGTCAAGAAGATACTGAGTAAAAATGAAAAAGAGTTTGATAATGAAGAAGTTACATGCAAATGGAATTACAGAGATTGGCGTAACCCTATACCCCTGAGGAAAATGGTATTTCCGAACAACAAGACAATAGGACTATAGTTGAAATGGCTAGAACATTGAAGTATCCAAATCCAGAAATAATCTATCCTTAAGGATTATGGGCTGAATTGGTTAATACAGCTGTCTACATCTTAAACAGAACATTATCTGTAGATGGTGTTAATCCTTACAAATTGTGGTTAAGAAAGAAGCCTTGAATAAAACATCTAAGAATCTTTGGGAACGCACAGGATTCGTCCCGTATAAAACTAAACTATGCAAGAAGGACATATACAGGAAAAATAGGATTTATAAAAAAGGTTCTATCCTCTGGAGCTAGGGTGGAGGACCAGCTTCTAAAGCAGACGGAGAGCAGTGGACACACAGATGCGCATGGAAACAGGGATCCACGAATCTTACATGAAAGCAACTATGGCATGTCCTAAAACTATGGAAACTTTATTATACACACGTGAAATGAATATAGATATGAATAATATTGAATGAAACTATTAAACATAACATGAAATGAATATAGATAACTTATGAATAATATTGATTGAAACTATGCAGCATAACAACAATAATAGCTAATTTTCAGTTTTGGCATGAAGCAAGAGCACGTGGCTATAAATGTAATAAATTTATAACTTATGTAGATATATACACTGAAGAACTAGTAATGATTGATACTGTACGTTAAATAACACTAAATAACTGTAGTATCAATATTAGAGCTAGGATTATAATTATGCTATGGTGAAACAAGGTTTGCACACGAGAACAAATAGCCTAGATTAGCATAACACAGATGTGTGTTTGCTGAAATGATTGAGATACACAATAGCAACTGAGATGCTAGTTTCCTTAATAGATGTAGTTTTGTAGAGAAACTTGAGATGTGGTGAACCATCGACTGTGTCGAGCCCGGAACACACTGTTGCTAAAACCCGCCAAACTGAGCTCAGCTTCCCACACGTCTGAACGGTAAGAACGCTGGCTGAGGACTAAGTCCGGTATTCATAGTCGTAATAAGTCGTACTTATATCCAAGTCGTACTTTAATCTCGTCTTAAGTTGAGTTTCTGACACAAACAAGTCGGACTTATGACGTAGTTACTTTATAAAGTCCGACTTGACAAAGTCAAGCTTATTGGTATTCATAGTCACTAAAGTACGACTTATTTGTCGAAATAAGTCGTACTTTATCAAGTCAAGGGTCCCCCTGACTTATTTCAGTTTAAGCCAGAACCATGAAACTAAAGTAATTTTGATGATCTTGGCGAGTATTAGAAGAAACTCACGCCCCAAAGCGTTATTTGCGAAACATGATGAATCCATTCAAATTCTACAGTGACAATGAATTTAAAAAGTGATTTCGTTTCAAGCAGACACAATTTTGGAAATATCAATCGCCTATTTGTGTTGATAAATTTCATGTTATTTATCTCCTACGAGGGATTTGTATGTCGTGTATAAAATAATTCCACCTATTCCCTCGTATAAAATGTTTTTGTCAAAATATCAGCTCATAGCTTTGTCAAATCTAATATTTATATTTGTCAATATTATAAAACATAATTAAAAATTATATCTGTCAATTTTATATGATAATTTTCGTATATTGGACAACATATTTCGGCTATTCAGCCATCTTCAAGTCCTTTTCTTTCACCAGATGATCTTACTCTGTTGGTTAATCCCTTACAACAGGTGGAATTATTTTATACACGACATCAATCGCCTATCTTTCATCAGCATTTCTCTCTGCTGGCATTTCATATCGGCCCAAAGCTTCCTAAGCTGTTTTGAATCTCTCTAAAACAATAATTAATATCGAAATAAATACATAAGCGTACCGGTATTAATTCTGAACGATCTCGAAGCTAATATATACGCAGAATATTCTCAAAATAACTATTAATTAGTTTACTTACACGCTGCATAATATGACTGGATGAATTGAATTCTTTGTTTACAATGTACAGAACCGTCTGTATTTTTATATCACGATAGCGAAATACATACTCAGTTGGCTTTGCTTTACATAAAATCTGAAAAAATCTTAAACACGATTGGCTAATTCAGTTGTTACGGCAGTGAAGGCGTGATTTTTCATATTATTGAGTTCGACTTTAGTATGTAGAATAAGTAGAGCTTTATGAAGTCAGACTTAATGAAGTACGACTTTAAAGAAGACTATGAATACGAAAAACACATAAGTCGACTTGTCAAATAAGTTCAGCTTTATAAAGTCGGTTCTTAAGTCGCCGACTATGAATACCGGCCTAAGAGACGCTAACACTAGACGCTAACACTAGACGCTAGCAGCATTGCACATGGAAAACGTGCGCATGAAACACCTGCCACAATTGCACAATGTGATCAAATGCTGAATAAGCATATGGCAAACTAAGCGGACATTTGCATGGAATAAAAGACTATACATGTAGCTTTTAAGAACATACAGGGCCCCTTATAGCACCAGCTTTCACAAAAAGAAATAAAGTACAAGCTTATTCCTTAGGCAAAGGACAAACGTTCACTGCTGGACGTTTGTATTTACCACTGGAGGTACACACAGACACTACACGCACTAAACCATCATCACCAGGATGAATTGCCGACATAACACCCAGCTTCCAATGAAGAGGAGGGCTGTTGTCTTCCTTCAAGATGACTACGGTGCCAACTCGAACGTTGTCATTTAAGCAGGACCATTTCTCCCTTTGTTGTAATGAGTAAAGATACTCTGATGATCAGCGTTGTGATGAGTAGCTGATGATAAGTATCTAATAGCATGAGAAGTTAAACTCAACTATTAACTTGGTGATGAGATAATGTTTTGAAGAACAGATAACCTGATGTCTTTTATCATGTGTAAGATCTGCTTTCTCCAAATGTTCATTCACATGTAGAATACAATTCTGGTCCAAGAAAGGAACTAGAGAATGTATCGAATATGATATATGTGAACAACGCTACTTGCAAAATACTATTCGTGCAGATGACGGTGTTTTCGTAGTACGACTAGCCAAGAATCAAGATGAAGATGCATTGGCTGAATCCAGACAACAACAAGCCATAAAGCGCTTAGGCCACCTGGCACAAAAATTGCAAACCAACTCTATTCTACGAGAAGATTATACTCAATTTCTGCAAGAATATGAAGTGTTCCTACCTACCGCATCATGCAGTCATCAAACCCTCTTCTTCTACAACGAAAACAAGAGTGGTGTTTGATGTGTCAGTAAAATCATCTTCAGGCAAGTCACTGAATGATATTTTGAAATTGGGTCCTATAATGTAGGACGACTTATCATCAATAATACTTCGGTTTAGAACCTACAAGTAAGCATTTTCAGCTGTCATTTCTAAAATATATATATGAGGAAATGCGCACAATGTGCGACGTCTCAAGGAACACAGTCCCAGATAATAGAGCGCATGGAGAAACAGGACAAAAATCCTCAATTCCAATACAGGAAAGAAGAAATAGGCAAGAAACAAGGTCCGCGAGATGAGCAAATAGAGACGTGGACAGGTTCTGGCGAAACGGCAGGACTAGACCTCCCACCGACAGGCACAGAGCAAACAACTCAAGCACCCGATGCCCACGCCTCTCAAGATGAATGTCAAGAGGAAGCAGAGTTAGCTGAACATAAAGAACAAAAGAAAGTAGAAAGAGAAGAAACAAATGACGATCAACAATGGATAGAAGTACATCGACGAAGAAGATTGGTGCAACCAGACACGCAGAGAGAGGAAGAAGAGGAAGATAACGAAGGTGTCGTTTTCTCACCAATGAGAAGAAGAACAAATAGAAGGGAACAGAGACAGAGACGACTCAGCAGACCTAGGCCTCAAAGCTGGAGACAGAACCGCGTGGCTACATGTGGGTCGCCTATCAAAAGAAACCACCAAGGAGAAACTGATAGAATTCCTGACAAAGAAAGGAATTAATGTGGTAACCTGCGAGGAATTGAGAACCATGGGAACAAATAAGGCCTTCAAGACAGGAATTCCGTTCCAATACCTCGAAGAAACAGAAAAGGCTGATTTCTGGCCAAAAGGAATTCTAGTAAGGCTTTTTCGAGCCCCCAGTCAGAGAAGAGGCTACGGAGGAGTTGACCTGGAATAATCCAAAACCAAGTAAAGAGAAGAAATGGAATATAAAAATGCTCCTGTGGAATATTGAAGGACTTAAAAGTGCAACAGAAATAATAGCGGACGACATGTTTGAACAATACGATGTAGTTGTGTTGACAGAAACAATGCTTACGGTAGAATGGACAGCAAGGAAACTCTATACAATAAACAATCTAGCAAGACAAGGGCCTAGAGGGAGACCTTCAGGGGGCATCACATGCCTTCTCAATCGAAAATTCTCACCGTTCAAGATTTCTCATACCACAGATAACGTATTCATGATAAGCACAAGCATAGGAATACTTCTGTGCGCATATTTCCAACCTGATATGAGCTCCAGGGATATAATAGAAGAAATATCCATTGCCCTAGGAAAGACAACTTCCAATGACACGGTCATCCTAGCAGGGGATTTGAACTGCCGAACGGACAAAATATCGATCAAGACAACCCAAGTATTGGAATACCTAGAGGAGGAGGGACTCACCTTAGTCAACGATCCTCATATGATAACATATATATGCTCGAATGGATCTAGTGCAATAGACCTAGTGTTTACTAATAGAACGCACATCACAGCGATTTGCCAAAACACAGTTGGAGAAACACTCAGGAAACACCTGCCTGTAGAAACCTTCTTCAAACAAGACAAAACCGACATTCAAAACAGCAAACCGCTCAAAAGGGTTTCTAGAAGGATAAAGAAGGAAATGATACAACAAAAAGATATCAGTGCCACTCTAGAGCTAATCTCAGCTGGCGATGTGAATGGAGCAGCAGCAACACTAGAAAAGCTCATCACCCAAGCAGCACCACTCACGGATAGGAGAAAAAAGGGTAAGGAATGATTTAACGAAAAGTGCTATCTAGCTCGTAGAGAAGCCCTTAACGCCCTACACCTCGTACGAAGAAATAAGTCAGAAAGCAGTCTCCATAACTATCATCTTTTAAGATGCCAATACAAGACCCTTGTGAAGGAAACAAAGGATATCTTCCAACTAGAAATGGAAAGGAAACTTATAGAGGAGGCTGAGGAGCATCCCTACAAGGCTCTGAACCCGAGACAGCCAAAGTACCCGAGAAACATTCCAATAAAGACCTGGGAAGAACATCTTACGAAAGTTCTGCAAGAGAAAGAAACACGACCTATATGTCAGTATACCAATGACTCAGACATAACAGAAGAAATAGAATTGTTCACAGAGAGAGAAGTGACATCGGCCATCAAAGCCTACAAAAACAATAAAGCGTGCGGACCATACCTTATCTATAACGAACATCTCAAAGACACAACTGAAGATCTGGGGAAATGTATTGTCGCGCTGTTCAATGAATGCCTGAGGAAGGGGACCATCCCAGAAAGATGGAAAACCTCAACAGTGAAAATGCTATATAAAGGTAAAGGTGACAGCAGTGACCCGAATTCCTATAGAGGCATCGCATTGGAATGCACACTGTTAAAGTTACTAACAAAATTGTTATGCGAGCGACTGACAAAAGCAGTCGAGGCACGTATACCGGAAGAACAGTTCGGTTTCAGAAAACGCAGATCCACAATCCAGGCCATACAGTGCTTATTAAAGGACTGTCGACCCCACGAGGCAAGTTGCACGCAGTCTTCCTAGACTATTCAAAAGCCTTCGACTCTGTCAATAGGCAAATGCTGATGAACAAACTGGAAGGCATAGTTGGGAAAGACAAACACATAGTCAGACTAATTAAAAACTTACTGAGCGGGAACTGGATAGAAGTATGTGACGACATCTCAAAATCTAAACCCATGCAGCAAACGAATGGGGTCCTGCAGGGAGACCCCCTCAGTCCCATATTGTTCTCCATCGCCACGGCAGATGTTGTAAGAGTGATACCAGCAAATGTAAAACTATACATGTATGCTGATGATATGGTATTAAACATCAACCAATCACGAGGATCTTCAGACAGCTTTCAACAAGGTGGCAGTTTGGGCGGAAAGTACGAACTACGGCTGAACGAGACAAAAACAGTATCAATGACATTCAGGAAAGGCGGAAAAGGGACACCCATAAACTACAGGGACAAGCCGCTCACGCTTACGACACATTTCAAGTATCTAGGTTTAACTCTTCAGACACCTGGAAATTTTTTACAATACACATCCAAGATAAAGTGAACGCGGCGACAAGAGCGATGAGTGACATAAAACACCTACAAAGATTATCACTTGCGACTGCTATGAGTCTATTTAAGATAAAAATTGCTCCGATAGTAACATATGGTTTGGAACTAATGTGGCCACACCTGAAGCGTAAGCAATTGATGGAAATGGAAGCTGTCAAAGCCACATTTTTGAAACGAGTGCTATGCCTGTCAAAGTTTACTCCTTCGCGGCTCGTGTATTCGCTGACAAGAGAGCCTCCTTGGATGGAAGAGTTAAGGTTGGAGCTGCTTCTGCCATCAACACCCAGCTTTGTGGCGCTGGTAGAGACGATGAGACTAAAGAGATCTGAAGTCTGGGAAGAGTTCTTCACAACTGACGCAATGCTCACCAGATACTGGATGAAAAGCTCATATGACCTGAGGCACATAGTGACAAGATTTTCAGTGCATGGGTTCCATTACAGGGTGTGTAAGAACAAGAACTACCACCAGCCAGAACCCGGATGTGAATGCTCGTTGCGCGGCAGACGATGTGATAGGTATCATGTAATGTGGTGCGAACAGAGAAAGCAATCTCTGACCCAGTTCATTTCTAAAATGTACAGACGTATAAGGATGCATGAAGATTATCAGAATCTACAACGAAACATGTGGCGTTCTAATAATAACGAGCCCATACAGGAATACGTGTTAACACTGTAACCTATGGCACCAAATCTGCTTCATTTTTGGCCATCAGCTCTCGATAGATAGATGAAGAATCAAAGTATTCACTCGATGCCCAAGCAGTGCGAACATCATTCAATGTCGACGACTGTTTAGCAGGACATGATAATCTCCAAGAAGCTCCTCGTCTTCAAAGGGAGTGGACATGCTGGACAGTGGCGGATTTCCATTGCGTAAGTGGTGTGCTAACCACTTCTGTCCCTTCTGACATCGAGAGACTCAATTGCCCCTTGCTCTTGATAACAGTGAGAATGCACATGCCCTAGAGTTACTGTGGCATCCTGCAATTGATAATGTCGAGATACAATCCCATCCTTCTCTCCAGATTCATACACAATGTAAACTGACCAAGCGTACTATCCTTTCTGTGATCTCATCCATATTTGATCCTTTAGGCCTTGTCTGTCCAATTGTTATTAACGCCAAGGTATTCATGTAATCGCTGTGGATTGAAAAACTTGGTTGGGACGAAGATATACCTTCTCATCTATTGTCCTTTTCACGTCGTGAAGGCACTACAGGTCTTATGGAGAATACCCGCGCTGTTGCCAGATATGCCTATTTTCAGAACATGACCAAAGTGAAATAGCAACATGCAATTCTGTTTGAAAATTTTATGAAGAATATGATGGTAGCCACGAAAATCTTATATTTTCTTTGATTTCTGTTTAAATAATAAAAATTTGAATTTTTTCTTTAAACGAAAATTTTAACATATTTTTCGTTCCGAACATTAAAACGTACAAAACAATTGCAATAATTGCGACGAAAAAATCTCAGTTATTCGTTGACCTTATAGGCAATGCTGGTTCTTAGAATTTACCGATATTTTAAAAGTAATGATTATAAAAAAATATTTTTCAGACAAGGTAAGAGTATTTTTCATTTTTGTATTGGAAAATGTCGTCGCTGGCTAAATTTCGTTCTATAAGTCCACATAAAAACTTCCAGCGACAAAATTGTAGAGGAAAGTGTGAAATAAATTTTTATCTTCATTCAAAACACCCCCGAACAATAAATCCACAGTTTTTCTCACAGGCGAACAGCGCGCGATGTAGCTTGACGTAAGTTGAATATAGGGATTGAGCGGTTAGCACAAGATTTCTGTTCAGTTAACTTTTGAGTCGTAATATCGCGATTCCTTTAATTCCAAGTAATTATTATTATTATTATTAGTAGTAGTAGTAGTAGTAGCAGTAGTAGTAGTAGTAGTAGTAGTAGTAGTAGTAGTAGTAGTAGTAGTAGTAGTAGTAGTAGTAGTAGTAGTAGTAGTAGAAGTAGTAGAAGTAGTAGTAGTAGTAGTAGTAGTAGTAGTAGTAGTAGTAGTAGTACTAGTACTAGTACTAGTAGTAGTAGTAGTATTATTATCATTATCATCATAATCATCATTACTATCATGAATTATTAGTGATGTTTTTGTTGGAATTCCGTAAGGCTACATCATATCGAGTCATGCCATGCAACTCCTGTGTTATTTACCTCCGTCTGATGACTTCATTCACGGATGATAGGATTTGGAGCATTGGTTAATATGCCGCCTCCAATGACCGACACTGATGTTTCTTACCGGAATCGCTATTTTTTACCTTACTACGTACCACTTCGATAGAATTTAGTTCACAATGGTATTACTCCCTGTTCTTCTGCGATCGAGTCTACGACTGTACCATTGTACTGATCTCGTACAGAATTTAAGATATTAACTAATTATCTTGGCAATCTTCTGAATACGGAATATTTTTTTATGTGAGACAACCTTGTATATCGTCCTTGTGGGAATTGGAACTGGGGTTTGTTTATTTTTTCCTACCGTGTTAGAATGCATTGTCCATAACAACGACTGTTCCTGGTGGAATGTTGTGCAATAATTGATCCCCGAACCACTGTTCAAACCTGTCACTATCCATTTCGGCATGATAATTAGCAGAAATGTTTTCGCCAAGAAAACGTGCTTCGTTCCCTCTACAAACCCCATATTACCACCAGCATGTGAGAAAACAAAGCCTGGTCCTCGAGCAGTAGGGTTCTTAAGACCAGCGATCAATCCGGCTAAAAGAGCATCTTTTGGAGTTTTTATTGTTTTATCCTTCCATACTTTTGGCACACTGTGACCTACATTTACCTAACTTTAATCTAAATACACAATATTCTTTCCCTCTTTCCTGAATTGTTTCATTTTTCGTAAATACGAATGTCGCTACAGTATAATATCGTTTCTTAGTATCATCCGCGATTTATTCCCTCGCTTTTTCAAAATCAAACCCCATTTCTTTCACCAAACGATAAAAAGTTGAATATTTAAAATTTGGTAA
Source organism: Ectobius pallidus (assembly GCA_964059195.1). Lineage (NCBI taxonomy): Eukaryota > Metazoa > Arthropoda > Insecta > Blattodea > Ectobiidae > Ectobius > Ectobius pallidus. The sequence goes on along the minus strand of CAXKWD010000003.1, from coordinate 168,390,438 downwards.
ATCTGTATCATCATTTACTGCTTTCATAACAGACATGATTGTAGGAGGGTGTTCTGAAACAGAAACCCATGAAATTTGCGGCCTACAGCACTGCGTGCAAATTCGTTTTATTTCGCCTCCCAGCTGGTTTTGTATTTCAGCCCAGTTTGCCTTTTTTCCGCGGTGTGGTGATGGGCTCTTCGTTGTTTTCCTTTTTTAATCTAAAGAATGTACGCCTACTGACGTCGGTAGCCTTAGAAAGTTCGCTAACAATAAACGATTGACTCTGTCCGGGTTTCTTTTCCTTCAAATACTCGAATACACTGATGGTTTCGCCTCTTTTCCTGCGATCCATTGCGCTCTTTGAACACTTACAGTTTTAATGCACACGGTTATTCGCGGGATAGAGCACTTTTAATATCACTTAACATTCGGGTTCACTGACAAACCGAAACTGAAAACATCCTCTGAGGCGATGTACCATTGCCACCTCTACAAATCATGCCCACGACATATGTTCACGAAACCCTTATTTCTGTCGCACGTTAATTTAATATGTTGTGAAAGCATTCTTCATGAATGTATCCTCTATCTAATGTTTGAGCTGTGAATCTGATGTCATTAATTTCAGTCGACTAATAGCTCTGAATATAATGGTCATACTATGGTATGCGTAGGCTAAGAGCATTAAATAATAATTGATACATGGTGGTGTTATTCCAAGGAATTAAACTCAGCTGCAATATCTTGCACAAGCTTAATTTATTCACTAAATGAAAATAAAATATTACAACTCAAAAAGTTAACTGAACACAAAGAAACTTACAGCTAGCCGGACCCCTATAGTATGTCACGTTTTCACTATGTCGCACGCTGTTCTATTGAGAAGGAAACTGAGGATACATGGCTAATATTGTTCGGGGGACTTTCGAATGATACTGAAAAATAATTTCACACTTTTCTTTACAACTTTGTCGCTGGAAGTTTTTATGTGGACTAATAGAACGAAATTTAGCCAGCGACGACATTTTCCAGTGCAACATCTAAAAACACTCTCACCTTATCTGACAAATTATTTTTTTATAAACAACATTTCTAAAATATTGGTTAAATTTTCGAATGATCATCATCTATAAGGACAAACGAATAACCGAGATTTTTTTCGTCGCAATTGTTTCGATATTTTTGTACGTTTTAATGTTCGGAAAGAAAAATATGTTAAAATTTTCGTTTAACGAAAAAATTCCAATTTTTATTATTTAAAAAAAAATCAACAAAAATATGAGATTTTCGTGTCTACCATCATATTCTTCATAAAATTTTATACAGAAATACAAGTTTTTATTTCACTCTGGTCTTATTCTGAAAATAGCCATATCTGGCAACATAGCGCCCGTGCGCGCTTGATTCTCCATATGAATAACATGGCCATAAGAGCCCATTGTGCCTTCACGATGTGAAAACCAGTATAGCAGAGAATTGGATTGATATCTTCGACATCTTATCTACCATACATGTTATGCGTATACCACGTCGTGTTCTTACATCAGGCACAATACAGGATATACAGATACATGGCTTCTGTGAATTTTCAGAAAAGGCTTATGGTGCATGTATAAACCTTCGCTGTGTGAACAGTGACAACGAAGTTACAATTCAACTATTTGCTCCAGCATCATGGTCTGAGCAACCACAACAACTAAATGTGCAAGATTCTTCAGAACAACGTCTGTATGGTGTCCACTACAGAAGAAGATCATTTTATCACACGTTTTTTCTAATATACTGGGCCTGCAGAGAGTGACTTCCTACATACGCAGATTTATTTCTGCATGCAGACACGAGACAAGGTTTCATAGACCTCTTACAGTTGAAGAGCTACAACATGCTCTACAAACTTATATAAGAATCGCTCAGCAAACTGAATTCGCTATTGAACTAACAGATCTTCACAATGGAAGACAAACATCTTGTGCTTCCATAAGCGATTCGATTTGTGTTTGAACGATGTCAAATTTTTCCCATATTTCATTCAACTTGTCAAACTTCACATTTAGTAGAAACACATCCATTTCTTCGTTTGCAGTATCACACGACTTTTGCAGAAAAGTAAGCTTGCGTTTAATGATACCATGTGAATTCACAAGTGATTTTAAATCCTGTTCCATCTTGCTGAACTTGAATGTTGTGAAGATTGTGTTGTTGTTGTTGCTGCTGTCACCGCTGCCTTGATGATGGTAACCTGGAATCGTCGATTCACTGCTGTCTGGAGCCGGAACCGTCGCGGTTGTTATATGATCTAATAAGCGAACGCGCGTAATATGTCTGGATCCGGAAATAACTGCAACTGTACAGGTGATTTTCGTGGTAACCGTGAAACACATTAGATAGCGAGAAGCGAGAAGCGAGAATAGCAAAGCGATGGACGTGTGACAGTTTCAAATTGTACTTTCAGTAAGATCCGTCCCGTATAGGACCAAATGTTTCCGGACCGAGAGGATTACTTGAAAGCAACTTTCACGTGTCTGAAAAGTGTGGGAACTTTTTGTAGACAAGCTTGAATGAATGTAGAAATGTCAGAATGGATAATTTTATATAAATTAGCAAGAATAACAGTAAAGCCCATATTTCAGTTTTGTTGCTAAGCAAGAACACGTACTTATAAATTTAATGAATTTATAACTTATGTTGATATATACTTATGTTGATACTAGCTGAAAAGGCCCGGCGTCGCCCGGGCGTTGTATTTTTTAATTTGAAATTAACTTATGAAGGACTTTATGTATGTAGAACTTGAAATGAAGAAAAAGATTTATCACACTCAAACTATTCCATCAGAAAACGCTGGATATAGCTTTTTATGGCTCATAGAGGATGTGGAATGCTGCATTCCGTTGCTTCTACACATCATGCTTGGGAGGGGTTGAAATAAGAAGAAACACAAATTACATAAGATTGTACTGACTTGACGGAAAATTTTATTTCTCATTCTCATGTTACTATACAATCGTTTCGGAGCTGAAATAAAAGAGAAATGCAGTATCACTTTCATACTTTCCTCCCCTAGAACCCGGGACATAATATACTGCGAGCATAGGACTCAAAATGTTCCATCCCATGCTTAGGGCCTATGATAAACATCCCTATTTCTCAACTAATACAAAGCCTACAGGTATGGATAACTTATCAGCGGAAAGGATTATTTATAGACTTTTGATATAGCATACTCACACACTTAAGTTGTCCCTCTTATTCTACATCAAAATGTGAAGTGAGTAAATATTTCTTATGTCGAGGGTAGAGAAAGTTATGTGACTACATCACACTGTGCTTTATTTTCATGGATTTCATTTTCAGTCATTATTTTCGCCAATATATTACATCGATGGAATCATAATTCGTTAAAGCATTAGGCTATATACTTGCCAAGGCCCTATGTAATCATAGTAAACAATTTACTGTTGCCATGTGAACTAAACAGCAATTCATTTTTTCAGTATAAAATTCTCAGAAATTATATAATTTTCAAGGGAAGGAGTATTTTGTTTGAATTTTAATGTCGACAGCTATACTTCCCGGGCTTAACTGGGTATGTGTGCAAAATGTCGTGTAAATTGGTAAAGAAATGTAGATTTGTATAAGGAACAAACATACATACATACATACATACATACATACACACTTTCGATTTTATATATTAGATATACACTGAAGAACTCGTAATGATTGGTACCGGTAGGCCTACTGTAGGTTGAATAACACTAAATAACTGTAGTATCTATATTAGAACTATTAGAACTTGGATTATAATTCTGCTATGGTGAAACAAGTTTTGCACATGAGAAAAAATAGCCTAGTTTAGCATAACACAGATTATGTTTGCTGAAATGATTGAAATAAACAATAGCAACTGTTAGCAAGCGAGATGCTAGTTTGTATAACATCGAAGGCTTTCACGACCGGAGTCTTGCAGTTCAAGAACTTCTTCCGGGCTGTTGGGCTGTGGTCTTGGCTTAAAACTGCCTGATGAAATTTACAAACACAAAGAAAACTTTAACAGGAAAGACAAAGCTCTCAAAATGAACAGGATCTGGATAACTGCAATAGAACACACCAGCGACTGCAGAGACAGCAAGAAGCAAGGAAATGCAGACAATAAGGGAACTACAACCCCCCCCTCTCTTCACCAGCGGTAGGGTATAAATAATGGACGGAGCTGTCAGAGACCTCACTTCGGCACCAACCATCGACTTGAGCACCTTCAAAGATGCCTGCTACAGTAATAGGCGAAACATCAGGCAGTTTTAAGCCAAGACCATGGCCCAACAGCCTGGAAGAAGTTTTTGAACTGCTTTAATAGTTGTAGTTTTGTAGAGAAACTTGAGATGAGGTGAACTGTCGAGCCCGGAACACACGGTTGCTAAAACCCGCCAAACTGAGCACAGCTTCACACACATCTGAACGGTAAGAACGCTGGCTGAGGACTAAGGGACGCTGGCACAAGGCACTAGCAGCATTGCACATGGAAAAGGCACGCAGCACACTATGTATAATATACGAATAATATACGTATATACGTATATTATACATATCGTGCTGCGTGATATGCTGTAACACCTGCCACAATTGCACAATGTGATCAAATGCTGAATAAGCATGGGGAATAACTGAGCGGGCATTTGAATTCAATAAAACACTACACATGTAGCTTGTATGAACAAATCATTGGTTTGAAGTGTTATGCTCACATTACAAACCAGAAACTAAGAAAGATGGTCAAGAAAGCTATAAAAGGACACCTCTTAGGTTATAATAGTGAGGAACAGTTCAGAATATGGATTAAAGAAGATCACAAGGTTATTTTGTCCAGAGATTTCAAATTTGAATAAAAATCTGTCTGCTGTATTGAACAGGTTAAACTACCATTTCGAGATGTGAAAAAGGAAAAAGAAATAGTTCAAGAAGGATATGAAGAAAGTGATAAAGAATCCATCAAAGAAGATAGTGCTGAAGAAACTGAAAGTGGAACTGATACAGAGTTGGATGCTGAAACCCATGACATTCGTAAAGAAAGACAAAGTGTTTGGTTGAGAGATTGTTCATCCTTACACATTATTTAAATGAGTACATAATGGAAGCAAACAATTTTATTCATGCAGTTAAATTTCCTAAAACTGTTGAGGAAACATTAAAACAAGAAGACAGTATAAACTGGAAAAGGGCAATGGACAAGGAAGTTGCTTCATTGAAGGAAAATCAAACTAGGGAGCTTGTAGATTTACCAAAGGATGCCAAGGCAATACCGTGTAAATGGGTTTTCAGACTAAAAACCAATGCAGATGACAACATAGATAAATATAAGGCTTGATTTGTCGTCAAAGGTTTTAATCGATGTGAGGGTATTGATTACAGTCAAACATTCAGTCCAGTTGCAAAAATGACAACTATCCGATCCATTCTAAGTGTTGCAGCAAATAAAGGAATCTATCTTTCACAGTTTGATATATCAAGTGCCTTCTTATATGGAGAACTTGAAGAGACGATTTATATGTTACAGCCAAACGGCTATGAAGATGGTACTAGCAAAGTATGTAAAGTGAAGAAAAGCTTATATGGTTTTAAAACAAGCACTTTGAGAATTTCCTACTTGGTCTTGATTTTGGAGCGAATGAAGCTGATTCATGTTTATATGTTAAAAATCAAAATGGTAAACAGTTACTAGTAGTTTTGTATGTGGACGATGGATTAGTTAGTAGTTTTGTATGTGGACGATGGATTAGTTACAGCTACTGATTAGACTGATTTGAAGAACCTTTTTGAGAAGTTGAAAGGAGAATTTAAGGTCAAATATTAGAAGGAACTTATTTCTTAGGCTTACAAATTGAGCAAAGTAAGAATGGTGATTTCAAAATTCATCAAGAGACACATGCAAAGAGCATTTTGAAATATTTCAATTTTTCATAGTGCAAAGCAGTGTCTACTTCAATGTTGAAGAACTCAGATGTTCAACAATCAAGGAAAGAAGACAATGAAAAACAGAAGTTTCCATACAGAGAAGCTGTTGGAGCTCTGATGTATCTGATGCTTGGGACAAGGCCTGATCTGGCTTACAGTGTAAGTGTCTTATCATGGGCCCTTGAGAATCCTACTGCAGAAGATATATCAAGATTAAAAAGAGTTTTTAGGTTTGTAAAAGGAACAAGTAACTATGGAATTACATACAAATCAAAAATAAAATGTGCCGGTTTGGAGTACTATAGTGATGCAGACTTCGGAGGATGTACTAAAAAGGTCGATCTATATCTGGAGTTGTCGTTAGCGAAGCTGGAGGAATTATTTCTTGGTTAAGTCAGCGACAAGCAATGGTGTTAACTTCAACAGCAGTTGCTGAGGCTATGAAGGAAGTTGATTGGTTAAGCAGATTATTTAATCAGATTGCAAAACTGAAACATATTCCTATCCTAAATATAGACAATGCAGCATCATTAAAGTTAGCACTGAACCCTGAATTTCATCGTTGGACTAAGCATATAGCTATAAAGTATTTTTTCATCCGTGAAAAACTAGCTGAAGGAAGACTTGAAATTCAACAGTTTACAACAGAGTATTGAGTTGCAGATATAATGACCAAACCTCTGAATAGGACACGTTTGCAGATTTTATGTAATAAAATAGGTCTATTGTAGAGTCAATTTTTCCTATTTTCCTTTTTCTTTTATTTAACAAGGGAACTTGTTAAAGATAAATTTATGTTAAAGATAAATTTAAGTGTGTTAAACAAAAGATGAAGGGGAAATTTGTTGTGTGTGTGTGGCTACACTGTTGTAGACTGTGCTGCCAGCTACTGCGTGCGACTATTCTAGACCTAGTTATGAAAATGGATGCTAAGAATATCCACGCCAATGTGTTCAGTTGTGGTATGTTACGCCAGCTTCGATGAAGAAGTCAAGTTTTCTATTAATGACTGCTACCTCATATATTCATGTTTAAGTGCAGTTCTTATTGTAATGTTCTTTGTAGTGTGAATAAACTGAAGGTTCTACAAAGTGGATCACAAGTTTATTATCTACATAATAGCCTTGGAAGTATAGTAAATTATGACCTACAACAAAGGTTTTTAATTTACAACAGGAGACAACTTTTTTACTTGTTCACAGTTTGGGAGTTTATAAATGCAGTAAAGTAATATTTAAAGCATATTTTAATAATTTAAATACAATTCCATTTTATTATTTAGGAAGGAATTTGTTGCTCGTAAGAAGGTGTGTTTCTTTCTTTTCTGAGGGTCTTAAGGATAGGCTTTTTCTGAGTTTGGCAGATCTTTAGTAGATGGATTCATAATAAGTGAGTGGGTTTTCGTTGACAAAGCTGTGTTAATGTACAGTATATGCTAATAGAATTTTAATGTTGGATCAGGGTTGCTCAAGTAGCATTGCAACACTTTGCAAACAGATATAAAACCAAATAGGATTCTGGGAAGTGATTAAATTAAAATCATCATACTCCATGGACAATTACAAAGTTTCATTTATTCTGTAATAAAGATTTATAATATAAGTTAAGTGTTTTTTGTATCTCAAGGAAGATCTTATAAAAATCTTGCATTTTGTAATTTGTAATTGTCTTAATTATATGCAGGGGTGCCCACCCCCCCAAACTTCATGACTCACCCCCCAACTTCATTGCTCACCCCCAAACTTCATTGCTCACCCCCAACCTGATTGGCTGTCGACAAGGGCGCAAAAATGATATTCTCTAGGGGGGTTATTTTTTTAATTTATTTATTTTTTGTTCCTTTAACTTCTTGGGCCACTTTGTAACATTATATTAATAATATAACAATATAATAAGTGCAACAATGACGTAGCCAGAACATATTTGCGGGGAGGGTCGAAAGTGCCGGGGGGGTTGGAATACCCCCAAAAAAGGGGGTCGGGGGTCCATCCCCAGAAAATTTTTAAATATTAAACTAATGAAAATCACATTTTACGCTATTTTAGTACTAAAAAACTAGTTAGGAAATTTGTTTACCATACTCTAAGACATGCCAATGTAAATAAGAAATCATTACCTAAGTAGAGGGCCACCCCCGGAAAATTTTTAAATATTGAACTAATGAAAATCACATTTTGCGCTATTTTAGCACTAAAAAACTAGTTAGGAAATTTGTTTATCATACTCTAAGACATGCCAATGTAAACAAGAAATTGTTACCTAAGTCGGGTGTCCACCCCGGGAAATTTTTAAATATTGAACTAACGAAAATCACATTTTGCGCTATTTTAGCACTCAAAAACTAGTTAGGAAATTTGTTTACCATACTCTAAGACATGCCAATGTAAATAAGAACTCATTACCTAAGTGGGGGGTCCACCACCGGAAAATTTTTAAATATTGAACTAATGAAAATCATATTTTACGCTATTTTAGCACTCAAAACTAGTTAGGAAATTTGTTTACTATAGTCTAAGACATGGCAACTTAAACAAGAAATTGTTTCTTAAGTTATAATACTTATTACTATTTATAAGGAAAGTTGAATAACACTTGGAACAGTGGATATAATAGGCCTACTCATTATGTTATGAAAAGAAAATAACTGCTATATCATATTTGACACTCCAACAAATCTTGTTTATTTAAATAAATATTTTTTTAAATGCAAATATAGAATTTTAGGTTTTGACTTTTGAGGGTCCAAACCCCCTGGACCCCCCTTTCCTAATCCACTTTTAGAAGACATCTTTTGAAGTTATAAAACTTGACCGTTTTTATTTTTAACGTATAAAACGCTAATTTTGCAACAATTTTCAACCCCCCCCCCCAGAAAATTCATAAAACGATAATATTTTGCCCCCACCAGAAATTTCAATGACGCAGTCTGCGTCTTAACCCCCTGTGGGCACCCCTGTTATATGGTTCACAAGCATAAAGAACCATAAAGTAGGCTACTTTTTCATAGTATTTATCTCTGTTCTCACTCTACTTTTTGTTTAAGTCCTGTGGGCTGGTTTCTGAAGGATTTGGGTAACCAGTGGTGCAGACCAGAATTTGTTTACTGTTTTACCTCTCTTTTATTGCCTTCTCACTGCATTACAATAGTAGAAAATATTGTAACTGTATGATTTGAATTTTCTTGTGTGTGGCGTGGCAAGTAGGGTAATATTAAAGTTTCGAGCTGGCAATACAGAAGTTGACATGTAGTTGAAGATACAGGTGAATGGCCTGTGAAATGCATCCTACCAAGAAAATGATTGGTAAGTGAAGTTCAACTGTGTTAATCAACTCATATTAATAAAATACAGAATATATTACTTGAATTTCAGAGAAATGCTCATGCTGTATCCTTACCATATCATGTATGCAGTGATTGATTATTATTGTATTAATTTTGATTGATGGCAGTGTTGTTTTCTCCTAGACTGTATAAATTTCAGATACAGTTAAATAAAACACAATTACAGAATTATCATAATAATTATTTGTCTGCAAATTACTGGCTGATGGGGGCCAGAACAGAATTATTATTAGAGATAATTAATTTTTGTGAAAGTGAATTTGTGAATTGATTGTAGTTATTACCACTGATAAAGTGAAAATCTTTAGTTCAAAACACTTCTAGCTCAAAATGTTTAAAACTTCTGAAAAAAAAATGCAAAATGTTGTGTGTCAAATTATAGTTTTTAAGGAAATTTTATTATTTAAGGATAATCTTGAGTTTTAGAAAGGCATTTTATTAAAAGGATTTAAACTTAGTGTCTACATGATAGATGAGTGTGACAGAAAATCTGAAGTCATGTTCCAGTATGTGGACTTGTTTTGAGAGTGCTGTCTAGAGATAGTGGGCAACAACATTCAGAGAGCCAGCTTGCAGGTGGACAAGCCTTTGCAATGACCTCACACTATACAATTCCATTTTATAAAGCTGAGAGTTCTCTCCATGTAGAGAATGTCTAGGCCTACTATAACATCGAACATTCAGAGGTTCCAATTAATTCCTCATAACTCATAAGACATATGCTTTTCTCCCTTGCTTGATACAACATATTTATCTATCTTGGGTATAATGGCCTTCTACACCTTTTCAACCTCAATTTCGGAAAAAGTAATTTCAGTTTCGGAAAAAGTAATTTCAATTTCGGAAAAAGTAATTTCAATTTCGGAAATTCGAGGGCTATTTTTTTTAAACCTTTGTGGGGCTTAAAATGAAAACCACAGTGAAAATCAAATTTGTTTTATTTGGAACCTTTTCTAGCTACTTCTCTAGAGGTAAATCATTTTCGTAACATCTCTGGGTTTCTCTAGCTGGACAGTGAGCGATCCTAGCAATGCAGCGAAGGGTGGGGGATGTGCAGGGCAAGCTGCTCAGTAGTCAGTAGTCTCGCATTCCATGATAGGTATTGTTCATTCGCAAAACTGCTCTACCTGCTTCACAAAAGAAGGGGATGGCACTATGGTATTACAGTTGATTTTTAACAATACAGTGCACTTGTGCTGAAATTTCAAGATAGTGAAGAAGAATAATTACACAGCGTTGTACAAATGAAAAGCACAAAAATACAGAGTAAAAGTTTAATGTTTCGCAGAACAGTTCGCATTTTAGTACGTTATTGGAGAAAACATAAAGGCGCTCTAAAAATGCAAAAACTTACAGTAGGGCATTTCGTGGTCTGGAAGGTGGGAAATATCTCACTATAGGAGATGAATAGCTTCTACTTTAGTTTGTAGAACTGAGAAACGAAAAGTCCGCATATTTTAAGCATGCATTTGTTATTTTTTTTCGGTGACCTAAACTGTATTAAAAAACTGCTCAAATTATGTGAATAAATACTTTAAATTATTCCTTGCGTAACAATATTTAATCAATTACTTTGAAATGTTCAACCAAGTTCTTAGACTTATCAGTGGAAAAATTAACTCAACGAATAGTTAATTAAAAACAATTAGCTATTTATGCCTTTATAATATATAGTTTATGATTTAAACTCGACAAAATTAAGTAAAATAACGTTAACTTTTATTTCTAAAAGAAATAGTAAACTATCAGCTTTTTGGTTTTGACGTGTGTAGAGATGAAATATGCAAATTTGCAATTCGGTTCCAAAATTTTGAAAATTGAACTCCAAGGATCTTTAACCATGAAACCCAATAAAATCACAAAATATGAGTATATTTTTTCAAGATTAAATAAACTAACAGCTCTCAAAATTTTAGGGATTATCCTAAATGCTTCCGGGGTCAGGTAAAACAAATGAAGAAAATGGAATGAAAAATGTAGAAATTATAAATATTTCACAGATCGGTCCCCATAAGTGCGTGTACTCATGCATAACTTTCATTTCCTGAGGATGCCTTTATTTTAATTTCATTAACAGTGTTTTTAATATTATATATATATAAATATCGAGTGTAAACAATTTTAACGTGTTCGTTTCAATAGAACATGTTTATAACAATAATTCAAATCTTCATTTAAGCTATTTCGTGAATAGGTTTACTCCTTAAAATGTTGATATTTTAATTTGTTGTACCTTATCCCTATAATATAAAGCCACACGGTTGACTGACTGACTCACTCACTCACTCACTCACTGACATTAATGTTTGCCCACTTTCAGATGAGCTAGAAAATTGAAATTTGGTACACATATAGCTTTTAGGCTGTAAACCACAGGAAAATTCCTAAAACTGAAGTTTTTTATTTTTTAGCCCTAAAACCCCCCGAAAAAGAGCTCGACTCGGCTCACCGACATTAATGTTTGTCCACTTCCAGATGAGCTAGAAACTTGAAATTTGGTACACTTATAGCTCTTAGGCTGTAACTCACAGGAAAATTCCAAACAGTTATTTTATTTTTATTATTAGCCCTAAAAACTCCCTTAAAAGGGCTCGGCTCGGCTCGGCTGACCGACATTAATGTTTGCCTAGTTCCAGATGAGCTAGAAACTTGAAGTTTGGTACACGTATAGCTTTTAGGCTGTAAATCACAGGAAAATTCCTTCAAAAAATATTTTTTTTAAATTTGTAGCCCTAAAAACCCCCGAAAAAGTGCTCGGCTCGTCTCACGAACATTAATGTTTGCCCACTTCCAGATGAGCTAGAAACTTTAAATTTGGTACACGTATAGCTTTTAGACTATAAATCACAGGAAAATTCCAAAAAGTTTATTTTTTCAATTTTTAGCCCTAAAAACTACCGAAAAAGGGCTCGGCTCTGCTCACTGACATTAATGTTTGTCCACTTCCAGATAAGCTAGAAACTTGAAATTTGGTACACATATAGCTTTTAGGCTGTAAACCACAGGAAAATTCCAAAAAGTAATTTTTTAAATTTTTAGCCCTAAAAACCCCTGAAAAAGGGCTCGGTTTCCATGGCAACGGTATTGTCAAACTGTGTTCACGTATGGCTCTGAAAGTTTAGAAATAATTATTTCCGTAAACCTAACGGGGTGGTCGAGATAGTAACGTCTTGGACTTGCGTTCTGAAGTCTCAGGTTCATAACAATTAAATCCAATTAACATATTTTTGTCCAGAACTAACAAAAGTTTCTTCTATCTGTTAAAGAAATTTCATAATTTATATTCTTTAATAATAACTCGGAGATGAAATCCCGCATTCTTTACAACATATTACAACCAATTTTACTTGTATTTTTCTATGATTTCCGTGGTCGTAAAGGCAAATGCCAAATTGAATACTTTACAAACCATGAATCTTAGTCGCTATTTCATCTTGTATGATGTCCATTTCAGTTGAAATTTACTCCATAAAATACACCATAAATGTATGTACACTGCCAGTTGATCTAGAAAACTACACTTGGCAAACTGATACCTTTTAGCTTGCAACCGATGGGAAAATTCCGAAAAAAAAACCAAAGTCTTCCCACATTTATTTTTTCAGGTTTATTGTGGCAAAAAAGGTAATAGCCAATACAGCATACTAAATACACTCACTCTATCTCCATTGATCTTTTAAAAAACCTTTCCCGAGAACCTCAGCAGGGGTTTGGGGGCGCAGCCCCCAATGAGCGAAGCGAGTTGTTGTATAAGCTGTAATGAAATAGATTTAACATCTACAATAATAATGCATGTTATGTTCATTAAAAATACCAAATATTTAAGATGAAAGTACGAAAATATCTTTTCCTTACAAAAAATTGTTTTATGCTATTTTTTAAGCTGATGTTCAGTTATTAAGAGAAGCATTGCACTATCTGGGCATTACTATTAAAGAAACTTTAATGAATTAATTTAGTAAGTATCGTATACGATTTTATGATTTTTTCTTTCTTTCATACTTCGTATTTTCGGCTTAAACCCCCTTACACCGGTAAAAGGTGGCTGGCTGTTGGCACTTCGGAAATACGAATAGATAGGCTCACGGCATAAACAGAGGTGAAAACTATTTGAACAACAGCTAGTAAAGACGACAGTTTTATTTCAGTTACGACAAAAAATTAAATACGGTATGAAAAATAAGTATTGTAGATTGACCATTGCTATTTGAAAAAGGCGCCTCTTGTGCTCTGAAACCTGTTCCGATGGTCTCGCCTGTTCGTTGGCGAAGTGTTTGAGGAAGGGGCGGGGAGTCAGCTGCGTGCTAGACTCCAGACTCGCACTCAACCTACCCATAACAGATCCCAGAGATGTTACGGAAATGATTTACCTCTACACAGTCTCGCTCCGATTGAGTCATTTGTCGTAGCGTGGTACCAACTTTACTAAACCCTCTTCATAGAAGCTTGCCGCCAATGTATTGAGAAGGGTCTTCACGGCATTTTGAAGAGTTTTGAAATTCTTCGTTAGTGTGGAAGCACTGTCCTCCCAGATCTTGGGTTTGTTAGGGAAATTTTTGTGCATCCATTGTTTGGAATGTTCTTTTGATTCTGGATTGTCGTAAAGAATCCACGTTTCATTCCCTGTCACGATGGATTTCAAAAACTCGTTCCTGTGCCTAGTGGCTTTCATCTTTTTCGGCAGCTGATAAAGATCTGAGACGACAGTGCTTCCACACCAACTTAAAGTAAAGTTTCCCTATTACAGCCCATTGTACCACCAGAAGGGTACACCGTAGCGTAGTGGTTGAGGCGCTGCGCTTCAAACCGGAAGGTTGCGGGTTTGATTCCCAATGAGGTCGTTGGAGTTTTTCAATTAGCCTAATCCTTCTGGTGGCACTATGGCCCTGGGGTCAACTCAGCCTCAAAGAGAAATGAGTAACTGGAGAAATCCTGGGGGTAATGGCGGCCGGTGCCTAAGGCTGACAACCTTACCACCTTCATGTGCCGAATGTCTAAAATCTGGGAGTCTCAGCCTCCTGGGACCCTCTGGGCCTCCTTGGCTTGTAATAGGGAACACTTTACTTTAAGTTGGTGTGGAAGCGCTGTCCTCCCAGATCTTTCTTCAGCTGCCGAAAAAGATGAAAGTCACTCGGCACGGGAACGAGTTTTTGAAATCCAACGTGACAGGGGATGAAACGTGGATTCGTTACGACAATCCAGAAGCAAAAGAACAATCCAAACAATGAATGCACACAAATTTCCCGAACAACCCCAAGATCTGGGAGGACAGTGCTTCCACACCAACGAAGAATTTCAAAACTCTTCAAAATGCCGTGAAGACCCTTCTCAATACGCTGGCGGCAAGCTTCTATGAAGAGAGTATAGTAAAGTTGGTACCACGCTACGACAAATGACTCAATCGGAGCGAGATTGTGTAGAGAAGTAGCTAGAAGGTGTACCTAAATGTTCCAAATAAAACAGTTTTGATTTTCACTGTGGTTTTCATTTTATGCCCCATCAAAGTTTAAAAGAAATAGCCCTCGTATTTCCGAAATTGAAATTACTTTTTCCGAAATTGAAATTACTTTTTCCGAAATAGAAATTACTTTTTCCGAAATTGACATTACTTTTTCCGAAATTGACATTACTTTTTCCGAAATTAAAATTACTTTTTCCGAAATTGAAATTACTTTTTCCGAAATTGAGGTTGAAAAGGTGTAGTTTTAATTTTAATTGCAATTTTCCCATCTTAATTTTCAAAAACACATCAATATAACATTGGGCAATGGTGTAAATTCATTTTCAACACAACCAACTGTTTCTATTTTATGCTCCAAGCAAAACCTATTGTCCAGGTGAATGACTTGGAAAGTTATTAATGGCAGCTAGATGTGGAATGCTGTCAACCATGCACGTGCTCTCTTTTGTCAATAATCCATTAGTGTCCACAGTAGTGGACAGGGCCAAATTAGAACCCCAGGGGAGGCAAAAATGTTTTCTCACAACAACAGTGTCGTGAACGTGGTTCACTGAATTCAACAAAAACAATTTATAAAAAGATATAAAAAATAGTTGGTGCTTTGGGAAAAGAAAGAAAGAAATAAAAAAAAAAAAAGGAACGAAAATTACGAGGCTAAGGAATGTGAATATGAAGCATTAGTGCATTTCAACAAAAAATAAGTAAAAATTGAAGTTCCAACGTAAAGTGAACCTCAATAAGTGATTATAGTGGTTAATCATATTAAGCTACTTGAAAATTATACAAACAATATGTGATAGAAAAAACTGACGCAGCTTACGGGTGTAGTATTTAACTGAAAAGAGGCAGAAGAAAATGAAAGAATTCTTTAGTCCCTGTTTGTAATTGTGAGTACTCTGTTTCCGTTGGTAATCATTATTTTGAATGTATTGCAGTACTTTTTTTTTACTTTAGTATTTTTATTTCTCAAGATGTTTTAGCACTGTATGATAAAATTATAAATTACATTATAGTAGTGTGTAAAATATGCATCAAAATAATGTCAGTTTAAAAACTCCAAACAATTAATTTTAAGATAAAGTTTTGATTAAGAATAAAATTTTATTATTGTTGTTGTTTCTGTAGTGGTAATATTATTTTGCATAACAACATGGGTTCTTCTATTGCTTAAATTTTAGAAGTGTTCTGGTTTCTCAGGTACAAAATCTGGCAATCCTATACTTAGGTACACAGTGTTCTTAAACAGTATCTCACCTGCATGGCCCACAGAATCACCACAACTGCCAACAGCAATTTCTCTCCCATATTCAGTTGCCAAGTGAGTAGCAGGGAACAGATCTCCAGGTTTTATATACCACCCAATTCATTTTACCAACCAACTGTGCAAATATTTGTGGCCTTCGTTAGTTCCTACTTGTTGTCTTTATTCAAATACTGAACTTAATTTACTAAACATACATTTTAGAAATGACTTCATTGTGCAGCATTCTGTTTGGTGACAGCTTGTTTAATGCAGGATTCCACTTCCTTCATGAGGGCATTGAGTTGTTCAGCAGAACTCTGGAATTGTTCACGACAATTGTCCAGTTGTGGTGTCAGCACTTTTACGGCTTCCTGGATGTTACTTGACTCGACTGAAACCTCCTTGATAATCACCTGGATTTCACCATAGTGCTGGATAATTACTGGTCCAAAACACAAGGCTGCAGTTACAGGGTTTGAAATGGAAGCTGAACACTGGATGAACGAGGGTGCCAATACCTGGATCAATGCTACAACATCATGAGTGGTGTTGCTCAGATGTTCCACATAGGGAGCCATTTCTGTTGATATATCACTAGCACAAGACTTAGCTTGTTTTTCTGGGGGAAAAGAAACATTTAAGATCAGAAATTATACAGAATTGTAGTAAATCTTTTAAGTCGTCAGGTTTGTCCCTACAAAATATTTAGAACCTTCCCTACTATGTAATTATCATTCTAAAAATCAGTGTTAGATTAGCTTAAATATTTAAATGCCTGTCAAGCCATGCAGGATGAAAATGTATGCAAAATAATATTTTTTTAAAGATGTAACTGACAACTGGTCTGATAAAAGGTCACTTATCTTCTATAAAAACCTATATCTTCTTTCAGAATATTATTGTGTGTGTATAAAAAGGAATTTGTAATGTATCTGAAGATTTTCCTGGCGATTTTGAAGAATAAAATTATCTCTGGATTTTAACCAACTTCATGGAGTACACTATTATTCCAATAACTAGGAATGAAAATGAAGCTTATTCATGTCCCATGTTTATATGAGGACATCAGTACAGGCTTGTAAATGCTACAGATTGACGACAAAGTTCACACCCTCAACACTTGAACATTAGAAAATATTCAAACACACCATACAAAAGACATCACAGACTTCTTAAATTACATCTTAAATGAACAACTAAAATTCAAATCACATGTACCATATGACAAAATATCTTCCTGGCAGAGCATTGGCAATATGGGAGTCAATTGATGAGTCAGTTGCTATGCAGTAAAAGTTGAAAGTGCTCAAAAAACGTAATTCACATTATCAAAACATAGTAGTGAATTTCAGTAAAAAAAAGTTAGAATAGCTTAACTGAGTTCACATTAATAATAATAATCATAATCATAATAACAATAATAATAATAACAATAAACTACATTATATCTGCTGAAGGCCAAAAACAAATAATAAATTCAGCTATAATCAAATCTTAGCTTCATTAACTTTATTAATATTGTAGGAACAAACATTGCAATTACTCTAATATATTTGATATTTTTACAGTGATATTCTGAACTTCTTGAGCGGCTTTATGGACACCCATACCTGGTGCAGGGGGGGGGCTGCAGCCTTCCCTAGCTCTCATGGAAAGGAACAAATGTATATTAATAATTACAGTCAAGTGTTTTTCTTATAGGACAATTATTTAAAAGTCAGTAGAGACACAAAAAGTTTGCAGACAACACGGAAGCAGAATCCACAGTGGATTAGGAAAGGGGGTCCAGGGAGTCCAGCAGCCCTATTCTGTAACTTTTCGTTTTGTCAGCCGCTCGACTTGAGATGTTTGCTATCGGGATCTTCTCATTCCAAGTCGATCGAAATGTTGGCTTGTTTGGTATTCTCTAACATCAATCGAGATCATCTACTTCCGGTGAATTTCTCAAAACGAAATCGGTAAGCTGTCCCGAAGGTAGCCGAAGCATTAGTGACGTACAGGTGACGTTCACCAATGAGAGACAAGGGTTTTAAGTGACGTCATCTCAACTATGAAGATTTGTCGTCTGAAATCGCATTCCCGCCATAATGAAAAAGGTTTGACTAGCTCTAAAATTCACATGAGACTTGATAATATCTCACACAATTTATAAAATGGAGTCGTACTAAAAGAACTTAATATGAGTAGGCTGCTTATTTTTTTACGGGCCTTACAAATAAGTTATAATAAAACCTACGTGTCTTAAATGACTACTGCTGTGGTTTTAAAATTTTGCAATGAACAGCTACATGACATTGGATCTCAATTCTAATGTTAGGAATGTGGAGGTGAGCTTACTTGGGGGTTGCACTTCAAAGAAATACGCCAAGGCAAGAGGGGTAGCGGTCATTCATCCCTCATAGACCGATATGTTCCCATTCTTCCAAATTGTGTTTCACATTTACGCTTTGCAGTCGGCAGTCAGGCATTTGTAGTCTACAGAAGCTGTACAATTCCGTGTAATATTGTCATTAATTCAATTTTTATCGAGTATGTGCAAATTTGATAATGGATGATCAGTGAAAGTGCAATGAATACAGTTCTGTAATTATTCTGTGAAAGCATTAAAATAGTGATGTGTGTTATTTCAAGCGATATCTCTCCATAAGAGAGAATCCAGTTATCAGTGGTTTGTAGTCTTCAATATACACTTCTCATTGCCAGGTAATTACGCATGCATTTTCCTAACTATTTTTGCACAAGCTGACTACATAGTACACTATATTATGTCTAATTAAAGCATTTACTAAATGACTTTTATTGGGTAATACTTGCTAAAGTAGTCTTTTGTCGTACTACGTCCGTTCTATTTATTACAGTATTATAGTTCTGCATTTATTTTAACAAAAACAGTGATTACAGATATGATTAAAAATGTGATATATGTTTGCTTTGAGGTTAGTCTAGTTTTTTTAAAGTAAATTACTGCTAGTTTAAATATGACATGCCATAAACAATTCAAATAGTTATTGACCCTTCATATGAAACATTTGGGCACCCTTGGCCTATATTATTACTTTCTCTGCCCGTACCATAGGTACTATAGGTAGAGGAAGTATTGTTTTCGACCCTAAAATTCGAAGTTGAGTTTTTAGCATATATACACGTTTCAAGGCCCCCTGAATCCAAAAATACTATTTTTGGAAACATGTCTGTGTGTGTGTCTGTGTGTCTGTCTGTCTGTGTGGAAGTTTGTGAACAGGCTAGCTCCGAAACGGAGAATCGTATGAAAACAAAATTTCGTATTTGGGTCAGGTACCTTCTGAAGATGTGATTCGAAGATTGGCGACAAATTTCTCTTATTTTTAAGGGGACTTTACATGAAGAAATTTTCGTTTTTCGCGATTTTCTCGAAAACGGCTCTAACGATTTTCTTTAAAATTTGCACATGTGTTCCTTTTACTGAGAGCTAAAATTTTTATTTGAAACTTTTTTTCGAAAAAATTCTCTGAGGGTAGTTACAAGCCACCCACTGTTCACCCACTGTTTGTAGAAATTTTGTCTTGCGTGATGAACAACTGAATACGCGCTCTTTCACGGCCTCTTATTCTATATAAGAATGTGAAGTGAGAAAAATGTATTGTTGGCCAGGTATAGAGTAAAGAAGTATCTGAGGGAAATATTCGATAAATTTCGGAAATTATTCTTTACGGCGGAAAGTTCAATAAACGTCTCCAGTCACCTGTTCTTTTTTTTAAAGTTTGTTATATAGCCTGCGCTTTTAGTCGCATCATTGAAAGAAGAGGTATTTATAGGATAATTAGCGTAAAATTGTGTCTTGCGATTCTGTAAAAGGATATGTGAATACTGCTAACTTTTTTTTGGACAGAGGAAGTTATGTGACTTTCACATCAGATTTTTTTTTTTCTTTATTTCGGAGTTTAGTTAGCATAGGTTAAGTGCATGTACAGTACATTTTAGCAATGAATACAATATCATCTGCTGATGTTTTATTCGTAGTTTGTTTTCTGTACTTAATGTTCATAATTATGGCAAGAACATATTATACTGGTAGTGAATTAGGGTTGACGGTGTTATTAACGAATAAATTATCTTACAGTTAAAGAAAATTAGTAGGCTACATACATTTATACTACAACTAATATTTCTGGCCATGATTTGTAAAATCGTTCTGCTAAAGAAGGCAAACATAACCCTACATTTTTACACATATTATTTTAATATGTTTTCATTAGTTTATTAAGTTTTAAATATTTTAATTAGTTATGCTTATGAATTAATAATACTAATTTAATAAAACAACAACATAAACTACTTTCTTTCATTATGTATTTGACTTCGAAATCCCCAACCGAATGAGAGAGACCTCTCGGCACGGATTCCGATCAGCCGCCATTACTATCGGAATCATTTCTATCGCTCGGAATCGGAATGGAGTTACAGAATAGCAAAACGTGGAAAAATCGGTTTCTTCGCCGATTCCGAATCGAAAACTCAAACCGAAGAGTTACAGAATAGGTCTGCAGACCCATAAAAATCAAAACCTAAAGTTCTATTTTTGTATTTTTTTAAAATATTAAATTAAACAAATTTAGTCGGTGTGTCAAATATGATACAGCAGTTTGTTTTTTTCATAACATAACGAGTAGTCTATTATTTCTACAGTTCCATGTGTTATTTAACTTTTCTTATAAATAGTAATATGTGTTATAACTTAGGTAATGATTTCTTGTTTACGTTGGCATGTCTTAAAGTATGGTAAACAAATTTGCTAACTAGTTTTTCAGTGCTAAAATAGTGTAAAATGTGATTTTCATTACTTCAATACTTATAAATTTTCCGGGTGTGGACCCCCAACCCCCCTTTCTTGGGGGATATTCCATACCCTGAAACCCCCCGATACTTTCAACCCTCCCCGAAATTATTTTCTGGCTACAACCAGTAAAAGCGACAAAAAATAAATTAATTGAAAAAATTCCCCCCTCTAGAAAATATCATAAGTGCCCTTGAGCGGCTCGCATCCTTCTCCTAAGTACCTGGAGTGAAGCTTGTCATGTACTAGCAGACTGAAGTATGACATTCCTTCAGGAAAAATCATTTTTTTATCTGTAATAAACTATTGCTAACACAAAATAAATATATGCCTTAGCAAATTCTCTGTGTGGTCCATAGAACCTTAGCTAATTCATGGTTAATAAATGTAATTCCATTATAAGAAGAAGGAAAATACAAAGAAGGGAAGAAAGAATAAATTACAAACAAGAAGGAGACAAAGAAAAAATAATTAAGATGTTTGGTAACAATAAGACTTACCTGCTTGGTTTACAAGCAGTGAAATATTGCCCTTCTCACTGGTGATACAGGTGTTAAAATCTTCACCAACTTGGTGGAGCTTACTGATTGTTTGGTTGATTCTATTTTTTATTCCCTGGAAGAAACCTGATGCATTCAGAGCAAACAGTTGAGCATTATTCTGAAATTGTCCTAGTAAAGCTTGTGCCTTTTGTTGAAGTTCCATCGTTTCTTGCCATTGTGGATCAACTGGGCTTGTATTTGCATTCTGCAAACAACATATGAACGGCATTATTAACCCTTAACTCATGGCATAAAAGGGTCAATAAAGGGTGTGTCAGATTGCAAGAATGTAGAGCAATTCATTGGTGAGGAAAAGATAATGAAATTCACCTATTTCTCACCTAAGAATTTTACTGAAAGTTGTATGTCCCCCCTTAAATTCATTACAGTACAAAATATTTTTGTAAGAACATAAATGTTGTCCATCAAACCATGAGGACACAAATAGGACAGGAAGAGACTTCTTTTGTGAGTCATGAGCTGAGGCAGATTCAACACTCTTCTCTCAAACCTCCATTTTGATGATCGTCAAAGTACAGCTGAATGAGTAGCAGT
Organism: Ectobius pallidus; assembly: GCA_964059195.1. Taxonomy (NCBI): domain Eukaryota; kingdom Metazoa; phylum Arthropoda; class Insecta; order Blattodea; family Ectobiidae; genus Ectobius; species Ectobius pallidus. Next base: position 168,368,547 of record CAXKWD010000003.1, on the reverse strand, counting down.
TGAACCAGCAGCAGCTATGTCTGAAATTTTTGCCAGATTTGCACTTCATGGATTAGGCAGGGTTGCCTGTTCCGTCTTCACATTTATTTCCATCTTTTCCTAGGACGTCCGACATCTCGTTTGCCTTTAGGTTTATATTTATAATTAGTGGAATTCTTTCTCATTCATGCAGCCCATATGTTCCTTCAATTTTTCTCTATTTCCATCTACTTTTCCACTGATATTATAATTATATGTTTTATATCACAGTTTAGACATGGGAGTCCTACAGACCTCACCTCATGGTATGTTCTACAGATTCACTGATATATTCAATGGGTAGGACCGCCAGCATGGTCTTGTGGTTAGCTTCGCTGACTACAGATCCATTGGCCCAGGTTCAATCTCTGGTACCGCCTCAAATTTTTCTGAGGTAGGGAGGTCTCGTGATTCAAAGTGAGGAGCTACTTGATAGAGAATTAGTGACTCCGGTCATGGAAACCACCATTAACGGCCATGGATGTCGGCATGCTGACCACATGCCCTCAATGCCTATTGTAGATGATGCAGCAGTCGGGTGGTAGATAATAGGTAGTCATATTGGGAGGATTGCACAACTGAATGCTATGCGAAGTGCGACCGTGCTCACGGAAGTGAGGAAGGTTGCGGAAGAGCTACGTTTAGATGTGCTTTGCTTACAAGAACCATACAGCATCGCAGACAAAATTCCTAGAATGCCTGCAACTTCCAGAGTTGCATGCAGTGGAATTAAACCGATGGCAGCTTCAGTAATATTCAACAACCAAATTAAAGTCGTAAAAATTTCAAGATTTTCGGACACCCACTGTATTGTATTGGAAATTAATTTTCAGAATATTTCTTTTATCGTAGCAAATCTTTACTTTCAATACAGTGAAGGAATTGAGCAAAATATAAATAAATTAGATTACATCTGTACAGTGTATAGTAGGAAGCCCATAATTATTGTTGCTGATTGTAATGCCAAATCGCCTTGGTGGCACAGCAAACATAGAGATGAAAAAGGAGAACTTTTAGAAGAATTAATAATAGCAAAAGGATTGAATATAGTAAATAAACCTGGACATCCCCCTACCTTCTCTAATAGAGCAGGTGGGGATGAAAACATAGATATAACTTTAGCAAGCGACTCAGCAGTACGGCTCTTAAGGATCTGGAGGGTCACTGAAAACTTAACCACCAGTGATCATAACTTAATAATGTTTGACATTAAAAAAAGTTGAGGTCTCGACTAATGTGCAAATGTGCACGACAAAACCCTTCAACCTGAGGCAAGCAAGCTGGGATGTTTTGAGAAAATCATTTAGACTTCCTCCTCCTGTGCGATCAGGCGATGATGTAGATGAAGCTGCCAGACGTATTACAAAGAACATAATTGAAGCGATGATGAAGGCAATACCCAAACACAAGAAATCAAAGGATAAATATTGACCTTGGTCCGATGCACTCACACGCTTACACTTAGCCAGAAAAACTAATCACACACATAAAAATATTAAATTGAATATAGATGGATTAGTTACGCTTATGCGTGTGGGTGCGGGTGCAGAAGGCAAGGAAGATATATAAAAAATCCACGATATTCGAGGACAGAAATCGGAAGTTGGAAAACTACCAAAATCTGAAATTGCAGTACCATAACAAAATTAAATAACCAAGAGTTGAAAGTTGGACCAGATATGTTGAAGATATATTAAAACTGTTCCGTGGGGGATGCTGTATAAGATCATGTCGGAAAAAATCAGGACACTTGCCATGATTGCCAGGTGATGGAACCATGACTGAGGATTGGGTAACCTCCATGCAACTGCTGCTTGTCCATTTGCTCCCAGATGATGATGGCTCCGTGGAAACCTAGTGTCATATTCTGCTCAGAGAGGAATTAACGAATATATATAGAACCGAAACTGTCGTCTTTCCCTTCTCGAAGGAGGAGGTGGAGGCGGCAATTCGGAAGATGAGAAAGAAGAAGGTCCCTGGTGAGGACGTATTCAGGCAGAGATACTTCAGTATCTGGCAGACATTGTCTCCCCATGGTTAAGGGATCTCTATAATGAATGCCTAGTTCAAGGACGAGTACCCAGTTGTTGGAAGGTGGCCAAAGTCATAACCTTGTCCAAAGGGAAAGATAAGGATGAGAAAGAAGTAAAATCGTACAGACCAATCTGCCTTCTTAACAACTTGGGGAAAATCCAAGAGCAGCTACTGCAATTAAAATAGCCACAAACTCGGGCAATATATTCATATTTGGAATCTATCGCTCGCCCTCATCACCTGTTAGTTAATTTCTCCCACAGATGGAAGGTATGTTAGATAAACATATAACTCCAAATTCAAAAGCTATAATTGCAGGAGACCTTAATATTATTGTAGATCCATGTGATACATATAAAACCCTAAAGGAAATGGTCAACACATATAATATTAAAGACATAATCTTGGAACCAACAAGAGTGACAAACAGCTCATCCTCTATTATTGATCATATTGCATTAAAAATTAAAACTACCTATTCCACTGTATTTGAAACATACATGTCTGTTCATTATGCTCAATTAGTGGACTTTAATGTATCAAGGTATGAGAAAGGAAATAGTTAAATTAAAATCATTAGGAACTTAAACTGTGAAAATATAAATAATTTAGTAAATGATTTAGCTAAGGAAGACTGGGAAAGTGTTCTATGTAATGGTAACAATGCTGATGATAAGTGGAATGAATTTTACAAGATATTCACAATCAGTCTTAATGCCAAATGTCCATAAATAAGAGTAGTGATAAATAATGTAAAAAATACTAAATTGCCAGCCAAAATAGTCAAACTAAGAGAGAAAATGAGAGACATGTATGCTCTGTATAAGAATACATCATGGGAATATTATAAAAGTAAATACAAAAATGCAAGGAGAGATTACTTAACTTAAATAGTTTGCAAAATGTCAATACAACAACATATAGAGAGAAAATGGAGAAAACTAACAATATTAGCAAAACAGCATGGAATCTGATAAACATAGCCAGAGAAACCAATCACACACATAAAAATATTAAATTGAATATAGATGGATTAGTTACTGATGGTCCACTTGTTATAAGTCAGAAATTCAATGAACACTTCTTAAACATTCCCACTCTGATGCCAGCTGTGACAAATTATATAAACACTAATCCACCAGCTAGCTCTTTAAACTTAACCCAGACTTTCTCTTTCTCAGACTTAAGTTACTCTTTCTTCCTTACCCCAACAACAGAAATGAAATAACTAAAGTAATCAATAATCTGTCAAATAAAAAAGGGAGTGGGTGGGATGAAATAAGTCCCTGGTTGTTAAAAACCTGCAAAAATTCTGTAGTTAAACCCCTAACATACCGTACCTCATTAATTATTCTATTGAACAAGCCCAATTTCCAGAAATACTGAAACTAGAATCAATAAGACCGATATTAAAAAAAGGGAATCAACAACATATTGATAACTATAGGCCCATAACCCTAACCTCAGAAATTGCCAAATTATTTGAAAGAGTGCTACTGATAAGACTGGAAAACTATTTAAATAAACATAACATGCTACAAAATATTCAACATGGCTATAGAAAAGGAAGATTCACTAACTTTGCCATTAATCAGTAGGCCTACATAACTTACAAGCGGTAATTGAGAACCTTGAAAATAATGAGAAGGTAAGCACTGTATTTTTCGACCTATCAAAGGCATTTGACTGTGTCAACCACAAAATTTTAACTAGCAAGCTTGAAAACTATGGCATAAGGGGGTTACCATTTGAATTAATCTGAAGCTACTTGACTGGAAGAAGACAGTATACTGAAATCTCATTTAAAAGAGGGAAATTTATTCAAGGGGTAAAGTCGAATTTAGCACGTGTGAAATGTGGAGTACCTCAGGGATCGGTACTTGGCCCACTATTATCTACTGTCTATATAAACGATATTATATTATATTTTATATCTTTATTAAACATCTACAAAATACTTCTGTTGTGACATATGCAGATGACACTACAGCTGTGTGCTGGGATAAATCTCTAGAAGGCCTAAACACAACACAAAACAAAATAATTTCTCATCTGTTAGACTACTTTCAGGATAAAAATTTACATTGCAACATGCAAAATACAAAAATAATGTTTTTATAATACTTTGAATAAGAACAATCCTAATTTGGGATCAGCTGCTAATAATAACAATATTGAAGAGGTAAAAACCTATAAATTTCTAGGTGTTATTGTGGATAACAGATTAACATGGGCACAACATATTGAGCATATATGCAACAAAATCAGCAAATCTATTTACTTACTTAGATATTTCAGTAATTATAAGAATCCTGGTATTCTCAAACTTATCTATTATGGTTGTATATATCCGCATATACTATATGGCATTAAAATATGGGGGGGGGGCTGCTGCTAAAACACATATGGATAGGCTTCTTATTTATCAAAAGAAAAGTGTTAGAATTATGTTTAACCTAAATACTAGGGAATCCTGCAGGGAGACATTTATTAGCAATAGAATAATCACCATCCACTCTCTATATGCTTACAGAGCAATCATGTTTATAATGGAGAATTACCTACTAGTGAAAAATAACCAAATGCATGAATATAACACCAGAGGCAACCTGAACTATTACAAGTGTAATATTTCCAAAAAATGTATCTGTGAAAGATGTAGGCCTACACTATCAGGGAATAAGGCTATTTAATAAACTACCAACAGAACTTAGATTAATTGCAGATGTCTCGAAGCGAAACTTCCAATCAATGCTAAAAAGGTTTCTAATAACAAAGTGTTTATATAGTATAGATGAATTGTAATAACTACACATGTCTGAGCATAATGTATTCTCTAAGATTGTACTCTAGTTTAAATTCAAGATTGACAAATGTTTTCTAAGATTGTACTCTAATTTAGTTTAAATTTAAGCTTGACATATCCAAAATCAATGTATTGATACACTGGATGCAATAATAATAATAATAATAATAATAATAATAATAATAATAATAATAATAATTTTATTATTATTATTATTACTATTATTATTATTATTATTATTATTATTACATTATTATTATAATTATCATAATTATTATTATTATTATTATTATTATAGCAGAATCCATGAACTTAGACTCATGAAGGGGGTTAATGAATGCCAATATGGCTTCAGGATAGGACGATCTACTGATGATGCCATTAATGAAGTAATGGAGAGAATTCGGACCTCAGAACCTAAATATGTAATGGCCATCTTCATAGACATTGCTGGTGCCTTTGACAAGGCCCTATCTCTTCAAGCAATTGTGAAACCTCGAATGCCCTGCCCCACTTTACAGTTCTCTCAGGGATTACTGTGAAAATCGAAGAGTGTATATAGAAGGAACAAACGCCAAACTACAAAAAAGGATTACAAAAAGCTGTCCTCAGGGCTCGGACTTATGACCGACGTTCTGGGACATTGGCATGGAACCTCTTTTGAACCTGTTGCGGGAGAGGGGGGACGTCTGTGTAGCTTACGCAGACAATCTTCTCATCCTAACTCAGGGCAATAGTACGAGGGAACTTGAAGAACAGGCAAATTCTGCACTGAGGGCTGTCGATGAGTGGTGCAGTGAGGCAAAACTGCCTTTTGCGGCAAATAAAACCACATACGTTGTTTTGAAAGACAACAATAAGATTGAATGACAACGTAATCTCAAGATCGAAGTCGGCAAAGTACCTTTGAATACACATGGATGAAAACTGCAGATTCAAACACATGTGGAGATGGTGCGTCTTAAGGGTGAGAAGATAATGATGAAACTCGCCAATATTGGAATGAGGAAGTTCAAAGTTAATCTGCAAACAGTTAAGATGTACCATAGTGCTATCTTAGCCCCCATTGTTGGGTATAAGGCTGCAGTTTGGGCTCATAAAGCCAATGAAGTGTATGTTAAAAGAATGCTTAGGAGATCCCAAAGGAAAATTCTGATAAGGTTCACTGGTGCATTTAGAACAACTCCAACTCTCGCTCTGCTTGTGGCCACTGGTATATGGCCTCTCAACCTCCTTGTTAGGTGGAAGGGAGCCATGTACTGGAGGAAGAAGGATAGAATGGATAAAATTGAGAGTATTGTGGGTCTCCGAACTCTGGATAAAACCAGAATTAGGAGACACCTCATACACGAGTGACAGGAGGAATTTACTGCGGCAGAGGCAGGAGCTAGGACCAGAGAATACTTCCTGAACATCCAGGAGCAACTGTGACTGCAACATGTGACACCGAGCAAAGGTAAGATACACTTCATTATGGGCCATGGTCCGTATGGAGTGTACCTGCACAAAATTAAGAGAAGACAGACAGAAGAATGTGGAACTTGTGAGGGAGTCACAGAGTCTGCAGAGTACGTCTTGTTCGAGTGTACCGGTGCCCGGGTGCCACTGAAGAAGTGAAAGAACTTAGAACAACTGTACAGGGTTTCCAGATTGCAGACTTGTTGAGGCAAAAAGACAAATACTCTTTACTTGAGACTCTGACAGACGTTGTCTCTAAGGAGGCAGCAGGGTTGACAGAGTTGACAGACTAAACAGACATAGACAAGACGAAGACAAAAATAATCAAACTCTTATTCCCTCCAGGAGACGCAGTCGCCTACAGAAGGCTCAGAACCCTGTGGGGATTAGGGAGACGGAAGCTCAACCACATGTGGAAGAGCAACAGGAACCGGAAGTTGTAAACAGGAGGAGGGAACTCTGGGAATCCACAGGAAGATGAGAAGAGTGGAGGCAGCGAGAAGACTTTGGGAGAGGAAGGAGGAAGACGATAGACAATATTTCCAAGGTTCAAGTGAATGCAGTTTCTCATAACGTGAAATTTAAATATTATAGTAGGAGCAGAAATTCTCATCTAATTAGCACACCAATGAACAAACATTGAAATGTAAATTTAAATGAATACCGGTGAGCTTCAGCTGTAGTGTTAGTAAAATAGCTCTAGAAGTAGAAGCAGTAGTTTTATCTTTTATTTCATTTATAGTGTAGTTTCACTTTTTGTAAGTTCCAACTACTGGTCTCCAGTAGTACAAGTACAAATAGGAACAAGTAGAGTAGGTTTTTCTTCTTAATAAAAGGACATGTAGGAAACATAGAATACTGTTAAAACATAGCAAAATTAGTCCTTAATACATAATTTTAAAATGAAATAATTGTATAAAGGCAATTAATAAAAGCCATGCGATTAAGTCCTGGCTTTTATTAAAGACGCCAGGATAAAATAAATAAAGGACGACTATTATATGTATAGTCGGGTGGTAGGCCCAGTCCCTTCAGGGATGTAGCACCATGGGGTTTAGTTTATACATGGGTAGACTTGATTCACAAATCAGCAGTGCGTAACAAATATTTAGTCATGCACTGTAGGCCTACACTTTTCTCTAGTCAAACCAGCAGCTTGTCAGAATGTTCCCTCATAATATTGTAAGCATGATTGTAATTTGCAAGGTCATGAGTGTCTTGGGGAAGATTTAGCTTCTCTTGTATAATTCCTCAGTACAGGTGACTGGTACAGTGTCTGCTTATTGCTTAGTAAGTCCCAGGTTCAAATTGTTCTAGAATTTGTTATTTAGTAATATAAATTTCATTAAGATACGCTTTTCATGTTCAGAAAGAAGAACTTTTGACATCCTCGCCACTAGATAGTAGTAGAACATCAGTAGGATAAGACTCAAATGGAAGTCTAATACAAAGCTCCTAGCAATAGTTTCAAGGAAATCAAAATTCTTAAACTGGGTGGTGCTACGTTCCATGAATTGACATGTAGGCCTGGACTGGCTCCTTTGGGGGCTCTCTGCTAGTGACTAAAGAGGGGTCCTCTTAAAGAGGGGCATCTGGTTGTCCTCTCCCGGAAATTGTTTAAAAATTACATGCCTCAGAATCACATTTTCCACTATTCTGACACTTCAAAAGAATTTTAATAAAGGCAAGATCTTTATAAAAAATTAAGCTTTTCTGTTGTAATTTAGTTATGTTCACAATAAATTTTTATATTATTTTTAGTATGTCTAAACTTGGTACACACTAGAAGAAATAGTAAACAATTACAAGTGGTTTATTACTTAAAAATGAGAGTAATAAGATTTTTAGATTTAGGCAACTTAATCTGTGCTAAAGCCACCATGTAAATCCAATGCAATACCTCAATAAAAAAATAATAATTAATTAGGGAAAATGCTAATGACTGAGTAAGCCATGCATGTGTAAAGAAAAAATTATCTTTTACTATGATTACATTTTTGTAATCAAAAGCAAAAATGGCCTAAATGAATTATTTAAATCAAGAAGTAACCTAACAGCTTTTGGCCAGTTCTTTATTAATCTTATTTGTCAGCTGCTTCCCTTGACCAGTGACACACATCGCCAGACGCTGGTGCCAATGCATATGCAGACTGATTGTTACTGCTGTGCAACTGAGCTAAGAGTAAATTAGATTATTTTTATCATTAATTATTTGGATAGTTATTCCTTATTTGGAGGGAATGATTTCTTTTAAATTTGTGTTTTTTTTTTTCTTCTTTGTTTTTTTTTTAGTTGCTAGTTGAGAGCCCCCAAAGAAGCTGGTCTGGGCTCTTCGTTTTAACAACAGCTTAAAATTGATTGTACATAAGTAAGCTTCCAGGGAAAAAGTAAAATGACTCTAGTGGAACTAATTACAAAATAGTGCAGTTAAAAAAAATACTTGAGTAATAAAAAATATAAACCACTTTTTTGGGACCTACTTGAGTCAGGGGCCCTCTGCCTGGCCAGTCCGGACCTGGGGTCATGCCTTACCTTCCAATGGCTGTATCATTTATCTCCATGTATTGAGTTAGTTGGAAGTTGGTGAGAATGGGGGACAAGTGATCAGTATCGTTGGTACACTTAATAAACAGAATGTCTTACCTGATGACATAGCATCACAATATTGTACAAAAAAATGTGAATATGGGGTCACTTTGAAAGTTTTGAAAAAGACCAAAAATTCCTATCTTATTGAAACCAGTTGTGGCATCATAATTTTTTTGCAGGTAGGCCAGAAGAATGTAAAGGTGGGTCATGGATTTGTATAGTTATAATCAATTTTATTTCTCTAAATTGAAAAATAATATTGAATTTGTGTCATTCTATCATACATTAAATGTTATGAATTGCACTATGGTTGGATAGGCAACTTAAAAATTATTACAAGAACTCTGGATGGTTTGGTCAATTTATTTTCCAGCAATTATTTTCCCTCTTTAAATATCTAGATGTATCACAGATCACATGTTGTAGAAACGAGCAATGGCTTCAATAAAGTTCATTTTAATTTTTAAATGTTATTCTCTAACTTTTGTCATCAATTTTGTTTAAAGCAAGCATGGGACAAGGTGTGGACACCTAGGCCCCCACCTGCTCGAAATCATCTCTGTTATACTATAAGTAAAACACATTATCCTCTCAAACTGTGATGTGAAGGTAAATTTCTACACTTCTTAAGTCAAGAAAGAAAGACCATGCATCATATTCAACTGCTGCACCTTCAGATTGGATCGCAAATGCTTTCTAAACTTATATAAGTTATTTTTTTATTGAGGGGTTGGTGTTACTGCATTGTCAACACTTCAAATTCTATTACATAGGTAATTTTATCCTTAGTCGGTCCTCACACATTCCTTTCGCAGGGGTGCCCACCCCCCCCAAACGTCATGACTCACCCCCCCCCCCCCAAACTTCACTGCTCACCCCCCCAAACTTCATTGCTCATCCTCAACCCAATTGGCTGTCGACAAGGGCGCCCATATGATATTTTATAGGGGGGGGGCAATTTTTTTTTTAAATTAATTTGTTGTCGCTTTAACTTCTTGGGCCACTTTGTAACGTTATATTAATAATATAATAAGTGTAACAATGACGTAGCCAGAAAATAATTTCGGGGAGGGTCGGAAGTGCGGGGGGTTTGGAATACCCCCAAAAAGGGGGTCAGGGGTCCATCCCCAGAAAATGTTTAAATATTGAACTAATGAAAATCACATTTTACGCTATTTTAGCACAGAAAAACTAGTTAGGAAATTTGTTTACCATACTCGAAGACATGCCAATGTAAATAAGAAATCATTACCTAAGTGGGGGTCCACCCCCGGAAAATTTTTAAGTACTGAACTAATGAAAATAACATTTTACGCTATTTTAGGACTCAAAAACTAGTTAGAAAATTTGTTTACCATACTCTAAGACATGCCAATATAAACAAGAAAATGTTACCTAAGTCGGATGTCCACCCCCGGGAAATTTTTAAATATTGAACTAATGAAAATCTCATTTTACACTATTTTAGCACTGAAAAACTAGTTACGAAATTTGTTTCCCATATTCTAAGACATGCCAATGTACATAAGAAAGCATTACATAAGTGGGGGGTCCATCCGCGGAAAATTTTTAAATATTGAATCAACGAAAATCACATTTTACGCTATTTTAGCACTAAAAAACTAGTTAGGAAATTTTTTTACCATACTCTAAGACATACCAATGTAAACAAGAAAATGTTACCTAAGTCGGGCGTGCACCCCCGGGAAATTTTTAAATGTTGAACTAATGAAAATCACATTTTACGCTATTTTAGCACTGAAAAACTAGTTAGCAAATTTGTTTACTATACTCTAAGACATGGCAACTTAAACAAGAAATTGTTACCTAAGTTATAATACTTATTACTATTTATAAGAAAAGTTGAATAACATATGGAACAGTGGACATAATAGGCCTACTCATTCATAGGCGTAACCAGGCCGACCATATGGGGGGGTTATAACATCCACGTGGGGGTATGGAATACCCCCCAGGGAGAGGGGGGTCCGGGGGTCCTCCCCCGGGAAATTTTAAAAGTTAAGATGCAAAATAACGAGTTTTAAGCTTCCGGGGGTCGTCACCCGGAAAATTTTAAAAATTAAGACACAAAATAACGAGTTTTAAGCTTCCCACGCTTTATACTTGTATTAAGTAATTTATGGGCAGACTTAAAAAAATTATACAATTTTCCTTTTTTTAATCAATGGGGGTGGTTCAAACCCCCAACCCCCCCCCCTTCGGTACGCCTATGTACTCATTATGTTATGAAAAGAAAATAACAGCTTTATCATATTTGACACATCAACAAATCTTGTTTAATTAAATAATTTTTTTTAAATACAAATATAGAATTTTAGGTTTTGACTTTTGGGGGGTCCAAACCCCCTGAACCCTCCTTTCCTAATCCACTGTGGATTTGCTTCCATGTTGTTGATTTGGTAAAACTTCTGCAATTCAAATAATTGTCTTAAAAGAAAAACACCTGACTATAATAATTGTTAATATACATTTTTTCCTCCCCCCCCCCCGCGTATGGGCGCCCGTGGCTGTCGGAATTCTTTATCTTTATAAAGAATTAGAAGAGACCTTTTGAAGTTATAGAACTTGACTGTGTTTATTTTTAACATATAAAACTCTAATTTTGCAACAATTTTCAACCCCCCCCCCCAGAAATTTCAATGACGCAGTCTGCGTCTTAACCCCCCCCCCCTGTGGGTACCCCTGCCTTTCGGCAGGCCTTCAGGCTGAGGTATATTTTTAAGTGTTATTGTTTTTCAAACATTCAAATCTCGCCTTATATGAGAGCTATCGAGGAACTAGTTATTGATTTGTAGAGTACTCATCAAGAGCTTTTCAACAAGACGTTGTTTAAAAAATTCCTAATTTCCATCCCCCCACCCCCACTCGTACCCCCAAAACCCCCGAATCGTTGGTGTCACTGTGAACTCCATAGGGAGTACTCTAATTTATTTAAACATAAAGTTTCCCTCTATACTTCATAGGGGCCGATATATAAATTTTTCAAGATTTCAACCCTCTTTCCCGACCCCCCCTTGGACAAATTTTGCTCATTAACGAACTTGTCCGAACTATTGGGCCAAATAAAATTTGGTTCAAATATCTTCAAAATTACGGCCGCTAGCGTGTAAAGATATAAATTTTTGAACGGGCGGTGGTTTAGTACTTAGGGAGGCATGAAACGTCAAGATACGGGCGGTGGTTTCGTACTAGGGAGGTATGAAACGTAAAGATGTGAAAGAATTTTTCGAAAGCCATGACATGGTACCGATCCCAATAAGTAGGCCTAGATTTTTCTTCGAAATCTACCTAAAACAGCTTCAAAAGATACCATTTTTAAACCAAACCTCATAGACTTTTACAATTTATCCCACATAGCCTATTATACTTGAGGTTATTGAACAGGTTGAGGTTATTGAGGTTGAACACTTATTATACTTGAGGTTGACATTGCAACACGAGATACTTGCTGCCTATTATAATTTTTTTTTTTAATCAGCTGTTTTCTATTCACTCCTTACGGGCGAGGGGTGATCTGCCAATGTAGTGACGTCACAAGAGAAAACCGCGCTACTGGAGGAAGTTTGAAAACATGGCCAAGTGGCACCACAGAACACAAACAGTGGCACCTCCGTGACATGAGCTTGCTATGCCTCTGCCTCTACACCTCCGAAGCCGACGTATATGTTGTTTTAATGTATTCTAAATTAATGTATTGAGTATTCTTTGTGCTTGTGGCAAACAACTTCTTCTTGCAGGAAGATGTTGGAATAAAATTTAAAAAAATTGGTATACCTCTGTCGTTTGAATAGAAAGTTATAAAGCTAAAGCTTTACTATTTACTATTAATTTTTCCCCCAAATTGAGGAGACGGCATTACGTATTTCAGCTATGTGGAATCGAGACGATAGGAAACTTAAGGTAAGTTACTGAGTTTGTGACTTACCTGTCCCAAGCACAGAGCCAGTAAAATTGAAATTGTAAAGTAATTTGCCGGCATTATGAATCGTGAAGTAGGTAGCGGAGGAGCTGTTTTATAGGCTAGAAGCGAATGACGCTGTCTCACAAGCTGAATCAACACTCTTAACTAATTCTATGTCACACTTGTATTTGATCAGCCTCTTATTTCATGTTTACTCATATCTGCAGTTCTTTTCAAACAAAAGCAGTTTTGTTTTAATTAACAAGGTCAACTTCTTCTGTAATTTACCTTTGTGCCAAATATATCATTGCACATGATGGAATAACATCAAGTTCTTGTAGATAACAGTTCTATAATGTCATAATAATATTAATAATAATAATTTATTCTGCCGTTAAGTTACTACAAACAATTGGCAAAGTCACAAGAATAAAATAACTACAAACAATTGGCAATGTCACAAGAATAAAGTATTTTAAAGTTAAAAACACATATCCCATAATTTATTTTCCAAGAATTCCTGTACTGAATAAAAAGCTTTGATTTTTAACCAGTTAGACACAACATATTTAAATCTTTTCGCAGTAACAGTTTTTGCATTATGGGGCAACTTGTTAAACATTTTTATTCCGATTGCTTCCCAACTATTGAATGCCTTAGATGTACGGGTTTGCTTAGACTGTAGAGTACCACAATTTCTGGTATTATATGAATGTAACTGCATTCTTTCCGGATATAATTCTAGTCTTTCCTTTACAAATGTTAAACACGAAAATATAATATACAAGGGAGGGTCATTATTTGATATTCAATGAAAAGAGGTTTACAGGGATCATAACATCCTTTTTTGGCCAAAATGCGCATCGCAGTCTTTTGAAATTTGAAAACACTAGTACAATTTGAAGAATTGCCCCAGATATGGTTACCATAAATTAGATGAGAATGGAAAAGACCAAAATATTAATTTGTAAGAACCGAAAAAGATACGCAACACACAAGCCTTCGAAGAACAAATATCACTCTAGATAATTTATTACATACATATGTTATATGTTATATCTTCTGTCTAGATTGAATCCCAGAAGTTTAACTGAAGACAGTTCATTTTCACAGTCTCTCAAACTAAAAGTCATCTTTTGAGTTTTATTTTGATTCACTACAAACATATTATTACTAAACCAATTTTCAGCAGATTGTATTATCCGAAAAGTTTGAATTTTAAGTTCATCAAGATCGCGGTAACTACTTATAAATGAAGTGTCGTCTGCATATAAAACTGGCAAAGACGGAAGATCGTAAACCACGTCGTTGATCATAATGATAAAAAGAAGTGGCCCAAGAATAGATCCCCGAGGCATACCGCAGTCAATGTCTGGTATGGCAGACCAATCGTTATTATACAGTATAAGCACTTTATTTCTATTCTTTAAATAAGAAACAAGCATTTCTAAAGTAATACCCCGAACACCATAGTGCTGAAGTTTCAATGTTAAAAGTTTATGAGAGACACAATCGAAGGCCTTGCTTAAATCCATTAAGATGTGGGAAGCAAATAATTTATTTTCAAAAGCGTCAAGAATATTACTTACAACAGATTCGACAGCGGCAACTGTAGATTTGCCATTTCGAAATCCAAACTGGGCAGAAGTAAAGGAACGTAACTCTGCTGCGGGGTTGCTGCAGCGAGGTTGAAGTGTTTTTATAATTATTCCTTTTAAGAAAGAACGCACGGAAATCCTGTTCCTTCACGAATCTTTCTGAAACTAGCCTATAACTTTACAAGGGCTCAATGCCGTAGGTTAAGCGTAGGAAATTTTGCCGTTAGATATTATATTTATGAAATTTAAAATCAACGTTTTAAAGTGATTTCTGCAAGTAGGTTTTTTGTAGTTTAAGTATTTAAGTTCAAAGTTCTTTAACACCGTTCTCTCGTCTTGACGATGTAGAAAAGCGACAGATTTTGGATAATGGTCGACACATCCCTATGTTTAACACGGTTGTACGTCGCGTTTATAAGAAGAGTGCTGGAAAATGTAATCTTTCGTGGTATGATTCACACAGGACGTTATCTGAAAACCAATCTCTATTGCTGGCCACAGAGAAATAATTATGGAAGGTGCATTGTAATGAAGAAGGATACTTTAATATGAAAAACTTATCAAATGCTATAAAAAACATGATCACATAGGCCAATTCCGTAAGTCGTAAACGACTGAAAAAAATTAATCCTATTTACGAATTGTCAGAGCATTTAGGAACACAGCTATAAAACAAGATAGTGGAGAAAGATAGATAAATAATGAAAAGGCCGATGTCACGGTATTGTTAGGTAAGCAGGAACTACACATTCCTAGTCGCGGGAATTTTAAAGAGTTCGCAAAATTAACCACAACGTTTATTGAACATAATCTCCTAAATCAACTGGTAAAACAGGAATTCTTGTATGATGACGTTATTAGATGTTATGCTGGCAGGTAAAATCGGCGCAGCTATTTGATTTTGAGGTGAATTAAGCTAAACTGAACATACCACACTTCAGCTTAATTTATTCTCTAATCTCTAGTTTGCCTACCCTAGATACTTGGTCACGAGCCGCCACTGCCTCAGTGGTATGGTTGGCTCTTCTGTTTGCAAATGGCTATCTGATGGTGTTTAGTAGAAATTACGATAATATTTCTCGTCATTATATTTGAACATTAACTCTAATCATGCCTCGAAAGTTACTTCAGTTCATACAAGGGCAGAAGAATATAGAAATGAGGTATTTTTGTGCTAGACAGTTCAAAGGGTATTTTAATGTGTAAATAATGCAATGTTCGTATCAAGTGGGAACGAAAAGACACGTGTAATAAACACTGTAAAGATTCAGAAATGCATAAGAAAAAGAAGACTGATGGCCGAGTGCACCAATCTCGGTATTCAGAATACCGCGGTAAAGTTGCTTAGTTTACCCCGGTAAAGTCATACTTTCGTTGCATCGTGCTCGGTTTCGACTTTTACCGCGGTAAGATGCAAACCGGCCTTGAAGGAGCTGTAAAGTGAGAAAACCGCGGTTTTCTTTCCAAGATGGAGATCAGCGTAATGTATCATATTTTGGATACCTAGGCCAAAAGCTAATTGAGCATAAAGAATAATGAGAGACAGGTGGGATCTATTTGAAGAATGAACGATGGTGCATATCTTTGCAAATACTTTGTTGTAACATCGATTGAAATGACCTTCCTTTCTTACCTCAACCAAACCAGGTCCATGGAGTAGGCTAGTGGGCGTAACCACGATTAGTACGATTAGTACAGTATTTATGGTGTTTGAATTCAGACGACATATATACGCAATATAATATTCCATTTTATCCTTATGAACATTTATTACTGAACAATAAGGCAACAAATAAATGAAATATGGAAAACCAGTGGGCCTAGGCCAAATTTACAGTGAATGGCTACATGCATCACGATATAGCCTATGTACCGGTATATAGTGTATGTAATCAATTTATCATACTTGCACACACACGAACATAATTATAACAGCCCTTTCATGGCTATATATACATGACTTTGCACCTAAAATTTCCACTAGTCGAACGGGAATAAAAGTGAGGCTATGTCGAACTCAGAACAGAGATTTCGTGGTGTTGCTTTGCCTTGGATTGCACAGGTGTGAGAATTATTCTTTAAAACATAAATGTTGTTTTATTGACATTTACAGACAGATGGGATCTATTTGAAGAAAAAACGATGGTACATATCTTTGCAAATGCTGTATGTAACATCGATTGAAGTGACCTCAACCAAACCAGGTCCATCCAGTAGGCGTAATCATTTTCACGATTGTTACAGTATCTATGGTGTTTGAATTCAAAGTCAGACATATATACCCAATATAATATTCCATTTTATCCTTATGAACATTTATTATTGAACAATAAGGCAACAAATAAATTAAATTGGGCACTGCCTTCTATATCTTACAAGCCATGCTGCTTGAAATCTGGCAACACAGGAGGTAGTCCTATCTGTGGTGGTCTGTGGGAAGCATTTGAATACGTTTTTATTGCAGATAATTTTCTTCATCACAAATACTGACTTTATTTAGGCCAAATCAGTAGGCCTATATTACATAGCCTATACTTGTGATGTGCATAATAACGTAACGTGCGGTGACTGAAGGAATTCGTAGTTTCCAGTGTCTCCTCATTATACGTTATGATGTCGCGTTTTTTCTTATTTTATTGGTAATAACCTCACTTAACCTGTTAGGCCTACGAGCTCTGTTATTTGACCCACAACAGATTCATATTTTATTAAGCTGCTACACTTCTCTGGGTCATTTTGTACCACCACTGGGCTAGTTGTCCCAGGTTTAATATAACCTAGAATACTGATATCTCTTTTCTTGTCATATGCACTTTGTGGAAGACTACGCACATGACTGTCACTGAAAAGAATAACTTTGCCTAATTCCTTGGGAACACTCAGCTTTCCGTTATTTGCTGTCAAGTCATTCATTCGTTCATCCTCCGGTGGTGAACTGTGTTGATTCTCCAGCACTTTTGAGGTTAAGGTTTGAATCCCGTTCATTACCTTCACCAAACTGTAGGAAAACGCTGGTAGTAATATTGGGAGGATAGGAGATTGCATATACTACGATTTGGCGTCTGCCACATTAAGATGAATTAGGCCTACTGTGAGCAGCTTGATAAAAGTTCATACCAGTAAAAGTGACTCTATTTCTCTTCAATTCTTCTTTAATACCAGCCAATTCTTCCTTAAGAACACTAATATCATACCGTACCTCACTCTGGTATTCGTTTATAGCTGATGAACACGAAATTCTTCTGTGAAAAACTGTTCTCTGGTGTACTCAATTAGAGGTGACGGTTTATATAAATCTCTCATTATGTACACGGTTTTTACCTTCCCTATGCTCTTCAGGTGTATCCAGATGTTCTCTAAACAATAGGCGATGACTGGGATTACTTTAAGCTGAAATATGCTTAATTTTTCGATGATTCTGATGGAGTTCATTGCTTTATTTACAACATGTTCATAGCGACAGGACTACCGATGCGATGTTGCCAGATTTTACAGCATGGCTTGTAAGAAATAAAGAAGGCAGTGAATTGGGCCTATAGACGACCCACCGTGACTGGAAGACGTGCAGAGAGAGAGAGAGAGAGAGCGAAACTAGCGGCCATGGAAGAAACTAACACAAACCAACAGAAAATTTCTCCATTGAAATGACTTTGTAGCAGAGTAACCGCGATATATTCGAGCGTTTGGAAACCACGGTAATGTAGCAATGGTGCACAGGTTTTCTTAGAATACCCCGGTTTCGAAACAGCTGAGAAAACCGGAGAATGGTGCACTCGGGCATGAACAAACTTGTAGTCGTCAAATTACGATCAGTGATAGTTTTCAGACCGCGAAGAAATTAAAAACTGATAAAGAACAGTTTGTAGTTGACACAACAAGAGCATTCATACAAGTCTGAAGAAATTAGACAGTCTTGGAATAAGATCGTGGATGAATACGTACATAAAAAGGTAAGATAAGATTTCGACATTTAGACCCTGTTATTGCCGGTATACTTTAACTATAGCTATTTTAAAATAAAATGATATCGGTACTCATGTTTTTCATGTCTGGTGCTATTGTTGCAGGTGCTGGTGATCTTCCTCAAGCCAATACTTGTCGAAGAAATTATGACCCTGTTGTGAAGGCAGAGTATGAGGAACAGGTGAAAGAAGCAATGCGGGACAGAAAATTGTTTATTCACTGTGATGAAACTACCACTCGGAAAGGAGAAGCTGTGTTTGTGGTTTTATTCGGTGTGCTTCCAACAGATGTTCTGAGCCCAAAGCTGTATGTGGGGTCAGTAACCATTTTGCAAAATGCTGACTCAGTAGAGTGTTGTCAAGCAATTAACAGTGCAATTATTAAGTATGCCTTACAGTTCGCTGATGTCGTAGGCATATCTTCTGATAGTGCTCGGTATATGACGAAATGCGTTCGCACCTTAAAGGGGTTGATTTCAAATGAGCTGGTTCATGTACAATGTTGGGCCCACAAATTAGAACTTACAGCCAAGCTTGTGCCTCTTCATCTCACCAGTTTGAATAGGTGTGTAACAATGAGGAAGAAAGCCTTTCAGAACACACGGAAGCGCAAGCACAGGTATGCCAAATTTCTTCAGAACAAGTACCAAAGAGGAGAACAGGCAGCTAAACTTTTCCCTATGCCTGTACTGAACCGCTGGGGTTCTTGGTTGGAATCTGGTCTGTACATACAGGAGTACCTCCCTGATCTTGTTGGTTATTTCAAAGACCTGGATGATTCCAGCGAAGCTGTGAAATATTTTAATGAACTAACCAATAATGACCAGAAATCTATATTGTGTGAAGGCACCTATGCCAAGGAACACTGGACCTCAGTGTCTAATCTTGTTACCGTACTTGAAGGATCACATTATCCAACAGCTCACAAGCTTACTTCTAAACTTGAAGCATTGGTTGGACAGCTAGCCTTAGAAGAAAAGTTTATTCTAGGGGAGGAAACTACAGCAGCACTGAATCAACTTTCAGTGGACAGGAAGTCGAAGGAAGAAGACCTTGCAGAGAAAAGCAAAAGAAAACTGCAGAACATGATGAAGGAAGATCCTGCTGGTAACATGTTCCAAGGAATTGCAAACCTCTTCTACTTTCCAAGCGCGCTGTGCAGTGAAATAAATGAAGGCCTTATGGAAAATAAGAAGAAAATACCCATTCTCGGCAGTATGTCCAAGAACACCTTTATGCAAGGTTTTGTTGCCTTCAAGAATCAAGTTAAAGGAAGCAGCGGTAAGGGAAGTGAAGATTGTGATGTCACACACACATGGACCACATGGAATTTGTAGTGAAGTGTTTGCAGGCAGTGTGGTTGCCCACTTCTAATATGGACAGCGAGAAGGGCTTTTCTGCATATACCAAAGTTTGAAATTATGCTACAAGTGTATTTTGGTAACGCATAGACCTAACTTAAAATCTGTGTGTAAAGTGAAATTTGGGGGGGGGGGTGTTAGTTCATGTAAATAAAGAAGCAAAGTTTATCATTGCGCAATGTTCCCAATGTAGTATAAAGTAATGTATTTCACGAAATACCCACCGACATAGAAGGAAGTTAACACCGAAATCAGTCATTTTATTTCACCAATAAATCAGGGCCCTACAAATTACCTATTGACAAAAAATCTATGTATCACACGTATCAAAAAAAGCAAGAACAAGTTTTCAGGGTTGTCCATTCTGTAGATCTACCATCCATTCTTTCGGAATTACAGGAACAGGGACATAAGGTTCGCAATATTTACAATATTCGACACAGTTTCCAAGGAGCCATTGCCTCTATTTTATGTTGACGTAGAACCCCAGGCTAATAATAAAGATATCTAGAAAAATTAAAAAAAAAATACATTTCAACCACCATATAAAAATAAGGACTTAGTCCAATGTATGCGATGCCCGATGTAGAAACCGGAAGAGATTCCTAGATGTGTGTAGATTACCATTTATCTGAAGCATGTCGGAAGGATCGTTCTACTCCGGCAACATATTAAGTGGCCCAGCCAACTACAAAGGATGCGCTATTTATCAGGATATTATAAGTAGGATATATATCCGACTACCTCGAGACCAGTAACTTCACCTTCATTCAGTCAACCAAAGCCAAATGCTGCAGATTTTCCGCCATTGCACTCTTTCTCCTATAATTATGCCCAAGCAGTCAAACATAATGAAACTAATATATCAGCCATTATTCAACAATCATTCTCCAAATTTGAAAATTTACTCAAACAAGCTGAACAAATAGGATCAATACTTAATCTGCTTTCTGTCACTGTATCCTAAATCAAATAATTATGGCGTGGATATGTAAAATAGCTCTTTGGAATGCAAATATATTACTTCGACATCGACAAGAAATAATATTGTTCCTACATGTTAACAGCATAAACATAATGTTAATTTCGGAATCACATTTTACTGATGAAAGCTACTTAAATATACCAGGTTATATTGTTTATAATACGTAGCATCCGGTGGAACTGCCCATGGTGGGACAGCAGTCATTGTCCGCAATAAAATTAAACATTATTGCCTACCTAATTATACGACAGAGCATATACAAACTACTTCTGTTATGCTAACAAACTGCATGGGGTCAATTGGCACTTATGGCTATTTACTGCCCACCTAAGCATAAGATAACACTGCAAGATTTTCTACATTTATTAAATCTATAGGAACGATATTCATAGTGGGTGGAGACTAGAACGCAAAACACCAATATTGGGGTTTTCGTCTTAATGCAACAAAACACAAAACCATATGAATCACCAATTCCCTTTGAATACTAGGAAAAATGAACTAAGATTTTTAAAAATTAAAACAAAGTCATTTTCTCCGGGTTTCCGTGGTTTTCGGAGTTTTCTGGGGATTTGCTGTAATTGATAAGGGGCAAACAACTGAAACCTTAATCTGGATGGCAATACCAACAAAAAAAAGTATTACTTAGAAATTCCTGTTGAATATTAGAAGAAAAGAACAGAGATTACAAAATAAAACATTGTCATTTTCTCCGTATATACGTGGTTTTCTGGTTTTTCCGGGGATATGTTGTAATTGGTAAGAGGCAAACAACTGAAACCTTAAACTAGATGGCAATACCAACAAAAAAATCTGTGAGTCACAAATTCCCTGGGCATATTAGGAGCAAAGAACAAAGAAAAATTAAAACAAACTCATTTTCTCCGTATTTTCGTAGTTTTCCAGGTTTCCGGGTAAATGCTGTAATTGATAATGCACAAACAACTAAAGACTTAAACTAGATGGCAATACCAAGAAAAAAAAATATGTGAGTCAGAAATTCCCTGGGTATATTAGGAGCAAAGAACAAAGACAAATTAAAAATAATTTTCTTCTGATTTCCGTAGTTTTCCGGGGTTTCCGGGGTTTCCGGGTAAATGCTGTAATTGATAAGGGGCAAACAATTAAAAACTGAAACTAGATGGCAATACCAACAAAAAAATATATGAGTCGGAAATTCCCACGGGGGGGGAGGGGGGGTATACAGTAGCCTACGCTCTATATCCTGATCCTTGTTCAGCAGAAGCAGCCGTGACTCAGAATTGTCTAAATACTGAAATGTCGCCACCAAAGCTGAAAATTTAAGTAAAAGATACAAATACCATAACGTCAACAAGAGTTAAACTAAACCACGCAGATAGTCATTTAAATGTACGCTACAATAAAATCTAAATAAATAATATAATATTTCGTTATTTGTTTTCATTGAAGTCTGCACAGCTTACAATTTACATATAGCACTGAGTAGCAGCGTAAGAAGTAATGGACGCCATTATGCAAATCGAAGGATCGGGAAGAAATAAAAAGAAAGTAGAAACCAACCTGTGATGTCAAAACACAGAATATTTTGACGTTCATGAAGATAGTGAAGGTGTTGAGATTATAGCAGATGAAGTTGGAAACTTAGTGGAATCTCTGTTTTCCGACCTTCAGTCAACCGACTTTCCGTATTATCCGAATTTTTTCTTTATTGTACTTTGATGGGAATTTATAATGTTACGCTGTAATAGACGCTGTAAGAACCAAGCACTAGAACAGAGCAAAAAGCAAAATATATGACACTGGGAAGGATTAAGTGCATTGGAGATAGCGCTAACCTTGTGGAACGGTCGAAGGCGAGAGCTAAGGACTTTTAATATTCCGGCGTTTTATTACATATTTCTTTCTTTTTCTGCATTGACCCACCTCCCCACCAAAGATCCATTTTACCTTGGAGTTGCTTTATCCTTACGATGCACTCTCTGAATCCCTTGAAGCTTGCTTCAAGGTGCTTCGACCACCAGATGCAGAAGAGACTCCTCGGCTCTTATGAAGCACTGGTGTTCGTGGAAACATGTCTACTAACCCACCCTGGGTGATACTTAAGGAGCATTCAAATACCGAACGGCATATCAGACAATTTCGAACGGGATTAACGTCAGGAATAAAACAATTCATACAAAGAAAGCATTCATATACCTTCATGCACGATCGTGCAAAACTTTAATGGCCCTTCGTGCACCAGAAAAGTGCCGTTCTGAGTTCTCGAGAGAGAATTCTTTCCGACAACTCCGAAGGGTTTAATCCCTTAAACCTTTTGTCCAAATGTCAAACAGGTAGTCGGCTTCCTCTCTTGTCACACAGCACAAAAGAAAATAATTTTCCCTATTGTCAATCACCAGTAAATAGCATTAAATAATAGCTCTCAATGACAATAGGCTACATTGGCAGGGAGGCATATATCTTGTGCAGTTCAAAACAGATGCTTCTCTACAAGTGTGAAAAGTTTTATAAACTAGTTAACGCTATATAGGTTACCAGTATATTTAAAAGTAAGGACAATGTACATCATATTTTGCTGAGTGATATAATATACACTTACAAAGTAAACTTCGGTACAAAAGCTATTATATGTGTCATGAGTTCATGGCGCTTTGCTCAGTTCTAATAAGCACAGTCTTCATAATTATTAACATATTACTTTCTGAAAATTACAAAAAGCCAACAACATCTCACTACATGAAGCATCACTTGAGTGGGATGTCCTTCTCAATTGGAAATAACCTACTTGTACACTGCTGTTCTTTCGAATGAACTGAACAAAATTTTACACTGCATCACTACAATAAAAAATTTAGGCATACATAGAGGTGACTCCCATCAGTGTTCATTAAGCTTATTGTTGGTGCATATTATGTTGACCACTTTTTAATGCAGATCACAGAGTTTGAAAATTATAATTCCAAATCTGAAACAAGATAGAGAACAATAATTAATATTATGCGCAATTATGCAAACATAACCTCAAACATGCTTATTGCATTATAAGATTTTGTATTTAGTTTTTATATTGATAAAAACATATTAACAAATACTAATAATAACTGTTCATTAATGGATATATACTGTATCTTCTCTGTTATCACGCAAATATAGCGATTGACACCATCACAAAGTCGCCCTATTAGGATATAGGCCGCCATTGTAACACAAATATGTCAATATTTCTGCAAATTTTGCTATATTTAAATACTTTCGAGTTGTTGTTGAGCTCACCGAGGGGTAGCAAACCGTCGGTGGGACACCAACGTATTCAGCAATATATTGGTGTGACTTCAAGATCGATTCTTGACACCAATAGTTACAGAATCGCTTTTTCTAGTAACATTGGTGTAATCGTAGTTGAGATTGTTGGTGGAGTTACAGAATACGTTTCCAGAGATGACACCATTGGCTTGATTCAGAGTCCAACCACGAGCGGGAAATTGCACTTGTAAATGACAGTTTATAAACTTCATTGAGCCAAGTTTTCTTCGGAAGTCCACTGGTGTCTAAAACTTCGGTTCAGCATTATCCGACATTTACCCTTATCCGATCCCTTCCTGGTCAATTTTAGGTCGGATAGTCGAGGCTGTATCTTGTACAGAATAAACTAGTAACATTAGAGTGATACAAGAACTGATACACAGAAACAGACAGCATCCACTAATTCCAAAAGGGCAAGTGAAAAGAGCAAGTGTCAATATTCTAATGATATTGGAGAATGGCCAAATATTCTGGATTACATTTATCAAATATCCAAGGGAAGTCTTACAGTGTCAACATGCTGCATGACATGAAAACAGTGTGTCCATAAACCTACAAACATACAACATGCAAGAAATTGGTTATGCTATTCAGAAAGCATAGGAAGCCTAATCTGTTTTCTTTGCAAGGTTCACTGTGTTCAGAATGTTGATAATTTTTTGCAAAGAGGGATTTAATAAATGGAAATATACAAGCGAACTATTATGTTTCCATGAAGATAGTTCCTCACATAAACAAACTTTAAGTATTTCACTGTTGATGTACAAGAGCACCGATGAAAGTGCAGATTACCAGCTTGTGGAAGAAACTGGGACTTAATAAAGTATTGAAGAGCGTATCGAAGGTGTGAAATTTCTAATCGAATGAGGGTTTTTTTTTTTCGTTATGAAATTGTTGACACTTCTTCCAATGGAAATGTTTCGGATTGTTACGATTACTGCCCAAGTTTGACTGTTTTCTAACAGAGCATATAACCCCTCATGTGAACAAAGAAAAGTGTCAATAAATCATATCTCTGAGGAATTCGTCAGTCTGATTATGTTAGTGCTATTGTCTTAGGGATTACAATTACAGTTGCAATTCCAATATCGACTACTTTATGAAATACGAAAGCCGGTAGAGTGTGAGGAAAGTAGTGTATTCCAGAGCAATTAAGCTTAGTCCCATACTATAACTGCAGACACAGAGAAGTGACAAGTGAGGCTCTAAAACCCTTTCCAAGGAAGGACAAGCTTTCATTTCAATTTTCGCCTAGTCCATTTTTTTATTCTTTTTAACAATAGAAATTGCTATATATTTTTCATGTTCCTTGTGTAAGCTGTTTTCGCATTTACTGAGGTTATATTATTGTGTTTTTACTCTTACAACTTTTTTGTTCGAATTTGACTGTCTGAGGACCGCATGGAACCTAAGGCTTTCTGGTTAATCTCTTCTTCTCTTCCCAGAACCCCTTCATTACAACCACTTTATATTTCAAAGAACCACTAGAACAACTCCATTTTCAAACTTGTACACTAACTGCTTTTTACCAAGGCCTAAAACGTTTATTTGAAACTTCTTTCGTATAATTTCTCTAAGCTAGCAAACTCTGGCTGCCTTGATTCGCTGAGACAATTGAATGCTTGTTGGTATGTGAGGAGAGAAAATCACATTGGCCTTACTTCGGGAAGAGAGAGTGCTGTTGGTGTTTTAAGACAGACTTTTTTCTAAGCCAGATTGGCATATAATTTTTCAAATAATATTTTTAAAAAATCAAAGACATCTCGAGCGAACAATGTTTCAGGTTTTCAAAACACTTTGTCTTAAAGTTAATAATCTACTTAAAATGTATTTACATAATTTTATCTACTTCATAATCAGTGACTGTTCACTTTAAATTATATCCCGAAGTATTATACGAGGGGTATTCCGAAAGTAAGTTTCGTCAATGTATGGCAGGAGCGGCGTGTTCACCAGGGGAACCAAACAAACGCCAGACGAATCCCCACCCGTGGCTGGTTCCACGACGGAAGTGGCGTCAGCGGAGGAGGCATGACGCAGGCGCACTGCGCCGCAGAAGAGCGAGTCGCAGCAGACTGGCGTGCCCGCGGGTATTAGTGTACCGCTCAAGATGGCACGAGAGATTTGGCGCCACTGCCATGTACCGCTATCTCCCCTCTTTCAAACGAGCCATTGCTGCAGCCGCTGAACCTTTTATTGTCCGAGATAGAGCTGTTTGAAATTGATCTCCCGATTTCCGTCCCCGCAAAGTGCGGCCTCCACGAACCCATCTCGCACAAACCTTATGGAACATCAATTTGTCACTCAAAATGGTCTGTATGGAACCTTTAGTAATGTCAGGAAGCTGAGGTGGAGCAGGCTGTGCGCCAATTCCTTGCATCGCAGGGCACCGAGTTTTACCACAGTGGGTTCTTCAAACTGATCGCACGCTACGACAAATGTCTGAATGTCGCTGGCGACTATGTCGAAAAATAGTGCACGGTGTATAGGTCATGCTGCCATGCTGTATTGCTTTTGGGTCAATAAAGTGTCCGTGTGACAAACTGACGAAACTTACTTTCGGAATACCCCTCGTATATTCACTATACTACATAAGTTGAAAAAAGACGTGTGCGTTTCAAGAGAGTATAAAATCTGAACTGCTCATAAAATCTCAGGAGGTTGGAATTTGATAGAATGTTCTTCCTTAGTTATTTAGCCATATAATACATTTTAAATATGTGGAATAAATTTTAGAAAATCGATTTTTGACCGTCTAAGTAGGACAAATACTCCACAGTGCATCTACCATATTGTCATCCAGTCACTTTATATAAATTCCGCTTCCAGCATCAATTAATTGCAGGTTATTCATCGATCTTCGGTAACACTACATAGTCTTTCGTAAATTTCAAATTATATGTTCTTTTAGATTGCCAATGTAACATATCGTTCTCTGGGATAAGCATATTAATTTTGAAGTGCAAATTGTTTTCGTTTCTTTTAACAAAATTATATACTGTGAGCTTCACTAAAGCTCCAGCTTTGAACAGCACGGCCTGCATGATGCGATGATTGGATTGCGGCTCAAGGGCTGAGCCCTTACGGGCTCTCGCACGTAGGCCGCTTGGGTTGGCCCATTGTGTACCCCTAGGAGACTGAATTATGTGCATGCCCTAAGGCCCTCCAGTCAACAGACTCCACCACGAGCCCCCACGGAGCTCCTCTACATCCAAAAAAGGACCAGGTATCATTCAAAGTGCACCGCATCCCTTGGTTCCTCCTCCACAAGAGCCCCATGGGCTACACCCTTACGTGCGCCACGTATCCTGGGTCTCTCTAATCAAAAGCCCCAGAGGCACGATACACCACCAGCAACTCTCGGACCACAAGCAACGGGCGAGACGAGGAGGCCCGTAGCAGAGTCTGCAGCAGGAGCTGGCCCGAAAACCAGTAAAGGGGAACGAGATGGTAATGAGGGGGAAACTAGGTTGAAGTGGAGAGTGTTGGTGGAATGAATGAATGGGGGAAACGGGAGGATCCCCGAGAAAAAACCCAAAGTCACGGCTTCGTCCACCACGAATGACACGCCCACCTTGGGATATGAACCCGGGACCGCTTGCATGCCATGCCCACGCACTAAGCATGAGTAACCGTGACGGTATGAATGGATGATGCATTGCATCCCACCCGAGTACAACGTTTCAAAAGTCATCTCAGCCCGAGCTCGGCCCATGTTCATCTCCAATGATGATTTTTAGAAGCGCGTGAACTCTGATCCGTTCAGCATCGATTTGGAAGGCCTTGGTTTTTATAACGAAAAAATAACAAACAATTCAATAGTGTAATGTACTGTATGAATGTATTCGTGGTTCTAAATATCTTTATTTCATTACTCAGACATATATTATGCGTCATCACACATGTTTGTTCACCTGCATAAACATATCACATGGGAACTGCGCAATTCTCTTCCGGTAGAATAATAAAACAGAATAATTCCAAATACACAATTGGGCAAGTGTCTTTCGTTATTAGGTTTTAAATCAATTTTATTTCGCTATTTTCGCTCAATTTTCTATTTTTAATTTACAGAATACTGGCAATAGAATTTTAGGCTACTTAGAGTCATTAACATAATGCAATCCAGCTTGAGCATCGCATTCTTCCAAATGAAAAATTACTGCATGTTATTATTTGTTATTTTTTGTCACAAATGGTACAAAGTGGCTTACATCCATTAACAAATAATAATCTGAAATGATAATTCTTTCACACTGGCCGTGTGTAGGCTAAGATGGACACGTGAAGTCAGAATGAAAGATTCAATGCATTGAATTTTTCATTCTGACTTCACGTGTCCAAATAAATCTGAGTTTGTTTGTATTTCTAAGAGGATACTCTGGTTTTAAAAAGTAATAATTTTAATATTTAAAAAACACACCATCATATATACTTTCATTATTGTCGAAGATAATGAATGGTTCCGCTCCGTTATATGTTGCTTCAAAAACATTTTCATATGTAAATTGCGTTTTTTCCATTACAATACCACAATAGTGCATTGTTATATTTTTTGTGAAACTTCTTTCAAATTATGTGGTACCCTAGTAAGTTGTATTGTGTTTTCTGATATTTGAGAAAACTGTGTCAAATCTTTAAAATCAATTTCCCATAATGAGCTTCTATATCACTTCTTGATACATTTCTTTTGGTAAATATTATCCAATTTTAAATAGTTAAAAAAAAGTTTTTTTTAAATACTATTGTCAGTCGAGCTTGGTTAATTCGAACCTGAAGGCACAATCTAAAATCTAACAAATTACTAACTATTTTGAATCACATACGATTTTTAAAATTGCATTAAAATCGTTGCGTTGACCGGACGAAAGGTCAAATTATTCAAGATCTTGAATTTAAAACATTCTAATTAATCAAGTTGTGCAGTAGCTTATTATCAGGGCCCGGATTCTGATGACCTAAAATTGTTTGAAAAATGACCTATAAAATGACCCTAAATTTTAAAGAAAATGACTTAATAATTATAAAAAATCACACTGATATTTAATTTTAAAAAAAATATTATTGAACACACAAAGTTATAGACTAGTTTGTACATAATTATAAAAACTGGAAATAACTGTAATATTGTGAATGTTCTTTTCTCACGGAAATTTATACTGGCACTGAGGCACATCCTTTTATGGTCTGCCGGATTATATTGTTGTTTATCTAATCTAATAACAATAGTAATATAATACAAAATTTTGGCGTTTCTTTGATTCTCACTTCCGACGGAGACATGTCAACACTTCAACGCCGAATTTTTCCTTCTTGCATTAAACAAACAACACTTCAAAGACAGCACCGCTAGCGACGAAAAAAAGTTAATACACTCAATGTAATTTAGTGAAAATGACTAAATAAGGAAGAAAATGACACGAAAATGACAAAATAATGACCTGAAATTTAAATAAATGCCCTAAAAACAAAAAATTGCATAAAATGACAAAAAATGACCTAATAAAAATGCATTTCTATAATCTAGAGGCCATGATTAGGATTTATCCACAAGTTGGCAATGTCTATGCAGCATCAATAAAAAGATGACATGTCATTAGAATCCGGGCCCTGCTTATTATTATTATTATCATCTTCAAATTAAAGTAATTTTAAATTAGTAACTTTAAAAATAATTCTCTTCTTCGTTTATCTATACATGGCGATTTACCTGCAAACATTGTAAAACGTAGTTGTAATTAAAGTATATAAGGTATTTTTAATATAGTTTACAATACATCGGAAAAATATATATCCTGAGATAATTAACCAATGATTTTCAAGCTCTGTATAGTAATCTATCATTTCTGATCACTATAACTAAGCCGCAAATATTTTGTTGAAATTATGCACTGGGAAAACATAAATAAATTATTCAGAGTGCCACCTTAAAATGACAAAGCTTAAGTTTTCAAATATTCGAATTGGAAATATGTTACAATATAACACGGTAACTATGAAAAAAGCCACTATAAACCGAAAAATGTTATAAATTAATCATGATATCAGTTCATATAATTTAATTTCATTTATTTCACTAATTTTAATTCTCAGATTAAAACTAGGAATGCTTAGCCGTAATCGTGTAAGAAGCACGTTTTAAAGTCTGCAATTCCAGATTCGTAAGAAGTTCGGGCATATTCATTATGAAAACGTATTTACCTATAAGAGCAATTGTAAGAACTAAAATTAGTAAAGCTACAGTTATTATACTTACAGATATCAGCTATAAAAGCAGTTTTCAAATTCACAGCATGTAACAAAACTTAAGTTCCGACTGTGTCCGTTTAGTAACAAAAATATAACTAATAATTTAAGAAATCAACATTAGCGTATCCCTTCTTTCAAACCATAGTAAGTTATCACTTCCCAAGGTATCTTAGACATTGAGAAATGTAAGTCATCATGGATCATGGACATTGATGAATGCTCAAGTCCAGTTTCCGCCATGTCAGTGAACTGTTCTGATAACAAAATGTTTGCTCAGGTGAGAGGGTATGTATATAAACTCAGCTCAAAGCAGAAGTAGTTTCACCTGCACCATGGAACTCAAACTCACGAGCATCGTCTTAGTGGCACTCCTGTTTTTCCAGGTCCGTTACAGTATGGTGTCTTGTATGTCGGTAGGTCCTTTCCTTCGGAAAAGCTTTTTTTTTTTTTTTTAAATTTTGTTAAATTTTTTTATATATATATTTTTTAATGTTTAGTCGCAATAGAAAGACAGTGCCTTTTTATTCTTAGGGAATATACCGGGAGATCCGGATATTACCGATAAATTCACGAACAAATAAGTTGATAATATTCGTTGTGACTATTTAGCGAATATTTACAAAATTTAGCATGTAATGAATAATATAAAATCACAAGAATTAATAAAACTATGCTAGTTCTGTAATTGTAAGCGAAAGAACTTATGACGAAATAATCGACATATCGATCGCCGTGACATCGTCGACAGTCGCGCGTCTTTTTAACGTTTTTTTGTTCACCAGCTGGTTAGATTAACCTTATTGCTAAAGTAATATCGTCTTATTGTTATTGTGTTCATTATTATACGAGATATAAATAATTATATGCTATTTTCATTTTTTGTTTTGTTCATATGCAGCTTACATATTATACCCAATCGCTGTGTTTAATGATTAATTACTTTTTATCAAAGAATCTACAGGTATGAAGATGTTTCAGTGTTAAGTGTTCGTGAAAAAATTGCACGTAGGTGCGATAAAGTGAAAGTTATAAAAATAAAACGATAAAATTATGATGAAAGACACTTGCGATTGGTTGAAATTCCACATATTCTCACTGGATCGGTCACTGATTCAGATAATCGCAGCTAAGTAGCCACAGTAATGTGTTTCGAAACAGTATTCTTTATCACAATTAATTTAATTGATTCATAATTTTTTCACTGGTGGATTTTGAAGTCATATGCTTATTCACATTGTGATGTCAATAATTTATGTCTGTTTATGTGATCTGGTATGTTTGTTTCCTTGTTTTTTGTTTGTGTTGGTTTATTTTTAATTTTTGTTTTTCCCGTTTCTTGTTTCTTGTTCCTTAAGATTTTAGGCCTCTTTATTTTTTGCTTTTAAAGCGCGTTGCATTATAAAGGAGTAAATAAATTATTTCTGGGTCCAAGAAATCAGAATTTGACTTGCATGTCCAACATTTAGAAACAATATATACCAGGCGTAAGCTCAGCCTGGTTCGCGAGCAGCATGCTAGTCGTTTTGCCTCTTCTATGCCTCTTTTGAAATTCCCTAAACAAGATTATGAATTGAAGGGCTTGGGGAGATGAAGACTCAGAGGCAAGATGTTGTGACAATTATTCTTAAAATTCGCATTAATAATTTTAAATGGTGGAGTTTTGTGTTGAATGTTTTATAATAAATTCGATTTAATTTCGCGCTATTGTGCGGGCAGATCTAATGAGTAATGTTACTGAAATGAAAATGTACAGTAAGTAACATTAATGTTGAAGCCCCGTATTTCCTAATCCAAACCCTGTATTTAAAATCAATATCATCATGGAAAGAATCAAATATCACGTATCAGACATCGTCAAACTGCAACATACACAAGCTGAGACATTTTCATTCTTTGATTCTTTCATTCTTCTGTTCGATTTTGTTCAACGTGGGAGGTAGCACTAATTTCACCACGCCTTCCCATTTTTATTCACAAATTGTTTTTGTTACTAAAAGAAGATTCGCTGGTCAGTCGTATTGGTGGTAAACCCACCTTTTATTTCACCAAACCAGCAGGTAGAAATCCCTTGTAAGTTATTCTCACAAAAGGCACAGCATGCAAAGTGAAGCTGCGTTCAAACAGCGAACAGCATGTCAGAAGGAATTTCGAAAAGGATTAGTGTCAAGAATAAACTCAATTTATTCAAAAAATGTGTTCAAATAACGATCGTCCACGAGTTTTATGGCCCAACAGGACCAAAAACTGCTGTTGGGGAGTTCTCGAAAGAGTATTCTTTTATATTAGTCGTAAGTCACACTTATCTCGTTTTGAAAAATTAAAGTTGGATGAATTCTTAATAAATATTCAAAGAAAACTGTTGTCATTCTTTATATAAAATGATACTTCATTATGTAATTTGCAAACAAAGATCATATTTTAAAACTTCTTGTGCAGTTTTATAGAAATTATAACATTAATTTCTCGAAAAAGTAAAGGTGACTAGATCTCTCCATGCCCTTCGATTATTGTATGTTCTTTTATTTCTCTTATTGTGACAAGAAAACTTGGAAACATAGACTAACAATTCATTTCACGAAGAACCGAAAATATTAAAACCAATAAATTTTGGAAACGGCTGTTCTAAAACTCTTCAAAACTTAAAGAAACAAAACCGCTATGTAGTTTATATATGAAGCTTTCAAGTATGCTATTTAAACCTGAATCATGATGTACGATCTTCGATACCAATACTCACTCTTTAATATTACCATTATTATGGTTTTATTCGTACTATAACACTGCAAAATAAGTGAGGATCTCTTCAAAGAAGTTCGTCTTGTAGATTACGGCAGACACATGTCAGACAGATGGCTACCCGCGATATTTAAAAACAAGATTTCTAATTTTTAAAAGGTAACTGGCGTTAATAACTACAATGATTTTGAAAATATGGAGAGACCGGGTTCAATTTGGGGCAGGAATTATTTGTATTCTATACATTGTGAAAATCACAGAATTAGGCAGAATGTTATTTTCATTTGTTTCCAGGTGCAAGGTGGTGTGGGCATAGAGAATATTAGCCTCCCCGTGTTCAACATCTTTGACCCTGCAACCTCCTGGAAAAGTATCCAACAATTCATTGAAAATTTGAACCTTCTGTCAGCCAATGCGACTGCATTTGCAACACAAGCAAAAAACGAAGTACAACAGTTGGCGGAATCTACCATCAATAAGACAAAGATTGATGTCAATAACTTGGTACAGGCATTGAAAAAGAATTCCTTTGATAGCAATCCTATAGCTCATACAGTTAAGGGCTTTAAATGTGTAGATCAAGGTTTAAAATCTGCCACATCTGCTGGGAATTTGGCAGGTAAGTTGAGTTACAGAAACGCGTTTAAAAATATATTTAAATAGTTGCTAAACTTAATAAAAAGAACCTTGTATGAGTTATTTGGCCTTAAATTCATAC
This sequence comes from Ectobius pallidus, assembly GCA_964059195.1. Lineage (NCBI taxonomy): Eukaryota > Metazoa > Arthropoda > Insecta > Blattodea > Ectobiidae > Ectobius > Ectobius pallidus. Next base: position 168,334,826 of record CAXKWD010000003.1, on the reverse strand, counting down.
AGAAAATAAATCAATAAGGGAATTCGAAGGGCTTATTTCAAAAATATTAAATAAATGTTCACTGGTAGAACTGGGTTCATGAGGCTAGTAGAATAGAAATCAATTGACTAGGATTCTTAACTCATTACGATATTAGACAAACTTCTTTCAAAATAGTACAACCCAGTGGCGATTATTCCATATAGGATGTGAGGATCATCCTACACTTCATAATTGATCTACATAAATGTTTACTAGCATTCATTGTCAAAATTAAAATAGTAAAGTGACAAAACGGCGTTATTGTAGAGCACTCGGGAAGGAAGTTAGCAGTTCTGTTTTGAGCAGGTTGGTATTTGCGAGGATGTCCTCAGTGTTGATGTTACGTAGCCCATGCCGTTGTTAAAGCTCTTGGGCATGTGAAGGGGCAGGCAGGGAAGAGGAAAGGTGGTGAGAAGCCAGTTTCATATGGAGGAAGTTGAGGACGTCTTACGTTCCTTCCTCTCATGTGTTGTGTGGTTCCTCACGTTTGAAAGCTTGTTTTCTAAAGAAGGAGTGATCATATTTTTATTAATATTTATTTATTTCATTTCTTGGTATATATTATAGGCCTAGCTATTATTAATCTTTACAGTGCTGTTTATGTTTCAATATAAGTATTCCTGGAGCAATACATGTTTCACTAGTGAATTATAAGTTTGATATCAACTACGAAAATTATAGCGGAATATCTGATTTCCGTAAATGACAGTTTTCATACGTGGTTAAATATTTTCATATTTTAAAGCATTATATAAAGCATTATTGTATTAAATTTACATCTCAGCCTTTATGCATTTTTTACGACGACGCATATGTACGTCCATAACAGTGAATAGGATCGCGTTCTCCACACCATCCTACACAACCAAAAAACCAGGAGTCGCCACTGGTACAACCGTTATTTTTTCCTTGACTAAAGGAACTCACATAAAGAAAGGTTAAGCTAGTATTATTGCTTTCTCTATCCATACTGTAGGTTCTATAGGTAAAAAAGTATAAACTCCATAGCTGCATAAAGCAGGTGAGTCCATTTCTTGGTGCAATTTAGTTGTGGTATAGCATTTTGTTTTACTATACGCGTGTTTTGGTGCAAAAAGAGGGTTACCATACGTCCTCGATTGCCCCGGATTGTTACACGATTTTACATCGCGTCCGGGGGACCGGGCTCAAATTTAGAAATCCACTATTGTCCTCGATTTTTCAAAAAGTATTACGTGGAAACAATCACTGAACTGAAAACTCTTCATTAATCCAAAAAGTGCGTGAGGTAATTCAGATAATTTAGTAATATGAGAACATCAAATCTCATGAAGATTGTTGAGTAGGCCTACATCTTATGTTTGTATGTTACAAGCGTAGAAAGGATATTTTCCCTTATGGAGTCCAGAAAGAGGAAGGATGTCAACACAAACTGTGAAGTCCCTTCTAACAATAAAATTTAATTGTGAATATAGTTGCAGTGACTTTTATGAACTGGTAAAAAATCATAAGGAAAACTGCCTCATCCAAAAAATATTCATCCAGAACCCGAAGCTGGACCATCATGTGAATAGTTTCCTCGTATGGTATGCCTACATCTTCCAACAGAAAATAATATAAATGAAGTGTCCTCGATGTAAATTTTTAAAATATGGTAACTCTAAGCCTAAATAGCATAAGTCCGTCACTTTCAAGTCTCTTGTTCCTTACATAAACAACTTCTGTTCACTTATGTGTGAACTGAGGAAGACTAATATTAATGTTACGTGTAATCACTACTATTAACAAGTTAATTTTTTTTAGTTGTCAAATACAAGTTAAGTTCACAACTCGTAATATGTTTAACTGATGTAATATGTACAGTATTCAGTGTTATAATCCCTTGTAAAATAATAATAATATTAATAATAATTTTATTAGAATGATTTTTCCTTCAATAATCCAATCTGGCAATAATGTGTCAATATAAATTAATACGACGCAGAATAGTAACAAAATGTATAATCTTGAACTTTTCTTGAAAGTATAATGTATAATCTTGAACTATATCTTGAAAGTAGCCCTATTAAGATGTTTCAAGCTGATTTAATTGGAGATTCCATTTAAGAGCAAAACTATATTTTCATTCTATTTTAAAATTCACTCTTTAGGACTAAAGTTGTTTATGTAGCTACCGATTCTACATTGTGTTCGATCCTGTAATTCGATGTCGAGTTTTCAGGTTTAATACCTGATCGTAATCGTGTCAATGTGTGTTTGTATGAAACTATATGTGTCTGTGAACAACATAGCTCGAGAAAGAAAAACTTTTATAAAACAAAATTTTAGATTATGGTTCATATCTTTGGGAGATGTACATTTGTACATGAGGTGACTCTAATAAGAATTAGAAGTTTTATTTGAGAAAAAACACAAAATCTATTCTTTTGACATTATTTTAATAAGCTAGTCATCGTTAGTACAAACTCAGGCTTTTTATTGCATGGCGAATACTCTTTGAGTTTGAGACAACTGAATGCGGCCTGTTATTCTTTATTAGAATTTTAAATAAGAAAATTAGCCTATATTGATCATATTTAGCGTAAAGAAAGTTATGAGAGTGTATCTTTTTTTTTCAGTGAAGGATGTGGTATCCTGTGTCACCGACCAGGTCAACTCTTTCCTCTCCCCAGCTCTGGATTTGATTAATGAAGGGAAGAATGGCTTACTCTTAGGTTATAACATCTACAAAAATCTTTCGGCATGTGGCTTAACGACGGATGTTCAAGTCTGGAATATTGGTCCGAAACTTGTCTGTGCATTTCAACAAATTGGTCCTGCTTTTACAGAGGTCAACACAATAATTTCCTCAACGGTGAAAGACGTTAAAGCCTTGCAAGAGAGTTTAACCAACACAAGAAACTCAATTGTGCGATGCCCCAGAGAGAGAACGGCTCAACTGATCGTTCAGTTTGGTGGCGTTGTCAGTGATTTTGGAAAATGTATTAATGCTATTTATGAGAATACTAATACTACAACTGTCTCTTCATAGTCTATACTTTTAAATGAATTAAATAAAATAATAATTCTCTGGAGATGATTGGTACTTACTTCCATCTTCTTCCCATACACCTCATTCAATCAATTACGGCATGGTCTTTACGTTATTTATGTTTCCTACTCCGTCCATCAATCCCCCCCCCCCCCAAAAAAAAAATCCTACCTTATAACTGTTTTAATGCTTGACCATTCTCAAATAACATACACATCAGGATAGAAACACTGATTTTAGTTTGCGGATCACCCAACTATTATCCACTTTCATTTTTAAATAGGAATATAGGAACTGATTCCAAAAGAAATAAGTTTAATATTCTTTATAGGCGCCGACTTCACAATATACTTGGGAGGGCATTAATTATGATATAGGATTGTTAGCGGTAAGCCAATAAACAAACAAAAATAAATATGCTAATAAATAAATAAATAAATAAATGAATAAATAAATAAATCTGAAGATGTTTACCTTAATTTTTTCTGGCAAACACGGTCCTCCTAAGTTCGTTCTTGTAATAAGAAGTCATCACAAAGAGCACTAAGGTGTTAAATATTCGGGGGGAGCTGAGGCTCCTACAGGTATTTTAGCCTATATTTTAGGGAGGAAGTACCTTGTCCTGCTAAAGTCCACCCATATTCATAGAGACTCTTCAAAAAGAAAACTTATTATACTGTGTTAGAACTTCGCTTTGGAGAATGAACAATTTTTCTTTACGATAATAAAAAGGAGGTAGAAATTCAGCCGTTGTTGATTTTTACTGGTGCAAGGGATTTTAAATTAGCTGCAGATCAGCTATTCAGCGTCGTATTATGTTGTTGATTTTCATATTATGATGCGATTTTTACATTGATCAAATAAAATTTTGTTATGGAAAGTCAGAATACCATTTTGGCCATTTTCTTACTATTTTCATACAAGTTTCCAGTACAACACTTGAAAAGTTAACGACATCGACTTTAGGAATTTATTTTAGGATTCCTATTATGAAACTTTGATTTAACTTTTTATTAGGAAGGATGTTCTTCCTACAGTCATCCCTTGGTTCAAGAGGTAGCGAGCCTCAGGTAACTTCAAGTCATACAGCCTACTCGGACAAAATCATCCGGATGAGATTTACTACTGAGGTCAGATAAAATTGTCGGCTTAACTTCTTTATGCTAAGAGTTTGCATTCATCTTCCGACAGCCATCATTATTTCCCGTAGGCAGATGTTAACAGTAAACACTCCATGTGGGTATTTAAATATGTGGTGTCTTATCGGATCCCATGATTGTGCTTACCCACAAATCCAAACGTCTGAGGAGAGAGAAATATATGATGTTTTGCTAATTGTATATATAAAATGAGTCAAGCTGTGTCTCATTAGAATTCCTAGGCATGAACTGGGATGTATAAAAGACTGAACTACATTCAGAGCAACTATCACAATGGCTTCTCTCATCTGTTTGGTGCTGTACTTATGCTCTGTAACGTACGGGCTCTCTCCACCGGGACCCGACTTTAAGGATATCTTGTCCATCTCCCAAGGTTCTATCGAGAAGCATTTATCAGATGTGGAACATGTTGCTGACAGTGCCCTCGTCATGGCTAAAAGTATTCTAGAGGATGCGAATTTTCAGACTAATCTAACAATTGTGGAATCACAAGGTCCATTGATGCAATTACTAGGTTCTTTATCCAAATCCATAATGCACGCTATTTCCGAGGCACAACACCTTGGGGCCAACGTGACACATTGCTTCATAGGCCAAGAGGAAGCTGCAAAGGCTATAGTAAGCAAAACAGGTGAGTGTGGTATAACCAGTCAACAGTTTATAAGTGTTGTCAGCTGACAGATTGAATTAGTAAGTATCATAATACATAAAATTAATCAATGAAAGTCTAATAAAAACTTCTATACACAGCTTCTACTGTAACGAGTTGTGTGTCTGCTGAGATGAGGAAGGCCGTTGAGCTATCTACTAAAATATTCACAGCTGCTTATTCTGCTAAGAACATGCTAATCAAAGTGTCGGGAGATTTCATCAGCTGCTTACCTTCAGCACCGCCATCAATAGAAGGGATAGCTAAAATTCCTTCATGTATTGGTTTAGTTCTTAGCGATATACGAATTGGAACAAAAAACACCGTTAAAATCTTGAGCTCTTACCTGGAAAAAGGAGAAATTCTTATTCGTACATTCAAAGCTAATCTGAAACTCTGTGCTGCAAAGCAGGTCGAGTCAGGGAAGAGGGGGTTGAAAAAAATAGATGAAGGCATAATTGTTTGTGTACAAGGTTTATTGAAGGGTTAATAAAGTATCTGTTAGCATTGAAAGGTGTTGAATTTATTCAGCTGTATAGCTGGAGCTATAAATATCTGGAGAATTCACATATGTTTATCACAATGGCTTTCACTAGATTAATCATTGTGGGACTGGCACTATGCCTCGTGCAGGTGTCTCGTGGCACAGTACTCCAAAGTCGTCAGTTATTCTTCTCAGGTATTGAGGGGCTTATCAACAAAACGATAACCAGCGCATCAGAAATCACTGGACATTTTCTGCAACCTCTCATTAATGCCACGCAGACCGCGATAGATAAAGCAAATCACCTGACTGGGAAGCTCACCCTTCAGTCCACCAATGTCCTGGCAACATCTTCAGGACCACTACAAGACATCTTTAATGGGATTCAAGAAAAGGTGACATCAATGGTGGACAATGCTGTGCAGTATGGCAAGAACAGCACAGCCTGTGTGGCTGGTGAGCGGGAAAAATCAAGGAATATAACGTTCCAAGCAGGTGTGTACACATTATTTTATCACATTTTTCGTTTTCGCATGATATTTATTGAGTAATTACATTCCACTTCACTTACACTTTTCATATTTCGATCAGTATTGATCAGTATTCACATGCTGAGGTCAATAGCTTATTTCGATGTGCAATTTCATGATCCAACTTTAAAAAGTTTTGTATTTATTAAGTGCCAGAATGGTACTTTATGAGATTGTGTGATGGAGGGGAAAATTTTTGTCCGTCTGTCTGTACGCGCGATAATTCAAATACGCTTTAACGGATTTTCATGAAACTTGGTAAACGGATTTATATGGCCCATCGGAAGAAGCGTATTGATATTGAACCAAATCGGATGACCGGTACCGGAGTAATGTCCAATTTAGTGCCTATTATATAATAGCATATTAGAAAGAATTTATTAAATGCAAAACAGTTCTCGTGACAAAATATTGTTCTGCACAATACGGCTTTGGAAGTTACAATACAGTTAGCTATGAAAAATAACGCTACCCACATATTCCTTCACATATGCTTATCATACAAGATTTTTGTCCTTCCGTAAGCCCTGCTTAATGAATCGATCTGGAGCTAAACTTGGAAGTCGATAACAAAAATAACTTATTTTATGCATATCCTAATTGCAATTATCACTGATTAAACAAAAGCATTCTGACAGTTTGATACATCAGTTTACCTGATTTTATTAATTATTTTTAAAAGGTTATGTCATTTCAAAACATTCAGCATTTTACACTGATTTTTTCCTTGTGCTAACACATAATAACATAAACATAAACTTGCTCGTATATACGTAGTATAGAGAAAGTATTGTGATCGTGACAAAAAAAAAATTGAGATAACACCAGGAAAATATATTTTATGATGCCTAGAGATGAAAAAAGTTTTTTTTTAATGACGTCTGTCTGTCCGTGTGCATATGTAGCGGGAAAACGGTACATTGTATTTATTTCTTTTTTGAATTATGGACTTTTTCGGAATTTTGCCCAACTGCCTAGAATTTGGTTTATTTAACTTAAACATTAAGAAGACATTTCATGAAAACTTTTTCAAACTCTAGATTTTTTAAATGGGTTTAATGATTTAAATGTATATGCGAATTTCAAATTTTCTATTAATGACTAACCGAATGCTTATATTCGCTTTTATGTAAAAATTACTTAGGGGGTAGTTTAGTCGTGACCATTTCCAATTCCCCTAGGCTATCTCCATTACAGTAGGGGAAACATGAAAACCTAGTACAGTAAAGTTGTAGAGAAAATAAAAATTAGCATTTTTTGCCCTACATATTTCTTTATAAAATTAATACGTATCAAGATAAAAACGAAATAAGTATGACTTAAATGCAAAATATCAGAACATATGTATATTAATTTAAAATGCCAATTGTACTCTTTTGTTTCCCATTGTAACAAAAAAACTACAAATAACTTATTGTTGTGAAATACAGTATACCTGTGTCGTAATGCACAGACTAAAACCAATCCGAGCGAGATGACAGAGGTCCTGAGTTCAAATCTCAAACCTTGTGGCCGGTCTATTTGACTAGGGTTGTTCATGGATTCCTCATTCGCAAAGGCAAACGTCGGACATGTAGGACTTGTTTACATTCCATAACTCATCACTGTTCTGTCACCAAATATCATAATCGTTCAAACTAAATATTAGACAAGAAGACATCACCAAACAATAGAAATAGATTCACCCTAGTGAAATATTACAAGAGGACATTGGTACACCCAGACACTCTAAACATTCTAAACCTATATGAAGATAAGGCATGCAAAATAAACCAAGTAATTTTTATAATAATAATAATAATCATCATCATCATCATCATCATCAGAGTATTGATATTAAGAATGAAGAAAATAGCAGGTTTAAATGTAGATTGCTATAGGTCTACGTATATCATCTTGAACAAATCAGAATTTAAAAAATGACGTAGGGTCATAGCCTACATATATCCTCACTTCAAAACAGCATTAATTAAAAATCCTAAGTCATATATTTTGTGATTATTATCTTGATTTAGGAAATCTAAATCTATTGAATAGTGGGAGCAATTATTTATTCAGTTAATGCTGTAAGCGGAATATTATATTATGCAAAATTTGGTAAGATTCCTAAATCTATTTATCCTGGAGTTTGAACAATAACTTTTGAATGGTACATTCCGACTTTTTTTTCGTCGTCAGGCTTCCAACCTCAATAATACAGAACTTATCACGTATATTGAGAAAGTTTGTGCAACCATATTTTACACAGTTCATTTAATATTGTTAAAATATATAATTTGATTTTAAAAATTGTGAGCCACAAGAAAATGGATATTTATATATGTTTAAAAAGGCTATTTCTCAGTCACTTTTACACTTGTAAATTTTATTGAAATCTAACATAGGGTTCAAATTCGCATTCAAGTGGTGCATTTTGTAAGATAACAAATTATGTAAAATCTATTTTACAGGAACTGTTTGTAAAGGACGACATACTAATATTTTGTAATTCTAACTATCACTTTGGATCAGAACTTCCTTGATGTAGAGTAAAGATTTGATTATTTATATAAACTCTGCAAATGTGATTTGTGCGGGTACATTGTGACCGCTATCATGCTATCAAGTGCAAGGAAAGGACAATGTCTATGACAGAATTATGCAAGGACTAGAAATAAGCACATTGTACGCAATTCTTACCTTTTATATATAAACTAAAACAGAAAATGTAAAATTTTCAACCGTCTGACCAAATTTCTGTGTTGGCTTGCTTTAAGAAATGATGTTCTCAAATGTCATAACCAGTGGCTGATCGTGGGTGTAGAAACAGGGTGTTGCACTATTTTACAGGAATTAAATACGTAGGCCAAATGGACTGGCAGGCGGACGCCGCCAAGGTTGCTAAGATTACTTGTAACCTGAGAATATATACCTGTAAATATATGAGAGTGTCTAATATGATCGTCTGCATGGTCTCATGGTTAGTATTGCTGGGTACGATTTTTCTGAGGTAGGGAGGTTTGAAACGGGGTGTACTTGGCCTCGTGATACAAACTGAGGAGCTACTTGATTGACAAGTAACGACTTCGGTCAAGGAAACCATTATTAACGGCAAAGGGCGTCGGCATGCTGACCACATGCCTCCAATCCTGCTATCTGCCTATGGGAGATGACGCAACGATCGGATGGTAGGCCTGGTCCCTCCAGGGATATAAAGCATGAAGCTTAGTTTACTATCTAATAAAATGTTGAAAATACCCTTATTGATCTCGCCACAAAGTGATTACATTGGCAGTTGGCATCTCTGTTAGGGACTTTAAGGGCCTTTATTGCCACTTCTCGACAATTCCTCCGGATACGAGACTTCCAGATAGCTTAACTGGAAAATTTCTTGTAGTACCACCTCCGAACTGCTATCGGGAAGAACGCAGTAAAATTTCGTAAAAAAATCCTTAGCTTGTTGAGCCAAGAGGTGTACTTTAGTTCGATCGGCCTTCACTAGGTGCGACATCTCGAATTAGTATTTGTAGAATTAAATTACATAAGAACATATCGTTTTAAGTGGATGAATCGTTTTGTGCAATTCTATTTCATTCAGATGCGAGACTAAAACGGCATTATTGTGTAAGTTAAATCTTCCAGAAAATTTTAAAGGGTGCAGAAGAGTGCAAAATTCACAATCTAAAAAAGAAATAAATAAAACGCACTGTTTGGCCACAACAGACGTGCACAGAAGAATTTACGGACATTCGATAGGCTGGCAGTGAGGCAGTGAAGCAGGTACCATTCCAAATTGCTTTATTCGGTTTAAATATTTTCAAATATGGTTTTTTAGTGTTTATGTTCAGTGTATTTTCCTTATACTTCGTGTACTGATGATCAGAGCATGTACTCGTCCTAAGGGAAAAGTGAAAGGAAATAAGGGAAACCACCAAAGGAAAACTAATCTGCATCAAATACGAGCCCAACCCGGAGGTCATTGTGAATTCCCAGGCAGAACACAGGAATAATGTCCTAGTTTCTTCTGATAACAATTGAGGGCCTGAGAAGCAAAGTGATACAAGTGACATTTAGTTACTTTCAAGATAAAGTACTTTGAAGTTCAAATAGCACTAAAAAAATAAATTCCAGGGCTATGGTGTTGTAACTTTACAGTGACGTACACTAGAACCTATACTTCCCATATATTAAAATTAAATCATCTAACCTAAATGCATCCAGGATGCCTAAAGGCCTAAAATCACTTGTATTACTTTGCAATCAAAATGTTTTAGAAGTGAAGTGATATAAGTGCAGTTTTGTCCAAAAATATTACTCAAAACAACGAACATTGAAATGTTTCTCTTTCTGAACAATTTCTAGGCACCTCTAATACTACATATACTTATATACAGTGCACGCCGCTTATTGTGATCACTTCGGGACGCAGCTAATCTGATCAAATTAACCGATTAATAGCAGTAGCCGAAGGAATTAAATGAAGGTTATTTATGCATATATAAGGGAATACACTACAAAACAGAATTAAAAGCTATTTATTCATAAAATATTAAGTAACTGCGAATCACTGAACCGCTCATAGGGAAATACAGTAATAAACTGCAAGAAACTATTTTTTCAACCAGTAACAAAGTTTTAAATTAGTTTACTTTCCTTTAGGATTCTATTAACCAATATGCCATACTCAGTTACGAATTACGAGTGTTTTTGGGAGTCTATATTGATCTGTGGTGAACACCGCGTAGCAAAACATCTAACGCCTGTCTGTTCAAGTCTTTTCATTTTACACCAGCCACTGCTTGTCAACACTGTTATCTTCATAAATCAAAAGCTGTACTTAACTGTAGGTTGAAACATGTTACATTGCTTAAAAGAAGAAGTTAGTAATGCACCCCTCGAACTGGTTATCCTGTGAGCTGGGAATAATATTGCCAGCACAACACAATACAGTTGGAAATAAAGCCGCAAAAGTAAAATGTGATTACATAAACCGAATCTTTGGATCCTCTCTGATAAATATATCAGTATTAATCCGTATGGGACTTCATAAAAGTGATAAAATTACCCGACTGATAACATTATCTGCGATTACATTAAGCGGCGTTCACTTTAATACACTAATCAAAATAAATAAAAAAAAGTCTTACTATTCTCCAGTGTTGCAAATAAATCAAATACTAACAGTTTAACAGCAACAAGATCCACAACAATCCACTTATATTACTTTACCTCTCAGCAAAAATGCTAGTGTCATAGTAGTATAAGAGTTAGGACAACAGAGAGCAGCATTGACTGAACCTACACGTGTATTACTTTTTCTCTGAGCAGAAGTGATGTTATATATTTGGAATATGCACTTATATCACTTTTTCAAATAAGTCACTTATATCACTTTGCTTCTGAGTGCCTCAATTAATATTTACAGCTAAACAATACATAAATTATGAATTTAAAATATAATTCCATTCATATAAATACCCCCCCCCCTGAAAATAAAACACATTTACAGCATAGATAGCACAAGATGTAACAATAGTCGTCCTTTATTTATTTTATCCTGGCATCTTTAATAAAAGCCAGGACTTAATCGCATGGCTTTTATTAATTGCCTTTATAGAATTATTTCATTTTACAATTATGTATGAAGGTCTAATTTTTCTATGTTTTAACAGTATTCTATGTTTTCTACATGTCCTTGTATTAAGAAGAAAAACCTACTCTACTTATTCCTTCTACTGGAGACCAGTAGTCGGAACTTACAAAAGTGAAACTACACTATAAATGAAATAAAAGATAAAACTAAGGCTTCTACTTCTAGAGCTATTTTACTAACACTACAGCTGAAGCTCACCGGTATTCATTTAAATATATACAGGGTGTCCACGCTAGAGGGATCGAGAGTAGTAAAGAACCTGTTTCTCGGAGTGTTCTGTCCCATTGGAGAATCGCTTTATGACCAGGTGGGTCCATATTCCACGTACGACGAACACGGCATTGCACCCGAGTAACAGATTTCTCTTCTGCTAGCCATAACACGCACTGAATTTTCTGTTGCGGTGTCCACATTTCGAGTCAAAAGCTCTTGACGCGCATGCGCATGCGCGTGGAGCTCTCTGAAAACAGTGTTGCACAATCTCGGAGAGTTTCCCTTTCTTGTCATATACAGAATGCAGCAATATCCTTATCTCGTTTTAACTGGCGAGCATTTATTTCTCGATCCCTCTAGCGTGGACACACTGTATTTCAATGTTTGTTCATCCATGTGTTCCAGCTTCTACTCTAATTAGATGAGAATTTCTGCTCCTACTATAATATTGAAATTTCACATTATGAGAAACTGCATACACTTGAACATTGGAAATATTGTCTATCGTCTTCCTTTTTCCTCTCCCGAAGTCTTCTCGCCGCGCCACTCTTCTCATCTTCCTGTAGATTCCCAGAGTTCCCTCCTCCTGATTACGACTTCGGGTTCCGGTTGCTCTTCCACATGTGGTTGAGCTTCCGCCTCCCTAATCTCCACGGAGTTCTGAGCCCTCGGTAGGCGACTGGATCTCCTGGAGGGAATAAGAGTTTGATTATTTTCGTCTTCGTCTTGTCTATGTCTGTTTGGTATGTCAATTCTGTCAACCATGCGGCCTCCTTAGGGAAAACGTCCGTCAGAGTCTCAAGTAAAGAGTATTTGTCTTTTCGCCTCAACAATCTGCAATCTGGAAAACCCTGTACAGTTGATCTAAGTTCTTTCACTTCTTCAGAGGCAGCGGTACACTCGAGCAAGATGTGCTCTGCAGACTGTGACTCCCTCGCAAGTTCCACATTCATCTGTCTGTCTTCTCTTAATTTTGTGCAGGTACACTCCATACGGACCATGGCCCATAATGAAGTGTATCATACCTTTGCTCGGTGTCACATGTCGCAGTCGCAGTCGCTCCTGGATTTTCGGGAACTATTCTCTGGTCCTAGCTCCCGCCTCTGCCGCGGTCCATTCCTCCTGCCACTCGTGTATGAAGTGTCTCCTAATTCTGGTTTTATCCAGAGTTCAGAGATCCATAATACTCTCGATTTTATCCATTCATCCTTCTTCCTCCAGTACATGGCTCCCTTCCACCTAACAAGGAGGTCGATAGGCCATATGCCAGTGGCCACAAGCAGAGCGAGAGTTGGAGTTGTTCTAAATGCACCGGTGAACCTTATCAGAATTTTCCTTTGGGATCTCCTAAGCATTCTTTTAATGTACACTTCATTGGCTTTATCAGCCCAAACTGCAGTCCCATACCCAACAATGGCAGCTATGATAGCACTATGGTACGTCTTAACTGTTTGCAGATTAACTTTGAACTTCCTCATTCCAATATTGGCGAGTTTCATAATTATCTTCTCACCCTTAAGACGCACCATCTCCACATGGGTTTGAATCTGCAGTTTTCATCCATGTATATTTAAAGGTACTTTGCCGACTTCGATCTTGAGATTACGTTGTCATTCAATCTTATGGTGGGGCGCCTATTCAATATGCATTTCAAAACAACGTATGTGGTTTTATTTGCCGCAAGACGCAGTTCTGCCTCACTGCTCCACTCATCCGCAGCCCTCAGAGTTTGCCTGTTCTTCAAGTTCCCTCCTACTGACCTGTATTATAATGTATTATGCCAAATTGTCTGTCCTGACAATAATTTTATCTTTTTTTAGGCATTTTTGTAGACGGTGCTCCAATTTTTGTAACCAATGTCGTAGAACTCCGCCGCCAACCCGTTGAAGAAGCATTTCACCCCGTCAAGTGTTCCTTTAACTTCGGGAACAAGACGTGTTTGGACTTTTGTTTCGTTTCGGGTGTGAAATGAAACATCCACGTTTCGCCTCCCGTAACAATTGAGTCCAACAATCCTTCCTTATCTTCTTGACACTTTTCAAGAAACTGGCGAGCACAGGCAAAGCGTTTCTCCTTGTGTTCTTCTGTCAACATACGCGGTACCCATCGATGATGAAGTCAAAAAGACGGGGTGAAACGTTTCCTCAACGGGTTGGCGGTGGAGTTCTACGACATTAGGATACAAAAATTGGAGCACCGTCTACAAAAATGCCTAGAAAAAGATGGCGATTATGTCGAAAAATAGAGCAAAGAGTCTTCTTTCCAACGATGTACATTGGTACATTGCTATGAGTATAAACAATGTTGTCTATTTGTAAAATTGATGGGTACCTTATTTCTGGATCAACCCTCGTAATTATGTAATTACTCTTGCCACGGGTTTATTGTCTGTGGTCTTAATTGCAGTTTCTGGTTCTGTTTCCTAGATCTCGAGGTGAGACTTCGGAAAGTTTTCGTTTGCTAGTTGATTGCTCAACAGTAGAAGCACGTGAAATAGGTTGCTGGCTAGCCATCTTAGGAGGGTTTCTCTCCAGCTTATAGAACCCCCTGAAAAATCGCATTACGTTCTTCTAATATTTTGTCAGCCATAATCAGAGACCACCAATGGCCATAACGAGGGAGCAGTTGCCAGGCTATGTAATTACAAAATGGATAAGGACTTCAATAAAATTAAACCATTTAAAATAGCAAACACAGTTTGGGTTTGTAAGAAAGCAAAAAGGCAAGGATACAAAATGGCGGGAAACAAGCTATGTTTGGCGTGGTGACGCCGAAGCCAAAAATGGAGGGAAACAATCTATAAGGTTTCTACAATAACATTAACCAAATCAAATCACTACTAGAAGGCATACTGAATAACTACGCTAAGCTTTGGGCAGGAAATGTCGGAACGCCATTACGGCGGGAAGGGAACAGAAACCTAACAATTAATACTACAAATTAGTTTACTTACACGCTACACAGCTTGCTACTACTCTCTACTCACATGAGGATACAAACCCAAAACCGTGAGAACAAGTACAAGGTTAGCAAGTCAGATAAACCCGCACAAATGCAATGTCCAAAAACAAGCCACAACGGCAACAAGTTCCCCGGGTAGCGGCCATTGTTGATAACCTCGAGGGTCTCCTTCCCAGATTGGAAGTCGGTAAAACAGAGCAGTTTGGCAGGAGAAACTGTATGCGGGCGCTACATATTGACCACACGTAGAACTACCAGGGCAGCAGAATACAATAATAATATTTGTTGCATCATATTTTGAGACAAAACCATATCTTAGAAATAATGCCGGAACTTAAATAAATTATCGAATTCTTCAGAATATCTTAAAGAGCAACTATTTAGCCTTAATTATTGTTAACAACCTTGTTACTTCTGCTAATAACAGCACGCTTTCTTGGTGGCCCGCTGAACTACGGCTGCCCCAGTGTTGCCATAAGAAAAACATCGAAATTTCCCTTTGTGGTACAGCACAAGCAGTAATTTTGTATAATCATTGAAACAGCTGACTTTCAGGTAAGTATAAGCAGTGGCGTAGGAAGGGCGGTGCGGGGGGTGCGGGCCGCGGTGACAAAATAAAAATGTGTCTTTGTAAGTAAAAAATCGCTCAAGGGAATATAAAGAAAATAATAATAGGCCTATTATTTAAAACAATGAAATAAGCTTAACAACTTTCTACAAGTCAGCATGCGTATTGAAACTTCTTTTAGTTTTAAATGCAGTCAACAAAGGTAATAAAACGCGGCTGAAGTGGCCGCTGTGTTGATACGAACAATAATATTATTGTTGGGGGAGGGGTGTTTATTTCTGCCGATGCTTGTCTCTGCAGTTTTATTAATTTAAATGAGACTTCAACAATCGGTGATATTTTATATCACTCAACCAATTCTACCCGCTGCGGCAGTCATGACTGACGAAAATAAACTTCGAATGTGAGTTGACTCCAAACTCTCCATCAATCTAGATCAGGGGAAGACAGAAGGTTGCTCTGTGACGTCACTGCTTTCTGCTCTCACTGCTCGCGTTGTACCTCTGCGAGGAGTATGTGAAATGTAGGCATCAGTGAACAGGGGGGAAGAGAGGGGTATTAGTATTGCGGGCAGGGGGAATTTAGGGGGTTAGAACTTACGTAATACGTGTTTCCGAGTTAATGAAACATCAATCGATTTTCTTGATAGTTTATCGGTTAATTACAGCACAGTAGTTTAACATATTATAAATTATTCTATTTTCCTATTCTGTGAGAACAATTGCCTTTCCACAAAATCTATGTTCTTTGACAAAAATAGACAATACTATCATTTGAATTAACATAATTCACTACTATAAAAATAATTAAAAAAATGAACTGAATTAATTACCATACAAGCTCGTCTGCACCTTAGATGATACAAGATTACAGTAACAATTTTCTGACTTTCCTGTCTCTTCTTTCTTTAACAAGTTTATCAATGTTGGGACGTAATGTTTGAGCAATATTTAATCGAAGACTACATTTAGGTTGTGATTTGACAATGTACTTCTTGATTTGAGCTTTGCACATTTCATTAGTGAAAAAAATTGTTCGGCCACATATGTCGATCCAAAATTACATAATATTCGTGCGGCAAGTGCATAAGTCTCGGGAATCTGGTTTCAGAGAAATTTCTGTAAAAGTTACCCAAGACCACTTTACGTTCGTATTTGTCCTTTAACAGATCGTCGCATTGTAAGTTTAGCAGTTCCAACTGATACGGGCAAGGAACGTCTTTGACATTAACTAAATATGGGGTAGCAAAAAGTTTAAATATTGGAGAATGGTTTTCCACATCCTGAAACCTCGATTCGAACTGATGAAGAATGTTTTGCAGAACTAACACATGTTCTGCAGAGAGAACACTATCAGGATCGCATCTTGCATTAACTTTGAAAAATGCTCCGTATTTCCAACCAGAAGTTGTTCTACCCACAGAGCTAAAGTGAATAGGTCCTCTAGTACCTAAATCTAGCGTACTCTAAACACCCCTACTACCGTGCGCTCTTGCTGACGTCACACACATGGGACCCGCATGCTCTTGCTCCACAAACGTCATCACAAGACGTAGTTGACTTCCCCTGATCTAGATTTTGTACTGGGATGTTCGCAAATTTAAGAATAGATTATTAATAATACAGTTCCGTAAAATAGTACACATTACTTGTTTATGAAATTTATTAGGATCAACCTATAAAAAAAGATGTATAATTAACATAACTTCCTCTGCCCAAATAAAAGTTAGCCTCCCCTTAAAAATAACAGAAAGTTGTCGCCAATCTTCGTGTCACATCCCCAAAAGGTACCTAACCCAAATACAAAATGTTGTTTTCGTACGATTTTCCGTTGCAAGAGGCCGTATCGCAAAGAACGCGTATTCAGAGCGAGTGGCTTATAACTACCCGTCAGAGAATTATTTCGAAATAGTGTTTCAAATAAAAGTTTTAGCTCTTAGCATAAGCAACCCACGTGCAAAATTTAAAGAAAATCGTTAGATCCGTTTTCGAGAAAACTTTATGTAAAAATAAGGAAAACTTGTCTCCAATCTTCGGTTCACATCTTGAAAGGTATCTGACATAAATACAAAATTTTGTCCTTTTATCAAAATCTATCTTTCCAAAATTCGAGATTTCGGTTTTTCTGACTATAACGTACTTTAGATTAATAATAATAATAATAATAATAATAGTAATAATAATAGTAGACCTAATAATAATAACAATAATAATAATGTGTTTGATAGGTATGTATTTCCTTAATCCTAACAAAACTGGCTGAATTAGGTTAACTATATCTTATTTGCACCATTAGTAGCACTGGTTACAACATGGCGACACATGGCAACTCGAATCGCTTTATGGATGGTTGATTCATAGTATACCATGATTTCGGAGCTTATTTTTGTTTTTATATAACAAATTAATTATTACTAATTTTGCATAATCCGTTGAGTTTACGAGTTACATCAGATAAATTCGTTGCAGCATCATCTATCGATAAACTCTTAAACTCTCGTGGGACTACCTTTGACTATCCAAAAAAATAACACTTACCGGTAGAACTGTTCCATCTTTTAATAATTTAAATGGTGGGGGTGACAAGAAATTTTCCGCACCACTTAAGCTTGCTACGCCACTGAGTATAAGAAGCATGGATAGTGCAACTTGACTTTGCCTACACTCAGATCACATGCCCACACATTATAAGTGGTCCTGGGGTTCCAAGGCACGAAATGGAGGCAGTACAGTGCGAGCCGACGATAATTTCCTTTTCATACACACTTTGTGTAGTTGTGCAAATTACAATAAAGGCACAGCAGGCTTTGTACATTTCCGCTAGTTCATAAGCTGTATGAAATTCAGCACTGTGAAGGCCTAGGTATATTCTATTAAATTATTTACATCCGTACCAGACATAGGGCCTGTATTACCACCTGCCGACAATTCCTCCCGATTCGTGACTTCTAGATAGCTTAACTAGAAGATGTGTTGTAATACCACCGCTGAACTGCTATCGGGAAGAACGCAGTAAAATTTTGTAAAATGGTCCTTAGCTGATTGAGCAAAGAGGTGTACTTGTTGTAGTTCGGTAGGCGTCCGCTAGGTGTGGCAGCTCGGATTTGTATTTATACAATTAAATTACTCAAGAACATATCGTTTTAAGTGCATTAATCGATTTGTGCAATTCTATCTCATTCATAAATGAGCATAAAATGACATTTTTGTGTAAATTAAATCTTCCGGCATCAGTTCTAAAATTCAGGTGCCCAGAAAGCTTCGGCGTGCTGCCATCTTGCTTCAACCAAGCTTCCCTAACTAGCAGTTGGAAATTTGTCAGCCTCTCCATCCTCCTGCTAGCTTATCTGGAAATTGTCTTGCCAGACAGATTTTGTCAGGAGATCACAATACGCAATTCTTGGCCATCTTCCTGATAGTATAAGATCGTAGGCTTCCGCGGCCCGAGTTGACAATAAAATCTTCTTGGCTTCCGGGTATCTGCCGCGTCATATTTAAGAAGTCTGCCGACGTTTCGACCATCTTGCCGTGGCAGTAGCCTTGATAAAAAAAACCCACAGCACAAAATCAAACTATGCAGAACACTTACTTGACACAAACCACAACTACACTAGCATAGACATCAACATGGAAATTCTACACACACTCCACAAAAGTAGAACACACAAAAACACACAAAAAACACCCAACATCTATACTGAACGACCAGCTACACTTCAAGTCACACACACTCTTAGACACAATACCAGACATTCAAACCCCTTCAAGACCAACAAAACACCCACGCAACATAGGTCTACAACACAGGCACCCAGTAGCAGTGCGGAAGCCGCTGACGATGCACTAAAATAGTGCAAAACGGCCATCCGGATCACCAAAGGTAATTCTAGTTTGCAACATCAAGTATCCAAATATTATAAAAACCTATATTCACAATAGCAGAAAAAATTGTCTTAATTGCATTATAATATGTCATTCCTAATTCAGTCACTACAATTTCCTAAAATATATGCCTATTCTCGATGTTATTTGGGGGGTTTCGTTTAGATAGGCAAATTTGGCTTGTAAGAGGTTCTTAACTCAGAAACGTCCCGCGCCTCCACCACTTGTTATCGTGATATCTTTGATCCTCCATAATATGTTATGATGAACATTTCTATTATTTGTTATGTGTTGTTTTCTAGTTTGTATCGTTAATGTCGTAACTTTGTGGCCCTACGCCGAGCCCTGGTTATTACATTCGGCTATATCTCCCTTTTTTAAGAATCGGTATAATAATAGATTCTTTCCATTCCCTTGGCAATTCTTCCTTTCTGAAAATGATAAGATCTCTTAATGTTATCTATATGCCTTAATTTATTAATAACTATGTTTAGAATTTGGTCATCGCCTGGAGATTTATGCTTTTTAGTTTACCTGCAACTGTTTCTACTTCTGTTAGGGTCGGTTTAGCAAGCAACGCATTTGCAGTGATTATTTCGTTTTGTACGCTTTGAGAATCTCCATGTACATTTAATAACTGACTATAGAATTTATTCCATCTATTCAAAATATTATTCGAAGCCGCGAGTATAGTGTCATCATTATCCTTAATTACGTTTGATCTAGGTGGGAAAACTTTCTAACTCATTTATTTCCTTGTTGAAATACCTAATAATTTTGCCTTTACTATTTTTATCTAATTAATTTACTTTGTCTTTGATATAGTTTCTTTTCTTTGTTCTAATGGTTCTAGAGGTTTTTCGTTTAGCATTGTTGAGATTTTCGACAGTGGTTCATTCGGATTCTGCAACCATTGTAGTTTCACCTGCTTTTCTCGCATGTACTAATTTCATGCACTGGTCATCAAACTGCGATCATTTGGTTTTAGTTCAAGCTGGCCTAATTTTTAATTTTCGGATACTTTATTATTTCTTTTAATGATTTCCCAGGTTTTAGTCAGCACCCCCTAAAAGTTCGAACATCAATTACACTAGACTGCCTTCTTGCACATGGTCAGTTAGAGTACTTCCATCGGGCGGAGTCCAATTGTATTTATGATTATCACGATGTGGGAATTTTGTATTCTTTACGAATAGATTTTTATCTGTGCAAAGTTCACTAGTCTAATCCCATCGTCGTTGCTCTGCAAGTGGAGACTTTTGTTCCACATTGTGGGCTTCAAAATATCCTCCCTCCCTCCCTACTGAAATCTCCTAGTACAATGTTCAAATATGTGGGTTATTAAATGTTCGTTCTACTTCCTCATAAAAACTGCCCTTGTCATTATCGCCTTTACCCTCCGTTGGTTCATGCACATTCATAATTATGTCACACCACCGTCCTTTTAGAATAACATAAGTAACATGAGAAAGCCCTACTCTACTTTCTTAATGGCTGAATTTATTTTTATATTACGATGAACCCGATCCCTAATTGACGGTTATCATTCCCTTTCCCACAGAAAAAGGCATAGGCATCTGTTTGAATTAAACCTTCACCCTCCCACCTAACTTCCTGTACTGCTACTACGTCTAATCTGTTTTCTCTAATTCTATCGCTACCGATTTAAACGCCCCAGGACTATAAAAACTCCTAACAATCCATCTCCCAAATCTATAGCTCATTTTCCTCGGTGCAGTCTCTACCCGGAGATCTAAACGAGGCGCTATTTTACCTCCAGAGAATTTTACACTGACAGAATCCATAGTTCACCTAAGCATTTCTGAAAAGTTTTTTTTTTTTCTGTGAAAGGTTGTTTTCTTACTGCAGTGCATATGCTATCGCAAATTATTGTCATTCCTATGATTTTCTTTGGCATTGAAGTAACAAACACGATACCAACAAAAGGGTTCTTCACCACACTTATTAAATGAATAAATTCATTCTAGTTATTTTTGTCTGAAAGGACATAATCGAAAACTCTGAATATGAAAGATTAAAATAATTATCCCTATAAAAACTGACAACTTTTTTATCAGACAGATACGTATTAATTAAACTGAAATTCGTTATTTAGTTGAAGAAAAGTTTTGAGTAATGTTTCATTAAATTATTTAATTTCTATATCAATGTAATCATGTAGAATAGCTTTGTTACTTGAATAGATATTTCTTGAACCTTCTTAAATTCAATAATTGAAAAGCATCCATATGCATAATTCGCTTCTCGTTTAAAATTGGAACGTTTGATGTGTGAAAGCCGCGACTGTTTGGGAAAATATCAGCCTGCTCTCAGCAGAACTATTGATTATTAAAATATATATTATACTTTGAATAGTTTTCAAACCTGACTGATTTTCAAGGTATCGTGACAACTCGATTACTAAAAGTGTGGATTCCTTTGTTTGTACACAAAATAGGCCCTGAAAATTATAAGTTATACTGGTTTATGATAATGTTCATAATTCATTAGAAACAATAATACTAGTAATGTACACTTGAATAAATCTTTGTAAATATTTGATGTTGCAGCAAAAAATATTTTCGGATGTACCCAGACCCAAGTTCAGAAGGCTATGGAAACGCTTGCTAACATCACAGATCTCAATAATCAGGTCATCGAATTGGCAAAACGTATTCCCACATGGGCAATTGGATGTGTGCTCTCAGGCTTCGGAAACATAACCAGCTGTTTGTCGAACAATATTCAAAATGTGAGTGCACAAGCTTCGCCCATCAGTCTAGCTTTGGGCAGCTATTTGCTGAAGCTCGCCCAACAAACTATACAGCTTCCTGCGGCACTTACTGAATGTGGTACCTACTATGTCGCCAAAGCAACAACCGAAGCCGGTGCCATTATTTCAGAAATCGGAACTTGTATAGAGAAAATAGCGCAGAATTCCTGAAAGGGTATAATTTGCTAATATTGTTGCATTAAAATATGTGATTTAATCTGATTGTCTTTTATTGTTTCCCATCCTTTCTCATTCAAATAATGCTACCCTCATAGACCGTCTATCTAAACATCCTTACACAGTGTACTTTTACAATAGCTGTTTTTAAATAGTTTTGGAGCTTATTCATTAGGATTGATATTGGAAGAAGAAAAATTGTAAATCCAAGGCGATTTGAACAAAAAGGCAGCGACAAGCAAGTCATAGTAGTTATAGTACGTTCTTGAAAATGTTGAGGCTAAGAAGATGTGTAATTTTCCTTCGATGACGTCATGCAACAGACAATTTCTTCTCAAGATGTGACCTATTTAGTTTGCTTTCGCGAAATCATGACTGTACAACAATAAGATCTACACTCACTACTTGGTACTCTCAATCTACAGTATAAAGCTAATTAGGCCTTCTTTCAAATTCTACCAGGATAATTACATTGTCACGATCTTTCCTTCTTCTACACGAATTCCAATTATAAAATATTTTCCTCCTCTCAGAAATTCTGAGTGAACCTTACAAAGGGGGTAAGTGGGAAAATTAAGTTTCTGAGATAATTAGAATCCTTTAAAGAAATAGGATCTTTGCATACCAGTGGTGCTCTGACTCGGGTAACTTTGCAACCACATTATTCTGAATTTCACTTAGCGCTTATGTAGGACAATGAAGGATGCATGCGTAAGTTTATGTTTCCACGTCCAGGCTTGACGAAAATATGTCCTGGTCACTAGGTGTTTTGGCCACCAACTGAACTATTAGTCGACATCCTCACCAGTAACTGCAACAGCGGTGGTAGGCCTATGTGACAACTCCACATCCGTTTCTACAATGAGGACATCCTCATCATTCTGTGCTTGAATGGTTCTGACTCCATGTGCCTGTAGTGTGATTTTCAGCATGTTAATCAGTCGACTTTTGTTGTAGACATTTGACAGGAAGTCTTCCTGCTTCACAGTTATGAACGTATCCTGACTGAAATGTAATGTTGGCTGACTTGCTGAGACAGTATCGCCTTTGCTGCTCAGCGACCTTTGTACCGGTACTTGAGGATGAGCTCGTGCACCCATTAAACACTACAGTGAAACTCCTTCCACGATAGTTACTGTTCACAAAATTGACATATCCATCACAAATGGCAGATATCGTGGAACCTCTTTGCCAAATAACTTTGTGCAGGAGAAGTCCTCCATAACAATGTCAAAATGTGTCACTCGTACATCTTTGATAGTTGGATTGAGCTCTTTGTAGAGAACTGACTTCGTCGATTTCCTCATCCCACCCTCATTGAAGAAGACCAAAGGGAAAGGGGCTAATTCAAATTGCAAATAAGTTTCCAAAGTTTTCTTACTTATGGATATGTGTTAGAATAGCAAAAAAGGGATCCACAGACACAGTCGTTGATCTTGATTGACGAACTAACAGTCGAAAGGGAGAGTGCTCGATCTTTCCGAGACAGTTTGATACTTATTTTCAAACTCTAGGGGAAAAATTAGTTGTAATTCTTGAAATGCAGAAAATTAATTTCCGATCACATACAAGTTTAAAATAAACTATGCGAAATGGCAAAAAAAAATGAATGGAATCAGTCTTGGTGGAACATTTTAGCAGGTTTAATTGTGTATTATTGCTAGGACCCATAGTTTCCGAGATACTGTATAAGCGAAAAACAGATAAAGGGACCTTCTACGGCCCCCCTCCAGCGCTCACCTCCTAGGAGTGGGGACTTTTAGTATATTTAACTTCTAACTAGTCCAAACAAAGTTCCAAAGTCAAAAACTGTCTTCCTTCCATTTCCCTCTATTCATTCAATCATTGACTGGACTTTAGCCTACATAAGCATAAATATGTTACTTGAAAATATATTATGAAATACATACATACATTTAATTCATTTATGTACAACTTATATATAGTACATATTATTTATACATATAAATACGTATATATTGGCTTTTATATAGAGTTAGAGCAGTGGGATAACGGAAAATAAGTTAAGTTAAGTTTTTCTGCTAAATCCCGGAATTTACACAGTAAAAATTGCTCTAACTTTTGAACGGTTGAAGCTAAAATGTAAACTATCATATGCTTGAAGGAAATTTAATGCTCTACAATTTCCTTCCTTGTGACTTGTTCATAGGACGAAGGGCCGAAGAGTTAGCTATCAAATTAAGGCAAAAACCGTGAGGCAATTTTATTTTTTCAAAATTAGCTAATTTTGAGCTCGGATATCTCGGAAACTAGACGAAATAGCGAAAAAATTAATAAAATCAATCTTGTGGAGAATTTTGTCAGATTTAATTTTGTGTAGAAGGGTCGTATGGCTAGGACCCATAGTTACTGAGATATAAGCGAAAAACCGAAAAAAGGGACCTTCTAAGGGTCCCCTGCCCCCACTCACCTCCTAGGAGTGGGGACTTTTAATATATATACCTCCTAACCAGTGGCGTAGCTTGACATTGGGTTCTGGGTAAACTGGATTTTAAAATATGAATTTATACCTGTTCAAATGGTACACGAATTCCCAGTGTTGAAAATAATAAAATAATGTCAATATAAGGCACATGGATTCGATTTCGTATACTGTATACCTATATAAGTATATTATTATTACTAGTAGGCCTACTACTATTACTAGTTGGCTAGTAGTAGTATTAGTATTAGTATCACAATCTTTATTAATTATTATCGAATTTTAGTGGATTTGGATTTTAAACTAAACTAAGTTACATAGACTTAAAAAAATAAAGTAAAAGATTCAATTCTAGAAAAACGCCTAAATCAAGCTTTGAAGTTGGTTTTTACCCATTGGTTCATACGATAGAGTCGAAAACGGTGTTATCCATACCTATTATATTAAAACGTGCTACACGGAAATAATCACAATTTTAAGATAAACTAACTCTGCACTCAGTCCAATGACTGATGAATGTAATGTTTATGTTACCGTATCCTTCCCTTTATTCCATCTATTGTCCGGCTTCATACTCAAGCGCTCTTCAAGAAAGCAGGTATCTGAAGAGACTAAATATGGCATCACTTCTTTCCTTCTTTCAATATTACTTAACCTTACATAATATTATCTCTACACAGTCAATTATTTAACAAGGTTATAAAGTCATGCGAGAGTTGTTAGGTATGGAATTAGCCCCGAGAAAATAGTAATTTCTATGTTCTAAGAGTGAAATAAGTCGCGAGAAAATTGTAATTTCAGTGCTTAAGTTATACAAAATTACGTGACTATTCTAATAGGTGAATAAGTCGCGAGAAAATAGTTAACGGTACTTTGTTGCTTAAGATACAGATCGTTGTGCGAGTTTCCCAAGAAGAAGAATAAGACGAAAGAAAAGACAAATAAATTATTAGGGTAAGGCAATTCGTGTGAGAGCTCCCTGAGATGGAATAAGACATGAGAAAATAGTAATTTCAATGCTTCTGTTAGAGAAAGTGGTCTTTAAAGAGCTGGAATAAGACGAGAGAGAATAGAAAAAAATAATTAGGAAAGAGTAAGTCGTGTGAGAGCTCCCTGAGATGGAAGAAGACGCGAGAAAATAGTTATTTCAATACTTATGACACAAAACGTTCTGTGAGTTTTTCAAGAGGTAGAATAAGGCTAGAGAAAATAGCAACAATTTTATTACGGTAGAAAAAGTCGCGTGAGAACATTGTGTTGTGTTTTCTAAGAGCTGGAATCAGACGAGAGAAAATGGTAAGAATTTTATTAAGGTAGAGAAAGTCGCGTGATTATTTCAAGAGCGGCAGAACACATGCTGGGGGTTGTGAAATCCGTTTTCGTGAATTTAACATTCAAATTTGGCAGCGTGATGCAGGAGGTGACGTCACAGCCCATTTGCTTCGGAAGCAACTATTCGCCGTTTTCGAAGAGACTAGCGTTCTCAAAAAGCTCTTCAGTTTCTTTGGTGGTGACTATAAGCCGCTCTTGCGAAACAAATTGGCCTGTCTTCGCAACGAGTAAGTTAACGTTGTGTGAGAGAAGTCATATAACTCGCACTTGATGAAACTAGACCTGCGCATTCACCGCTAGTCTCAGCTTGCTCGTCTTTACTGCCGCATCATGAGATTTCGAGGCTGCCTAAGCACGCGGCACCACAAATTGACGCTTTATGCGCTGGGATTGGGGAATGCAACGGCGAAAAATATTTTGATGATACGGCTAATTAATTTATAATGATTAATGGCTTGGTTGTTGATGCCTTTATTTATTTGTTTATGAATCCACTATTTTCTTATATTATTTAGGTAGACTCAGTCTCAAAGTCTACCCTTACGCTACGCCTCTGCTCCTAACTAGTCCCAACAAAGTCCCAAAGTAAAAAATTGTGTTCCTTCCATTTCCCTCTACACCCCTTTTTGAGCATTCATTGACTGGACTATCTCCTCTACAACTCGAAAGCCTGTCTCTGTTAAGCATTGTATCTGAACAGGTAGCCTTTAATGACTTCAAATTTTTAATAAGTTGGTACAAATGTTATCTCTACTGTGCTGTCCCAAAATAATACTTTAATCTGTGATAGGCACGCATTACGGTTCTTCCAATGAACTAGTCTATGAAATAACCTGCATAATTGTTTATCCGTAATGCCGGTTGTTTGAAATTCCACGACAATCTCACTGAATTCCTGAAGGGCCAACTCTATTCTATTGATTTCATCTTCTGGATGTTCACAATTGTACTTTGCTACAGGAGCCTGATCGAACAGTTTAACTTCCTTACATTTCGTAAGTAAAACCGGTAAATCCAGATCAGTATCATCCACGCAGAAACTCCACCCTCAATTCCTCCTTCCGCAAGGAATCCGGAGAAATAGTTCGCTCTTCCATAATGAAACACAAGAAAATATTGAACTAGATGAAAAAGGTCAAAACCGTGAATCAAGTGCGCTCTGCTACCACTATCTGTGGCGCATTACTGCCCATATGCTGTTATTTTTGCCCCAAAAACAAAACAGAGTTTTAGATACTTCACAACAACACCATGAGTTTATTGATATTGGTTACAATTCAATGAAACTTTACAAGCGGTATTGAAATATGGTCTGCCAGAATATATCGTGGTAACATATAGCAATGTTTCGGCATCAAAAATGGCTTAAAGCCTTGATCTTTAATTGCAGTACCTGTGGTGGACTTTCCATCACAAAGTTTATTAAAGAAAAAGGAACATAAATAACGAAAACGAAATCAGAAATTAAATATGGCTAACCAAAGAACTGGTGGGCAAAAAATACACCCCCAATAGGTCCACCACTGGATCGACCACACTGGGTAAGATGTTACTCCTTCTAGATCTCGGAACTGTCTGCCACACGGAAAATACCACCAACTCTCGCTTTAAAAGCAAAAGGGCGCCACAACATAATTAGCCAAAAAACAGGTCCAGGGGGGACGCGATTATAAAGAACAAATCAAACCGAAACCAAACAAAACACACCTGATGATAATAACAAACAAAAACGAACCAGTGTGACGGAAGGACCTAGGCATGTAAGTACCTGGCGAATACATATTAAAATATAATTAAATAATCAATAAGGTGCCGAGAATATGTGCAAACGGCACAACAAGAATTCCAATTACCAAATATTTTTCCTCCTCTCAGAATGACAGAATTACTGTTCCAAATGACGATTACGTAGCCTTAAGCATCTCTCTGGCTGTTCTCGTAACCTTTGCCTAGCTGAAATTACCTGTAACACAAATACTTTTGGTCACATTCCATTGACTCTGGAGTTCCAGGTGACTCACAAAGCTTTCCACTAACACTTACAATATCACAAGTAAAGTAATATTTCAACTTAAATTGTTCGCCAACACTTACTGTGCCTACTTCTTAACTTCTATGGAATTCTTGTATTAGGAGGTGCTCGTAACAAATCAAAACCAAGCTAGAACTCAGAGAAGAAAGGTGTGTGTGATGTGCCACGGTTTGTGACTATATAAGTGTCAATTAGTAAACAAAGAGAGGGCTTATTTTTTTCCTAACACAAATATTCAAATTGTTTGTTTTCAAATATAAACATAAGTTCAGTCCTTTAACAGTTAACAATGAACATTTTTCCAAATATCTGTTAATACATACAAAAATGTATCTTTGTCTGTAAGTGATTCCTATGGTGTGCACTTCGCAATATATACAACCTAAATTCTACTTAGCTTCTTAGGCTGCGTACACATCTGCGCTCCCTCCTTTCGCGCGCCGCTCACGAACCATTCGTTGAAATTATTTTCATAGCGCTCCTCCCGTGTTCCATACGAAAGCGACGAACCTACTGCAAACCACCAGCAGTCATTTTTCAGCTACCACGCATGTACTAGGAATCATGTCTTCGCCCGAGGAAATTTACGCGATTTTGGGATTTTGGAGATGAGTAGTGCTGCTTTAGTGATGGCTAGTTTGTGTAAAAATAAGAGGAAACGTCGATGGTGGCGTACTGACCTATACAAAAACCGTAGTGGTAGGGAGCTTATGATGGACATTAAGTCGCAATCAATAAGCGGCCAATATAATAATTTCACGCGAATGTCGCCCTCTGATTTTGAGAATCTTCTGCAGAAAATTGGACCCCACATTTCTAAACAGAAAACATATTTCCGCACTCCAATTTCCGCTCAAGATAGGTAAGTAGTTATAATATACTCTTTGTGTCAGTGTACATGTTGGTCGAGTTTACAAATTTTATTAGGAATTTTATTTCCTATTTTATTTATTTCTTTTTATTTAATTGTTTCAGAATAGCAGTAACACTTCGATTTCTTGCCACGGGAGATTCACTTACTAGCCTTCAGTACCTGTTCCGGATTTCTAACCAGTCTATTGGATGTATAATACCAGAAGAATTCGCAGCACTTGCCAAGAAATTACAGGCGTATATCAAGGTAATAGATTTAATTACTCGATATTTAATTTATTTAAAGATCGATCGATCTTAACGTTATAACTGAAACACATAATATGTGAACCAAACGCCACTTGCAAACTTTAGAAATTCATCTTCATCTTCATCTTCATCTTCACTTCAAGGCTTAGGCATTTTCCTGCCTGTTCCGACTTCACATGATTAGCTCCATCTCTTTCTCGGCCGTCCCACATCTCTTCTCCCAATGGGTTTATACTTATTTACAACGGCTGGAATTCTATTTTTGTCCATCCTACTAAGATGTTGCCTCCATTTTTCCCTGTATTCTTCAATCTTCTCATTTAAATTATAAATTCCCAATTCTGCTCTGATATCATCATTTCTTATGTGGTCTCTCCTTGAACAGCCTTTAACAGTTCTCAAGAATCTCATTTCTGCTGACTGTATAATCTGTTGATCTCTCTTTTTTTCAATCCAGGACTCACTACCATACAGTAGCACAGGCACTGCCATTATTTTATATAGTTTTAATTTTGTATCTTTTCTGTCTTTATTTTTTAAAGTTTTGTTTATGGTCCCACATATATTTTGAAATTTATTTGTTTTTTGTTCTATATCTTTATCAAGGTTCAGGCTAATGTCACTACCTAAATAACAGAAACTAGAGACTTGCTCGAGTACCTTGTTTTCAATTACTATCTTAGATCGAACTGGGAATTTCCCATAGTGTGCCATAACTTTTGTTTTAGTAGCAGAAATTTTTAGATTGTGGTCTTTTCTTCCCAATTCATAAATTGGGAAGTCCATGAAGGTATCCAGCTCAAAAGGAACTATTATTTAAATGTTATGCTATATGCATATGATGTAATTATAATACAGAATACAGAGGCAGACTTACAGCATTCTGTGTATAGGTTATATGAATTGGGAAGAAAACTTTAGAAATTACAGAACACATTTCAGGGGGGCGGTACTGCTTAAAGCACTGATGTAAATACCTTAATAATTTTTTTCTTAGTATACATGGTTTTATAGAACTGTAAATTAATGTTCTGAAAATCCAATCTTTTGGCCTAACATTAAGTCACATTAAGATTATTTTGGAATTTGTAATATGCTAACACAAATATGATTAATTATATCATGTCAAAATTCAGTTTTTAACGCATGCTGCATTTTTAAACACTGTTTTGAAAAATCTACTTTTAAGGTGTACCTACCCCCAAAAACCTTCAAAACTATCCGAAGTGACTGATAGAGCAGGAGATGGATTGGAGATGACTGACGAAGATGGCTCAGATGGTGAGTGGGTGGCAGGAGGAGGAACTACTTGATGAAGTTTCGAAAAAATGGTTGAGAATACTTGGGTGGGTCAGGTCCTATTTTCGCAGGATTTTGCCAGTTATAGGGGTAGTGGTAATTATTATTTGGCGCACGTTGATCAAACATTCCTTTATCGGCTTTCACAAGTACCTCAAACACGGCATGCTGAACTGCTTTCTGTGTTTCAGGGGAATATCCATGAACTTTCGCAGCAACGTACGTAAAGAATGAATCTATTTCAATGGGTTCGGAGGGTCCTCTTTCCAATTTCTTTGCGGCAGTTTACGGCATGGCTAAGGCATTTTTCATGATTGAAGAAGTGATGTCATCTCCTTTTCTTTCCGCTCGTTTAGTACATCTGGGAGTAGAAGATGTGATCCCTTGTTCCCTCTCATTTGCCGCTTGTTCCGTTTGTTCAGAAGGCATGACTCCTGCCTCCATGCCGTTTTCAGTTGCAGGTGTCTCATCCATCTCCTGTAAATGTAAATTCCATGAAATACTATCTATTAAGTACCTATCTATTTTTTAAATTAAGTTCTTTAAAAATGGTTTCTTTCGGACGGCAGAGTTTTTCATGACTATTTAGTTTATGAATCTGTAATCAATAAAGTATAAGAATTTCAACCAACGGCAAGTATCGATCGTAAAAATTGTCTAGTTTTATTTTTATAGTTTTTGTCGCACACGTTTTTTTATTTAAATTCATGAAAACTGAAACATCTCCTTATCCATGATCAAGAACGGTCACTGCACATTGCGATTTTATTTATATAAGCAAAAGGATATGAAAATAACGAATAATTTTACGTGTGGTTAAGCATTTTAAATATCGTATAATACAGTAAAAATTATGAATATAATATTAGTAGTAAGATTGATTACTAAAGTACATAAATCGTCCGACCTCCAATGAGGATGACCACTAAGGATCCAGAATACAACAAAAATCATGAAAGAATATTTACAATTAACCTT
The DNA here is from genome assembly GCA_964059195.1 of Ectobius pallidus. Classification (NCBI taxonomy): domain Eukaryota; kingdom Metazoa; phylum Arthropoda; class Insecta; order Blattodea; family Ectobiidae; genus Ectobius; species Ectobius pallidus. The sequence continues at coordinate 168,303,561 of CAXKWD010000003.1, read as the reverse complement.
AAAAATTGCAAAGATTGTTAGAAAAAGAAGAAAAAAAGTCTAGTTCTGCTTCAGGTAAAGGTGGACATGAAGTATCTGCAGAGAGTCTCTGAGTATCCGTATGACAATTTCCCTGATTTCCTGGAAAATGAAGTGGAGTGCAGGATTTTCTAGAATGTTTTTGGTGTATCTAGGAAGGGTACCTCTTGCCCCGAACAGGAGACCTCTGACGACCCATCTATCTTTTGGGATACTGAACTTCTCTGACAGGTAAGGAATGCATGGATTGTAAATAGTTTGTTTTTCTAAGTTTACCTCCTCAGCTTGCTTTTGATCTCTTTCAAAGCGAACAGTGGGATCTAATATCATTGCCTTAATATTCGCTCTGTCAATAGCTATGATGTCTGCTCTCCTGTTAGAATCATCTTCAGAAACACAATGAACTTCCTCATGTACCTCCCATCCTCGTTGTTGCAGGATTTGAGCTATAGATGTTCTAAATCTGTTATGACGGTTGTTACGCAAAAGTTCAGTGCTCCGGCAGAATCCCAACACATGACCAAGTGTTTCTGTCTCGCTGCATCCTATTTGGCGGCAGCGGGTTGTGCTGAAAGTTCTTCCGGGAACCGATCTTACTGCAGTCACGTTACATGACATTTTCACTGCGTTGATATATTCCGAAGAAGAGAGAGGTGACTTACTGGACATCCATGAATTAGCCTTAGGACACTCAGCATACATGTTCACTCCCTTTCCTTTATGAGGTAGGAGACACCAAGACTCAAAGGATCGAGTACGCATTATCTCTCTAAGTTTTCTCCCGTTAACTTTAGGCGGAAGTGTGTCTTTCCGGATATTCAGTTTGTGAAGAGCTGCATTTTGTACATCATACAGATTCCGTACATGATGTAAATGAATATCTGTAAGAGGAACGATGCGACTACAAATATTAAAGTGTTGTATACTTGCTTCCCATTCAGCGCAAAGTATACCTAGTCCTCTTACATGTTTTGCACTGTATAACATCGAATTCGGCGTATCATCGGGTAACATTTCCTTCACAGTGCTCCTAATGATTGTGTCTATATCTTTCAGAAACGTACTTGATAACTGAAGTAAGGGTGCACATTGCAAAGGATAGATTAATCCCGGCCAAACATATTCATTAACTATCTTTAGCTTCTGGTCAGGTTTCAAAAGTTTCGTCTTTACAAGATTATTTAAGTCTGATGTAATACTTTTAATTACTCTTGTTTTGTCAAGAGTAATTTCACTATTAAAATCTATCCCTAGATATTTAATTCTCTCATGTTTAGTTGCAAGTGAAACTATATCAGATCCTTGTAAGTTGGTAATACTTCCTGGAGACAGTTTTCCTTTTTGCAGTATTATACACTTACTTTTCGCGGGATTGATTTTTAGCCCTATTTCTGCCAGGCTATTTTCTGCTACATGTAGAAGAGTGGCAGCATCATTTACTGATCTGCCCAGTAATACTATGTCATCGGCAAACGCAAAAGCCGATAAGCGTGGTAAGTCTTCAGATAGCCGGTACCCATACTTATGGCTTATTACTGTGCCGCCTATGTTTCGGCACACTATTATGCCAAGGTACTTTCTATTAAACCGGTGGTCATCTCGCCTCGCGGACTCTTTTCCTTTTCATTTTGCTCCTTATTTTCATTCTCGCTGTTTCTGACGTCACGTAGTCACGTGTTCCGGTTTGCTGGTAGCTTTTTCGTGAGGGTTTGAGGTCTCGCTTCACGAACCTTGAGAATTCAAGACCAGACTTCGGAAGCGAGCGGTTCTTCTTGGAGTCCATAGCCTGGGACTCCTCCTTTAGCTCAGGTATGCGGTAGTTCATTTCAGAGTATTTTCATATCTTTTCCTGGTGGGTTTCTTTTGTTGCGTATTAATTCACTTTATACCGATTATGTTTAGTTAAGTTTTTTGCCCACCAGTGTTTCTAGTTATTATTATTGCTTTTATTTTTTATTTTTTGTTATATATTCGGTACAGTCTTATCAGTCTTAACTTCTTTCCGTGAGTTGAGATGGCCACACACACCCCCCCGTTGTTCTTATGGAGTTAGGGTGTTTAGGTATTTTCTTTTACATATTGTATGGCCTAATTGTTTCTTGGTTTATTAACCTAACAAAGTTTGTAATAAATTGTTGAATCTGGTTTCAGTATTTCTGTATTTATAGGTATATTACGTTCCCTTCTTCTATCCTTACTGTATTTTTCATTAAATTTTCTGTACGGCTCTGGAATTGCCCCTAATTATGGTGGCAGGCCCGAGAGGCACGCCACAAAGTGGTAGCAGAGCTCGTCGATCGTAAATTTTCAGTCATTTTGGCAGTTTTTCTAGGGTTTTTCAAAATTTTTCAAGTTTTTCTATTATCCAGTTTTCGGGTTAGGGTAGTCATCTAAATTTTTTTCCCCTGTCAGGTTAGTAGTTTCATTATTTTTCATGGCTGTATAGCCCCGGCGGTCTTACTGTGAGCGTTATGCTTTATTTTTCAGTATTTGTACCATGCCGTTTTCATTCATATTTATAAAATTTTCTTCTATTTCTGCTCTCTGCGTTCTGGTGAAATTTTCGTCAGATACGTAGGGTAATTGCTTTCGTTCCGGCAGTCTCACTAGAGCAAGTCTCTGTGGGTTTTTTTTGCTGTCTGGTTTTGTTGGCTTGAGGCAGGGTAGTAAGTTTTTTTTGAGCCGTTTCCGTGCTGCTTTCCGTGATGTTTTGTGCCCGTAAGACTGTGTTCATCAGCAATGTCTGGTGTTTAAGTGGCCAGTCTTTTCGAGGCCTATTTTTCCGGGGGCGGTGTGTGTGGTTTGTGCTCTGTTTTCATATCTTTTCATGCTTTAGCTGCCTGTTTTCTTTGGGAATATTTTGTCTAGCCCGTTTGCTGTTCTGTTTTGATATCTTGCCTGGTAATTTTGCCATATGCACCATTCATCCACAGTCTTGCTATTTTCTGAGTTAGGTTAGGGGCTTGCTGGTTCAAGGAATTTCCCGGGTTCTGTTCCGGTAGGTCTTCTTTTCTATGCCCATGAAACATGATTTCGCAAGTTTTTTGAATAAGTAAATTGTAAATTGTAAATTATTTTCATCTAGTCTGAAAATTTTTCTAGTATATTTCCTATAGGTACCATACCGTATTTCATTTCTATTTTTGCTCTCAGCGTTTTGACTGATTTTTTTTTGTCTGTTATGTTGGGTTAATGGCCCCTGTTCTAGTCAGTCTCACGTGAGTAGTTCTCCGTGCTTTCTGAACTATGGGTTTTATTGGCGGAATAGTTTTGTAACCTTTATTACAGTCTTTCGTGGTTGGGTCCTACTATAATTTTCTGGGTTTTTCCGAGGTTTTTTCCCGGTCATTTCTTTGCCCGATAAACGTGTCTCATCAGCAAAGTTCTGGTGTTTTCTTTTACCGTTTTGGTGGTAGTTTGTCCGAGGAAGTTTTCCGGATGTTGCCCGCCCGATCGACGTGTTTTGTTATGGGGTAAGTTTTGTCAAATTTTTTTATTGAATTTAACCTGATATCTGGTACCTTTTAAAAATATTTCGCATTTGTATGACCTATTTCGGCGTCCAGTGCCGTAGTTTGGCTTTGCTTATTCAAAATTTCTCTCTCATTCATTCAGTAAATAATAAATGTTCTCCAGATTTCTTTATTCAATTTAGTAAGAACAAATATGCCAGTTTTCTCTTTTCACTTTTGCTAAATTTATCATAAATATTTAATCATGCTTTACATTCTGTAATTACATTATAATTTTATTCTTTCTCTAAATTTTCTTCGTATTCTTTCTTCGTCCGTTTGTCTCGGGTTTTTGCCTTTATTCTTGCTGTCCTTGCGTGTGGGTGTTGGCCATCTTTCTGTTTTTTGTTCTTTTGTTTGTTTGTTTTTTTTTCTCTTTGCCGCATACCTGGTGCTCTGGAGTTTACTCTCCACTGACCCTGAAATAAAAATCACACCAACGAAATTTAATGGGTCTAATAATAAATTATCTACATTATTATTTCGATCTCTGCTATCTCCAAAAATCGGTTTTCGTTCTTTTATGTAATACAGCAAAAAGAATTATAGCATACCGATATAACAATTATCGTAAAAAAATATTAACTGTATTTGATTAAATAAATTAACTAGGCCTATGAGCGTTGAATTAATTTACATAGAAAAACATATGAGTTATATAAAGATATTTTATAAAAACAAAAAACTCTTCGATATTGTAAAGGATGTTTGTGCCCTAGATTCATTCTCGTCGCTCTAGTTGTAATTCGTTCCTTTGCGTTTGCTAAACAAATTTAGACTTAAAGAAGTTCTGGTCTTGCCTAAATTAGCTTACGACAATTTTCTAAATTCACTTACCATTCGGACATGTCCTACTTTGTCACTTAATGGCTAAATGTTTCTATTTTTATATGTAAGTGATATTTGTATTCTTACTCTTATTATGTTTTGTATGTTCGGTTCGCGGGTAGTGTTTTGCTGTTAGCACTGTAGCTTTCCTTTATTATAGAGCGCTAAAATACTTATTACCATAGGCCTAATATCTGGAAGTCTACACTATTTATCCACTCCCGTTTCCGTTCCTAAAATTTCCATCATTATTAATTCCTTGAAGTCCATACTTCATAATTTCATCGCATTTTCATATCATAACATCCTCATACCACGACTTCATAATTTCATCGCATTTTCATATCATAACATCCTCATACCATAACATCGTAACATCTCGACATATCAACAATTCTACATTATCAAATCATTTTTATTAAAATTTTGTCTAATTTTATTCTAATTGTGTAATTGTTTTTACTTGCAATTGTATATAAATATTTCAAAGCATATTGTATTCAATGATAATTTATTATACATTGCTTTATTGTGCTGATATTTCAGCTAGTATTTAACTTTTGTATATATAAAGTTAACTATCGTAATTGTATTTAATGTAAAATATTCTTTAAATTTTATTAATTGTCATATCATTTTTGTAAATAAATTTTTCTATTGTAATACAATTTCTAATTGTGGTCCCTTCAGGACAACTTCACTCTTCGCCGTATTGAAATAATTAAAATTTATATAAGAAAAAAAAACTTTCAACAAAATAAAATAAAATAAAAACAGGTAGATTGTTTTTACATAAAACACTATAGGGGGTAATTTGTTTGTAAGTACCTTTTTCTGCCGCTGTATTTATTGATTTCAGCTTTCTTTGTATGTTCGGATTGTGTCTGGTGGCTCCCTTGGCATCTACGCTGTTCTCTTCTTTGCTGGATGTGGCGCTAAGTCTTCACTCTACGAACTCCTGAGGCCACATTTTGTCTACGGTGCTCAGATTCTCCTGGTTGCATGTTGAAGACGTTCAACTTGGTTCCTTTTGACCTGAAAATAATCATCAGGTCCGGCATCAGTGAGGATTTGCTGCTATATCTTCGGTTTGGGTACATACACATTGTACCTGTCTTCATTCAAGCATGCAGAGTCAACTACTATATTCTACTCACCATTACTACCCAAGAGTACTCATTGTGATGGGGTATGTGCTGAAAAGGACTCCACTACCCCGTTATTCACTACATTAATTACAGTAACAAATGGACTTGGTAAGCTGTAAATACACAAGTTTATGTATGTATTTTCTACTCCAATTGATTAGATGGACTATTACTATGAATCCATTGTCTACAGTTAAAATGGTGTTATAGTACATTCTTTTGTGGACCTCCTCGTGAGTTGTAGAAGTGAAGTGAAGATATAAACTTTTCGAACCTGCTCTGCAATAAAATTTATTTTTCGAAAAACATTTTTGAATTCTTCAAAAATGTTTTTCTTTGTGCGTCGAGGGAGTCTGTGCCGCCTATGTTTCGGCACACTATTATGCCAAGGTACTTTCTATTAAACCGGTGGTCATCTCGCCTCGCGGACTCTTTTCCTTTTCATTTTGCTCCTTATTTTCATTCTCGCTGTTTCTGACGTCACGTAGTCACGTGTTCCGGTTTGCTGGTAGCTTTTTCGTGAGGGTTTGAGGTCTCGCTTCACGAACCTTGAGAATTCAAGACCAGACTTCGGAAGCGAGCGGTTCTTCTTGGAGTCCATAGCCTGGGACTCCTCCTTTAGCTCAGGTATGCGGTAGTTCATTTCAGAGTATTTTCATATCTTTTCCTGGTGGGTTTCTTTTGTTGCGTATTAATTCACTTTATACCGATTATGTTTAGTTAAGTTTTTTGCCCACCAGTGTTTCTAGTTATTATTATTGCTTTTATTTTTTATTTTTTGTTATATATTCGGTACAGTCTTATCAGTCTTAACTTCTTTCCGTGAGTTGAGATGGCCACACACACCCCCCCCCGTTGTTCTTATGGAGTTAGGGTGTTTAGGTATTTTCTTTTACATATTGTATGGCCTAATTGTTTCTTGGTTTATTAACCTAACAAAGTTTGTAATAAATTGTTGAATCTGGTTTCAGTATTTCTGTATTTATAGGTATATTACGTTCCCTTCTTCTATCCTTACTGTATTTTTCATTAAATTTTCTGTACGGCTCTGGAATTGCCCCTAATTATGGTGGCAGGCCCGAGAGGCACGCCACATTACATAATCAGTGAGATTTTCTATTACACAATCAATTGCCATATTGAACAATAAGGGTGAGAGTGGGGAACCTTGTGCAACCCCACATTTAAGTTCTATGGCTTTTGTCTTCTTAAATTCACACCTACTTGAATTGTGTTTTTGAAAGTAGCGATTCAGTGAGCCCAAATAAGTTTTTAGGAACTCCAGAATGGCAAAGCGTCCGTTTAATATGTTCATGGCCAATTGTGTCAAACGCTTTCGACACATCCAGAAATATTACGCAACAATTCTTGCACTTAGTTTTTGCATCGATTAGACAACCATTGACAAAGGAAGCGTTAACATGGGTTCCAGGTATAGGGACAAATCCGCGCGGATGTGTACTTATGGTAGTAATTTCACGTAGCTTGGCCTCAATTTACTCTTTCTACAATTCTTCTCACAACTGAAAATATAGTTATTGGCCTCCATTCTTTGATATTACTGACATCTCCCCCTTTGTGGATTAATATAGCCCGGGCCTTTTGAAGCTGAGTGGGCACATAAGAAAATTGCAGCATTGCATTGATAAGCAACGTGAGAAATCTAGTAGTTCTGAGATGCCGTAATACCCGAACTGTGACACGATCGGGACCTGGTGAAGTATCAGCTTTTATACTATATAAAGCTTTATGAACATCCTCATTGCAAACAGTAATGTTATTTGAGATATTAGCTTCCCTTATAGTGTCAGAAAGAGGAGAATTATTATTTACAACCCCAAATATATTTTCAAAATGTTCTGCAATTTGATTAATTGGGGTTTTGCACGTTTTGTGATTTTTAACTTTTTTCTAGGATCTTGTGAGCTATTTTACGCCTGTGATTATAAAAATTACATTGAGCTAGCTCATAATCATAACGCTCCCGATTTTTCTCCCTTTGTCTTTTAGATCTGCGTTTTGGATTGCTGGATGCCTTACAATCGTACTTAACATTATTTTGCAGTTTTCTTGTTTGATAATATTTGACTGCGGGATGCTTCGGACCGGGTAACTCGGTCTGTTGACTGACAAAATACTGTATAACTTCGGAAGTAATTTTTTCTAGGTCATTATTATTACCGCCCAGTAATATCTCTGAAAGTCTCTCCTCCCAATCCTGCATAGGAGTGCGCCTTTTATCCGTGGCATTTTCCAAGTGTGAAGTATTTTGCAATGGATCTATTAAACGTGAAGTATCCTCAACGGTTTCAGTCAACTTATCCTGACATGTAAAATGTGGAGGAATTTCTGATTGAGCAAAATACTGCGTCACAGTTTTATTTCTTCTGTTTTCAGGATGAGCTTTTCCAAGGTGTATATTTACACCGAGGCTAGATTTACACAGTTTACGACATATGAGGCAATGAAATATGTCATTACCTCCAGTAATATTAGTCTGACCTGTGACTAAAACAGAGGTATTGCTGTCATCATCAGTCTTCCTATCGCATAGGCCATTACCATTGTGTGTAAAAGACTCCTGTGAATAGCTATGACTACGAGCTAAGTGGATATTAATTCCTCTAGATGTAAAGTTTTTCCGCATATCTTGCATTCAAGTCAAGTTGGTGGAATACCTGATGATGAAGATGAAGATTCTCTCGAAATTTCAGCCAGCATATAATACGAAGAAATATAACAGTGTGTTAAATAGGAAACAATTGTAACTAAGATAAATAACAAACTCAATCCTTCGCAAATTTGTGAAGTTTAACAACGCTCGACATAGGCAAATGGAAGAAAACTCTGTCACACAAACACTTCCACAAATGCAGTTGTAGTTACTCAGTCCTCCAAAATAGCAGTTCCGTGTAAAGTTGAGCAAATCTTCATATTATAAGGGCACATTTGGCAGAGCGCGAATACGAAGCGAGTCCAAACTAAGGCAAGGCCTTCTAAACCTAGTAGGAAGTATTTTAATCTTAAAAATAAAACAGTTGATGCAGCGCTAGTATTAACGATGGCGAAAAGTTCGATAGTCTCTCTGTATGCTATCTCGCTTACAGTGACACAAATAGCGATGTACTTTATTCATTTTCGTCATTTTAATTATTTTTATTATATGCTTAATTGTGTATTCGCTGAATAGTCATAATAAATTTAACTTAAGGTCCAAATTTTCGTTACATTACCTATGATAAAACGTGATATACAACACAAACAATTACATCAAATGAACAGCTACCCAAGACTCCTACGGCTTGAAAGGAAATTAGTAACACATTTGAAACCCGAAGGAACTTACCTCACTGTGTTAGTGCCCTTGACAGGAAACATGTTGTTTTTTCAAGCACCAGAGTTCTTCTATTATAAATCCAACTTCAGTATTGTGCTTTCTGAACTAGGGGATGGAAATTATAATTTTATGTATGCTGACGTGGGATGCCAAGGAAGAATTTCGGATGGGGGAGTTTTTCAAGCGAGCAAATTACACAGCATGCTCACAGGAAACACAAAAGTACTACCGGGGAGTTTTATGCAAATACTGTGAGGTTAACATCCGTCGGGTAATGTGTGTGGCATCCCTGGAGGTCAATCTTGATGTTCCGGTCCCTGGTTCCACTCTGCAGCTATCTCTGATGGCGTACTTGACCCCCTTACAGGAAAATAGAAAATGCATGGGAAAATGTTGTTGAAAATGAATTCCATTACAGTTGAATACCCATAGGTTTATTTATAGTTTATTTACATCTGCCCCTAAATACTACGGCCTTCTACTGTTCCCTACGTTCCCATCTCCTCCGACTTCTTATCCACAACCTCCCCTCGGGGATCTTTAGTATATATAGTTGAATAAAAACACTTTCTTTAACGCACTTTATTTATCTTGGTAAACTTCTGGACGGCCGGTTCGCAGGTGGTGCGAAACGGCCGTCCAGAAGTTTACCAAGGTAAATAAAGTGCGTTAAAGAAAGTGTTTTTTTCAACTATTTATTATACAACGCTAAAGTCGGACACAAGAATTAATCTTTAGTGTAACTTAATTAAAAGCGTCTGACTCCATCTTGAACCCCGTCAAGACTGCCCGCACACACGCGCTAACCCGTAATGAATCTATTCAGCGTTACTAACTGCTCCAGGGCTGCAAATGGCCTTGGACCTTCCACTCAGGACATCACGATGCATTCTATTACAATACCTTATTTTTTTCAGGCGATAGTGCATTTGCTCTAAGTGAAAACCTCATGAAGCCTTACCCTGGAGACTTTTCCAAAGTAACTCCTCAGAGAATTTTTAATTATCGATTGAGTAAGGGCCGTCGGATTGTCGAAAACGCCTTCGGTATATCAAGTGCAGTGTTTCGAGTTTTAAGAAAACCAATGCTTTTGGATCCCGAAACCGATACATGACAGTCATTTTGTTACATAATTATCTAAGGCACCACTCTCCAAATTTGTACACACCTGCTGGCACATTGGACTATGAAGTGAATGGAGGTCCAATCGAAGGATCGTGGAGGGATGATGGAGATGTGACCTCCCTGCTACCATTAAGAAATTTTCTCCGAAGATTGCCAAATAATTGACTATTTCATGAATGAAGGTTCTCTAGAATGGCAAAATAAATACGTTTGAACGCATTAATAATAACTCACCGTGGTAAGTCCCTTTCTTGGCAAATCCCTATCCTCCAGGAACTTGAAAGATTCGTAGGCAAACCACCTACCCACATACATTTCGGCTCTTCCTAATATATATATATATATATATATATATATATATAGTAGGCTATACATAAAACAATTTGAATGGCAGTTTCAAATTAAATGACTAATGAATTTCAGTGGCGCCAATTTATATGGGTCCGTGGGGCTCAAGTCCTCCCAATAATTTGCTGTGTATCATTACCAAAACTCTTTATTGCTATCGTGTTCCATTGTTGAATCGCTGTAAAGCGAAAATCAGGCTATTTTTGCCATAATTAAGGTCATTTGTTACAATTAATTCACGATCGTTTGAAATCGTTCCTAAGTTCATTAATTTTTTACTGCTTACTCTGACAATGCAGTTTCCTAAGACACTGCCGAAATATATTTTCACACTTTAAAAAATACTTCTTTACGTTCAGAAAAAAACTTAATCACATTGCTGTTCTAAATATATATAAGGAGAACGCGGAAACGTTCGATTTAGAATTTAGATGATATTAGTGATTAAAAAATAGCAGGAAGGATATTAAATGACAAAATAAGGAATTGTGATAGGGTAAACCACCCAGCTATTGGCACTTTCAGGACGCTTTTCAATAAATTTTCAATTTTGACCTATTAATTTTTGCTACATTTTGTTCAAATAACTACTACCATTTCACGAACAACCAGAGAACACTTTTTCAAATAGTGGATATTTAAAACTCATTTGATCCAACTAAAAAAATGTTTAAAAATAAACATTAAAAATCCCAGTTATTGGCACAGTTTACCCAGTTAATGGCAACATAAATTCCAGTTATTGGCACAGTAGAAAATCACCTATTTTTATGTTTTAACGTACACATGTTAATATATTTGCATCCTCGAAGGTTTTAAACCTTGACAGATATGGAATCGCAAAAATCAGTAATAATAATTACATAAAAATTAATAATTAAAGCTATGAAACACATGCTAAGATACTAAGTTCGTTTTAGCCAGCGCGGTGGCTCATGCTGTAGCGCGTGAGCCTGGCATGCTAGCGGTCCTGAGTTCAAATCTCGGGGCCGGCGGGTGTGTCATTCGTGGTGGACGAAGCCGTGCCTTGGGGGTTTTTCTCGGGGTTCTCCCGTTTCCCCCTCTCATTCCACCAACACTCTCCACTTCATCTCACCTTTCCCCCTTTTCATCATCATCCCGTTTCCACTTTTCGGTACCGGGCCTGCTTTGGCAGTCAGCGCCCTTTGGGGGCCTCTCCCGTTCTCCCCGCTGCTTGTGGTCAAGAGGTTGTTGGTGGTGTGTGTCGCGGACCTGTCGGGGCTCCGGTTGGAGGGACCGAAGGGGGTGGCGCACACGTGGCATGGTAATAAGGCTTGTTGGATGTAGGGGAGCTCCGTGGGGGCCTGCGGGGGGGACGGTTTGCGAGCGGTTCGAAAACACCTCAAAATGCCGTGCCAGTCTGCGCTCCGAAAGGCTCTCGAACGGAGCGGAGCGCAAGAGGAGCGCACCCTTATGACTCCTAGTAATAATAAGTAAATCTGACTTTATAACTCCTAGCTGTGCTTTAAACTCAAACTTTCTTTCTGGATTTTTATCTCGTGGTTTCCTTTCAAAATTTCCCAGCTTGTAACTTTTGCAAGTGTAGTTACCTATCCGGTAACAATGTAATTTCATTGAAGAAGACCTGCTGAAAAGAAAGATAGGATAGATACCCTGAAGAAGGAACGAAATTTAGGTTTACCTTTCTTTCAATTAATGAATTTATCTTTTTTAACCACAATACCTCTTCATCCTCATTTCTCTTTTCCTTTTCCTCCTTTCTTTCTAATTCACTTCAACTCATCTGAACTTTCAACCTCTCATTTTTAACCTCAAATTTCAAGCTTGCTATACGTTTTTTACCCTCCTATGGCTGGACTATCGACTATTTGTTTAGGCTACCTTTTTGAACTACTTACATTCAATTTATATATATATATATATATATATATATATATATATATATATATATATATGAAGGGTGTTTCAAAAATATTTTTACAAACTTCGGCGATGGCTTCCTTAGACCAAAAGAAGGAAGAAGTTCATATGAACCACTGCCTTCTCTAGACTGTATTACTCGTGTATACACTGCCTGTCCTATACGGCTAATTTTGCGTGCGCGGCGACATTACAGATGGGAGCACCTTTCACACCCAGCTGCAATACCCTTTACATTACCATATGCTGTGTTGCCCTCTGAAGTATAAACTCGGAAACTGAAATATGCTGGAATTTCATGCTATCTGGGTGTGAACTGTGTCGCAATTAGGCAATTTAACAATACTCAGAACTCCATATTAAAATTAAGCATGGACAGGCAGTGTAATTCTCGAGACGGCGATGATATGAACATATGTCCCATAATCCTTGTTTTCTCGTTATTCATTTCTCTATGCACTCATTCATAGAAGGCTTTGACTCTTATCTTATGTACTGTACAGTAGATGGCAAAGTGTAGTCATGGACACTTGTTTACATTTGTTATTAGAGTAGGATTACTTCCACAACGTCTCTGGCCTTGAAGATTAACCCAGCCAGCGAGCTTCTCGTTACGTCTCGTTACCAAGATGCGCGAATTCGCTGCGCGTAAGATCAGTAAGCTACCGCTGGCCAGAGAGTAAAGATCATGCTGAATGTTGATAGTTGAGTGGAGGGATAATGCCGCAGAGACAGAGACAGAAAACACGTGGAGTGGGATAGCCAATCAGGGTGCAGCTACCTCCCCTAGCCAGGAACTCTACGAGCGGTGAGACTCGCTCCTAAGGTATATACGTAAAAACCCAGAGACTTTGTGGAGGTAATCCTACTCTAGTCTGTCTTCAACGCTTTAATTGTGTACATGTAGGGAGTTAACTGCACGTGTTTCGTTCAACCATGGCAGGATATTCATTTCGTGAGCAGGCAGACGTGATTTTTATGTATGGTCGCACGAATGGTAATGGACAAGAGGCTTGACGGTCGTTTCAGATGGCGTTTCCAGACCGAAGACAACCGAGTCATCCAACCTTTGTTGCTGTTTATCGTCGCGTTGCTGAGACAGGAACCGTTGCACCACAGACTATCGATCGAGGAAGACCAAGAGTTGTTCGTAGGCCGGACCACGAAGAACAAATTTTACAGCGTGTCGAAGACGATACAAGTATCAGTACAAGACAATGGGAACCTTTTGCGTGCAGTTAAAAATTTGTCCACCAGAGCGCAGCAGGGTCTGAGGAGGTCCTGCCATCTCGTTCTGCCATAATATAATTATGCGTATCAATAGACGTGAATAATGTTGGCTTTCCTATAAAAACTGGCGAGTAATAACGTTTAAGTTATATTCCAGAAATCAGATACCTATATTCTGCCTAGGAGAGTGTGAGATCGCCAGAAAAAGTATTGATTTGTTAAAAGAATTAAATAATTAATGTCTGTCTGAAGTAATAATTGGTTGTAATTATTAAGTCGAAAAGAACCCGTGGGGTGTGTCAGCAAAAACAGGAACAATAATTATTTTGCAGTGGCAGAGACATGTGTAGCTTAGTGACAAATAATTCAAAATATTAAAATTATTCCTGTATATCGCGATGACATTTGTATTCGTTAAATGGTGAAGAAATATTTCAAATTTTATGAAACATTTAAAACTTGTTGTACAGTACTTCACAAAGAAAACATCCCATCTTCTTTAGATTTATAACCATAGTCGTAAATATGTTAAAAAATTCTTTATACTGTAAGTCATTTTTAAAAAGTAATTTAGGTTCATGGTTGTTTGCTTTCACAATATTCTGTATATATTTCAGCTTTCGGTTATGGATTTACTGTGTGGTAAACAGATGCTAATATTTGATTAATATAACACAGTAGTTACAGAAAGTAAAGAACTTGGATACAAATGTGTAAATATTTTGTTCCTATTATCATTAATATTTTATAAATAAATTTAGGTTACGTTTGCTTGCTTCTAAATAATGTCCTTTAAAGGCTTACGAATAAGACATGCTCCAGAATTATAGCTGTCATTAAGTTTTTGTGTGGAAAACAAATAAAAATAAAACTATTTGAATAGTGTATCATATTAGTAATAGAATGTTCATTTCATGAAGTCAACGTAATTTGAAAGAAGCTGGAATGTCAAAATAAGGTAATAAGGAAATGATTTTCTTGTGATTATTACTATAGGCCTAAATGCGTAATATTTTTAACGTCAACGCCCATCCATAATATAGGTTCATACTTTTTGTTTTAGAATTATATTGCATAAGTTTCAGAATTATGGCTCGCATGGAATTGTTATTCATTGTACTGGGTTCTCATATGCTAATAATTCAAAATACTATGTTCCCTTCGATTCGAGTTAAAATATCGACGTGCATCGGTAATTCCAGTTCTAATATAGTGTTTTAATATCATTAATGTGCATTATAAAAGTGAGTTGTATATAATAACAGTGTAGTTGATTTATTTTTTTATTTTTTGTATTTAGAGGGAAAGAATAGCCAGTGCCAATTGCCAGTATAGAAAGGAAAAATATGCTTTGACGTCTTCTTTAAAATAATTTTTTTTAATCTTCAATTTACAAGAACAACCAATGTCTGTAAGAATAATTCAGTTTTGAAATTGTTTAAATTTTACGATTTGTTTTAATGTTTGCAATGAAAAAACTTACGAATTTAAACAAAATATTAATAATTTTACTATACAAATTATAAAAAATGTGAAACAGAAATATGTGTATTTTTGTTATGAAGTTGATAAATTAAGTAAGTTGTATTTATCAAATACTGTCCATAGAAGTAATTTTGTATCATAGTTTGAAAGAGAATAAATGGTTGAGTTTCCTGCTGGGCGAACTTTCTGTTTAAAGCAATAGAGCATAAGCGAATCTTGTCCATTTGATGAAGATATTTGAAACATGGCCTTCTGTTGTAGATAATGAGAATACTACTTCTTGTTAAGTTTTATTCTTTGTAAAAATGATTAAGATAGTGAGTCAATTCTGAGGATTTGAAAGTGTTGAGCGAGGAGATTTGAAGGAAATAGACTATTAACTATTAGCATCCGTTTAATCTTCTTTATATTTTATAACAATATATTTCGTAAAGCATATGTGTACACCTCTGTTTTACACAGAGGATCGCCACAACATGTTTTCTGGCATTCTGACTGATGTTTAAATAGTCTGTTCCATTATGTTCAATGGAGAGCAGACGACATGCTTGGACCTCTTTTGACCCTGCTGCCACCTATCGGGAGTCGCTGACAGAAAGGTTCCCATTGGCTTGACATTTGGTACATCTCACAGTACAGCATGCAGGGTACTTCACCAGCAGCTCTTGTATCCGCACTTATTACTGTTTATAATAAAAGTTAAATAACACATGGAACAGTGAAAATAATAGGCCTAATCATTACATTATGACAACAAAATAACTGTTATATCAGATTTCACACACCAATAAAAATGGTATAATTTAATACATATTTTTAAAAAATACAAAAATAGAATTTTAGGTTTTGATTTCTGGGCGTCCGTATCCTCTGGACTCCCCTTCCCTCCGCCACTGTGGCTTCTGCTTCCATGTTGTCAATTTGGTAAAACTACTGCAAACGTTTTAATATCTCTACTGACTTTTAAATAATTGTCTTAAAAGAAAAACACCTGACTATAATTATTATATTTACCCCCCTGTCCCCGGGCATGGGCGCCCATGGATATATATATACATATTGAAATCGTCTGCCGATGATAGAGTTAAGTTCGTTGGCTTTAATTGCCGTAATTAATTAATTGCTCTATATCCCATATATCATTGCAGTTCCAATAATGCACAATGCTTTTTTCGTTTTTAACTTGATCAGTATTCGGATTTTCTGTTGACAAGTACTTTCAATCCAAGATAATTATGTAATAAATCGAATATAATCTAGTATCTTATCTTACCTTCTCTTGATTCAACTAACGCTTTGATGTTATCTTACGTTAATATGACAGTTGATTACATGTGAAATCTTGCTAAAAATGAAATTAATGTAAAAAGTGGCCGCAAAGGAATTGTTTTCATAAGAGATGGTTTAGAAGAGCGTGAAGTATGTATAATATGATCTCTGTTACTGTGTAATATCCTAATATGCTTTACCGGTACTGGAAACTGTTCCTAGCACTAAACGTGTTGTTTAAAACATCGTGTTGTATAAACTGCCACTACGAAATACCTACAATGTTTTGGACTCTCATTCGGGAGATCACAGAATCAAATCCCGTGGCCGGCTAATTTGCCGAATTGGATATTTGCATATCATGAATCATCCTCGCTATTTAATCCTATATCATATCCATTTAAATTAATATCAGTATAAATTTTATTCCATAAAATACACTAAAAACAAAAAAATAATTGACAATCAATAGTTTCATGCCTAATGGCATGCCCGAAGTTAGGAAAAGGGTAGGTGGGCTAGGAGTGGTCTTAACTATTATTCTAAATCAGGCAGAAAATGTTTGATACAATAGTGCTGGCTTCAATTATAAAAGATTACAACTACTCTGTGACGTGTCCATGGTGTTCCGTACTGATCTGGTTGTAAACCCTCTAGCCTGAGTTACCAAACACTCCGAAAGCCTTGATGTTTCAACTAAGTAGTCGGTTGCAGTTCTGCCTTAATGGTCCGATCTGTCATCTTATATAGTCGATTACTATTTTAAAGTGGGAAAAAGTCATAACTAACTAGTTACCAAATAACCTGCCTTTTTGTGTATTTTTAAGGTTCGGTTACGTCGGATAGATACTTCATTAGATCACTAGCTGTTTCTCTTCTTACGTTTACATCATAATTAATGTTATCGTATGAGATACAATAACCTTGAGTATACCGAATTTTCTGAACTAATGTAATTTAGTTTCTTATTATTAAATAACCGACTGCCAATGTAAGCAATAGTTGAGCAGGTGTGATCTCCTTCCAGTTCAGAGTTCGATGCTAGGGCTTCACAACACAGATCTTGAACTCTTTTAATGGCCTCCAAGCTTATAGTAGTATAAATACAGCCGAAGTTTAAAAAAAAATTTAGCCCACTTCGGCTTCATTTTAATGTTTAGATGGCTATGAACTGTGGTCATATTAGAAGTACATTAATTATATTAAAACACTGGGCGATGGAACTTAAAAATAATTTTATTTTCAATTGGAATAACAATGTTATACTTGTACATTTACATTTTTCCGTTTCAACTGTGATCTTCTCCATTTTCTATTGCATATTAAAATATGCTGTTTACTTGTATTTATTGGTAAGCCAATACAAAAGTCATAAATGTATAAGATTATTATTGTTTCAGTTAATAGGAATAGTCCCATTGTAAAAAAGCTATTTGATTTCCAGACTACCATAACCCAGGAAGATATTATGATTATGTTCTTCCAGTTTCTCCATATGGTAGTAGCAAGCAAGGGGAGGATGGAAAAAGGATTGGGTTCATAATGAGAGTAATAACCTCACACATCCATTTTACGATTCGGTAAGTGAAAACATACAATTTTCATCTAATGATCCTAATATTCTTCAAGACGTATAGAATGTTTATTGTGGTTATGCATTGCCGTTTTGAATACAGGAGATCGTCGAAGTAGTTAATGCTGTGAATTGGGTGGTTGCATACTCAGTGCCTGCCACTCCGCATCTGGTTAAGCTACTGGGAAAATGTATACTTTCCAATCCAACTTTCATAAGATCTTGAGTTGATGATGAGCTGTACATCAAGGCTCGGGCTGTTACATTCTGAGCTAGCTGACCAAAACATCCCACCATTTTTAATCCTAACTTCACGCATGTTGATGCTTCTTTTGGAATGTCCGCAATCAGTTGTGATGTCTGTTTCTGCAAACTCAAAAGGTCAGTCTGCAGATCGTGGATGGGTGTTATAGCACTTTTTGTGCAAATTTCAATGTTGCTGCCTGTTTTCTTCACGATCTCTGCGGCTTTTTCTGCTGCCCCGGAAACACAGGAAGTCACACTTTTACCCAGCTGTACCGCCTTTGTAAATTCTTCTTGTACTCTGTCAGTGAATTTCTTTGCTAACTGTTGTGCATAACCCATAGTGTCTCGCAAAACTTCGGCGGCTTTCGTAAAGGCACTTGTAGTAACATTTTCCACGGTAGCTACACTTGTCTGTATTCTCTGTTCAATTGGCAGTATGACATCCTGCATTAGCTGGTTTATGTCACGCTTCTCAGCACAATGTGCTGTACCTAGCAGAGACAATAGCACCACAATCAGGACCATCTTGTCTCTGTGCTTTACAGATGTCACTCGTCTCTTATATAGGCCTATTTCACAATACCCTCATATGTTTTTACCGAGTAACCATCTGAACAAACTGTATATTACGTAAATGGATTGAACATAAATTATAAATGTGCCTATAATACCGTACATGATCCTTCGTCATACGCTTTCACAATTGAATGCTAATTGAACTTAGACGACGAAAGAGGTAATTTATAGCCTACATATACGTTCAAGGAGAGTTGATTAAGGCACTCTATTCTTAAGCAGTAGGCTATTCCTGTAGTTCCCTCTGCAATCCTATATAGGCTATATTCTAAATTTGAAGGTCCACAATATTGAAGAGTGGGTTGTGGTAGCAGATTTCCCGGCTACGTAAGTTATTTGAATTTGAAAATTATAGTTCGGAAAAACGCCCGTTTTCTAACTTGTGTGCACTGTTTGTGCGCTTGCGTGAGTCGCTGAGCTGCGCGCAGAACGCTGGAACCGTTCTCCAGTTCTGTAGCTACGTTTGCAGTGTATTGTGTGTTTTCCTGGCCGTTGGTGAAGACCTTTGAGTTAAAGTGTGAATACTGAAAATGTGACAAAGTAAATTGTTCACTTGTAAATAGACGCCCTTACTGCTGATTAATCATAATTTGTGGCCTACGTAAGTACCAATTCTCAATGTTCTTGTAAATATTTTTCTGCCGATATGTTTGTAGGCGTGTTTCTTAATATGTTACTAACCTTCTGTCCCAGTATATTTCGGAAAGGAAACCATTTCATCTTGCTATAAGCACCATGAAACTAAGTTATACAAAATTTCAGAGCAGGTTTTCCTGGGTGTAGGAAACGCCCATTATGCATCTAGAATGCCGTTAATTATATTTATATAGGGCTGCTCCGATTGAGTAGAATTTTGACGTAAGTGTGTGAGGGAATTTTACAAATTCGAAGTCTTCACTTTCTTTTTCATACACGTAATAACATTTACTGTAGGCTTGCTTATTATTTAAACTTCCCACTATGAATCTGTGGTAATGACCTATATCCTGTTAAAACATTCCTTTGTCTATGTGACCCTGACTGAAGAATGTAAACATACAAAACAAGTACTACAGGGCATTCCCAAATCTACTCACACCAGTAACTCTCATAAATTCTTTAAGTTATTTAATATTTATTCTTAAAGTCCATCCTTTTGTTTTCTTTTTTATATTGTGGACTTTTCTACTTACGGGCGCCTCCGCAATTAATACCAATTAAACTATCTCTGAACAATTCAATTATTTTATTTCTATACCACAGAATTAAGTCCTTCAACATAAGTTAATACTCGGCTAGCTTTGCTATCAATTACAGATACGGTGGAGAAAGGGAGGATTCAATAGTGTTTATGTAAAGCTGGGTTTACACTGTGTAACTTCTTAATATAACTTGAGTTATATAACATGTTTTCCCAAATTGTTACAAATACATGTAACTTGTTACATTTTACTTTGTGTTATATAACTAGTTTGCTGCGTTTACACTCCGTTAGCTGTGTTTACACTATGTAACTTGTTTATATAACTTGAATTTTTACAAATACATGTAACTTGTTACATATAACTTTGTGTTATGTAACTGATTTTTGTGGTATATAAAAAGTTATACCTTTCCCGCATGGAGTGGGAAATGTGTAACTTGTTACATGTGACCTGCTGCAAGTACATTTTGCTACGTATATATAGTAACAAGAAACTGTCCACCAAACCACAAATGGTTAGAATTATCCAAAAGTTCAATCAAAGCAACGTTTACTATGCTTTTCAGATGTACAAGTATAATAATCATATAACCTAATCTCACATATATGTCCCTCTACAAAACTTTCATATGCAATATTAACAATCTTCATCAATGTTCCATATCTTGATTGCGCTGATATATCGTATAAACGGATATGTCCAAATATTATCAAAGAATATATAGCAGTAAAACCTATAGCCAATTCCACTGTACTCAATTACACATTAAAACTAGCAAATGCTGACATAACCACTTAGAAATTGTTAAAATAATTAGAATTGTATTAAATTTATGAATCATGTATAACAATTGGTTCGTTAGGTTAAAACATGGGTGCGCATCTGTGGCACATCGTGTCACTGTGCGGTAGGGAAATTTCTCCCACTACAATCGCCCTTGACGTCAGCATAAAGCAGTTTCGACGTGACACGGAACATGAAGAACAGGTTTCTTACGTCACAGCAAGGGATGGGGACTAAAACGTTTCCCCTCAGTTGCTCACCTATGGGTTAAAAGCTGTGCACTATCATACCATTGTCTGTTGCATCTCTATTATGCATATGTAAATTTCCGCGACCACTTCTCAGCAAATTATTGCCATTAATATAAAATAAATCGCAGCCGCACAGAAGTCCAGTAATTGTATATGAATTGTAGATTAATATTAACCAAATTGGTGATGGTTCATGGTAGTATCGCGTTGCATTAATTGAACTTTGTGGCATTTTTAAGTATCACAGTTGTACTCAGGCAATCCCGACGTCGAAATTTACAGTCATAAATAGGGACAGATGATGATCTAGATTTGTTCGAAATGCGCATATCCAAGAGAGAAATAAATGTCATAAAGTTCAATTAATGCAACGCGATACTACCATGAACCTTCACCAATTTTGTTAATATTAATCTACAATTACCGAATTTCAGTGCGCCTACGAGTTATTTTATAATAATGACAATAATTTGCAGAGAAGTGGTCGGCAAATTGTCATATGCATAATAGAGATGCAACAGAAATGACCTGATAGTGCACAGTTTTTAATCTAACCAAATAATTCTTATACATAATTCGATTCCCGATGAGGTCGTTGAGATTTTTCAATTGGCCTAATCCTTCTGGTAGCACTATGGCCCTGGGGTCGACTCAGCCTCTAACAGAAATGGGTACCAGGAGCAATCCTGGGGTAAAGGCGGCCGGTGCGTAAGGCTGACAACCTTACCACCTTCATGTGCCGAATGTCCAAAATCTGGGAGCCTCAACCTCCTGGAACCCTCTGGGCCTCAATGGCCTGTATAGGGATCACTTTACCTTTACCTTTAGGTTATATTATTATTATACTATTGTACATCTGAAAAGCATAGTAAACGTTGCATAGATTGAACTTTTGGATAAATGTAATTAATCTAATGTGGTTAGGTGGACAGTTTCTTTATAAAAACAAACATAATCACCACAAACGGAAAAATTAAATTCATCAATATCTAGTAGCAAATTACGGAAGATAGTTGAGATAATATTGTGATAATATTATAGGAGAAGAATTCCTCTGACACTGGGACTTGAACCCAGGACCTTTTGGCTATCCATGCCAATGCTCTTACCAACTGAGCTACGCAAGAATTCAATTCACGGTGCCAGATAGAATCTCTCTCCTATGACTTGCGCCCTTAATGGTCTACCAAACTGACAGACAAGTTACGTCATACGTAGTACCGTGAGGCACACTAATTAGTGATTTTGTGACCGAGCTTCCACTGTTATTGTACAGTAACATTCAAGATAGATATATGCATATGCATTCATGTACCACAGATTGTTGTCTGTTGGATATTACATGATCATATTTTAGGAGAAAAATTCCTCTGACACTGGGACTTGAACCCAGGACCTTTGGCTATCCGTGCCAATGCTCTTACCAACTGAGCTACGCCAGAGTTCAATTTACAGCGCCTTCTGGCGGGAACCTAATCTCGAGGAAATATTCCCAGGAAATGTTCCCAAAATTTCATAAATTCTCTGGAATTTATGTTTTACGAGCAAGATAACTCAGATACCTATTGTTACTTAAATTTAATCATGATTAAGTTAAATAAAACTAAAAACTGTCACGAGTACAAAGATTAAAATATAATTAATGAAAGAACATAAAAAGTGATCATTAATTAATTACGTATAAAATATTATAATACTGGGCTTTCACATAGTTGACAATGAAAATAAGTTAATCAAAATTTGCCCTTGTTCTTGAAGGTCAATAAAGAAGATTAACAAAAGAGTTCATTGAAGTGACTGACTATTAATTAGATACAAATTACAGTAATAATCATAAACAGTACGAACCCAAACAACTTTTAGAAATAGGCCTAACTTACTTGATTTCTTTAAATGTGTGACCTTAACTTCATCTTAGAAGTTGGCCTAGTCACTTCCATTAGATTTTCTTCATCATCCTCTTCCTTTTCCTCTTGATCAGAAAGGATGACAATAACATCACTGTCATCATGGCCTTCATCATCGCCACCATCATCATCATCATCATCTAGGTTGTCTTCTTGGTCCTTCCCTTCATCTGGATCATCTGGATTACCAGCACTTTGGGTTTGAACTCCAGTAGATTCACTCTTCCTTTTCTTCTTCTGAGGTTGAGCATTCATCAGTTTCCTGTTGTATGAAAGATAAGTGGGTTTTGCTGCTCGCTCAGGTGATAGGCGGTTCCTATTGTTAGATTGCGTCCGTCCTTCTGTCCGCGTGTCTGTACGCGCGATAACTCAAATACGCTTTATTGGTTTTTAATGAAACTTAGTTTACGTGTTTATAATGTCCATGGGAAGAAGCCTACTGATATTGGACCAAATCTGTTACCGGTACCGGAGTAATACCCATTTTAGCGTCTATTTTAAAGGCGCGATAACTCAAATACGCGTAATCGAATTTTCATGAAACCCGGTATACGCATTTATAATGTTTATGGAAAGACGTCTACTGATACTGGATCAAATCGGTTGGCCAGTACCGGTATAATGCCCAATTTAGTGCCTTTTTTATGGTAATATATAACAAAAGGCGTGATTACTCAAATACGCTTTATCGGATTTTCATGAAACTTGGTATAGGCATTTAAAACGTCCATGGCAAGAAGCCTATAAATTTTGGACCAAATCAGATGACCGGTACCAGAGTAACAACTAATTAAGTCACATTTTTTTAAATCATGTCTATACTACAATGCCGCATTTTTAATCATTGATGGCTTTGTCTGCAATGCAGTCAGATGTTTCTTTACTTTGTTGATCTAGTTGAAATTGAGTATTACATGAATACTATTATATACAGAAGGTATATTGATGTGAAATATTTAGTGGACTTCTTTGCTACTGAATTTTGTAAAATGTCGGCATATTTTAAGAATTACAAGTTGCAATACATTTACCTTTGAAAAGATCCTTCACATATGGTTATCAAACTAGACCGTTAAACTGAGCCAGACTGCCAAAATGGTAACGTCTTGGACTCGTATTCTGGAGGTCGCTGGTTCAAACCCCGGGGCCGGCCAATTTGACATGGATTTTTATTTTTTTAATATTTCCATGCGAGTGTGCGATTGTCAAGATATCACAGATCTTTAGTTCTGCATATGCTGGACGATTTTAATCTGATTAAAAATATATTTTTTCTGCATGGCATAATTCCAATTATAATTGTTTCAACAAAAGCAGTTTGGCATATTGTTACATCAGTTTTCCTGATTTTTATTATTTTTTAAAAGAAGATGACTTAGGGTACATTGTTCTGACAATAAGTGAAAAATTATGTCATAGGAAAAGGTAATACTTCCCTAGATGGTTCCTAGATAAACATGTGGAATTTAACTGAAATAGTTTCATTTTAAGGTACCTGGACCGTTAATAAGCAGTAAAACATTCAAAACTAACGATTTTTATAAATGCTCACTTTTGGGAACATTTCCTGCCCAAGGAAAATTTATAAATTCCTTCACGCTGGGAATATTTCCGGCCCACATCAATACTGTGCAGTACAAATGTCTTTCTGTCTCTCTAAACTTTAGTTATATAAAGAAGTTATATATTTCCTATTTGTTAAACAAATACATGTTACATGTTACATATAAATTGTTACATGTTACATATAACTTGTTACATGTAATAAGCTTATTAAACAAGTTACATAGTGTAAGCCCAGCTTAAGAGTGCTTATAATTTCAGCTTCAAAAAGAGAACAGTTTTCAACACATTAAACTGGATTTTTATTAATAAATAGCAAATTCAACAATAACTATAAACAACTTTTAGTTTACTTCAACTTTAAATTTTAACATTGTAGCAAATTCAACAATAACTATAAACAACTTTAATTATTAACATTACTGAAATTATACCATATCGTAACAACAAAAATTAACAGGGTATGTATATTTTTTTTCTTCTTTCTTTTCAACTTTCAACAATTTGATGAATCAGCAATATATATATTTCTTCACTTTACCATAACAATATGAATCAATAGTATATCATTGTTCTACTCTTTTGTTTTAATAATTGAAGATTTCAATTGTTCACAGTTTTACTCAACAAATTTTTAAGGTTAGTATTTTATTTTTATTATAGTCACATATACTAACTTGGTTTTCTTATTTGTATTCAATTTAATAATTCAGGTTTCTTACTTTATTTTCAGGTGGAGTTTCTGGATTCTACAACCATTTGATCTCCATTAGAATTCTGTAAGCCATACTTAATTTACTTCAATAAATTCACTATAAAGTAATGTGTTTTGTTGCATAAATTTCATTTCCCATAAATAGTTATCACTAATTTTACCTAATATTTTATCCCTTTTATTCCTCTGTCACTTTAATCATACTTTAGTCTGTCAAAATCAGTCAGGTCAAAGTAAAAATAGAACATATATAGAAGAAAGAAATGAAATTTAGGCCTATGTCCGACAACTGAACCACGGCGATGGGCCTCCGACACATAGTTATGTCTAAGTCCTGAGTTACAGACAACTTGACATTCCCCCTGCAACTGGGAAAACAAGAAAGGTCACACAAAAATATACAAAAAGAAAAATGTTGATAACTGTAAGGCAAGGTCTCTGAAAAGTACAAAGACTGTACTTGGGGCGGATTATCGCCTCGACCTCCGAGAGACTTAATTGAATCTTTTCAATTCTAATGTATTTACTTTTAGTTTCGGTCTATCATAGGCCTACTCCTAGTTTATTTTAGGCTTGTTTGTAAAGACTGGTCATTAACATGTCCCATGTACAACTACAATAACAACTCTCTTATAAAGTGTTATTAACAAGAATTATTTTTATTATTTTTCCTCCCAAAACTGGTTTACTTATAACCTAAGACTTCACTCATCTAAAGTCACTTTGATCGGATCCCAATTCTAAATTAGTTCGATCTAGTTTTTCAATGCTACTCTCAATAAATTATTCTTAACACTGTTTTTAAACTTGATTTCCGATAATACTTTCTTATTAAACTTCTATTCCCCAATTGCTATAATACGGTTTTTTCTTTTTTTTCTATAACTTTCAATTTAGTGAAAATTTATGTTTCTAAATTCCTTTATGAATTTCGTTTTGAAACTACTTTCCGCGTAAATTAATTTTTCTCAACACGACGTTTTCTTTTTTTCCTTCTACTCAAATTTCTTTTCTAGCATAACTTCCCCTGTTGAGTTAACTTTTCTTTCTCACCTAATCCGGACTATAATAATTTCACAATTATTTTTCCATCGTCGGTTAGTTCCTTTCTCTTACCTTCTTAAGACCCTCCCTTACGGGTTCTTACTCATTCCGTCTCCTACACTTTTAACTAGATCTCAACGAAAGAAAACACAACTTAAAATTTAGAGGCGAGCACATCATCCTAAGATATCCACCAGTTACCTCAACAAAAACCAAGTGGGAGAGACCCAAATAAGGATTACTTTTATGCCCCAACTAATTTCTTCCTTACTCCCCTCAAGACCTCTCTTGAAAAAATATAAGTGTTACATAAGCGACACCAGTTAGGAACAGCAACGTATTTGTGTGTGTCTCAACAACCTATGCACACCCAAATCTATAGAGATCATTCCTTCTTACTCATTAGCCCTTCCCATTCATTTTTTCTTTTATAATACTCCCGACAGAAGGATTAAGTCTGGACTTCCCTTGACAACACACACTATCCAATAATTAAATTCTAAACTCCTTTTTATGCTTTAGCTGCCATTTAGTTATAAGGATAGAAATTTAAAGTGCTATTTGCATCTCAGCTTTAACTTAGAAGTTCGCAAAGTTATAATCCATTCTTAATTAACCAACAAAGTGTTAATGAATTTATCTTTATAATTCAAGATTATTGAATTTAATGTTTGTGATATTCAAGCGTGTGATAGTCCATCGGCGATTCCCCAGTCTTCTCTCAATCCTTCGTCTGTCGTGATTCGGGCTTCCATCTTGATCCTATCCTGAATCTAAACGACAGTTAGACTCAACCATCCCTTCTCTCCAAGCAGTTGTTCTCTTCCAGGCGGCTTCGTCGGGTGTCAACCAACGTTCTCGGTCAACCAACCCAATAGCTGTGCGTCCACAGCTACAGGTCGCTATTTTGTTGATTTAGGATTCCATCGATCTTACGTCCCGTCACAGAACGT
This sequence comes from Ectobius pallidus, assembly GCA_964059195.1. Lineage (NCBI taxonomy): Eukaryota > Metazoa > Arthropoda > Insecta > Blattodea > Ectobiidae > Ectobius > Ectobius pallidus. Next base: position 168,276,564 of record CAXKWD010000003.1, on the reverse strand, counting down.
CAGACAAGCTCGCCATCTCAGCTGTCTATGAATTCCTCTTCCTTTCCATCAACCTCATGTCACGTCGATCCAAGTCCTCTCTTGTCCCAACCGTACTGCTCCCTTTCCCAAAGCCTTTACTCCTTTCCTTTCCTCCTCTCACATGTCAACGGTCCAACTTTTCAAACTTGTAACCGCGCGAGCATGCGTCCTTGCTTCTTCCTGTAATGTAGAGGATGTAGACAGTATCTAAGTTCGAATGACTCTGTTTATAAATGGTTCCCCCTGGTGCAACCACTTGTAAGGGAATCACGATTTGCAACATGACAAGTGCTGTTAATGTGCACAGTTAGTAGAACATCTTCTCGGGTTTGCAGCCAGGTGAGAAGTTTGTTGTAGTCCAACGTTTCCGAGGCTGACGCTGCCTCCATCCTCAGGGAATCTGAAGTGTCGAGTTTTGACATGTAGGGGAAATATATACCAACCCGAGTTGGGCGGAGTCGACCAATCAGGGAGCAGCTGTTCTGTTTTCGGTCGTTTTCCGGGCCAAGGTGTTCCTTTTACCTTTCAGGTCCTGAATGCATTTGTTCCAGGCCTGGTTGATAGTGAAACCTTCATCCCTGTTGAAGTTTGTGTCTTCCAGTCTAATTTCAATTGCCTCTCTGATGATCTGGTCCCAATAGCGTGTTGTCTTGGCGAGTACTGTTGTGTTTGGTCCGGAAAAGGACCGAAAACAGAACAGCTGCTCCCTGATTGGTCGACTCCGCCCAACTCGGGTTGGTATATATTTCCCCTACATGTCAAAACTCGACACTTCAGATTCCCTGAGGATGGAGGCAGCGTCAGCCTCGGAAACGTTGTACCACAACAAACTTCTCACCTGGCTGCAAACCCGAGAAGATTTTCTACATAAGATTCGCCAGGAAAGCCTCAAATCTTATGTGCACAGTTAGCTCTCGCTGTACATACATATTTGCCTTTAAAAGCTGATTACATCAGTAAATTTCATATATGCGTAATCATCAGTTATGAAGGTCAAGGCTGTTAATAGTGACCCTTGTCTAATGGTTATGCAATTGTTAGTTTCGTGATTGTAAAGCTGTATATTCAATTATTTATGTAATTTCCCAGTAGGCCTAATCTGGGTAAATAACAGTGTAGTGTAATTTTAATGCTAGGTATTTGTAGTGTTTTAAATTATTTAATGTGTACATATTCTTGAGAAGCTCCTCTACATTCTCCAAAGCTTACTTAGCTATTTATAGAACAGATGCATCCATAATTTTTTTAGGTGTGCTTATCACATAAGCCAGCCTAGTTATTCTATACCTTGTATTAGGTAAGGATTAAATTACACTTGGCTCAATGATTAGGTTTCATAAGCTAATAATTACTACTTTAGCATTGAGTATTTTGAATTATGGTTATTAAATTTCCACTAAATATTTCTGAACAGGAAATACATTTTGACTAAAACTGTATCTTCCTCCACTAAGGGATTAAGGAATCTAAGTGGCCAGTAATAATTACTTTCATTGTACAGTTATTAATACTCAACCAGATTATTTTCAAATATGTTATATACATTAGCCCTGAATCTTTGACATATATCAAAATTAATTACAATTATTAATGCTGATCTGCATTATTATTGAATAGGTCATATTTGTGAGTTCTGAATCCATTGGCATTTAATAAACTAAATTTCTATTGTTAATACTAAACTTGATTATTTGGGCTAATAGGCCATATACATTAGTCCTGAATCCCTTCACATATATCAAATTGAATTACAATTAATAATACTGATCTGGATTATTTGCAAATAGGTCATATTTGGTATGTCTGAATCCCTTAGCAGGGTAAACCACCCTGTTATTGGCACTTCAAGGACGCTTTTCATTGAATTTTCAATTTTTACCTATTAATTTTGGCTATATTTTGTTCAAATAGCTACTATCCTTTTATGAATAACCAGAGAACATATTTTTCAAATGGTGGATATTAAAAACTCAATTGGTCCCCCTAAACAAAATTAGAAATAATCCTAGAAAAATACCACTTATTGGCACAGTTTGCCCAGTTAATGGCAACGTAAATTTCAGTTATTGGCACAGTAGAAAAATCACCTATTTTTTATGTTTTAACGTACACATGTTAATATATTTGCATCCTCGAAGGTATTAAACCTTGACAGATACGGAATTACAAAGGTTAGTAATAATAATAGCATACAAAATAAATAATTAATGCTTTAAAACAAATACTAGGTTCATTTTAATTCTGTGAGAAACTGGTTATATCAAATTCATCATCAGTGTCGTCCTCAACATGAAATCAGTCATGGCGTACAAAGAAGTCATCATCTGAAGCATCTGGAACATGAATTTGACGTTGCTTTGGTATGCATTTCTCTTAGTACAAATTTTTGCAGAAACTGTATTCGAAACCTTTCTTTTGAGAATCCAGGGTATACGCACACTTAAAGCATATTCCATGGATAGCGCTCTGTCTGCTAGTAGAAGGTACTGAAGAAATATGACTTGATGTATTTTGTGACCTGCTAGTAGAAGGTTCAAAATTATTGTTTGATGCCACTTGTCTTCTGGTGGAAGGGTCAGTTTGATGTCACTTGTGAAAAAGTTTCAGTTACTACCCGCGCGCCACTTCTAGTCCAGTCAATAAACGTCGAAAAACACCGAATAAAAAAAAAATCGTGTAGTTTTGAAATTTTTCAGAGATGTCGGAGGGAGTCTCCTGAATAACATACTAAAAGTCCCCGAAGGTGGGGGGTGAGTGGGGGGCAGGGGGGCCCGCAGAAGGTACCAGTTTTAGGTTTTTCGCTTATATCTAAACAATGGTGCAACGTAGAGGAAAAATTTCTATATACAAAATTAAAGCTGATAAAATTTCCTACAAGTTTGATTCAGCAGATTTCTTCCTATTTCCTATAGTTTTTGAGATATCCGCCAACGAAAATAACAAATTTTCGAAAAAAGCTCTTTCGCCTCTCGCTTTTTGACACACTTTGTCTTCTAGCGCTTCAGCCCTTAGGTATACAGCAATGTTCTCATGAAAGAAGTTGTAGGGAAATAAATTCTCTTTAAAATGAGTTGTCATTTGTTATTTTGTCTTCAAATGTTCAAAAGTTATAACAATTTAAGTTTCGGTCAAATTTCGAGATTTCGAAAGAAAACCGTACATCGCACTTTCTCTATATTTAGGGATTATATCTTTGTATATAAACTGTATATTGTGTATTTACATCATGAAACAAGTGGAGAAATATGACACAACCATTAAAGTTGAATTTATTAAAAACCCGATCGCGGTACAAGCACAGGACATGTAATGGAAAATACATTTATTCCAGGCAAGAAAGGAAAAACAAGGACAAAAGAAAATCATGTAATTTTGAAATTTGGCAGAGATGTGGGGGGAAGTGTCCTAAACAACATAGTAAAAGTCCCCATGGATAGGGGGTGAGCGGAGGGTAGGGGGAACTTTTGAATGCCATTTCTCGCAGTTTTCCCTAAACACACAAAAGCTATGGGTTCTAGCAAAAAACAGTTTATGCACAAAATTAAACTACATAAAAGTTCTTATAAAATTGATCTGAATGATACTTTTGTGTATTTAATAGTTCAGGAAATAGATGGATATGAATTATGACATAGTTCTGGAAATTCTGTTTTACTGCACCTATATACTATTATATTTTTTAACGAAAATGAAAGCAGATGATAAAATAAATTAGCATGTTGCCAAGCAAGTAAACTAGTTCTTAGAATAATATTCGTACTAAAGGTAAACATCAAAAATAAAACACATTATTATTATAAGGCTTACAAAAATCTCATTGCATGAATGTACGTTATAAGAAATATAAACCAAGCCTATTATCCATTATATTTTTCTTATAAAATATCATTTGCAAAAATTGTAAAGAGTTAGATATCTTTAGTAATTATAAGACCTAGTAGGCCTACATAGTACTTTAAATAAATGTCCAGTTGTCTATTTTTTCAGTCGCCAATACTGGAATCCTAGTATATCGTATGATAAGTTAGGGTTATATTGTTCTATCTACCGAACATTCAGTATTTATACACATATAAAACATTAATTAAAGAGTACCAGAACAACTTTTTTGCTTGGACGTCATCAATTTTAAACTTTTCTTCTCCTTCTAATGGTATACTTGTTGGTGCACGTACCATGACAGGTTCCACAAACGGATGAGCATTTAATACCAGCTTTTCTGAATCCATATCTTCCACCACACCGAGTTGCACCGTGACAAAATATGATGTGCAAATATTCTCAGAAGCCACATAGACAAGTAAACATTTATTTAAAGTAATAGGTAGGCCTACTGTTCTTACAATATCTAATAAATATATCTAATTCCTTACCATCTGAGTTTTATGTGTAACGTCACCATTAGTACGTGAATTTTTCTAAGAACTAGTTTGCATCATAATAATTTAATTATCATCTGCTTTCATTTTCATTAAAAAATAATATATAGGTGTATGTAAAACAGAATTTCCAGAACTATGTCCTACCTCATATCCTTGTATTTGAGCCTCTTAAAGCCCAAGTGGTGTAACTCACATTACTGCTGTTCTGAGATATTGAAGGTTTTGTCTGTCACCAAGTACATGGCTTTATGGACAGCATAAAATTGTGCTCCTACCTACAGGGTTGCTATGCAAGTTATGACTTACACCATTTGCACTATTAATAGAAGAACACTTTCTGAATAGGATGCTGACCATAACTAAAAAAATCCAAAACTGGAGTTACACCACTTGGGCTTTAAGGGGCTTAGTGAACTATTAAATACACAAAAATATCATTCAGATCAATTTTATAAGAACTTTTATGTAGTTTAATTTTGTGCATAAACTGTGTTTTGCTAGAACTCATAGGTTTTGTGTGTTTAGGGAAAACTGCAAGAAATGACATTCAAAAGTGCCCCCCACCCCCCGCTCACTCCCTATCCATGGGGACTTTTACTATGTTGTTTAGGACACTTTCCCCCACATCTCTGCCAAATTTCAAAACTACATGATTTTTTTTGTCCCTATTTTTGCTTTCTTGCCTGGAATAAAATGTATTTTCCATTACATGTCTTGTGCTTGTACCGTGATCGGATTTTTAATAAATTCAACTTTTATGGTTGTGTGATATTTCTCCACTTGTTTCATGATGTAAATACACAATATACAGTTAATATACAAATATATAACCCCTAAATATAGAGAAAGTGCGATGTACGGTTTTCTTTCGAAATCTCGAATTTTGATCGAAACTTACATTGTTATAACTTTTGAACATTCGAAGACAAAATAACAAATGACTACTCACTTTAAAGTGAATTTATTTCCCTACAACTTCTTTCATGAGAACATTGTTGTATACCTAAGGGCTGAAGCGCTAGAAGACAAAGTGTGTCAAAAAGCGCGAGGCAAAAGAGATTATTTCGAAAATTTGTTATTTTCGTTGGCGGATATCTCGAAAACTATAGGAAATAGGAAAAATGTGCTGAATCAAACTTGTAGGAAATTTTATCAGCTTTAATTTTGTATATAGAAATTTTTCCTCTACGTTGCACCATTGTTTAGATATAAGCGAAAAACCTAAAACTGGGACATTCTGCGGGCCCCCCTGCCCCCCGCTCACCCCCCACCTTCGGGGACTTTTAGTATGTTATTCAGGAGACTCCCTCCGACATCTCTGCAAAATTTCAAAACTACACGATTTTTTTTTCTATTTTTCATTCGTTGCCTGGACTATTCTTGAGCGCTCGATTTACGGGGAAGTGAGGGTCGGGGGGAACAAAACATAGCTATTCCGCCAGTCTTTCTGCAGTGTTGTCAACCAAAGAAATAACGTTTCAGCAGAATCGCGCGTATGGTATTTTATGTAGTGACTTTAATATACAACGATTTTAATGCAGTCCAATAATATAACGTGGTGACGGTATTGCGTAACAATTAATTACACGTCATAAGCGTTTGGTTATCAAATAAGTCACCAAATAAGAATATTATGCATAATATAGGCTCAATATTTTTACACTGGATGACTAATTTTAGGCATAAAGAAGAGTCGTAGCAGAACATGCTTCACCATTTCGTGTTTTAAAACGTAAGAGAGGTAAGGCATCTAAAAGTGGAGAAAGCTACAGGCCTAATTTTAAACGTATTTAATACAAATTGTGAAAAGTTCGCTCAACTTTCAGTCCATGAAATTGACATCAGAGTTCACGGAATAGTCAGAAATTAGCACATACGGAATTCTTAAAGAGGTGAGGAAAGTGTTGGATGTACAATGAAGTGTTTGTGAAATCAGCAGTTCGAAAGATTGTATTTTTCCCCATAACTCGATGCGTCAGAAAAGATAATGTCAATAAATAAATAAGAATCCTGAGACAGAATGAAAGCTTAGTATTGAAGCCACTAGATGTCAGGGTGTATAGCGTACTTCGTGTTTCAATGTTGTCAGCTTAACCTACGAAGTTGAACGAAACCTACCGAATAAGGACTAGGGAGCCGAGCGCTCAAGAAATCGCGCGCGGGTAGTAGAGACTTCTTTGCAATCTTCGGGTTTTTGTTGGTTATTCTAGTAACAGGCCTCTCGTTACCAATTGCTACTCTTGCTTTATGCTGCTCTTCTTTCATTCTTTTTTCTTTTCTCTTTATTCTTTCCTCGTCTCTTTTTCTTTGTTAGCTTCATCCTTGAGTTCTTCTTCTTTTCACTTCCCTAAACTAAAAATAAATAGAGTCCTTCCGATATTTCTTTTCTCCTTTCTTTTAGGAGTTTCTGGCCAAACGAGAATTTCGTGTAAGCTGTATTCCTTGGGTGGTGTTAAACGTAAATTACTTATAGAACTAACTTCTTGATCCACATAATTTTCAGCTGGTCTTGCGGAGATCTTCAGCAGGGTCAGGTGGTGCAGTAGTTGTTATATTATTTTGTGTTCATACTGATTTCACCCAGCAGAGGTGGTCTACACGACAAAAGGTTTGTACTTTATGGAGTACAATCAACGTTATTTATAGAACAATTTGTATTCATTTCATGATAACGCTCGTACAGCCTATAGAGAACAAAGAAGTTATCCCCGTGTTTTTCTTCTTCCACGATTTTCTTGATATTTCTAAATTTTTCGATTCTTCTTTCTCCCACTGTACCGCGTGCATCAGCAGCAGACCATATGAGAATTAATTAAGGCTGACAAGAATTAAATGCACGCCATACATTCCGTTTAGAAAGCAAGACAATAAGTTACAAAAATAAAAGACCATAGGCAATGTAACACTGACACTGAGCTCTTCCCAAACCACAATCACTCGCTAGATCTTTCATTGATGTCTTGAAGGTCCTCCTATGAGCAGAGACGATTGATACCGCCAATAAATGAAACTTGCTGGTTTAAAAGATCAATTTAATGACAACTTCGGAGGACCATTTGAACACTAATATTCAAGAAATGATGTGAATAATAATAAATACATATATGCAGCAATTATATGTTGCATTACAACATTCACAGTCAATGTGATGCCTGAATTCACAAATTATAAACGCAACAATAATGTTACTGAATTATATTGCGCATCGATGTAAACACAGCTATGTTGCGATGAAGTCAACGCAATACTACAAGCTGTATGAAATAATTTTAGGTCCAAAAACACTCACTTGGCAATAAGATTCCTTTGTAGCTAATATCACTCAAGAAGCAATCCTGAAGTTTAAATCAGGCCATAATTAAGATAATCAATCTTTGAAGAAATGCCTGGCAGAGACACTAAACAAATTCAGCCAATCTAAAGTGAAATAAACGTGGAAAATTGCTTCTGTGCAATCAATACCAAGTATGAAGAAACTTTAACTCGCAGGAAGCGAAATACAAAGCTCTATGATGATAAAAACCACTGCTGGTTAAGTCCAGAATGAACCATAATCCTTAAAGAGGACTGTACCACAGTATAGTATAACAGTAGCGAAGCTCTAATGAAAGGAAAATGCATCCTTTTGACAGATCGTGCGACACTAGCACCCCAAGCGGTCAGCAAGACGGAACTAGCAAACAGCCATTTCCAGCATTGAAAAGATACGAATATATGGCTGTATTTCTTCTTATTTTTAAAATTACCAGAACGAGATTATTACCGGAAAGGCATACTGGTGAACTCACCAAATCATAGACTTTATGGTAATGTAAAGAAGTTGTAGTTTCAAGATCGATGACATTGTATATCTTATAAAGTATCAGACCGGTTTCCGTCCACCATATAAGCTACATCCCTACATCTTCAAGAATTTAATTGACCTACTACTAACATATACTGTACTTACACTGAAAATTCTGACAAATAAGAAAACTTAATAATTTCAATAAGCATGTAGTAGTACTAGTTCAGAAATTAGGGGGGAAAGTAAAGTTCTATAGGCATATAGCACGATAGGCCTATGGTCAGTATCAGATGCAATAGCAATACACTTTTGTCTTTTTCTTCATTTTGTTAAACACGATAAATTATTAAAAAGTAAAGGATTAAACACGTTATCTTTATTCTCGACAGTTTAATTTTGTTAAATTCAATTATTTAGGCCTAACATAACTTCGTGTTAAAACATTTTTAAAATTAGTAGGGTCAGGTGGGGTATTTGTAAAGAGGCCTATATAGGCATATTTAGAAACCATTGCATCGTTAGGATTTTCATTTATGATATACATATAAAAATAATTAATTGTATATAGCATTTACAAGCCATTTTCTGCTCCTAAAATTAAAAGAAATAGGAGTAAATGCACTAGTATGGATGCAAGCATGATAATCACAAATTTGCAATTTAATTTCACAAATAACTGTTTTTGCTTACCTCTCAGGATCTTTAGGGAACCTGAAGAAAGACAAATCGGGAGAATTCCTTTGGCTGTTGGTGCAATTTTTAGCACCACAAGCATTTCCATAAAATATTGTTGACATTTTACATAAGCAACAATGTAACATATTGTGTGGATCTTGCTCACCGCTACGAGCGCTGCCGTCGCGCCGGTTGAAAAAAACTGTATGGAGCTTCGCTACTGTTATACTATACTGTGACTGTACAATGGACGAAGAAGAAGGAATGAATGGTTTGAATTAAAACAATGACTTATAACAATACTAGAAAATCAATCCCATTGGGCGAAGATTAAACGATTGAGCAATTATAAATTTAAAGAAAAATGTGGATTGTGAAGCAATCAAAAAGAGTAGTAAGAGAATGAAATAAAATATGTTTTATAAATATTCTGTACTTAAAATAATAAAAATATAAACCGAAAATAAACGTTGATTTGAGTTTAATAGAGAAAAGAACTAGTGATCAATTGTTTTTTGACAATAAAAATAATAATTACTAGGAGGCCGTGAGGAAATTGGCATTGAATAAAATATCACCAAAGCCGAAAGAAGACAAGAATAAATATTAAAGGATTATTATAGATAGCCAAGATAATAAAAAATTCTATCAAATCTCAAGTATCAAACATAACTGAACACCCACAGCTTCACAGAAATGATGAAATGCTAGTAGTGGTAATTTGGGCCGTCTGGTTTTCTCATGAGTCTTTAGAATTATCCTTCCAATGCACTTTGAAAAGTCCACTGCATCAGCATTCCATGGGTATAGCCCCGTTGCCCTAAATCAATTTTAACTGAGGATTGCAAGTTAATGTTGTGTAGCCTGGTTTCAATTATGAGTGCAAAATCCTTTTTTCTTACAGCCTTGTTGTGTTTTTGTGCTCTCCAAGCAAGAACTAGGTCTTCTCACTTGTTCTTCACAGGCTTGAAGGCAGAAATATCAGCTAGCTGGAGGATCCGTGTAGAATTCGGACAGAGGGCTATAATTATTATCTTTAAAGTAGTTCCTTGCAAAACTCGCTCAGATGGTGAGTTTGGTTTTTTCGCCGTCTATGAACAAAATAACCGGAAATGGAATGCTATTTTCTAAGAGAAATGGGTAAAACACATTTACAATAAACTCAAATAAAACTTCACACTTCATCCAGCCATTGTCATTGCGACCAATGCCCCATTTTTCAGGAACTCTACAGATAATGTCCTGTGGAATTCTTTGAAATGGATACATTATCATAGGAGGACAGGTCTTACCAGATGCCGAGAAAGTGCACATCACCATAACAGTTGATTTTGCCTCACTGTGCTCCACCTCATACACATTCTTAGATCCTGTGGGTGCCAGAATAAGGTTTTTCTTTTGGCCCAACATGAAATTAATTTCGTCATATTGAAAACTCCCTGTGGATCTGACAGGACATCAAAGACATTATCTTCTTTCAGAACTTCTTCAACTGACTTGAACCACCCTCAGACGTTGTCTTCACTTACGCAAGCACTGGCACCAGTAACTCCTTCTGGTGTCCTGCAAGCGATTTCAGGATACCTTCGCAGGAACCCAAGGTACCATTGCTCTCCAGGCATAATATCCTTAAACGGATTAGGACAGTTATTTTGTTCTACAAATTCCTTAACGCTATTCTGAATATCTTCCTTTCTTCGGGGAAACCCTTTACGTGCACAATCGAATATTCACCTGCGACATTTATAAAGAAATGAATACTTACTTAATCACATAGATTTAAATTTGAAAGTATGTTTAAAAATTACTCAGAATAAGAATTGAATTTTCTAAGAAGTTAAAATTTGAATTTTTAAAAATCTTAAAGGTCATTGAAATCAGGATATATCCATAAAAATGATAATAGGTTTGCGGTACGCACCGAACCAAGGTGTTTTCCTCTTCCTCGGTGAGTATAGAAGGTGGTTCATGCGTGGATATAGAAAACTTCTCACTACAACGGAATTGTAGTGTAGACCTTGGGACACCATGAAATTTTACTCCTTTCTTAAATGATAACATGCCAGACGTTGTCTTCACTTACGCAAGCACTGGCAGCAGTAACTCCTTCTGGTGTCCTGCAAGCGGTTTCAGGATGCCTTCGCAGGAACCCATGGTACCATTTCTATCCAGGCATTGTGACGGAAGTACTTCCGTCCACCATATTTTTTTATTCCTGCTCGGCGACCAATGCTTTTGTTTTGTTTCACGATTGTCCTGCCCTCTTCAGGCTTGCAGGGGTGGTTAGGTGTTCAGAGTCGTTTTGTTAGAACGTGTGCAGCTTTGTTACTGTTTGGACCTCTCCTGGATTTCGTCCAGCCCACGGTGAGTCGATGGTATTCTCCAGTACATTATAATATGTGCCTTATGCACAGGATTAAACTTGCAATTACCTAAATCTTCAGTATGTCCTCAAAGCAAATTTAATTCAACGCCATAAGCGTATTCTTACCCGTGTGCCAGACATCAACGAGAATTAAAATGTGTTGCATAGATTATCTATTTAATTAAGCTCAAGTGATGTGCATATTGAGAAAATACGTAGTAAATTACTATGAATTCCTGTATTTATGCATAGGTTTGCCGGCGAGCAATGACTTCATCCCGTGATCGGGGTTATCTGACCTTCAATCTGTACTGCATTCAGCTATAGGGCGTTTCAAAATTTATATCACTATAATTATTACCCGAATAATTTCAGTCTGATGTTTGCATTAATATTTCTATTAAACTGATTCATTATAGTGAAATTTATGGAAGGTTTGTTATAGATAGATTCTGTAGATTCTTCTATTCAGGTTTTGTACGGTGTAATATTATGCAGCCATATGTTCCATTCGGGTCTAGGGCTATTGTGGGCGTTTACTAGGCACCATATTGTCACGTTACCAGAATTTGCTACTTAAAGGCATCCCGTGCCTGATCTATTTATAGCCTCTAGCATAGCTATCTTAACATATTTTTTATGGCTATATAATGCCCACTAGGTAGTCATTTTGCTCATTAAAATCCTTTGTGATCCTTGGAGAATTCAGCCCTATAGATATTTATTGTAGGAGAAAAATTCTTCTATTTAGAGTTAATAAATTATTTATATGCAGTATTGTCCAGAAAATTCTGATAATTATTCTTGTCCTTGCATTGATTTATGATCTATATATATATTCTGTAATCATTTGGAGAGTTAATTATAAAACTACATGAATATATAAGGCTATAATTATATTTAAGATAAATTGATATTTATTCCTTGTATAATAGAACTTCACTTATATATACATATTATACTTTGGCTACCGATTTATCCTAAATATCCTATCTGATTGTATGAATACATAATTTTTAAATTATTAATTCCCTTGTTGAAGTACATAAAATCTGCTTAATGATTTAGTAAGAGAAGTCTTTCACTGAGGTTATATTTGAGCAACTTACTGTAGACTGATTTATAAAATTATATGAATATATAATTCTATAGTTACTTATATTAAAAAAACAATTTACCTAAATAGATTCTGCATTTCTCTAAGTTTAGTTATAGCCGTCCTGGTTAGCTTATTACATAAATAGTTTCTTAGGCCCTTTTTTGTATATATATATATCTATTGCTGTTTTGAGGTCAGGTTAGGGAATTCTAGGATTTCGTGTTGGATTCACCTTAACATGGTTTTTGGGAGGTTATTTGATATTGTTGGCTGTACAGACCTATAAAGTTTATGCCTGGTGCTTGTGATTTAATCAATCATATATTTTTTAGTAACATAATATATATATATATATATATATTTCTCAAATGTATTATACAAATATTTATATTGTTGTTTAGCTTAATTAAAAGTTTGTTGAAGTTAATCTGGCATTATACATACGATGTCTCCCTTTTTCTCCTACCTTTTCCAGCCAGGGGTTTGATCTGCGCTCTGGAGGGCTAATCATGCTTCCCATTTTGTTTTTCTGAATATTTGGACTTCTGATACTTAATTACTATTTCTGTAATATCAAAGCAAATATTAGTTAATCAGTTAGTTAATTGATTAAAACCAGTTTTGTATGTCTTGCAGGGTAACTATTTTGGTAAAGCTTCGCAGCAGTTGATTTTACTAACTCTTGTTTATGTATGCTTAACGTAATTGATTTTTCAAATATTGGTTCTACTTATTACGAACTAAATACATATTGAGATCTTATACAAACTTATTTATTCATTATATATATATATATTCATTCTGCTTGTTAGATGGGACTCTTGGGATTTCTTATTTCGTCTTGCCCTGGGTGATTCCGCAGATAGTTCCTGGCTTCCCTGTTTGGTACATGCGGTCCGACATGGATATGAATTTTCCGTGGTAACTCGAATCGCTTTATGGAAGGTTGATTCACAGTATACCATGATTCCGGAGCTTAGTTTTGTTCTTATATAACAATGTAATTATTACTAATTTTGCATAATCCATTGAGTTTACGACTTAGGCCTACATCAGATAAATTCGATGCATCTGCATTTATCGACAAACTCTTAAACTCTCGTGGGATTACCTTTGACTATCCAAAAAATAACACTTGGAACTGTTCCAACTTTTAATAATTTAAATGGGGGGGGGACAAGAAATTTTCCGCACCGGGTACCACATAAGCTTGCTACGCCACTGCCCGGACCCCAGTGGCGTAGGAAGGGGGGTGCGGGGGGTGCGGGCCGCCCCGTGTGCCATTACTCGGGGGTGACAAAATAAAAATGTGTCTTTGTAAGTAAAAAAATCGCTCGAGGGAATTTAAATAGAATAATAATATTATTTAAAACAATTAAATAAGCTTAACTTTCTACAAGTCAACATGCGTATTGAAACTTCTTTTAGTTTTAAATTCAGTCAAGAAAGGTAATAAAACGCGGCTGAACTGGCCGCTGTGTTGATACGAACAATAATATTATGGTTAGGGGGAGGGGTGTTTATTTCTGCCGATGCTTGTCTCTGCAGTTTTATTAATTTAAATGAGACTTCAACAATCGGTGATATTTTATATCACTCAAGCTGCAACCAATTCTACCCGCTGTGGCAATCATGACTTTGATGAAAATAAACTTCGAATGTGAGTTGACTCCGAAGTCTCCTTCAATCTAGATTTTGAACTGGGATGTGCGCATATTTAAGAATAGAGTATTAATAATACAGTTCCGTAAAATAATTACATTACTTGTTTATGAAATTTATTAGGATCAACCTATAAAAAATTATGTATAAATTTAGGCTTGCCAGACGTCCCGGTTTCAGACAAAATCCCGGTGTCCGGGCCGGTTTACTTCACGTCCCGGTAAAAATTAAATTTGATTTTCTAGATGACCAAAAAAGTCTAAAAATAATTAACTATGAAGGATTATTTAGGATAATTACTTTTTCATTCATTTCTGTACTGTATGAAAAGTGAAAACAGTGGAAGCAAGAAAAGAAATGTGATTATTTCATTGAAGAAGAATGGCTCAGGCTGTTTGGTCACTTCAAGGAGAATCACATAGCAGCCCCCAATCTGATCAAGATTGTTGAGTATGCCTTCTGCGTACCTGCGACATCAGCACCAGTTGAGAGAGTATTTTCTTTGATGAACAACGCATGGACTGATGATAGGGGTTTGATGAAGGAATCTACGGTTAAATACTTGATGACATGTAAAATTAATATCGGATTAGCTTGTGAAGATTTTTACAAGATTAAAACAAAACAAAAAAACTTTATAAAAAAAAGTCCTAGCCAATGAAATGTACATGTACATATTGTTCAAATTTTTATTCCTCATTCGAAGTCTTTCTTCTTATTTATGTAAATTTTTAATATTAACATGTTAAAAATAAAATGTTTAAATTTATATGCTTATGCTATTTATTATTACACCTGGTTTAGGTTCCTAATCAGTAACTATTTATTCATAGCATTGAGAATAAACTACCCTCTAAAACATTCTAAAAACCCGCCAAGGGTGTGTACCCTTGAATATCCGCGACGCTGGGGGGTATTCCGGTGTCCCGGTTGAACATTTCAGAAATCTGGCAAGCCTATGTATAATTCACATAACTTCCTCTGCCCAAATAAAAGTTAGCCTCCCCTTAAAAATAAGAGAAAGTTGTCGCCAATCTTAGTGTCATATCCCCAAAAGGTACCTAACCCAAATACAACATTTTGTTTTCGTACGATTTTCCGTTGCAAGAGGCCGTATTGCAAAGAGCGCGTATTCAGAGCGAGTGGCTTATAACTACCCTTCAGATAATTATTTCGAAAAAGTGTTTCAAATAAAAGTTTTAGCTCTTAGTATAAGCAACCCTCGTGCAAAATTAAAAGAAAATCGTTTGAGCCGTTTTCGAGAAAACTTTCTTTATGTAAAAATAAGGAAAACTTGTCTCCAATCTTCGGTTCACATCTTGAAAGGTATCTGACAATACAAAATTTTGTATTTTTATCAAAATTCATGTTTTTAAAGTTCGAGATTTCGCTTGGAAAACAAAATATAAAAGTATTAAAAAATCACTCAAAAAATAAAAATTTGCACAATTTCGGGAGTGTATTGTGGCCTAGATGTTCGCTTTATTAACGGTAACACCCTCAGTCTATCGCTCACGAAAACAATGTATACCTGTCTGTCTATAACGTACTTTAGATTAATAATAATAATAATAATAATAATAATAATAATAATAATAGCATTTACTGTCGTTTAACAGTACAGTGTACAATGTACAGCATTATTTCCTTAATCCTAACAAAATTGACTGAATTAGGTTAACTATGTCTTATATTCACCTTTGGTAGCACTGGTTACAACATGGCGATAACATGGTAACTCAAATCGCTTTATGGATGGTTGATTCACAGTATGTCATGATTTCGGAGCTTAGTTTTGTTCTTATATAACAATGTAATTATTACTAATTTTGCATAATCCGTTGAGTTTACGACTTAGGCCTAAGGTAGACGCACCAGTCTTTGACAGTTTAGTGATGAAATTTCTTCATTTTCTATGTTGTCATTAACCAAACTCACTAAATGAAATAAGATCAGTACTGACTAATTGTTTGAGGTTTTATGAGTACTGTATGGTAGTCTTAATTATTAATAACCTATATTAAATAAATTATAATTTTTTTTCTAACACATGTTTTCTGTACCAGTCAAGATTTCAGCATGTACCAGTCTCTGACAGTGCCCATGCACCAGTCATTGACATTTATGTTCGGTCACTTTATAATCTATTAAACTTAGAAGATGATGATATAATGATAATATTAATTAACAAAATCGTTTAACCTTTAATTCTGTTCATTATAATGATACTGGTGAATGATTTTACAACTTTTAACAGAACAGCATTCTCATTCAAGGCGCAAACTGTAAGGGTTTTTAACATATGCAAAAGTATAAATTCTTGCACATACATTCTTTCTTCTTATGGCCATACAAACATGAAAATATGAAGCTAGGCTGATTACTGAAATTAAGGGGTTACTTCTACAATGAGTTAAGTTATAAAAAAACTTCAAAAATATCTACGGACTTAGAAAATTCATACTTTGGTCTTGCTCCAGTGAGAAAGAGAACTGGAGCCTCGTGATTCAAATTGAGGAGCTACTTGATAGAGAAGTAGCGGCTCTGGTCATGCAAACCACCATTAACGGCCATGGGTGTCTGCATGCTGACCACATGCCCCCCAATCCTGCCATCTGCCTATGGTAGATGTTGCAGCGGTTGGGTAATAGGCCAAGTCCCTTCACGGAGTTTAGTTTAGTTTTAGTTTTCCAAGCCTCAGATGTTGCTACAGAAGAAATTTTCTCCAAGTAATCTTTCATCTGTAGTGGATGTAGGCTCAGGCCAAAATAATATCCTTTTAAACGGTGAAGGTACATTTGACATCAGGGCAGGCTGTGTTGTAAATATAGGCATACCAGATGGTGTTATGGGAACAGTCAAAATAGAATGTGTTGAAGGCATAGGCACCAACTTTGGGAGGACAAGGTATTTTCTGACCAATCCCAAACTTTTATTAAATTGTTATCATTGGTGCTATGGGAATAGTCAAAATAGAAGAATGCATTGAAGGCTTAGACACCGACTTTGGGGGGACAAGTAGTGATGGGAAAAATCGAATGATTTTAACAATCGAATGATCATTCGAATGCAGAACTAAACATTTCGAATGAATATTTCGAATGAATTCATTCGAAGTGTTTCATTCATAGAGGGATAGTTACATGCAACCTACGAGATGTTCATTCGCTAGCTTCAATATTTTTCGAATGAAATCTTCCGTTCTCACTTCACTTCATTGGCATTCGAAAGCGGGTAGATTTAAATTTAGTGCGCACATTTCCGGCAGAGAACAATGCGGCCAGCTTACAACAAACACGGCCTCCAGAGATGTTTATTATTTTAGTCATGTAGTCTCGAACAAGTGCTGTAGTAAATAGGCCTACAGTAAATTAGGCCTAACATGAAATTTCTTGAAGTCCTACAAATATAAATTGCTTAATGCAGCAATAACCAGGCAACTTCGTAGTTATTATTTGCATTTGCATATCTGTGGTGTTTAATAATAACAAGCATAATACAATCAAGTACAAAATAATATAACTTTTCAATTTACGAAAAAGTAAAAATTATGTAATTTCAAGACACATCCTTAAAGCTTTAAATCAATCATAAATGACAAAAAATCTGTTCATATTAGTTTTCTCTTTGGACTTACAATTTTAAATAAAATACCAGTCAATCCTTTTTTCTTGCAATAAAAGCTCATATGACTTTCCAAATAACAAAAATAAGTTTGCATCAGTATCTTTGACTATAAAAGATCATTTGCCGTAGGTTAATTTTAATATCCCATTCACAAAGGATTGAATATTTACTTATCACGACTTATCGTTACTATTCACCTAATAATATTATCATAATCATTATAACTGTATAGGCCTATCAATCCCAATGAATAGAGAACATAACGACAACAGAAACAGATTATATTATTATTATTATTATTATTATTATTATTACACGGCTTATTGGTATACCCTAAGCTCCTAATTAAGCGATGTAATATGTAATATGAAGTTAAAGCATGGTAGGATAAATATAATACACAAAAAGACAATAGTAGGCCTAAAATAGATAAATATATTTTCACGACCAAATTTGAATACAACGAAATGAAATGTATCTAATTTTAGTATTAGGTCCATTCAAATTTTCAAGTTTAATAAATAGTAATTAAGGTAAATAAGTTATTAAATTGATTATGTACAGTGTATTCTTCAGTTTATTTTATTACGTTCGGAAATCCGAATAACTATATTGCCAGTTATATGCGATGCTGTAAAGTAATTATATCTATAATTCGATAAGATCTCCAAATCTATTTAAATCTGAAGATTTCAAATTATTATTTAATAGGGTAGACATCGTTCGTTTAACTAAGAAATTCAATAACACGTATGTGAGAGCATATGTGAAACAAATTTAGTACTATTTATTTTATTACTGTGTTATAATAGCATACTGAAGATAGTGTTACGTCATATTGCAGTATTTTTTGCATAAATGCAGACATAAATGTTCAAAGACAACGAATCAAAACAAGACAAGAAATAACACGAACATTTCAGTTAATAAACAGTAGAATAAAGTTTAGTACAATGCTATTTTCATGTACTATAGGTCGTGGCTCTTTAATCTGTATCTCAATAATTATTAATTTTATAAAGAAGTATGTTTGTTGTTTTATACATAATTTTCTTGTATAATTAGGAACCGACAAAAGCAATTCAAGGTCTCTGCAAAGCCTGGCCGAAGAGTATTTCCGCCTGAGTAAACTGAGCCGTGATTGAGCACATGTAGGTTGGCGATGGGGTCTGGTTTTTTTCCTTCCTTTCTTCCTAATTTTTTCCCCTTTATTAGGATGTGGAAATTGAAAAGACTGCAAGTCCATTCACCTTCTGAACACAACCCTTTAGGGGTGGATGTTTTTTTTTATTTTAAAAGGGAAAAAATGCAAGCATTCCCACTTTGGTGGCATTACCATTAAAATAAATTAGATGTTGCCAGTTCTCTGACATGTTGGAACACTGCAGATCTTTAGACAAAAATAGTAGAAACAACAGAAGTGAAAAGGTTAAATTAGTATACCCATATTATAGTTTGTCGCGGAAAATATGCTCTTACTTAGATAATTTATAAAATATGAAGGTAATTGGAACATGTCTCAGTTAACTAATTCAACAGTTCAATGTGGTATAGAATTATTAATTATGATTGATATCTAAATGGACTCTAAACAACATGTTGCAATGTTGCCTCCTGATTAAGTAATCTGATCTCGAGTCAATAATTAAAGTATAACTTAGAATATTACTTTTGACTGGTATAATTAACTTTGTAAGATTGTAAATACTCATAGCTTAGGTTGTTGAAGATATGCATTTATGTAAATAGCTAATGTTGGTACTGCTTAAAAATCTTATAAATGCATCAAATATAAAAATTGAATGGCTGTATTTAATATCATAATTCATAACATACGGTAATTAATCAAATAAATAATCCATTTGAAAATGCACATGTTTCATGTAGAAGCTAATGATGGATGTAAAATAGGAACAATCTGTGAAAAATTGAACTTTTTAATATTCGAGAGAACGGCTATTTTATTGTCAAAATATATTTTGTAGCCTGGGGTTGAAACTAGCTCTGCGTCATGCCATCCCCACTTGGAATGGGAGAGATGGAAGTTACCGAACGCTTTGCTAACTGGGACACGATGGAACACGAAAACAATCGAATGAACGAGAGAACGAGCCGAAAAGCCAGATTCCGAGAGGTTGAAGAAGCATTCGAATGAATTCATTCGCTTTCACACTTCAGTTCAGTAAGCGAAGCGCTCTAACCCTAGTCTGGAGTAGAGCAAAATCATTCGAATGATTTTTTTAACATCTCGAACATTTCGAATGATTTTAACAATCGAATATTTCGAATGAATTCATTCGAATGGTTCCCATCACTAGGGACAAGGTACTTTCTACCCCTCCCCAACTTTTAAATTCTTATCATATAAGGCCTATGTAAGTTATAGGCTAACTAGTAAAATACAGTTCTTGCTCCCCAACAATATTGCACAAGTCAGCACCTCTGGTTGGTGGTGTAGGATGAGAATTAAAAAAGGGTGCACTTAATGTTGAGAACAGTATCATGGGTGCAGCCAAATTAGACTGTGATGAGCACGAAGTAGTTGGATGAGGACTTAACATATATGCTTTCGGTCAAAACAGTGAAAGGTCCAAACTTTTGGGCTCTTACACCTCGATTTTTAATACAATGTAACTCTAGGAACATCGAATGTTTTGGCAGCAGTAGCTGTAGACTTGCCATCTCCACAGCCTTTATGGCCTTAGCCATTTTTTCAGAGGTGTACTTCCTCTTAGAAGTCATACCTGAAACGTGTTCCAATTATTGACAGTTGGGTGTTCCAGTGATTGACACCCATGTCAAAGACTGGTAAAAAGGGTCATATGTTAATATTTTCTAGATAGGAATCCCTAATATTTTCAGCCTATGCAACTAATGAATAAATAATGTCAATTCAACATATTGACCATTGTACCAGTCATTGACAGGGGATGTCTAAAACTGGATCATCATATAATTTAACGTACCAGTAATTGACACCCCTACTACAAATCAGTGATTGAGGTTAGTGTTCAGTTTTACATAATATATCTATTCTTTCATCATCATAGATCAGCCCTACATAACATTATTTATCAATAGCAATATAAAATTGTTGTTATTAACACACAAGGTAATGCCTCCCCTTAAGAGTTGTAGCAACGAAAATGAGAAAATCTGAAGAACTTGTGCTGCAATAATCTCACAATTTTTTTTCCTTCAAACCAAGAAAGAGTTTAGCCTCAGATGCTCGTCACTAATGACACATGAACTGAACTAAATTTACATATATTTACAGTGGAAAAAATAAAATAATTTTCCTTAATATTTAAAAAAATTAGCATAAGTGTCAATGACTGGAGCACTGTCAAAGACTGGTGCGTTTACCTTACATAAGATAAATTCGATGCATCTGCATTTATCGACAAACTCTTAAACTCTCGTGGGATTACCTTTGACTATCCAAAAAATAACACTTGGAACTGTTCCAACTTTTAATAATTTAAATGGGGGGGGGGGTGACAAGAAATTTTCCGCACCGGGTACCACATAAGCTTGCTACGCCACTGCCGGACCCCCCTCTCCCTTATATGTTGTAACCCCCCATATGGTCAGCCTGGTTACGCCTATGTTACGAACCAGTTGTCTTTTTGGAACAATAATTTTTTTAAGGTGTCCTGGAAAATTGAAGACTAATGGTACATCATCTTTTAGTAATTTTACAAGTGCACTAGACCTTGACTGATAGCAATCAGGTGTAAAGTGTCTGCTGCTTAACGTACTGTAGGCTACGCTGTGGGTGACCAATATTCTCTGCGCATTGCTTGAACCCATTTCTTCGGAATATCAGGCCAAGAAAATGGAAACCTGTACAAACAGGCAAGAAAATGACAAGCGTTCGTGGCTATGCTACGCTTGAGGCTAAGTCAGATTTGGCCAGTATCCCCAAATGTTCCAAACAAAAATAACCTACTTGTGAAACTTAAGTCCATTTCCATTTCTCTGGAGCTCTGTGTAGCCATATACCACGCAATATTTGACGATTTTGTCATGAAAAATAATAAAAAAACACATTCATAAATATATGTTTAACATAGGAAGCACACTTCACCAATACGTACGGTGAAGCCAACTTAACAAGTGAACGTCACGATTTATGCAATTCCAAAGCACAGCTGTTGTGTATCCTGTTTATATATTGAGATCATTGAGCCTTAAATAGTGAAAGTGAGGTTAGTTCCGTCCGTCAGGTGGTTCCTTTTGTAGGGGGATTGCCTGTGGGGGTGATGTGCCCTGTTGCCGCTTCGGTAGCTGTGAAGGCCCCACCTGAACCCTGTAAAGTTTTGACTGTCAGTGCTTTGGTGAACTCTTCACAAAGATGTACATTTTCTTGAGTTTACATTATAGGCTATGCTCTAACGCAGCTAAGCATAAGCTTGCTGTTCTGGACAGATCTTTCTGCCAGGGGAGTTGTATAAAATGTTATATCCCGGACGTGACTTAATATAATAAAAGAATAAAACATAATAGAAGTTTGTTGAGCCAATGTATTGATTTGGGGGCAACTGGACTGCCCGTAGCTTACTGATCCTTCTAGAGGTAGGCCTACCATGTAGAATCAGGTTTGGTGTGTTGAGAAGCTGAGTAAAAGACTAATGACTGACGCTTCTGACTTTAGGACTGTCTGTGACTTATGCAAATGGTTTCCGAGGTGGAGCACACAGATCAGCCTTTTCAGTTTAAACTTACTTGTGATTGAAAAGTAAGGTTATGCAGCATACCGATGGTGACAGGTTTTAGTGATATGATATAGTAAGATTTGTACCTAAACCTTGTGCCCCCTTTCGGGTCACTCTTACATACGTCGGAAGCTTAGAACATATGATTTATGTAGTAGATCGGGTTTCGACCATTTTTTGCTAATCGGTGACGCTACTGTTTAACATCAAAAGCTGGGCACCCATTATTACAATAATGAAGCATTGAACAGATTAAATATCATTTACTGGATCATTAATAAATATCATTTAAGAGATGGGATATATATATATATATATATATATGGCGAAATTGGTATTTTCTAGAACAACTTTATTAAAATTTGGAATTATAACATGTAAGATAATATATTCTTTGATAAAACGACGATCTTCAACCCTATGTACACTTTATTTCTTGAATTTAACCTTTGGAAAGACTAAAGAGTAAGTCTATCTATACATTTCTTGTTGTATACAACAACCTTGCACCTTGAGCAAGGGCAATACCCCACAATAATTTAAATACACTTTCTTAAAAACCCCCTGTCTCTTAAAAATTCCCTAAAACCCAAGATAATTCCAATAATAAGTACTGCCTGTTCTAGAACACCCTGTAGTTATTAGCTAGTATCCCACATGACTAGAAAAACCAATAATCTTTAGGTTAGCCATAAATATCAATCCATAAGACAATCTAAATCCCTTAACGGCGTCGATGCTGAAATTCTACACGCAAAATTCCACTCAAGGAAAAATCATGCCATTACCTGATAACTGCCGAAGTACGGAATTACTGCCGGAATGCCAGAGAACGTGAAAGAATTTTGAAAACGGACGGACGTGATTTTACTGACTGACCAAAACATGAAGACAAGCAATTTTACATGAAATTTACATGGTGTAAAGGCGTAATTTCCAAGATCCAAAACGTAACCGGTAATTAATACATTACTGAAAATTTGTGAAATGTTCAAAACGGAAAATTTAGATAGCCAAAACGGATGAGCACTGAAATAAGACTAAATTACTACTTGCATTTGAAAATGAATATGGAAAGATCTCACCCAAATATGCCGTGCTCCTCAGACATCATGTTTCACGGCAGCAACGCCCACCAAAGCACACAAAATCAGATTACATGTTCATGATGCGAGCACTGGATCCCAACTGCTGGCACGTTGCACCAGCCTAACCTCCCTAGCATTCCAACAGATGGCAGTGCGATCTAGTACCGCTTTTACAAAATATCGAGAACCACGCTGTTTAGAGTGGGTGAGTTTACAGATTTTACATCATTTTTAAGTTAATTGCAGTTGGCTAAATTTAATGAGTGTTTGAATACTTTACAAATGAGCCGTATTCACGGCTCAAACTCCTCTGTCTGCCCAAAATAAAGTCGAAGACTTTATTTCCCCAAATTTTCTTTAACCTTGAATCTAATACCCTTTTTTAAACTGGATATTGTATCTTATACACACACAGCCTTCTGAAAAAAAAACAACAAAACAAACACACAAAGCACAATCTTTAATCTTGCTACTGCCGAAATGTTTCCATGCCTTGCCCGATGCCCCGCAGCAACTTCAGGAATCCACGTTCGCTCACATTTCTAGAAGAGTTCCATCCTTCTTGGGCCACTCCACTTATTTCCCCCCCCCCCCCCGGGCGGGAGATAAGCACCAAACACCAACTGAAGAGAGAAGACCAAGAGAATGTCCAGGCGCACACGAACTGAGGTCACACCTTACCACCCATTTTAGCAGGAACCATCCAATCTGCACCCAACAGTCAGGATACTGAGGGAGCCAACCGGTCGAGCGCCATCCAACTAGAAATCCCAATCACCAGGCAGAGCACGAAGAATCCAAGAGGCTTCGGCCGAAGAATAGAAGTTCAGTTGAGGGTGGAAAAACTTATCTGAAGAGGCGGTCACCATCGACCGTCCAAATAGCGGAACCATCTCAAGTCAGGAACTGCCAGACAGATCTTCAAAAACAGCAAGACTCCGTATCCACTATGTGCAGAGGTGTGGTGATCCAGGAGGGCATGCCGCCAAGGGACACGGAAAGTAGGAAAAACTTCAGTAAATAGATGGAAAACAGCTTGGAAAAGACAGGACTGAGGTAATCGGATTTAAATTACCAGCTCATAGTAATTTTATGTGATAAAGGATCCTGCACAGTAAGTTACTTCCAGCAGTTACAACTATAGCAACTTGACTACTGCATGTCACAGGAAGATAGCCTTTCCATCGATGCTTTACTGCACATCAATAGCTTAGGTGACTTTTTGCTAAATGCTTGCTCTTGAAGTAGGCTTCAACTTTATCCCAAATGCATGACTGCTTGGGTAAATATCATACTGTTGATGCTTGTTTTTTTTTCTTTTCTGCTTATCCCATATTTAATTTTCTGGCACAGGAGCCCCCATGCCTAGAATCTTCCAGAAGACAAATTGCATGAATACTTCTGACAGCACGGTTTCTTTGTTTAGACCTTTTGCTGTGTACCATACTATAGCATGAGTTCCATAAAACAACATTTCCACCCTCCAACACTCGGCTCTTCCTCCTAGTGAATTTGCTCCTACCACTCTCCCAGCAGGCCTCTCAGCTTATTGGTGCAACAGAATGTTTCTGCAACCCACACTGCAGCTCAACAATGCGCCATCTCATAGGTGCTTCTCTTTTGATTACAGGAACCATTAACTCCAGACGTCTCCGGAGCAGGAACCACCAATGAGCCGGCACAAGACAGGACTCGGTCAGTCAACAAGGAGAAAAGAGAGGCTGAACAGGCCCCCCTCATCTAAATCCAGTTAGCATTCCGGGCCAAAATACACGGCCTACGGACATCATCCTTGGGCAGAGCATAACCGAACTGCAACATAAAATCCATACGCACAGTATACGTGGAACAAATACATAGCATGAAAAACTTTAACATTAAGAGTGAAATTTATTATACTTTCCTCTCTTTTTTAATAAAACAAAATCCCAAAAATGAGTTGAGATCCGGTGCATATATTTATTACCCGATTTTCCCGAACAAGAATTCACGTTCTCCAACTTCCTGAACCTACCCTAAAATCTGAATAACTACCATGTTTAGATTTACTTCAAGGCATTCACTAATAGCACAAATAGAAAAAGCTAGAGTATTTAATTGGGGTCCCAAAAATAAAGAAACTAAAGATTGAAGTCTAGGGAATTCTTCACGAACTGCGACCTGACAACGGAACAAAATCGAAACGTCCAGCTCAGTGGCTTCCGGAAGTACCAGTGAGCTGCCCACCCCGAAATATCTTATAACGTAACCTCCTTACAGGAATTAACAGAAGAATATCAAAACGTATTCGTGGATCTATCCTTCCTCCCAGCAAGAAGTAAGAGGGAGCCCAAAATACGAAGCAAAACGCAACAATCAATTAAGTAAGCCTTAGCAAAATTATAGTTTAAACCAAACCCTTTCCAAAATGCCAAAACCCAATTTTGGTTTTATGATAATACCCCAAAAAGCAATATGCCATAACCCTGATCCAAATATTAAAAATTTTGAATACAGCTAAAGAACAACTCTAATTCTCCTTCAAAATTTTAATAGAATATCCAGGACAGATGCTAAATCAAATTTATTCACTCCCTTTGAGGATCAGCTAAACCAGGTTTTAAATTTTATGACGCCGGCCGAGCGTTCTGAAAACCCCGGGAACCCCCACGAGAAGGCCTACGAGGACAAACTCTTAAAAGATGACCAGGCCTACGGCAATAAAAACATGACCTGTTTTCGGCAGCACTAACAGATGGCCTAAATCCCTGACGATTACCTACTGTAACAGATGGCACAGGCCTATCCCTATACCCTGAATTTTCAGTTCTTAACCCGTCAGATAAGGCGACAGAATTAAGTTTGGCGCACAAAAGATCTAACTCCTGAAAATTTGCCGGTTTTTTTCAAAACTAACCAGGCTCCTAGTTTTCGAGGACATTCCATCTAAGATGGTTTGAACAATTTGGGCTTCAGATTCTATCAGTCGAAAAACTTCGGCATAGCACCTAATACTCTGGACATATTCACAAAACGGTTCATTTTCTGCCTGGACGCGATAATACATTTTACTCAAATATCGCAATCTGTCTCTAGATGAAAAATAATAATCAAGCAAACTCCTGTGGAATTCCAGTAAGTCCTTATCTTCCTTCACGGCTCTACCCGCCAACTCCTTTAAGCTTCCTTTCAAATTCGCGAAACATAAAGCCAAAATCTGTTTGACATTAAATCCAAAAATTTCAGTTTGGCACCTAAGTTCAGTCAAAAATATTAAGAACCTAACAACTTCATCCAAAGAGTGGTCGCTAAAAGTCTCTAACTTGCCCATTAACTTACCAAGCGGATGGGGTAATTTAGCAAAATCGGTGGCCCAATCAAAACGTAAATTACGCCCGATGGGTGCAGGTGACTGCTCCAATTCATTATTAGCATGTGGAGCGCCAGAAAGAAAAGGATTGGGAGAACCACTCCCAACCACAATATTTGCTTCGGCCTGACTATTAAAACCTCTAGCCACATTTTCAGACATTTGACATTTAATTCTATCCTTCTCTCTCAGAATCTCTCGACTCACTGATCCAAGTAACGCACTACAGTCAGCAGAAAGGGCCAATTGTAACAAGTCCGTTATACGATTCGAAATATGGTCCAATTTTGCCTGCAAGCGCTTAACCTGCTTTTGAGGCCACATTCTTCACCTAGTTCCCGACATTGCTCGAAAATTTCTTCCGTCTTAGCAATAAGGGCCGGTACCTCCAACTGTGGCTTAATATGTTGCAAGTGCTTAATATCAACAGGAATAGTCAAATTATCCTTCAATATCTTGGTTAAATTTGAAACGGAATCGTCTGGATCCACTGTGATCCCTCGGACTGATAATTCATAAAGAAGATCGGCTTTCAACAGAAACTCAAGTGGTACGTATGTTCGGTTACTCATGATGAATCGAGTTACAAAATTTAAGTTAATAGAAAATGAATGTTAGGTTTCAGAAATATAATATCAATGAAATTAAGTTTCAAAATTTAAGTTAAGAATTGAAAATAACTGTTAGATTTCGGAAATCTAATATCAATGAAGGTAAGTTTCAGAATTAATGCTAAGAGTAGAAAATGACTGTTAGGATTCGGAAATAGGACAATGAAATTAAATTCCAAAATTTTAAATTAGGAATCTCAAATAACTGTTAAGCTTCTGAATTATAATATCAATAAAATTAATTTTTAAAATTTAAGGTAAGAATACCAAATGACTGTTAGGTTTCGGAAATCTAATATCACTGAAATTAAGTTTCAGAATTTATGTTAAGAGTAGAAAATGACTGTTAGGTTTCGGAAATCTAATATCAATGAAATTATGTTTCAAAATTTAGTATCTTCTATATTAATAAAATTGAAAATGACTATTAGGTTTCATAAATATGTCAATAAATTAAGTTTCAGAGCTTCAGTTAAGAATGCAAAATCGTGGTTAAAGTAGAAGTATAATATCAGTGAGGTTAAATTTCAATAAGAATAGCCACACGATCCTTAATTCCAATAATTACCCAAAGTGCGTTTAACTTACTTCAAAATAATACAGTTATCATGAAGCATGAAAAATTCAAAAAGAACTCCGAAATTCTTAAAGTACTCAGGTAGCAAATATATATATATATATATATATATATATATATATATATATTAAAATCTTTAAGTTAGGGTAGAACTAAGCAATGAAAAATCAGTCCAGTAACAAAATTTGAAAAAGTATGCTTTAGCAAATTTTGAAAGGTCAATGCTGTAGTAAATTAGAAAAATCAATGCTGTGGCAAATTAAAAAAAAACAATGCTTTAGCAAATTTTGAAGAACCAATGCTTTAGCAATTTGAAAAATCAATGCCGTAGTAGGTTTGAAAAATCGATGCTATCGCAAGTTTGAAAACTGAACTACTCAACATGCCAGTAGCAAAATTGTACGTTAATATACTCCCAATATCATAATGTTTAATACAAAACAGGAAAAGCTGAACTACCATAAATGCCGATACAAAATGCAGATCCAGCCTAACCTTAAGCACTGGATAAAAAATCTAAGTGGTTGAAATACTGTTGAAAATTCCCCCAAAAAATCCAAATTTGAAAAAGGCAATTCTCGAAAAATGTACTGATGGAAAACAGAGCGCAAATGAGAAAAAATGGGGTCAAAAACCTAACTACGCTCTGCTACCACTTATTTGTGCCCCCTTTCGGGTCACTCTTACATACGTCGGAAGCTTAGAACATAAGATTTATGAAGTAGATCGGGTTTCGACCATTTTTTGCTAATCGGTGACGCTACTGTTTAACATCAAAAGCTGGGCACCCATTATTACAATAATGAAGCATTGAACAGATTAAATATCATTTACTGGAAAGAGATGGGAAATAAATATATATATGGCGAAATTGGTATTTTCTAGACGGACGTGATTTTACTGACTGACCAAAACATGAAGACAAGCAATTTTACATGAAATTTACATGGTGTAAAGGCGTAATTTCCAAGATCCAAAACTTAACCGGTAATTAATACATTACTGAAAATTTGTGAAATGTTCAAAACGGAAAATTTAGATAGCCAAAACGGGTGAGCACTGAAATAAGACTAAATTACTACTTGCATTTGAAAATGAATATGGAAAGATCTCACCCAAATATGCCGTGCTCCTCAGACATCATGTTTAACGGCAGCAACGCCCACCAAAGCACACAAAATCAGATTACATGTTCATGACGCGAGCACTGGATCCCAACTGCTGGCACGTTGCACCAGCCTAACCTCCCTAGCATTCCAACAGATGGCAGTGCGATCTAGTACCGCTTTTACAAAATATCGAGAACCACGCTGTTTAGAGTGGGTGAGTTTACAGATTTTACATCATTTTTAAGTTAATTGCAGTTGGCTAAATTTAATGAGTGTTTGAATACTTTTCAAATGAGCCGTATTCACGGCTCAATCTGGAGCAGTAAAGGGTGTGGAAGTAACTGCAAGAGTTGCAGTTAGGTATACCGTACTGTAGGATAGAGTTGCGTAGACTGATGAAGGATTCCATTTGGGTCATGGATAGCCGCCAGTGACCTTAGGAGCGCTCTGTACTATTGTTTCTGTTCTAAGATGCTCTGAGAGAGTTTTCTTAGAACGCAGCTTCATAGACAATTCTCTTGGGAAGAGTTTGGATCAGTAGCTTTATGGGGTGTTATCCGTGTTATCTTCACTAGTGCTTATTGTAGGGAGGACGCCCTCTTAGGTTCTCTTGAGATATTGTTGCTGCTCAAAGCGTTAATGCTTACCCTACTGTAGGTTTTTAGTATTGCCTAGAACGGAGAGGAATACTTCCCTCCTGTTTCTTAAAGTCCTTCGGACTAAATTGTTTAATTTTCAGCATTTGTAGTTAGGTTCTTAGAGATGTATGAGGTCCTGTTCTGTAGCTTTGGGGGAGGCTATGCTGAAGGACCTCTTGTCATGTCTTTTTGGTATGGGTCCACATCGAGTCATAGGGACGCTTCTGCTGAAATTTTAAATGATAATTATGATATTGAATTTCTCTACAGCATTGATAGAGAGATTTAGGTTCTTTGGCCATACAATATGATGAGATTTGGAGTACAAGTAAGCCTTGCAGCACTCCACTGCAGAAGGAGGCATCAGGAAGAAATTTTCTGCAATCTTATCCCATCTTTGGGCTAAAGTAACATCCCATCTTGTAAATTTAACCCAGGTACAGAGTAGACTATACAAAACAAGTATTAAGTAATCTACGATTGAAGAAAACAATTTTTTTCCGAAAACAAATCCATTTGCAAAAGTTTATTGTACTTATTATTTTATAGATTAGGACAGAAAGCACAACCTTGTAATTTAATTTGTATAGGCATCATTGTGTATTTTAATTGTTGGTGTGGGAGTGAATGAAAGGTTAGGGATAATTTTGATTTTTCTAAAGAGTAGATTAATTTTTTTTACACTCACACGTAACCACTTTAGCATCTGTCCATGTGTGTTTTTAAATGATTCACTGCAGTAATCTTCCAAATGTTTTAAAATTGAGTTTTCCTTTCTGAAGAGAGGTTAGGAGGGTCATCTCATGTTGTTTTTGTATCTGAATTCCCTTATCTGCCACTGAGCTTGTATTTTATGGAGGGCCTGTTCCGCTGAGGTAGAGCTGTATCACTGAAGTGCCTTGACTGCGGGCTGCTACCAGAATCTGGATCCTGACCACCTAGCCTGTCTTACTGAAGGAGGCTAGTAGACGTGATCTCGCCTAACGTCTCGTCTCCATGAAGGCTTCAGTGGCGGTCAGTGAGCACGAAGAATGGACATTAAATGAACGTGAAGATCGGTATGCAAGTAGAGGGGACACTTGTATGCAGGTATGACACTTCATAGTTATATAGTGCTCGTGGTGTGGTCAGGAGGATTCCTGGAGTGAGCCATTAAAAGTCTTGGGACACTATTGTCAGTGGCACAGTTTCTGACTTTAGTTTGGAATATATCTAGCATATATTCCAAGTCAGGGGGCTAATGAATGTGACAATTCATTTGTCACGAACATTCTAATTGTTACATTTTCTTAATTATTTCATAATTTTGTGGTATTGATCCAAGGACTCTCAGGCTCTGGGGTCTGTTCGTGGCCTGAAGTAACAATAGGAATTTTTGTTAATCTTGCATTTTGTCGCAACAATAGGACATGTGATTAGCTCTTGGATAGATTATTCTGTGTCAGTCAGCTGAAAGCTGGAAAATGCAACCTGGGTTTTCCTCTTCTTCCTCTCTTCTCTTCCCCGTACGTCCCATAGTCTGTATGATATGGCAACCGTGTAGTATGTTGTGTCCTCCTGCGTGCATTGCAGATGAGGGCTAGGAGGGATGAGTGCATCTCTTGAGCGTGTGTATTAATCCTTTCTATTTGAGGAGCAATTACGTTAGTCTTTTGGTTTATCATTGGTGTTAATTTATTACTGAGTGACTGTAAGATAGTGATTACGTGTATGCTGTGTGACGTATGGGGGATTAGGCTATAAAAGGAAACAGCATCCCTCTTTCTCATTTTGTCAAGATGGTTACTTGAAGTCACACGTTGCTCCTGGTGATTGTTATTGTGAGAAGTAAGCGTCATTCTTTAGGCCTTCTTGATTCGTGATCATGATCAGGTCAGTCTGACGTCATCTATTGTTTTTAACTTAATCTTCAGGTGTTTTGTTTTACAAAATTCTGCTAAGGGATAATTAAAATAATTTATTATTTCTTGATGGTCTTCGTTTTCTGGAACAGCATGTGTCGTAGGCCTTAAGCCTGTCTTGTGTGGGCGGTATCCTTTGAATAAGTGTTGAGATGGCAGTTTTGAGTGATATATCTAGCTAAGTAATTGTTCTGCCATTTTAATTAAATAATTAATATGTGGTGCCGGCCCCTTTTCTTTAGTTATGCTTTTGGTGGCCATCTTAGGGAGTTTACTCGAAATTTTTAGCTGGGGATTTTTGGTGTTCATTTGACTGTTTCTTCTCCTTCTTTTCTTTGCCTTCTTTTCTTTGTCGTTGTACCTGACCATGACACGTTTCCATACTAATGTATTTCCTAAATTTTTCTTCTTCACCAAATGAGCCTACTCCTATCCTTGGCCGGAGTGGAGTAGTATTTAGGCCTAGTTGTGCGAAGATGTGAATCTGTTTCCCTGCGCAGGAAGGATGTATATGGATGGAGTGTACGGGTGAATCATAAGGTTAGTGTCTTGTATATATTATCTTTTAATATTGATTTGTCACAGTCTGTAATTTAATAATTTAGTAATATCTTCGGCTGTCATCCTTTTAATCTTAAACCAACTGTAACTATTATCAATTTTAACATAGTATAAAATTTCATCTTGAATCAACTGTAATTAAAACTGTAATTATGTAATGCAAATTATGTATGAGTTTGAAGGTGCTTAACACCAAACTGTTGTGCATATTTTTATCCAGTATCAAAAGAATGATGTAACGTACTGAGTGCTTATTTATTTGTTATGAGGACCTTCTGTCCTCATTTTGTTTTCTATTACAATGTCTGTTCATTTCAGGATGAATATTATGTGCAAAATTTACACAATCACTTATTTGTTTATTTGTGATAATACTGTCAGGTTTAGTTTGTTCATATATTAGGGATAATTTTGAATATATATGTTATCAGCTTCCACTTGAAGTAATGTTCTACTTCTTTCAGACGAGGAGGCTGGTATGAATATTATGTGCAAAATTTACACAATCACTTATTTGTTTATTTGTGATAATACTGTCAGGTTTAGTTTGTTCATATATTAGGGATAATTTTGAATATATATGTTATCAGCTTCCACTTGAAGTAATGTTCTACTTCTTTGAGACGAGGAGGCTAGTATTTATTTCCCAAGCTCCTCGTATTTATGTTTCTCCCTCTCCTGGGTCCTACATTTTAGAGTCTCTGCGGTGAAGATGGAGACGAGTGAAGAAGAGTCAGCAAGTCAGTGACCCGGTGAGGTGAGGAGGGGTTACACATGGCGGCAGGTTCTAGGTTACCACTGCTGAGTTGTAAAGTATGGTAACAACCTTGAAGAACGCTGTAGGCACAACTGCATAGCCAATCCCACTTGGCAAATCCCACGATGTGCCAAAATCCAAAATAATTTTACCAAGGATATATTATAGGGATGGCAGTACACCACGTGCGATAAGGAATAGTGGAAGGTACTGGAAAAAATAGTTAGCCCAATTTAAGAAAAAAATTCAGATGTATAAATTTATTACAAGACTTCATAGATAAATTGAAAAACAGAATTAAATTACTCGAAAGATTTTATAGTGCAAAAACAAACAGCTATTATACAAAAAAATGTAAGATATAGTTTTTTATCTTAATGTATTCTTTAACTTCACTTCAAATAAATGTGATTAAATATATTTGAGAAAATTTGAATTCAACAAACACAGCTTTTAATACTTTAGAAATTTTATACTGATTTCTATTTGGTTTAATTTCCAGAACATGGGGGCAGAATAACGTACATTAGCAATGTAAGAAATTATCGATCGGTGATGCCTGGTGAGGCAATATGGCTGCTTGCTGTAGTTGTCATGACCGAAGGAGAATTACCAGAACAAAATAAGAGAAATAAATTAAATTTGGAAAGAAAGAGAACTTGCCAGAAAGGCAGAAAAAAATAGGGTCGTCGACATTCATTCACCACCATGGGTACGTTCCAGACATCCCGATTGACCGCGTGATATACAAAAAATTTAGATACAATGGCCGAAAAAATGACTCGACTGGAATGCCAAGCGAGCGGATGTAAGATTACATAATGACTTTAAACAACAGCAAGTAAATAATTAAAAAGAAAAAGTCTTAATCAGAATACTCCTACATAAATAAAAATGCAATTCTCTCACCTGGAACTCTGGATATCACGCAGACAATCTCAGTTCAGCAACATATGTACACCGAAGGGCTCCCTCACGCCGACTGAAGGGAGAACCGGATACAGAATAAGCTAGTCAGCAGGCGGCCGGGAAGTGGCGTGCGCAAGAGCAGACAGAACCAGACAAATGTATTCGCAGCAATTAAGAGAAAAATATGTCAGCACAATCGCATACCAGCGGCAATATCACTTTTTAAGTAAGTTAAACTGAATTATCACACACAAATTATGAATAAGACGAAAATATAACTTCATGTGTACCCACGCAAACATATTTCATTTCTACTACTGAGTATTAATGTTCCAAAACACGGTCCAATGAGTTGTGCACACAAAATGGGACAGAAGATTAGTAACATATTAAGAAACACGCCTAACAAACATCGTCAGAAAAGTGTTTACAAGAATATTCAGAACTGATACTTACATACCGCCACAAATTATGATTATTCAGCAATGAGGGCTTCTATTTACACGTGAATAATGTATTTGGTCACATATTCAGTACTCACACTTTAACTCCTAGTTCTTCACCAACGGCCAGAAGAACACAGAATACACTGCAAAAAAAGCTACAGAACTGGGGAACGGTTCCGGCATTCCGCGCACAGCTCAACGACTCGCGCAAGCCCACAAACAGTGCACACAAAT
Source organism: Ectobius pallidus (assembly GCA_964059195.1). Taxonomy (NCBI): domain Eukaryota; kingdom Metazoa; phylum Arthropoda; class Insecta; order Blattodea; family Ectobiidae; genus Ectobius; species Ectobius pallidus. The sequence continues at coordinate 168,242,048 of CAXKWD010000003.1, read as the reverse complement.
CAGAGAATGGCGCTTTTGCGAACTAGAATTTTCAAATTCAAATATTTAGCTGGAAATTGGCTACAACCTCCCCTCTCCCAAGAGAAGAGACAATAGCAATGGAAACAATGGTATTTGATCATAATACAAAAATGCCACACACATTACTAAGACACCTATACATATACACAAGTACAAATTAAATAGAAAATGTCTTTTCTCAGAGAACAGCATAATTATCTTTAAACTATTATTTCTGGTAATCAATTTCAAAATTGTTAACTAGAATAGTTTGTTGCTTACATTAAATGGCTCTTTTTTGTTTAGGTCTAAAAATTCCGCACCTTGGCAAAACATTTTAATATTTACAAAATTATCTTAAAACAGCACCCTTCTAATGATAGCTTAATGCTAGTGTGCCATTTTACAAACTAATTTAGACATGCTAATGATTACTTTTGTTTTTTAAATATTATTAATCAATGCAATACTGACAAAACCTTTAATAATTGCCTGAAATTAGTTTATTGTTCAAAAGGCAACTTCAATACTTTTAGAGTAAATGGATCCTCTAGCTTCTAAGTATTCAGCTTGAGAAGATGTGAAGAATATGATATTCTGAAGATACGGCACACAGATTGGCCTTAATGCTACGAAGAGAAAAATGATGCATAGAAATAAAGAGGAATGAACAGTCCACTGGATATTTATTTCACCTTACCACAAAGGTGAGCACAGGGTGGGTCTCAACGTCGTGTCGCCACTGGCACGATTCCACCTATAGAACACAAAGTCATTGAAATCAGGATATATCAATAAAAATGGTAATAGGTTTGCGGTATGCACCGAACCAATGTGCCTTCCTCTTCCTCGTTGAGTATAGGAGGTAGTCCATGCGTGGATTTAGAACACTTCTCACTACAACGTAATTGTTGTGTAGACCTTGGGACACCACAAAATTTTGCTGCTTTCTTAAATGGCATGCCTTCTCTCACTGCATTAAGAGCTGCGTTAAAACTTGATGCTGCATATTTTTGCGAACCCCAGGGCCCATGTTTGATAAAGCAGATGTCTAAGTAACAAATTGAGAAGTGAATCAGAAATATCCAGTAATTGGCACTGTTTTTCCCAGTAATTGGCACCCATGCCAATATTATGGCCAAATATTATAATAAACAACCTGCCAATATTAAAAATATTTCTAAACTAGAAACTTTCAAGAAACAGCTTAAGGTATACCTTATGAGTGAATATTACATTGATATTATCTAATCCTATCTGTAACTAATATATCAAGTTTAGATCCTTTTCGGGATCTACATCCTTTTTTATCATTATTAGCTCATAAGTTTGTTGGTTATAATTATTTGTACTATTGCATTCCTAACTTGTATATTTCATTATTTATTTTTATCTCTGTATGTGTTTCATGATGCGGAATGCGTACGATATGAAATGTCGTAAGGTGATACATTTAAAATTTGTAAATTGAAAGAAGGTGGGCTGATTAAGTCACAATTAAAGATGGCGGCATTGCTTACGTCATCAGAGGATTGCTATGACCTACCTCAACAGTGGAGTGGTTTATGACGTCACGGCTTACGTCACAAGTGGATTGCTATGACCTATCTCAACAGTGGAATGAGAGGGGAAGGTGGAATGACTACATCATAATTCAAAATGGCGACAATGCTAACGTCATCAGAGCATTGCTATGTCCTACCTCAACGGAGGAATAAGAGGGGAGGGAGGAATGATTACGTCATAATTCAAAATGGCGACATTGCTTACGTCTTCAGAGGAATGGGAGGAATGCTATGACCTACCTCAACGGAGGAATGATTACGTCATCGGAGGAATAAGATGGAAGGGAGGAATGAGAGGGGAGGGAGGCGCGGCTATGACATCATCAGAGGAGTGCTTACGTCATAATTCAAAATGGTGGATAGCTATGATCTACCTCAACGGTGGAGCGGTTACGACCAGGTGGAACGCTTACGTCATAATTCAAGATGTCGGATTTTAAATACGCGGTCACGTGAATCAATATAGCGGACCACGCGCACGATATGAAATTACAAACTTGTGGAAGGCGGGAGATTTGAAATTTCTAACATCTTAATATTCTTACGAGAGAGTTCTTTACATTTTTATAATTTATTCAGCGAGAGGTTTGAGACCAGATATACATCTCATATGACACAATGACAACAGTTTTTCTTTTCAGACGTATCTTCTAACAAAAGATCAATTTTTTATTCACATTCAAGAAATGAAATATCTGCGGCTAACGCTCAATCAGCAAATTCTTTATTTACGACATCACTACAGTCTTGCCCGAACATGCATCGGTAGACTTGATCATACTTGTTTCAAAGTTACACATCATATATTACAGCTGAGTCATGAATTCTTTATTTATGACGTCACGGTCTACGTAATGGTCACATGATTCAAGATAGCTGACCGCGGGAGATTTGAAATTGTATATTTCGAATTAATGCCTACATCTTATTATAGATTTCAGAAAAATCAAAATGGAGTCTAGTGCAAGATTTAAATTATTGGACAAAAGACATTGTGATGGATTTGAAATAGCTAATATGGTAATATTCGTACGAGAGAGTTCTATACATTTAAAAATTTATTCTGTGAGAGGTTTGAGGCCGGATGTCCTTCTCATATTACCGATCAAATCTGTACACGTTCTGACCGACAGTTAAATAGGTCACACGTATCAAATTACTGAACAAGCATGTTCATGTCTCATGAGCGAGGCTAACTCATCATCATTTTTTTTAAGCTTTCTCTCAACTTAACGGTGGAGTAATTTTATTCCGTGGTGAGGCTAACTTCATGACATTACTATTTTAGCGATGAAGTCACGGCATGATGCAAGGTCACATGATACAATATGAAGAACCAAGCGCGCGATTCAAATTTATGAACTCAAAATCAAGATGGTAACATTGTGCAAGATTTGAAAAAGATACATTATAATTTCAAGATGGTCTATGTTAGGGCTTGTTCCATGAATACGTCAACATCAGATCCAACTCCCTTTTTCCTTTCCGTATATATTTTTATTGTTTATTCCACATGTTATTTTACTTTGCTAATTACTCTTAAGTCCACTGGATGAAACCAGGCTTGTAGATCAAGTGGTTGGTTTAACATTTCTCCTTGTTGTACTGCTTTGTATAATATGGCTGCTTCCTCTATCTTTGGTTTAACATTTCTCCTTGTTGTACTGCTTTGTATAATATGGCTGCTTCCTCTATCTTAATGATAATTACTTATTCCTGTTATCATCCACAGGCTTAATTTAACATGATTCGAAAAGTTTTGACAATTCGTATGTTCATAAGTCTTTACACCCTCTTGTACTTTGTTCGGTTGTACGGTCTTGTCGAAACATTTATTCAAACTGAAGCACCATACCAATATCGATTGTCATTCATAAGTCCATTTGAAAATACTTGATGTGATTTAACTAGAAGTTTTTCGATAACTTTTCCTACGATATGTAGCAAGCTTATTGATCGAATTTTGAGACTTCGCTGCTGTTTTCTTTTCCTGGTTTTAATATTGGGATTATTTTTGCTTTTTTCCCATAGCTTTATGGACTTTTCGATTCGTTATCCATCCGTTGTACATCGTTGTTACAGATTTTGGTAATATTCCAAAAGTGTATAGTAGTATTTTGCTCGTTATACCGTCTTCTCCAAGATCTTTTATGAGATCACTCTGTTCTAAAACATTCATAATTCCTGAATATGTAAATAAATTATCACAGGAGTTTATTGGTGTCTTTGTTTCTTCTCTTAATCTTCTTTGATACTGACTATCTTCTTCTTTATTATCTACCGCTGTGAAGTAGTTCAAAAGATGCATCATAGCATGTTCTATACTAGTAGTACTCGTTCGAGCGATATAGTCGTTAACACTATGCTTTTCCTTATTTTGTCAGATAACAGTTTGTATATTTCATTCCATGGAATGCATGATGTGGTTATGTTACAATATTCTCTCCATGAGTTAAATTTCTGTCTTCGTAATTCTTTTTTGCATCAAAGTATTGTTCTTTACACATTTCTCACACTAAATAATTATTCTTTTATTCTGGTACCTTCTCCTTAGTGTATCAAAGTCATAGATTTTTATCTAATTTACAACACCATGTATGAATTAGTTTATTAGCTTTTCACTATTGTTCAGCTCAACCTCCACTATTTTTCATCAATTTATTCATGCTATCATACCATCTACCTAATTAACATCACACTATGGGTTTATTACCATGTATACACAAATGTTTCTATAATACATCACAAGTTTGATGGCTAAAATAATATGCTTATTGTTTTTCCAAGTTCTATAACAGGATACTACACCAGTCCTCACATTGCCTTTGAACTCGACCTGTTCAGCATTCCAATCTTAGACCCATATTTTATAAGCAATTGACACAAGTAACCTTTTTTACGAGATCTTTATCGTAATTTACAGAGCACCTACGCGTCTATACCAGTTGTAATAATAGTTATTGGTAATATTGTTTTAAATTCAAAGTCATCACATCCGTTAATCTTCACTTTAATACTATCACATTTTAATTTTTCGGTTATGTTCGCTGTATGTACTCCATTTATACTTCAGTTCTACTTATGAGGCTTCTTTGACCAAGGCAATTACTTACTTCGTCTCATTATAACATCTACTAAGAAACCTTAGGAAAAGAATTCATTAAATCAGGTTCTAATATCTAAATTTCCTTCTATACTCATAACTAGGTTTCAACTTCTTATCTGTAAGCTGGATTTTTTTTTCCGACGATCACAATTCAAACATCCAAGCTGATGGATCATACAATTATCATTATTATTAGTATTACTTTTATTATTACATTCAAGCTTTATAGCCTTAAAGGGTCATGTCCTACTTCATATCAACTGCTCATTTCCCACTATTTCATGTCGGTATTAGGTGACAATATTAAGGTCTAAGTTGTAAGCACAACGGTTTTACAAATACGAGCTAACATTTCTTTATTCAGCTGAATCTTCAGAAGTCCTTACAAAGGTCAGTACATACCGTTTTAAGGTTTTTATTCAGAAAAATCCGTACACGATTGGTATATACCCACTACACATCCACAGCGTTGATAATAGCTCTAACGACAATGTACAGTCATTTTTCACTCATCCATCTGTCTTTGTTCTTTTCTTTTCCACTTGAAATAATTTCGGTGTACACTTACTTGTAGTATTTATCATTATAAATAACAAATATCAGGACTCATTAAGGAATAAATTACATTTACTAGTATTAGACAGACACCAATATATTCCTGACGAAGCATTACGACCCCTAAGAAGTTCTCTTTTATTGCTTCAGGTTTGGTGTAGAACATTATGAAAGATATTCTTCCTTAACTTTTCTTAGAGTTCTTTGTATGTTTTTCCTTAACGCTAGGGTAATAATATTCTAGTAGATATGAAACATCATAGTTATCTTACTAATGTAATGTAGGGTTCAGGTTTTTAATTTCAATCATGTATGTAAAATAGAAATAAAAATTATAAATGAGTTTCTTCAGGTTCTTTCACATAATACACAATTCATTTCAAATATTATATCGAGATATTCATCGGAGTCCATCAGACGCTTACCTTTTTCCCACAATCTATACATCTTTTATATATTGTACAACATAGTGGATATCATTTTGAAATTACTTTTTACATATAAAATTATCGACTATTTTATGTTTCCGATATATTTTTAAGTACTTGCTCTACGTTTTTACATAATTTCATTATAAGTATCAAATTTTCTACATAAATTAGCGAAAATAACGAATTTTGTTCGTAAAATAACTATAAATATCGACTTTTATACATAGAATGGTGAAAAATCATACACACACACACATAACACAAACAATACATTTCTAGAACGTCATAATCAACTGACCTTGCGCTCAGCCGCCATCTTGATTCACTGTGAGACACCCATTAAGCAATGCGTAATTCAATAAGAAAATATTACGAGAACTTAGTTTAATGTATATTTTACAATTTTCTACTTGAAAATTTCTCATCCACTGGTGAAACATATTGAAACCGCATTGAAAAGCATGCCCTCTTGCTATTATTCTTAAGTAATGGATTCAATTACATGCTTAAAATTAGGTTTCTATGGCATAAAATTTGACGTTTTAGAATAATGTTGATATCAATAGGAACTCGAGGCACATAAATATGACCACATAATTCTATCATCACTGGATATACAATATAAAAGAAAATATACCGGTAAAATAGAAGTTTCTCTACGTTGTTTTAGACGGAGTTCCTACTAGGAAAAAAGAGGTCTTTAGAGAAGTAGCTGTCAAAGTTTTTGCACATGTAATAAATTTTGTCAAATGCATTATTTACTTAGACAAAGAAAGTTTATGGACTGATGTGTACACCCACTCAAAATATCTATCCTCCGTCATTGATTTTATTATTATTGTTATTATTATTATTATTATTATTATTATTATTATTATTATTTCACGGTAAAAGCAGTCTGCATAAAGATCGGTCCTGATGCCTTATTAGTGTTGTAAATGTATTTTAAAATGTAATTACCTCTATAATCTACTTTTTCTGTACTAGCTTTGAATATGTATATGCGAGAAAGTTTATGCAACACATTTCCACCACTTATTTTCATTAAAATTAAGAACACTGTAATTTGAAAGAGGGCAGGAAAGAGAGTACAATAAGAATAACTCATACTGGTTTCATATGTTGCTACTGGACAGCAAAATATTACCTCTTCTGTTTTTTATTTAAATTGTTTTCAGTCCATCAAAGCATATTTGAAATTTTATTTGTCAGTATCTTTCAAAACAAGTGTCTGGCATTGATGCGCGGACCGCCATATTACTATACTGTTACAGCTGCTCAACTTGACTTCACTGCCGCCAATAGCACAGCCTACACCATTGCCGATCTATCTCTATATATCTATATATCTCTATCTCTCTCTCTCTATATATATATCTGTGGTTGCTATCCACAGTTATAGTTGGACGTGTCAAACAGTTCGGTGTGGTGGGGGGACACTGAATAGGGATGTAGCTCGCCAAACTTCTCCGACAGATAGGGCACGTTTTTAAAGTCATCGATTGATTCCACCGGTGCCATCGGTCTTTCACCAGGGCGTTTGTAAAGTCAACGGACAATCCACCGGGAAAGCATCAGGCCGTTCATAAACTCACCGGTGAAAGTCCGGTGGAAGTCACCGGTTGCAATCAGACTCACCGAACTTAAAGTACGATGCTTCTTAGATGACAAACATGGCGGAGCAGAGAAGCAGACGACACTTACCACTAGCATTAATACATTGAGTTTATTTTCGTGCGAAAGCTAACGAACTGCTCTTCATCAGAGTTGTGAGTCCTCCGAAAATGAAATTGATGAGTTGATTTTGTTTGAAGACGAGAACAGAAAGAAAAAATACTCTACATAAGAAATCTATTATTTCCAAATATCTCGAATAAATGGGACCAACAAATAAACAAATGCTACTGCTAAGCTGTCTCGAGTTATTTATTTTTTCTACTCCTTAAGCTAAAAGCCTCAGTTAGTCAAGATATGTTAATAACAGCGTATTTTTCATCCACATATCCTATATGGCATCCGGTTATGGGGGCAGTAGTTCAGGGTCAATAAAGGTGTTCCTATGTCAGAAAAAAATCATAAGAATTTTAGCAGGAGTAAAACATCGAGATAGTTGTGTAGGTCTACCTGATATTTCGTCAATTAAAAACAAACACAGTTCCTAGTCTTTATATAAATTTAGTACACGTGAAAGAAAACCTACAACAATTCACACAACGCATTTATATACACGAACACAGAACTAGAAACAATTTGAAATTAGATTTGCCGTCATTCAGATTAAATAAATGTGTCGACAGTCATCTATATAAGCAATATAGATTTTATAATAATTTGCCCTTTCTGCTGTTGAAGTGCCTACTAACAAATTTAAGAAAGTCCTAAAAAGCTGGCTCATATCAAAAGCATTTTATACTGTAATGTAAATTATTTCCTAAACATGGAATGGACATACAATTTTAATTAGGCCAGATTAATATTTATAAGTATATGGTATTTTAATTGATCACATAACATAATATAATTTATTGTTTAATTTACTTTTAGTTTTAAGGGTCTTTGATGCAATTGTAAATAGTTAAGTAGGCCTATCATCTTAAAACTTATTTTATTTCTTTTGTGTAATATTGTAAGTTGTATGTATCCCTTTTCCCCCTGATTGAATGGAAGATAAGGCCTTAACTCTGCCAGGTAGAATAAAACATTATCGTAAACTGACAGCACAGGCTATCCATAATGAGGTCAGGTACCGTATTTAACTATGCAATATTTTATGGATTTTAATATGCTCAAAATAGTATTTACGAGAATGGTAGCACTCAGTTATTAGTTCCCTGCCCATCATATATTATTATTTCAATTTCTAGCAAATCCATGATACAATAATTATTATACAATTCGAATATTCCCGCTGGAATCCATCAACCCGTTCGTAAATTCAACGGCTCATCAGATGAAAAAAATGGCGGATGACGTTCATCGTACATTCACCGGACTTTCACCGCACTTTTCCACCGGTGGATTTACTGATGACTTTAAAAACGTGCCCATAGCGTGGGTGTACTAGCCGCACGGAGGAAAGAATACATGGAGATGCCCTGAGACCACAAGCGTGAAGCCAACTGTCCGAGCGTTTGGCCCTTAAGGGGGCGTGTCACTGTTTCACGTATTTATGTTTATAGCTTGCACGGATAGCGTGGTTACTCGTCTTTGTTTACAGCAGCATATAAGAAGTTGCTGGTAAACCACCAGGTAGGAACTACGACAGGAAATTGTTTGCCGCTATCAGCCATATCAATATTGTCAGTGTCCTCTTCAAAACAGATGGCTGCGGATGAAAATGAAAATAGTTTATATTGACATTTCATCTTCGAGATATTCTTTAATTGACAGGGTAATTATATGGTTATTTAACGATGGGGCAGGGGCGCCCCTAGGCAGAGAAAAATATTTTTGCCTCTTTATTTTCACACGAATGTACCACAAAGTAACCTACAATAAACATTATTGTAACTGAAATAGTAGGCTAATAATAATAATAGTAGTAATAATAATAATAATAATAATAATAATAATAAATAAGTAAATACGACTGAAGCCTACAGACAAATAAGTAAATAAATAAACAGGTGCATGTTGAACTCACCAAACTGAAGTCAGGCAACGAGTGGTTTGAGTGTATTGGTGTCATTGTTTTTCATTTCTATTTCATTGTGTGTTACATTAGTTTACTATTTTGAAGAGTTATGAACAAAATGTTTAATGTTAAAAAAAGTAAGAGCCTAAAAGCCGCCCCTTCAAATCTGCCGCCCTAGGCGTCTGCCTAGGCTTAAATGCGGCACTGCGATGGGGATATATTATATAGGCCTATAGATCTATGAAGAAGAGAGAATTTTTATCTCCGAAAAGTCATCTTTAGATTACCGGCACAGTTATGAATATTCAGAAAGAAACAAGCTTGGTATCGTGAAATTCATTAACAGATTAGACTGAATTAGGCCTAAATATATTTAAAATAGTTCTGTGAATTGAGGTTGTGTGTTTCACTGGTGAATTTGGTGTGCATTTTTTGTCTTGTTTTTAATGCAATAATAGAAGAGACTGAAGTAGGTCTATCTAATATATTTCCGATATATTTAGAGTTCCGATAGTTTGACTAATCATTTAGTCTTATTTTATTTAATACTTTGAATAGAAAAATCATAGTAGGCCTAACATAAACTATTCTATCTCCGAAATTCATGTTGTTTAGGCCTAAGTGGTTAAGTGATGTACATAAAGACAAAACTAGACAAGTAGATAAGTTTCATGTAGAGAATTTAGATTTAGATTTATTAGCCTAATGTAAGAGGTTTACATGGCTTTGTCAAGTACATGAGTTGAACAATTTGTACAAAATAAATGTTAGGTACATTATACTTAATTTCTAGGTAATGAATTTTGACAAGTACATATTGAACAATATTGAAGAAATTAAATTTAAGGTAAACAAAAATACTTAAATTCTATGCTATGAACTTACCTTAAAAATTAATAATTTTGTAAAATTTAGGTACTGAAAATAATCAATTTTTGGGATGAATGAATATGGGTATAATTGATAAGCATAATTTACTTGTATTTTACACTAGGCTGCTAATGTCAATGACTCGCACATGTCAAGTTGCTCATTTGAAAGTTACATTTTTGGCTCTTCTGAGATAGGTTAATGCTTACTACCGGGATTATTATGATGTCAGAGTATGTAGTTAATATATGAAATTGGGATATTACATATTTTCCCTACCGTTACGTTGTTATAACCCGTGAAACTTCGGAGTATTTGTGTGCTATTGTATATAGCAAGCCTCCTTTTTGGTCCCTTAAGGGGGCGTGGTCATTGGCTTCATCTGTTTCCCATACAACACCGCAAGCACGGCGTCTCCGTGTATTCTTTCCTCCGTGACTAGCCGGTATGCGCTAGCCGTCCGTCACTTGTTTTCCCAGTTGTCGTCTGCTGGCACCACAGATATAGAGGAATAGATCGGCAGCGTAAAGGGAGGGACTGAAGCCAACGCGTTCGCTGCGTCGCCATATTGCGATCACCAACAATCTGACGAAAGGAAGGGAAGTCGGCGCGGGAATCAAACAAGAAAGGCTTTCTAAAGCTGTTTTAATTGGAATTTCACAATCCAGTAAATAAATTAATAAATACAGTTTTATTGTCATTTGGCCATTACAGCACTAGACGTCACACTTATAATAAAACCAGGTAAACTGATATAGCAAAAGTGCCAAAGTGCATGTAGTACCATAGTCTTAATTCTGTATACAGGATATATAGGATAAATGTTAATGTTGTTAATGTTAATTTATAGTCACATATCTTTTACATTTATTCAGCTTTGACTGGTAAACTGGTGACTCACTAGGAATATTCTAGCTTAGGCCTACACTATATTACTTGTAAATCACGATTACAAATAAGGAAAATCTAACACTAATGTAATTATTAGGGCTCGGACTTTTAGGTAAATACATATTTTTTTTGCTATTACTTATGATTTCTGGACTTTGTCAAAGTTCCGATTGGGACCTTTGGATTCAAAATACTGAGTTGCATATCACATAAAAAAAATATTTTAGATATTTCTTATTTGAATAAATATTTTTGGTAACTTAATTTTTTTTACATATTTTACCATATATCATGTTTAGAAATGAATATTTTGACTGTTTTTGTAAAATTGCGCCATATTTTCAATGTGTTGCGTTGGTATTTTGATTCAGACCATAAATCAGGGCTGATTTGGCCTTTATTAGTGCAAATTTCTGTTTCCTCTCACACTGCATTACTAAGTTGGAAACAACAAAACAATTGTTGACAGAATCAATAAAAGAAATCAAACACAATGAAAACAAACTTAACAAAATTAGTGGTTCAAAAGCAAACAAAATTAAAGAAAAATTCCCGTCATGCCTAAATAAGAATGGTTACAAGTGTTGCGCAAGATTTCAGATATTTTAATGGGTAACAGTGTAGATGTTATAAATATACAAGATTAACATCCTGCGATGTTGAACATACATTTTCAAGATATACAAGTGTCTATTCCGTGAAAATCGTCACAGCGTTTAAGATGCACAACTTATATCTACTTTTGTCGTTCACTGCAACAGTTCTACACTTGCTGACTAGAATGACTAGATGAGTACTTCTGTAAATATTGGTTAAATAAGTTAATTAAAATATTTTCATATTTCTTAAACATATTTTCGACTTTTTAACCACATAAAAAATAAATATTTTCGTTTTTATAAGCACCTAAAAGTCCGAGCCCTCTAATTATTTTTCTAATGCTATTAATGAGTGCTTGAAAATAGAATGATTTCTTTTACTATTTTTTGAAGTGAAACTTCTTTAGCCGCGGTAGGAGTAAATCGAGAACTACCCAAAGTTGCGTGACGGACAAAATCATCATGAAATTGTTACGCTCAAAATCGTCACGAAATTAGTGGGTCTGTGACGGAACGGACTGCACAGAAAACAATCAAATTAAAAAAAATCCAAAATTAAAAAATCTAAAAATCCAAAATTTAAAAAATAAAAAATCCAAAATTAAAAAATGCAAAAAAATAAAAAATTCAAAGATCCAAATTTCCAAAATTTAAAAATTCAAAATTAAAAAAATAAAAAATCCAAAATTTAAAAAGTCAAAAAATTAAAAATCGAGAATCCAAAATTTAAAAAATCTAAAAATCCAAAATTAAAAAATAAAAAAAATCCAAAATTTAAAATAATCAAAAACAAAAACATCCGAAATTCCAAATGAAAAAAATATAAGATCAAAAATATAAAAATTCCAAAAATCCAAAATTAAAGAAGTCCAAAAACCCAATATTAAAAAAGTCCAACAATCCAAAATTGAAAAATCTAATAAGCCAAAATTTAAAAAATAAAAAATCGAAAATCTAAAATTTAAAATAAAAAATTAATAATCGATAATCCAAAATTTAAAAAAAAAAACAAAATATATAAAAATTATATCCAAAATTTAAAAAATCCAAAATTCCGAAATTAAAAAATTCAAAGATTCAAAATTTAAAAAATAAAAAAGCCAAAAATCCAATATTTAAAAAATCCAAAATTTGAAAATTAAAATCGAGAATCCAAAATTTAAAATATTAAAAAATCAAAAATTAAAAAATCAAAAAAATAAAAATTATCCAAAATTTAAAAAATAAAAAACAAAAAATCCTAAATTCCAAATTAAAAAATTAAAAGATCAAAAACTTAAAAATTCCAAAAATCCAAAATTTAAAAAATCCAAAAACCCAACAATCCAAAATTGAAAAATCTAATAATAATCAAAAATTGAAAAAATTCAAAAATTATTTCCCCGCACACTTTTTTTTTATTTATTATAATTATATGTTAACCTCATATTCAAGGAATTCTCTGACTGAGTAATATGTTCTTTGCAAAAACAAGTTTTTAATTTTAATTTTGAATTGTCTGCCATTTAATGCTTTTGTTTCATTTGAAATTTTATTGTATGTTTAAAGCCCATGTATTGTGGTGTTTGCTCTAGGAGGGTTATTCTATGGGAACAGAATTTTAACAACTCTGTTTCTTGTGTTGTATTCGTGAGTATTTTGTGTGTTGTATTGGTCAAAATTAATGTGCACATGAGTTAGAAGCTCTAGTAAATATATTGAAGGAAATATTAATATTTGTAGATCTCTAAAGAGTGGCCTTCATGATTCCCTTTAGGATGAATGGGTCATAATTAGTATGTTTTTCTTTTTAAGATGCTTTCCCATTCGCTGCAGTTTTTCCAGAAAATTATTTCGTAAACCAGTATTGAGTGAAAATAGCTGTAATAGACCCAGTTTAAGCAATAGTAATTTTTCAAATTTATAAATGGATGTTAATTTGACCTCCAATATAGTGGTATAGTATGTATTTGAAATTACAGGGATTCCCAAACAACACTGTGGTTCACCATTTCACTATAAATTCGGAATTATGTAGGAAGAAAAACAATTTTCCGTAATGAATACGTGGTACTTATACCATGTCTGAGTTATCTTGTCCCTCGAAAAAATGAGAGATAAAAAGATATTTTGAAAAGAGAAAGAGCTAGTACTCACCCTCCTACGGCGAAGGTGGAAGGGGCGAGATGCCATCCAGACTCACGGTGGCGGATTGTTGAGGGCTTACGAGAGAAGAATCTCCACACTCCGAGTCATCACTCTCACAATCATCTGTGTCCGAATCTTCTAAATTAATCACAAAACTGTCCAACATTTCGTCCATGAGGCCGTCTCTTTTCCAATAAAATTCTTCAATACCACGAACATGCTCACAAGCCCTTCTCCAGTGTTCAGCAGTCACCTTTTCTACTGCAGCTTTAAACAAAGTTTCTGTATTGTTAATTTTGAATGCTGTGTTATGTTTTGCAACGTCATTTTTTATTTGCCCCCATATCAACTCGATGGGGTTTAGATCGCAGTGATATGGTGGCAGACGTAAAATTGTGTGCCCATGTTGTGCAGCAATTGTATCAATTTCTTAGGTTCTGAATTTGTCTTTAACGCCTTTAATAATTTCATACAGAACGGGCTTTGTAGAACGAGGATCATAATCACATTCACGTTGACGTAGCCATTCCTGCATAACTGATTTCAAGGTGGAGGAAATTGGAGCTTTGTTTAATTCTACTGAATGATATGGCGCATTGTCCATTACGATAATTGAATTTTGAGGTATGTTAGGAAGGAGCTTGTTCACAAACCAATTTTTAAAAACGTTTCCTTCCATTTCTTCATGGTAATTTTTTGTTGTTTTCGATTTAAATAACAACAACCCATTTGGGACAAATCCGCACTCCGATCCAGCATGCAGGACTATAAATCTTTGGCCTTTACCTAAGGGAACACACAGCGGTGACTCGAACTCTCCATCAGAATCTTCACACATCCAAATTTTCCCTTTTGTATGGTTAACATTTATCCATGTCTCGTCCAAATAGATAATTGGGCGCAGTGAATTACGCAAATCTCTCAATTAAAGATGTAATGTAACATTTTGTTTTTAACGTAAGATATGGGGCTCTTGGAATATGAATAACGTAGACCGGAGGATGCTGCTGATTTAGCTAATGTGTCCGCACGTTCGTTACCAACATGTCCCTGGTGTCCATGTATCCAGCACAAACACAGATGTTTTGTGTGGTTTATAATATTGTTTCTAATTTGACTGGAGTTAGGATTCAAATTAAATTTATCAGAGATAGATTGAAGAGCAGCTTGAGAGTCACAGAATATTTGCGCACAACATTTATGTTCAGTACACCACTGCACTGATTCTTTTATAGCAAATAATTCAGCTTGGAACACAGAACAGGCGGGAGATAGTTTAAAAAGTTTAAAGAAAACTTCACTGTCGTCACAATATAAAACATAAGCACATCCAACTTGTACTTCATTTTCTTTGGTAAATCGTTATCCATCGGTATAAATACTATAAGTATGCACTTTTCTACAGTCTTGGTTGTAAATACTGTCATATTGTATGGCAGGATGACCAGCGGCCAAAAACGGCACAATATGTTCACAATCAAAATTGAAGTGCAGAAAATTACTTGTACGATTCTTGTTTTTAACGTAAGATCAGTGGCGTAGCGTGAGGGTAGACTTTGAGACTGAGTCTACCTAAATAAAGTGCTAAGAAAAGTGGAATCATAAAAAAAGAAATAAAAGCGTCGTCAACCAAGTTATTAATCATTATAAACACATTAGTACTGTCATTAAAATATTTTTCGCCGCTGCATACCTCACTTCTACTGTTATTCTGCGTCAATTGTGTTTCCGCGTGCTTAGGCAGTCTCGAAATCTCATGATGCGGCAGTGGAGGCGAGTTGAGACTGGATAGTGGTTAGCCAAGTTACAGTCTCATTCAAGTGCGAGTTGTATGACTTTTCCCACTAAATGTTAACCTACATTGTTGAGAGAAGGCAGGTAAATTCCTTGCGCAAGAGCGACATATGGCACCACCGCAGAGACTAGAAAGATTCATCGGGGTCGTAGTCTCATCCCTCAGTTACCTGCTTTCTTGAAACCGGGGTAACATAACATCACATTCTCATTGAAGACCTAAACTGTGTGTTTGATTATATCTCAGTGTTGCGTGGACAATTCCACCGATATACTTATTAAAAACCCTGTTTTCGGTTCTGTCTTATGAAGAAACGTGTGAAACTAAAGTAAATTACCAACTCCTGAGCTTGACATTGTCTTGCATGAAAATAAACAAACATTTCAAACATCTTAGTACGGTAAATTTAATTGGTTAACTAATAGTTACAACCATAAATATTGTATTTGCTATTTGGCGGGGAAACGGATGGAGTTATGAAGGAATATAAAATGTAAATAAAAATAAAATAATAATAATAATAATAATATACCGGTAGCAATGCTTTGTATAGGTATAGGCCTATATGAAATCGGACACATGTGCAAACATTCCCGGGATTTAAAACGCTATTAATATTTGAGGATTCGTGTGTCGTTTAAACAATTATAAATTTAATTTTTAAAACATAGTTTACCCAGAACAAAATATCAAGCTACGCCACTGCGTAAGATATGGGGCTCTTGGAATATGAATAACGTAGACCGGAGGATGCTGCTGATTTAGCTAATGTGTCCGCACGTTCGTTACCAACATGTCCCTGGTGTCCACGTATCCAGCACAACCACAGATGTTTTGTGTGGTTTATAATATTGTTTCTAATTTGACTGGAGTTAGGATTCAAATTAAATTTATCAGAGATAGATTGAAGAGCAGCTTGAGAGTCACTGAATATTTGCGCACAACATTTATGTTCAGTACACCACTGCACTGATTCTTTTATAGCAAATAATTCAGCTTGGAACACAGAACAGGCGGGAGATAGTTTAAAAAGTTTAAAGAAAACTTCACTGTCGTCACAATATACAACATAAGCACATCCAACTTGTACTTCATTTTCTTTGGTAAATCGTGATCCATCGGTATAAATACTATAAGTATGCACTTTTCTACAGTCTTGGTTGTAAATACTGTCATATTGTATGGCAGGATGACCAGCGGCCAAAAACGGCACAATATGTTCACAATCAAAATTGAAGTGCAGAAAATTACTTGTACGATTCTTTTTAATATCATTTATACCCGCTGAATAAAGGCCGCATAAATGCAGGGGAGGAATACCTGCAATAACAAGTGCTGCATCAGTGGAAATGGTACGATATGCTTTGCATATACGTAATGCAAATCCTCGTTGAATTTGGTATAATGCCTTCTGAACATGCTTTTTGCTTAAAACATCTTTATAAGATGCAGCACAATACAATATCAGTGGTTTGACCGCGCCGTTATAAATAATTTTCAGTATCTCGGAGTTTAAACCCCAAGTAGGTCTGCTTACAATTGATAGTCCTGTAAGGAATTTGCTACTTTTAGATGCAAGACGTTGAAAGTGAGGTTTAAATGTAAGTTTTTTTATCTAGAATTACACCAAGATAGTTGAGACTGTTAACAAATAATATGTCTTGACCATTAATTTGAAAGCTTTGATTGATCTCAATATTTCTTCTTCTAGTAGTGATCATAGCCTGAGACTTTGCAGGATTGAAATGTAATTTATTTTCTAAGCCCCAGCAGAATAAAATATTCAGCGCCACGTTGCCAATTTCAAAAATTTCCTGTACTTGAAAAGCTCGAATAAGCAAAAGAGCATCATCTGCATAGGCAATCAAATCACAACCATTTGGTAAATCAAGTTGTAATAGATCATCATACAGATGTCGTATAACTATGGGAGTTCTCGTCCAGTTGGACGAGTTGTTCCAATAATACACGCCAATGTGTATGCTGGTAGCTGATGATGTTAATTTCTACAGATGTCGAGTTGAACCTGTAATCTGTAGGAAGGCTTGCACACACGTAAATCGTAGGTTTATTTCCTCAGAAATAATACAAGTACTGTTGAAGTTGAGAAAAGTGATTTATTGTATAGCACAAGTTACAAGTTGATGCCGTTGTTGACCACGATGAAATCCACTAAATTTACATTAATCTGCGTATTTATAACTTCGTAAGGAGGAGGAGCTAGATCAAAGTTATTATGGTTATTATCCAAGAGTTTAATAGAAATTGGTGTTGACTCGACAATAGTAATTATATTGATTATGTTCTACATATGACTAACTCAGCAATCCTCGCATATGACTGCTCCTCCGTCATCATTCTGTCGTTTATTGAACTTCAAGACTAAACAATTTAGCTTCCGCGTATACAGCAATTCATTTCCTTGTTTTCAAACAATACAGTTTATTAACTTTTAATCTAACTTCTCTTTCTCTTTAGTTCATTGCCTTTCTTTTACTTAAATTTACACAACATCCCTCTTATTTTCTGAATATAATAATAATTATACAACATCCCCTCCCTTATTTTTTAAAAAGCTGGGGTTTACACCACAGATTTTTAAACCTTAATTTGTGTCCAGTGAGTTTTTCCTGAAATAGAACTACTTTCTTCTATCTCTGTTTCTGGTACTATGTTTAAACTACTTTTTACTTCTTTTACACTTTCTTTCCTTGTACCTGAATGACTAGTAGCTACATACTAATACTTCACTTGACTTTTCTAAGCCTTCAGTTTGTATTTCTATAGTTCTAACCCTTTTTTCTAATTTATTAGTTAACTCTATTTCACCATTGTTTATGTTATTATGGCTTTGCTTATATTTACAGCATCCAAAATTTACAACAATTAATTTACAAAATTGATACATACATAATTTAATTTTCTGTACATGAGTAAGACAACAGCAGGATATCATTCCTCCTATCCATAAAAATATTACTAAAAATACAACATGATACCACTGAAAATTATCATCATTTTCATTTTTTATAAAATTTACTTTATTCTTTTCCTCGTTAATAAACCTTTTAACTTCATCTAACTGATAGCCTGTTCTTCGTAATTCATCTATATTAGACAAAATATTATGAAAAGGTAACTCCATTTTAACTTCAGCAAAATCTTTTTGAGTCTTAAAATCCATACAACATGAATTGTTGAAACTAGCAAGTGGTATTACGTCAAACTGAGAATTATTGTTAATTTTCTTTTGTAACGGATAAATGACTCCTGTGGTTGTGATACCTTTACAATGTTCTCCTAAGTTTAATTTACCTCGACCTGTTATTCTCTTGGTATATTTATTCTTCAAACAAATACCTGTAAAAATTTCGGTTTTAGGAGAAGTATAAAGCCATTCATTGCTTCCAGATAATGGTATCCATAACGTCTTTTGACTATTTAAAAACACAACAGATTTTAAACAACTCGTCGGTATTACCTGTGTTGCGGGGTGCAAAACGGTGGAAATACAATCTTGCCCCGGTATATAATTAGATATTAAAAAACTTTCTTTACACACATAAGTCAAATCATTTGGTTTCTTACAGTCTCCCATTTCCTTTTGTGATAAATAAGCATACTTTGTCTTATATTTATCAATAGCTATATATTCCTGTTTTGTTTGTATGTATTGTACAGTCATATTGTTTTCCATGACTACCGGAAAAGGTATTACATGATATACATTGAATTTTTGTTGATAAAGTAACGGAACTCGTATTACATACACTAATAAATTATTTTGAACATAAATTACTGGTTCTAATAATTTCATAGCTTGGCTAGTTACAAAAGGAGGAATCACACTCTCTTGTGACTCAATTTCCTTTAAAATGTTCTTTATTTGGCTGTAAGTGATGATTTGAGGTTGAATTACTCCTGACTGTGCATGAAGAAACGTTTCAATTAATAATTCATAACTATGTTGACATTCATACAACCCGATCTCCATGTGTCTATTTAAATTAGTTAACATTATTGCTATTTCAGCTTCATATTTCTGATTAATTAATTCCACACTGAAATTCGTTGTAATATCATTAAGTTGCTGTGTAAGCTTTTTCTCATTGCTTACGATATTTACTAGAGTAGAATTTATGCTACTAACATAGATTTCACAACTGACATTTGTTCTTCATCAATTCTTAATAAATCATTCTCTGAATCTTTTAACTTGTTAATCTGTCTATCATAATTTTTTAATTCGTTTTCAGTTGCTGTTCCAAACAAAATACGAGAAATTTCTCCTATAAAATTAAAAATAGCTCTTTTCTTCCTACTATTATTAGTTTCTGTTCTTCTGAAAGTTATTACCTCACCAGTTCCTAATCCTGATACTTCTTTGAACACATTTTCTAA
The DNA here is from genome assembly GCA_964059195.1 of Ectobius pallidus. Taxonomy (NCBI): domain Eukaryota; kingdom Metazoa; phylum Arthropoda; class Insecta; order Blattodea; family Ectobiidae; genus Ectobius; species Ectobius pallidus. The sequence goes on along the minus strand of CAXKWD010000003.1, from coordinate 168,222,074 downwards.
TCTCAAAACCCTATTTCACTTTGATTCAAAATATCTTAGACTTGAAGCACAATCTGTGACTTCATACCATGGTTTACTTGAAATACTCCTACAAATTTTCTGAAACTGTTCTAACTGTCTCTTTACACTTAACCATACTTTATTTATTTCATTGCTATCCACATAAGTTACAATTTCCCACTGTGTTGGAGAGAACCATAACTCTCCTAGCTCATCAAAATAAATTCCAGCTTCTCCTTTTATTTCACTTATCTCTACCCCTTCTTTCTGATTGGTACTCTTATAATCTGTTTCTCTTAATATTACCTCTTGCATTGCAATCAATTGCACTAACATTATTATCCACATCTTACACATCCTCTGCGAACAAATCTGAAACACATGGTTTCGTCCTGTTAATATGGGTATACATTTTTTCTTTCCACTTGTTCCTACCTTTCTTAACTCTAGGTTTTTACCTTTGATTTCCTCAATTTGCCATGGGCCACTATACAAAGAATCTAATTTCTTTCTCTGTTCATTTCGAACAAACACATAATCTCCTCTCTTATACTGAGGTTCTCGTGCACATTTACCTCTTTTTTCTATTTCGGCTTCCTTACTTTTCACTAAGTTAAGTCTAGCCTCCTCCCATGTTTTCTGGAACCGTTGCTTGATACCCAATATGAAGTCGTCATAATTATATAACACTTCCGCTCTTCTCTGTAACGCGCCCGGCAAGTTTGCCTGTCTCCCATATAAAATTTCATATGGCGTAAACTTAAGCTTTGTGTGGGGAGTAATGTTGTATGTAAACACAGCAAATTGGATCCATTTGTCCCATTCCTCCTGTTTATTTTGACAAAAACATCTTAAATATTCCACCAAAACTTTATGGGATCGTTCTAAACTGCCGTTACTTTCCGGATGATATACGCTTGTATATACCTTCTCGATTTTTAACAATTTACACAATCTTTTCATTACATTACCCATAAATTGTGTGCCCTGATCTGTAAGGATCGCATTTGTAATACCGTATTTCAAAACTACCTCATTTACAAATGCCTCCGCTACTGTTTCTGCAGTTTGATTTGGAATGGGGATACCTATCACATATTTGCTTAGATTGTCTTGGCAAGTTAACAAGTATTTATTTCCTTTTTCTGACATAGTAAAAGGACCTACTATGTCTAAATAAATTTTATCCCATGTACTTTGACTAGTGTCTGTTTGTTCAAAAGCTGCTTTTACGGGTGGTACTATATCCTTATTTCTTTGACAAATTTGACATTTTCGAATATAGTTTTCGACATCACGAAATAAATTTGGTCAGTTACAGTGCATCTTTATTCTTTCGTAAGTTCTCTGAATTCCTGAATGTCCACCGATTGGGGAATCGTGCATTTCTTTTAATATCTTTTGTTTCTTTTCATTAGTCAAAGAATCAGTTACAAAAGCTACTGCTGGATAACGCGATAAGGCATCCGCGTTGACCAAAGTCTTTCCAGGCCGATGAACTACTTCGTAATCAAATTCCTCTAACAATAATCTCCATCTTAAAATCCTTGATCCTGGATCTTTTACTCCTACCATCCACTTTAAAGCTTTATGATCGGTGACGATAGTAAACTTCCTACCTAATAGATAGTTTCTAAAATGCTTGCATGACCATACTATAGCTAATAATTCCTTGTCTGTTATTCCATAATTTATTTCATGTTTATTTAAAATACGGCTAGCGTATGCTATAGGTTTATCTTTCCCTAATTCACCTTGACTCAGTATGCTTCCAATAGCAAAATTGCTAGAGTCCGTGGTCAGCAGAAAAGGTTGGCTAAAGTCCGGAAATTGAAGTACGGGTTCTGACATCAAACACTGTTTTAATACATTAAAAGCTTCTTGCTGTTTTTCAGTCCATTCCCACTTAATTTCTTTCCGTAACAACTCATTTAATTGTTTTGCCTTTTTGCTAAAATCAGGTATAAATTTTCTATAGTAACCTACTAACCCTAAAAATGATTTAACATCTTTTACTGTTTTAGGTTTAGGAAAATCTTGTATGGCTCTGACCTTTTCTGGGTCCGGATACACTCTTTCTACACTCCGATACACTCCAGCCGAAGGAGTTACTACATGCCCCAGATAATTTAATTCATTTTTTAAAAATTCGCATTTATCCGGTTCCAACTGCACATTAAATTCTCTCATTTTCTCAAATACTTCCCTTAGTTTATCATTATGTTCTCTCAGATCAGCCCCAAATAAAATAATTTCATCTAAATAAACAAAAACCCTTGACCCTATCAGTCCTGAAAGAATCATATTCATGGTTCTCTGAAAAGATGAAGGTCCGTTCTTCAACCCGAATGGTAATCGTTGAAAATTAAATTTTCCTTTTTGAGTGCTAAATGATGCTTTACATTTATCTTCCTCAGCTAACGGTATTTGCCAATATCCACTAGCACAGTCTAATGCAGAGAAAAACCTAGCTCTACCTAAACTATCAAGAATCTCTTGTATATTTGGCAAAGGGTAGCTATCTCCGATTGTCGATTCATTTAATTTCCGCAAATCTATACAGATACGCCATTTCTTTTTCCCTGAAGCGTCTACTTTTTTAGGTACGACTAAAAGTGGAAAATTCCAAGATGATTCACTGGGTCTGATAATATCTTGTGCTAACATATCATCAACTTGTTTATTTACTTCCTCCTGATAATGATGTGGTATTCGATATGGTTTTACTGCAATCGGTCTTACGTTGTCAGCTGTTGGTGTGGGAATATAATGCTTAGCATGCTTTATTTCTGTTAAGCGATCTCCCGGTAATCGAAAAATGTCATTGTATTCTAAACAAATTTCTTTAATTGAATCTGCTCCTTCCTTAATATGTGATAATCTCAATTTTTCTTGCAATACTCGCTTCCTTTCTCGGCCATCTCTCATTAGTTTATTTTCTTTAAAAGAAAAATTCTCTAATTGTGGAATATTTTCAATGTCATATTCATCCTCATTTAAATTAATAATTAAACAGCAAAATTGATTCTCTTTACACAATACTACTCCCTCACAACAATAAACATTTGACCCTAGCATTTGTTTATTACAATATTTTATTCCGTTTTCCGTGGTGGGAAAAGCTACTAATGTTTCTGAACAAGCGGGTATCCTTGTATTTACTTTTACATGTCTTGGTAATGTTACTTTTACTTCATTTTCTCTCACCCAGTCTTGCCCTAAATTTATATCATATTGCTCTGGTAAATTTTCCATTACATAAAATTTACATGGCTGACTGCCTTGTAATTCCATCATTATACTTCCTAATACTGTGAAATTTTCTCCAGTTACTGATTTAAATTGCAATCTATTTTGACAATCTATTTTATTATATTCTTTTAAACTTGTTTTCTTTACTAGCGATACAGAGGAGCCAGTATCAAGCAACACCAATCCAATTCCTTCATGCAAATCCTCAGATGTTGCATAAAATGAAAAAGGATTATTTATGCAGTCTTTACTGCCAGAGGTTGTACCCGACTGCTCGGTCATACCCTCTATTCGTTTCCCTGGGAGGTTCTAAGCAATCCATTGTCAGAGCCGAGTCGCGACCTACGCACCCTGCAATCCTTTGCTACGTACCCTAACTTATTACAAGTTATGCATCTAATTACACTTCGGCAATCTTTTCTGATATGCCCTTCTTTATGACAATTATAACATGTCATCCTCGTTACAGAGTTTACACTCTCACTTTTTACTTGTGGATTTCCCATATTCTTGTATTGTGGTTTATTTTTTGATGTTTTCGCATTAGATTTCCGATCACATTCCTCAGCTGCGGCTTTGTCGATCGTTTCCTTCATTGACAATTCCTCTGAATTAATCCTAACCGCTTCACGTACTGCTTCATCAAAAATTCCGTTTATGAATACGGTACGACCTAATCTTACTATGATTTTACGTCCTCCTGATCTCTCTTCCTCAGACCAGTTTTGCGTAAATTTCCTTGTACTCTCAATAGCATTACCAGTCAACTGCTCTATTCTAGTACCCCACTGTGTCACTCCTTCGTAAGGCTTTTGTTTAACTTGACATAGTTGGTTACAATAATAATTGAACGTTCTTTGTACTGAATAATGAACCCCTAGTTTCTGTTTTACCTCTTCCCATTTTAAACCTGCTTGATCTCTAATGCTTAAAGTTCTTTCTGCTTCCCCCGTGATCTTGGCTAAAACATAACGAAATAAAATAGCATGATGAGTTGGATCTACTAAAGTGTATGCAGCTTCTACGTTATCAATGAAATCTTGCAATTCTTTAGGTTCTCCTGTAAATCCGCGTTCAAACAATTTGGCTGCAGCCGTTATCGTTAATGATCCATGTTGCATGTTTGCTCTTAACAAGGTTTGAATCTGCTCTTCTAATATCTCGATTCTAGCTCGTGCTTCATTGTTTGCTACTTGTTCTACTTCTTCCTGCCCTTCCATTATGTAAAATGATCTCAATTTATTTTTTAACTTAACTTCATTAATTAATTAATTAACTTTCTTAATTACTCTTTTAATTAATTATTATTTAATTGATTTAATTACGTATTTATTTATTTGCATTAGCGGCAACTGAGGATGTTCGAATATCTAATGGGGATTTCTACAACTTTCACAACTCTGTACTTACAATTTGAAGATATGTGAAGGGAAGATACTATTCCTCGGAACTCGCGGCGTTGCTCCTCCCGAACTCAAGACAGAGAGTTCGTTGACGAAGTGGCCTCCACCCTGGTGATAGTCCTCGGACCTCAGGTTGGCTTCGTCTGGAAGAGGCACTGCTGGGAGTATCTTCGACGGGAAGTACCGGAATTCGGGCACTCCTTAGTGGAAGGAAGACTGATGCTGTCCGTTCCCTCGGGCTGCGACGTCACCAGTTAGAAAAGAAGATGAAGAAGAAGATGATGCTGCCGTTATCCTTTCCCTAGAGGTCTCTTGTCCAAATTATTGTCGTTGCAACTTCTTTTTGAATTTTTAAATTTAAATTCCAAAATGTCCTCTAGTTCTTGGGATTCTTGCAGTGAAGAATGTAGACCAGTACTTATATCTTTATCCACGACGCTGCCACCAAGTCGTATAACTATGGGAGTTCTCGTCCAGTTGGACGAGTTGTTCCAATAATACACGCCAATGTGTATGCTGGTAGCTGATGATGTTAATTTCTACAGATGTCGAGTTGAACCTGTAATCTGTAGGAAGGCTTGCACACACGTAAATCGTAGGTTTATTTCCTCAGAAATAATACAAGTACTGTTGAAGTTGAGAAAAGTGATTTATTGTATAGCACAAGTTACAAGTTGATGCCGTTGTTGACCACGATGAAATCCACTAAATTTACATTAATCTGCGTATTTATAACTTCGTAAGGAGGAGGAGCTAGATCAAAGTTATTATGGTTATTATCCAAGAGTTTAATAGAAATTGGTGTTGACTCGACAATAGTAATTATATTGATTATGTTCTACATATGACTAACTCAGCAATCCTCGCATATGACTGCTCCTCCGTCATCATTCTGTCGTTTATTGAACTTCAAGACTAAACAATTTAGCTTCCGCGTATACAGCAATTCATTTCCTTGTTTTCAAACAATACAGTTTATTAACTTTTAATCTAACTTCTCTTTCTCTTTAGTTCATTGCCTTTCTTTTACTTAAATTTACACAACATCCCTCTTATTTTCTGAATATAATAATAATTATACAACACAGAATATTCCATAGTGCAGGACTGCAACTTGATCCTTGAGGGCATCCTCGAGATATAGTAGTAATAAGAGATTCATCACATATAGTAATCTTGATTTTGCGATTATGGAAGTAATCTTGAAGAAGTTTATATAGATTTCTAGGACAATTTTTAAGCTTAAGCTGATGCAATATTTTGGGCCACCAGGCGTGATTAAATGCCCCAGATATGTCTAAAGAAATCAGAACTCCCAGCATTTTACGTTGAAAAGTTTCTTTGATCCATTTTACCACATGACAGACAGCATCTTCTGTAGACTTCTGTGGAGTAAATCCGAATTGTTTATTACTAAGTAAATTGTTGTAATTTAAGTGATACATAATTCTATCAATAAATAATTTTTCAAGAATTTTTCCAAGAAGACTTAGTAAACTAATTGGTCTGAAAGAATTTGCATGATAGCTGGTTTGTGAAATTCCCTTTGGTATAATTTTAATCGCTGCTATTTTCCAACGATCCGGGAAGACTCCTATGCTTAAACATTTATTATAAAGTATCACCAGAAGAGATGGGTTTGTAGCATGAACATGCTTTACTATATTGGCAGAGATGTTGTCTAATCCTGGAGCTTTTTTATCAATTTGTCTTAAAATTAATCTTTCAACTTCTTTCTTATGAAACTCTAAGTCGCTTTCAGAATGTGGGGGTGTAAGAACACTATCTCTAATTTCGTGCTGTTTTACACTGTCCTCAGTATCTGCCGGAAAGAAACTAGTAGTGAAGGCATGCGCAGTTTCTAATGCTGTCTGGGTAAAGCCATGTTCCGTCTCAATCGTTTGAATTACAGCATTAAAATTTCTTGGTTTACGACAATATTTATATACAGCATTCCAAGGATATTATTAATGTATGAATATTTATATGCAGTGTGGCGATTGGATATTCTTTAATTTTTTTATTAATATTAAATTTGCCGTCAGCATCGAGAAGATGTTATGGGCCATTTAAAAATAGAGTCAATTACAAATACAAATAAATTAAAATTACGGAGTAACGCAATGATAATTACAATACATTGTGTTCATTTTATACCTTTGTTAAACTGTATCTTCAGTGCACCTTTATATTTAAAGATCACTTAATTCATTTAGTTATTTTAGGCCTATTTATTTTACTTTGCTGTATAAATATGTGTATAATACTGTAGTCTTCTATTGCATCTGAGATAAAAATATAAATTCTATGATTACTAAATAGCCAAGTTAGATTGACGACCTCGAATAAAAATTGTGACAATAGCGTTGCCAATAGGCTACATAACTTAACGTATGATAATTATTACATTCTGCCTTTATATTCTGCTATGTCATGCAATGAAATATTCTTAACAATATTTTGTCTCATAACTAGAAATTAAAATCATGTAACGATGTCCAGCATACCGATAATAAAAGGAATAAGAAAGAATGAGGAATGAGAAGAAAACAGAAAGAAAGGTCTATTCGATTCTCAAGATTTTTTTTTTTAACTATGGCAGGAAAAGGTAAGTTTTCGTGTTGTAAACATATTTTAATATTTTTATTTTAAATACTTTTTTATATGACGGTATAGGCTAAATATGCATTTGATATAGAAAATAAATAATATTAAAAATGTCTGCGAATACACACCACATATATCAATGTTTATCGTGTATAACAATTAGTATTTTACTGTCTGACCCCTAGAGGTTTATTCTTTTAGTTACTTTGAATCATACCCAATCGCCAAATTAGCAGCACTGTATATTCATATCTGCATAACATTTTGTACGTCGGGAACATAGTAATGTAGTTAATAGCGGTCATTTCTCACAGTATTTGTCAGCTAATTCTTCCTTCTTTTCGACTTATATAGCGTCTATCTTTTGTAATTTTTCTTTAAGCTTTTTCACGAGAAATATATTCAGGAAGTGTCCAGTATACAACGAAATGCGCCTAGTAGCGCTTTAGCCGCTACAAAAATAGAAAAGTTCGAACGTATTTTTCAGTCTGCTAAGATGGGGAACCTTTTGCGTGCAGTTAAAAATTTGTCCACAAGAGCGCAGCAGGGTCAGAGGAGGTCCTGCCATCTCGTTCTGCCATATCTGCGTATCAATAGATGTGAATAATGTTGGCTTTCCTATAAAAACTGGCGATTAAGAACGTTTAAGTTATATTCCAGAAATCAGATACCAATATTCTGCCTAGGAGAGTGAGTCGACCCCAGGGCCATAGTGCCACCAGAAGGATTAGGGCAATTGAAATATCTCAACGACCTCATCGAGAATCCAACCCGCGACCTTCCGGTTTGTAGCGCAGCGCCTCAACCACTACGCCACGCCGTACCCTTCTGATGGCACTATGACCCTGGGGTCGACTCAGCCCTAAACAGAAATGAGTACCAGAAGCAATCCTGGGGGTAAAGGCGGCCAGTGCGTAAGGCTGACAACCTTACCACCTTCATGTGCCGAATGTCTAAAATCTGGGAATCTCAACCTCCTGGGACCCTCTTGGCCTCCATGGCATGTAATAGGGAACACTTTACTTTAAGTTGGTGTGGAAGCGCTGTCCTCCCAGATCTTTCTTCAGCTGCCGAAAAAGATGAAAGTCACTCGGCACGGGAACGAGTTTTTGAAATTCATCGTGACAGGGGATGAAATATGGATTCGTTACCACAATCCAGAATCAAAAGAACAATCCAAACAATGGATGCACGCAAATTTCCCGAACAAACCCAAGATCTGGCTCCTACACCAACGGAGAATTTAAAAACACTTCAAAATGTCAAGAAGACCCTTCTCAATACGCTGGCAACAAGCTTCTATGAAGAGGGTACTTGAGAGTTGCATCACGCTTCCACAAATGTCTCAATCGGAGCGCGACTAGGTAGAGAAGTAGCTAAGAGGTGTACCTAGATGTTCCAAATAAAACAGTTTAAATTTTCACTGTGGTTTTCATTTCATGTCCCATCGGAGGTTCAAAACAAAATAGCCCTCGTATTTCCGAAATTGAAGTTACTTTTTCCGAAATTGAAATTACTTTTTCCGAAATTGAATTTACTTTTTCCGAAATTGAAATTACTTTTTCCGAAATTGAAATTACTTTTTCCGAAATTGAAATTACTTTTTCCGAAATTGAGGTTGAAAATCTGTAGTTCGCTAAATCCCTATTGTCAATTTGTTAGCTTTCATAACCTCAACATAGCCTATAATATTATTATAGTCACTAAAGGAGACGGGAATCAAGGAAAGTCACTTTTGGTGAACTATATATTAAATGGTACAATGAACAATAAAACCGGTAATAATATATCGAAAATATTGATTTTACTAATAAATGAACTGGTAATTTTACTGTATGTTCCATAAATTGTAATTACAGATAACAATATTTTCTAAAAATTTATCTACAATTTACCATATATTTTCTTTTTTGTAGCTATCTGTATTGTTCTCTAAGCACATGTCATACAGGGCAATGTGTTCAGACACGAAATCTATTTTTAAAAAAATTATGATTAAGTGCAAAATGGCTGTCTTTTGCTTTTCTTGACCTACTATATGCATGATAATCTGGGGCGATCAACGCCCTGAATTTGCCTCAAAAGCAACTACCGGCGATCACCGTCGACCCCGGCGTTCATCGTCGTAGACAAACCGGCTGCATTGATTTTCGTTGAGAGCAGCAGGCAGCAATGATCGCTGGCGGTGATCGCCGGCGATGAACGCCGTAGACAAACCATAGCTTTACTCATCCGGTTGGAAACTCGAGAAACAATCTATATATATATATATATAAATGAATGTATGTCTGTTTGTCCTTTATGCATTACTAAACCATTCAACCGATCGCCATGAAACTTTGGGAAGTTGTTGAGTACATTCCCGGGAAGGTTTCTGGCATATTACATTTTTAATTTCAGCTTTCGTAAGCGAGTTATGAGTGAAAACGGAAATGAGACGTGCAATTTTCAGCACTGCCTTCTAAACTGTATTATTCTCGAGACGGCGGTGCATTTCAGTTGTCAAATCAATTGCATAAGGCTTTGTATATTTTTGTCATATCTTGGGGATATGGAAGGCAATGGATATCGCAAGTTATTGTAAATGCCAGAGAAGTTTATAATAAGGTAATATTAAATATTTATTTAAGATGGAATATGCTTCTTATGAAAGATGGTTTACAGAAAATTCCTGGGAAGTTGCTTAGTTCGGGGTCCTGGCTACAACATTTCTATATGTAATCGTAATAGGGATGTAGCTCGCCAAACTTCTCCGACAGATAGCGTGGGTGTACTAGCCGGTATGCGCTAGCCGTTCGTCACTTGTTTTTCCAGTTTTCTTCTGCTGGCTTCATGCTTTTAAATGGCGCTCCAACTTCTCAGTCCGAAAAATATGTTCGTAATTTTATATTTTTTTAGAGGACACGAGGCTACTATACGAACTTCCTTGTCTACTGGGCCTTTCTAGAATGTTGAAGTGTCAAAAATACGAAAGAAAAATCACAGCAGATAGGCTCTAAATAACACTAAAAAGGAAGGATTAACGAACAAATATTGTGAGATATTTCCGATACAGACGACATTATTTTGTACTCGACTTGCAGTAATATGTTATCAATGTATGAATATTTATATGCAGTGCGGGGATTAGATATTCTTTAATTTTTAAATTAATATTAAATTTGCCGTGAGCATCGAGAAGATGTTATGGGCCATTTAAAAATAGAGTAAATTACAATAAATAAATTAAAATTACCTAGTAACGCAATGATAATTGCAGTACATTGTGTTAGTTTTATACCTTTGTTAAACTGTATCTTTAGTGCACCTTTATATTTAAACCCCACTTCCCTGTTTAATTTATTTAGTTATTTTAGGCCTATTTATTTTACTTTGCTGTATAAATATGTGAATATTAGGCTACTGTAGCCTTCTATTGCATCTGATATCAAATAGAATTTAAATTCTGTGATTTCTAAATAGCCAAGTAAGATTGACGGCCTCGAATAAAAATTGTGACAATAGCGTTGCCAATTTAATAGGCTACATAACTTAACGTACCGGTATGATAATTATTAAATTCTGCCTTTATAATCTCCTATGTCATGCAATGAAATATTTTTAACAATATTCTGTTTCAAAACTAGAAATGAAAATCATGTAACGATGGTCTAGCATAACTTACCGATAATAAAAGGAATAAAAAGAATGAGGAATGAGAAGAAGAAGAAAAAAAAGGCCTAATCGATTCCCAAGTTCCCATATTTTTTAACTACGAGGGACAGGAAAGGTAAGTTTTCGTGATGTAAACATATTTTAATATTTTGATTTTGAATACTTTTTAATATGACGGTATAGGCTAAATCTGCATTTGATATAGAAAATAAATAATATTAAAAATGTCAGCGAATACACACCACATAAATCAGTGTTTATCACGTATATCAATTAGTATTTTACTGTCTGAACCCTAGAGATATATTCTTTTAGTTACTTTGAATCATACCCAATCGCCAAATTAGCAGTACTGTATATAAATATTCATATCTGCATAACATTTTGTACGTCGGGAACATTGTAATGTAGTTAATAGCGGGCATTTCTCACAGTATTTGTCAGCTTATTCTTCTTTCTTTTCGACTTATATAGCGTCTATCTTTTGCAATTTTTCTTTAAGTCTTTTCACGTAAATATATTCTGGAAGTGTCCAGTATACAAAGAAATGCGCCTAGTAGCGTTTTACCCGCTACAAAAAAAGAAAAGTTCGAACGTATTTTTCAGTCTGCTAATATGAAACGCCATTTAAAAGCATGGAACTAGCAGACAACAACTCGAAAAACAAGTGACGAACGGCTAGCGCATACCGGCTAGAGCAGTGGAGACATCTGTTGGTTCTAGTTCGCTACATCCCTAATAAAATCTCTTATGTAGGGTCGTTAAATCTGCCTGAAATGTAACGGAATTATAAGTCTGGACAAATGAATATAGAAACCACGGCCTCAATGGCTTATCCCATTTTTCATCTATATAAATAAAAACGAATAAGTTATATGTCTGTCTGTCACATAGTACATTTACTCTCTTTTTTCATCGTGAGTTTAATCGATTTCAATTCTCATAATCTTTCGAATACTGAATTTTTCCATTTATTTATGTATTATTATTTTTTGCGAATTTGCGAGCATCGTCGACAGTTATGCCCCCCAAACGGAAATCGATTGGTCGATCTACATCTCAAGCACAAAATAAAAAGGCATTACGAGCTTCAGAAACAGACGAGCAACGGGAAGCAAGATCGAATACAAACTGCTCAAGCCCGTTCTTTCCAAACGATCGCTTTTGCGCTTTCGAAGCATCAGTTTTCAGTAATATATTTCAGTTGTCAAATCATTTGCAGATGGCTTTCCTACTTTCGTCATATCTTGGAAATAAAAGCATCGTGATTGTTTGAATTTTGTAAGCCCACTCTGGCAGATTCATTTGTTTATAATGTCAAGGCACGCAGACAGATGAAATTTTCACCCTAGACGGAAGAAGAATAGGCCTAATGAATATAGCCTAAATGGGCAAACATTGTTCGATTTGGACGAAACTCATTATGCAGGGTTTTTTGGGCCAGGGAACTCGAGTCTGAGGTTCTTTTCCCCATGCTGCGCTTTCTAATCGTGGAATTCACTTCAAAGCCGAATTTAGGCCTAGGGCCTATAGCTGTTTCATTAATTAGGCCTATCGATCGTTTAGTTTAGACCTATGAATGTTTCATGTGCAAAGTCTTAATAAATATAATAGTTTAATTATTTTGCTCTTAATTGTTAATCTTTCGATTAATTATCTTGGGCGAAGCCGCGGGGATCTGCTATAGCCTAAGCTATAATAAGCTATAGCCTATCTAGCGTTTTCTGAGGGAATAGTTTGTGTGATAAGACGTTCTTCCCCATTTCAAATTCTAAATACGTATATAAAGACCTTAAAAACCTAGCGTTTGAAAATCAAAAGTCCTTCATAAGTTTTTTCGCATTTACAAAATACAAAACCCGAGCGACGCCGGGCCTTTTCAGCTAGTAATATATAAATAAATGTGTTTACGTTAAAATAAAGAGCTTAAAGGCAGCTAAAGACTTTTAATTTTTGTTTTTCGGTTTATTTTGAGATGAGAAGACTAATTACGGCATTGTTGATGAAGATGATTGTGAAGATAAGAACACTAATGTCTGTTTAGATTTCTTAAATTATTTTATACAAGCTTACAAATAAAATATTTTCTCTTTACATTTTACTTAGATCCGAATTACTTGATTCAAACGCACGTATGATGATCCGATGTTAAAAATACTCATAATAAGTACTAATAACAGTACTAATAGGGGGTACGCCGTAGCGTAGTGGTTGAGGCGCTGCGCTACAAACCGGAAGGTCACGGGTTTGATTCCCGATGAGGTCGTTGAGATTTTTCAATTGACCTAATCCTTCTGGTGGCACTATGGCCCTGGGGTCGACTCAGCCTCTAACAGAAATGAGTACCAGGAGCAATCCTGGGGGTAAAGGCGGCCGGTGCGTAAGGCTGACAACCTTACCACCTTCATGTGCCGAATGTCCAAAATCTGGGAGCCTCAACCTCCTGGAACCCTCTGGGCCTCCATGGCCTGTATAGGGATCGCTTTTAACAGTACTAATAATCAATATAAGTTCCAATGAAGTATATAGTTGTTTATAACCACCTTCCAGATACTTTTTGAAAAATTTTTGAAATAAAAATCCTAACTCTTTAGCTTACATGCAAATTGTGTAGAAAATTTAAACAAAATCATTAGAGCCGTTACGATAAAATCGTGAAACATGATAGTCTCTTCGTCAAGCAAAACTTACAAGCCTGAGTTTGTACAAACGATAGCTGGCTTCAAATTATAAGGAATCGTTTAAAAGTGAGAAAAAGTCGTTAAATCTTTGTGTCACATCCTCAGAAGATATCTAACCCAAATATTTTATTTATAGACGATGTTTCGTTCTCAAGCCACGCTGATCACAGGCACACTTACCACAGACATGTTCCTGAAAATATTACATTCAGGAGAATTCAAAACAGGTATTTATGTTTAAAAAACTTGATTTCGAACCTTTATTCTCTATGGTACGGGTAGATGGAAAAATAAATGTTACTCTAAATGAAAAAATAAATATTGATGGCACTGCTGAATGAATTTGAAAACCAAATTAATGTTCTGAATGATGTTTGGGACTTAACCATCTAAATGTGGCATGCGAGAAGAAATGGAGTTCTTAGCGGAGGGTATTTTGAAGAGTACGTATGAAACCCGCCAAACGCTGTCATTTACAATCGTAGCAGTTTGGCATACTTCGGTAAACAGCAAACAGGTGCCATCTTGAAGTCTTATAATAGGTATGGTAATAGGTATAATAATGCACATTGTGCACGATTCCATAATTATAATAGGTATGGTCACTAAAGAAAAGTAATTTTTCCCCAATGCTGCTAGTAATTCTACCAATGCCTCCTAGATGTCACTCTGGGTTCCGTCACTCCGAGTTGACTGAGAGGAGCTTAAGGGGCGACGTGTTCTTTCTGTTCCCCTTATTATTAGCATATAACTTTACATTAAAAATATAAATGATTTTAAAGATACATAAGAATGCAGAAATTAATGTTTATATTTATGGTTATCACCTTTGCGATTGCTCCTCCTACCGATATGTTGTAGGTCTGACGACGAACAGGGACGAAACTTTACTTTTCTTTTATTTCAGGTTTTTTTTAAATATGCGTTGCTTATATTTATTTCATAATTAGTTTTATTATCCAGAAACATAAAACACTTCAAAGTTGATGACAATATTTAATATTTTGATTTTGATTTTAATAGCCATGTTTATAATCTGAGGTTGGGTTCATGGCGATGGAAATCATCATTGTGAATTGTACATGTGCATACATTCGTAGATCAAGGGAAAGACTTAACCTCTATCAAAAAGCACAATGGGATTCGAAAATGAAATTAAACCTTTATTTGTGTTATTGCACCGGCGAATTTAATTGCTTTGATATGACCTTGATTGTTGCACCTCCAGTAGGCGGGGATTCGGACTGAGATTGTCACAAAGGACGTGTTTGTATTATAGTCTATAAACACAACATTTTACAATATTTAGCATTTTGAAGTGATATTTTCAGCAATTACATACAGGAGTTCATATGTGAATGAATTGTAAGCGTACCTACAAGGAAAATATAGCATAGAAACGATGTCGTCATGGGCAGGAAGGTGGTAACTGACGCGCAAACTCCTCTTGTCATTGGCTGCTTTCACAAGTCTCACTTCCCTAAATGGCACTAGGACGGAAGGTCTTGTGGTGTGTGGACTTGGAGTGGCGTTCTGAAGAGACCCTCCTCCTCCAGCGAGTATTGTTATTTTGTTAGTGTCCGCATGTGTTTGTAGTGGCGATCGTGTGTTTCGAGTCTAGTGTATTATTATTATGGACGAACAGAGTCGCATGATGCATCCAGTAACTTCTCAAGTTGGTATGATGACCCAACCTTACGGAATGCAACCTGTGGATCCCAACCACGGGGGTCCCACCACCCCCGATCAAGAAACAAGAAAGCAGGATATTGGGGAGATCCTGCAGCAGATTATGAATATCACCGATCAGTCCCTGGATGAGGCTCAAGCAAGGTAAAGCGCCAAAGCCCTTTTTTCGCCTAACTTTCTTGCCACGTGGCTCTCCGAAAAACAGTGAAGCATTAAACAATGAGATCGTTTTTAAAAGAGTATGCTTAAAACACAGGCCCTTTCGACAATATGAGACATTGACTCAACTTTGGAATATGTCCCTTCAAAAAAAAGTTGCTGTTTCCTGCGTTTTTCTTGTCTCATATTGTCGAAAGGGGATTCATATCTAAAATTAGACCTGATAGGCCTAGAGGACCCCGATACTTAACTTTCACAACGAGTATTATACGAGTGTCCTAAGGGATTATTCCTCACTGATTCTCATTTGACCGCCTCCCTTCAAGCATAATTCCAGTCTACAGGGATCACATGACCATATTGCCACCCATAGTGTTTGTATGCATAGCTCTGTAACTAGGATTTGGCTTTTACCGTACACCCCAACCATGACACTATACATGTCATGGTAGTCTTTGAATACAAACTTGTATCCAGAGCCCTATCTCCTCGAAATTACAATTTTCCTTTTTTTGGAAAACAACACATCAATAAATATACTTACTTTTGTTAAAAGAATTTATTCTGAGGCGAAACTAGTCGTATTTTAAACTTTTTCATGTATTTTTACCTAGTTTCAATTCATTTTTACTACGCATGAAACACGCCAGCCATAATATGGTTCTGTCCTTGCATTAAGGTAAGTAGTGGCATGTAGATTCGATTTTAGTGGCGGTTAGGTTAGGTTAGGTTGGTTTAGGTTAGGTTGCTTAGGTTAGGTTATGAACAGTGGTAGGCCTATTAGTTTAGTAGGGCATACCGAATTCACGCGTTTAGAATATGTGCCATATTAGGCAAGCTGACACTTTGCGACCCACCCGGCTCCCCTTTCCATCGGCCGCTTCCCCTCACCGCCTACCGCGCAGCTATGGCACATGCCAAGCCCGCAGCTTGCTCTAATAATTGCAATTACCATTATAAAAAACAAAATAAAATTTCACGAATTATAGAAAATGTCGAACAATTAAAAAAATACCCTTGTACCAAATATCACATTTCACGATCTTTAAACACCGATTTGATAATATAAAAAATCGAAATTTACATAATATTTCCCAATTTTTAAAAACGTCGTGTTATGATATAAAACATGGCTCAATCGATGCAGAAAAATTCCCTTGCACCAACAGTACTCTTTTCGTAACAAACAAAACATTTCAAAATTTGAAAAAGCGATTCTTGCGTTAACACTCGCGAATGCATGAAGTCACCCTTAGTACCTATATATACATGAAATCTTTCTTCACTGCTCAACTGTCATTCGCGGCGTAGTGGGTTCAGACTCCTAGCTATAACGCTAGATGTTCCGATAGATAGGTAGGGTGAAGAGGAGGTGAGAGGAAGAGAGGAAAGAGACGGGAAAGAAAGAGAAGAAGAGAATAAAGGAGAAATAAATTATTTTTCTCCTCACCCAAAACCCCTACTTTCCACGCGGGTAGTGGTGGGGGACTCGGGTGGGTCGCAATGTGTCATTTTCCCCCTTATTATATATCCTACATTTTTAACGTTTCATTTCGTAAAAATTAAAACTGTAATGACGAGGAGATAGGGCTGGACTCCAAACTTGTATACATAAAATAGCTGATATTGTGTTGCGTTTCACTAGTCTTCTCTTTAGAGTTCCATTCTCTGGCGGTAGAGTAGTGTGAGGGATGACCATAGTTTTCATCACCTCCGTCTCAAGAATTACACTTCCTGTCCTATGCTTTATTTTAACATGGAGTTCAGAGTATTGTTAAATTGCCTAATTTATCCAGTAGAGGCGACACAGTTCACACCCAGATTGCAGCAATCACTAATCAAAATAAGCATTAAACAGACACAGATACTTGTGTTATTTGTTTCGAACGTAATATTATTCCAGTATATAACACTTACCTTGAAATGGAATTTTGGAGCAATAATTAAAATAAATGTAAATTAATTAGACGCATTGATAGACTATATTATGAGCACCGCCGTCTCGAGGAGTAATACAGTTTAGAAGGCAGTGATTATGAGACGGCGGTGACAGCACTACATAATCAACAATGTCGTAGCAAAAAACAAGAAGCAGTCTGGGTGTGAAAGGTGCTGCCATCTGTAATGTCGCCGAGTACGCAAAATTAGCCGTATAGGACAGGCAGTGGTTTTCATCTTCTTGAATTTTTCCTGCTGCTCTTGGAACACTTATGTGACTTTCTCTACCTCGATCATTAAGAATAGGTACTACAGCCATTTCATAATTACGGGTGGGACATTCTACAGTGTGTCCCACGCAAGAGTTGGCCAATGACGCGGGTTCCTGCGGCGCGGCGGGCACAGCTCCAACTCCCGAGCGAGCGGGTGAAATATCTACGCTAATAAAGCCGCTAATGGCGTTATGATTCAGGTTCTCACATTTACAGTTGGAATTACAATGAAAATAAGCACGTTCCTCATCACAAGAGATGTTGGAGATGTTCTCCTCTTGCATCCATACAACACTGGAACCTTTTTAAGAAATTTTCTTTCACGCGCATAAGTTCAGCTTCCGAGATAGAATTAATTTCTCTTCAGTAAGTACGCGCCGCTTGGTCTCTCGTTTCCTATCGAGAATCGAACCCGTTTCCCGGAGTTTACTTACAAGTTTTCGCACGACTTCTCTGCTTGGAGGACGTACACCTGGGAATTTTTCTAAAAACCGACGTCTTGCGGCCTTGCAAGATGATGTAATCACATACGAATCGTACATAAATATCCTCTGTTCTATTGTATACGTAGGCCTATGTCGTGGCATTGTAACAACAAATCTACACTGACACAAGCAGAAGGAATACTGACCTGCTTTGTTGACACAGTCAAAGTCGTGGCAGTTCGACACACGTCCAGTATTGCCAGATAAATCACATGTTTTTCTTTGTGAGAACCTGAACCATTACACCAACAGCGGGCTTTATTAGCGTAGATATTTCAGCCGTTTCCTTTGTAATGTACGGGAAGTTGACCTATACACTTTATTTTTCAAGTTTCTCCATAAATAATATTCACATACTGTTAGAAGAACTTAAAGACAATATCACATAGGCCTATCACAAGAGAAATGAACTCTGTCTCGGAAGCTGAACTTATGCGCGTGAAAGAAAATTTCCTAAAATGGTGTCAGTGTTGAGTGGATGCGAGAGAAGAACATTTCCAACAACTCTTGTGATGAGGTACGTGTTTATTTCCATTGTAATTTTAACTGTAAATGTGAGAACCTGAATCATAACACCGATCGCGGCTTCATTAGCGTAGATATTTCACCCGATCGCTCGGGAGTTGGAGCTGTGCCCGCCGCGCCGCAGGAACCCGCGTCATTGGCCAACTCTTGCGTGGGACACGCTTTAGCAAATTATAAAAACTATTTTTGTTTATTAGGGCCTACATATCATAAATAATAAACTAGAATTGGTTCTTCACATCCTGTAGAATTTACAATGCCTTTTCCTCCACACTGCATGCAAAGAATTATTTAAAATTTATTTTAAATATTTTAATTTTGTTTTTCAAAATCTGGGACGATTTGGACACTGATTTTAATGATGCAAAACAAAAGCTCATTTTCTGTTCTGCTATTACTGTTAGGGTCTTAATGTTGTTATTAATGAAGGTATGAGGGATTTAATACAAATTATAAACTGTTTCCAGGTTGTCAGAACATTTATTTAACTCATCAATAATAATTTAACAAAACTATCACTGTTACGGGTGGGACAAAAATTATCTTGTTTGTTATTTTACATAGTAATTAACCACACATATTTTTTGAAGTTAATCTTATACCAAATTGTACCTTAAGATGTAGGCCTATATTTTCTCAAATGAAAATGGACATAGCTGATTACTCTTGACTACTTAGTTTTAAAGAGTGTTAAAATCATGCTGAAAATTGTAAAAAAAAGTAACTCAACCTAATAAATAAGTACATCTACAGATTTTACACATGAAGCCACTTCAAATACACCTAAGTCCTTAAAATTCAGATAATTTGAGGTTTTAAACTTATTTTTGACCACCCAATTACAATAATTTTATAACTTCTCTCTTTGAGGGAAAAATTCCCATATTTTATGAAATGGCTGACTATTTTCTCTCCTCTTATTCCATCTCTGGTAGGCCTAACTATCATTACTTTCACTATAGTAAAACAATTTCATGCTATTTTCTTGGGTCTTAAATCAATCTTTGAGAACTCTCATGTGACTTCCTCTTCTATGTTACCAGTTACTTTCTGGAGTCATATACTGTCTCCTGGAAAACTCACACCACGTTCTGTACCTTAGGCCTGTATTCATAGTCGGCGACTTAAGAACCGACTTTAGAAAGCTGAACTTATTTGACAAGTCGACTTATAGCCTATGTTTTTTGTACCGGTATTCATAGTCTTCTTTAAAGTCGTACTTTATTAAGTCTGACTTCATAAAGCTCTACTTATTCTGCATTTTAAAGTCGAACTCAATAATATGAAAAATCACGCATTCACTGCCATAACAATTGAATTAGCCAATCATGTTTAAGATTTTTCAGATTTTAGGTAAATCAGTAGCCTATGTATTTCGCTGTCATGATATAAAAATACAGACGGCTCTATGCATTGTAAACAAAGAATTCAATTCATCCAGTCATATTATGCAGCGTGTAAGTAAGCTGATCAGTAGTTTCTTTACAATATTCTGTGTATATATTAGCTTGGACATTGTTCGGAATTAAGACCGGTACGCTTATGCATTTATTTTTATGTTAATTATTGTTTTAGAGAGATTCAAAATAGCTTAGGAAACTTTGGGCTGATATGAAATACCATCAGAGAGAAATACCGATGAAAGATAGGCGATTGATATTTCCAAAATTGTGTCTTCTTGAAACGAAATATCTTTTTAAATTCATTGTCACTATAGAATTTGAATACATTCATCATGTTTTGCAAATAACGCTTTGGGGTGCGAGTTTATTTTAATAATGATTAACGATATCAGCATAAACCTATCTACATTTTCATTAATATATGCGGATGACACAACTTTACTAAGTACCCATAAAGATCTTAACCTATTAAAAAATTTAGCAAAAATTCGTTGGAAGAAGCAGCAGCCTGGTTCAAAAATAATGGCCTATATTTGAATGAGGAAAAAACTGATGTAGATGTAGATGTAGTTATCTCGTTCTGTAGATCCTGTGTTGAGTGGGACTCAAGGATATAGAACATGTCAGATTACAATATACAAGCAAGTAATAAATGATATATAATATACTACACTATAAACTTATTCAAACTGGAAATACTCATCCATATTGTAGAAATCATTACTTGTCACACTAATTCCAGAAAATGATCATGAAATTGAAAAAAATGCAACATTATTAGGAATAACCATTGACAGAAATCTGTCATGGAAAGAACACACAGAAGTGGTTTGTAAAAGGCTCTCACGTGTAATATATTTAATAAGTAGATTAAAGAAATGTGTATCTTTAAATTATGTAAAGACTGCCTATTAGGGTAAGGTAGGGTAATTGTAAACGGATTTTGTAAGTTTCCACTTTGACTTGATATAATTACTACCCAAGTTAAAATATCCATGTAAATTTTTGACTTTACAGATATAACAACCTTATAATATAGATCCACCTCTTTGAAACATTAATCTAATGATCTAGAATGACACTAGACTAAGTTTACATTTACCCCATATGTTCACATTGGCGAGACACCTATCTCCTCGACGTTATTATTTCCTTTATTTGGAAATCAACACGTTATGGAATGTACTTACTTTTGTTAAAACAATTGATTACTACTCGAAACGAGTCGCATTTTGAACTTTATTATGTATTTTTACCAATTTTCAATCAAATAATTTTCGTTGACCGTAAAACACGACAGCCATATTTCCTTTTCATTGAGCGATGAAGGATGACCAACTGTTGTTTTTGCAAGTTGTGTCACTGCCTTCGTAGATCACAAAGGCAGTGGTTGTGTACCCAGAATTCCACCTGTTGTTTTCCCGCGCGCGAGGTTTGTCATGTTGGTATAAGTGTGTAGGGCGGTGATTGAAATTAGTTAAAATGGACGGGGTGAAGACGATTTACAATCTGTACACTTATTTCTCACAAAATGATAGAGATATTATAATAAATCTCCAGAACGATGGATTATTGAATGCTTGTGGACGATGTGGGACGGTTGGGTTAGGTTATGTTGGGATAGGTTAGGTTAGGTTATGTTGGGTTAGGTTAGGTTATGTTGGGTTAGGTTAGGTTAGGTTAGGTTAGGTTATGTTATGTTGGGTTAGGTTAGGTTGTGTTGTGTTGGATTAGGTTAAGTTGGGCTGGGTTAGGTTGGGCTGGGTTAGGTTAGGTTAGGTTAGGTTGGGCTGGGTTAGGTTAGGTTGGGCTGGGTTAGGTTATAAACAGTGATAATAGTTTAGTAGGTCAGGTTTGGTTAGTTTAGGTTGGGTGTGGTTGTGTTATATTGTGAACAGAGATATTACTTTCATTAATGAAAGTTTTATAATTTAATGAATATTGGTAAAATTAAATAATTTGTTTATTGTAGTAAAAATAGCCACTTTGTGAATATGAGTATATTTTGTGTAAGTTTCTGCAAAGACAATTTTTTGTAAATGTAATTTTTCAACTGTTTTCTAAAATGAAAGTTTCATAATATACTGAGTATTGCTAAAATTAAGTAATTTGTCTGTAGCAATAAAATAGGCACTTATTGAGGGGGGTTTCTAATTTACTTTGTGTACGTATTTTGACGTAACAGCTACGTTTGCTTTGATGCAGCCGCCCTAGTTTCGTGAGGAGATAGGGGAAGGTAAGGGAAGCGTGCAGTTACCATGGCAACGAGTAGCATACAGTAGAGTCACAGTTGGAGTGTTGGTAAGCGTGTTCCCAGTATTCTAAGTCAAGTGGATAATATGGCCGTCAGTTATACTTTTCTATCATGAATTACGTACTTTGAGGTATGTGTTTTACAAGATATATTCTAATATATTTAAAAATTCCGGACCTAATTATAATCCTTGCACCTGGGGACACATTTTGAACGTTGTTTCGCTTCGTAAAAATTAAAACTGTAATGTCGAGGACTTTGGTCTCCACCCGTTCACATTTACCCCACTAACTCGGGGGTAAATGGAAACAGTGATCTCTGAGTACCAGATAAGCTAAGGACTTGGGATTAGGGGTATTTGCAAACAAACATATTTTAGCAAAATTTAAAGGTCTTCTTCAGTGATTAGGACAATGTTTACAATTACCCCAAACACTAATGCAAACCAGATAGATGTATTGAAAATAAGGTAACCTTTGTATGAAATTTATTCAGAAACGCCCAAGATAAGGCAGTACATTCTTAATGAAGGTAAAAAATGAACAGAGGAAAGATGGTTAACCTTTAGGAACAACAGTTGAATTTTCAAATATATACTTAGTTCGTTCCCTACATTTCTGAATGGTAAGCGCCAGCAAAATTGCCAAAATGTCACACTCCACAACAGTTGAATTTTCAAATATATAGCCTACTTCATTCGTTCCCCACATTTCTGAAGGGTGAGCTCTGGCAAAATTGCCAAAATGTCCCACTCTTCAGCATCAAAATATCTTCCTGTGCTTGAAAAATCTTCTTCAGTCACTCTGTAGACTCGACTTCCTGTCCCCTTAACTCTTGCACCATGGCTGCATAGATGTAGTTAATGGATTTTCTTCTTCCACAGAGGACCCAGCTAATACATATGCTCAAAGTTTAATAAATGGTGTTGTAGGGGCTGAATATTCAGTCTGGGCCGGGTTATTCTCTTCATCCACACTGAAAGTTTTACGTTTTCAAGTTCATCAAGCGCTGGCAGTTGGTCCTCAACTGTCATTGCTCTGTTCTATTTTCCTTTCCTTTTTTATCCTTTTCACTTCCATCAGTTGACACAAAACATCTTCATTGGTTTACACTTCACTATAGCAAAGTTGTTGCAGTCGGCAATTTACTTTTTTCAAAGCAGGAAGGAAAATTTATCTCGTGGCATTTTGCAGTTTTGCAGAAGAGCTCAACAAGACTTCCAGCAATGAATGTTGGCTTGTCATTTGAAGTATGTTTTTGGGGTGGTGTATGTAATTTTGTTCTCAAATCCTAGACGGCACATTTTTCAGTGGATGAGATTAGCCCAATACCCCAACATTATATGTGTGTGTGTGTGTACTAAGTTTGGGACAGGGAAGAACCTTGACCAATGATGGTGTACTGTACCTAACATATGCCCTTGGCACTTTCCAATACCTGGAACAATATAAATCATCTGTTATTTATAATTTTACAAGTTTATGTTGGAATGAATTTCTGTTTCCAATTTCCCTGCTTTCCATTATTTTGGGGGAAAATGTAAACACACACTGACACTTCATCTAATTTAAATTTTAGTAATTTCACTTAATACAATCTCATTTGGGAATGATAACAAGCTCAACAAACAATAATAGGAGTCCAACTTACCAAGCAATGAAGGGAGAAGGGAAATTTTCTTTCTTCTGAAATCTTCGCTTTCTGAACTTCCACGCATATCAATACAAAAAGCTCCACATTCAACAATATACAGCACAGAAAAGTGAGGAAAACTGATATCTGCTAAAAATAAGATGGCTAAATCCAATGACAGCAATCATGAGAACAGAAATATCACCATTTAAGTTTTATATCAACTGTTTACAAATACCCTTTGTTTACAATTACCCTCCCTTACCCTATGCATTTTTTCAGAGCATAATAAGGTATGGTCTAGTAGTATGGGGTAATGGGGTAGGAATTAATCAAGTATTAGTTATCCAGAAAAAGGCAATTAGAATAATAACTAATGCTAAAAAATTAGAGCACTGCAAGCCTCTATTTATAGAGACTGGTATACTAACAATAATAAATTTATACATTTTTTATGTCTTGTCATTAGTAAAAAAAACATAGAAAACTATCAAACACGAAGTCAAGTAGGGGAGAGTGGGGACACTTGATACAGTTTTCAATTTTTATTTTTTTTATTTTTTGCTGTTTTCTCTAAAAACTTCTAACTTTGTTTGTTTGATAGAAGAACATTTCCTCTATCATGTAAAAATGTTTTAAACCTTAAAAATTATTCTTTCTGTTTTAAATTTTCAAATGTTTAAGAGTCTGCAAAGTGTATCAAGTCTCCCCAGGGGTGGGAGACTTGATACAGCTTCGGGGAGACTTGATACAGTGTACAATTAAGTATGATAACATTAACAATTTACAAGAATTAAACATTGGTTTTATTTAAAAGTTGGAAAACAGATAGGTTTAAGTAAAACAAAATTCTAGGCTATGGTTAGGCCCAATTCCATCATAATAATCACATTATGTTTGCTCTCATTCAACAAAGAGTCCTTCAAATTTTTCTTCGAAAATGAAGCATGTGATTCTGTCATTTTTGTCTTGAAACTTGGGTGGTGACAGTTTCTTCTCAATCTGTTCATCATCAATGGCACTGATATCTTCACTATCTGGCCATTTAAACTTGCTGTCTTCAATGTGACGAGCAAACTTAACACTCCAATCATCGAATGCTACTTTATTTTCAGTAACTCCCACGAATCGATGAACACTTCTTTTTGATCTGTAAGCAACAAGCACCCAGTCTTCGATATTGATGGTGCGGTCTTCTTCTTCAGATAGTGGCTCTGGTTCGAAGTTGCTTGAGCTCCCATTAGATTCCCAATCTT
This sequence comes from Ectobius pallidus, assembly GCA_964059195.1. Lineage (NCBI taxonomy): Eukaryota > Metazoa > Arthropoda > Insecta > Blattodea > Ectobiidae > Ectobius > Ectobius pallidus. The sequence continues at coordinate 168,196,864 of CAXKWD010000003.1, read as the reverse complement.
CTTCTTCTGTTGATTCGTTACAGATTCTCTTTTGCTTTTTGGAAGTCGGAGGTTTCACACTTTTTGTGTGTTTGTTTCTTGAATTAAACAACTGAGATTTCACTGCCTTCTGTTCTTTTTGTTTTTCTCTAGCCTTCATTTCTTCTTCAAATTGAAGTTTCACTGGAGTGTCAGTTAAAATAAGTGTCTTTCCAGTTTTTCTTCCGCCTTTATGTTTTTCTGCATAGCCTACATAATTTTTTTTTGTTATAAGGAAGTTAAATAGGCCCACTTAAGTAGTTGGATGCATAGTGAAAGTGCAGGAACAAAAAGAAATTTATAAATAGCTAGAAAGCTTGATTCAATTCAAATCTAAGATTATTATGACAGATTAAGGGAATATCTTATACCATCAGGCCAAGAGAAATAACAGTATTCACCATAAATACTTAGATTCACCATAAATACTTAGAGAAATGTGTATAATAAATTATTTAAAAAGGATTTCAACATGGGGAGACTTGATACAGTGTATCAACTCTCCCCTTGAAAACTGTATCAAATCTCCCCATGTGGCCATTTTTCACAAAAAGTTCAATAAATCCAAAGAACCTAACCCAAAAGAGCTGAAACTGCTAGCATGCATAGATTGCATGTGTATCTTCATATGTAACATGTTAATTCAGCTAAAACTCGTAAATTAAGTAAGTGACATAAGTTTTTGTGAAGTTCAAAATACTTACCTTGAAGTAGGAAAAACAAACTTTTCCAAATAAAATTCACACCATGTGCAACGATGTGCTCTAAGTAGCACCACAATATGGGGGGAAACTAAAAAACATCTGACATGAGTTACAGCTGATTCTAACCATAGAATAATGAACTAGGGGGGGTGTATCAAGTCTCCTTATGTATCAAGTGTCCCCACTCTCCCCTACATACATATCAGACTAGAAATCACAATAAACTTGATCTAATTAGGTGTACGCTAAACAAAACAAAAGGATACCATAACAATATTGGGATAACATTATATAACAAATTACCAGATAAACTTCAAGAAATGTCCCCAAATTTATTTACAGAAAAACTATATTCCTGGCTACAAAAAAATCCTTTTTATAATATTCAAGAATACCTAGAATCAGACATGCAAATAGAATAGAACAACTTAGTGCAAATAATTACATGATGTAAAAGGGTAAGAAATTAGTGTAAACTATAAGTATACTTTGTTCATTTAGTGTCACTTAGGTTATAGTATTAGTATAACAATTGACTCGTATAATTATATGTTTATAAGATTGTAAATAATTATATATTGAATTAGCATAGCTTAGGTTGTTGTTGATAAGTATTAATGTTGTTGATAAGTATTAATGTAAATAGCTTATATGACCGATTGCAGTCTGTACTGCCTAAAGGTTAACAAATAAATATGAAAATACTTCGCCAAGATCCTCAAAATCACTGTCCATGGTTCTGGCTTATACTGAAATAAGTCAGGGGGACCCTTGACTTGATAAAGTACGACTTATTTCGACAAATAGGCTAAGTCACACTTTAGTGACTATGAATAGCAGTAAGCTCGACTTGTCAAGTCTGACTTGATAAAGTAAATACGTCATAAGTCCGACTTGTTTATGTCAGAAACTCAACTTAAGACGAGATTAAAGTTCGACTTGGATATAAGTATGACTTATTGCGACTATGAATACCAGCCCTAGAGAACCCAGAAAATAGTATAAAATTTTATTACAATGGAGAAAGTCGTATGAAAGTTCCCAAAGAGGATTAAGACACAAGAAAATAGCACAAAATTTATTAAGTTACGACAGTGAAAGTCATGTAAGAGTTGCCAGAAATGAAATAAAAGAAGAGAAAATATTATTTTTGTAAATACGAAGGCTTTTTAGTATTTTTAGTGATCCAAGAGCAGCAGGAAGAATTAAAGAAAGTAAAAAACATTGCTGTCTTAACTATGGTCGTCACTTATGCCACCCTACTATCAGACAGTGGAACTACAAACAGAAGAATGGTGAAACGCAATGTAGGCCTAAGTTTATCTGAGTCATTCCATATCAGATCAACACACCCATTTAACCTCACCATTCCAGATTTGGATGAAATTTGGTAGAGAGGTTGTTTTCATGTAGGCTATAGAGATTGACAAACTTTTATTGAAATATTTCAACCCATTTTGAAATTAGAGCCATGTAAAGTATCAAAAAAATAACAAAAATCGCATCAAAAACATTTCTTTCAACTGATAGCCTATAGCAATTCTTCTAATTAACCTACAGAGGTAGGAAAGGTGTCAATTTTTATCATTTTTTTACAAGCTTTCCAATGATATGTAAGACATAATAGGCCTAGTTCTAGTGAAATTTGTTTTTCAAATTTTGATTTTGAATTTTGAAAAAAAGTAAGTTTACATAGGCTATTCAAAAAATTTCAAAAAATTCTAGGACATAGCCTATATTAAACAGAATCCCTTTCCAAAAAAATCAGGCCATATTAGCTTATAGGCCTATGCCTCAGTGAAAAGGATAATACGGTAAACTGATTTTAAGAAATAAGTTCTTTTTTTAATTAATTAAATAAATAATTATAATAAGGGAAATATCATCACATGCTTGACATCTTGTTATTCAATGGAAATACTTGTCTAATGCCTTATTGGCTTGCAAAATTCCATTTTACGATAGCACATAAGTTCTTCTGGTCGGTGTCACAGGATTTACTGTACATAATACATCTGTGAGAGGTATCCATTAACAGGGTTGTTATGAAAAAGCCGGCCTGGTTTTAACAGGTTTTATCCACTTGAAAAAAGCCAGGCATTTTATTCGGCTAAAATCAAATTGAATAAAAATAATTGAAGTATCTTTCATGTTTTTATTTCCAAACATCACAAATTTAAAAGTTACAAGCTCAGAACCTGGCCTACTTAGGCCTACTGAGTGCAAATGCAGAGCTACCAGTTTCATCCAATTGAAAAAAGCCAGGCATTTTATCCGGCTAAAGAGCCAATCCATGTGAAAGTGGACAAAGGTGGTTACATCTTTTTTTTTACGTGACATAACTTAGACATGTTATATATCAAAGTAAAGGTAAAAGACTGTAGAATTTGAAAATAGATTCACAATTCTATTAAATTAAAGGTATCTATATAATAACAACTGCTGAAATGTGTATTTTTTTCGTTGACTGAAACTTATAATTTAACATGTTGGCTAGTACTGCATTATACTCATGGAATCAGTAGATTTGCAACGTGTAGGGAAAATAATTTTAAATTAAAAACGATAAATTATAAAGCAATAATAAAATTATGTTTATATACAAAACATATCAGTGTATAAGTAGCACATAAATAAGTTATCTTCTCCTGAATATAATTTGGTTGAGAAAAAAAAATCACAAAGTTGAGAGAACACATTTTGGGCAAAACTGCCCCACTCTCCCCTAAGCTTTATCGGATTTTCATGAAACTTGGTATATGCATTTATAATGTCCATGGGAAGAACCCTATTGATATTGAACGAAATCGGTTCACTGGTACCGGCGTCAAACCCAATTTAGTGTTTTTATTTAAAAGCGCCATAACTCAAATCTGCTTTATCGGATTTTCATGAAACTCGGTATACACATTTATAATGTCCATGGGAAGACGTCTGTTGATATTGGACCAAATCGTTTGGCCGGTACAGGAATAATGCCCAATTTAGTGCATTGTTGATGGTATTATATAACAAAAGCCCCATAACTCAAATGTGCTTATCGGATTTTCATGAAACTTGGTAAAGCATTTATAACGTCCATGGTAAGAAGCCTATTAATTTTGGACCTAATCGGTTGACTGGTACCAGAGTAACAACTAATTAAAGGTCACATGTTTTTTAATTCTTGTCTAACGGTATAATTTGACAGTTAACACTATTCCTTCACATACGCTTATCAAACAACACGGTCAAACTGACTGAGTTGGCCAAATGGTAACATCTTGGACTCGTATTCTGGAGGTCCCCGGATCAAATTCCGGAACCGGTCAATTTGACATGGATATTTTTTTATTTTATTTTTTATTTTTATGTGAGTGCGCGATTGTCAAGGTATCACAAATCTGTAGTTCTGCTGACGCTGGTCGATTTTAATCTGTTTAGAAAAACTTATTTTCTGCATATCATAATCAGTGGTGCCGACTCCATGGGGCCTGAGGGGGCCCGAGCCCCCTCAAAAATTCGTTTGGGGGGGGCGCCCCCCCCTCCCCAATAATTTAAGAAAATTATTAGTTATATTATGCTTTGTAAAATCACAAAATTATGTTGGTATTTTTTATTTTCCTTGTTTGACGATAGTTACCTTTTAAAATACATTCAGTAATGAGTTAAAAACAAATAATTATTACGGTAGTAAGCAGGTTAACTGAAAACGAGTGGTGTGAATCATGATAGTGTTACGGTGCTGCGGGCACACTTAGAATTTGTCCCGGTGCGCGAACCTTCGTGTAAGGTCTGGCGGGCCAGCGCTGCGGCCGCGGCGACATCAAAAGGACTGGAGCAGAAGTGCCTGGAACCCTCCACCTCGCGTCGCCTTGACGCTTCGAGACATTACGACGCCGTGGCTATATAAAGCCCACCCTGCTGGAGCAGTCATTCAGTGTGGATAGTTTCGTTCAGTGCATGCTGCAGACGTGTTTAGCGTTCCGACTTTAGTGTTTAGTGGACTCTTTTATATGACTATATTTTATTCGTTTACTTTAGTCTCTTAGTGTATTGTGAATTAAGTTTGCAATGGATAAATTTGTTACCAAAAAGGTGCGCTTGGAAGTTGATGATACTGCAAGTCAACCTCCGACAATAATTGTGTCGTCAATTGCTTCGTCGTCTTCAGGCGAGAACTGTTCACAGCCAAAACCTGGACAATCCGGTAAGGGAAGATCATTTCAGAAGTCTTGGTTGATCAAATATACATGGCTAGAATATGAAGCATTTACCGAAAAAGTTTTTTTGCAAAACCTGCAAAGAGGCAGATGCTAAAAATCTATTACAATTTTCTTCAAAAAAAGAAGATGCATTTATTTCCGTAGGGTTTTCTAACTGGAAAAAGGCTTTGGAAAAATTCCGTCTTAATGAAAATACGTTTACGCATAAAGAAGGTGTTCTGAAACTAAATGCCATCACTAACCGAAGTGTGGCCTCCCAATTGAATGAACAGTTAGATAGTGATATGAAGAAAGGCCGTTTAGCTCTTGAGACAATTTTTACTACCGGGCAATTTCTATGCCGACAAGGCCTAGCAATTAGAGGGCACGAAGATGTAAACTCAAATTTTTTTTCAATTGTTGGAACTCCGAAAGAATGACGTACCTGAGTTAAAAGATTGGTTAGGGCGTTCGGGGTATAAGTGGACGTCCCACGATATTCAAAACGAGATCATTGATCTACTAGGAAAGTCTGTGTTGAGAAAAGTATTGGCTTCAATCAAGAAGACTGAACATTTTTCTATTATGGTTGACGAAACAAGTGATTCTTCGATTCACGAACAAGTGTCATTTTGTATTCGTACTGTCAATGATTCCTTAATTATCAACGAAGACTTTATTGGCTTATACGAGACCCCCAACACTGAATCACAAACTCTGTTTAGTATTTTAAAAGACGTATTTGCTCGTCTTGATTTGTCAATGGATAAGTTAAGAGGACAGTGCTATGATGGTGCCTCGAATATGAGAGGTAAGTTCAAAGGACTAAAAAAGTTAGTTTTGGATATACAACCAAAAGCACGTTATGTGCACTGCACTGCTCACAGTTTAAACTTGGCAGTTGTAGACAGTCTCCGCCATCTTACGTCTATGAGGGATATTATGGCCTTAGCCAAGGACTTAATAAACACCGTAAGGGAATCCAACAAAAGGATGGGACTTTTCAGAAGCATACGCTGTGAGAGCACCAACGACCAAGCTGGTCTACGACCCCTTTGCCCGACTCGATGGACTATGCGAGCTTCTAGTATCTTGAGAATATTGAAAAACTTTGAAGAACTTCTAGAGTTTTTTGAAACATTTTCTGCAGAGGACAAAACAGAGGCAGGTTACAAATGTGCAGGCTACCTTGAGTCAATGTTACAATTCAAAACTTATTTCTTTTTACGTCTTTATTGCCATGCAATGAACTCAGTAGAGGATGTCAATGAAAAAATTCAATGCCCTCATCTAAGTGTTGCTGATCTGGAAAAATTATATGAGGGCTTGATTTGTATATTGAATGGAAGGCGTGATAGTTTTGAACACTTTTGGGAATTGTGTTTAAAAGAAAAACCTTCACAAGTTGATGATCCTTCGCTTCCTCGGAATCGACGTAACTTATACCAAAGAAGTATGAAAACAACGAAGCCAGCTCACCGCACACTTTCAAAACCCCAAAGGAATAAGTTACAAAGCTATTTACATTGAAGTTTGTGAAACGGTGCAATCTTGCATTACTGAGCGGTTTGCATCAACTGGACTCACACAGGTCATTGCAGTTGAACAAGAGTGCTTGCTTTTAGTAAACAGAGGTGAAACAAATTTTGAAAAATCAACTGAGTTTTTCAAAAATGACCTAGACATTGAGAGACTGCGCTTACACTTGAATATGTTATCCGATATCGCTAATAAAAAACAACTGGTCTTAAAAAACATGCGTGATGTGAGAAAGTACATTACACAAGAGCCTGCAGTTGGAGAAATGTTATGTGAAGTAGTGAAGTGCATTGAGCTTCTCCAAGTAGTTCCAATCACGACAGCAACAGCAGAACGGTCATTTAGCGCCCTTAGACGTCTGATGTCATATCTCCGATCAACAATGGGACAGAAGCGATTGAACAACTTGGCTGTTCTTCAAGCCCACCGAGATGTTTTGGATGAATTGGATATCCGACCAGTCATCAACGACTTCATATTCAGTAATCCAGTCAGACGGTCGACATTTGCACCTTTCTAAAGACACTCGAGCCCTAATAATGGTATTTAGAGCAATATTAAAAATCTTTATAAAATAGAGAATTAAATACATACAGAATGTTAAATTTTCAGTTTTGAAGAAGAAAATCATTTATTATAAACATAAATGAAGCTGCTTGCCTCTATGCAAGTTGCCATTAAGACTCAGCTTAACAATTAGTACTAGTTTAGTACTGTATTTCTATATTACTATAGTACTGTATTAGTTATTTTCAAATACTTAAATATTTTTAGGGTGTAAGACCCAATTAAAGCCCGTTATTTACATACTTTTTGACTGAAAGTATTAGGCATACTGTATTAACTTTATTAAAGCATTAACTTTGAGATATTGTTTTTATTTAATGAACCCTCAGCCTTATTCAAAGTAAGCTTAAATTAGCTATTTCACTTATTAATCAAAGTGCTATTACTGTGCGACAGCAATATTTTATGTTTTATTCTTTTAATGATAGTTTAGGATTTATTTAAATATAATTTCAGTCTTTTCAGAGCTATATATTCACTGCTCTGTAATAGTCTATAAGCAAAATTATTACTGTAAATTAAATTAGCTTTTTACGAAAATACCGTGCGTGTCATATCAGTTTACCTGATTTTATTATTATATAATATTAATTTTTTAAAATAGAACATAACAAGTTGTATTAAATTACATTGAGGCCAACGTTACAAAGTTACAGAATACATGTTTACAATGCAATTGTATTGTTATTCAGGAAAGGAGCACACTGCTTGTCTTGAATATGAAGCTAAGACAGGAACTTCTTCTATCACAGTGAGAATAGATTTATATGAAATTGTATCAAAGTCATATTTTGACTTTTATTGAGCGATAGGCTATTCTAAGATTTTAAGCAAGTTTATAAGTTATATATATACCACTTTTTCTAGAACTTCATGGCATTGCTCTTTCAGTTCTTTTATAGGCTTTACCAACAGCAGATGGTGAAGGCTTTATCTACTTTCTTTTTAGTAGCATGGCTTAGTCTTTTTCTTTCTGCCTCCTTTCCTTAATGTTGCTTCTAGTGCTGTTATTTCTTTTTCAGTTTTTTCACCCTGCTAGGATTAGCTCACCTAACGAGAAGTATACGAGCTTGCCCTGCATTCTGCAGGAGGCCATTGCCCTTTGGGATGTCTAGGCTAATTTTATTTATTTATTTATTTATTTATAATTCTTTATTATGTTCTTTCTCTTCAATTTAAATTTTTCATCAGTCTTGTGACTTGCCATAAATAACTTCTGCCTTTCACAATTTGTTTTGCCCATGTTGTTGAAAAAATCATACGTACAGCTTATAATTTCAAGGGAATAAAATATTTTTGGCTTGTAAATATATTCAGAAGTATATCTGTTTGTTGACAGATATGTGCCTACAGTTTTCTCTCTTGAAATTATATGAATACATTGAAAATATGCACACAAAAGCAGTCCAACAGTGTGCACTTTAGAGTTTCTCTCCAGAAGTCGTTAGTATCAGGACATAATACAAAACATTATAAAAAAAATTCTAGATGATTTTTTTTAAATGTGTCTACTGCTATCTATTACCTGGGTCATAAACTAGCAGTTCCTAGCATTTTGTACACATAGCCTCAGTGAAAACATTATAACTAGGGCTAGGACTTTTAGGTAAATACATATTTTTTTTGCTATTACTTAGGATTTCTGGACGTTGTCAAAGTTTCTGTTGGTACCTTTGGATTCAAAATACTGAGTTGCATATCACATAAAAAAAAATATTTTCGATATTTCTTATTTGAATAAATATTTTTGGTAACTTAATTATTTTTACATAGGCTATTTTACCACATATCATGTTTAGAAATGAATATTTTGACAGTTTTTGTAATATTTTACCACATATTATCATGTTTAGAAATGAATATTTTGACAGTTTTTGTAATATTTTACCAAATATCATGTTTAGAAATTAATATTTTGACAGTTTTTGTAAAATTGCGCCATATTTTCAATGTGTTGCGTTGTTATGTTCAGTCAGAGAATAAATCAGGGCGGATTTGGCCTTCATTAGTGCAAATTTCTGTTTCCTCTCACACTGCATTACTAAGTTGGAAACAACAATTGTTGACAGAATCTATAAAAAGAAATCAAACACATTGAAAACAAACTTAACAAAATCAGTGGTTCAAAAGCAAACAAAATTAAAGAAAAATTCCTGTCTTGCCTAAATAAGAATGAAGGGTTGCAAGTGTTGCGCAAGATTTCAGAGATTTTAATGGGTAACAGTTAGAGGTGTACAAATCTTGATTTTAGCTTGCCCATAGAGCTCTGCGCTTTTAAGATGGCCGCCGAGAATGAGGTATTATCCACTTCCGGTTATCTCAGAGGCCTGTGTTTATAATACAGTTCTGTGCTTGTGTCTTGTTTTGGAAGTAATTATGCCGATTAACTGCTATGTTTTCGGCTGTTCAGCCGTTGCAAACAAAAATTTAGGACTTAGTTTTCCAACAGAAAGGGCTGTTTTTCAAGAATGGATGGTAAAATTACGCCATGGAAAAACACCTGCCCAGTATTCTAGTGTTTGCAGCTGCCACTTCACAGAAGATGATTTTAATGTTCCTTTGAGCAGTTTTGGCCAGTATTTCATGTTATTTTAGAATGATTAAGATATTTTTGATATAGTAGATGTTGAGAAAAATATATAAGCCTATGAAATAATAAGTATACCTGACCAACTTAACTTCAATTTATTTGGTCATTTATTTTGTCATTTAAGAATGTCAATGTCAATCGAAATTTCTCCCGTAACCGAAAAAATGGTCATTTTGTATTGTAATTGATTAAAAAAACACTACATACAAATTTTTAGGAAAACATGGGTCCGGGCTTGATGATTATTTAGAGTAGAATGTGGGCCTAGGCCTAAGGATAGCTTAAATGTATCTGAAAATGTCCAGATGTGTTGTATGCCTGCAATAGAAACTCTTGTAACAAGTAGATCAAAACCTGATAAAGAAAAATGTAATCATAATAGGCCTATAGTTAATTATAACACTAATTTTTTAAATGTCATGTTTCTTAACATTCAAGGTTTTCTACGTAAATCAGATATGTCATGTATTATGTCATCAGACAATAGTTTGGAGGTAATTGGGATGGCGGAACACTGGCTGAGCCCAGAAAATATAAATTTGTCAAATACTCAAAATTTTAAAGTAGCCTCTTATTTTTGTCGGGGTCATAAAAAGCATGGTGGTTCAGCTATTTTTATTTAAAACAAATCAAAAGATAATAGCAACTGTGCAACTAATCAACTACCCACGGATGGAGATGTGACTTGCAGCTGTATTGTCTGCACGAATTACTCAAAATACCTGAAGATGACGAAATTAACGTCGAAACGCGTCGTGTAAGAAGACATCTCCATTTTAACACAAGACTTGAAAAATTTTAAGGACTTTAAACATTTTTTAAATGAGTTAAGAATTTTAATAAGATTTTGACTATTGTATTTTATGTACATAAGTATGTTATTTATTTATAGACCAGTAGCTTATACTACTTTTAAACAAGGTAAATGTAAAGGGATAAATTATGTTTTAAAATAGGTTAGATGTCTTAAAATTTTAATACATACTGAGCATAGGTGGAGTATATATTAACAAAATCAAATTAACATTATGTTTTAATGAAATGAATTGTAATGAAACTTAAAAAATTTATACATAATGTGTAAGTGGTAAAGTCATATTTTAAATTTTATTGGTCATATTTTAATGGTTTTTAGGTCATAAATGCATGCATACATCCTATTTTTTAGGTCATAGAAACCCACCTCCTACAAATAACAAAGTCACACCTGTGAATATCAGTCAGTAACATCTGTGCCTGTACTCATAGGCGCCGACTTAGGTACTTTCTGCCCCCCCAAAGACTTAAGATTTTATCATGTAAGGCCTATGTATAGCTACTGAAAATCCAGTTCTTGCCCCCCCAGAAATATTACCAAGTCAGCGCCTCTCCCTGTACTTGTGCATAATATTTCTTATTTACTAACTCGAACTTGATGAATTTTCTAATGGCTAGAGTCCGGCCAGCTTTCATACTGCTGCCTGCCCTACACTTTTCGAACCAAGTGGTTATGGAGTCTTCGTCAAAAAGTTTAAACCGTTCTTTCTTGAATGAATTTATCTTGAAGAAATTTGTCTGATTCTATGACCTCAACTTCGAATAAGGCAAAGTTCCTATCCGGATTTTTCTCTCGCCTGAGCAACCTGCAACCAAAACAAACAACGTCGTATATTAGACTGTGTGTTCAATAAGTTATGATACGAGAAAGTTCATGCATATTTGTAAAAAAACATGAAAATAAATCATGCAACAGTATACAAAAATATTTGAGACCGCAGGCATATTGCACCATATTAGAACAGTTAGTGAACGTTTCAGAAGACAGGTAGCTTTGATTTCTCACCTTGCAATCAACTATTGCTTTGTTAACTATGAAATATTTGTTGCACCATCTTCGAATAACATCCTTTTTAACTCCTTCACTGTAAAATTGGCGAACCGTCCCGAACTCATATTGAAAACATACAATGATGAGGAAACCGGAAGTTGACAATACCTGAATGTGGAGAGCAGCGCGCTCACGTGGCAGGAGGAAAAACTACAAAAGCCCATAGCTTTATACCCGCTTGAACGCCAGGCAAGCAAGTTGCCAGCGTCATAGCTAGGAAGCAGGCAGGTTTCTTGAAGCTTGGTGGGTCAGGTCAAACCCAGCCTAGGCAAGCCAGAATAAGCTTGCGACATTCCTATCAGCTAAACAACTGTAGTTGCTAAGTGTAGGTAATACTTTCTTGCTTTTCTACATGCTGGTAGAAGAAATTAAGCATGCAGATAAATAAAAGGTGGATAAAGTATTGAAAATCGTTTTAGTGTCTTAGCACAATTGTTATTTTTATTATTAGGTAGATTTCGAAGAAAAATCTACCTAATGACTTTCAAAAAATTCGTTCATATCTTTACGTTTCATGCCTCCCTAAGTACGAAACTACCGCCTGTTAAAAAAATTGTGATATTTATATTTATATACAGTATATGTATATGTATATATATTATATATATGTATATATATATACATATATATATATCTTTACACGCTAGCGGCCGTAATTTTCAAGATATTTGAATCAAATTTTATTATGTTATTTCTAGGCCCAATAGTTCAGACAAGTTCGTTAATGAGCAAAATTGGCGCAAGAGGGTGGTCGGGGGAGGGGGTTGAAATTTTAAAACATTTATATCTCGGCCCCTATGAAGTATAGAGGGAAACTTTGATTGTATAAATTAGAGTACTCCTTATGGAGTTCACAGTGACACCAACGATTCGGGGGTTTTGGGAGTACGAGTGGGGGTGGGGGTATGGGGATGGAAATTCGAAATTTTCGAAACTACGTCTTGTGGGGTATCGTTGAAAAGCTCTTGATGAGTACTCTACAAATCAATAACTAGTTTCTTGATAGTTCTCATATAAGGCGAGATTTGAATGTTTGAAAAAGTTCTCTTTTCTCTCTTTTGCAGTTATTATTGCGGGTTTGTCATGCCAAGGCTAAAGAAGAAGAGTGCTACGCAGCGACAGTAAATTAAAACAAAAGCACTTCGAAATCTACCACAGCTTGTAGGCTTGCCTAAAGGGATTTTTGTTATTGTTATTAATGATTTTATGATGTTTTCTCGAAAATGTTTGAAAATTTTTCCCATGCCGGACTAGTACCTTTGTTCATTGATAATTCAAACTGTCCACATTTTAGTTTCTCCTCTGCTTCATTCAGGGTAAAATTCTCTAAACACATCTGAAGTTCCTCAACTACGTAACTGCACGACTTACCAGTGCACTGCTATACCCAGTTTCATATTCTTTCCGCCAGGCCTTGCAGTTTCCTTAGGTCCTGTGCAACCCACCAAGTTATGAAGAGCTTGTGACTCATAGCGACAGTATTTCTTATCATCGTTGTAATCTGGCTTGCTTTCAAGTCAAGCAAGTTAAAAGCTGTGACTGGTTGCAGAATTTCAAAGGGGCAGGCAAGCTAAAATTGGAATATGTACACCTCTAGTAACAGTGCAGAGAACTTGGAGCAGATGAGTGTCAGTGTTACAAATATGCAAGGTGTTGAACGTACATTTTCAAGATACAAGTCTCTGTTCCGTAAAAATCGTCACAGCTTTAAGATGCAGTGGCGGAAGCAGAAATTTTTTCGGGGGGGGGATTTGAATAGGTAGAAAGAATACTTAAAAAAATAATCAACTTACATATACAATTAGTTTATAAAACTGGCCACTTAGAGTACATTTTTTTCAAATTTCGGGGGGGGGGGGGATGTAACCCCCCTATCCGCCCCCCTGCGTCCGCCACTGTTAAGATGCACAACTTAAGATCTACTTTTGTCGTTCACTGCAACATTTCTACACTTGCTGACTAGAATTACTAGATGAGTAGGGCTACTTCTGTAAATATTGATTAAATAAGTTAATTTAAATATTTTCATATTTTTTAACATATTTTCGACTTTTTAAACACATAAAAAATAAATATTTTCGTTTTTATAAGCACCTGAAAGTCCGAGCCCTAATTATAACAAAACTTTTTTATATTTCTGTTAGTATCAGGACAGCAAATACTTGTCATTTTTCAAAGTGGGGTTTTCTGCATTTTGAAAAATCTTATGCTGAAATAAATGTTTTTAAACATACCTTAAAAACACAGAGAAACATTCAGCAAATGTTTTTGTCCCATGTCTTGGTAGTTTAATTAAAATATAATTTTTTTTTAGTATACAAATTTTGTCAAGTACTTGCTGCAAAATTCAAATGTAAGTTTGGGCTTCAAAAACGTGGAGAAATACCCAAAATAACATATTTTAAAATTGAGTTATCAAAAATAGTGTATTGTAGCTTTCTTTTGGTGTACTAATCAACACTGTATTATTACTTTCAATTTTTGGAGAATGTGGACCTCTTCTCATGGACAGACCCCTGAGCAAGTTCAAAGAGAGCCAACTTTAATTCCATATTTCTTAAATTAATTCTTCATAGGCCTATTATGTTTTTGGTAAATTGTATAATAAAATATAGGCTAGATCTTCAAAAAAAGGTTTGGTGCAAAAATAAACATTATACACTAAATAATAAAAATTACCTTTCTCATGGAATAGCCTGTCTACAGTTGCTATTTAGGGCCTATTACTTTTTTAATACAACATTCGGAATAGTTCCCAAAAATATATTTTAATTTTCTGATGGGTGAGCTGCCCACTTTAAAAATAAATAAATAAATGAAAATAAAAAAATTTCATAAGCTTTGCTTTTCATAAGCATGACTTCAATATGGTTGCTAAATAGCATTTTTCAGTCACAGCACATGGAAAAAGTATTTGTGATGGAGTTAAGAGACTTGCAGCTAGAAATAATTTGCAACAACCCTATGAAAACAAAATTTTTATTTCTCTCCACCTTTATGAATGGGCAGTTAAAAATATTTATACTATTCACATCAACGCTGGAGGATTATGTGCTGTCATTAACATTTCTAAAACATCATACAAATCATGCAACTACTATTCAAGGAACTCAACAATATTAAGTTTTCACACCTGTTAACCCTAGGTCATAAAAATAACTGTAAAAATATTTTCCGAAGATACACTAGTAGCTGTTAAAATATCACCAGACAAATACCAATTAGCACTTGTGACAGGGTACATCCCAATCGTGTATGACAAGAACTGGTGGCGAGCTTATGTGATGGAGAAAAATGAACGTGATAAAATGAAAATAACACTCCTTCTTCCAGCTGGGCCAACACCATCATGAAAGCCCAATGTATTATGGATAACTCTCACGGACGTAAGTTATTATCAGGCTTTAAAACTTAGTGCCCGAACCCACAGAGGGAGTTGATTCCGGTTACCAACAACCTGAGTATAGGGGGTGGAGGGTGATTGCGTAGGCTGATAAGACAGTCATTGATAGTAGTACCGAGAAGTGAATTCGCTCGTAGTACGGTGCCTCACAAATTGGTCAACAGTGTACCTTGTCATTGTGCGTGTTTAAATTTATAATACGTGTTCGGCATGCCGAAAGTAAAGTGTTCTAAAACACAAACATATATTGAAACATGTGGGAGGGACTATTATACACAAACAGGAGAAAGTATCGTTTTGCATGCTTGAAATGTGAGTTTAGATAATGAGAAGTTATTTTGTGGTCTTCCTATATCTGTATTGTGGTTTGTTTACTATCACGTGAACTAGCATATGGTAGCTAGGGCATACGCCGAGCAAAGTCTATACAGTACGGTTGCTGTTAACATATTCGATCGGGCACTAAGTTTTAAAGCCTGGTTATTATGTACAATAAATTCTGTGACACCGACCAGAAGGATTTATTTCTCTATTTGGCTATGATATACCATTCCATTCTAAAACTAGCAGTGCTGAGCATTTTACCCAATCACCCTGGTAACTTTAAACTATAATCGATTATGTACATAAGAAAGAAAATAATAAAATTGTCTAGAACAGCATTTTCTTAGAAATATGTTGTTGTTTTCAAATGGTTGGAGCTTGGTTTACACCATTAGTCCTCTTGCTTCCCAATAGAGTCCCGCTATATCTTGTTTCTTCTTTTTCTCGGGGTCTAATCGCCTGCAGTGCAGCAGGTGTTCCTTGCTTAGGAGGACATTTTCATCGCACAAGGAGCATCCATTGGTTCTGGGGACAATTCTCATTCTATTAAGGTGGTCATCTAGACAGTCGTGGCCTGTTTCTAATTTGCTACTGCTGTTTTTCTGGGGAGGTGTTTGATTTTTTCTGCATGTTTAGCTAAGTGTTCATATCTTCTGCCTTGGAGGTCTTTGGTATTCTGTTGTCTTCTGTTTTGATGTATTTTGTGTTTAAGCTCCTGTTGCCTCCTTTGAATCGTTATCTCTTTTGCTGTTCTCTGTTTAAATTTGGATCCTTTCTTTCCTAAACGGTCTGCTTGTTCGTTTCCCATCATTTTCTTAGAAATATATGAAATAATGTTTTAGCGTAAAGAAATTTACAATAATCTAGATGACCTTTTAAAACGTGTCTTTCTCTTTCAAACACTGGACAGTTAAATAAAAGATGTTTGACAGTTTGTTGTTCGTCACATATACACAAATATCCATTTTCTCTTATCACTTTGAATCTTTCGAAATAAGAGCCAAAATTCCCATGTCCAGACAGAAATTGGGTCACTATAAAGTCTGATTTAACAACACTTCTAAGACGTACTTCAACCATTGGAAAGAAAGTATCCCTAGTAACGAATCCTTTTGTGGTACTGAGCTAGTTGTTGTTCCATTTAACCAGAATGTGCTCTTTAATGTGCTTTTTAGCATGTGATAAGGGGCACAATCTGTAACCGATATCTAAATCAGAGGCATCAGCAGATTTCGCTATTTCATCAGCTCTCTCGTTACCATATTGTCCACTATGTCCTTTAACCCAGGTTAAACAAATATGTTTTTTGTATGTCTGCAGGCTTGTTTTAATTGATACCGCTAACGGATTCAAATTAAATTTATTATTAATAGATTTGAGGGCTATCTGAGAGTCACTGTAGATGCTACTATCCAGATTATTAGCCATTACCTATGCCAGTGCTTCTTTGATATCCAGTAACTCGGCCTGCACCGTAGAGCACTCGGGTGATAGTTTGAACGTCTGGTTATAAATTTCAGCATCATTGCACAAAAACACAAAAGCACATCCTGCCTGATTTGCACCATCTTCTTTAATGATCTTTGACCCATCAGTATAAATTTCAACTTCATGATCTTTAACGCAGAGATTTTTTACACCATAGTCTTGGTAATAGGCCGGGTGTCCGATCATAATGAAATGCACAGGCTTTTCCACTTGCATTTGTAAAAAATTGTCATCCTGATTATGACCTTTCCTTATTATAGTAAGTTCAGCTTTGGCTATTGCAATAAGGAACAAAGGTTCCAATACCCGCAATAATGAGTGCGGCATCTGTTTATATAGTCCGATATGCCTTGATTATTCGTAGAACGAAACCTCTTTGTATTTGAGCTAGTTTATTTTGAAACCAGATCTTATTAAAGCATTTAACAAAAACAGGGACACAGTACAGTATTAGCGGTACTACAGCCCTCTATAGATAATTTGTAATGCATCATCCCCCAAGTTGGCCTCGATCCCAATGCCAAACTAGCAAAGAATTTATTGCATTTGGCAGCTATACGATCAGAATGTAGTCTAAATGTCATGTGAGTATCCAAGATGACACCTAAATATGAAAAGTGGCTGACTAATTTGACATCTTCTTTGCTCATTTGGATCTTTGGATCTACGAGATTGTGTTTTCTTGTAATTATCATTGCAGTTGTTTTTACTAGGATTGAATTTTATTTTATTTCTCCTGCTCCCCTGGTATAACTTATCCAATGCTGAATTAACATTACTATTGAGAATAGGTACTGTTTTGGCAGTACACATCAGTAACGCGTCATCTGCATAGGCTATTATTTTACTTCCTTCCAGGAGTGGTAGTTCCAGCATATCGTTATATAAAACGTTCCAGAAAAGTGGACTAATGGCAGATCCTTGAGGACAACCCACATTCACATCCTTAACAACAGTTTCAGCACCTACCTGTAGGTGAACTTTACGTTCACTAAAATAACTTTGTATTAAAACATAAAGATTGTGAGTACACTGCATCTTTTTGTGTGTTATCTTAAAATAACACTTTGCAAACCATTAGTAAGTTATTTCCTTTGAACAACAAGATGTGAAGCATGTGATGTCATTTCCCTTATTTCAATTTATTTCTTAAAACCATTTTATTATACTTTCCATGTCATATAATATGGCCTGATTGTTTTGAAAAGGGATTCTGTTTTAATTTTTTAGCTATGAATCCATTCCCATCCCATCTTCAAACTTGGTACATCATATACCATTGGTATAACCTACTTCCTAGGATTTTTTGAAAATGTTCTTTTTTTTAAATTCAAAATCAAAATTTTCACTTTAAAATTTGCAAAGCTTGTAAAAAATGCTAAAAACTGACACCTTTCCTACCTCTATAGGTTAATTAGAAGAGTTGCTATATCAGTTGAAAGATGTGTTTTTGATGCGATTTTTATTTTTTGCGCTGTATTTTCAAAATGGGTTGAAATATTTCAATAAAAGTTTGTAATTCTCTTAATATACATGAAATTTCATCCAAATCTAGAATGGTGAGGTTAAATTTTAATCAAAAGTGTTTTGACCTGACATGGAAATGACCCAAGCTGTGTTATGTATAGGCTACAAGTTCATATTCAAAGACCATACATGGTCTATCAACTGACTGTAGTAGTTCAGTCAATAAACGTCAAAAAACACTGAGTAGAACAAAAAATCGTGTAGTTTTGAAATTTGGCAGAGTTGTCGGGGGACTGTCCTGAACAACATACTAAAAGTCCCCGAGGGTGGGGGGTGAGCCCGTAGAAGGTCCCTTTTGTTGGTTTTTCGCTTATATCTCAACGGTGCATCGTAGAGGAAAAGTTATTCAGTTCAAAATTCAAGCTGATAAAATTTCCTACAAGTTTGATCCTATACATTTTTTTCTATTCCCAATACCTTTCGAGATATCCACAAACGGAAAAAGCAAATTTATCGAAAAACTCTTTCGCCTCATGCTTTTCAACACACTTTCCCTACTAGCGCTTCGGCCCTTAGGTGTACAGCAAAATCCTCATGAAAGAAGTTGTAGGGCAATAAATTTCCTTTAAAATGAGTAGTTATTTGTTACTTTGTCTTCAAATGTTCAAACATTATAGCAATTTTAAGTTCCGGACAAATTTCGAGATTTCGGATGAAAACGTTACAACTTCTTTCATGAGGGTTTTGCTGTACACCTAAGGGCCGAAGCGCTAGAAGGGAAAGTGTGTCAAAAAGCATGAGGCGAAAGATATTTTTTTTTTTTAATTTGCTTTTTTCGTTTGCGGTTATCTCGAAAGGTATTGGAAATAAAAAAGTATATGATCAAACTTGTAGGAAATTTTATCAGCTTGAATTTTGAACTGAATAACTTTTCCTCTACGATGCACCGTTGTTTAGAAAATATGTTCCTTTATGAGGTCATATTTAGGATTTTGGGGTCATATTTAGTCACTTTTAAGGTCATATTTGGTCATATTTTCCTTTTTTTGGTCATAAACATCGGAACCCTATTTATAGTCAATCACCGATGAGTTTGTGCAAGTTTTTTTACATCTAAACTATCAAATAATCTGCCATTGCAGTAATAGGCCAGTCAGTAGAGGTATTGTATGATGCAAAAGGTGGGGTAGAAGATTTTATTTTTTTAACTTGTATGTATGGATACAAGGATGTAAAAAAAACAAAAATTCCAACACGGGCGACCCCGGGAAAACTTTTGGCGGCAAAAAACCTCGAAATTTTAGGACGTTTTTTGGTTTTCTGCCTCTAATACCTAAACGGTGCATCCTAGCGAAAAAGTTACTATATAACTAATTAAAGAGCATTAAATTCTGCGTCGAATGAATACAACAACGTAATAATTTGGTCAAGTAGTCTGGTCGAAAACCACGGTCAAATAATGACGATTTTTTCCAACTTTGCCAAAAACTGTGATATGGTACTATATATGAGCCTGCAGCTTGGAAATGAGTACTCTGAGAGAAAAACTCATTAAATAAAAGTTGTAGAGCATCAAATTCTGCGTCTACTGAGTACCAACATTTTTAGTTTCGGTCAAGTACTCCTCTCGAAATTGGCATTCTTCCGGTGTCCGGCACTTGGCATATGAAGGTACCTATGAGTTAGAACGCTTTATCAGTACGGGTGTATATCCTACAGAGTTATTCTTGCTTTAGTATCATCAAATAATCATTTTAAAATGAGGAGCATCGTTTCAAAACGTATTAAGTGCACTCTTGGTCAAAATACAGTTTGATACAATTTCGCCCTATTTCTTAAGCGCTCTTTAACGATATCAATTCAGAATGGAACATTTCATATTATATCCCGTGTTAACTCACTGTCAAAGTTGACGTATCGGATCAAATCGTATTATGTGCACGGGGATTAACGGTTCAAAATGTATTATGTACAACTTTATTTTAGTGCACTTAATACGTTTTGAAACGATGCTCCTCAAATGTGAATAAGGAGAAAAAAAGATAAAAACACATGAGTAAATAAGAAAACATGAATGTAATTTAAAAACACATAAGAATTATACACCATACCGTCATTTTATTAATTTACCATGAATCTATAAAAAACTGTTAATAGAAATGATGTGTTAATAAGCCTGATCAAGGATAGCATGGCTAAGCCTGAAACTTGTCACCAAATAAAGCCATTCTAAGTACCTGAAAAACCATTAGTCAATAAATATGTTTAAAAATGTGTATAATTTAAATAAACCAAGGAGCCCAGTTCCTCTATTAGCATCTGTGGAAGTGGTAGGAAGCTCTCATCATCCTCCTCTGGTTGTTCCCCGGGCTCCAATAGCTGGTTGAAGTGATCTTTGTCGTCATCATTAGGATTCGGATGTTTATGACCTAAAAAACTGGAAAATATGACCTTAAATATGACCTTAAAAATGACTAAATATGACCCAAAAAATTGTAAATATGACCTAATAAAAGAAAGTTGTAGGGGTTTTGTCGTGGTGAACCTGAGTAGAATATGTTGGGTACCACATTGAAGGGGTTCTGTATGTTGTATACCACATTATAGGGGATTCGCGGTGTTATTCTCGTTGGAATAAAAGTTATGCTTTGTTTGACCTCGGCTAACTACCCTATCTATAAATATCTTACCGTTAGGCTCGTGACTGTAGATTGCCGGTATGTGGCAAAGCTGCGTCTTCCACCTTTCTATGATGAAGTAGACTGAAATATTTACTTATAGGCCTAGTTGGGATAAGATATATCTGGTAGAGCTTATTAAAGAAACTTGTATTCAGGGGAATTCAGATTAACTTTCAAGTGTTTATTTATCTTCACAAATATTAATAGCAGTGCAATAATTAGCATTGGTGCTACAGAAATCTTAGCAAATGAGTATTACTGTTATGCGTGGATGGATGGAGAGAGAAGCGGTTCAAAATATATAAGACTGGTCTTTTAGTATGGCCCATAATTACCCTATATCTCGTTGCCTATGCAGTTTACTGTTGCTATCTTTAGGGAGAAAAACCAACCTTAGTAATTTATGCGTAATGTTGCTTTCGTTGTTCCCATGATGATCGGCTGCTCTGTCTCCTTCCTCGGTGATCCAGGTCCTGGCCTGTGGTATGACACCACCCTCGTACGTTGAACAGCTCCTTGATGCTCCAGCCCGACCGACAGACTGATAGATAGATCGATAGATCGCTATTTTCGCTTGAGTTTCGCCTTATATAAACCTCGTCGCTCCTCTCCATCTTACCCTTATTGTCTTACTGTACACAAGTCTCGCAACACCCCCCTCCTCACCATGTCGTCCTTTCTCGCTTCTCATTGGCTACTCGTGACGGACTAGTGACGTCACATGGCTTTAGTACAGTGTATCACATTGCCTCTGCATCAGCGTGAGCTGGGTTTTACCCGTCGAAAGTCACGCGCTATTTGGAAATTCCCATTGTCAATTTGTTGACTAAAATATCCTGGTCATCTAGGCGCTCAAATTAGTGATGAGCAAATGCAAGACCAAGACTAAGGCGGTCTTGGTCTCGCACACTCAGTCTTGGTCTTGGTCTCGCATCGGTAACCCTGGTCTTAGTCTTGGTCTTGGTCTTGCATACTCAGTCTTGGTCTTGGTCTCGGTCTTGCGTACTCGGTCTTGGTCTTGTTGCAAGAGTCTTGCATTTTTCTTTTACGCATCTTACTGTGATTGATGGCGTTTACGTGATTTACAGTTACACCGATTACATGTGTGTTATTGCTTGCGAAAGTAACGAAAGCTAATTGCTTTTAGTTGCTTGAACCGTGAAAACAGTAACAAAACAACTGAAAGCTATTTCATCTTTAGCCATTAGTTATTAAGTGACAGAATGGTACTTTATGAAATTTGTGTGGGGGACGGGAAAATGTCTTTCCGTCTGTCTGTCTGTCCATGTGTCTGTACTCGCGCTAACTCAAATGCGCTTTATTGGATTTTCATGAAACTTGGTATACGCACTTACAACATCCATAGGAAGAAGTCTATTTATTTTCGCTGTTGCGTTTCTACTGGCTGCAACCCCTGCAAGTGATTAGCAAAATACCTTCCTTTCAACTTGCAAGCAGTCGCACAGACGAGTTACACGTTTTCATTCCTTAGAAAGTAGAAACAGCTATCGTTTCGTTGTGTTGTTGATTGTTGTAACGTAGTGTTTCAACATGAAACAAAAACGAGTAACCGTAACAAAACAAGGTCTGTGTGGCGTTACTTTACATGTAAGAGATCAATTTTATAAAATGACTGTAAATGGATATACCATTAAAATGGTTTGTGTCCCGTTCTTATTTTAAAATTTGAAGAGTTCAGGCTACAGTATAGTAGGATTAAGCCACCCACACAGCAAGACCCATTTAATGTCCCGGTCAAGTACATATTTAGAAATCAGTTTCCCGGGGGTCCTAAACTGATGAACCAGAAATTACTGACATCTTCTCTTCCTAAGTAGTACAAAAAATATTTTTTTTAACTAATACTTTAAAAATCTCATATTTGGGTGGGGGGGGGGTGCGGTCCGAACCCACGTCCTTGCCTCCTGATGTTGTCTATTTTAAATTCATAAAAAATTGTTGGTCTATACCTATCAAATTTTGCTGTTTTATTGCCATTGATATGCATATTTTAGAATTTAAAAAATGTTTAATTGGGAATAGGTGGAGCAGTTGATTTTATACAAGCATTAAAACTATCCGTCGACCGGTGTCTGAAATTTCTTATATATAAATATTAACAATAACAAGTTATGTCCAAAAAATTAAGTACAATGTCATTTGAAACGTAATATATATTTTTTGGGTAAAACTTAAAAAGGTATTAACAGTACCGAATGCATTTAAAACGTGTTGGATTTTTACTTTGCATTCTATTTTCTTACAGTGACTTGTTCTTTTTCTGTTACATGTAAACATTAATTTAGGTATTGGTTAAGAATTTCAATGTATTTCACTTTTTTATTAAGTAATTTCATTTAAAGTACTAATCAAGAAGACTCATTATTATGCTTGTATCAATGTGAGAAAACATTGTAACAGTTTTTCCAAGTTAAGGTAATTAGAAAGACCGCAAAGGACTATGGGCTGTGTGGGTTATGTTGGCACTGAAGTCATAAAACTACCCTGCCACTATTCAGCAGGTAGCCAAAAGTTAGTTACTCACTCCACTATCCCACTGGGTGGAGTAGGGTGTATAGAAAAAATGGGGGAAAACCAGAATTTCGTGGTTTAAGTAATCGCCAGATGTGTTTAAGCAGTCATATTGTCGTTTAGGAAAGAGACGTGGCGGCTTCTTACTGTAAATGGTGTTTATGTTAAGTCCTGATTATACAAATTCGTGGAGTGAATAACCTTTCACAATAGTATGTTTCTATCTCTTTCTGTTCAATTACTGACTTCTGCCAAACATCTTCTGTCTCAATTTTCTGATCTGAACTTACAACAAACAGACTTTAGTGTCGGCATTACACCATGTCATAAATTTCTCAAGGGTCGGCGTAGCATATCTTTCAAATGAAGGTATGTGATTTACAATTGTCCTTGGAGACAATTTTCCTCTATGCTATTTCTTACTATGAGGGAGGAATGTATTGTTCCTACCCCAAGAAGTAGTTTAAAACAAGTTCTCTGCAGGGCCGTGGAGAGAAAGCAAAGGACCTCAGGAAAAAATTTCCCGGGCCCCGTCAAATATTAATTTCACCACTGAAACCCAAAGTATACAGCAAAAAGATTGTATAAAAATATTACATAATTATTATATAATGTATGTAATGGTATGTAAGTATCCTATTACTTGAAGACATATGATATTTTTGTTAATCACTAAAAAGTTAGTCATATTTTACAAAAAATAAAACCATGTAAGTTTAAAAGCTTTTCAGTTGTGCACACAGAGGTAATAATACGTGTTTTGGCAAAATGCTATCAACAATCATAAAAACTAATCACTGTACAACTAGTGTCTTACTTTTCAACTATAAATAACAACATTTAAATTATATATCGGTACCCAACTATGTTTAATCACTATGAAAAATTTGCTTGTTTTGAACAACATAAACTGAAGATAAGATAAACATATACGATTGACAATAAAACTTGACACAATGACATAAGAACTCTTATTAAGTACCAGAATGGTACTTTCTGAGATCATGTGGGGGAAGGGGAAAATGGCTGTCCGTCCGTGTCTGTCCGTCAGTCTGTCCGTGTGCCTGTATGCGCGATAACTCAAATACGCTTTATCGGATTTTCATGAAATTTGATATACATATTTATAACGTCCATAGAAAGAAGCCTATTAATTTTGTACCAAATCGCTTGACCGGTACCGGAGTAACGACTAATTAACGGTCACGTGCTTATTAAATGGCAAATCATCACTATACTACAAAGCCGCTTAGCTAATCACTGAGGGCCTTCACCACAATGCAGTCAGATGTTTGTAAATTTATTATATCACATCTTGCTTTAGATGTGAGGCATTCGTTCTGTTGTTATCCCACTTATTCCTTCACATGTGTTTAACGAACTTTCTCAAGAGTTCGGTCTAAAACTATATAGTTTCTGAAAAAAAAGACCAATTAACTACATCTGGCACTTTTTTGTATCAGTTTACCTGATTTTTTATTATATTATGGCACAGTCTATCTTATGCCGATATCAGACAAAGGTTGAGCTAATAAAGTATTCAAAAGGAAAAATGTTATTGTTACTGAGACATGTAATAGGCTATACTACAAAGTAATTATTAAAAGAATGTCTTAAGAATCCACCGTCTTAAAAAATAGCTTTCCTAGCTTTTTACTTTGCAAAAGTATCAATAATACTATTATAATTCAGTTGTCTAGCAAAGATATCTCCAAAAACGTCAATGCTATAAGAGGTAATGAATTTCCTAGGAATCCCGGGGATAATTTTGCAGAGATTTATATGTATTCAATGTATCAAAATTTTATATGTATTCTATGTATAAAATTAATCATTTGAAAATTATTATTTTAAATGCCGAACGTTAGTGAGGCCTACTGTTGAGTCCAAAAGGATTTCTGCTTCTACTTTAAAAAACATAATTTTTCTCCAAGAATAATCCGTTTCAGATTACCTGATTAATTCCGTGTCACCGTTATGCGACAGGACAATGCAGATAAAAAATAAACACATAAAACATAGCTTAAGCTGTTTGTTGACTTATAAAACATTTAATTTTAGAGTAAATTGGAAAGTAAAAAATAAAACCTGGTTGGCCGGGCCGGGGCCCCAAGTCTTTAGTCTCGGCTGCTCCCCCTCTCGTCCTTGCCAGCCTAGCCGAAACAGTTCCAACAAAAATGCAAGTGAAACCGGTTTTTTGCAACCGTTTCATAAAACTGTTATGTGCGCGTAACAGTTTCGGCTACAACCTTTATCTACAAACAGCTTATTTTCCCACCTCTACCGGTAACGGTAACGGCACCTTTCAGTAGTGGTTGCTGGCTTGCTGCGTACACAATCGAGCATTTAAAACATTTTCAATATAGCAAGACTGCAAGAGTCTTGCAGTTCGGTCTTGGTCTTGCCCGAGTCTTGCAGACTTGGTCTCGGTCTTGGTCTTGCACACTCTGTCTTGGTCTTGGTCTTGCTAACGCAGATGCGGTCTTGGTCTTGGTCTTGCATTTTCTGCAAGACCAAGACCAAGACTGCAAGACCAAGACTGGTCTCGCTCATCACTAGCTCAAATGCCTCGAACAAAGGAATTATGGAATTAAATTGATATTATTTAATTCCTTAATTTGATTGAAATTTAATTATTATATTCTTGTTACTTGAATTTTTCTGCACATTATGATATGTTGTTTCATATCTGAACTCTGATATTTAATCTTATCCTCCTTTTTATTTTGTATTAATTCATTATTTTCTTACATTATATTCTAGTGAATATAATATTCTGAGGATGTAATCTTCTGCTACAATGTGCTCCGGAATCAAATATAAATTTTCTGTACAAATATAAAATTTATATTGGATTTCGATTCCCTCTAACAAAATAACATTACTGTGAGTGGGTGTGCTGACATTTCTAAAATACACTTCTTAAATACTACAATTGTAACTGTGTCAGTTCGTTTTGACTGCACTTTTGTCATAGACACTATTAATACTTCTATTATGACATTTGTCACATGTAAATTAAACAATAAAAAATACAATGATTCATACAATACATGTTACATAAAATATACCCTTGATGTCGAGGTGTTATGCTTCATAATAATACTGGATGCTTTCACCATTGATGTATAATGATATCTTGACATTTAACACACACAAAAATTATAACATTTCACTTTGATCGTTGCACACGAATAAATCTTGGTCACAATCGCTCAAGTAATATCACGTCAGGTTCATATCACATGGGTAACTTTGAATGAATGGTAATGATTCTGCTTCTCCGAATTTAACGGATATCAACGACGTCTGCTTCGTATAATTATAGCAGATAACATGATGCTCATTATTCACTTCACGACATACATATATATGCACTAGGGAAACTTATTCTACCATACAATGCATACAAACGTACAAACATACACTAGGGAAAATTAATTCTACCGTACAGTGTTGATGTCGCGGACAATAGTTTTAAGTTCAAGAAATCCTACTCGAATTTATTGAAGCTTATTTAATTCTTTGAAAGGTCTAAGATTCTGGCGGTGGTATCTACCAATAATTTTATCGCCTGTTAATTCAGCAAGTTCATATGTATGTTCAGCGACTACTTTACTGATTCGATAGGGGCCGCGGTATAATTTTTCAATCTTATAACTCCGCTTATGAATTTTCGAAGAAATCTTTCTGTCTCTTACCAGAACTTTGTCATTGACAACTGGTTTCCATTTATGTTTGTACCGTTTTGCAGTAGCGATCCTTTTCTCGGCTTTCTTGCGAATTCTGTCTAACGCACGCTTGCATCTTTACTCTAGCGTTAATGTTTTCGATTTATTAGGAATTGCTTTAGGTAATTTTTCAATTACTGGGTGAGGTTCTATGTTCAACATCAGTCGAATTGGTGCTTCACCTGTGGTTGCATTGATGCTGTTGTTTAGCACTTTCTCAATTGCTGGACACGCATCGACCCATTTCGTATGCTTGTCGTGACAAAGTATTCTTACTGATAGGCCTATATCGCGAATAATTCTTTCGCTGGAGTTTGCTTGAGGCATATGAATACTGGAATGGTATTGCTTTATTCCATTCTGCTTGAGTGTTTCTACCCATAGCTTACTGCAGAACATACTCGCATTATCACATAGGATCGAAAAAATATTTCCGTAATTTGCTATGTAGTGTTTGACTATTTTATGCAGGCAACTTCTACTGTTGACTCGTCGCATTGGGTATATTTTGACGAATTTAGTGTAAACATCGTAAAATACCAGCATAAATTTACATCCGAACTTTCTTGGTGGTAGTTCGTGTACATCTAGTGCTACCATTTCATTAGGCCTACTCGCTATGATTGCTTGCGGTACTACATCATATTTAATGTTGAGTGGTTTGCATTGTTGACACAACAAACAACAGGCTACTATTTTCCTCACTTTCTTTGAAATGTGCTTGATGTAAAAGTGCTCCGAAATATTCGTTATAAGTCGCTCTGTTCCAGCATGGTTCATGCTTTTGTGATAAGCGTTGATAAGGTCGACTTCTAGTGACTTTGGTACGTAAGTTTTCCACATTGGATATTCTTTACCGTGCAACTTATAAAGTATGTTGTCTTTAATTCCTATCGTCTTAAGTTTATCATCTGGGTCTTCCCCTTCATCTACTGATATGTCTATTTCCCTGACAGTTCTGCTTAGATCTGGTGTTTCTACTATAGGCCTAGCCTTTTCTTTCAAGACTTTTAGTTCTGCATCCTCATTTTGGATTTTTGCAATTTCATGAAATCTTTTCACGATCTGTTTCTCATGTTGGATATCAATTTTCATGATTTTAACGTCATATGTTGGCTTATCAAGATTTTCAGGTATTTCTGGGTTGTTGTTTAATCGTGATAACAGATCTCCGAAAATGTTATCTCGTCCGTGGAGATGTTCTATTGTGACGTCATATGCTAATATTTCCATTACATATCGACTTAGTTTGTTATTTGCTAGTTTGCATCTGGCAATAAATGATAATGAAATATGGTCGCTGTAGACTTTTTAGAAGACTATAATACATTGCAGCAATTTCTATTTCTGTTACAGTTGCATTTCTTTCTGCGTGTGACAGTGCTCTTGATGCGGTGCTAATTACTCTGTGGTTTCCTTCATCATCTCGTTGCATCAGCACGCCGCCTAGGCCTACTCTGCTTGCGTCTGTGAATATCTCAAATTCCTTGTCCATGTCCTGTCTTTCTAACAATATACTCCGTGCAAACAGTTTCTTAACTCTTTCAAAAGTTGTTCTTTCTGCTTCGGTCCAACTCCACTTAATATTCTTCTGTAGCAATTTATTAAGGGGTGCGACTTCTTGCGCATAGCCTACAACAAATCGTTTCTGATATTGCATGATTCCTAACACCTTGCGTAACTGTTTAGCATTCTTTGGGTGTGGAAGCTGTAAAATACTCTGAATTCTTTCCTCATTAGGTTTAATGCCTTGTTGCGTTATGACATATCCTAGAAAATCAACTTCAGGTTTAAAAAACTGTGATTTCTGTGGGTGAATCGTCATTCCATTTTCTCGTAACTTGCTCAGCACATAATCTATGTGGCCTATGTGTGATTTCACATCTTGCGAGTGTAAGAAAAAATCAACAACGTACTGCGTCGCAAAGTCCTTTGTGGAATCTTTAAATATGCCATCTAATGCACGTAATAATGCTCCTGAACTAGTCTTTAGTCCAAATGCCACGCGTTTGAAATATAGTTGTTTTCCTGTGTGGAGGAAAGAAGTATACTTTCTTAAGTGTTCTGCTAGTGGTATATGTAAAAATGACGATGTTAAGTCAATCGACGAAAAATATTTGTCATCTTTTAGTCTCGCTAATAGCTGTTCTACCGGTTCGCTTCGGAATCCGTCTGGTAGAGTGTAAGAGTTCAGCTTACGTGTATCTAAAGTTAAACGCACTGATCCATTTTTCTTGATCACCCAGCAGAGGGGGTTAATGTATGGTGACATTGCTGGTTCAATAATATCATTTGCTAGTAAATCTTCAATTAGGGCGTCTGCTTTCTCGCTAATTGTCAGTGGTATGCTCCTAGCACTATATTTGAATGGTTCAATATCGTCTGTTACTTCAAATTCGCGGATATAGGATTTGCACATGCCGGGTTGGAATGAAAATGCGTCCCTATTCTTCAATAATACATGATGAAGCATTCTTCGTTCCTCATTCGTTATTCCCTTAGCTTCCTTGACTTTATCATATAACATCTCTGTTATCTTTGAATCATCAGTTGATACTTTATTGCACGTAATTTCTTCATCTACAAAGCTACTATGGCCTATGCTATCCTCATTATGCAGTCTACGTAAAGCTATGACTTCGTCACTACATAACCTACATTTGTTAGTTTTGCAATCGCACAATTCATCATAATACTTATTTTCGTCTTCTACTGGGAATTTCAGCTCTGCGATGCATTGGTTCACATTTACTTGCAGGTGTTCTATAAAAAAATGACTCATCTTGAATATCTTTTTCACTATCCATTAAAATATTCCTCTCCTGCGATTCAATGTTGCTGAATGTGATTGATAATTTCATTTGTCGTCTATTCAAACTTAATTCCTTCTCACCGAAGTTAATTATAGACTTCCATGCTTGAAATAAGTCACAACCAATAATGATGGGATTTGTCAACAGTGGTACAACTGACGTCATTACTTCCATAGATATTCTATTATTATTGTTGCCTTGTAGTTCCATGTCTAACATACACTGATAAAGTACTTTCTTACGGTTTCTTCCTATTGCAACACCGCAATATATATTACAAGTTCTGACGCTTATTAACTTTTTGCCTTGCCTAATTAATTCTTCATATAATTGCTGGCTTATTACTGTGTTCGATGAGCCCGAATCCACAATGGCGTCGTATTCTTTCTCATGAATAATTACTTTAATACATGGTGGTTGACATACTACATTCTCTTCATTATCTGTTAGCTTTAATTGTTTCATGTTTCGTTCTAACTGATTGTTGACATCTACATTATCGTCGGTTCTGATCCCTACAGCTGAAATCATGTTTACGTGTTCACTGCTTTTTTTCATTCACATCTCTTCCATTGCCACGGCTTGGGAACACTGTCAAATCGTGGTTCTCTAGTTTACCGAATTGCTCTGGTTCGTCTGACCATTATTAAATGGTTCTGCTTGGGGATTCAGTTGAGTGTTAGGCCTATCGCCATCGCTGTGGTTTGATTCCTGATCACTGTCACTCCTATCGCTGTTTGAGTTGTGCCTCCGATTATTCCCTCGTCTGTAGTTCCCGTTATTTCTGTTCCAATTTTTAGCATTGTTGTTTCTGCTCCAGTTCCCTTGGAATGTAGGCCTATGATATGCCGTGTTATACCTGTTAGGTCGCATCCATGGTGGGAGGTTACGTCTGAATTGACTTGCTGGGGGCCTTCTATCAAACTTCATGAAGTTAATTTGCCTATTTTGATTCCCATTGTTGTTTTTCCATTGTTGATGGTTTGAATTCCTATTCTGATAGCCGTTTCCATTGTTATTTCCGTTCCAAGGCCTATTCTGATTGCCCTGATTGCTAAAATTCCTGTTATTCCTACTATCAAACTTCTTTTGAGGATTTCCATTGTTGTAACTGTTGAATTTCCTTTTGTTATTATTATTACCATTGTTCGTTGGAGAATTGGCTTCTGCTCCCTTCCCTCTAACAAAATGGTTTTCTCTCCGGTATTCGTGAGATGTACTAGGTTGCTCATTGTTGTAGCTGTTCCCATTGTTATTGTTATTCCGTCTCCCTTTAAATACTGGGGTCTCGTTTAAATCAAACTGGGACAGAATTTCTATCAGCTCCGCTAGCTCTTTAGGCCTAGCTACAATAATTGAAAATTTAACATGGTCTGGATAATGCCTAAGAATTAAATCAATAAATTGTGTCTTCCATTGGAGGCTCCAACTTCTTTGCTTTTGTTGCCATAGAAATTAGGTAATCTATCATAGTACCATCCCTATCAGCATTGTACCGTCCACTGGTCAGTTCTGCTTTTATCTTGTTTTGGAATGTACTGTTCCAGAAACGTGTCAAGAAAGATCTCTTAAAAAAATCATAGCTTTGATTCTCCGCATGAGTAATCATATACCATTGTGAAATACTACCGTGTAAACATTTCTTTACGATCGTAAGTTTCAAATGCTCGGGAATTTGTTTCACTGCAAAATAAAATTCTAGCTCATCAATAAATTCGCGTGGATTCCTATCCTTATTGTCTCCATATATTGGGAGATTAAATTCACTCAAAATATGATTAGGTAGTACATCTGAACTTGAAACTACTGTTTTGTTGATAGAACTAGCGTTACTAATAGGCCTACCACTTTCAGCATTTTCTGAGGTTATTGAACAACTAGGTGTTCTTTCACATACATTTACATTACCCTGCAAAACATTATTGTCACTCATTGTACTTACTGTGTTTTTGTTCGAGTTCCTGATGGCATCAACATCTTTACATAATACAATGGATTCTTTCTGTAATTCAGATTCGTGTACCAGCTCGTTACGAATTTCTGCTATGACATTATCTTGTGCTCTCAGTTCATTAGTAAAATCGGATTGTAACCGTACTATTTCTACTAGACTTGAATATATTTTCTTACTATTGTCATTAATTTTCTGTTCAAGCTGCGTACATTTCCTCTGAATTTCAGAACACAACATTTCTTGTAAACCTTTCACTTCAACAATACTAGCATTCATGCCCTCCACTCGAGATTCCAGATTTTTTTGATTCTCGGTTACTTTAGACATACTCTCGCTTTGCATTTTAACATTTTCTTGTACTACTGTTAACTGCGATGCTACATTTTCTTGTACTACTGTTAATTGTGATGCTACATTTTCTTGTACTTGTGTTAGCTGTGATTCTACCTTTTCTTGTACTTGGGTTAATTGTGAGATTACATTATCATTCTGTGTTTGCATAGATAAAAATAAATTCTGTAACATTGTTTTGATGTCACCCTCATTATTTACATTTTGTGTAGTTTGTACAGGCGGTCCTGCATCTATATTTGATTCTTCATTTAGGCCTACTGCATTTTCAGGATGCACTACAATACTTTCATTTTGTGTTGACATGTTACTTTCAACTGTTTCTACTTCCATTATAACCTCTTGTTCAGGCCTACAATCGTCACAACTATCTTCAAATTGCCTATTATTTTCTGCCATTGTGCTATTTATTTCCTCTGATTCAAGAGTTTTATTACCTATTAACTTTGAATTACGTAGTTTCATTTCATTCATGATCTCTTGTATAATTCTATCTCTTTCTTTTACAATAATTTATTTTGTAAAATTACGATAGCCTAAGCAATTCAAACTTAATGATTCTGTACTTACAATAATCACTTCTGACTTTGATAAATTCTACTGGAAAATTGACACTGATTTTGTCTAACAACACTGGTAATTTCTGTGATTCTACTGGACTGGCAGATATTTATTTATCATTATTAAGCAAGAAAATCTGGAATCTTTACACATATAAAAATATTTCACACTTACTACTTAGATGCCTTTAGCCGTGGAGATTCCGCTGCCTTCCTTCGGGTTGTACTGCTCCGAATTCCTGTCCAGTTGTCCAGTGTTTTGTACAAGTATTGTACAGATGTCCAGTTGTACAGCTGAGACGTTCTAGTGCTGTAATGTTGCCTTCCAGACTAGTGATGTTTCCAGTGTTCCAGTTGTTTTTCCGCTGCTACTCGTGCTTACTACTAGGTGGTCTCCCTAAAGTGAAACTGCTTGCTTCTCTCCGCTAATCTGAATATTCTATGGGATGTCCCTGGACGTATTCGTGCCTTAAAAACGTTGGGCTAGCCACATTGTAGGGGTTTTGTCGTGGTGAACCTGAGTAGAATATGTTGGGTACCACATTGAAGGGGTTCTGTATGTTGTATACCACATTATAAGGGATTCGCGGTGTTATTCTCGTTGGAATAAAAGTTATGCTTTGTTTGACCTCGGCTAACTACCCTATCTATAAATATCTTACCGTTAGGCTCGTGACTGTAGATTGCCGGTATGTGGCAAAGCTGCGTCTTCCTCCTTTCTATGATGAAGTAGACTGAAATATTTACTTATAGGCCTAGTTGGGATAAGATATATCTGGTAGAGCTTATTAAAGAAACTTGTATTCAGGGGAATTCAGATTAACTTTCAAGTGTTTATTTATCTTCACAAATATTAATAGCAGTGCAATAATTAGCATTGGTGCTACAGAAATCTTAACAAATGAGTATTACTGTTATGCGTGGATGGATGGAGAGAGAAGCGGTTCAAAATATATAAGACTGGCTTTTAGTATGGGCCATAATTACCCTATATCTCGTTGCCTATGCAGTTTACTGTTGCTATCTTTAGGGAGAAAAACCAACCTTAGTAATTTATGCGTAATGTTGCCTTCGTTGTTCCCATGATGATCGGCTGCTCTGTCCCCTTCCTCGGTGATCCAGGTCCTGGCCTGTGGTATGACACCACCCTCGTACGTTGAACAGCTCCTTGATGCTCCAGCCCGACCGACAGACTGATAGATAGATCGATAGATCGCTATTTTCGCTTGAGTTTCGCCTTATATAAACCTCGTCGCTTCCCTCCATCTTACCCTTATTGTCTTACTGTACACAAGTCTCGCAACACCCCCCTCCTCACCATGTCGTCCTTTCTCGCTTCTCATTGGCTACTCGTGACGGACTAGTGACGTCACATGGCTTTAGTACAGTGTATCACATTGCCTCTGCATCAGCGTGAGCTGGGTTTTACCCGTCGAAAGTCACGCGCTATTTGGAAATTCCCATTGTCAATTTGTTGACTAAAATATCCTGGCCATCTTGGCGCTCAAATGCCTCGAACAAAGGAATTATGGAATTAAATTGATATTATTTAATTCCTTAATTTGATTGAAATTTAATTATTATATTCTTGTTACTTGAATTTTTCTGCACATTATGATATGTTGTTTCATATCTGAACTCTGATATTTAATCTTATCCTCCTTTTTATTTTGTATTAATTCATTATTTTCTTATATTATATTCTAGTGAATATAATATTCTGAGGATGTAATCTTCTGCTACAAAGTATTTTCTAATAATAAATGTTCAACTTTTAAACGTTTAATGAAACTAAATTACTACATCGCATGAATGCAATCAGGATCGTGTTTTTAAGAATTTTACATATTATTCACAGTTTTGCTTGTAATGGACATCTAATTTTAAAGCATTTGCTTCTGTGTGATTGCGTCAATATAATTTTTCAATTCACTTCAATATAATTTTTTGTAGTCCATGCGTGTCCCTATAAAACGTGAAAAATTGCATTAATTTAAAAATTAAATTTCCTATTAATTGGGCATAAACATTAAATTAATGAAATAAATTTCAAAGTAGGCTATTACATACCAGTTTTCAGTCTCCATTTTTGTCTGCATTACACTATACAACCACGTGCATTTTAAGATTATCGAATAGAAATCTTCTCCTGTTGTCACTTAATATCGTCTTAAACCGCGAGAAGCTCCTTTCGACGTTACAGGATGTCACAGGTGCATATTTGAAGAACGTCATTAAATCGTTTTGCAGCCGTCACTTTAATTTCACACACTTTGCAATACAAAATTTTCCCGTCGGTGCAGAAGTGCTAAAACTCTCTCTGATATAATCCTTAGCATTCCAATTGCATCTCTAGTTCCTTTTCCTTTCCAGTCTTCTAGTTAGTATCCGTGCCACAATTTTTCCTACGTGAGATAGCAAGCTGATAGTTCTGTGATCACTACACATCTTGGCACATTTCTTCTTCTTTAGTGCAATCAACGGCATCACGGTAGGCCTTTTTCCGGAATATCCTTTAGAGCATTGGTGCAACTGTGCAACTTGTCAACTGTTCAACTTGTCAACTGTCCCGTAATGTCAGTGAGTCAATTAGAAGACTATATTTATTGATCCGATCGATACAAAACATTAAATATATCAAAATAGGTTCCTCCTGTGTCGACAAATCGCTTCCAGCAAGATTTCCAGGTATCAAATGCATTATGGTAGGCCTTTTCTGAAATGTTCTTTGGACCCTTGGTGCAAGCCTCTTTGACTTTGTCAACTGCCCCAAAATGATGCCCTTTCATGGTATAACCATCAATGTCAAATTCTAAGAAGAAGTATTAAAGAGACTCAAACCAATGCATCCAGACCAACATTGCGGGCAATTTGAAACTTCACCACGACAACGCCTTCTTCATGACCCGCTTCCAGGCCGATTCAAATGTGCCAACAGTTCCTCAGCCGCCCTAAAGTTCTAACGTGACTTCCCCGACTTCTTCTTGTTCCCACGCTTGAAAACTCCCATGAAAGGACATCATTTCGGGACAGTTAACAAAGTCAAAGAGGCTTGCACCAACCGTTCCAACGTTCCGCTGGAAGCGATGCATCAACACAGGAGGAACCTAATTTGAAAATTTGTAATGTATTGTACCAATCGGATCAATAAATATCTCCTAATTGGCTCACTGACTTTACTTTCCGGACAGACCCTGTATCAGTGGCGTGGCGTGGGTGATTCATAAGTGTTGCTAGTTGCTTCAGACTTAAATTCCGTGTGTTTCCAAGTTAATATTATATAGGTCGTATGCAGTTGTATAAAACAAACACAAACTAACATATAAGTAAAAATTATAGTGGCATACCTTATTTAAAATGTATTTACAATCTCTCCAATTTACAGAGTCTATTTGTACTTCAATTCAATCCGCCAATTCTTCTCCAAAAATACATCAATGACAGAATTTTCAAATGTTGCTTGCTGTTGCTTTTTAAGTTTATTAAGCAACCCCTTTTCCATTGCTAACAGAGACTGAGATGAAAGTCTGTTTTGAGTTTGAGTGTTTCTTAGATAAGTGTGTATTCTGCGGAGCACTGAAAACGACCGTTCTGCTGATGCGCTGGTGGCAGGAATAGTCAAAATTAATTCATGAAGTTTATACACCTGTGGCAAAGCTTCTTTAAGTTCCATGGCATACAACTCTTGGTAAACTTCGTAGACTGCTTTGTTTCGAAATTCAGGGGAAGAGTACAAATAACAGAGTTCATTCCTTAATCACACTGTGTTGAAGTACTGTCCGTAATAATTAAGAAAAGTCTTAAACGCACTCTCTGGGAAAGTCTTGTCATAGAGCTCTGGGCTTTTGTAGTTTTTCCTCCTGCCACTTGAGCGCGCTGCTCTCCTCATTCAGGTATTGTCAACTTCCGGTTTCCTCATTCTTGTGTGTTTTCAATATGAGTTCGGGACGGTTCGCCAATTTTACAGTGAAGGAGTTAAAATGGATGTTATCCGAAGATGGCACAACAAATATTTCATAGTTGGGCTATTCCATTTGTGACGGAATTACAAAGTGCATGTATTTTTTGCCATAGTCCTTACAGATATGTTGAGCTGTGTTTATGAGAGAAAGTGATTCTTTGTGTGTTGATAGGTGATGTATGGACGCTTCTAGGCATATATAAGTTTACTGGATTCAAACAATTTTTAGAAGGGAAAAAATGTTTTTAATATTTGTGACGGAATTACAAAAAGTCAACCACATACAAACCATAGCGTGAAACCTTCTGAAACTCTGTGAACTCTAAGGATTGAGGAACTTTATTTACACATCATTCTAAACTAGAAGAGCTGTAGTTTATGTGATTAAATTCTAAACTAGTTACATCTTTTTATTTAGATACCATTAACGAATGAATGAGTGTGACGGAATTTCAAATTTTCCTGTGAAATTAAAATTTATGTAATTGAACAGTACTCATACCATTCATTAAGATTGTAGACTGTTTATATCTAGTTAACACTTAAATGAGTTTTTAATGCTATTAAACAAAATAAAATAGGATCAGGTTGCATATAGGCTATATAAAGAATACTTAAATATATAATTATTTTCAGTATCTGGCTTGTTTAACATTATTCACCCATAACACTTTAGTGGAAACATGACTACGACACCCTCTTATTTGAAATACTGGTTGTTCAGGTAATTTCTGCAGGTCACTGGCATATGGCACTATGGCCCTGGGATCGACTCAGCCTCTAACATAAATTAGTACCAGGAGCAATCCTGGGGGTAAAGGCTGACACCTTTACCACTTTCACGTGCCGATTATTTAAAAATCTGGGAGTCTAAACATCCTGGAACCCTCTGGGCCTCCATGGCCTTTAATACGGAACACTTCACTTTTTTTACTTTTTTACTGGCATGTAACCAACATCTATTTTTTCGTCCATGAAATAGAAAGAGCTAATTCCTTTATCATCTTTAAGAACTTCAAACATAGGCCTATCATGTGTGGATCTATGGAGGTTATTTGACCTACAAAAAACATGTTTGCTTTTCCCAGCATAAGTGCATGCACAAAATCACAATTGTATATACCTGGCCTTCATCGGAATGATCTTCCTGTTTATCAGTTACGCTTATGAAATAATGTATAGGCTATCGCAATATTCTGAGGATTTGTACAGTTTGGTAGAAATTTTGTACAGATCAATTACTCTAACATGATGAATGTCTCTGGAATGTGAAATGCCTTTGACTTTATTCCATCTTTCATAACCTTTGCAAACTGCAAAATAAAGAAAATCTACACTTATTTCGGTATGAGTTTCAGAGAATAAGGCATTTGCTTCTTTGAGAGTCATCAACATGTTCCTTTTTTGGACTTCAGTCTTTCTAGATTCTCTTTTATTTTATATATAAAATCTTTACTTCCTGGGCACATCCAACTTATATGATCAAAATTGAAAAGGGCTTGTACAGTTTGACAACCTACTGATTGAGGTTTTCAGTTTTATCTGTAATTGGAGTTAAATCCTTGACCACAGATGACTTGCAGGGAGAGTATTCAGAGCCTTTTTCACAGCTTTTCAAAAGGATTGTCTTGATTTATATGGAGAATGTGGTGAAGCAAAATGGCCACTAGTTGAGGGAACTTCTATAGTATTTCTACATTCTTCTTTTTTCTTACTTCTCAATTTCTGGACTGCTATGTAATTACAGTATTTTTCAAATGAGAAGCAATTTCCTTCACCACCAATCAAGTGTAAGAGCGAACGAAGTGTTGCCAGCAGTAAGAGTCTCCCCTCCGTCTCGCCACCTCTGATTGGACTGCGTATCTAAGCAGGAGAAGGACAAATTGTTTGTCATCTGCAAAACACTATAGTCGTCTTAGTTCATTGACTTGAAGATGGTTCATAGATGCTTTTTTTTTTTAATTGCTTTCTGCTCTCTGTCTTTTTCATTTCTTCATGTAATCCTGCATTCTTTTTTCTTTTCCTGCTGACGTTCTTCTGCTGTTTTACCCATTACGGTCACTGAAGAAATTGATACTCCAAATAAACCAATAAAATATTACAGATAATTTTCTGTGCCTAATAAAGTTCCAGTATGCCTATTATTCTTATTTTAGTATTACATACCTTTTTTCAACTTACACTAACTAAGTTCATGTTAAGCACTGTTTATTAGTAAGAGGTTCAGTGTGTGAAACAGGTTATGTAATTCCGTCACGACCCTAAATGTTGATTTAAATGTAATCCTGTGAAACAAATGATATGGTCTGGTTGTAAAGCAGGCAAAACTAGCTTTGCATACAAATTTTCTCCCACCTACTGCCATTACTTTAATAGTAACAGAGAAAAATGTCCGTTTTCGTGACGGAATTACATGCCTAATGCACAAAAACATCCACTATTAATTGAAATACATAAAACCTTTTTAAAATACATGTATAAATGGATTTAAAGAATCTTAATGAATGCCAGATACTAATTCTATGATTAATTGTTAAGTTTTTACCTTTATTTGAAAGAAAATTATCAATGACAATGGTGAAGAAATTCAGTCACATACTTGGTGTAAAAGAGGTTCTTTTTCCATGAGTTCCTAACTGCACTAAATAAAATATATCTTCAAAAAACAAAATATTCCCGTGAAATATAATCCTTCCCCTACATAAATATGGTTTTACTTTCTAATTAGATTCATTTTTAGAAATCCATGTCCTGGTTGACTTTTTTCTGGAATGGCCCAGTTAACAAAGCAAGAGTTGATTGCAAGGTGAGGAATCAAAGCTACCTGTCTGCTGAAACGTTCACTAACTGTTCTAATATGGTGGAATATGCCTGCGGTCTCAAATATTTTTGTATACTGTTGCACGATTTATTGTCATGTTTTTTTTACAAATATGCATGAACTTTTTCGTATCATAACTTATTGAACACACAGTCTAATATACGACACTGTTTGTTTTGGTTGCATTTTGCTCAGGCGAGAGAAAAATCCGGATAGGAACTTTGCCTTATTCGAAGTTGAGGTTATAGAATCAGAAAGTACCCACGACTTTCCTTCGACAAATTTCTTCAAGATAAATTCATTCAAGAAAGAACGGTTTAAAATTTTTGACGAAGACTCCATAACCACTTGGTTCGAAAAGCGTAGGGCAGGCAGTAGTATGAAAGCTGGCCGGACTCTAGCAATTAGAAAACTCATCAAGTTAAAGTTAGTGAATAAGAAACATTATGCACAAGTACAGGCACAGATGTTACTGACTGATATTCACAGGTGTGACTTTGTTATATGGACTAAGAAGGGCTCATTATTCAACACTTAAATTTAACAAAGCATTTTCTGAGCAGCTACTTCATAATGTAAATGTTTATTATCAAACGTATTTTTGCCTCTTCTGCAAAATACCAATAAAAATTATTAGTTGTACAGTTGCTATTGTCTTTTCATTTGTTTTAAATAAAAATAGCTGAACCACCATGCTTTTTATGACTACGACAAAAATAAGAGGCTACTTTAAAATTTTGAGTATTTGACAAATTTATATTTTCTGGGCTCAGCCAGTGTTCCGCCATCCCAATTACCTCCAAATTATTGTCTGATGACATAATACATAACATATCTGATTTACCTAGAAAACCTTGAATGTTAAGAAACATGACATTTACAAATTAATGTTATAATTAACTATAGGCCTATTATGATTACATTTTTCTTTATCAGGTTTTGATCTACTTGTTACAAGAGTTTCTATTACAGGAATACAACAAATCTGGACATTTTCAGATACATTTAAGCTATCCTTAGGCCTAGGCCCACATTCTACTCTAAAAAATCAAGCCCGGACCCATGTTTTCCCAAAAATTTGTATGTAGTTTGTTTTTTACTCAATTACAATACAGAATGACCATTTTATCGATTACGGGAGAAATTTCGATTAACATTGTCATTTTTAAATGTCAAAATAAATGACCAAATAAATTGGCAACAAACATTACACTGAAAAGATGAAATACTAATTTAACATGGAAATGAAACTTGATTATGACCCTAAACGAGATTAAGTTGGTCAGGTATACTTATTATTTCATAGGCTTATATATTTTGGAAAATTACTCTACACTTCTTTATCTGGCTGGTTGATTGCTGCAAAACTAAATTAAGCTTGTGGGCATAGCAATGCTCAAATAAAGCTTGTTCATATTTCCTTCTAACAATCGACTGTAAACCGTTATGCTCTCCAGCCATCACGGCAGCACCATAATATGTTTGCGCTATGAGTTTCGCGCCAGATTTGAATTCGTCCATGATTTCGAACAAATGCTTGGAGAAACTAATTGCTGTGCGGTCACTACTGACGTCACAAAACCCTACAAATCTTTCTTCATCCCGTCCCTCTGGTGTGATGTAACGAAGAACCATTGACAATTGAGATTTATTTGATACATCATTGGTTTCGTCCATGATTTCGAACAAATGCTTAAACAAACTAATTGCTGTGTGGTCACTACTGACGTCACAAAACCTTACAATTCTTTCTTCATCCCGTCCCTCTGTTGTGACGTAACGAAGAACCGTTGACAATTGAGATTTATTTGATACATCAGTGGTTTCGTCCATGATTACTGATACAAAACTTGTCTCACTTCGTTCTTTATTCCATTAATCAAAACGTGAGAAATACACTCAATATTGTCATTCTGAATGTCATTTGACGTTCCTGAAAACACAGTCGCAGTTCGAAGATGTTCCTCCAACTTATCATCTGTTTGAGCAATTAGGTGTAAGAGCTCTATGTAGTTACCTCTGTTATCCGAATTTTCGGACTCATCACTACCCCTGAATGGGAGTTCTTGTTGAGCTAAATAGCAAACAGCATTTATCAATCGACCCATTATATACCTATTTCTTTTCACGCCTTCATTATACTTTTCAACTGAATTCTTAAACGCCTCACTCAAAGAACTGTCAATTCTTGTTTTTCCAAACTTTACTAACATTACAACGGATGAAATATGAGTTTTGGAATTTTCATGACGAACCCTCAAAGTGAGGGAACTATCCATGCTACTGATGCCATGTGTTGTCCACGCATTCTTTTTATTAGAAAAAAGCAGGCATGGT
Organism: Ectobius pallidus; assembly: GCA_964059195.1. Lineage (NCBI taxonomy): Eukaryota > Metazoa > Arthropoda > Insecta > Blattodea > Ectobiidae > Ectobius > Ectobius pallidus. The sequence goes on along the minus strand of CAXKWD010000003.1, from coordinate 168,154,972 downwards.
CAACAAAATAGTTTCAATAATTTGTCGCAGCCACACAACGAAGGAAAGTCCTTGTACCAAGAGCTGCTAAAATGCCTTTCGAAACCCCCGTGTGATTTAGTTTTTAAAGGTTTAAAGTCCGGAGTTGGCCTTCCTGTTGAAATTATGTGACATTTTTCACCAAAATAAAGCAAACTCAAGGGCCGTTTTGAAAGGTTTTCGATCACACAATCACAGTCACTTTTACCCACAAATTGTGATGCCATTCTTCTTGTTGTACTTTAACATTAAATCATTCACCATATCATTGCTATACATGAAGAATTAACACTAAAACTCAAGGTTTGCCTTTTCACTGCAAAGACAACAATTGTGCTATAAACAGCAAACTGAAGCTCGCAGGGTCACTGACATCCCACACGAGTCTATAAGCTTCGAGTTTGCCATGAGCGCCATTAGCAAAGTAACAAGCTATGTAGAACTGGAGGATGCTCTCATCGACCGGTTTCGGCGGATCGGTCACAAATGAAGAAATCTGAATCCTCAAAAGTGAAATTACTTAGATTTTCCATTATTCTTTGAAAAAATCATGTAAAATTTGGATACACTTTATTAATTTTTACAGGGTGTCCACCAGCCTTGAAAATCGGGAAAATCGGGAAATATGCTTGAATTTTCCACGTCGGGAAAAATCCTTGAATTATGCTTGAATTTCGTGAACCGTCGGGAAAAATCGCATAGAAGATTTTTTTTTTAAAGTTGATACTTTTTACGAACTTTTACCATTTTCAGAAATATTAGTCATTAATATTCACTCATTGTGTCCTATGTTCATAGTTAGTATACTTTTGAAGGTGTGTGGCCGTGTCTCGTTTCCCTACCCCTTCGTAAAAAAGATAAACGAAGAATATTTGGTCTTGATTTGAAAGGCGGCAGCCAACTTTGGTCTCTACCTGTCATAGTGCCGCACAATCATAAGGGTGAAAGTCGAATGCACGGGAGGCTCTGTTCACAAGAAAACCTGACACAAAAGCCGTTACCACTCTAGACGCTACCGTCTACCATCACGAGTCTCGCGTGGTGAAGCCATGAAACGCTGCTTGGTGAATTACAATTACAAATACAAGTACAGTTACATATAAATAATACAACAATATTGATTTGGTAAGTACATTATTATTAAAGAATGATTCATTAGATGGTTAGTTTAAATTGTTGTGTGAAATTTGTCGAGTTTATGCTGGACTCCATCTTCAGAACATGTGGGGCAGTTTAACCCAAAATACAGTGCCTTTTTTTTTACTCGTGGCCGGGCGGTCGGCTGGAAGTAGCTGCGAGGGCACAGTGTTTCTCACCGTTCCTGGCTCCCGCCTTTCTCCGCGTCAGTACATGTGCTGCCTTTGTCACAGAAGGTGTTGGAAATGATGTCCTTGTGCTGCCACGCACTTCTCACACCTTTGAAGAAAATTTCCATTAACACGCATTAATTCTTCCTCTGAAATTGAAGTAATTTCTCTTCTGATATTGTCTTTCAGTTCTTCCAACGTATGCGGGTTGTTCCGATACACTTTATTTTTTAAGTTCCCCCATAAATAAAAATCGCTTACCGTAAGGTCTGGGGAGCGCGGTAGCCATAGTCTTTTGCTGATGACCCTATCTTCAAAAATTTCCTTAATTAATTGCAACGAGAGATCAGCTGTATGTGCTGTAGCAGAGTCTTGTTCAAAATATGCCTGTGTGCACTCAATGTCACACATATATTCCAGGAATGGTTTGATTATTGTATCCCTGTACCTCTGTCCATTAACTGTTTCTTCAAAGAATATAGGCCCTATAATTCGGTACGCATTCACAGCACACCAAACACCAATCTTCTGGTCATGCAATGGCATTTCGTGTACAATATCAGGTTTTTCTGCACTCCAGTATCTGTTGTTTTGTGTCGATACATGACCATGTAAATGAAACCATGCTTCGTCTGTGAAAAAAATTAACTTTGGGTCCATGGAGCCATCATTAACTTTACCCAACACCCAATTGCAGAAATTTACTCTACTCACAGTATCACGTGGTTACAGTTCCTGAACTACGGTTATCTTATATGGTTTTAATTTCATAAGTTTAGTGGCTTTCCAAGCCGAGAATTGTGAAACTCCCGTTTCCTGTGATAACCTACTCAGAGATTTTCTTGGGCTACGTTCTAACTTTTGTCCTATCTCATCGAGTTTTTCCTCTGTAAGCACACGGCGAGTTTTTTTGGGTTTCTTATCAAGAACAGAACCCGTTTCTCTGAATCTGTTTACAAGTTTACGAACTGTCTCTCTGTGAGGCACAGGGATACCAGGGAATCTGTCTACAAATAGCCGTGTCACTTCTCTACAGGACTCTGTTTTCACATAGGAATCATACATGAATATGCGGTGTGCTAAAGTATACACACTTCTTGGCATTATAACGGAACTATCACAATTTAACCACAAAGAACAAAACAAGAACCTCCGCTAGCAACGACCGCACATACACTGACGGGGAGAAAGGCGGGAGCCAGGAACGGTGAGAAGCACTGTGCGCTCGCAGCTACTTCCAGCCGACCGCCCGGCCACGAGTAAAAAAAAAGGCACTGTATCACCTCTTAACTTCGCGATTTTTTCTCAACCTAATTATATTCAGGCGGAGGTATTTATGTGCTACTTGTACATACACTGATAGGCCTATGTCTTACTTATAAACATAATGCAGGGGTGCCCACAAGGGGGGGGCGAAATATTAGCGTTTTATGAATTTTCTGGGGGGGGGGGTTGAAAATTGTTGGAAAATTAGCGTTTCTAATTCTTTAGAAGTGAATAGTCAATAAATTAGCGAAATCCATTTGCTTGTAAACAACTGTCGCGCCAACGACCCCCACTTAGGTAGGCCTAATGATTTCTTATTTACATTGGCATGTCTTAGAGTATGGTAAACAAATTTCCTAACTAGTTTTTCTGTGCTAAAATAGCGTAAAATGTGATTTTCATTAGTTCAATATTTAACAATTTTCTGGGGATGGACCCCCGACCCCCCGGCACTTTCGGCCCTCCCCGCAATTATTTTCTGGCTACGTCATTGTTGAACTTATTATATTATTAATATAATGTTATAAAGTGGCCCAAGAAGTTAAAGGGGGAAAAAAAATTAATTAAAAAAATTGCCCCCTAGAAAATATCATATGGGCGCCCTTGTCGACAACCAATCAGGTTGGGGGTGAGCAATGAAGTTGGGAGGGGGTGAGCACCCTGCATAATGGCAAGGTAGTACATTATGACAAAATGGTTGCCAAGGGAAAACAATTTGAAATTGAGCAAAACTGCCTCACTCTCCCCTGTATGTAGCTTATGCTAGACAATTCTGTCTTCTGAATGTCAATTTTTTTTAAATAGGCTATTAAAATTTTAATCAGATTTGAAAAAAAAATCCAAAGTATAAACATCCTATAAGCCAAAAGGATAGGGATTTAAACTAATTATTATTTCAGATGACAAGATCATCCGATGAGAAAAGATGGGCAGACACGGGAAAACTCAGTTTCAAGACCGCTGGTTATTGGAACCAGAGTTCAGTTCATGGCTTCAAAAAATTCCAGGGGAACTTTTTAGTGCTACATGCAAGTTGTGCCAGGGATGTGTGATTTCTGTGTGTACTATGGGCCGCCAAGCATTAATAAGTCACATGAAATCGCAAAAACATCAAGCTAAGCTTAAGGCTCTGACCAATCAAGTTAGGTTAGGAGAATTTATTCAACAAAAACAATCTTCATCTACCCGTTGTGCTTTAACCACCTCAGCACCAACAACATTGGAAAATCCACAGCCTTCTACTAGTGGAACAGTGATTGTCAGTAAATCTGTTGAGGATAATTTTACCGGCTCTGTCATACCTGAACCAAAGAAAAATGAATCTTCCGTCATGACAAATTATCTTTTGAACTCTGAAATAAGTAGAGCAGAAATAATCTGGATTTTGCATTGTGTGTTTACACATAAATCTAACAGAGCGACAGCTAAAGATATTAACATATTAAAATACATGTTTCCAGAAAATGAAGTTCTGAGAAAGATGCATTTGGAAAGAACTAAGATAGGGTATTTAATTGTTTTTGGACTGGCACCTTTCTTTAAGAACCAGCTTTTGGATGAAATCAAAGCATGCAGTAATTTTGTTATTTCATTTGATGAATCCTTAAATAAAATAAGTCAAAGTCAGCAAATGGACATAATCATAAGATTTTGGAGTGAAGAAACCAATGAAGTCTCCACGCGATATTTCACGTCTGCTTTTTTAAAGAAAGCAACAGCCGTTGATCTTTTGACTGCGTTTCTTGCAGCAGTAAGCAGTTTAGACCTCAAAAAGCTTCTTCAGATATCGATGGATGGACCAAATGTAAACAAGAAATTTCTCTCAGATTTGAAAGGTTACCTTACTGAAGAACTGAAATTGGAAACAAAAATGATAGACCTTGGTAGTTGTGGCTTACATTCACTCCATTGTGCTTTTAAGGCTGCAATTAATATCACGGGTTGGAACATAATTGGGTACTTACGAGCAGTCTACAACTTTTTTAAAGACCACCCTGCTCGTCGAGGAACATATACTCAGCTAACTGGATCAACAATGTTCCCTAAAAAGTTCTGCTCCGTAAGGTGGCTTGAGAATGAAGGTGTTGCAGAAAATGCCATTGAGATGATCCCCTTCCTGAAGAAATACGTGTCTTATGTTGAAAAAGAGAAATCAAAACCTACATCTAACAGTTACTGTATTATGGAAGAACAGTTAAAAGACCCATTGCTTGGTGCTAAATTGGCCTTTTTTAAGACTTTATCTAGTGATGTCCAGCCTCTTCTGTGTGAATTTCAAAGCAACATGCCATTGGCCCCCTTTCTTTTTACATCTTTAAGACATCTAATAACAAAGGAGATGGAAAGGTTTGTTGCACATGACAAGATATTACCATTGGTGAAAGTTCTGCAGAAAAGTGAGAATCTTATAGTTTGCAGCAAGGTGGACATTGGCATAGGGGCCAAGTGTGAAATAGGCAAATGTAAAGACCGTGTAACAGTGCTTCAGGTTAATGTTTTCAAAAATGAGTGTAGGAATGCATTAAAGTGCTTGGTTGAAAGACTATTGGAAAAATCTCCTCTCCAGTACGAGGCTACAAGATTAGTAACTAGTTTTGATCCTTCCATAGCCTTCACCAAAATTGGACAAGAACGGTTTGAAAGATTGATGATCCTTTTGACAAATAGCAACATAATCACTTCTCAAACAGCAGAAAGAGCCCAGAGAGAATTCAAAACAATATGTGAGCAGACAGTTGAAAAAATGAAGAACTTCAAGAGGGTGGAAAAAGTTGAAAACAGCCAGATGAGACAAAATAACAGACTTGATTCCTTTTGGACAGCTCTACTCAAGGAAAATAATCTAGACCAAAGTGCTCTTGAAGTTGTCACCAAGAAAATTTTAATATTGTCTCATGGGAATGCAGATGTTGAACGAGGCTTCTCAATTAATAAGGAATGCCTTGTTGACAACATGAAGGAGGAATCCTTGGTAGCCTTGAGAACTATCCATGATGCTGTTGTTTACAGTGGAGCTGTTGATAAAGTGCACATTACAAAAAACCTCATTTTGTCATGTAAAAATGCACATGGAAGGTACAAAGATGCATTGGAGAAAAGGAAACTGGAAGAGGAAGAAGAATCAGCGAAGAGAGCAAACAAAAGAAGAAATCAGCTGCTTGTAAGAGAACTGGAAGAAAAGAAACAAAAGTTAATGACTGAAGCCAGAAAAGAAACTGAGTTAATTGATAAAAAAATTTCAGATTTAGCCAAATTATAAGTAAAGTACACTTGATTATATTATAGGAGAAAATTTACTCAGACAACGACACTCGAACTCAGGACCTTTGGTTGACCGTGCCAATGCTCTTACTACCTGAGCTATGCCGGAGTTCTAATGATAGTGCCAGACGGAACTCTCCTCCTATAGCTAATTACCCTCATGGTCTACCTCACAGACAGACAATTTTATGTCGTCGCTGTGCTGCCATAACCACGAATGTGCAAAAATAAAAACTTCACGAATGGGTCACATTTGTTATTGTAGCGTAACAAATAAAGCAGAACTTGTACTTTCATTGAAATGGAACTAACTGTTAGTAACCAAGGAAAGAAAATACATTGTTTCTGGTTCCTCCAGAACAAAGATTAATCTAAACAGATGCAAGCAATGCAGTGAAGTCAAAATCCGAATTTTTGCACATTCGTGGTTATGGCAGCACAGTGACGATGTCATATACAGTTCTGTGAGGCACATTAATTAGTGATTTTTGTGATCGGGCTACCACTGTTTTTGTGTAGTAACAATGAAGATGGAAACATGTAATCACAAGCCACAGAATATTGTCTCTGTTTCCATCTTCAGTGGTAGCCCGGTCACAAAAATCACTAGTTAATGTGCCTCACAGTACTGTATATGACATAAAATTGTCTGTCTGTGAGGTAGACCATAAGGGCAATTAGTCATGGGAGGAGAATTCCATCTGGCGCTGTCATTTGCACTCCAGCATAGCTCAGATGGTAAGAGCATTGGCACGACAGCCAAAGGTCCTGAGTTCGAGTCTCAGTGTCAGAGGAATTTTTCTTCTATAATATACTCATTATAGTGTTCAACAGAGACAATATTCTGTGGCTTGTGATTACATGTATCCTTCTTTAAAGTACAGTTGCTACAATTTGGAAGTTGAGGACCTCCATGGAAACTTTTCAACAAAATATCAAGTAAGTTTTACATTATGAATTGGGCATTATCATAAAGGCCCTACTGAACTTTTTTGGGAATTTATTTATTTATTTATTTACGTCCTCGTGATCATTAAAATGATATGAGACAATATATAATAATACATGTTAGACAACAAAAGCACAACATATTCCAAACAAATTAACAGTTTGAATACCTAGATTATGAGTTCAATGTACATTCAAGTTAATTAATTACATTAATAGCTCACTGATTAAGTCAATACAAGTTTTTGACCATTACTAGATTGAGTTTAGGTTAAGATTTAAAAATTCTTCTATTTTATACATTGGATTAGATGTCCTGTGGTTCTGTTTTCCATGGCCATTTTTTTTTTTATTTATTTAAAACATTTGAAAGGTAAGTTGATGGTATTTTCAGGCAAGGCATTAAGGGGAGATGGCAGTTACCGCTAGCAAAATGATAGGTAATATAGCATATGTTCAAGAAGCCATAACTCAGGTGTTAACAGTCAGATTTAATTGAATTTTTTTATGCTTTGCAAGTGCACTCTGTAGTTTAAAATAATCAGAAAATGGTTGTTCTAGAACTCGCTGTTTGGTAGTAAAGAATTTTTGGAACTCCTTCAGAATAGCGTAGTCAGCCATGCTCTGCCATTAGCGACCGTGCCCCTCCGAGCCATGGGGAACAAAAGAGAAACGATCGGCACAAGGGTAAAATTTCCTGTTGTAAAAAGATTCAATGTGCGATGTAATAAACCGAAATAAAAATGTCACTCAATTGAGATTCATTAAAATATTTAAGTACATATTTTAAAAAGGGTGTTATTCATTTATTTGTTTATATCCATTACCGGTACAACCTGAAGAAATTCATGTTGATGAAAAAAATGTAATACAGTGAGAATGATGAACTTAACTTAATTTGTAATTGCGTGTATTTCATCACAGTTTTGAAGCCTTGAATTTTGAAAATTCAAGCCTTGAAATCCTTGAATTATGCTTGAATTTCTTCGGCTTGCCTCACTGGACACCCTGTCAGCTGGCAACAGAGGCAACATTAACGCCATGCCCCTGCCCTATATATATATATATATATATATATATATATATATACATATATTTATTCAACTATTAAAGTCACCTCTTGAAATCAAAGTCTCCCCAGTTGATGGTACATTTTTAATTACAAGTATGCCTACCTTTTTCGATGGGCCATAACAAATCAACCAATGATGGTTGGTGACAAAATTTATTTCTTTATCTGCGTTTGTAGCCTACTATGTTCAGAGGGTTGAAAACAGGTATTCTATAATTTTTTAGACGTTCAGTTTCTGTTTGAGCAGCCATTTTGATGATAATAATAATAATAAAAAACGTAAAATGTGCCCAGTGGGCATTAAGAGGAATTAATTTAAACACTGTTATTCACTGCAGAGTTGTTCAATTGATAATGTTCTTTTTGTGCATGTCAGCACATGGTATTTTGTGCACAAACTTCCACACTATGTACATTTGCATTCAGAGCTCTGGTCATTAAACCTCTTTTCTGTGCATACTTCATGGTAGGAACCATGAATTGCAAAGCGCGTTATTGTGTGTCTTAGCTCATAGTTAGTGAGCGGACATTTTCTATTGGTTCATAAGCCTATTTTGCATTAAAGACTTTCGGTTCAAACAAAACCATCTTAAATAGCATAAAATGTACAGTATTTTATGTTCAGTATGTATAAGCCTACTTAATTGTAAATAAACGAAAAAAATAGGTAAATGTTAATATTTTCAAAATAAAATCCTCTTTAAAATTTAAAAATACCCTATTAAAGATAGAATGAAGACTGACCTTCAATTTTCTTTCTGGATATAGTGTTTATAGTATACAACTTCCCTAAAAACGTTTCAGGCCTGAAAGTTAGGGTCTACATCCTTTTTTTTAATGGATCTTTAAGCACTGCAATTTTTCTAAAATCAGGTATTTTCAATCTGAAATATCCCAGAAGGCACACACTCTAAAAAAAATTCAGAAAACATTCTTTTATTGTGTTGTAATAAGTGGTTAAAATTTTATCATTGAGACTAGTTTTTTAGTTAGAAATTTTTAAATACTGTATAACTAAAATTTCAGGATGTGCTTGTAGTGAATATCTAAAAAAAAGTACAACATTTTTATTTACACAATATTATTCTTTTACTCTTTACAATCTGATCAAAACAAAGACATAATGTGTTACATATTGGACCTAAACAGAGCCTCATAATTTTCCTATATTAAAGGAAAAGTAAACTAAAAATTCAGTATCATTTTCTTCATACGGATTGAAAGAAAATGTTTTTAAGAAATGATATTCACTGTTAGAAATGTTTTACACCTTCACATTTAATCACAAAACGAATATATTTCTTGTAAAGCGATGGGCGCGTGACGTCACGCTTGACGAAGGCTTGACTCAGTCTCGCCCGGTGAAAGACATTTCACAGTATTCTGTCTACTGTTACAGTTTTTTAGTGAGTATCTGTTCAAACAATGGTTTATTGTTGTGTTGTGGGGTGTACAAACTCATCGTCGAAGAGTGATAACACACTTAAAATATCTTTTCATCGATTTCCCAACAGAGATAAGTCACCCGAACGTAAATAAGCAATGGCTGATAAAAATAAAAGGGAAAAATTTGTTCCTACTAAATACAGTACGGTTTGTTCACAACATTTTGAAGAAAGTGATACCGGGCTTTCGGTACAGTTACGAAAACAGTTATCTGGAGAAACCCCGCAATCTGTTTAAAAAAGAAGTGCTGTGCCATCACTTCTTTTGCGTGGGAAATCTGAAACACCGCCAATGAAGTAAAGAAAATCGTCGTACTCGAGGAAGAAGGAAATGAGAGAGTTGTTGCAAGATTTGAACAGTAATCCTTCAGTATCCGGGAATGGACAAATCATTAATGTGGAATCTAGTATTTATGACGAAAATTCAGTTTCTAACAGCGTAGGCGTTCAGTGTGAACTAGGAAATGAAACTTGTGTCAATGTTTGCACAGATTCATTGAATGTTTCTTCTAGAAATTGTGATTTAGATAGCTCTTTTAGCATTTCAGAAATTTCTATTACCGCAAAAGATGATTCTGAATCTGAATGTGACTCTGTTCGTATCTTGAAAAAATATTTTGTTTTTGAACTGTATTAGATCTAAGTATTAACTGATAACGCCTGGCAACTAGTGTATCTTCATTTATAATAACGCTGTCGAATGAGCAATGTCGTGTTATACAGTCTACAACCCCCTTCTGTTCACAAATTACTTCACAGTCCCAACAACACACACTTTCGTGGCCCGTTTTCATATGTATACACAGCCCACATTTACACCATTCCGTATTTTCTTTTCTTCCTTGCAATTCTTTAAATAATTCCTTATCATTTTCTTTTCGTGTGATATTAATTTGTGAATACCGAGATTTGTCCTTAGAAGGTAACATTGCAGGCATCTCTATCAACAACAAACACAAATGAGACTTGAAGGTGTATTAGAAACACACGCTCGAGCATTACAGCAGCTGTTGTCCTGCTAGCGAGTTAGTCAGGTGTGACGTCACAGCAGCTTTTCACTTCACCCGTACAAGGCGTAATATTGGGCACCTGAAGTTCACGAGATCACCATTCGTTTCGTAATTCAAAGCTCCGTGCGATGAGATTAAAATAAGAAAATGGTATTTTTTTAGTTTACCCTTCCTTTAATTTCTCTAGTTTCACAATGTTCTAATTTAACGGTATCACAAAACAAAACAAAAATGCCCACCTGATCCATTTGTATAGCCTGATTCGTGAACTATTCAAACTAATTGAACAACATGAGAGCTAATAATAATAATTCGTTACATTTTATATTGTCTTTCACAGTTAATTTCATTGGCAAGTTTTGCATAAACTGTAACGTTTTTTACTTGTCTTCTATGGAATGCACTTGTGAACCACTGACTTCAAGGACTTTGAGCTCTTTTTCTGTAACATCAAACACATTATCTGTGGGGACCATCAGACCAATGATCCAAGGTTTTCACTCGTTAGCTTGTACTACAGACTGCTTAATCTGTAGCCTGTTATTTCTGACGTAGTTTTGTTTGTTTTAGGAAACACACACTGAACTGTCATCGAATGAAGCCGGCTCTGTTCAGCGTTTTGTGTGAAATAAAAGAAAAAACAGGTGAGTTAGAAATTCAATAAGTTATATACCTAGGTATAAGTTATTGTATATTATACTAAGAGCTGGACGTTAAGGGCGTTCTGCTCCCACAGGGCGTAGCAATGAAAATAGAACTGTTGCTCTCAGCAATCAATTAACTTGTATCCCACTAACTAGAACCTCAACTTAAATTTAATTATAACAACTGATACAGATTAATTAACCTCACCAAAGTTCAGAATCGTCTTTATGATCTAGTGATTCCATTGCTGACTAAATCTGTAGACCAATTTCAATCCCCGATACCTCCTTGGATTTATCTGAGGTAAGGAGGTCTGGAAAGAAATGGTTGGCATTTTCAGCATACGGTATTTGACTCCGTTTTGTTACTCGGGCTGAGTACACAAATTCCATATGCCAAACGCATAACACAATAAATTTTGTAATTCTGGTGGTCATCACAACAGGAATATAAGAATTCAGTCTAGGATAGTTAAGTGTGTCAAGAAGAACAGTTATTTTTCCAATAGTCTGTTTATTTACAACAACAACAAAAATACAAATTAGTTCTTACACTTGTTGCATGAAAAATAGTTTTCTCTAAGATAAATGTATTTTCTTCAACATAAAGCCTTCTCAGGGCTTCTGAGAAATAAATATGTTATAAACTATTGGCCTACGTAGGCTTTGATATTTATAAAAACACAAATGCTTCAAATAACTTAACTAATATGACAAGAAAAATACTGAAGCATTGTACACAAATTTTTGCAATATAAACCCTTTTGGGTGTTCCAATGAACTCCAAAATTAAATTAAATGTACCTTTATAATATAGCCTTTCTCCTATTAATTTACTTTGCTTGAAAATATTCAAACAATTATTTTATAATGAAATATAAACTTTGGATCCATGAAATTACACTATTCAAGAGGCTTTGACATATACAAGCCTTTTTTGCATTTTTTACCTTTTTGTACATAGAAAAATCATAGGGAAAGAAAGGAAGATGGCGACTTACCTTTTCTTTAGCTGATGGAGATTAAGGGAGATCTCCCTTCTATCTGCTGTTGCATCTCCAGAAGCAAGTGATTTCGTGCAAATCACTTAGACGATCTGCCAGCTGTTTGGCAAGGGAGTATCATAAGAACTATCCATCTCGGATGACCACACTGGACTTACAAGTAGGTCTTCCAACCCTTGGCTAAGGGTAGGAAGAATGAACCAGGGACCTGGTTCTCTTGTAGAAATGTCTTGCAGTTTCCCAGCGGGAAATCCACATTCAGTAGAGAAACCTTTTCAGACTCCTGTACTGTCTCCAACCGGGCAGGAATGTGTCTAGGCTGAGTGCATAGACCATGCAGGGTGCAGAAAAGCAGAAAGAGAATCTGGCCACGGGCAGGCTTCGTTGACGATGTCCTTCAGGATGAAAACCAATATCCTTGCAGTAGAAGTCTTCAACACCAGCCAGAATTCTGTTTCTAAATCACCATACTGGAGAAAACCCCTCCAATTGTATAAATTGCAAGAGTAGTTTTTTCAAAAGCACTTACAACTGAGTTGCACAGATACGTGTTAGCTTTAGGCTTGTGGCAAAAGAGTTTATAATTCAGGTTTTTCTCTACCTGGCGAAATGGCATTAGTAAGTGCTAGTCCATTGAAGTATAGTTTAGAGAAAAAAGCACTTCTAAGTGAATGCCCTTGACGAAAGCCTTTGACCTTTAGTAGGGCTACACAAAATGGCTTCCGAACCATGCGATTAGAACTTAGGAACTTCGTTAATCCTTGAAGCAGCACCATAAATGCTTTGGGAATAAAGATTGTATGGAATACTTAGAATCTTGATGGTATTTAAGAGTAATTTGTACTTGAATTGTGCCGATGTGCATAAAGAATAAGAGAACTCAAAAGAGGCGATCCTACGCCTAAACTTATAGAATTGCACTTGAACTGGAACGACGACTTGAGAGTTCTCTTTAACCATGCAGAAATGAATTTAACTTGAACATGTAGACTGTAACACTTATCAGACATCACATGTCACCCATTTACTGCTTTGACTTGACGACTCGTAGCTACGACTTTAATGATGCTCGTCCCGTTGACTTTTTCATACTAGTCAAGGTAGGCAGTCTACTCACTGCCTCCTAAACACACATTGTATTACTCCGTCATCAAGAGGAAGGGTACAGAGGGGTGGAGAACATTAAGTAATAAATTGACCCTTACCTCTAGAATATTCCAGGTGGAATCACCAACTCGTGTGCCTCCAACAAAAATAGATCCTAGTTAAACCGCAATTACGTAATAAAATCTTGATCTGGATATAAATATTATGCAAACCAATGAGAGGAAAAATTACGTAAAAAATTATTCACATGAAATGTGAAAAAAAATGCATTCATAAGGTTAACTGAGGAGCTATGGTGAAGCCTGCATTATGCTACGTTCACACTAAGGAATTTATTGCAGACACCAGGGTTGGAATGTTTAAAACAAGTGCTTGTGTTTTTTTTAAGTTTGTTTAAAACGTTTTAAACAATCTGTTTTAAACATGTTTTTTTAGCATATGTTTAAATCATTTTTTAATTGTGTGTTATATTTAATTATGAAGACAATTTACATTTTGTCATGTCCATGACACCCTGTTAGTGTTGTAAACAGAAAAAAAAAAAAAAAAACTAGGGCCAGAATACCAGAAAATCACGTGAGGTGGTGTCTTTTGTATCCTTTTCCTCCAGACTTCTCTATCCTCTGTCGCCAGCTTCCAGTTTCTGATTTTGAGTAATTGATTTGAATTTTTTCTGACTGCATCCTACCATCTATTTTGTGGTCTTCCTTTTTAAAGAAAGAGATTATTAATATTAAATATTGAATGTGTCAATTTGGCAACACTGTAGTAGGATATTCCTTGTAAGTTTGATAATGTAAGGCGGCTAAGACCACGTAAAGCATGGTAAAAGTCAATTATCAGTTGAGCAGTAAAGGCAGTAATTAAATAGTAGTTTGTATTATTTCTTATTAATCATGAACTATTAAATCATAAACAAATACTACTGGTACAAAATGTATTTTCAAATACTATTAAGTCTAAGTCGTAAATCTTGAACATCTTAGCACAGGGTGTCATTGGATTGACAAAATGTAAATTGTCTGCATAATTAAATTTAATAATTAAGGAATCGCGCACAACGTGCATTATCTTAACTTAAGACTTAACCTACCCAGTCCTGAACCCGGGGAGGGGATCTTTCACTACTGAAAAATCCCCCACCCGGCCGGGAATCGAACCCGGGCCGCCGGAGTGGAAGGCAGGCGTGCTACCGACTCACCCACGGCGGCGGAACACCCAATTAAAAAGTGTTATAAACATATGCTAAAAAATGTTTAAAACAAATTGTTTAAAATGTTTTAAACATAACTGTATATAAATATATATATGTATATATAATATATAATAATATATATGGTTGAATTAAACAAAATGAACAATTTAAACTTTTTTTAAACAAACAACTTTGTTGTAAACATAAAAAACGTTAAAAAAACACGTTTAAAACAACCAACATTGTTGTTCACGTATAAACGTTTTAAACAAAAAAACATGTTTTAAACAAAAAAAAAAACTTTTTTTTTTTTTTTTGTTCTTTAAAAAAAAACATGTTGTTTTATCAACCCTGGCAGACACAAATCCCAGATACATTTCCGTGATTCTTGTATCTGGATACTTATCCCGTGTACATGTTCCTTGCACAAATATCCCATGTGGGCGTTTACACAGGGATTTCTTGTCAAGCACACGTATGGCTTTAGATGCAGAACTTTTGCTTCTTTCTGCTTTAAAAATATTCATGATTCACCCGGAATAAGTTTGTAACCGATGAACACCCAATTTGCAGAGGAAATTTACATTATTTTGCTATGCTAATGCTGATTAAATCTTCCGAGCTGTAGGCTCATAGTCCTAGGGTTCGAACAAGAAGCAGCTTGATTGGCCACCTTCCTGGTCGCCACGCTGTTGAGGCAGGCGCCGAGCATAAAGTGTGTATGCGCAAGACGCAGCCTGGTCGCTAACCGGCAGGTCGCACATCTATATGGGCAGTGGTTTAAGTTTCTCAATTATCTCCATTTTTCGGCATAAGTAGATTTTTGGCAGGGAATATTTTTTAAACTGTTTGAGATGGTGAAGCAATCTATGGACAGGTACATTATTATTATTATTATTATTGTTTTGTTGGGTTGAGTTGGTGTGACCATTGTATTCAATCTTCAGAGCTTAAAAAGACAATAAAACGAACGCATTAACAGCAACACAATATAAAATTATTACTTTTCTATAAATTATACAAGAATACTGAGTGTAAAGCATACAAGTCGGTAACTGCAGCCATGACTGATCTTCCCTTCCCTTCATTGACTAGAACAATATTTATTCTGGTGGTCTGAGTCTCATTACAAGTGACGATGCATTGCAACACGGTTGGGGTGACTTAGGTTTCGATGGTATGTGAGAGGATTTATTCGGTGAGAGTACTTACTTCAAATCCCCGTTGCTGTCCATGCTGAACAACGCACCGCAACGCCATGGCTGTTTTCACTCAGGGTAGGTGCATGAATCATCTCAGGGTATTTGATTATAGCTAATGACGATTATATAAATGATAACACTATAATCACTTTATTAACGATATTTATTATAAACTTGCGACTTCTTGTGAGCTTGTGTCTCTGTAGCTTGAGTCACCACTTTCGTTCAGATTCACTTTTGGTACTTAGGTGACACTGTGTCTTTTGTAATCACAATTATAAGAAAACTCACACGACGTTGCTATTTATCTGCGTTACTATACATATGTGTGATATATGTGGAATTTGCGATAGCTGAGGTATTTGGCCGCGAAATATTTCTGCGCACTCCCACGACGGTCTGGGCCGGGAGGCGAATCGTATTGGAATGAAGCTTCTCAACTGCCTTCCTTCACGCTATTGGCCGGTGTGAATAAAAACGAGTACGACGAGTATTTACTGACAAGTAAAGTGTAACGAGTATTTAAACTCCAAGTAAACCGATGTGAATAAAGCGTCGAGTTTACTTGTGACCGTGTACTCGTCAACCCGAGGGTATACTAGCAAGTATTTACTCGCGAGACAACTGAATTCACAAACAAGGCAAGTAAATACTTGTAGCGCCACACAGACTACGCATCATTTCCTGTTGTGACTTGTTCTGTTTTCGCCACTTACTCACAAGTCAGTTGTCGTTCCCGTTTGTTTTGTCCTCTTGCAGCTATGGATGAAAGTAGTGTGACTTCCGGTTGTGACAATAGAGCTATTTTTGTAGCGTTATTGAAAGACTTTAGTGTTGTGCTAAATAAATCCATGTTGCCTAAAGTTGCATCTGCTAAAGAGAAGGCATGGGGATGTTTAGCCGACCAGTTTTCGAAAAACGTTGGGAAGCAAACTAGTGTTGGACAGTTAAAAAAGCTATTGAACAATATGAAAACCGCAGTCAAGAAAAAAACTGATGTCAACGCAACTGGAAATAAACCAATAACATTGTTGTCATGGGAGGCAGATTTCCTAAAAATTTGCGATTCAAACGAGAACCCAGTTTATTGCAAAATGCCTGGGGCTTCATGCGTTGGATTGGGAGCAAATTCTACGTCTGAACTCAATGAGGAGAATGAGAATAGGGAAGACGAAGATGACCCCGTTGACATGTTAGCATCAAACCAGCCCATCACACCAGTGACTTGCATACGTAAGAGCGATGCGACGAAGTTGAAAAAAGATAAGAAATTGAAACTCTCAACTGAAACTGAAGAGACGTCAAAGTTGACAACTGGTGAGCTGCAGCGTTTATTATTACTTGAACAAATTAAGCTAACAAGACTTCAGGCTGAACGTGAACAACTGATGATAACGGAGTTGAACCTAAGAGCTGCACAACACAGACGAACGGAGTCCGTTGAACAACGCGTTGAGGTTGAAGAAGACGATGTCTTAAAAGAATTTTTGTTGTTGAGATAAATTGTATCCTGTTTCCTTTCCTGAAATATTCCTTTTCTCTAAAAAAAATAAAATAAAAATAAAAATAATAATAAAATAAATAAAAAACAAAAATACAAAAAGAAATAAGTATATAATATACGTCACGTACACAGTCACGTGACGTACGTCACGTACACAGCTGTACACAGTTTGTCGGGTATGGCATGACCGGTGGAGGGCTCATAGGCTGGTGGTATATGCCCATTTGCTTTTCCACCAGGCCATGTTAAACCTGACATACTGTAGGCCTATGCGCACATGTGACATACTTATTTAAAAAGATATATTTTTGTTTTTTTATATATTTTTTATTACTTTTTTATTTTATTTTTCACATATGCGATTGCAATTGGAGTAAAGGAAATAGGATTAAATTTATTTCCATGTCAAAAATGTGTATTTACATCATCAGATTATTACTAATTTCTAATCGTTTTTGCTGACCACGTCGTCTATTTATAACTTCATTCCGATCCAAATTATATAGAGGTACATTTTCTTCAGCCACACCATTTTCGATTCCGTCTTCCACTTCCCAAGGATCATTCAAATGTTTTGCTACATTGTGAAGCACTGCACAACTTATTACTACATTGGGAACATTTTTGACTGCTATTCTAACTTGGCTCGAGAGTATGGGAAAACGACGTTTCATCTGGCCAAAAACTCGTTCAATTATTACTCTTTCCTGAGCATGGGTCGAATTGTAATTCCGCTCACGAGCATTTCTTGGTTCGTCAAAAGGAGTCAGTAACCAAGGAGTAATTCCATATCCGCTATCACCAAGGAGACAAACATCACCATCATATTGGCGCACCACATCCTGAATTCCACTCACTCGCCAAATCCTGCCATCATGTACACTCCCTGGCCATTGAGCGTCCACACTTGTAATTTTTTCATTAGCGTCACAAGTCATCTGAATGTTTATTGTTGTTTTTCCTTTTCTGTTCACATACTCGTCGCCGAATTCCGAAGGCTTCATAATATGCACGTGAGTGCAATCTATAGCACCAATGACAGTCGGAATGCGAAATTTTGAAGCCCAATCTGCCTTGGCCTGATCCATATCTTCAATAGTGCGTGGAAATGTAATCCAATCTTCAGACTTCGACACTATTTTATCCAATACACTTGAAAATGTTCTGCTGACTGTACTTCTTTCAACCCCCATGTCGTTGGCAACACCACTTTGGAATCCTGGATCACTAACGTATCTCAGAAAAATTTCCATCTTTTTCCGTGCAGTTAATCCTCCACCCCTTGCATCAGTGTTTTCATCAAGAAAGTGCGAAGTGAGAAAATCTACGTTTTCGCTCTCAAACCGTAATAGTCCCTTAGATAGATCGGGACTTATATCACGCCGGTCTCTATAACGTTTCACACCACGCAGGTTCATAAATGCAGCCATCTTTCGTGTACAAGTACGACTGCAAGTCTGGGGTCGGGTTGACTTGCGAATAGACGAGTATTTACTTCCTACAGAAGTATTTACTTGCGTTTATTCACACCAAAATTGGCATTTTTCCGGGTTTTACTAGCCTCTCAAGTATTTACTCGCGAGTAAGAGTAAATGCTTGTTTTATTCACTTCAATTTTGGCGTTTACTTGTTATTTTGATATGTTCAAGTATTTACTTGTCCTACTCGTTTTTATTCACACCGGCCATTGCGATACTTTACTCTTATTGGCTTTTGGGTTTCTTACGTATTACCTTTCTATTGGTCCAAATTAATACGCGCCTCGCTATATGAATTAATTACGTTATACTTTGAATATATTCGTTTCTTTTACAGTTAATCTTTTGAATTTATGCTGACATAATCATAATAATAATTTGTACTGGAATTTTGTTACGGAAAAATAATAATAATAATTTAAATACTTTTGAATAAATATTAATTACTCATTCTTTTATAAAAATAAAAGGGGTGGAATAATTACAGCTTCACAAGCATGTTTTTTTTTGTTTTGTTGCCGCGATTCCAAGTGCATACGGTGCAACGCCTGGTAAGTTGACACTTATATTAGCACACAAGGGACTGAAAGGCAGAGAATAGTGCAAACAAATAATAATTCAAACTTGAGTACAATTTAAAGTTCTGGAGGTAAAAACGGCCCTGCTGTAGAGCAGTTTGATGTTCCAATTTTTTTGCTTACAAGAAAAGGCGGCAAAAAATCTTGAATTCCAACCATAGAGAACCAATTGTAGCCGTCAACCAAGCTCTGGCTACAAATATTATCCCCCTTTTTACTATCTTTTTCTTTGCTATCTCCCTACCACTACTACTTTTCCTTCTACTCAATTCTTCTCTTTATCACCTCTCCTTGAAGACTCTTCTGGGCACCAACCGTGGAAGCTGCTACCAATATAAAAAAAAACAGAGGAAAGCCTGTGTCCAAAAGGGAGGGAATAGCTAAAACTATTAAGCTACAATCAAAACTAAAGTTTAACTTACACTAAGAAAATATATTAATAATAATATAAATACAATATTATTATATATTATCAAACTAAAACAATCTACCAATTTTTGCATTTTACACATCTGTGCTTTTCATTCTCCCCACACATTCTACATTACAAGTTATTTTACTCAAACAGATATATTCAACAGGAACATAAATCACAAAAGACAATCAATATAGAATAGGGATAATGGAGCTCCGACCAACCGCTGCTGTCGACCGACCAATCCCAGAGCTCCAACAGATACCTCTTCTGTGATTGGCCGGACGCCCGCTACTGCTCCGCAACACCACACAGCTATATAAGAGCCCGATGCCCGTCTGCGCTTTCCAGGGGACGATTAAAGTCGTCAGAATTTTTGAGGCCTTCAGCCTAACAATACCCTTTCCCAATACGTATAAGCCTTCAGCTGACACGTATCCCAACTGGTTGGTTCAACCCCTACCAGGCATTACAGAATGGAGGACCATGACCAAATCCCCTTTGCTAGTTCCGACCAGGGTTTTCCGTGGTTTTCCCTGGTTGTAAGGTGAATACCGGAACTTAAACAAAAAAGGGCCACGGCCCGAACCCCTAAGTCATTGCAGTTGCCCTGCATAGGTTCAAGTCCTATGCAAAACACCGTTAGCGTAAGCAAATTTAAGTTATAGGATATGAACCCGTTTTCATTTCCAGCAATGCATTTCGTATGTAGGTATGGAATCGGAGTCGAGATCATCGCATTGCGGGCTTCGCCCGCAATGCTCTGATCTCAGTTAGCATATTTGGTCTGGTCTTAGTCAGTTTGGGTTCAGACCCAAACATAGCACGACTCAGCAGATAGCCCGCCTGGTTGAGAGAGTCAAGAGGAACTTTGACGAAAAGCGACTAACCGGCGCGGTATTCCTTGATGTGGCCAAGGCCTTTGACACAGTTTGGGTCAAAGGTCTCCTATACAAACTCCTTCTCCTCAACTTCCCATATTACCTGGTGAAAGTTATCACCTCCTACCTTACCAATAGGACGTTCGTAGCGTCCTTCCAGTCAGCCACATCTTCACGTCGTTTCATGCGAGCTGGAGTTGCTCAGGAGGGACTGGTCTCCCCTGTCCTCTTTAGCCAGTATGTGAATGACATGCCCACACCACACCGCCACGTCGACTTGGCGATTTATGCCGACGACACTGCGCTTTTGGCAACGTCGAAACGGCCTGCACTAATCGTCAAGTATCTCGAGACATATCTCAAAGACAAAGTGGCGAATTTCCATCAACGTCACTAAGAGCGCAGCTTTGCTCTTCACTGGAAGACAAAGAACGGCGCCGCCTAGGCCTGTAGAATTTTTCGGAGAGCCAATCGAATGGGTCGAAACAGCCAGATATTTGGGGGTAACCCTGGACAAAAGGCTGACCTGGAAACCCCACATTACCCAGGTTAGACGAACAGCCATGCAACGGCTTGGAATTTTATCCCCTCTGCTTAACGGCAGAGGAGGACTTTTACCTGCGAATGGAGCGCTGCTCTATAGAGCTCTGGGCTTTTGTAGTTTTTCCTCCTGCCACTTGAGCGCGCTGCTCTCCACATTCAGGTATTGTCAACTTCCGGTTTCCTCATTCTTGTGTGTTTTCAATATGAGTTCGGGACGGTTCGCCAATTTTACAGTGAAGGAGTTAAAAAGGATGTTATCGGAAGATGGTGCAACAAATATTTAATGGTCAACAAAGCAAGAGTTGATTGCAAGGTGAGAAATCAAAGCTACCTCTCTTCTGAAACGTTCGCTAACTGTTCCAATATGGTACAATATGCCTGCGGTCTCAAATATTTTTGAATACTGTTGCACGATTTATTTTCATGCTTTTTTACAAATATGCATGAACTTTTTCGTATCATAACTTATTGAACACACAGTCTAATATACGACGCTGTTTGTTTTGGTTGCAGGTTGCTCAGGCGAGAGAAAAATCCGGATAGGAACTTTGCCTTGTTCGAAGTTGAGGTTATAGAATCAGAAAGTATACATGACTTTCCTTCGACGAATTTATTCAAGATAAATTCATTCAAGAAAGAACGGGTTAAACTTTTTGACGAAGATTCCATAAGCACTTGGTTCGAAAAGCGTAGGGCAGGCAGCAGTATGAAAGCTGGCCGGACTCTAGCAATTAGAAAATTCATAAAGTTCAAGTTAGTGAATAAGAAACATTATGCACAAGTACAGGCACAGATGTTACTGACTGATATTCACAGATCTGACTTTTGTTATTTGGACTAAGAAGGGCATCATTATTAAACACATAAAATTTAACAAAGCATTTTCTGAGGGGCTACTTCTGCTATTTTGCCTCTTCTGCAAAATACCAATAAAAATGATTAGTTTTACAGTTGCTATTGTCTTTTGATTTGTTTTAAATAAAAATAGCAGAACCACCATGCTTGTTGTGACTACCACAAAAATAAGAGGCTACTTTAAAATTTTTGAGTATTTGACAAATTTATATTTTCTGGGCTCAGCCAGTGTTCCGCCATCCCAATTACCTCCAAATTATTGTCTGATGACATAATACCTAACATATCTAATTTACCTAGAAAACCTTGAATGTTAAAAAACATGACATTTACAAAATTAGTGTTATAATTAACTATAGGCCCATTTTGATTACATTTTTCTTTATCAGGTTAATCTACTTGTTACAAGAGCTTTTATTACCGGCATACAACAAATCTGAACATTTTGAGATACATTTAAGCTATCCTTAGGCCTAGGCCCACATTCTACTCTAAAAAATCCCTTTAGGCAAGCCTACAGTGCTTTCGGTTTAATTTACTGTCGCTGCGTAGAACTCTTCTTCTTTAACCTTGGCATGACAAACCCGCAATAATAATTGCAAAAAAGAGGAAAGAGCACTTTTTCAAACATTCAAATATCGCCTTAAATGAGAGCTATCGAGAAACTAGTTATTGATTTGTAGAGTAATCATCAAGAGCTTTTCAATGATACCCCACAAGACGTGGTTTCAAAAATTTCGAATTTCCATCCCACCCACCCCCACTCGTACCCCCAAAACCCCCGAATCGTTGGTGTCACTGTGAACTCCATAGGGAGTACTCTCATTTATTCAAACAAAGTTTCCCTCTATACTTCATAGGGGCCGAGATAAAAAAATGTTTTAAAATTTCAACCCCCTCCCCCGACCACCCCCTTGAGCCAATTTTGCTCATTAACGAACTTGTCCGAACTATTGGGCCTAGAAATAACATATTAAAATTTGGTTCAGATATCTTCAAAATTACGGCCGCTAGCGTGTAAAGATATATATATATATATATATATATATATGTATATATATGTGTATATATATATGTATATATATATATATCACAATTTTTTTTTTTTGAACGGGTGGTGGTTTCGTACTTAGGGGAGCATGAAACGTAAAGATATGAAAGAATTTTTCGAAAATAATGACATGGTATCCATTGCAATAGGTAGATTTTTCTTCGAAATCTACCTAAAAATCATCAAGCTCGGACCCATGTTTTCCTAAAAAAAATTATGTCGTTTGTTTTTTACTCAATTACAATACAGAATAACCATTTTATCGGTTACGGGAGAAATTTCGATTGACATTGGCATTCTTAAATATCAAAATAAATGACCAAATAAATTGGCAACAAAAATTACACTGAAAAGATGAAATACTAATTTAACATGGAAATGAAACTTGATTATGAGCCTAAACGAGGTTAAGTTGGTCAGGTATACTTATTATTTCCTGGCTTATATATTTTTCTCAACGTCAACTATATAAAAAATATCTTAATCACTCTAAAAAAGCATGAAAAACTCGCCAAAACTGCTCAAAGGAACATTGAAATCATCTTCTGTGAAGTGACAGCTGCAAACACGAGAATACTGGAAAGGTGTTCTTCCATGGCGTAATTTTACCATCCATTCTTTAAAAACAGCCCTAAGTCCTAAATTTTTGTTTGCAAAGGCTGAACAGCCGAAAACAGAGCAGTTAATCGGCATAATTACTTCCAAAACAAGACACAAGCACAGAACTGTATTGTAAACACAGGCCTCTGAGATAACCGGAAGTGGATAATACCTCATTCTCGGCGGCCATCTTAAAAGCGCAGAGCTCTATAAGCAACTCATCCGACCTCTGCTCGACTATGCCAGTCCAGCTTGGAGGGCCGCAGCACGCACGCATGTCGCAAGACTACAAGCCGTGCAGTCGAAATGTCTTCGCCTCGCTACGGGCGCACCTTGGTACGTCAGTAACAGGCAGATCCAAGAAGACCTAAAGGTTCCACTACTTGCCACACACATCAGAAGCCTTGCACAGAGTTTCGACTCTAAGCTTCAAGATGCTGAGAACCCTTTAGTACGGCAACTTGGAAAGCGCCTGCGCTTCCCAGGGGACGATTAAACTCGTCAGAATTTTTGAGGCCTTCAGCCTAACAATCCCCTTTCCCAATACGTATAAGCCTTCAGCTGACACGTATCCCAACTGGTTGGTTCAACCCCTACCAGGCATTACAGAATGGAGGACCATGACTAAATCCCCTTTGCTAGTTCCGACCAGGGTTTTCCGTGGGTTTCCCTGGTTGTAAGGTGAATACCGGAACTTTAAATTAAAAAAGGGACACGGCCCGAACCCCTAAATTAATTGCAGTTGCCCTGCATAGGTTCAAGTCCTATGCGAAACACCGTTAGCGTAAGCAAATTTAAGTTATAGGATAGGAACCCGTTTTCATTTCCAGCAATGCATTTCGTATGCAGGTATGGAATCGGAGTCGAGATCATCGCATTAGCTTATTTGGTCTGGTCTGGTCTTAGTCAGTGACCTTTTGGCCCTGAAGAAGACAGCAACATGGCTGTAGAAACGTTGGCCTCTCAACACTCCACGCGGCGCTACCCGGACAGCCTAGACTGTGTAACAAATGAAGCCATTAAAACAATAAAACCTTTTGTAGCAATTATTTCCGATTTGGATTTTAATTCTACTGGACTATAATGCGACTAACAACAACATAGATAAATATAACGAGAATGGAGTATATAAACTAAAATGCAATAACTGTGATAATGTATACATAGGGCAGAAAGGACGAAAATTCAAGCAAAGATATTATGAACACGTAATGGACTATAAACCGAAAATCAGCATATGCCTAACATCTTCTAGATAAAACACATTCACTCAACACAATAGAAAATACATTGGAAATTATAAATAAACAGGATAAAGGACCAAAACTAAATACATTAGAATCTTTAGAAGTATATAGAAATAAACATAAAATTATAAATGAAGACACTATAGATTACAACCCTCTTTACGAACTGATTTCAGAACACGCTCAACCGGTATAAATTAACAACACTCTAAAGATCAAAAGTTCAGTACACATTAGACACGGTAACGGTGTAGTTTGCATCCACAAATAAAGGTTAGTAACTTTTCTTGTTTGGCTATTTCATCATAGTTATAACATTTCAAATTTACAATTATATTCCTCTTATTGTTTTATATTTATTTTAGGATCTGAAGATGGCAAATCAGTTTTGCCGAAATGCATAATCGTCTATCTTCACGTAACGCATAACCGCATCAACAAAATTGGGATTGCAGCGGAAAAAAGCACTTTAAAACATACACAACAGATTATATTTACATTTGGACCAAACGCACAATATCTGGCCAACATTTCTATGAACATTAATTTACTTTTGGCTGAAGAGAATCAGCATACAGATATTACGACATCTACTGTTGTACTTATAGTTAATGATTATTTGCACGAAACCTATTAGATAAAATAGGAAGTTCTTCTAGGACTTTTACGCATAAATAAGAGACTACTATAATTACAAATTATAGGGAAATCTAGCTATATATGTTGTTTTTAGGTAGATTTTCGAAGAAAAATCTACCTATTGCAATGGATACCACTTTATGATTTTCGAAAAATTCTTTCATATCTTTACGTTTCATGCTCCCCTAAGTACGAAACCACCGCCCGTTCAAAAAAAAAAATTTATGATATTTATATATATATATCTTTACACGATAGCGGCCGTAATTTTGAAGATATTTGAACCAAATTTTATTATGTTATTTCTAGGCCCAATAGTTCGGACAAGTTCGTTAATGGGCAAAATTGGCCCAAGGGGGTGGTCGGGGGAGGGGGTTGAAATTTTTAAAAATGTATATCTCGGCCCCTATGAAGTATAGAGGGAAACTTTGTTTGAATAAATTAGAGTACTCCCTATGGAGTTCACAGTGACACCAACGGTTCGAGTGAGGTTGGGGGTGGGGGATGAAAATTCGAAACTTTTGAAACCACGTCTTGTGGGGTATCGATGAAAAGCTCTTGATGAGTACTCTACAAATCAATAAATAGTTTCTTGATAGCTCTCATATGACGCGAGATTTTAATGTTTGAAAATAATAACACTTGAAAGAATTATTATATCATAATTTTGTCTTGTTTAGCGGCTTTGCTAATTTTATTCATTGCTGATCTTGCGCACGGCCTCCCAGAATATTATATCCTATTATTGTTGTCAAAACAATTGATTGTAGGCTCTTCCTCTTTACTGCAGGCTTGCCATGCCAAGGCTCAAGAAGAAGAGTGCTATGCAGCGACAATAAATTAAACCAAAAGCACTTCGAAATCTACCTCCGCCTGTAGGCCTGCCTAAAGGGATTTTTTTTATATTATGACTGTTCCATTCTGCATGGGTTTTAATTATAAAAAGTTCCATTATACATGACAAATATTGGACTGAATTTTAATATTTTATTGATAGGTTAAACTAATGTTGTACATTCTGAACAAATGTTATTTATAAATGCAATTTAATGTAATCGTAAATTGTCAAAAAACGTCTAAATTCACTGTTTTGGCTACCTGTAATATGTTTTAACCTGTCTAACGCATATATTGGCTGAAGAGAATTAGCATACAGATATTACATCTACTATTGTACTTATAGTTAATGAGTATTTGCATACAGAAATTACGAAACCTATTAGATAAAATAGGAAGTTCCTCTAGGACTTTTAAGCATAAATAAGAGACTGCT
This sequence comes from Ectobius pallidus, assembly GCA_964059195.1. Classification (NCBI taxonomy): domain Eukaryota; kingdom Metazoa; phylum Arthropoda; class Insecta; order Blattodea; family Ectobiidae; genus Ectobius; species Ectobius pallidus. The sequence continues at coordinate 168,128,429 of CAXKWD010000003.1, read as the reverse complement.
ATAATTACAGGTTATAGGGAAATCTAGCTATATGTGTTGTTTTTTTTATTATGACTGTTCTATTCTGCATGGGTTTTAATTATAAAAAGTTCCATTATACATGACAAATATTGGACTCAACTTTAATACTTTATTGATAGGTTAAACTAATGTTGTACATTCTGAACAAATGTTATTTATAAATGCAATCTAATGTAATCGTAAAAAAGGTCAAAAAACATCTAAATTCACTGTTTTGGCTACCTGTAATATGTTTTAACCTGTCTAACGCATATATTATACTAACCTAGCTTAAATAAGATAGAAAATAAAAACGTGTGTGCAAAAAATATTGTAAATACCTTTTTCGTAGCAATCCCAAAATATTACATTGTTGGTATATGGTTACATAAAATTTTTTTGACGGTATAAGGTGGACAACAAACCTTAAAATTTTACTCTATAATATTTACCCTCAAATGGAAAATATGAAATTTATTAATAATGTATTTTAATACATCTAAAATCTATAAGTTTGCCTATTCAAGTTTCTAGCTCATCTGGAAGTGAATAAACATCAATGTTAATAAGTGGAAGATTAGACTGCCATAGATGTGAAAGATGTTACGGCTATCCAGCAAGTTTTTCTATACTTATGGGGCAGCTAGAAACACCAAATTTAGCACGCTTATGACTGTTGTATGTGCCCACATTCCTACCAAATTGTATGATTCTATCTTTCATATCTTGTGTGTCAAATATTACATAATGTGAGAAAAATATAAAAAATGTATTTAAAATTAAAAAATCTAACTCAACCTAAGGGATAACCGATGGAGATACGTCAAAAGGCATAAGACCAAACTTGTAGACCTCTCAATATCCGTTACTGCTTCTGCAACAGGTTTTTTGATATGACTTACCGTTTAGCCCCCAAAAAGTCTACACAGGCCTTAAAATTGCGTCCGCCATAACAGTTAACACGAAAACTAGATGTGAAACAACAAAAATAGTGACATTTTTTAAATCAGGAGACCTTATTTTGTTAAAATCGCTTATTAAATGCTTTACCCCAAAAGATGCAGGTAGTGGCGTATCCGCATCTTCCGTGGCTTTGGCCTAAACGCGTGTTGGAGTAGACTTTGCGGCGCTCGTACGCTGAAATTATTCATTTTACAAAATAAATCGTAACAACATAAATTGAATAAAATTGTCTCTAGTGTAATTTATTACATAACTATTTTCATCGTAAAATGAGTCGGAAAGGAGATATTGTCAAAAACTGTTTCTGGGCGCCATTTTTTCAATATGGCGGCGCGAGCATCAAAGATACGAGGTAGCAAAGTGAAAATTAGAAAAAAGAACGTCGAAATCTATAAAATCACCAATTTTCAAAGCCCCCGGAAAACATTCCAGGTAAAACTACCAAGCGACTGGACTACTATGCCGACGTATTATTCTAACAATCCAAATGTTTCTCCTGATATATTGGACATAGCACTCACAAAGAACTTCTCTTCTCAACTTTTCACGCATGTCTTACCTGAATTAGACTCTGATCATTGTCCAGTAATCCATACTTTCTGCGATGAACAGGAATTTGCTACCCGACCTCCTAGTTTACTTAAAGGATTTGTAAACTGGAAAATTTTCAAAGAAATCTGGATTCAGGACTGCAACTATTACTGCCTTTGAAAGAAAGAAGTGACGTCGTTTCTGCTGTAGATCATTTTACAAACATAATCTGTTCTTCCTTGAAGTCAGCAGTGTCGTCTCCTCGCTCAACTAACCGAGCAAGATTTCATGAGGAAATTCCAGCAAAAATAATCAAATTGATAAAAACTAAACATCAGGTACGAAGATGAAGGCAAAATGAAAGATAACCTTGGCAGCGCCAAAGATTGAATCAACTAATAAGACAAGTAAAAAAGGCATTGGATGATTATAGATTTAAATCTTACCAACAGCATCTTTCTACCATTTCGCCACATGAGTGTACATTATGGAAAGAAACAAAAAGAATTCTCCGTGAACCTATTATAATACCACCTTTGAAAATAGCAAGCGATCATTATACATGTGGCGCAGTTGTAAAATTTTTGCTGATTTTTTTAGCATACTTTCACACCTAATCCTGTAATCAATGAACACAATTCAAAAATAGAAGACTAACCAAAATTTTGTCACCGCGCCTTTGCCAATTCGCTTTACTGCTCCCAGTGAATTAGATTTTATAATTAAAAATCTGCAAAGCAAGAAGTCACCTGGACATGACTTGATTCCAAACTTAGCTTTGAAGCATTTGACTAGGAAAGCTCTTGCCTTTCTTGCCTCCATATTTAATGCTCTTCTCCGTTTGGGACATTTCCATGAGATCTGGAAACATGCTGAAATCATTGTTTTAAATTAGCTTGGAAAACCTGCGAATCTTCCATCTAGCTGTCGCCCAATAAGTTTACTACCTACATTATCTAAAGTTTTTGAAAAGGTAATCCAACAACGTCTATGTAAATTTCTACATGATAATTCAATCTTACCTCCACAACAATTTGGTTTCAGAATACATTCTACTACTCACCAACTTCTGCGTGTTACTGAATCCATAGCCCGAGGATTTGAAGCTAAACATCATACAACAGCAGTATTTCTCGACTTCAAACAAGCATGTGACAAAGTGTGGCATTCTGGCCTTCTCTTTAAGTTGCACGCAATTGATCTTCCTGACTACCTATATAATATCGTGCTAAGCTTCCTCTCAGACCGAACATTCTGTGTCAGAATCGGAAATGATAAATCACCAATCAAGCTTATCAAATCCGGTGTTCCGCAAGGATCAATTTTAGGGCCTATTCTCTTCAATGTCTATACTTATGATATGCCATGCCCATCTTTCGCCAACGTTGCTATGTATGCAGACGACACTACAGTATGTACCTCACATGATGTTCTTACAGCAACTTCTCGTCTGCAATCAGCGTTGTCAAGATTAACTGACTGGCTTTCTAAATGGCGTATTTCACTTAACTATGCTAAAAGTGAAGCAATGATCTTCACCTTACGTCGTCCAATAATTCCTCCAGCTATTACTCTTGATGGCATAACTGTTCCATGGAAACCATCTGACCAAGCAGTTAAATATCTAGGAGTTCATTTAGATCGTCGCCTCACTTGGAAGCATCACATTAATATGAAACTAAATTTAGCTTATGCTCGACTTTCGAAACTATATCCTATTCTCAACAGAAATTCCTCACTCAAATGTGACTATGCAATTCTACTGTATACATCATTAATAAGACCTATAATAACCTATGCTTGCCCAGTATGGGGTACTGCTGCTAAAAGTAAAATTAAGAGATTACAAGCTCTTCACTACGTATTGCTGTTAACGCTCCACGGTTTGTGCGAAATAGTCAAATTCACAGAGGACTTGGTCTGCACAGTATCCATGAATTTATTCGCAAACAAGCTAAAAAGTTCTTCGCAGATTTGTATAAAGTTCCAGGAGCAGTACACTTCAATCTTGGCCATAGAACATTTCAACAAACTAGAATTAAAAGCAGACTTCCTCAAGACAATCTCCTATCAACACCAGAAACATCGGACGGAGAGAGTACCTGAAGCATCACTTTATCTTTAAACCAGAAATATGTATATTGTATGTATGTTGTTATATGTATATTGTTACAGAGGGGCTGACCTCAGGTCTTGTTTGTTTGTTTGTTTTATGTGTGTGATTGTTAAGTTAATACTATCTGTAAAGCACTGATGTTGCTGGGCAATTTTAAACTGATTAAAAAAAGAGAAGAAAAAACATCCTAGGAGAGCAGCGCTGCCAAAGAACTATATTTTGAACAAATTAAATCCAACTAGAGTAACAGATAGAACCTACCAAGTTACGTTTTAGCGGATGAGATGGCCAAAGCAGCACAAGTTCTGGTGAAGAAAGAGAAATCACCTTTACTAATTTCAACTCTAAACAAGACTGTTCCATAAGTGTAACGTAAGTTTGTTTTAATAAAATAGATCAGATTAATTTTCAACAGGAACGAAACATTAGGTCCAGTTGACATATTTACCACATGAATCATCACCACCCTATTATGTAGACCTAACTTTTATCAAATAAAGTTTTAGGGTATAATGGAAAAGTCAATAAATTATTATTAGGATAAGTTTAAATACAATAGGTAAGATAATTTTTAATAGGGTAACAATTAACAAATTACCAGAATTTTCACACACATCAATTCAGATAAAAAATAATTTCAGTATACCATTGGAATACCATCATGAAAATTGGTACACAACTTACTAAAGAGGTGTGGAATAAAATATATTTTTTCATAAAAATTAAACATTTCGATTTTAAGTTTTTCATAAAAAAAAAACCTTTTTTAGTTTTGGAAAAATATGGAGTGACGTGATACAGTCAAGTTATATGTCAAATTAAAGCCCTTATAATTCTAAAGAGAATGGTACAAATTGGAGCTTTCTAGGAGTAACCGTTTTTGAGTTACGTGCTTTTAAATATTTCAAAGCGTTCCTAAAAACTGCAATTTTTTAATTTTTCAAAAATTTATATCTCAAAAACTAAAAGTGTAAAAACTTTAAAAATTTGTGTTTGTTACCCACTCATCTAATACTACCTCATATAAAAAAAATCATAAAGATCTGACGATGTGACGTTTGGACCATTGGTTGATTTGATGTGGAATGACCCTTAAATGTGACCAGGGAATGCTTTATATTCCATATACCTTCCGTATTTTCTATGGAAACATAGTCTATTATATTTCCACGCATTACAGTAAGTTGTAACCTAACTTTAGATTCGGTGACCATTAAGTATAAAGAAGTATTTACCCACGTGGGTTTATTCATAAGCCCATATATTAAACTTTTTTTTTATTTCGCTAAAATGCTCTCATGAAGGAAATTTCGTTTGAAAGTAAGCCCTACGTTATATAATCTCCTTAATGTTGCCTCTACAGTTGGTAAGAGTGACGGAATTTCTTGTAATATAAAAGGACAAACATGGTATTTTGGAATTCCGTTTTATTCTCGTATGTACAACCTGCACGAAAATATGTATAGAAGCTGTTATAAGATCCTTCAAAGTAGTCTCGTAGGTTGTCCACATTTCGTTGCCATTGCGTGTAATACGAAAAATACCATTGACTAAATGTGAATGATTTTATATACCTTGACGAGAATAAAACGTTATTCATGTAGTATCTATAAATTAAAAAAGAAGTATATATTTTTTAAAGAAATTTTCTGTGCTACTGTGAAGATAACTTTTCGTTCATTTATGAATTTTAGAAAAATACCATTCAATTCATATTTATTGTAAAACGTGCACAGAACCAGACTTTATATCTGGTCTCGATGAATTTGGCCACTATCTGGAACGATTGAAAATAGGAACCAATGTATGTATTTTTAAGGACACCAATCAGACTGTATCACATCTTGAATTATGTTTGTAATAATTATTTATTGTTATTTTTATTAGCAATTGTTGTTACCAATGCTTTTATTAACAATAACAGGAGCGGAGAGAGAGGGGGGGGTAACTCTGCGCAATTTTCATATCTTGCACGTCACGACGACTGTCAAGAATGAGTGACAGCATGCGTGACGTCATAGCTACTTCCTCTACCATTGCTCCTTGACAAAATGCACATCATAACAATCCACAGCGCTGCTTGCTGTGATTTGCATCGTATAACGGTGGGTTGTATTAATCTGCACCCATTTTTAACTTCATTATGACCAACCCTTGGTTCATTTTTTTATATGTATATATTGCGGTATTATTAATCTTTATCCACATTTTCTAAATCCGTTTTTATTAATCAATAATTGTATTTCATTTGTTCTTACATAAACACTGGTATGGTACAGTAGGGCTTAAAGTGAGCTGTATGCAATCACAAGCTAAGACTTCATTTCTAGCATGATAGGGAAAAGGCGAATAAGTAAAAATCTTAAGTTTCCAGTAGAGATAAAACACTATTTATTTCCACAGGATTGTTACAGTATTTAGTCCCGCCTGCCCAGATATTTTCACATTGTATAGGCCTATTTAGGCCTAATGTTATTTTCTTTTTTGCATTTTTTCAAAGAAAAATACATGACATCTCATTTTGACCAAACAAGGAGGATTGCCTTTTTGCTTTTTACCTATGTATTATAGCTATACTTTTTTCTACCGAAGTGTATTTTATTGCCTTACTATCTATACGTGTAACAGCTGCTGTTATTAATATGAAAAAGTGAGCCAGAATATAAAAAGCAGCAAATGGATCAACATATATGTAGACAAATTATATTAACTCTCACAAAGAAATTACTTAAAGTTCCATATTTTGAGCTCTCAACACTTGAGTCAGGAATGGTGGCAGAGCTCTTGAGGCCTAAGTAAAACTCATGATAACTAGGAGGAAGAAGATTAAGAATACTGATAAGTTAACTTTTCGTTTTCTCTGGAATAAGTAATTTGTCAGTGTAGCATTTGTTTGGCTCGAGTTTCACATTGGTTTTACCTCTTCTTAAGAAACTTAGTACTTTGAAGGGCTCGTCCTCTCTTATGGACTTCTTAAACTTCACTTCACCATAATCTTTCATGTAGCGAAACCATTTTGCTTGATGCCAGTTGAAGATATTCCCATCATTGTCCTTTTTCCGAAGTACAAAAGGATGCTTTAGCAAACTTGAAAACTCCCAGAAGTCATTGTGGCTCAGTTCAGCTACTTGGTAATTTTTGTTTTTGGGTCCAGTGGATCTTACCATTTGGTACCAATCTTGAGGGCCATAAATGGGTATTTCTAATCTTTTCTTTCAATCCTGGGATGATTTATGTCGCATTCTAGATGACTATGACCACTGACCATGAATTTATGACCCACAATTTCAAGATGTTGATTGTCCTGCATTGCTGTGAGAAACATGGCCGACACATGGGAATTCTTGTTTGTGGAATCATACATTGTTAAATTAAATGTCCACAGCTGCCTTTTGTAGAAAACTACAGACTCAGTGAGACATGGCGTAGGCAGGCACTGTTGGAGGTCAAACATAGCATCTCATACAATCACTGTTTGCCTTGGCCAGATCTTTATCTATCCGTTTTTGGTGATATGCAAAGTCTGCATCTTCATGATAAGATGACAACTGCTGATTTAATTATTATTTTTTGACTGGATCACTTTCTACTTCAATCATATTATTAAGAATACCGCACTTGTTACAGGTGTCAATCTGGGGTTCTTTAAATGATATACTGAGTTCATGAAACACATCGGAGTATATTTTTCGGCTACTGGGTTATCTGTTGTCTGTAGGTAATTTTAGAAGAAAACTGATAGGCTGAGATGAGCTGGCAAGAAGTACTTGTTACTTTTTCGCCTTGAATAATGAGACTTGTACTTAGGAATAGACTGTATGTGTTCCCTTACTGCAGCCAGTTTTTCCTCTGAGTGTTTGTTTGCAGGTGCTGCTCTTCCTCTATTGTCCCTGTCAGTTGTACCAGTCAGAGTGGATGAGCGATTTTGTAGTGCAATATTTACAAATGAGTGCCTCTCCTAGAGTTCTTACAAACACGTATCTGTCTACTGTGAACCTGGAAATGGAATACATGGGTCACTAATCTGAATTTTTGTTTATCAGGATCATCAGTTCTTGTTCGTTTCACTTTAGAAGTCACAGTCTCAACCAACCCACACACAAATAGAACTCGCTTGTCATGGTCAGCTAATCCCCAATGTTCATTAAAAATATATTTGTACGTCATTCCACCAGCCTCACTATATGGCTTCTCTAGATGGTTTTTGCAACGCAATCTACAATCTATTAATGGTTTGGGTTTTCTGGCAGGTACTGTTTTCCCTTTAGCTGTTGTATACGCTTTGCCCATATTCCTATTAAGTTTTCTTTCCTGTCTCTTCTTTCTGGCATAAATTCCCCCTCTAACTCTTTTCTTTACAGCCTGTATATGCTCACAACCACCTTTCTGTCCCCTTTTTCTTTTTTCGCCTGAAGATAGTTTGGATACATCAATGTCTTCAGAAATGTTCAGATCATCAGTAGTAACGTTAATATCATGATCAGGCTCTTCAACCTGCCTGTTTACTATAGGATTTTTGGTGGGAACCACCCCATTCTTATGCGGGAAAGCAACTTGGGTGCTTGTGGAAACTATAGTCTCACTCTCTCGCTGAGAAATACCGTAGTCCGGATGTCTTTTGTCTGATTTTTAGAAATAGCACTGTTGGATCTTTCTGAATTCTGAGAAGTAATAGTATTTTCCTTGCTACGAAATTTCTTTTTTGAACTAACTTTCTTTGGTGTAGACTTTTTCTTAGGTGAAAAGTATTGGATTTCGAAATCATCACTTGAAGTAGAGTTACCATCACTTTCAAGGACAATCCTTGTCTTCATCGGAATAATCATCAGAAAGTGGACTATCGGTGGAACTCCGTTTTCCCAACCTCGAGTGCACGGCCGTGTTATTTTCTTGAAGATTGTGAGAGAGAATCTTCTCTGCTTTGTCAGATATCTGGATTTGTTCTTCATCCAGCTCTGATGACAGCTCCTCATCAGCAGCAATGGCCTATGCAACGTGACAAATGAAACTAAAATTGATACAAGATCTACACAGCTGCCTAGCATTATACGAAACTATGCTCCATGGCGCTGCTTCCATTTAATGGACTAGGCCTGCCATCCAACCGCTGCATCATATACCATTAGCAGATGGCAGGACTGGGGAGCATGTGGTCAGCATGCCAACACCCACGGCCCTTGTTGATGACTTACAGAACTGGAACCGCTACTTTTTTTTATCAACTAGCTCCTCAGTTAGTGTCACGAGACTGAGTGCACCCCGTTCCAGACCTCCCTACCGGGGATCGAACCCAGAACAGCAGGCCCGTAGTCAAAACGTTAATCACTAGACCACACGGGATGCAGGCGGTATTCCTAATGATTGTTTTAGCACGACTTAGGTTTCATGAACCATTTTAAATTCAATTCACTGACTTCAACACAGCTACAGATCAATATCAAATCAAGACATCAATATCAGATCAAGACATTACAAAATAAAATGAAATAAAATAAAAACTTACCTTTATTATGAACTATTTTCATGTTCATTTCTGCCATACGATGCCCTCTTGATATTTTAATATTGTCGGCGGTCTTCTCAGTAACAAAATGCAAAAGTCTCACTCTTGCAGCTGCCACTTCAATAATGACAATGTTAGCACAAACATAAACACTCGATAGGATTAACATTACAGTGTTGCCACTTTGCAGCAGCGTGAACCGATGCTAATGAATGATATAACCAGGTGAAGAAAACTGAGATATATTAAGGTACTAACGTGGCCAATCTGCTGTGCGTTTATTATACATAATTTAAATAAGTATATAAAGAAAATAATATAAAATGAAAGAATAAAATAATTACATAGATTGACTTATTCGCTTGGGATCTAATTGAAAGCTATTTCATAAATGGTCTTAAGCAGATAAGTTGACTTGTTTACTTTTTCCCTATTGAAATCAAGTGTTGTTGACTTATCTGTTTTTAACCAAGCCTCATACCATCCTTTGCGATTGAGTTTAGCAGTCATGTCTCGAAACTTAAATTATATCTTTAACACTCGAATACTTATTTATAATGGCATAATAATATCATAAAGATTCGTTGCATTATAAGATAACGAATTACTGAATACAGCGCGAAGTCTAGCGCAAACTTCCTAGGTCTTGGAAATTTACAACCCCAACTAAGAATGTTGTTAGCCGATCAGGTACTGGACGAGGGTATACAATGGGAACCTTTTGCGTGCAGTTAAAAATTTGTCCACCAGAGCGCAGCAGGGTCTGAGGAGGTCCTGCCATCTCGTTCTGCCATATACTTAGGCGTATCAATAGATCTGAATAATGTTGGCTTTCCTATAAAAACTGGCGATTAATAACGTTTAAGTTATATTCCAGAAATCAGATACCTATATTCTGCCTAGGAGAGTGTGAGATCGCCAGAAAAAGTATTGATTTGTTAAAAGAATTAAATAATTAATGTCTGTCTGAAGTAATAATTGGTTGTAATTATTAAGTCGAAAAGAACCCGTGGGGTGTGTCAGCAAAAACAGGAACAATAATTATTTTGCAGTGGCAGAGACATGTGTAGCTTAGTGACAAATAATTCAAAATATTAACATTATTCCTGTATATCGCGATGACATTTTGTATTCGTTAAATGGTGAAGAAATATTTCAAATTTTATGAAACATTTAAAACTTGTTGTACAATACTTCACAAAGAAAACATACCATCTTCTTTAGATTTATAACCATAGTCGTAAATATGTTTAAAAAATTCTTTATACTGTAAATCATTTTTAAAAAGTAATTTAGGTTCATGGTTGTTTGCTTTCACAATATTCTGTATATATTTCAGCTTTCGGTTATGGATTTACTGTGTGGTAAACAGGTGCTAATATTTGATTAATATAACACAGTAGTTATAGAAAGTAAAGAACTTGGATACAAATGTGTAAATATTTTGTTCCTATTATCATTAATATTTTATAAATAAATTTAGGTTACGTTTGCTTGCTTCTAAATAATATCCTTTAAAGGCTTACGAATAAGACATGCTCCAGAATTATAGCTGTCATTAAGTTTTTGTGTGGAAAACAAATAAAAGTATTTGAATAGTGTATCATATTAGTAATAGAATGTTCTTTTCATGAAGTCAACGTAATTTGAAAGAAGCTGGAATGTCAAAATAAGGTAATAAGGAAATGATTTTCTTGTGATTATTACTATAGGCCTAAATGCGTAATATTTTTAACGTCAACGCCCATCCATAATATAGGTTCATACTTTTTGTTTTAGAATTATATTGCATAAGTTTCAGAATTATGGCTCGCAGGCAGTGCTTTAGTTGGGCCGGTACGCACCGGTACTGCGTACCGGTATAAAATTATTTTCCTTCTACCATACCGGGAAAAATATGTGCTGCGGTACGTCGTACTGGCAGTACAGGAACGAGATTGTCCTAAAATACTTATTAAATGTCCAATTCAATAAGAGAGTGTATTTGTTAATAATGATAAAGACTATTAAATTCGCAGTAGATATGCGTTCTAATGTTCACCTTCGTGCGCATTTCTACAATAATTACTTTCTCCTTAGATTACCAGTTGGCTATCCTGATAAGGTGCTCGGTTTTTTAAAACTCTTTTGTATGAGGCGATATGGAAAATTTTGAAGTAAGGTGAGTACCCCCATAAAATATTTTCCAACTAAAGCACTGCTCGCAGGGAATTGTTATTCATTGTACTGGGTTCTCATATGCTAATAATTCAAAATACTATGTTCTCTTCGATTCGAGTTAAAATATCTACGTGCATCGGTAATTCCAGTTCTAATATAGTGTTTTAAAATCATTAATGTGCATTATAAAAGTGAGTTGTATATAATAACAGTGTAGTTGATTATTTATCTTTTTATTTTTTATTTTTTGTATTTAGAGGGAAAAAACAGCCAGTGCCAATTGCCAGTATAGAAAGGAAAAATATGCTTTGACGTCTTCTTTAATATATATATACTAATCTTCAATTTACAAGAACAATCAATGTCTGTAAGAATAATTCAGTTTTGAAATTGTTTCAATTTTACGATTTGTTTTAATGTTTGCAATGAAAAAACTTACGAATTTAATCAAAATATTAATAATTTTATTATACAAATTATAAAAAATGTGAAACAGAAATATGTGAATTTTTGTTATGAAGTTGATAAATTAAGTAAGTTGTATTTATCAAATACTGTCCATAGAAGTAATTTTGTATCATAGTTTGAAAGAGAATAAATGGTTGAGTTTCCTGCTGGGCGAACTTTCTGTTTAAAGCAACAGAACATAAGTGAATCTTGTCCATTTGATGAAGATATTTGAAACATGGCCTTCTGTTGTAGATAATGAGAATACTACTTCTTGTTAAGTTTTATTCTTTGAAAAATGATTAAGATAGTGAGTCAATTCTGAGGATTTGAAAGTGTTGAGCGAGGAGATTTGAAGGAAATCATAGACTATTAACTATTAGCATCCGTTTAATCTTCCTTATATATTTTATAACCATATATTTCGTAAAGCATATGTGTACACCTCTGTTTTACACAGAGGATCGCCACAACATGTTTTCTGGCATTCTGATTGATGTTTAAATAGTCTGGTCCATTATGTTCAATGGACAGCAGAGGACATGCTTGGACCTCTTTTGACCCTGCTGCCACCTATCGGGAGTCGCTGACAGAAAGGTTCCCATTGAATTGAAAACAAGGAAGTTGGAGCATTGACCTTGGCAATTTTTCCTGTCCATCAATAACACTCTTCACTCTTCAAAGATGCTGTTTCAGATTGGGGTGTTTCATTGTCTAAAATTGCTAGAGTAAAAGAAAGGAAAACCTTGAAGATTCAGTAGTAGCTTTGTACATGGTAGGAAAGTTGCAATCTGACAGCGCTTCTAATCCGTGTTTAATGTACTGCAAAGAGCTGGACCGTACAAATCATTAAACTATTGTAAGATTTGTGAATGATGGACTAAAAGTTTTGTGGCCTACCGGAGCTCAAGAAGAGAACGTGTTAGTGCTATATTCTGATGCAACTTCTCTGAAGGTATTTTACCCCAACATGCTCCATTTGACGTGCTTGGCTCATGGTTTGCAACGTGTTGCCGAGGATATATGAGATACATTTCCAGAAGTCAACATTAATTTCGGCAACAAAAAAGTGTTTCTAAAAGCCCCCGTGCGAGTGAACTCCTGCAAAGAGCAACTACCAGGAACACCATTGCCTCCAGAACCAGTGGTAAACTAACTGCGGAACATGGATTGAACATTTCGATGACATAAAGACTATTGTGAATTCTTTTGACCCTGAAAATGCTGCATGTATTCGTGAATCTCAGCATGCCTTCAGCGATTCCAAAGTGGTTTGTTCTGTCTCCTACATTAGGATCAACTTCAGCTGGCTCCCGGAGAGCATCACACGTTTGGAAACTTCAGGACTTCCAATTCAAGATTCTATTTGTGTTGTGGAAGATGCAGTTGAAAAACTAAGTGTAGTGCATGGGGAGAACGGTGAGAGTGCATTGAATAAATTAAAAACAGTTTTGAAGGAAAAACCCTGGATATTCAACATTTCGCAGTGTGTCAAATTCTAAAAGTGGTTATAGATTGTCCCGAGGACATTTCCCCGGGAAAGATTCCTTTGCTAATATTTGCCCCAGTCACATCATATGATGTTGAGCGGTCATTTTCCGCTTATAAGAACATTCTGTCTGACAAACGGCTATCATTCACCCCAGAGAACTTAGAAAAATATTTAATTCTTCACTGTGCTGCAAAATTTAATGAATGAATGTCTCTAGCATTGAAATTTCCATTTCCATTTGTGTTTAGGCCTAGTCATAATATTTTTACTTGATAGGACTAAGTGTTAGTTTTCGAAATCAGATTAATACAATATGGTTTCTAGGTTACATTTTCATCAAATAATAACTGTTCACTGTACTAAAAAATGTAATGTTAATGTATGAATATCTCTTCAGCATAATGTTAAGAAATTGGAATGAAATATTTTATATTACATAACTTGAAGATTTTACATTTTTTCTACATATTTCCCGAATTTTCACAACATTTTTATGTACAGGTAGGGAAAATAAAGTGGACCGATTCAAATATCTAAGTTGCCGATATGAGCCACTGGGCATGCCTAGCGGCATTCATAGGATAGCAGGGAGTGTATTGAAATGAACATTGCTTGGTTTGAGAAATAATTTCACGTAATTTGCATTGCTTGTGAAAACAAACGTTTCTGTCACAGCTATTACGTTTATTTACGTATCACAAGGCTCTGAAATCAGTTACAAGAGTCGATCCGCTTTTTTCCCCCTACCTGTACTTATTTTCCAATTGATACTACATAAAAACCCCAGCTCTAGTGATAAGTAATGTTGGTATGTTCCGTATTTTAAATATTCGTAAGTTAAAGTAATTAGAAATAATTTCATTCGAGGGCTTTATGTTGATGTATTGGATAACCTGAGTCATTTTCACACAAGTACAGGCTATTTTGAAACTAAAAGGGATAAAGGTTATCCAGGTAACTCAGTGTGGACATAAAGGCTAGAATAGTTGTATAGGATTTGTACTTCTGTGTTAGAGTTATGCCTTGACATATGGCATTGGAGCACTTTGCTTAGTTACTGCAGTTACTATAACTGCGCTGTTTTACTGTATCTTTTGACCGGACAATCAGCGAACATCAGTACTGCCGCGTTCACATTTTTGTTTTTTGTTTTTGTATTTGCTTGATATGGCTGCCTGCATAAAAAGGTTGCATGGGTGTGATCGATAAGCTGGGGTACGCGGGCCCCAGTGACATCGCAGCTGGTCCGTGTTCGCTTAGAAAGGTTAGATCACATGGAAAAAGTGAGCCGATCTCTCTTGACTCGATAGAGGGTGGGGGAACTGTCAAGTCCAGTCGGAGATCGCTGTCAGAATAACCTGCCTAGCAGAAATCCCATCGCATCGATTTTATGAACTCCACGATTGTGTCGTACCCTAGTAGTTATAAAGCACACATTCCAAGGATAGTTTATCGGAGAATAAGTCTTTTTTCACCCCGGAATACTAGCTATGTCAGCGTCGATCTTACCTGGATAAAAATTAATAAATTATCAAGTACCGGTACCATGAAATCCGAAACTTCAGAAGACAGTTTTTGCTGTTTTATGAAGGAACTCTCTTTAAATTATAAATACGGTGTATTGATTAATTTAATTCATAGTACTAATAACGTATAACCATCAACCTGAATTCAGCCAATAACAGCGCTTGATTTCGGTAACGAGCAACATCCTTGTTAACGCTAAGCAGTTGACGAGTGGAAGATATAAACGACAAGATGAATATTGTTAAATTAAGGGAAAAATCAAACTAGAAATTATATGAAAATTAAGCATGCAGTAAAAGAACTAAATAAAGAACTAATTAAAAATAAGTGTGAAACCAGTTTAAAATCATATATATGCATGAATGAAGTGCATGCATAATCTGTTCTTACCTCCATAAATTATCTAATCATTACCATAGTTTAGCCCTGTGAAATTATTATAATAAAAAAAAAAAAAAAAAAAAAAAAAAAAAAAAAAAAAAAAAAAAAAAAACTTGTCAATGGTTAGACCTGGGTGTGGACCCGTTCCATTCACAAATGGCCGGTTCCACCGACATTCTTTAAATATACCCAAACGAAGACTTTAGTAACGCGCCATTGCTGTATAACGTCTGCGTTAAGTGGACACTGTTCCACCAACACTAGTCGTTGAAATAAACACCCGTTTTCAAACGAGCATTAGAAGACAGGCAATCTTGGCATACATTCACCGTCGCTACTGCCAACATACAACGTTAAACCTGAAAGCTCACACTGCACACGACTAGTAATTTTCATACTATATAATTAAAAATTTATAAACAAATTGAGTGAGTATTGTTTCTTTTTATTTATCGAGATGCAAAAATCTTATGTTATTTTGTTTTCATGTTCAGTTATGTTTGATACCTTGAGCCTTGATAGAGTTTTTATTATCATGTCTAACCTTAATAATCCTATAATATTTTATTCTTGTCTTCTTGCGGCTTTGGTAATATTTTTATTCAATGCTAATTTCACTGCCGCCTAGTAATTATTATTTTTATTGTCAAAAACAATTGATCTTCAAATTATTTTCTTATAGATGTCAAATTAACCTTTATTTTCAACTATATATTTATTATTTTTCTAGCAGTCATTAACTATAAATATATTTTATTCATTCTGCTTTTACTGTCTATGATTGCTTCACAATCTTCATATCTTATTAATATAATCGCTCAATTGCTCGTAATCTTCGTCCAATGGGATTGCTTTTACTAATATTATTACGTAGCATTATTATTCAAATTAATTCATTCCTTCTTCGTCTTGCATCGTCATCACTAGTATAATCCTTCTAGTGGATTTATAATCCTTTTTTCGACTCAATCAGCAGTGGTTATTCAACCTTAAGCACATTATTTCGTCCTCAGCGATACAAAGATTCGTCTTGAGTGATTTTTACTGCATAGAAGCAGACTTAACATATTATTTCATCGCTAAATGGTGAAATTTTTCTTCTTGCTGCTGCTAGATTTCTACCAGGTTTATTGTAGCCTGTTTCAACTACAGGATTATTCCTTTATGTGATATTCACCTCGAAAAGGATTCATTATAACTGTGAGTGTTTATAGGTTTACATTACCTTGATTTATTTGCACGCAAGCAATTGAATGACATTGTTTTTGCGCCTTGTGAATTGTGAATGCAAGCTTCACAGGATTAACCTTAAATTACAATCACAGCATACAGTTGCTGCTTATATATTTTGTAACTAATATTCACATTAGTCTTCGACGCTAATAAGGTCGAATGGTCCTCCGGATTTTTTAATAAAGCTGTGTTAAAACCCAACAAGCTCTTTATTTACGGCGGAATTGTTCATCACTCCATTCTAAAGCAAGACATCAGTCCAGCTTCATCGAGTGTCAGTGTTATTTCAATGGTTTATTATTTATAATTTCCCATGTATCGTTCATTCCTTCGGGATGTGATGTGCTCACGCTTAATTTTGGCGCCTATATAATTATTACCAAGGAGATACAGTCCTCTGAGCACGTCACATTCATGCCCGATTCCTTCGCCGTTCAAAGTCATTTTTCCATTGGCATCGTTGGCTGCTATGTTTCACAGTAGCCAGCAGAAAATAAACAGTAGTAGGAGAACTCAATTATTAATAATATTAATGCTATTAATGCAGTATATTATACAATTTATGATGTTGCACTCGCACTATTAACCTATCATAACTTTATCATAATTTACTATATGCTAACCTGCAATCTTTTCGACTGCTATCGGTATCAAAAATGTGAATTGGGCCTAGGCTATACGCCTACTGCTGGTGTAATATTATTACAATACATTATACCATATCAAACAATTATTGAAAACTATTACAATGTGATAAATGTACAGCGTAGCTCTTACCTTAATTTTATAGTCATGGAAGATACATAATGAACTTTTCCTGGAAAAACATGGGAATAATACACACACAACACACTCAAAAACGATTTGACTTAGGCCTAATTTTTCTTTAATAACAAGGGACATTGTGCACTGTTATTTTATTGATAAGTAATCCAATAGAGATATTATAATCAATTTCACCTATCGTCAACCTACTAGTAATAATACAAGCTATAAAATGACAAATACACAGCGGCACTTTCGATGGCATGTAGGCGTAACTATGAGCGGAATACTTCAGGATATTGTTGTATGTTGAGCAACTGCGAAAAACATTTTATTTTGTAACCATTCGCCTGCTTCAACGTTACAGTGTCAACTGATCCTCTCATCTGAGGGACTAGTTTGTTTTGTAGAATTTGAGAAAAACCCAGATCCTACTTGAGTGTTCATGCTAGTGACAGCAGGAGGGTCCCATTCTGTTACCTGACTGCTCTAACGTAGCAAAGGAAATAAATGAATCACTCCCTTGTATTCGTGTTATTCTTCAAAAACTGTTATTAATGCATGAATATACTGGGTTTACTGTTTAATGTGGATAATACTGCGTATTCTAGCATGCAAGCAGGTTCGGTCATCTTGTTTTCAAACAAACGCGAGATTTAACGCAAGGAATTTCTGTCTTTAAGTTAACGCGAATATTAACGGGCGTGAGGGAGTAACCAGGATCGGTGGAACGTAAACATGACACGAGCAGGAGAAAACGATGCGTTTTAACCGTAACGAAGATTGGTGGAACTCGCCATAAATGTGTGTCTTGACCTACCGTAAAAGAGTTTTATAATTTGAATAATTTATCGATTTTATATTTTGTGTGTTTCTTAAAGGCTGGATAAATATGTACATGTATGTGTGTATGATGTATGTTATGTATGTAATGTCAGCAGACATAGGATACGAGGTACCATATGATTGGAATTAGGTTGATGTGGCATGAAGTTGCGATGACGTCATCGTACTGGATGCAGTCTTGTTGAAGCCACAAGTAACGTCTCTCCTCTAACCACGCAACGAACCTAAGCTGTGGCATAGAGTGGCGGACGTAATTCGCATGTAATACCTGGAAGTTCACAATTTTATAGCAAACAAAAACCTCTTCCCGAAGCCCAGTTCTGACATGATACAGTTTTTGGGTAAATGGTGTGCCAAACTATGCCACATATTACGATATCATTACCAAAATGATTAACGTTTTAGATAAAACCGAGGCTTCTTTTATAGTTGTAGCTCAATCCATGTCGAAAGAGTTATTTGAAATTTTAAAGTTTATAAAGGACAATATTTGGGGTATATCAATAGCCATTAAAGAGCTTGAAGAATGTAAATTACATATATGCAAAACCGTAAATATTATTGGTAAATGTAATAAAATTAATCGAGCCTGTCTGGAACCAATAACTGAACAGATGAAACAGAAGTACACAGTGTTTTTTTGGGGGGGGGCGGTATAAAAGTAGTGGGCTAAAAGTTGATGCGTGACATAGTAAATAAATTTCAAACCACAACAAATATCATTCTAGCAGTCGAACTATTTATGTGCACTGTTACCATCCTTGCTATGTCGAACGATCTTTCTCATAGTACAAAAACTGTTTAAGTGATCGCTGTAGGAATCTTCGTATATATTTAGTTGTTTATTGTAATGCCTGCAACGGGAACGAAGAAGGTATGTATTAATGTATTTCATTTTCAATGATAACCAGACTGTAACACCTTTGTTGACATCCGAAGTGTTTTCCAGTCCCGTGTACATAAAACTGGTTATTGTAAATTCGTGCTTACATTGAGTGCTAAATTTCCTCTGATCCTATGTCTATGTGTTTATTTTCGAGTAATAGAACTTATCGATATAGTTGGGTGCTATTAATATCAGTACGGTAGCGTAATTATGGGTTGGTAGTGATATTTCAAGATTTCTTCTTTAAGTAAAGTACAATAATTAAACCTACATCTGTCATGAATCAGCATTTTATATTTACGAAGCAAATAGCATATAGACGAACAAGTTTTGCGTTCTTGTTTTGTTTATGTGCTGTAGATCTTATATCGAGATCTAATTTCAATAATGTAGTATACGGTAGTTATGGCATAACATTCATGTAAATAAATGACTATATATTTGCCAAAAATTTGATCTGGTTATAAATTTTTGCCGTTTTATTCCTGAAATTGTCTTATGAATTTGTACTTCAGATCATTGCTTTTGCGACTATTTCAAAATTTCTCGATACGTTACCTATGAAAATAAAATGTATAGATGTATAACATTTTAACGCTCATTATAACATTGCAGGAAAATATCCGTTTCATGGTAACACTTGGCACTTTATTAATTCATTTTTAGTCCAGTTTTCGAGGTTGGATTCCATAATAGAAACAGCAGAGTCAAAAGAGAAACTATCTTAGTGAGATTTTTATAATAATATAATGTGAGATTAGGCTATTGATAACTTAGATAAAAAACATAATACGAGTAAATAACAACCAAGAAGAAATTCAAACAAACCATTAACACGAGGAGGGAACTTGGGCAGACAGGAAATAAGAGTTGCCCAGCAGAGGATAGACTTATGGGGTCAGAACCGGAGGAAAAACTTATTGGATTAATCAAATTGAAGATAGACAAAGAGATCAGGAAGAAAAAATAAAATAAAGAAAATAAAAATTGTAAAGGTGAGGGTGTCAAGGAAGAGAGAACGGAAACAAGTTTTTCCGAAGAACCGTTTCATGACTGAAATGCCGAATACCGGCAAACTGAGCAAAGCTCTCCCATCGGTTTTTAAATTGAGCCGCACAACCGTCTGAGAAAATGTATACTTGATCCACATGACGGTACTCGTTTTTGAGTTTGGCAAGGATAAAAAAAAAAAAAAAAAAAAAAAAAAAACCGCTATCTTGTCATGACGCAGGTGATTGCTGACAATTGCCATAGAAATCCAGTCAATAAACGTCGAAAAACACCAAATAGAAAACAAAATCGTGTAGTTTTGAAATTTTGCAGAGAAGTCGGAGGGAGTCTCCTGAATAACATACTAAAAGTCCCCGAAGGTGGGGGGTGAGCGGGGGCAGGGGGGCCCGCAGAAGGTCACTTTTTTTAGGCTTTTCGCTTATATCTAAACAATGGTACATCGTAGAGGAAATCTTGCTATATACAAAATTAAAGCTGATAAAATTTCCTACAAGTTTGGTCCTGCACATTTCTTCCTATTTCCAATAGTTTTCGAGATATCCGCCAACAAAAATAACAAATTTTCGAAAAAACCTCTTTCGCCTCGCGCTTTTCGACACACTTTGCCTTCTAGCGCTTCAGCCCTTAGGTATATAGCAATGTTCTCCTGAAAGAAGTTGTAGGGAAATAAATTCACTTTAAAGTGAGTAGTCATTTGTTATTTTGTCTTCAAATGTTCAAAAGTTATAACAATTTTAAGTTTCGGTCAAATTTCGAGATTTCGAAAGAAAACCGTACATCGCACTTTCCCTATATTTAGGGGTTATATCTTTGTATATAAACTGTATATTGTGTATGAAACTATATATTGTGTATTTACATCATGAAGCAAGTGAAGAAATATCACACAACCATTAAAGTTGAATTTATTAAAAATCCGATCACGGTACAAGCACAGGACATGTAATGGGAAATACATTATATTCCAGGCAAGAAAGGAAAAATAGGCACACACAAAAAAATCTTGTAGTTTTGAAATTTGGCAGAGATATGGGGGAAAGTGTCCTAAACAACATAGTAAAAGTCCCCATGGATAGGGGGTGAGCGGGGGTGGGGGGCACTTTTGAATGTCATTTCTCGCAGTTTTCCCTAAACACATAAAAACTATGGGTTCTAGCAAAAAACAGTTTATGCACAAAATTAAACTACATAAAAGTTCTTATAAAATTGATCTGAATGATATTTTTGTGGATTTAATATTTCAGGAAATAGAAGGATATGAAGTATGACATAGTTCTGGAAATTCTGTTTTACATACACCTATATATTATATTTTTTAACGAAAATGAAAGCAGATGATAATTAAATTAGCATTCTATTTCCTGAACTATTAAATCCACAAAATTATCATTCAGATAATTTTACAAGAACTTTTATGTAGTTTAATTTTGTGCATAAACTGTTTTTTGCTGGAACCCACAGCTTTTGTGTGTTTAGGGAAAACTGCGAGAAATGACATTCAAAAGTTCCCCCTCCCCCCGCTCACCCCCTATCCATGGGGACTTTTACTATGTTGTTTAGGACACTTTCCCCCACATCTCTGCCAAATTTCAAAACTACATTTTTTTTGGTGCCTATTTTTCCTTTCTTGCCTGGAATATAATGTATTTTCCATTACATGTCCTGTGCTTGTACCGTGATTGGATTTTTAATAAATTCAACTTTAATGGTTGTATGATATTTCTTTGCTTGTTTCATGGTGTAAATACACAATATACAGTTTATATACAAAGATATAACTCCTAAATATAGAGAAAGTGCGATGTACGGTTTTCTATCGAAATCTCGAAATTTGACCGAAACTTAAAATTGTTATAACTTTTGAACATTTGAAGACAAAATAACAAATGACAACTCACTTTAAAGTGAATTTATTTCCCTGCAACTTCTTTCATGAGAACATTGCTGTATACCTAAGGGCTGAAGCGCTAGAAGGCAAAGTGTGTCGAAAAGCGCGAGGCGATTGAGCTTTTTTCGAAAATTTGTTATTTTCGTTGGCGGATATCTCGAAAACTATTGGAAATAGGAAGAAATGTGTAGGACCAAACTTGTAGGAAATTTTATCAGCTTTAATTTTGTATATAGCAATGTTTCCTCTACGATGCACCATTGTTTAGATATAAGCGAAAAACCTAAAAAAAGGGACATTTAGTATGTTATTCAGGACACTCCCGACAACTCTGCAAAATTTACACGATTTTTTTCTTTCTATTTTTCATTCGTTGCCTGGACTAAAGGTAGTTTTGCATTTTCTAACCAAGCGTAGCTTGTAAATATCGTCACTTGTAAGTGGCTCCAATGTGCACTTTGTATTTCTTCTTGCTGAAGAGCTTCATGATTTTCTGCAAAATCTACTTACAGTATGCATTCATTTTGCTTTGGGTTTTGTTTTTTCTCTTCAAAATATATTGCTTGTGTATTTTTCACAAAACTGTGTACTTTAAAATATTGTAATTGGTTCTCGAGTTCATTGATAACATCTTGCAAAGAGCCATCAAATTTCTGAACTTAAGGGAATCCATCTGTTTCTTTCCACTGTTTCCATGTCATGGTACTTTTCAAGTCTATTTCTTCCTTATTTAATAAATCCTCAATGCTTTTGCATTGCAAACAAAGTCCTGTCATGCATTCTTCATCATCAAGACTGTAGCATAACTGTGATAGAAGATTCTTACATGAGTTTGGGAAGTTTGTAACTAGGGATCTTATTTCTTGGATGGCAAAATTGAAATTTGCATGATATTTGCAAAAGCATACGTTGCGGGGAGTCTCTTTCAATGGAATAACATAATCCGGCCGAAGATCATAAAATTTCGATCTTCTTATGCTGACCAACTTTCCTGCAGTTTCAGGCTCTGGGTTTTCTGTTTTGAAGATCTCACATGCCTCGCCAATAGTCATTCCCATGTACCTTTTTTGGAACCGCTGCCATATCTCTCTTATGTTCCATTTCTAGATGTTCTTTCCACTTGTCTTCATATTGTTTAAGCTTTTCTCTGGATCCTTGTGTTTCCTCTGCGCTGCTGTTTTAGCCAGTTCCTAAAATAAAGTGTCAATTGAGTGTCACATGTTTTTAAACAAAAGCCTAATATCAGTATAACATGCTGTCTCTTGATAATTCATTCTCAAAGTTTCTTGAAGTGTAGGCCTAGCAGTCTAAAACAGAATTAGCTGCAGCTAAATACATGATCGACTTCCTACTTATTTTGTCCTAGATTAAGCTAACATCACATAGAAATCATGCAAGTCTTTTTTATAGATATAGTATTCATCAGAACATGTCATGCATTCACCCTTTGCTTGTAATAATCACAACATAAATTATATTTTCCATAAATGTCACACCCGTCACACTAAGAGTGTCACACCCGTCACATGAAAAATGAGTTAAAATTGTAGGAATTTCAACATTATTTTTAGGTATGATTTGAACTCTGAAATAACTCAACTTTCACCAGGTTTGTATTTTTTGAAAATGAATGCAAAGATTTCTAATATAATAAATACATGTTTTTAGTGATGGGTGTGACGGGAACACCTTTACAGTTAATTCATTGAATATGTGTGCTTGAACTCACCTTAAAAATAGATTTTATGATGAGAAAATTTCACTCATCTTTGTTTTGGAGCCAAAACTGAAAATGGTGGGAAACAGTGGTTTTGGGGAGTATAATAGCAGGCTAGCCAATTTAACAAATCAATTTTAGTGAAATAAAAAAGTGCATCGTTTAGAAGGAATTTTTAAATAGAATCCCTAATTTAGTTAAAATAATGAATACACTTTCATATTCTACAGTCTTTTCTCTTTAATTCGATATCTAAAAAGTCTGTCCTATAACAAAAAATGAAAATAACTACTCATGTCCGCTTCCACATGGATTGGCTCAAATTTAGCGTAGCTGTTATAACGGATATGTGGACATCAACAGCCTGCGACGATTATCTAAGTGCAACTGTTCATTTTGTGAACCTGGACTATAATCTTAAACATATTTGCATTAAAGTGAGCCACACTGGCGAAAATATTGCAAATTTCTTAAAGAAAACTTTAAAAGCTTGGGGTTTAACAGATAAATTAGTGGTCGTGATTCATGACAACGGTCGCAATGTTGTAGGCCTAAATGCTATGACCTTAGGAAACTTTCTCCATCTGTCGTGCGTAGCTCATACATTCCAACTTGTTTTGAAGCATGTACTTTTCACTTAAAAGAATTTCAAAATCTCATTTCTTCATGCAGGAAATCAGTTGAGTTTCAAACACTCCTCAAAGTCTACCAGTTTCTCAAAGCTGCACAGAAGCAAATTTCTCTACCACAACACCGCTTGATTCAGGATGAACCTACCCGATGGAATTCGACTCTACATATGTTACGAAGACTTCAACAGTAAAAGAGGGCCATAGTTTTTGCATCCTCTGACCTTTCCTTACCAGTGGATCTTACAGCATCACAATGGGATCTAATTAATTTACTGATCGACACATTAAATATTTTCGATCAAGCAACGCTTGCCGTAAGTTCATCCTCAGTGTCAGTGTCTGAAGTAATCCCCATTGTGAACATTGTTATTTCTGAACTGTAAAAGCCGTCAGAAAGTGGATCGGGAATTGAGATTATTCGACAGTCATTGCTGGATGAAATGAACGTGAGGTATAAATCCATTGAAGACGATGAAATATGCTCCATTGCAACGCTGTTGGACCCACGCTTAAAAGGACGAATTTTTCGCATTCCTAGTGCTCTCAGTTCTGCTAAAGGCCGATTGATGGACCTTCCTAACCAACAGGAATGTACTGCATAAAAAATGATGAGGTAAGATTTGTAATGTTTTATTCCAAAATTTGATATATGTGGGAATGGTAATGTAGTACTGACGTACTCTTAAAAATCGATCATTCTCGAACTTTTTCCTTTATTTTATTTTAGACGTCACAGACGTCAAAGCCCGAGAAATTGCTAGGAATGTGGTACCTGTATAGTAACATTATGCAAGAAAATATTTCAAATTCCCTGCCAGTGAACAGTTCCCAGGAAGAAATCATTGCATATCTCAAAGGCGATTTGTTACCTCCTCTGTATAGTTCATTAGATTACTGGAAAACAAACACAAAATTTCCGAAACTAAAGAAGTTAGCTGTGAAATACCTGTGCATACCGCCAGCAACAGTTTTCTCTGAAAGACTATTTAGCATAGCAGGACTATGTGACAGAAAATGAAGTACTTTTGACCCCGAAAGAGTAATAATGCTAGTATTTTTGAACAAAAACTTGTAAGTGGACTGTTTCAAAAACTAATTTTAGGTTTAATGTATTTTTAATTATAGGCTACTGATGTTAAATTTTGTCTCATTAAATATGCACACTTAATTAATTTACACAGTTCTCTCAACTTTTAATTTTTAATGTACCTATTTATTGAAACTGGAAATGTTGACGGTATCGAGTATAGAAGTTTCGAGGACAAAATCATGTATCGGTATCGAGTATCGAGAAAATCTGGTATGGACCTATCCCTAATTTTAAGTCTTAATGAAACCGAGGTTACTTAGGCTACTCAATGGCTAAACAAGCTAAAGGAATATTACCTATTTTACGGAACCCGGAGGTTCATTGCCATGTTTACATGAGCCCGCCATTGAACCCTATTCTGTGCCAACTATACCCATCCCTTGCAAATCCTACTTCCCTCAAATCCATCTACATCTAGGTGTTTCAAGTGGTGTCTTTCCTTCGGGTATCCCAGGTTTTTACATTTTATTTATTTATCCATGCTCTTTTCTAGGATTCGGAGTACAATCTTCTAGGCCTAATAATAAGCAATTGACCCAATGGAAAGGGCCACCATTTTATTATGATAAAGACAAAATCCATTATTGCCGAAATAAAAATCGGAAATTGAAAAATGAAAGGCTTTTTTGTTAAGAACACTGAAATAAAACGTAGAGAAAGGCTTCTTTTAGCTCTCCAGTAAAATTCTCAAGTTTGCTGGTTCGATCCCTGCATAGGTCGATGGAATTTATGTGTGCATAAATGTGACAGGCCCATGTCAGTAGATAAACTGGCATGTAAAAGAACTCCTGCGGGACAAAATTCCGGCACACCGGCGACGGTCACAGGCCTAAGTTGTAGTACATCCCCGTCGTTAAGTAACCATATACCAACCAACCAATCCTATAAAATTCCGTATTTGTGACAGTTTACGGAAACTCACTGTGCATGAAATTGAAAGTTTACATTGTAGGATTAAGCAGATGTGATTTTAAGGAAATGAGTACATTAGTAAGAGAGAAATATATTTTAAGCTGTAAAATAATTACACGTTGAGTATAGTATAATCACAGAGATTGGAGTGTAATACCTACAGCAAAACATTTATCCCTTGGACTCGCTAAACGGACTCTTTGATTCCTCAAAGAAAAGAAAAGTCTGGCTACAGGAAATGAAAAGAGTTGAGTTGGCCCCATGCAATCGATACGTTAATTCTATAGAGAGCATCCCGGCGACAGGCGCCTAGTTTCCCGGCAGCATCCGTGGAACACATCCCGGCCTCTCAGGTGACCAGCGACACTGTCATGTAAACACAGTGAAATCTCTATGAAACGACTAACGATAAGTCCATGCAATATTGACATTTTAGAGAGGAGGTAGCTCTTTTCAGAGAATGAGTCTTATAAAATAGCTTAGAATCCACGATCGTGAATCATTCAAACAACGGCATGTTAATATCAGGAAATTTTTCCTGTTCTTTCCTCTTCATATCAGGGAGCATTTTGAAATAGGGATGTAGCAAACTAGAACCAGCAGATGTCTCCACTGCTGTAGCCGGTATCCGCTAGCCGTTCATTACTTGTTTTCCATTTGTCGTCTGCTGGCACCATGCTTTTAAATGCATTTCAACTGATGGTCGAGTAATTTTCTGCCAAGTCTGTCAAAAATAAGTAAGCATAGCTATCTTTCATTTTATCTACCAGACTTCTTC
The DNA here is from genome assembly GCA_964059195.1 of Ectobius pallidus. Taxonomy (NCBI): domain Eukaryota; kingdom Metazoa; phylum Arthropoda; class Insecta; order Blattodea; family Ectobiidae; genus Ectobius; species Ectobius pallidus. Next base: position 168,101,551 of record CAXKWD010000003.1, on the reverse strand, counting down.
GGATTTTGAAATCGAAATTTAAAATACTTTTAGTAGCATGCATATGCGGTTCAAATGAAGTTGACATTTTTCATGAACACGTTGTTTAATTATTGCCATAGCTTCATAGCGTTTGTTCGTTGAATTACAGATTTTTAATTAAAATACTATAAAAAGAAAGAATAACTGTATCAATAAAGGGTAAATATCTCAATTGTTTATGCTATTTTTCGAGTCCCGTTATAAGGAATAGTTACTTGTTTATTTTCTTCAAAAAATTATAAATGTCAAAATTATAATAAAATTTTCGGTGTTATTATTAGTGTTTTATTAAGACGGCTAAAGTCGTTTGTTTAAAACCTAAAATGGGCTATTCCACGAAAATAAAAGGCTAAAATACCTTTTATAAAAACCCAAAAATCCGGACCCTACATATATTCCGACTCTCTATTACATGACAGTAAAATCACCACTCGATCCGTTATCTTTGTTCTGAGTTCGGTTGAACAAGATATCGACGCAAACAGTCGTGAGTGCTTTTACTCGTATCAATGTTATTATGTAAGATGAATTTTCATAATAGTAAAGCAGCTAGGTTTGATCCAATGAAGTATCTATTTGACGTAAACAATCGTCAAGGTAAACAGAGGCAAGAGATTTGATAACTAGTTAGTTAAGACTTTCCTCTCTTTTCATATGGGCAATTTACTATAAGAGGTTTCAGCCTGGGTCCCCCTAAAATTGAATAAAATAATCTTTTTGTAATTTTCCTGTGGTTTGCAGCCTAAAAGCTATATGTGTACCACATTTCAAGTATCTAGCTCATCTGGAAGTGGGCAAACATTAACGTCGGTGAGCCGAACCGAGGCTTTTTTCGGGTGTTTTTGGGGCTAAAAATTGAAAAATTAACTTTTTGGAATTTTTCTGTGTAGCTATATGTGTACAAAATTTAAAGTTTCTAGCTCATCAGGAAGTGGGCAAACATCAATGTCGGTGAGCCGAGCCGAGCCCTTTTTCGGGGGTTTTTTAGGGCTAAAAATTGAAAAAATAAACTTTTTGGAATTCTCCTGTGGTTTACAGCTTAAAAGCTATAAGAGTACAAAATTTCAAATTTCTATCTCATTATTTTGGAAATGGGCAAACATTAATGTCGGTGAGCCGAGCTCTTTTTCGGGGGTTTTTAAGGCTAAAAAATTAAAAAATCAACTCATTGGAATTTTCCTGTGGTTTACAGCCTAAAAGCTATAAGTGTACCAAATTTCACGTTTCTAACTCATCTGGAAGTGGACAAACATCAATGTCGGTGTGCCGAGGCCGAGCCCTTTTTCGGGGTTTTTAGGGGGTTTAGTGAGTGAGTGAGTGTGTCAACCATGTGGCTTTATAGTTAAAAAAACACCTTCCGACACAAATAATGGCTTGCAATGCGCGCCATATGCTGAGTTAGTTAAAATGCGAATAGCACTCTTCTGCAGTGTTAAAACTTCGATAATTCCATTACCATTACCCCAAATGGTTATACCATATTATGTCATTATACTATTAAAAAATGCAAAATATGCATTTCTAAGATAACTCATGGGCACTAAATGCCTGAATTGTCTTAAAAGATGTATCACACTACATAACCTACTACATGCATGGTCTATGTGAGGTTCCCAGGACAGCTTAGAATCAATGATAATCCCTATACTAATAATTTTACATTTGGCTCAGTAGCAGCATTATGATATTTCAATGTAAACAATATTCTATGTGTTTTGCTAGCATTAAGGCAAAGACTTTTAGCACAAAATCATTGACTGACTTCAGTAAAAGAAACTGACATGTCTCTATTTAAGACATTCGTATCACTGTTTGTTACATAAAGAATAGTGCCATCGGCAAAGACGGTAAATCATTAAAAACATCAGAGTAGTCAGAACTGACCCTTGAGGAACACCACTGTCGAGAGTAGATATATTATAATAATTACTGTTGAAGTGTACAGTTTGAAAACGATTAAACAAGTAAGAGCTGCAAAAAACTGCCAAAGATTCCATAATATTCTAATTTTTTATGCAATGATGCAAAGTGATAAACAGTCAGAGACCTTGGAAAGATCGCTTAAGACTGCTTAGGTATCATGATTTTCAAAGCCAGACAATATTGATGTAACAAAATCTATTATTGGCAACCTATTTGCCACAAGTCGCAAACCTATTGAACATATTACTAGTCTCTGGCACAAACAGTTGAATAAAATGCAACAGAAATAAGGTTACACCACAAGTTCTTGTTTTCGCTCCGAAAGCGATAACATGGAACAGACCCCAGCAAGAATGATCTTTGCGCATGTGATGTAGTAATGTTTTTTGTGACAGTTAACTGACGACTGTCAGCTGTTTGTGATTATGATTAATCCCATGATATACGAGGGTTGATCTGTATGCTCCACCCCTGACCACTTCCTGTTGAGATAAAATTATCAAAATATTCATCCAAGCAGCTTCATATCTCAAGGTAAACACTGCACTGTTTCAAGCTCTTATCTTTCTCCCTTGGGTCAGGGGATATTTTGCTTGTGAAGGATGTGTGTGTCAGTCATAAAATGGAGCCTGTACAACAAAGAGCTGTTATTAAATACTTGCAGAAAAAGGGAATGAGTCCAACAAAAATCCATCGGGATTTATGTGCAACTGTAGGTGAAAGTGCTGTATCATATGACATAGTCAAAAGGTGGTGTCGGGAATTTAGATATGGTAGGGAATCATTTGAAGATCAACATGCAGGAGGACCAACAGTGAGCGTTACAACTGTAGACCATGTCAAAAAAAAAAAAAAAAAAAAAAGTCCATGATCTAGTGATGCAAGACCGCAGACTGACTATTAGGCAAATAGTGGATCTAACAGGCTTCTCCTATTACACAGTTAGAAATATTTTAGTTATGGAACTGGACATGAAAAAATTGACAGCAAGGTGGGTTCCTCGAATGTTGACAGCAACACAGAAGAGACAGTGTGTGTTGATTTGTGAACGTCTGTTACAAATGTACAGAGCAGATTCAAAAATATTTATTGACAGATTTATGACTATGGATGAAACCTGGGTCCACCATGATGACCCAGAAACGAAGCTCCAACGTAAAGAGTGGAAACATAAGCGATCTCCTCCTCCCCGCAAGTTCAAGACTCATCTATTTGCAGGGAAAGTAATGGCCACAGTATTTTGGGATGCCAGGGGAGTAATTCTGGTTGATTACTTCCCAAAGGGTTCTACAATCACAGGAGCATATTATGCTAATTTAATTCCAAAATTAAGAGATTCTATAAAGAGTAAGAGACATGGGAAGTTAAGTGCAGGAATCCTCTTTCACCCGGACAATGCCCCCAGTCACACCTCTTGTGTGGCCATGGCTGCTATAGCCAAAGCAGACTTTGAATTAGTGGAACACCCACCATACTCACCAGATCTAGCCCCTAGTGACTTCAGATTGTTCCCAAAACTCAAAGAAGATATTCGTGGAAAACGATTTTCAACTCAGGGTTCTACAGGTTCCATTTTATGACTGACACACACATCCTTCATAAGAAAAATATCCCCTGACCCAAGGGAGAAAGATAAGAGCTTGAAACAGTGCAGTGTTTATCTTGAGATATGAAGCTGCTTGCATGAATATTTTGATAATTTTAGGAAGTGGGTCAGGGGTGGAGCATACAGATCAGCCCTCGTATATTGCTGCTTGATTTTACGAAGTCGTGGATATTTTGTTATGGAATGCTCTAAACAGAACATTAGACAATCTAGAAGTGTTGTCTTTCACATTCGTAATGCCTTTGTAGAAAATTTGAATTTAGGCCTATATGCACACTTTCTTCTTCCTTGAATAGATTCTATGTATAATACCAATTAATCAAGAGAGCATCCACATGTGCTTACTGAGAAATTTTTTGAATTAGGATATAGGCCTGTATTAGAACAGCATCAGAATTGAATTAGGCCTTTGCAGGATTCATGGCAGATGTCCACGTAGGCCTTAATAAATTATTCTACGAAGATATGGTAACTTAAGGTGTGGTAATTTAAATGGTAGGACAGCTCTTCTAGCATCTCTTCTTCTATAGTATATTGCTATACTAGTTCCGTAAGCGGTGCATACGTAAGCGGATCGAGGAAAGCGTTTGAAAAAACGAAGTGCTTGCGCTTAGGGAACGAGTATTGCATGCTATTTTTTGCACGATGATTATTTATATCAATTTAATTATATTAATTGAAATACAGTGCGTCTTTCGAGCGGCCGGACCGTTTGCGCGGCGGCACCGGACTGGGTGAGGCTTGGCGCATCTTCCGCGAATGTTACACGTAAACGACCGGCAAGTCATGTGTACGGAACACTAACTACTGTACTAACTTACATTAGGCTTACCTGCATAACAACATGTTGAAATCGATGACCTTGAACGCGAACACATTCTCTATATTTCCGAAAACAATTCTGGTTTACTCGCAAAAGTTCATGTTGACTGATTGCCTGTATTTCAGTCAACATGAACTTTTGCGAGTAAACCAGAATTGTTTTCGGAGATATAGAGAATGTGTTCGCGTTCAAGGTCATCAATTTCAACATCTGTTGTGATGCAGGTAAGCCTAATGTAAGTTAGTACAGTAGTTAGTGTTCCGTACCCATGATTTGCCGGTCGTTTAAGTGTAACATTGGCGGAAGATGCGCCAAGCCTCACCCAGTCCGGTGCCGCCGCGCAAACGGTCCGGCCGCTCGAAAGACGCACTGTATTAGCTTAAAATATTGTGTATATACATTATTGAAGATAGATGTTATATTTTAGAAAGTGATTCGCATGTGTTGGTTGTTATGGGGACGGAATATTTGTAAATAAGGTTGTAGACTGAGTCGCCATATTATCCTCTCCCAGGCAGTTGTATAATAAGTTAGGATTTTGATTTATTTAAGTACAAGAAGTAGTTTGGATCTAAACACCATGAGAGGGGATGGAGGAATTGCCTTAAATAACTACAAATTGTACTATTACGATAAATATATCAAAATAAAGGTTTGTATAGTGATGGTTTTACTTACGGCACTAGTGCTTTTTGTAATTTTTAGGTAGATTTCGAAGAAAAATCTACCTATTTGGATCGGTACCATATCATGACTTTCGAAAAATTCTTTCATATCTTTACGTTTCATGCCTCCCTAAGTACGAAACCACCGCCCGTTCAATTTTTTGTATATATATGTATATGTGTATATATATATATATGTGTATATATATATATATATATATATATATATATATATATATTTACTAGCTTAAAAGGCAGGCGTCGCCCGGGTTTTTATTTTGTAATTTGAAATTAACTTATGAAGGACTTTCGATTTTCAAACTCTAGAGCCTTGTATGATATGTAGGCCTACATAGAACTTGAAATGAGGAAGAACGACTTATCACACACAAACTATTCCCTAAGAAAACGCTAGATATAGCTTTTTATGGCTCACAGAGGATGTCGAATGTTGCATTCCGTTGCTTCTACACACCAGGCCTGGGAGGGGTTGAAATAAGAAGAAACGTAAATTCCGATCACATAAGATTGTATTGTCTTTATGGAAATTTTTATTCCTCACTCTCATTTTACCATACAACCGTTTCGGAGCTGAAATTAAGAAAAAAATTCAATATCACTTTCATACTTTCCTCCTCCAAAACCTGGGACATAATATACTGCGGGCATAGGACTGAAAATGTTCCATCCTATTTTGTCTTCTTGTAGATGTTTAGGGCTTATGATAAACATCCCTATACAAAGCCTACAGCTATGAGTGACATATCAGTGGATAGGATTTTTTTACCGAATTCTGATATACCATACTCACTGGCACACATTTAAGCTGTCCGTGCAATACGACCGCTTATTCTACATCAAAATGTGAAGTGAGAAAATGATATTTTCCATGTCGAGGGTAGAGAAAGTTCTGTGACTGCTTCACATTGTGCTTTATTTTCTTGAATTTCATTCTTCAAGAATTATTTTCACAAATGTATTAATTACATCCATAGCATCAGAATTTGTTAAAGCCCTATGTGAACACTATAAACAATACACTGTTGTCATGATAACTGAATTGCAGTTCATTTTTCAGTATAATATTTTCAGAAATTATATAAATTTTCAAGGGAAGGAGTGATTTGTTTGAATTTTAATGTTCACCGCATTACTTCTCGATCTTAACTGGTTATGTGTGCAAAATTCCGTGCAAATTGCTCAAGAAAAGTAGATTTGTATACAGAACATACATACCCACACGCATACACACCTTCGATTTGGCTTGGTTGCAAGACTCTAACTTTTTTTTCAAAACGTGTGATAGCGGAACTCTCAAACTGTGAATGTGTCACACTTTAATTATTATTATTATTATTATATATATTTTTTGTAAACATATGACAGCTGAACACTCTAACTGTATCTCATTTCACATTTCCGACTTTTCCCGTGGATTTTCCAAAAAAATTCTTTCGTACAAACCTTGTCCTGACAATTATGAACACAACAAAAAAAATTATCAGCCAAATCGGTCGAGCCGTTCTCAAGTGATGCGGCAACATACATATTGGAAATTAATTTTGATTAATATAGACTAGCTTAAAAGGCCCGGCGTCGCCCGGGTTTTTATTTTGTAATTTGAAATTAACTTATGAAGGACTTTCGATTTTCAAATTCTAGGGCCTTGTATAATATGTACATAGAACTGGAAGTGAGGAAGAACAACTTATCACACTCAAACTGTTCCCTCAGAAAACGCTAGATATAGCTTTTTATGGCTCACAGAGGATGTGGAATGTTACACTCCGTTGCTTCTACACACCATGCCTGGTAGGGGTTGAAATAAGAAGAAACATAAATTCCGATTTCATTAGATTGTATTGTCTTTATGGAAAAAAAAATTTTCTCACTCTCTTATTACCATGCAACCGTTTCGGACCCGAAATTTAAAAAAAAAAAATCTATTTCACTTTCATAATTTCCTCCCCCAAAACCTGGGACATAATATACTGCGGGCAAAGACTGAAAATGATCCATCCTATTTTGTCTTCTTGTAGATGACGTATCAGTGGATAGGATTTTTTACCGACTTCTGATATAGCATATTCAGTGGCACACATTTAAGCTGCCCCTGCAATAAGACCGCTTATTCTACATCAAAATGTGAAGTGAGAAAAGTATATTTTCCATGTCGAGGGTAGAGAAATTTATGTGACTGCTTCACATTGTGCTTTAATTTATTGGATTTCATTCTTCAGGAATTATTTTCACAAACGTATTAATTACATCGATAGCATCAGAATTTGTTCAAGTCCAGTATTATGTATTTCCCAAAGCCCTATGTGAACACTGTAAACAATACCCTGTTGTCATGATAACTGAATTATATTTCATTTTTCAGTATAATATTTTCAGAAATTATAAAAATTTTCATAGGAAGTAGTGGTTTGTTTGAATTTTAGTGTTCACCGCAAACTGGTTTGCATGAAATGTAGATTTGTATACGGAACATACATACCAACATACATACATACATACATACATACATACATACATTCATACACACTTTCGATTTGGATTGGTTGCAAGACTTACAATTTTTTTTTTCGTTTTGTTATGAAAACATGTGACAGCGGAACTCTTAAACTGTCAATATGTCACACTTCAATTTTTTTAATCTTTTATTTTATTATGTATACAGTTGACAGCAGAACTCTCTAACTGTGCCTCATTTCACAATTCCGACTTTTTCCGTGGATTTTCCAAAAAGTTTCTTTCATGCAAACCTTATCCTGACAATTACGAACACAACAACAACAAAATCAGCCAAATCGGTCGAGCCGTTCTCAAGTGATGCGGCAAGATACATTTGGAAACTCATTTTTATTAATATAGATTTATCTTTACACGCTAACGGCCGTAATTTTGAAGATATTTGAACCAAATTTCATTTGGTTATTTCTAGGCCCAATAGTTCGGACAAGTTCGTCAATGAGCAAAATTGGCCCAAGGGAGGGGGTCGGGGGAGGGGGTTGAAATTTTGAAAAATATATATCTCGGCCCGTATGAAGTATAGAGGGAAACTTTGTTTGAATAAATTAGAGTACTCCCTATGGAGTTCACAGTGACACCAACGATTCGTGGGTTTTAGGGGTACGAGTGGGGGTGGGGGAATGGAAATTACAAATTTTTGAAACCACGTCTTGTGGGGTATCGTTGAAAAGCTCTTGATGAATACTCTACAAATCAATAACTAGTTTCTCCATTGCTCTCATATAAGGCGAGATTTGAATGTTTGAAAAACAATAACACTTTCAGCCTGAAGGCCTGCCGAAAGGAATGTGTGAGGACCGACTAAGGATAAAATTACCAATGTAATAGAGTTTGAAATATTAAAAATAATAGTTGCACACCTTTAGAAAGATAATGCATGGGAAAATGAAAAATAAATAATAATATATAATATAAATTTAAAACATAATAAACAACTATCTTTTTATAAAAAAAGATTTCAGATGTATTTATATTTCGTATGGTACAGTGTACACTTTGATATTGCTGTGATAAAATAATTCTCAGTAAAAAGGAGTTTAATATGAAAGTTACGGCACAATGAAAAAAGTGTTGTCCTCAAAGAACATTGAGACTACCGTTCAGTTATGTTGATACCTTGAGTTTGGTAGAGTTATCACAGTCATGGCTCTCTTTAATATTAGATATTATATTATCATTAATTTTGTCTTGTTTATCGGCTTTGCTAATTTTATTCATTGCTGATCTTGCGCACGGCCTCCCAGAATATTATATATTTTTCTTGTTGTCAAAACAAATGATTGTAGGCTCTTCCTCTTTACCGAATTCAGTTCAACATTTATTTTCAATTACTATTTTTTATTATTTTAATGTGACAATCCAAAAACATGGTGCACCTTCGGATGGTGATATCCCTGCACTTTCTTTTATACCACGATCTAGCGAATTCTTCTGTCCTCGTATTATGAAGAAACTCGTGTTTGGACGTTGGAGGTGTGACGTCATATCACTAGATGACCGGTGACAGGCGACAAACCTCGCGGGAGATATAATGAGGTGGGTACAAGGCACGTGCGACAGTAAACTAGGTCAGTGGGTACAAGGCCCTTGCGACAATATGCAAGGACAGTTGGTCACCCTGTTTCGCTAAGAAACAAAATACATCACATAGTCCGTGCAAATGTGAATATCGACTGGGCGGAGCTTAAGGTGAGACCTGTTTTTGGATTTCGCCATTTTAATTAAGCAATAATTATAAATATATTTTATTTATCCTCTCGTCATATGACTGTCAGGTTGCTTCTCAATCTAAGTATTTTCTTTTAAGATTATCATTGCTGAGTCGTTCATGCTTTCTTCACCAATGGGAGTGCGTTTTTAATCATTGTTGAATAGCGCTAAATAAACAACTATTAACGTTTCGTTCATCTCACAATAGCTGACTATTTAATGCTACTATCAAGGATAGTAAAGAAGAAGAGTGCTGCGGAGCGACAATAAACTAAACCAAAAGCACTTCGAAATCTACCTCAGCCTGTAGGCCTGCCTAAAGGGATTTTTTCAGCATTGGGATTTCTTTTGTTTTCATAGCAACCAGATTGCGTGTGGGAATGTCAAGTTACGATCCACGGAAACAATATTCGTAAGTAGGACTAATTAGTAGGGGCCGTATTTTTTGGTAACAACGATAACCGCGAAATTTTATAAAACAACGTCCCTTAGCTATATTTAGCTTTTATTTGCTTAAATTACCAATATGAACCAAATTGAATCCACGAAATATCGCAAAATTTACTCGATTCTGCGAAATGTCTCTATAAGCGCGAAATATGCCCCTTCTGTTCGTAAAGTGAGAAACGAGCACGAAAATGTGCCTTAAAATCACAATATTGTGTTTCGGTGTACTGTATTTTTTTTATTTCTTAGCAGCATGCGTTTTTTCTGCTATTTCTGTGGCTGTCGAAGATTTACCGATATATCGATATTTATTTTGTGATTGATTACAAAGATTGCAGAATTTACGCAAAGATTGTCTGTGACCTGGTTTGTACTGTTGAGTACACTCCTTTCTTGCTATCTCTTTGCCAAGTTAGCGATGCCTATGATCGATTACAGCAGAAGAGTGTAGAATGTTTGTTACTTGTATTCAACAGATTTCGTCTTTTATCCACAGTGGTATGGTTGGTACTTCTGTTTGCAAATGTCTATCTGATGGTGTTTAGTAGAAATTACGATAATATTTCTCGTAATTATATTTGAACACTAACTCTAATCATGTCTAAATCATAAGTTGCTATCACAACTTTATACAAGGGCAGAAGAATATAGAAGGGGGGGGGGGTTAGTTCATGTAAATAAAGAAGCAAAGTTTATCATTGCGCAATGTTCCCAGTGTAATATAAAGTAATTTATTTCACGAAATACCCACCGAAATAGAAGGAAGTTAACACCGAAATCAGCCATTTTATTTCACCAATAAATCAGGGCCCTACTAATTAGTTACATCGTACAAAATAGTATATTGTGAGTCAAGTGCCGTAAGCGGTGCATACGGACCGAGGAAAGAGTTTGAAAAAATGAGGTGCAAGCGCCTCGTTTTTTCAATTTCCGAGATTCGTTATGCGCTTACGGCACGAGTATTGTATGCTATTTTTTGCACGATGATTATTTATATCAATTTATTTATATTAATTGACATATTAGCTGAAAATATTATGTTTATACACTATTGAAGATGGATGTTATATTTCAGAAAGTGATTCGCATATGTTGGTTGTTATGGGGTTTGAATATTTGTCCTGTTTAAGTCGCCGCAAACTGGGGGGCGTTGGTTCCGGTCTTCCATAAAAGCTTGTGTTATGATGGTTCCGGATTATTTTAAGATACATTCACGTGCTACGAACTGCGTTCCTCGTGAATTTGCCGTTAAAATCTGGACCTGTTATATTACCCACATCAATTTTTTTATCAGTAGGTGACTCGGACTGTTTACAATATCGCCTTTAACAGTTTTGCCCTGAATTGATTTGTATAATAACAGTAGGATAGTTCAAATGTCATTATGCAAGTCTTGTTTTTATTGGGCTTACATACACAGTATGTCAACTCATTGTCAAACAGTTGAACGTAATGTTTGTACTTGGACACATCGCTGTCATCTATGTGCATAATTATCGCTTGTGTTCTATTTCGTTCGTTCATTGAGTGAGGCTTTTCAGAGTTAACTCTTGCATCTTTGCACAACCCTGAAGTTTTATATTATATATGTTCCCGCCCCTGTCAAAATTATCCGGGAGAATTAGGTTTAGTGATGTTTACGAAGCCGATGGGAATATACCAGTATTAATTGATGGTTACTTGATGTATGGAGTTTTGCTTTCTGGCTTATCTAGCTTCCTAACCCTTTTTTATCATATGGACCAGTATTTTATACAATGGGAGGCTCTCATATTAATACAAGAGCAAATGAAACCGAACTGTTTAAGATATTTAACATCCGTGCTTCTCTGTGGCTGTAGTGCCTCCCGTATGCTGTTTTTTTAAATTTATTTGGAGGTGGCAGTTCAATTTATGGGGCATCATCGTGCCAATAAGGGAGTGAGAGAGCAGCATGTTCACAGGTGTCATCTCCAGGTCAACCACCACCTTGTAGGTACTCCTCTTCAAGATCATTACACTTCAAATGGAGCACTAGGAGAGCAGAACAACAAGAATTGAATAACTTCACGTTTATTCTCTAACAGTCTTACTAAACTAATATGATAATATATACAATGTATAGAAACCAAGAAAAAGTTAGACTGCTAATAAACCCTCATAGCGATTCAATGTGTGTAACTCAATACCGGCAAGTTACATGCGCTTTACACTACCTGTCACCCTTGTTTAAATTTTACATTATTAATATGGCCGAAATTTCTAAACAGCTGATCGCATGCCTAGTGAGTGCGACTAAATTTTGCTTTGGTGTGTCCATTCTTACAGCAGTTTGTTAGGGAACATCGTTAACTTTCTTTTATACTACTAGATCGTAATACTCTCGGCTTCGCCCACGATAATTACTTGAAAATTTAAAAAAATTAATAGCAAAATAATTAAGACATTTAAGACGATTAATAATCATAACGAAACAGCTAAAAATCTGACTTTGCAGTTCATTCCACGATCAAAAAGCGCCGCTTGGGAAAAGCGACCTCAGATTCGAGTTCCCTGGCCCAGAAGCCCCCTTCAGAGTGAGTTACGTGCAAATGGATCAGTGTTTGCCGATTTAGACACGTTCATTATCCCTCTTCCGTCTTATTGAAAATTTCAGATGTCGGCGTGCCTTGGCATTATAAACAAAACGAATAGACCAGTGTGAGCTCACAGATTTTTAAAAGTAAAATTTAGCCGGCCATGGGCCAATTTTCCTGAATTATTTATGTTGCTTACACTTTTCTTTTCCTTGTTACAAACAAACATTCAAACCCGAGGTGGGGCTGGAACCAACAGTTTCCTTCACCACGGATCTAAAGCAATTTTGACTTATATTACTTTTATCATCTTGGTAACGGATAAGGAAACGGTCTTGGTTAAGTCTAGTAACTTGATAATAAGTATAAATAAGTTTAATTAATTAATTAAAATGGTGCAAACATGAAATTTAACAATTCTAGTAACCTGGCAATAACATCAACAATAGGCCAGAAATTTTTGATTAAAAGAAAATTAAGAAAAACCAGCATGAACTAATATATAAATTAGAATAAAATTATAGAAATTACTAAAATTTAGGCCACAATCTACAAAAATGATCTAAAATGGTTTTACCGTGAATGATCCATAGAACTCAAAGTGACAAAACTTTCTGAATTGTAAACAAACAAAACAAAAAATAAAAAAGGAAAGGTAAAAGAAATAATAGAAAACAAGGAAAAGAATAAATGAGGCAAGTGATGAAAGAAAACGAAGAGAGAATCACAAGAAAACTAAAATAGAGAAAATTAAGATCTCATAGCCTTGATATAATACCTCCCTGAATAAAATAGCAGTGAGCCAAGGAGTATGTAATTGCTTGAATATAAAACCAATAAGAACCATGCCGACCAAGCATGAATAAGCGAATATAAAGTGACAAAGTACTAGCTACAACAAACATTAAAATAATATACTCCAAAAGTTCCACTAAAAGGAAAAATTAAGTACTTTAGAAAAACTACAACTCGCGTTTACATGTTTAGGAGGGCTATGGGGCTAAAGACAGTTTAGAGAATAATAGGCCTATAATACGTATAATATACAAGAATTCCATCTTTACTTTTTATATGATTAGATTAGGCAACTTATGAATTTCGAAATGATTGCTTTGTGTAATTACTCTTTTAAACGTCGATTATTAATATGGCAACTTAAAGCGTAAATTAATAGTAAATACTTATATAGATATAAGAATTCCTAATACCATTTTTCTTCAGAAAATGTACAAGGAAAGGTCAAAATTTGTTGTCCCTTGGCTCGGGACCCTGGGAACGCCAGCTCCCAAATCTCCGTGCCCACTCACGGAGACACCTGAGGGAATAAACATATCTCTGAACAAATAGAAGAGCGTACAGTTTTCGCACTATAAGGCAAGCTGGAGATATAATATATGAAAACAACCCATTCTCACAAATCAACGAGAAAACTAACCTTTAGAAACATCCTATGAGGGTTTTATTTGAGATGTATGCGCCGTACGCTTTTTCCCTGAGCGGGTCCCTAACACCATCGTAACAGGAGAAACAAATTTGTCAATCCAATATGGACCGAGGAGCAAGTTTGACGGAAAATTTATTAGCTGCATTACTTAAAGGAAAGTTCTTAAGATAGACTTCGTCTCCCACCTGGAACGGAACTACAAAACGATTTCTATTGTACTTACGAGCAACACCAGCATGACTACGTTTTAGGTTGGCGTATGCCCTTTTCCATTTATGTTTTAGATCAACCGGGTTAGGACAGTCAGCAAGGAGCTACTTTAGAGACCAAAGGTTGGACAGAGGGCAATTAGGTTGAAATCCCATGAGTAATTTGAACGGAGTCGACTTGTGCGATTCATGAACAACCGTGTTGAAAACAAATTGGAGCCACTCAATTCTGGTCCCACTCAGTGTGATTAGCAGAATTATAGGCGATAAGGGCTGAACGTACTCTTTCTGCATGACTTGGATTTGGGTAAAAAGGGCTGGTATTTACATCCGTGTTGCCCACTCAAAAAAAAAATTCCGAAATTCACATGATGTAAACTGAGAAGCGTTATCAGAGACCACGTATTCCGGAGGCCCAAAATTAGCACAAATATTTGAAAAGAAATTTACCGTGGTTCTCGTGGTCGTCTCGCCTCTCTGACTGGAAATAGACAGGCGTACTTGGTAAAGGCGTCCACGCAAACCAGTAAGTAGGCATTCCCTTTCTTGGGCCGCGGAAACTTGCTAACATAATCAATGAATAGTTTCTGCATGGGAGTAGTAACAACATGGGAAGCAAGTAACCCATAATGAGTCTTCTGCACGGGTTTGCTTTGTTTACAAGTTTGACATGCTTTAATTATTACGCGGATGTCATTGTCCATTCCTTTCCAAATGAACTTTTCTCGTATTTTGCGTCAAGTTTTTAACAGACCAAGATGGCCGCCCACAGGAGATATATGATAATATTGAAACAAAAGAGTCGCCATGGCATCGGACATATCTATCTTTTTTTTCCGTCAGATTTTCCTTTGCACACCAAAACACCATTGTTGATAACGTATGGAGGCCTTTGTATGCCTTGCGAAAGTTCGTGCAAAATGGACTTTAAAACCTGATCTTCCTGAGCCTTTCAAATCGAAGTGAAAGCAGTCGTTATGTCCGTCCTAGTGTTTGGGTTTCCTTCTCGTTTCGGACACTAACGCCTTCTGACCACCGTCACAGAACATACCTGATAGACTATCCGCCACGAATGTTCGTGCTCCGAATATGCTTGACTTTGAAACGGAACGCAGATATGCGTAGCGTCCTTCGGGCAATCTTCCCAGTTTTCCTGGGGCGCCCCAGAACCCAACTAAGTACTTGGTTATCAGTTTCAAGTTCAAATTCGACAAGTTCTAAGTAAAGGCGGTATTTTTCAACCCCAAACAATACGCCTAGGGCTTCAAGCTGATACATGGATAATTTGCGAAACGCAGTAGGACGTCGCCCTTCCGGGAACTCTTGCAACAATACTGCTGCAACAGCGCACCAGAAGCATCGGTCTGTAAGATGAACTTCCGCGAGAAATCCTCCATAGCTAAGCCAGGAGGATTCATTATGTTCTGTTGCTCGTCTTCCCACCGGTACTTACTCCCCGTTTTACGCAAGTTAGGGATGATTTTAGAAAAAAGTTAATCATACCTATGAAACGTGCCTTGGCATTTTAAGGCACCGAAATTTTTTTCTTGGTCCTGTCGGGATCCACAGCCACGCCCGCTGGGATAACAAGATGCCCT
The DNA here is from genome assembly GCA_964059195.1 of Ectobius pallidus. Taxonomy (NCBI): domain Eukaryota; kingdom Metazoa; phylum Arthropoda; class Insecta; order Blattodea; family Ectobiidae; genus Ectobius; species Ectobius pallidus. Next base: position 168,086,015 of record CAXKWD010000003.1, on the reverse strand, counting down.
AGAAAGGAGAGCTTTTGAGCAAGAAATTTTACATTGGCCTGGTTTACAGAAAGCTTAGCTTGTATCAGACGGCTGATGACTTTCTGGATATACTTTAAGTGCTCCTCGTAAGATTCTGAGAAAATGACATCATGGAGGTAGTGGTATTTAAAGTTTATGTTTGAACATATCTTATCCAGTAATCTTGTGAGCACTTGGGCTCCCACGGCTATGCCAAAAGGAACCCTTGTGTACTCATACAGATTCCTATCAGTGGCAAATGCCGTCAACTGCTTAGATCTTTCCGTCAAAGGTATTTGGTGATAGGCACTATTTAGGTCCAGGCTGGTAAAATACCTGGCCTTATGAAACCAGTGGAAGCAATTGTGTATTATCAGGAAGAGGTATAGACTATGGATTTTTACTGTTTAATAGCCTTTTTCCACTGGTCTGACATCGTTCCCTGGTTTTGGCACTAAAAAGATGGGGCTTGAATAGGGAGATTTTGAATGTCTAATAATCCCCTGAGTATGCATGTGTTCAGTTTTCTCTTTTAGCATTTCCATTCGTGGGAGAGACAGCCTATGTGGTGGTATCATATCACTGGCCGACTATCATTAAGTTCAATGTAATCTATAAGGTACGTCAGAACCATTTCCTCTATCAGCATATCCAGGTACAGGCTGACTAAATGGAGAACATCTTGGGCCCTTCCGGGCGGAAGGTGCGACAAATTCATTTCCACACTTTGGTCAGAGAGAAAAAGAGGGTCATTAGTGGCTCCAACCACCTCATAGTCATCATTGCAAACTACAAGATTCAAGCATATGAGGGCTTCCGGGTTAAACTCGAAATACGCCAAATCTTAGTTCAAATCCAATATTTTGGTCTTACAAAGAAAGTCAGCTCCCAAAATAACACCAGCAGCTAAATTATCAACAACCAAAAAGCTAAAATCCCCTGTATAATTTTGACCCTTAAAATATGTCGTTCCTTTTATATTTACACGTTTTTGGTTCACATTGATACATGTTCTGTCGGCAGTACTAATCTCAATATTATTATGTATAGCAAAATCAAAAGCCAATAGGGAAAAAACGCTTCCAGAATCGAGCAAGACTTTCCAACTGATTCCACCTAAAGTAAGGTTCACTGTGGGCAATCTAGATACAGCTTTAGCCTCTATACCAAGGGTACACAACCTTAATTAGACCAAGGGCCATTCAATTATAAAAAAATCACAGAGGGCCGCAGTGTACCATCATCCAATCCTCCATTGTAGGCCTGATTATACCTTACTTCTGAATGAGGACTTATCATTATTTAATGTAATAGTATAATATTCAATAAAACAACAATAGTAATAACATGGCTTTTACTGGCATGCCTACTAATTAATTACTAGTCATAACACAAATGTTGTTCACCTTTTAATAAGAAACTTGACACTGCTTCAGTTTTGTCAACTTTTCAATATTCAATATTGCAATACGCATACTCGTTTCCAAATGTTCATCCGTAAGTCTGGGTCGTGTATTAGATTTCAAATTTTTCAAAACCGAAAATGACTGTTCACAGACGTACGTGCTACCAAATAAAGTTGCTTGTTCACAGACGTACGTGCTACTAAATAAAGTTGCTATTTTTAATGCATAGCCATACAGATTGTGTATTTCTTTAGGTAAGTACAGCTTGTAGAAATCAAGGCGTGATACATCATCAAATTTTGCTTTCAATTTTGTGTTACTCTGGATATCAATTAATTCCATCTGAAAAATTTCAGGCACTGTCTCAATATCAACATGAAAGGGTAGTGAAAGTAATTCAAATTATTTTTCAAACTTCCGAACATCCTGAAAACGGGTGTTGAACTCTTCTGAGATTTTTCAAGAGGTCAACGTATTTCCCAAAATTAGATCTGTAAGTATATTCCATCATTTTTCTCATTGTCGGAAAATTGACAAATACTCCTTAATTGTGTCTGCCAAACTTGAAGTTTTCTTTCAAAAGATTTGATTAAATTAAACAGATGATGGATAATGTGGTTTTTGCCTTGCATTTTGGTATTCAGTTCATTAAGGTGCTGAACCATATCAACCAGAAATGCCAAATCAGAAATCCAATCACTGCTGTCCAGTTCGTCCACCTCAAATTGAGATTTGTCAAAAACAAACGAATTTCTTCCCGAAGTTCATACACTCTTTTCAGCATGTTACCTGCACTTAGCCATCGAACTTGTGTGAAATATAAGACATCGTCATAATCTGCTTCCGAATCAGCTAAAAATTCTTTGAATTTACGATGATTCAGTCCCCTTGACCGAATGAGGTTCACCAACTCGATCACTGGCTTGACTACATGTTTCATTTGAATTGATTTTGCACAAAGATGTTCCTGATGTAATATGCAGTGACATGCAATAATGTCGTGATCAAAATCAGCAGTCTTTTTTTTTTACAAAGGACAAAAATTGTTTGGTACATCAGTTTACCTGATTTTAGTATGTATGGAATTCTCTTCCTGTAAATTAGTTGTAAAAATGAAGAGAATGTCGTTATCACATATCGCATCCACGAAGGATACATAACCCAAATAAACTCTTATTAATGTACTCTCTTTACTTTATTTACTTTAAGCATTTTTATCACTTTACATTCTGATATATGCCTAGAATAAGAGGCCATTTTGTGATGGACTTTTTAATTTATTATATGTGACCACTAGATAAAACTGCGTAAATTCAAAGTCTTCCCTATTATCAATTTAGACTATGTGACGAAGTCTATATGTGTCAACTGCAATCTGTGGCGATGATCTTAGTTCATTAACTATTTGAGCAATCAGTTGAACACTCTACTTTAAGTTATGTGAAAACAACTAAAGAATGTAAACATACACTTCAAAACATTACAGGGTGTTTCCAAATCTCTTCACCATGAGTAACTCTCGCCGATACATTCAGTTTTTTTCTTATTGTGGAATACTTGTAATTATGGGCGCCATCAACAATCACTCCTAATTATATTATTATTTCACCAATTAATTATTATTCTCTTTCTAAGCCACAAACTTAAGTCCTTTCATACAATTTAGTGTTCGGCCAGCTTTTAAAACAGTGAAGGGGCAGGTTCTATAATCTTCATTGTGCCATATAACAATGTAATAGAAAAAGAACAGTTTTCAACACACCACATATTTGCATTATAAATTAAATAGCAAATTCAACAATGGTTACAACAATTTTTTATTTATTTTAACTTTAGTTATTAACTGTATTTAATTTTAGTAATCAACCATTGATATTTTCTATATGGTATGCTTCCAACAAGACAAATCAGCAATATCTATCTATATTTCATATAGGCTATCTTTTTAAACAACAGAAATCAATTTTATATATATTATATTCTCTGTTATTCTAATATTTGAGAACTTCACATACAGTCTTTCCGAACTTCAACTTTTAAGGTTCGTTTGCAATACTAACCCTTTATTAAAATTTGTAATACTAACCTTTATAATTTTGTCACCGTCCACTTTGTAAGTTTGGAATTCTAAACTTTATAATTTTGTCACCGTCACTTTGTAAGTTTGGAGTACTAACCTTTTATTACTAACCTTGGCAACCACTACACAATTAATCTTGTTTCAGTCATTCCTAGGCCTACTCCTACCTAGGTAGATTCTCTGTATCTACGGGTCTTTCACATAACCCCTGTACCCATATACTAACTTCTTTTATACAGTTATGTTAATAAGAACTATTATATTTCTCTTTTTCACTTCTTAATCTTTCTCTTCCTAAAGGAATTATGTTTTTAAGTTTTATTATACACTTATTTAAATTCACTTTTATCAGGTCCCCACTTTAATCCAGATCGATCTACTTTCAAAAATTACTTTAAGTAGGGTAAATTATTTTTCTTCTATTTAACTCAATTTTTCCACAATACCTTCTCATTTACTCCTTCGGTTTAGTGAACATTTACGTTTCTAAATTCCTTTATTAATTTCATTTCGATACTATCTTTCGCTCCAATCAACTTTCCTCACTAATAAATCTTTACTTTTCCACGATACTTTCTCTTTTACTTCTTTAGTTTAGTGAAAATTTACGTTTCTAAATTCCTCTATGAATTTTATTTCGAAACTACTTTTCACCCCAATCGACTTTCCTCAGTAACAAATCTTCTACTTCTGTCTTTTTTTCTATTCAGATTTTTCTCTCTAACCTAACTTTCTTATTAAGTTAACTCTTCTATTTTCTGAAGTTGAATTATAATAATCTGCATTTCCTTCCTATTTCCAAAGTGAATTTAAATCCATGTATTTTCCTCTCATTCCACATACTACTCCGTACTACGGATCTTTTCTCTTTCCAATTCCTACACTCGTAACCTAATCCCTATATGAATAATTACAACTGAAAATTTAGAGGCCAGTATGCCATCCCGACATATAAGATATCTACCTGTTACCTCAAAAAACCGAAGTGGGAGGGGCCCAAATAAGGATTACTTTTATGCCCCTGGTAATTTCTTCCTTATTCCCCTCGCGACCTGTCTTAAAAAGCAAAAGTGTTTCATAGGCTTCTCCAGTTAAGAACTGCAACGTATTCGTGTGAGTCTTAACAACCCACGAACACCCAAGTAAATAGAGAATACACAACAATTATTTACTTTTCCTTTCAATGACCCTATTTCTTTCACAGCCCTCTCGACAGAAAGCGGAACTTTGGGCTACTCTTTTACTACTGCTAGCAATCATTAACTATCAATTCTTTTTTTGTTTTTTTGTTATATCTCTAACTGCCTCTTATTTACACATCTATACCTCAAGATATTCTTTTACATCATCCATAACTTAGAAATCTGTTCAAAGGTATTAAATTTACAGTTACAGTTCAAAGTTATTAAGTTCAAGATGTATAGTACTCAACAGACAGTAGTCCAGCGATGTTTCCACCATTTGCGTTCAGTCCTTCTCTCGTTGTCCAGCTACCAATGGGTCTCATTTTGAACCTAATCAACAATTAGATTCCATCATGTTCTTCTTCCCGAGCAGATGTTCGCTTGCAAGCGGCTCCGAGTAAACGTTCTGGGTTGACCAGCCCAAGAGATATAATTTATTTATTTTACCTTCGTAAAACAAAACAAACATTCATCACTGATGCCCAAATGAGCAAAAGCTCGGATCATCCCTCGGTCGTTGTTTTCCTGGTTCAGATGTCCATCCTTCCTGCGTTCCTTTGTAGGACGTCAGACAACTCCGTCGTCCCAGCTGCCGCTTACTCCATCACCCGTCGACCCAAATCTTCTTTCTCCTCCCAACCTTCCTGTTCAATTTCTCAAAGCCTTCTCTCTCTTTTATCAGTTCTCACTCACTGATATATTTTTAATCTCTCGTATTTTTCCAATTTCCAACTGTTCACTGACTGATTGTAACGGACTATTTACTATTCAACGGTTCACCTTTTCAACTGTTCATTTGTTCTCACTCACTGCTATACTTTTAGCAGTACAAATTCTCGCATTTTTCAATTCTCAAACTATTCAACTCTTCAACTATTACAACTCTTCAACTTATTTTGTTCACTGACTAACTTTCCGAACTATTCACTGTTCAGCGGTTCCCTTTTTTCAATTGATCCTAAATACTGTGTTCACTTGTTTGACTGATTGTAACGGACTGTTTACTGTTCTGTCGTCTCATCACCCTTCATTCCCTTCTTCGGTGAAAATTCTAAACTGTTTGGGTGCACTGGGCACCCGCCTTTGTCGGTGGCCACTATCCAACTCTCTTGCTGGCTACACCCGCCCTTCTCGGCTACCACTAGCCAACTCTTTTTCTCTTCGACTCATCACCATTCTCTTCGGTGAAAATTCTAAACTGTTTGGGTGCACTGGGCACCCGCCCTTGTCGGCGACTACTATCCAACTCTCACCCTTACTGACAACTCTCAAACTGTCTCTTTTTTTTTCCAAATTTATAACCTTCGCGCATGAGCACTTGAACGGCGCATACAGTGTCCAAGTTCTAATATCTCTGTTTATAAATGGTTCTTCTGACGTCACGATTTTGCAACGTGACAATATTACAAAGAGCACTTATTCTGAGTGGGTGTGTTATAACTACCCTTCAGATAATTGTTTTTTCAAAAAAATATGTGTTTACACTCCATGCGTAAAATTTAAACAAAATTGTAAGAGCTGTTGACGAGAAAATCGCAACAAACGAAATTTTTTTCATGTAAATTCCCTTTAAAGATAAGAGAAAGTCGTCGTCAATCTTGGTGTCATATCATAAAAACAAAATTTTGTTTTCGTACGAGTTTCCGTTACAAGAGGCCGTATTGCAAAGAGCGCGCATTCAGAGTGGGTGGCTTAGAGCTACCCTTCATAGACTTTTTCGATAAAATGTTTCAAATAAAAGTTTTAGCACTTGATATAAGCAACCCATCTGCAAAATTTAAAGAAAATAGCATGTTTCCAAAAATATATTTTGGATTCATAGTAACTGCTAGATAGACAGAAAGACAAACACTTCCTTTTATTATTATAGATACATACTGTGTACATTAATATTATAATTGTATTGTTTAGAAATCATCCATGAAGTATCTGCCTGCGATTGAATGAGGCTTTGAATTAACCTAACCCAACCTAACCTAACCTAACGTAACCTGACAACCTATCTACGATATCGACGGTCGGTTTCCTTAGCCGCGGTAGCTAAAAGGGGTGCTGACTTGGAGCCGTGGTGAAGGAGGCTGTAGGTTTGAGTCTATGCTCACCCCTGCCCCCGACGTGGTGTGTGGCGATGAGCACGATAATCATTATAAGATAAAAATACTATGCCGATGTGCACGAAAATGCGACTGTGCCATCTTAGTACCTATAGTAAGGGCAGAGGATTCAATAAGAAACTCGTGTGACAGAAAAAAATACAATAGCCGTTGAACGTGAGAGTTGGTGTGTGACGCTGGAACTTGCATGGTATTCCAGGTATTAAAAAACTATAATATTAATGCATAAAGTCAGGAAATCTTGTCGATTTCGCTATGAAATATCGATTTAAATGTATTTCGTGTATTGAACCGATTTAGCATTTTATTGCGAATTCAAATCACAATGGAAACTACTTAATTAAGATAGAGAAAGATAGGCTATAAAAATCGAGGCTTTTGAGGGATTTCTTATTTTATTGGCCTTGCGAAAAAATCTGCATTTTTTATTTATACCGGGTTAATCATAATCATAGACTATAAAAATCTAGGCTTTTGAGAGATTTCGCATTTTATTGGCGTTGTGAAAATCTCCATTTTATTTATAACGGGTTTATCAATCATAACAATAGAAATGACACCAATGCATAGGTATGATATACATTGCAATGGTGAGTATAAGCGGTGAATTAAAGCTCTCGTATTAAAATTCCGTTACTGCTGTCTGCTGTAATAGTGCTCCAGTTTATCAAGTTGCATTGTAGTCTGCATATTGCTGCAGAGGAGAGAGAAGATGCTGGAGACGGGTTTGACTGGGTCTTTACTGCTTATGTCTGGAGGAAGACACTTTTGACAGGGCTTGTACCGGTACCACAAGTCTAACAACTCCTCACTCGTGACCCTTTCAGGGCTAGTACAAATTTGTAAAAAAGTGTATGTTCGTTATTAAGAAGAAGAAAACCCGTGCGAGACCTGTTGCACACGGTTTATAGGGGTGTAATTCTACAAGAATCCATCCCAAGCACCCGAAATTACGAGCCCGAGTTTTACTACCGCGTTATGACCCTACACGATGCCCTCCCTCCCTCTCCAACACCAGTATCAACAAAGCCGCCTGCTCACTGTCAAATTTTATTATTTTCACGTTCTTAGATACTCCGGCTTTACAGACCTTTTCTTTCTTTTATATGCTGGCATTGTTAGTTGGGCAGTAACAATATGGTGTTAAGTTATAATATGGTGTTGCGATGTGTTTCACAAGCTGCATTGCGGAATTGATAGTTTCGGTAGTTTACGAACTTTATCATGTACCCAGTAGGGATGACATATCGGAAGCAAACTATCGATATTGATATCATTATCAATATCGGCTACTAATATCGATAAGAAAATATCGATATTCGATAATATCGTTTTACTAAGACTATTCCTCTCATACGCCGCGTGTTTGATATTGACCAATAACGTTTAGCAATTCCTCGGATATAGACCAATCACGGCCGTTAATCTTACAATATTCTTGTAGGAATCGCGAGGATGCCGTTTTATCGGGTAAAAGTTTGCTCGTTAATGGACACGTAAGCATCAGTGTGCAGTGATTCATTCGTCATATGATGCCATTAAGCAGCACGAAAACATTATTTGATACACCGTAACTTGTTTGGAAATTGTAATAATAGAAATGTACATTGTTTAAAAACAATTTCAATTCGGTGCAAACCCGTTGGTGTAGGCTACTTTTATTCTGTTCTGCTGTAAGCTTAGCTGAATGAAGTAAACTATGTCTTTATGCACCATTGGTAGCACTGGTCACAACATGGTAACTTAAATCAATTCATTGATGGCTGATTCATAGTATGCCGTGATCTCGCAGCTGTTTTGTTTTTATACAAGCCACGAAAGTAATTATTTATACAGGGTGGGGCAGTGAAACGGTACTATTTCCTGGAGCTCGTATGCCGGGGGTGTGTATAGTGGGGGTAGTAGGCAATGACCTTCTCATTCCATACAGTGGGAAGTTTAGTAATCATGCAGCGTTGGTCCGGAGAACAACGTGGTTTCGCTGTTACAGCGTTTTTAGAAAATGGTCGCAGTTACATACGAGCGCAACGCGACTTCCGCCGACATTTTCGTATTCCGCTTCGTGCTCCTGTTCCGAGTAGGCAAGCTCGTATTAACGTTTGGGCTCAGAACCAGTGTTGCCATACGTACGACTATAGTCGTACACATACGACTATAGTCGTACACATACGACTATAGTCGTACACATACGACTATTTCATAGATTTGTACGACGTACGACGCAACCATGTGTCGACTATTTTTAATATTAGCATTTTATCGGCCTACTACCATTTTCTGTTAATTTTTAGCAATCTACTGCAGAATTTTCAATTTGGATAAACATGAAGTTTTATGTTTTTTCGTAGTTTATTTTGTATATGCCTACATATCGCTAAATGACTGGCGGAGTGTTATAATAGCCGTCAAATAAAACTCAGTCCATTTAAGGCTTTTACGGGCCGGTGCCGCACCACGCTTAAGTTGTATTGTTGTATTGTTATTGCTACTTCTCTCATTCTTCTCCAAATATTTTATATTTTAGCCGCACGTGTGCTAAACTAAGCAATCCAAACCTCTGAAGAAATTATACCGATAAAGAGCAGCTGGTCTTATTGTTTTTCTTTTATTTTGACCAAACATAATAATCATATGCTTGTTATTATTAATAGTATATGTTGACACGTCTATATCAAAAATGGATGTATACTTTTATTTTAATAATATTTTGAAATCTTACTTTCTTATGGTTTGTAATGTAATTTTATTATTAATAATAATTTATTTCTTCCTGCAACATCTGCAGGTAGCCGATGACAAAGAGTACCAACAACAATGGGTATATGTATACAGTTAGGAGAGACCAGTTATCTGAGTAGTAGCGGTGAACAATAAAGTCAGCATGCGTGAGTGGAGCAGTAGCACGTTATAGAACTTACAAAAGCAAATTTTAACCACCATTTATAGAAAAAAAAAGTCTGTACAGAGTACCTCACTTGGCAATCATTATTATTACATTATTATTATTATTATCATCATCATCATCATCATCATCATTAGGGACCGGATTCTTAGGTTTTTACCTATTTTTTTCCTTACTTCCAAAACAAAAAGCGCTCATACACTTTTTCAAATCATGTCCATAGGTATACCCACATTAATTCTGTGGCACCTAAAAATATCTAAATGGGGTATAAAAACCTAAATACACCTAAACGGGATATAAAACCTGAAACATCTAATTTAGGCTTCTTTTTTGTATTTTTGTTTGTCGGTTGAGAAATCGATATTTTGCGGAGACACAATATTTTTTGTCGGGTTGAAATTAATACCACCAGCGTTTCGTTCAACCCATTGTCGTCTAGGATGGACAGTGTCTAAAGAGGAAGTATAAGAGTATTTTATACCGGCGTATTCCTTTTAAAATATTCGTACGAACAACCATTGTTGCCGTCTATGAACAAGGATATAGATTTCTGTGTTTTAAAGCGCTTGTTTGCATTTAGCACTGCCCTGTTATTCATATTGAGTGGTCACACTGTGAGTTTAAGAATTCGTGTTAATTATGCCGAAACAAATTAAATAGAGTTTATTATGGCAGTGGATTGGCGATGACCGGAATTTCACTACAGATGGCAAAGTAATATTTTGTCAAGCCTGCCAGAAACACGTGAGTATTCACAGTTCGACCCTTTACTGTTAAGTTCTGAGCAGGGTTGCCAGATCAGAAACGTAAAACCGTCGTACCAACAACTGATTTCTAGAAAAGGGGGAAGTTTTCGTCCCTAGTTAGCATGCGTAACAACCGAAGAAAGGAAAATAATCAGTTTCACATTAACCACATCCCACCATAAAGTATTTTACTCACTAAATTAGAAGCATCGGACTCGAATCCTGAGAAGGCTAGTGTCTAGATGCAGTATTAACTATTAACTAAGATAACAGGAAGAACTTCACAGTTGAGAATCTTGAAAGATATTTAATGATACACTGTAACCAGGAAATGTGAGGCAATCCTATTTTCACTGCTTCTTTTTATTGTTTATGCTTTCTTTCTTCAATTGTATAATATTGTCCCAAAGCAAGTTTACACAAATTTAAGTCAATTTTGTTAAGTTAAACTTTAAAAGTATGATAGCCTATATTGAATCCTATGTAGCACGTTCAAATTCATTAAACCAATTATTCTACCCAAAAATGATAGTTTGGACAAAAAACCTAAAAAAAAACTATTTCACCTAACGGAAAACCTAAAACAGTGTTTTTAAAAACCTAAAAATCCGGTCCCTAATCATCATTATCATCATCCTGACAATTCGCAAAGTGTACGACGATTTTAACTAGCGTACGACTATTTTCAGTTGTTGGTACGACGGTTTTACGTTTCTGATCTGGCAACCCTGCTCAGAACTTAACAGTAAAGGGTCGAACTGTATTAAGGCGAGGTGGTAGTCCAAGAACTGCTAGGACACCGGAGAATGTCGTGGCTGTACAACAGGCACTCGCAAGAAGCCCTCGAAGATCTGCCAGGCGTCACAGCATTGCTCTCGGACTGTCAATTCGAACCGTAAGGAGAATTTTACATAATGACCTGCATCTTCACCCATATACGATGCAAATGGTCCATGCTTTAAATCCTGGCGATTATCTTCGCAGTATTGCATTTTGTGAGCACATGCTACAGCTTCTTGAAGAAGACCCACGCCTAAACCTATGGATGAGCGATGTGTGAACAAACAAAATTTTCGTTATTGGGCCGCTGCCAACCCCCAAGAACTTCATGAAAAACCTCTCCATTCGCCCAAAGTGACAGTGTGGTGCGCGATCTCTGCCAATGGAATTATCGGCCGGTATTTTTTCGAGGACGATAATGGACGAGCTGTAACAGTGACAGCAACACGATATGTTAAAATGATACGAGACTGCCTCATTCCAGAACTCCAACACTATCCACCGTATGAGAACACTTATTTCCAGCAAGATGGAGCGACTTGTCACATAGCCAATATGTCAATGGATGTTTTAAGAGGTCTTTTCCCGAACCGTCTCATCAGTAGGTTTGGAGATGTTCTGTGGCCAGCTCGATCCCCTGATCTAAGCTCTTGTGATTACTTTTTATGGGGTTATCTCAAGCAGAAGGTTTGCGAGACTCGCCCAGCAACAACTGAGGACTTAAAAGTGCTGCAATAACACCGGCGCTACTGCAACGTGTCAGTGACAGTTTTTCTGATAGACTCAGAATGTGTATAGACAATGATGGTCGCCACCTCTCTCAAGTGATTTTCAAAAAATGAAACATTTGTCTAATTTCCACTTGTGCTCAAATCATTTGATACATTAAATAACAAATACAATATTTTTTCGCCATTTTAAGGTACCTTGAAACAGTACCGTTTCACTGCTCCACCCTGTCCGTTACATTTTTATTCATGGAATAGTCTTAATAAATCTAACTCGAGTCGGCGAGTTTCATCAGATAAATTCGCGACCGCGAATTATCGATAAACTCGTCAACTCTCGTGGGATTACCTATGATAACAGATTTGTTCCTAGAGCACTCGGAAACAGTTAAGACATAGTTCACGCATGCGCACAGTTACAGTTTCGCTGCACGACGTATGGAAACTGACATTCTGCGCTTGCGTGAACTACGTGTTCATGGTTTCTGAATTATCTAGAAACAAACCTACTGTCGTTTAATTCAAATTTTTACTCTATATCAATTTAGGGAATGATTTGGCATCATTGCTTGTTTTATTAGCTGCCCATGTGGCAGCAAAGCTCTTATTGATGGCCAAAAATACTGAAAATAAGCGTAGGGTAATTAAACGTTGATAGCCGTCAGTTCAGTAAGTTATTCCTATGTTTTAATTTAATTAATTTCTATTTAATGTTGCCTAAATGGTCAATCCATATCAAATCAACCAATTTAATTTGAAAAGGTCGCTGAATTTTTATTTTTTTTTTTTTAATCTAAGTTTGTACTATATTCAGAGAGTTTAAAACAGGTATTCATTAATTTTTTAGATGTTCAGTTTTGTTCTGAGCGGCCATTTTGTATTGGTGCGTCAGCCTATTTTGCATTTTACAAAGGTTTGCGTTAAACCGTAGGCCTACAGCTTCTTTGTCTTTTAAGATATTTTGTTAAAACAAAAACCATGTTAAAGAGCGTAAACTGTACAATATTTTCTGTACAGTATATGTAGGCTTACTTAATTGTAAGTAAAGGAAACAAATAGGTAAATATTAACGTTTTCAAAATAAAAACCTCTTTAAAATTAAAAATGTTGGATAAAACTAAGGCTCACCTTCAATTTTTTGTCTTAATATAGTGTTTGTAGTATATTACTGCCCTAAAAAGTTTAAGACCTAAGAGTTATATCCTTTATTTTTAATGGGTCTTCAAAAGTTGCGATTTTTCTAAAATCAGGTGCTTTATATCTGAATTATCTCAGAAGGGTCATGCTTTAAAAACCAAACTTTTCAGAAAACATTCTTTTATTGTGTTGTAATAAGTGGTTAAAATTTCATAATTGAGACTTTATTAGTTTTAGTTAGAAATTCTTAAAAATAGATAAAATTTCAGGAAGTGCTATTCAAGTGCAAATATTACATTACTTGTAGTAAAAATCTAAATAACACATAAGTAATGTTAATCAATTATTTAAACTTACTTATAGTTCACAATCGGGACAAATTTATATATATGTATATATATATATATACCGCAAACTCTTGATTATCCGTGAGCTGCTTATCCTGTTTTGAATTATCCGTGCGCAAAAATTTTGAATTTCCGGCTCTTAATTTTTAATATTCCGCACTTTATTTCGAATTAACCGCACTCTTTTGGGAATTGCCCACACTTTATTAGGAATTTCCGGTAATTTATTTCAAATTACCCACACTATATTTCGAATTACCCGCACATTATTTCAAATTTCCGCACTTAATTTCGAATTTTCAGCAATTTATTTCCAGTTTCCAATCAGTAAGGTACTACGGAAACTTACGCCATCAGAATTCAACCTAACTACAGGTCGTAGTTTCAACATCAGTAAAAAACTGTGTTCCGTATAACAGTTAGTGAACGTTTTATGAGGATTTCTTAAGAGCAGCCTTGAAATGACAATGGTTTATATATTGAAATTTTAGCTGATGATGGAATACCAAATCAATTGATCCAAACACTTTCTAAACTATATCAGCACAATACAATTTCAGTAAGAATTGGCAGAGAATTGTGTGACTGGAATTCAATAAATTGTGGAGTACGGCAGGGATGCCCTTTATCACCGCTTTTGTTTGATATTTATAATCTTATTAATGCTTTCATCAGACGCTGGCGATTAACAGTTCATGGTAATATCCGCGTTTCAAACGGTACTATATTAGACACCCTCTTATACGCGGACGATCAAGTTCTTTTTGGTAATACAGAAGATGAATTGCAATAGGCCTACTCTATACATAATCTCATTACAATAGCCCAGCAACTTAATATGTATATCTCACTCACGAAAACTAAAGTTATGGCCTTCAAAGGAAAATTTCCAGTAAGAAGCAAAATCTGTATTCAAAACTCAATATTAGAACAAGTCAATTCATTTAATTATTTAGGGTATCATTTAACCTATAATGAAGACTGTGATATATCTTTTAAAATCCATAAATATAATCAGTCTTAGAATTATCAACCAAGTTTTCAAACCATCCAAGGTACAGAGACGCACAAGAACAAAAGTATATACAATTCTCCCTAGACCCACTCTCTGTTATGGCAGTGAAGCATGGACCATTCGAACTCAGGATGAACGTCATATCACAGCTGCTGAGATAAAATATCATAATTGCAATTAACCCTGATTAAACCACATTCTGGCGGTTTGTTACATCAGTTTACCTAATTTTATTCTTTTACTCTTTATAATCTAAACAAAACAAAAGGCATAGTGCGTTATATAAACTGTTGTCATTTCAAGGCTGCTCTTAAGAAATCCTCATAAAACGTTCACTAACTGCTGTACGGTACACAGTTTTTTACTGATGTTGAAACTACGTCCTGTAGCTGTTGTGAATTCTGTTGGGGTAAGTTTTTGTAGTACCTTAAACTAAACTAAACTAAACTCCGTGGCGCTACATCCCTGGAGGGACTTGGCCTACCACCCGACCGCTGCGTCATCTCCCGTAGGCAGATGGCAGGATTGGGGGGCATGTGGTCAGCATGCCGACACCCACGGCCGTTAATGGTGGTTTTCTTGACCGGAGCCGCTACTTTTCTATCAAGTAGCTCCTCAATTTTTGAATCACGAGGCTGAGTGCACCCCTACCAGACCTCCCTACCTCAGAAAAATCCGAGGAGGTACCGGGAATCGAACCCGGGCCGACGGATCTGTAGTTAGCGACGTCCGTAGTACCTTACTGATTGGAAATTGGAAATAAAATGCGGAAAATTCTCAATAAGTGCTGAAATTTGAAATGTGCGGGTAATTCGAAATATAGTGTGGGTAATTTGAATTAAATTGCCGGAAATTCCTAATAAAGTGTGGGAAATTCTGAAAAGAGTATGGTTAATTCGAAATAGAATGCCGGATTTTCAAAATTAAGTGCCGGAAATTCAAATTTTTGCGCATGGATAATTCACAAACTGGATATCTTCTCACGGATAATCAAGAGTTTGCTATATACATACCGGGTGTTTATAGTCACCATTTTCCACTTAAACACGTTTTTATAGACTATAAACAACATGAAAATACATATAAACATTTTGAACACAAATTAATAAATTTCAACGCGATGACTCTGCAAATCTAAGCACAAGTCCCATCGTTCCTATGTAGCCCGAAACACCCTGGCTAACATCTGGCGTTATCTGTTCCGCAGCGGCATACATGCTGTTTTTCAATTGTTCAAGATCAGTAATTTTCACCTGATACGCCTTGGACTTTATAAAGCCCCAGGCGAAAAAGCCAATTGGTTAAGTCATAGCACATAGCTTGTCTGGCGGCATCTTGAAGTTTGTGAACAATTTCAATGTGGTCGGCGTGTTTATGCAATTTGAATCTCAGTGTTTTCCACACAGTGCTGGTTGCGGTACCAAGTTCCCTGCTTAGTCGTCTGGTTGATGCTGAGGGGTTGCATGCAATCGCTGCCAGCATCCGGCAGTATTACGTGTGGACCGACATGGTATTGTATATTCGAGCTAAGATTCGGGTGTGTCAGATGTATATTGCTTCAAAAACTAGCCAAGCCAGTAATTTGAGCTACCTGAGTTCTAATGTGTCCTAAGCCCCTCTTGATCGCCTGTTTATTGATTACGTTGCGAAATTTCCTCGCATAAGTTATGGCAATCTATATATTCTGGTAGTAATCGACTCTCTTATCAAACTTGTCTCCTTACTGTGCGTGTTCCTAAGAACAGTGAAGAGTGTTTGAAGGAAGTTTTTTCTATGGTTGGGTTTCCGCGCTGTATAGTTTCGGACAACGCCTGTTATTTCACTTCTCGGATTTCGCCATTTTTGTTTCGATTTAGGTATTTGTCACTGTACTACTTTCACCTAATAGGCTATCTACAGCCAAGGCTTGCCGATCGATTCAATAGTAATTTCCGTAGTGCTCTAATAGTTTTGAAAACTATGAGATGCCAACTGCTACGGAATTTCCGTAGTTTCTACGATTTTCTTGAATTTCCTACAGGAATACGGAAATTGTACTGAATATTACGGATTTTAATCCCAATATCTATTTTTAAAATTTTTCGTTCATCCCGCGAACACAAAAAAAGTTAATGTGTCAGCAGACATGCCAACTGTTATCATGAGAAATAGTTTGAAAAAGAAAACACCCGTTGTGTTGGCGACATTGGACACTACAATCTTTGACGCGAGTGTGTGATAACCAAAGATGTTATATCGTACAGTTATAACATAATTGTATTTATAAGAGTTTTGGTGTTAACATTTCCTCTTTTTTATTATCACTATAATGCCGCTGACGACTGCCGACGCGGTTGCTTGGTAGAAGTTTTATTGAGTGTTGCAGTGCAAGTAGAATATTCAGGAAATATGTCGTGTAAACGTAAAACCAGTAACCAGTCTAATGGACAAAAACGAACAGCGGCAAATCAGCAGTTTCGAAATCAGTATACGGAAGTTTCCTTGCCTCGGACCTTCAAAAATTTCACCGAATCCCTTTTTTTTTTAACCTGTAATTGTGATTTTTCGGTTAAACATGGAGGACGCGATGACTGTAGACGCCATGTGATCTCAAAAAGTCATGACGAGTACGGGCGCGTCAAGGGGCAGCACAAGAAGACGCTCTCGTCTTTTTTTAATACACAAAGTGATAACAGTGTCACACGGGCAGAATGTTATTTCACTCGTTTTTTGGTGGAACATAACCTCCCTTTATCTGCAGCAGATCATACCAGACCTTTATTCAATGCGATGTTTATAGCCCTGTGTTTAGTGCATGTTGATGTTTGAAATTGCATGTATTAGTTTGCCCGAGACGTCGAGTCCCCCACCATCCGATTAGACTCACACTACTGATAACCACCTTTCAGGGTTTGCATCTCTGGTTTTCCATTATCAAGACCATGAGATTAAAATTTATACTGGTTGAAGTTCGCCTTCAATTCTCTGAGACACGAGTCCTACACGTGTACTCTCATTTTATTGATGTTTGCTTTTATGCCCATTAATCTTGTCATTTTGTGGCTTATCCATGTTCTTTTGCCCGAACGATACAAAGCTGACTACGTTAAATAACTCTGGAAACGAGCTTTTCCGTGTTTTTTTATGTGTTGGGCTCCATACTGTGTGTAGATTCTATAACCTAGTCATGTTTGGTGCTGCTGAGGTTTTCCTGTTAGCCTCAGATAGTTTCGTCGACTGAGAGAGTGTCATCCTCTCTTCGCCGCCATTTTTGTGCCTTAGAAGCTGACCATAGTTCTTAAGCAAGTCTGCTAATGACCATGTCTGGCGATTGTGCCTCTTATTTTACTTGCAATGTTCCTGTGCTATCTCTCCAAGAGGCTAAACTCCCCACAACAGTAAAATCCTTTGTTCTCTATTCTCTCGCTGCCTAGACTTAAGGTGCATTTTATGTACAAGCTCAGCCGTACTTATTGAATTTTGGAAAATTCGGTTAGCTTAACTATTTGGACCAGGGTCTGTGCGTATTAGGAGGGGTGACGCCGTCCTTGGAAAGTTATTGAAATTGAATTTTAAGTATCAGCTATACTTGTTCTCTCTTGGGTTGTAAGTTGTGCGCTTTTTACTTCCTCTGCCCGTATCATAGGTAGGCCTACTATAAGTAGAGGAAGTATTGTTTTCGACCCCCAAAATTCGAAGTTGAGATTTGACCATATCAAGGCCCCCTTAATCCAAAAATACTATTTTTGGAAACGTGTCTGTTTGTCTGTCTGTCTGTGAACACGCTAGCTCCGAAACGGAAATTCGTGTGAAAACAAAATTTCGTATTTGAAGATGTGTGCACAAGATTGGCGACAAGTTTCTCTTATTTTTAAGGGGACTTTACATGAAGAAATTTTCGCTTTTCGCGATTTTCTCGAAAACGGCTCTAACAATTTTCTTTAAATTTTGCACATGGGTTGCTTAAACCATGAGCTAAAACTTTTATTTGAAACATTTTTTCGAACAAATTCTCTGAAGGGTAGTTATAAGCCACCCACTGTGAATACGCGCTCTTTGCAATACGACCTTTTGTAACGTAAAATTGTACGAAAACAAAATTTTGTATTTGGGTTAGGTACCTTCTGAGGCTGTGACACGAAGATTGGTGACCTCATTTTTTAGGGGACTTTATATGAAGAAAATTTTGTTTTTTGCTATTTTCTCAAAAACGGCTCTAACGATTTCCTTTAAATTTTGTACGTTGAGTGTTTACACCAAGAGCTAAAACTGTTATTTTAAACTTTTTTATTTTTTAAATATTCTCTGAAGGGTGGTTGTAAGCTTGTTTGTAGAAACTCTTGTCTTGCCTGGTGAACAACTCAATACGTGGACATTCTGTATAAGCACATGAAGTGAGAAAGATGTGTTGTTGGCCATGCTTACAGTAAAGAAATATCTGAGGGGAATATTCGATAAATTTTGGAAAGTATTCTTTACGGCGGAAAGTTCAATAAACGTTTACAGTCACTTGTTTTTTCTTATTTTTTTTGTCCTTAGCCTGCGTTTTTAGTCGCAACATTCAAAGAAAGGGCTATACGATATTTATAGCATAATTAGCGTAAAATTGTGTCTTGCGATTCTGTACAAGGATATGTGAATACTTCTAACTTTTATTTGGGCAGAGGAAGTTATGTGACTTTCACATCAGATTTGTTATAGTTGTTTAACAAGAACTGAAGTAAATAATGTGTTGAGATAAGGAATTGTCATTTTATTGCGTCTTTATTTGCTATTATGCCTTGCAAAGTTATTGAAATTAAATTCAACGTGTTAAGAACTAAACTTTTTCTTTTGTTTAGAAATTTTTCATTAACTTATCTAATTCTTAAAAAAAGAAAAAAAAAGGCTACGCAGCAGAGCAGTATTATAACCGATAGTTCCCTTATGTACATATTAAAGGATAAAATAAACTCGCCTTATCTTAACTTATGTATTTCAGAAGTATTAAGTACTGTATAATTTCTGTTCGTTGAGGCTCGTACGCGTTATGAATGAAGTCACCATAATCCTAAAAAAAAAAGTAGTTTTTATTCTTAATAAGCCTGGACGACAACAGAATTTGATCTTCATACGGGGAAATGTTCAGTATGCTTTGTCTCAAAGTTTGAAGTGCATTCCTCAATAAATTGTCAGTACACTAGGCTTGTGACCTGCTTACTTACATATTTTAGATATTTTGTGTCATCTTTAAAATTATTGATGGGGTCCCAAGAAAATATTGACGGTGAGGGAAGGGGACAAAGTTTTTAACCAGACTACTCGGTTTAAGGGCTGTAATTAATAAGTTGGCTAGCTTATTATTCGGCCCTAAATGCCTATTTGGGAGCCTTGTTTATGTATTTATTTGTGTAACTAGAAAGTAGAAGATGCAATAGTGTGAAAATTACAGTGTCTACAGATGAAACAACTTCATAAGAGACGTAAGTTAGGGCCATGTGTTGACAATGTGTAAAGGCACATAAAACCAGCGCTGTATGTAACATTTTGACCGCATAAATTTGAGTGAAGTGGGATAGGGGATGGGCCATAACTTGGATATGAGGGTTGCAGTCGTAAAAAGAAGATACTGAGAAAGGAAATGTGCACATATTCTCCGACCCTTCTCTTTTCACTGCCCCGTTTGCGATTTTCTTTCAATTAATAGTGAGCTCGCTTTAGAAGAGCCGACTGTACAACAATGCAAATGAGAACAAGAGAGTTATTCATTGCGACGCAAGAAATCGAGACTCGGAACAACGCGTATGAATAAGAGCAGATTACCTGCTTCCGCGATCACAGCTTTCATACTCCTGCAATAGAAACATGTGAAATCTCCTCCCCTCTTATATGCTCGATGGAACTCCTACATGAGTTTCTAATTTCTTATATTAAATTTAAATTAACAAATTTTATTTCAGTCTCGTTGTAGAAGCATTACATTATGTATTTATTTATTTAGTTAAAAGATGTTGAAATAATAGATGTTCAAATATTGTTTACATGCAAAGATGGGAAAAAATTGTTTCACTTAGCATTCTTCTCACAGTTATAGAACTTTGTTTGCCGTTATATCAGTTCTGTACCACTTGATGATGAACAAAGTTTCAGAGTAGTATAAAATCTAGAGCAATGTACAGCATTAAAAGCATTAAAAATATTTTTTGTGTTCGACCATACGCTTATTACATGTGACATGAGCTGCCATCAGTCATACGAGAAAATAACTAAAACCAGCTGGTGTGAAGGTTATGGCGCGCTGAAGCGTAACCGTTTAAGTGAATCTAAAATCTCAAAATTTAAACATTTACACTAATTATGTTCGAACAAAACCAGTCGTGTGCAGCTTGCCTATAGTGGCAATTAAGATACCGGTACTGGTATGGAAATTATGAAATTCGCGTTTCGCGTTACTCGTATCTTAATAAATGTCATTATGGGCTTGTTGCATAATGTACTACGAGTGAATTGTTTATTGACATTGAGTAAGTCAATACGCCTAATAGTTTCTATTAAAGTATGTTAAGCTTTGGCCTGATAGTGTTGTGCTGCAGCTTGCAACCTTTATTTGTCATTAAAATAAAACCTGAGTAGTGTTTCTAAATTCTCATTTGATAGGTTCATAGGTTTGTCGGAACAGAATATTTTATAGACAGATAAGAACAATTGTACCGTCCTGATTGGAAATTTGTCGCACAAATTGGGTGTACTTTTCCGGCTAAAGAATATTCCTTAATCATTCAATTTAATACTTTAATATTAAAGCTGTTTTTATCTAATCGAAACGTTCTGTTGACAACAATAATGCAATAAGTCGTGGTTGATTTGGTTTCTTGCAGTATGAAATGTGTAACCTATATCTTATACATATAAAATATAGGTTATTCCTGTTGGCTGTTCCTGAATAAGCATACAGCGGAAATAGTTTCACCCTTGACAATCTATGGGTTAGGCTGCGTTTCTTTACTTCAGAAGCAGGACGAAGTAAATAAATTGTACTTTTTCAGAAGAAGAAATTAAAGGCGACAGTCCTTGTATTATTAGCGTCAATGTAACGGTTAAGCCTATGTTAAAGCCTATTTATGCCGTCCGTTCAGACATGGTCATTGCCGTACTAATATTGATTTTCAGTCTTTGTTTTGTACACACGAAATAAATTCTGTACCTCAGAGCCAAAGGAACGTAACTCCAAATTTCATATTTTTTTGTTTTTTTCATATTCTTTACTAACTTCTTGACCTCTATTGAATCAATTAATATTAAATCCATAATTTCATTAGAAACCAAGATATTGAGAGCCAAATAGTAGTAACTCCATTCCCCTTTATTGTTCATAATTTTGTTTTTCGCTCCTCCTGTAAAATTTAGTTTTTGGCAGTTACGCTCGTTTGGCTCTGAGGTACAAAATTGTTTCCTATGACTTTCGCAATGGGCCACAATCCGATTATAAGCCGTTCAGCTCGTATAGTTTCCAACAAAATATTCTAACGAAGTGTTTTGCACGAACCATATCTGTCCGATACGAAATGTTTCTGAAAGTAACCATCCCGCTATGTTGAAAAACTTTCATTTAGGTCAGTGTGCCAATGGCGGTCCGCGTTTGTTAATATACCAGCCCCCGAACTCCTAACATTTTGCTTTTCTTTGTAATGGCAGTCTATTTTCAACATTGTTCACAATCATAGTATTGATAGCGGCAATACCTCCTACATTGTTTTTCCCTGCCATCTCGCGACTGGACAAAGATTCAGAAGGAATTTACTTCAAGATTTTGTGATTCATATGAACTTCAACCTAGATTTTTCTGATTAACAACACTATGGAGGCATCTCCGACTGATGTTCCAGATATGCAGATGGAGCTATGTGACCTATGAGAAATTTCCATCTCATCGAATTTTGGAGATTAGTTAACAGGGAGCAGTATCTAAACTTGCGAAATTGTGCTTTTAAAATACAATCCATGTTTGATAGCATGTATATGTGTAAGGGTTCATTTTCAACCTTGAAATTGTTAAATACTAAGCAGAGGAAAAATTGTCACAAGATTTACTGAAATCGTCACTGCGGCTGGATATTAATTCAAATTTAAGTAGGCTAGATATTGAATCTGTAGTAAACCAACATATAGCTCAATTTTCTCATTAAGTGTATGTCCCTCAATACGAATTAAATACGATTCTGGCATGCTTTCTAGTTCGGTTGACTTTGAGACTAAATCAGACTCAGATCATTCATCCATACGAATAAATCGAAAGAAATAACTGATCTCATCTCTGAGTACAGGGTTTAAAGTTTAAACAGTAAATTCCAACATACAAATTAAATTTTAAAAGCTTTTAAACAACTTTCTAAGCGGGAAGAAGTGAAGAAGGTGATTAATGAACGGCTTATCAGTCAAATATTTTTTCTGCAGGCATCCAGAGCTAGTACGTTGAAACAAGTGCATTGGAAAGCATTGGGGCTATGTTGAATAATAGTACTATTGCAAGATTTCTGCTGCTGGTAAAATGAATTACACAAAATGTATGCAAATACTTCTTCCCCTAATGCAAATTTGAGTTAAAATTTATGTATTCTGTAATTGTAGATTTGACTTTCAAATCAAATTAGAACTGAATAGCACTTGACTGACTTTTTCTGTTTCAGGTAATTGTTGCCAGAGTCTCTCTCACGCCGATGTCTTAATTGTTGCGCTTGATTGTAAGTAATAAAACTGAATCTCACAGCTAATTGTTCAGCAGAGATATTTTTATATTCAATTTGTTTGAACTTATTATTAAGATCAATGTTTGACTCTTGTATAATCAGGACAGGCTAATCTATTTATATAACAAAACTAAACAGCTAAGTAGTAGTTATATGCCGCTTTTGGCCGGGTAAGGGAAACGAGAGGGGGTGGGGATGACGTCATCACTTCCCCTCAATCCCCACCCCTCTAACTTCATCCAATATGGCGGCACTTCCCGTTCCGGTTCAAAATGGCACTTCCTGCTCTGGTCTAAAATGGCGGTTTTCCGGTTCCTGTTCAAGATGGTGCCAATTCCTGTTCCGGTAACAAGATGACGTCACTTACTGTTCCGGTAACAAGATGGCGCCACTTCCTGTTTCGGTACCAAGATGGCGTCACTTCCTGTTGTATTTCAAATTGGCGGAAATTCAAAATGGCGTCTGGCGGGAGATTTGAAATGTGTATATTTTGAATTAGTGCGAAATTGTTACTTTAAAGTGGCGGAAATTCAAAATAGCGTCTGGCGGGAGATTTGAAAATTGTATATTTTGAAGTAGTGCGTAATTGTTATTTTAAAATGGCGCAAATTCAAAATGGCGTCTTGTGGGAGATTTGAAAATTGTATATTTTGAATTAGTGCGTATTTCTTATTTCACAAGACCAAGGCCTAGGCGAAGACCAGGCCTAGACCGAGGCCAAGGCCATGGGCAACTGTAAGGACAAGGCCAAGGAATGCGCACTAGCGTACTGTTTAGCTATGTTATTAGCTCACTAATATGTAATTGAGTTTGACAGGATTAGGTTTTCGTTAAGGTTTTTCTTTTCGGACGTTACTTTGAGCAATAACTCCATAAGATTGTCACGCTCACAATCGAAATAACACACCCAGATACATTTTATCATACCATGAGAGCATGGTTATTCGTTTCATTAGAAACCATGTCACACAACGAGAGATTTTCCCAAGATGTAGGAATATTTTCCTTTTTGATATAATTAACTATATAGCTCTTCATAAGAGCATACTTAGTCATGACGTTTGTAAAAGCACTAGAGTTCACCATCAAGTAATTTGTCATAGTTTTTAAAGATTATGGATGCTTTGTCATACTGTATAAAACACACTGAAGTTTTTAGTTGTCTGTAAAAGTTTTTTTCTTTGAACAGGTAAGGTTTCGAATAACACATATTTTCACACAGTTTAGGTAAGTGAAGCAAAAACGATGACAGAAGGTACGGGGATAAGATCACACAAACACCACGACTGATTCCAATTTCTGCACAACTGATGTACTTCATGGTTGGATAGAACCCAAAACTGATGTACTTGTCCTTGTTGGTGTTGAGGATAAATGTACGCGCTAATACAGAAGGAGCAACACTTGGTTGTTTCAATGCTTCCCTCGCAGCCATTGAAGATGGTGCGCATTTTCTATTCTTTTGCTCGACTCTGGAAGATTTGCTCTGAAAGCAGACAAAGAAATACACATTAGAAATATATTCCCACACACAAATGAAAAAAATATTTTCTTACAAAATATACTCACTTTTCTACATAATCTTGCTCACATCTCCAAAAGTTTTCGAAATCATGGATGACCTTTCCTTCTCGGACGTCTCTAGGAAAACTGTTGTCTCGAGTTCTCGAACACAATGACCTTTCCTCCGCGGATGTCGCTATGAAAGTGTTGTCTCGAGTTCACCTCATTTACTCTGAAAACGAAAATGTAACAATTTTAGCATATGAGTGACCTACTTCTGACATGTCAAAACAAATACTAATGTTATAACTCACAGTGTGCACATCCGTGAAGACATCTCTGGCTTCCTTTCATGCCATCTCAGTTACAATGTAAATATTAGTAAAATAATCGTAGTCTTGCAAGTCGACAACAACTACATTGCTTTCAACATTCATCATGGCGCTCTAACACTAATTTGTTAGCATTCGATTAAAAACTGGGAGACGTTAGCTCCAGCTCGAGCGAACAGGACTACACTTATTTTAATATCGCGCAGTGAAACATAGCATACATCTGTAAGCAAGAAGAAACCGTATTGAAATATTATACTGCTCCGTAATTGAATATTCGTACATTCGTAATGTGTTCAATGTCAAAACTGTTACAAATGACTTAAATGTTAACCATAATACCCTGTTAGGCGTAATGCAACGTTAACATACTGTCCTCAAAAGAGATTTGTGTGCCAAGTCTGCACAGAGGGCCTAAATGTAAAAACTTTCACAAAAGCCCTAAAGTCCTATATAACTGTCTATAAATCTTAACCAAACGATAAAAACTGTCCTCAAATGAAGTGATTTTTTCAAGTCTGCACAGTGGATCTAAATGTTAAAAACTACAACAAAAGCCCAAAATATCTTCCTTAACTGTCTATAAGGCTTAACTCACCATTAAAATACTATCTTCAAATGTGATTTTTGTGTCAAGTCGACATAATGGGTCAAAGTGTCATGCGTAACACTTATATTAGCCTTAACCCAACATTAAAATACTGTAGTGAAATGTGATTTTTGAGTCATGTCACAAAGGGCCTAAATGTAAAAAATGGTGCAAAAGACTTAAATGGCATGCATAACACACTATTGGGCCTTACGAAACGTTAAAATACTGTCGTCATGTGATTATATTTCATGTCCGCGCAAAGGGTCTAAATGTCAAAAGTTGTACAAAAGGCCTTCATATCATGCACAACTGTCTATAAGGCCTAACGCAACATTAAAATGTCCGCAAATATTTTTGTGTCGAGTCTGCACAATAGGTCTAAATGTCAAAACTGTTATAAATGACTTAAATGTCAAGCAAAATACCCTATTAGGCGTAACGCAACGTTAAAAAAATCTCCTGAAATGAGATTTGTGTGTCAAGTCTTCACAGAGGGCCTAATGTAAAAACTTGCATAACAGCCCTAAATGTCCTATAAAGCTTAATCAAACGATAAAATACTGTCCTCAAATTAGATGATTTTGTCAAGTGTGAACAATGGGCCTAAATGTTAAAAACTACAACAAAGGCCCAAATTATAATGCATAACTGTCTAAGGTTTAACCCACCATTAGAAATTCTGTCTTCAAATGCGATTTTTGTGTAAAGTCAACAGGTGTGTCTAAATGTCACGCGTAACACTTATGAGGCTTAACCCTATATTAAAATACAGTCCTCACATGTGATTTTTAGTCATGTCACAATGGGCCTAAATGTCAAAACTGGTGCAGAAGACTTAAATGTCATGCATAATACACTATTGGGCCTAACGGAACGTTAAAATACTGTCCTCAAATGTGATTTTTATATCATGTCCGCGCTCAGGGTCTAAATGTCAAAAGTTGTACAAAAGAACGTCATATCATGCATATCTGTTTATAATGACTAACGCAACATTATAAAATTGTCTTCAAGTGTTTTTTGTGTCGAGTCGGCACAATAGGCCTAAATGTCAAAACTGTTACAAATTACTTAAATACCATGCATAACTCTATTTGGCGTAACACAACGTTAGAATACTGTCCTCAAGAGAGAATTGTGTGAAGTCTGCACAGAGGGCCTAAATGCAAAACTTGCAAAAAAGCCTTAATGTCCTTTATAACTGTCTGTAATGCTTAACCAAACGATAAAATTCTGCCCTCAAATGAGTTGATTTTGTCAAGTCCACAATAGGCCTAAATGTTAAAAACTACAACAAAAGCCAAAAATATCATGCATAACTGTCTATAAGGCTCAACCTACCATTAAAATACTTTCTTCAAATGTGATTTTTGTGTCAACTCCATACAAAGGGCCTAAATGTTGAAAATGGTTTAAAAAGTCCTATTGTCATGCATAACAGTCTATTAGGCTTCGCCTTGCATTAAAATACTGTCCTCAAATAAGATTTTGTCAAGTAGGCACAAGAGGCCTAAATGATGAAACTTTTAAAAGGCCTAAATGTCATGCATAACACACTATAAGGCTTAACCCTACATTAAAATACTATCCTCAATTGAGATTTTTATGTCAGAACCTAAGTGTTAAAATGAGGAAAAAAGGCCTAAATGGCATGCATAAGTCTATCAGGATTAACCCAACATTAAAATACTGTCCTCAAATGAGATTTTTATGTCAAGGCACAAAGGGCCTAAACGACAATTCTTTCAAAAAAGCCCAAATGGCATGCATAACTATATACAGTAAGGTTTAACCCAACAGTAAATAACTGTCTTCAAGTGTGATTGTTGTGTCAAGTTAACACAAAGGCCCTAGACATTGAAACTGGTTCAAAAGGCGTAAATGTCATGCTTAACAGTCTATATTAGGCTTTTCCGTACATTAAAATACTGTCCTCAAAAGTGATTTTTTTGTCAAGTCGGCACATTGGGCTCTACTCTCAAAAATGGTACAATAGGCTTTAATGTCATGCGTCATGCGTAACCCTCTTTGCTGTATGTAATCGACGAAAGTCTCAAAAACGAACTCTTGTCAACTGAGTTTTGTACTTTCACTCTCGGTTCTTTTCTTTTGCTCCCTACACATCTTGGATCAGTTTAATAGTTGTGGCCAGTTAGGAGAGTATCTTCTGCACGTGCATAACTGTCTTCATCTGATTGTAACCGGTTAGGAATGTGTCTGCTGCACGAGCATAATTATCTTTATTTGGTTGTGACTGTTAGAAAAGTGAGTGTTGCATGTGCATAATTATCTTCATCTGGGTGACCGGTTAGGATGGTGTGTGCTGCACGTGCATAATTATCATCTGGTTGTGACCGGTTAGGAGAATGTGCTGCACATGCATAATTATCTTTATCTGGTTGTGGCCTGTTAGGAGAGTGTCTGTTGCACGTGGATAATTTTATTATCTTCATCTGGTTGTGTCCGAGCAAGGAAAGTGTGTGCTGCACGTGCATATGCTATCTTCTTAATGGTTGTGGCCGTTCAGGCAAGTATCCGCTTTGCATGCATAAAGTATGTTGTCTTGTTATGGTTGTGTCTGCTGCAGGTGCGTATGTTATCTATCAGTAAAGTCTATAGAAACTGTTCTGAGTAAAAATCTATCACTACGAATGCATTCACAGTAACCAGAAGAAATCGAGCTTATTCTATCAGCCGCTCTAAAATGAATTTGGATCTGACAGTAAGCCAAAGATTAAATATAATTCAATACCTTAAAATTATTATTGATTCACAACAGTTCCATACCGAAAAGGATCAAAATTGGTTAAAAGCCTGTCACTTATTCTTCACTTCCTTCCGGCTGAGGTTCAGTCATGCGTTACGCTTAATCATTCATCATAAAGAGTAAAATTTTTTAACGAATCTTGAAACAGTTCATTATGTTATCGCATATTATTGTGGATCAAGAATAATTTTAAGGTATTGAATTATTGTTAATCATTGGCTGTCTGTCAGATCCAAAATTCATTTTAAACCGATTGATAGAGCCAGCTCAATTTCTTCTGTTGACTGTGACGGCATTGGTAGTGATAGAAGGCTCCTATTTGCTCTGAAGTATGCTGGATATCCAACAAAAGCTTTGTGAACTTCCTATAATTGACTTTGATTTTATAGACGTGTTGCCGCTATTAAACTTACAACCCTCGTATATTTTCCGTACAATGGTATTGCATGCAACTTCGCTGTCCAAAAATATGAAATCAACCAATGAGCGCCATTCTCTCCCCGCGTGTTCTGCAAGATGTAGAAACATGACAGCTTCTTCCATACAGCTGATTCTCTCTGCTGCCAGCGCTCGATCAGCGAACATTAACAAAAAAACTTAAATGATGTATTATAGACATGAAGATATAGCCTACAGACGCTAAAGCAGATTTTGAATTTACAACAATACTAACTATAGCTGTTATTACTAAAAACAATAACAAGTAATAATGGTAATTTTTGGTCATTTAAAAAACATTGTATAATTTTTTCACTATTTTAGGTCATATATGCAGTTTTTATTTTGCATTTTTTCACTATTTTACGGTCATTAAATGCCTTGCCCTAATTAATTATTACAACCGGCATAAACGTTTAAGTGCTTTAGAACTTATGAAAAACATTCCGTAGAAAATTTTACCAATATCATGTGCGTGCATATCGACCGAAACGTCGAATGCAGTAGCTATCCATTTTCATTTCGGGAAGACAACTGACGCTGTACAGGGCAGGTATAAATGAATGGAACTGTTTGAATTGTTTTATTTACGATAGAAAACGTGTGAGGCAACAATGCATAGGGAAAATCTCAGAGTTTACATCAGTAGTTATTGTAATTGTTACATATTCTTATGCTCAGTAAGAGGCGCTGTTACAGCAAAAAGAAAGAAAGAAAGAAAGAAAAAAAAGTTGAGCAACCAGGGAAAAGCTAATGTTTTGGAGCCAGCAAATACAAATTCTATTACAACGGCATTTCCGCACACGCTTTGGAAAGATCCATAATCGCGGAAAAACATCGGAAAATAGACAATAACTGGGATAGCCTATCTTGACATGTTGCAAGAATTCCTAATCACGCAATTAGATGAGCACCCTGACAACTACCTGTTCCATTAAGATGTAGCATCACCCCATTTTCACAATGAAGTCAGGTTTTAACCAACAAATGCCGGGCTACTGCTAATGCAATTTCACAGTTGGCCATCCAGGTCACCTAACCTTACCCCTGTTATTATTATTATTTATTTATTTTTTCCTGTCAGGGCATGTGAAGGATGCTGTGTATGTACAGCCCCTGCCACAAAATGTGCCAGAGCTACGACGGCATATTGTTACTGCATCGAATCCATAGTAGTGAACATCCTAGAGCGTGTATGTCAAGAAATTAACTATCGCCGTGTGACACTGAATTCCCATATTTAATGTTTATGAATCTTTGTAATTGAAGGTAAACTTTGACAGCCTTACTAATAAAAGCTGTTTATATTTGCGTTGAACGGTTGTTTGGTTGTTCACCGCGCAAGTTCTACATAATAAACGCAGTAACTTATAAGGTTATAACTTCCAAGGGTTACACAGTGTTTAGACGTGAAACGTCATCAATCAAGTTACGCTGGTCATGACGTTACTAGCCCCCGGCTATGAAGGACTGCAGACGCCAATGTCATTTGTCGGAGCAGTGAACAAACAATAGTGTGTCGTCTGCCGAGAGAAAATCTAGTTCTAGTATTTCATTATATTGTTTTCAGAAAGGTGTAATCATGGATAACATTTTGGAAATATGTCCCGCAAACAAGGAACAATGTTTATAATTCCGCAAAAGCAGCTACGAATGTTTCGTAACAAATCATCTTAATAACGGATGCACAACCTCAAAATTCAATCTCGGACAACTACGAAACGACTGGCTGTTACGGATATCGGCCATCTTGATTATTTACGTCAAGCTTGTACAAGGGGGCAGGCTGTGTAAAGCGTTGCACACTGGCACATTCAGCCTTATGCAAGGATTATTAGTACATTTTTTCTCCTCAGCTCCTCCTTGTATAAATGTTACAACTGGATTAGGCGTATTAGTAAGGCCGTGAGAGTTTATCTATCCCTTGGTTGCCTCACGTTTTGTATCATACATAATTTCTTCACTAATAATACTATACATAGTAGTTCCATTCATTTATGCTTGCCCTGTATACTGGACCAAAATTCACTTTCGTGTGCCTGAAATAATGGTATAGAAATGCTACTTCAAACAATATGTATCGTGGGCCATCGGCTTAATGTTGTGCCTCTCTTTCCTATCAGTGCTTTCGATGTTTGTTAATGAAACGACCTTAAATGTGTTTTGCAGCAGATTAGTGTTCTACAGCCAGTATCCAGAGTTTTGATATATGGTTTCATCTAGTTGTACAATAGAAATTATAGACGCGTAGTCGAGCAGGACAAAAAGATATATCCGTCATCAATTGAGAAATTGTGGTCATCGATTTATATCATAATGGTCGAATTACGTTTTCAACAAAATTGTTGGGAAAGATTCACTGATTTCTGATACTAATGGGACTCTACTTGAATGAAATTGGGGACGGAGTTTGAAGCTGTCTCAACGTTGTTCTGTGTTATGGCATCCTCTAAGTCAAAATATATTTTTGAAAAAGGTTGACATTAATTCCTATTATTATTATTATTATTATTATTATTATTTATGACTGTTGATTTAATTATTGCAAAACATTTTTAGAGTGGGCTCTGACCCCATATGTGTAACAGCACTCGGCGCCCGGGTAAAGAATGATCTTCCAGTAGCCTATGCTTTAAATAGTGTGAACAGTTATCTGCGTAGCCTATGCTAGGTAATTGTCTCATGTAAACGATAAATGCTAAATTGTTCTGTGGCATGCTCCAGTTGCATGTAACCCGAGAAATTTATCAAATTTACCCTTAACATACAGACTACACTTCAGAATATAAGGAATTTAATTTGCCATTGCCTGTGTTAGTGCTAAAGAGCGGGATAGAATGTATTTTCAACAGAAAAGTATCCATTTCAACTATTGGTAGTTTTGCAGTATGAAATAAGTTATTAGTTTGCTATATTTTTGTAAAATTAAATGGTTGCACCCCCCACCGGGTAGGGGCGGGGATTCTCGCGCGCAGACACCGCCCCTCGGGTGCTCCGCCCCACGACCCAGTCGGCGCTCAGCGTGACAGATTTAAACACAACCAGGGTTTTGGGTTAGATTCGGGGAGAGAAAAAAAACTTTTGATTCTGCTGCAAAGCGTTAAATATGCTGTGGTATAAGGTGAACCCAACGTTAAAATAAAACGCGTTTGCATGAAGAGTTTTGGCGCCCCCTGTGTTTTAATATTTTTATTGGTCCTTCCTCATGAGGGAAACACAGATACATTCATCAACTGGACGAGACGAGAGGGTGAAAAATGTGCACCATAAATACAAATCATTTAGCGATAAAGCACTTCCATGTTGAAGCGATACACCAACATTTTTATTTTATTTTTATGAAGCTTTTCCTGTGAAAATCGCTATCACATATCGGTTCCATTTGTCTTCGCTCTGCGGATTCAAAAGTGTCTGTCTGATTCATTAAGACATGCTTCCTTATTCCAACCGATTTCGGGACTTTCTGCTCATATATGAAGCATGTTTTATTTTCGGATATCTAGTTAATACTACAAATCTCTACCGCTATAAAAAAGGCAATGAGAAACCACAACAGGTACGATTTAATGTTACAATGACCTTTTCCTCCAAGAACTGGTATGACTGTAGAATAAGACATGAATCATGATATACGCGAAAATGCCGCTTAGAACACTCCACAAGCTTCAAACCAAGCTTCTTATCTCTCCACTTATACAGTCAATCCATCGCACCCATCTCGTTACACTGACCAAGCAGTGAATAGAAATGGACCCTATCCGCTTTCCACCCTGCCCTTGTTTGGAACCGACAGCAGTAATGAATTACTTCGTGTAATGGGATAGGAGCAGATGTTATGTTTTATACACAATAAATACTTGACTTGATTTTAATTTTAAGAAAAGTAGTCACAATATTAGGAAGCCGCAAAGTGGCTATCTCAGTACATGCACATTATCAATACTTATTGTCGGATTAGGGAACAACGTTATTGTGTTTTCCTGTAGAAGAAATTATATGATGCACATAGCTAGACTATCATAGTTGCCTAATTTCCCTGTAATTGCTGTTCACACCATTTCGCATGGACATGGAGGGCCTCCCGGATGAGTGATCAGCCCAATGCCGGGGCCACCTCCGAGACAACACGAGCACATCGGGCGATACACACCATTCACACACACACTCAGAACAAGGTGAGGATGGGGATGTAGATGATAATGACGGCCAGATGATATCCGGAGACCACAAGTGCCTAAAGTTACCTGACATTTGTCTCACAGGTGGGGGAAAACCCCGGGAATAACCTCACCTAGGTAACGTCCTGACCAAGAATCAAACCCGGGCCCGCTGCGTGAGAGAATTGAACGCATCCCCTGAGCCACAGCGGTGGACTGTTTTTTAAAGATATCTACTGGTAAAATTACAAGTGTCGAATACAGTAGACTCTTTTGTAATTTTCTTTATATATATATATATATATATACACACACACACACACACAATACCAACAATAATAATCGTCACCATCATCGTTACAATCACTAAGAAAAGTAATAAACAATGCAACAGATTACACTTATTTGATGGTTTTGCGGGTGCAGTATAGGTAAAAAGGGGTTTCGAGTAAAAAAGTGTAAGGGTCTGTATTACCACCTGCCGACAATTCTTTCTGATACGTGACTTCCAGATAGCTTAACCGGAAGATGTCTTGTAATACCACCGCGGGACTGCTATCTGGAAGAATGCAGTAAAATTTTGTAAAATGATCCTTAGCTCGTTGAGCAAAGAGGCGTGTTTGTTGGAGTTCGATAGGCCTTCGCTAGGTGCGGCAGTTCGAATTTGTATTTGTATAATTAAATTACATAAGAACATACATACAGTTTTAAGCGCATTAATCGATTTGTGTGATTCTATTTTATTCATATGTGTGAGCCTAAAACGGCATTATTGTGCAAGTTAAATCTTCCAGCACCAATTCTGAAACTCAGGTGGCTTTGAAGCTTCGGAGTGCTGAAATCTTGCTTTCTCCAAGCTTCCCTAACTGGCAGTTGATAATTTATCAGCAACTCCATCCTCCTACTAACTTATCTGGGAGTTGTCTTTCCAGACAGATTTTGTACGCAGTTCTTGGCCAACTTCCAGATAAGTTCTCTATCTGGCAGATAAATACGAGGGTCATTTAACTCGAAGTGACAACATAGTTGTGAAATGGAATGTAGTGAAGCACTCGCTGCAAGAAGCTTACAGTCCTTCGATGTAGTCTCCGCCTGCCTGTTGAACCTGCCTGTTGTCTGGTAACCGTTGAATACCTGTCAAAGCCCCACTTTGGGAGAGGGTGTTGACAGTGCGCCCTAAGGCACGAACAGTGCCCCTGAGACGTTCTTTCATTTTTGGGAAAAAGATCAAAATCGCAGGGGCTTGTGTCCGGGGAATAAGGCGGGTGCTCCAGTACCTCCCAACCCCACCGTCGAACAGAGTCTGTACTGGATGGGCTGTATGACATCTGACATTGTCGTGTAGGAGAATTGGTCCAGACGCCAGGAGGTGGGGACGTTTGCGCCGCAATGCTGGTCGCAAATGGTGACTGTAACGAAAAATGAAAGAACCTCTCAAGGGCAAACGTTTCAGAGACATTCCCAGCATTGTTCGTGCATTAGGGCGCACTGTCAACACCCTCTCCCAAAGTGGGGCTTTGACAGGTATTCAACGGTTACCAGACATCTGGCGAAGGGTTCAACAGGCAGGCAGAGACTACATCGAAGGACTGTAAGCTTCTTGCGGCGAGTGCTTCACTGCGTTCCATTTCACAACTATGTTTCTACTTCGAGTTAAATGACCCTCGTATAATATCAGGTGGTCGTCGTACAGGCCCTATGAAACGCTGCTCTAGACTCCTGTATACTTTCCAGATTCGGGCATAATGACATTGGTGACAGCATCGAAAATTTGGAGGCAAGGTTCAAAGCACGTAGTTCAGTCATTCGGTTTCTTTGTCATGCCACTTGATAACGATTAGCACATACAGGAAATACGTATTGTTGGAAAAAGAGTCTGCATTATCGGAGAAAACTGAAAACGCGCAGAACACCTAAGGCAGGGATCTAAATTTCAAGTCTAAGGCTGGCCGCAAGTTGAGACGCTGTTTGGTGCTGGTGAAGTGAGGTGGCTCACCGCGAGTTTCTGTGAAACACAGAAATAAATACAACAGCGAATTGTCGAATTGGGAATTGTTCTTTACGTAATTATTATAAAATATCACAGTATATTTTCATTTTAAATATGCAAAATGAAACAAAGCAATAAACAATCAGCATGCACATGCAGAAATATCTCCCCTTTTAAAAATTATTAATGTTAGTTTTATTTCTTGCGTGACGCAAACTAATTTCAAAATATTGTTTAAACAAATTAAGTATTTTGGAAGTATTGCATCTGATTGCTAGTTTAACGGCTGTAGAAAACAACATCCCAACATAAGGTAAATTGTTTGTTACTATATGAGCTAGAGCACGATTGGCTATAACTAGAGCCCGGATTTCCATGCAAATGCATGTTTTTATATACTTTGGTTACACTTCTCAAACTTTGTAGTTACTCATTACATGACTTATGGATTCCAAATAACCATATTTTTTCCGTGCATGTTTGCATATTTCGGCCTTTTTATGGCAAAATTCATGCATAATGCATGTTTTGGATTTGTTTGGTTTAATATAGCATATTCAGACGTTTTTAATGCATATAAACCCTCATCTGGTTTTAGTGCATAATATAAAGTTTCCTTGCATAACTGTGCATATTATGAATGTGCCTCCCTAAAATCTCGGCTTTTCAAAGAAACGTAAAAATGTTGTATTGATTGACTTGGCTACAGAGTCTGCCACCTGCATGAATTTGAGAGTGCAAGCTACTGTTTACCCGAAAAAACAGTAATATAATACACCAGACTACAAAAGAAAATGCTGACTTGCAGACCACCACCGCCTTCCATTGAAAGAAAACTGCTAAACAGAATGTTCACTGCTTGAATTTGTCAGTCACTAGCCATTGTTGAAGACATTTTAATTATCTTTAGAATCGTGTTGTGGAGAAATGGGCGTGACAGAGAAAAACTTAAGAAGGTACTCAGTTCAAATCCTGATCTTAAACTTCTGAAAACAATGAAAGACGTATTATGTGGGAAAAAATGTAAAGACAGAATTCGATCTCACCCTCAGGCAAATTTCTTCTCTTTTGTTTGCACCTGTTACTTCTTGTGAAGTATAAATATCCTTTTCTGCGCTCAAGAATGTCCTAACTGATAAACGCACGAGTTTAATTGAGGAGAATTTGGAAAAACTCGTTGTATATTGTTTTAAGAGAAATTGAAATATATTGCAGTACAGTGCAGATTTTTGATAGTGCATGTTTCTCCCTTCATTGTGCATATTTGGAGATACGATAGTGCATGAATGCATCCATGTTTTTAAGTTTGATAGTGCATGGAAATCCGGGCTTTAGCTATAACACAGAAAATCAAAACCAAGTCGCGTGGGAACCTCAAATTAACGACAACTTCTGGATATTTCAGAGTGACTCCATGTAAATAAGAGTATTCAGACAGCTTGTTCATTTAAAAAACAACTGCCTGTGGTAATATCTGATGAAGTTCCATCGGGTCGCGAGCGATCCCTGGTGATCCCTTAAGGGGATATTCTCAGCGGATTTGTTTCCGTGATGCTCCAGTCCCCTATCTAACACTTAAAGCTAAGGACAACACACACATCCAGTCCCGGGAAAGGGAATTTTCACTACTGAAAGATCCACAACCCGGCTGGGTGTCGAACCCGGACCGCCGGGGTGGAAGGCAGGTGCACTACCGACTCACCCACAGCATTGGAAATGGTAATATCTACTGTAGTATTAAATTTTAATTTTTTGTTTACTATGGATATCAAACATAGGTACAAAAAATCTTATGTGAAAGTCACATAACTTCATCTGCCCAAATAAAAGTTAGCAGTATTCACATATCCTTGTTCAGAATCGCAAGACACAATTTTACGCTAATTATTCTATAAATACCTTATGTTGAATGTTGCGACTAAAAATGCAATAAACAAGTGATTGCAAACGTTTATTGAACTTTCCGCCGTTAAGAATGATTTCCGAAATGTATCGAATATTACCCTCAGATAGGCCTATTTCTTCACTGTAAGCATGGCCAATAATACACCTTTCTCACTTTACGTATTTATATAGAATAAGAGGCCGTGAATGTCCTCGTATTGAGTTGTTCACCAGGCAAGACAGTGTTTCTATAAACAGTAGATAGCTTACAACCACCCTTCAGATAATTTTTTTTTTTTTTTTTTTTTTTTTTTAAGTTTCAGATAAAAGTTTTAGCTCTTGGTATATGCACACCATGTGCAAACTTTAAAGGCAATCGTTAAAGCCGTTTTTGAGAAAATCGCAAAAAAATTACAATTTCCTTCATATAAAGTCCCCTTAAATATAAGAGAAGGTTTTCGCCGATCTTCATGTCACAGCCTCAGAAGGTACCTAATCCAAATACAAAATTTGGTTTTCGTACGATTTTCCTTTACAAGAGGCCGTATTGCAAAGAGCGCGTATTCACAGTGGATGGCTTAGAACTACTCTTCAGACAATTTGTTCGAAAAAAATGTTTAAAATAAAAGTTTTAACTCTTAGTATAAGAAACCCATCTGCAAAAATGAAAGAAAATAGTTTTCGAGAAAATTGCGAAAATCGAAAATTTCTTCGTGTCCCTTAAAAATAAGAGAAACTTATCGCCAATCTTCGCCTTACATCTTCAGAAGGTACCTGACCCAAATTAAAAAAAAAAAATGTATTCCTACGATTTTCCGTTTTGGAGCTAGCTTGTTCACTGACATCCACACAGACACACAGACATTTTTTCAGAAATAGTATTTTTATATTCAGGGGGCCTTGAAACGTGTAATTATGCTAAAAACTAAACTTCGAATTTGGGGGTCGAAAACTGTTCAAAAAGTGTAGCACTACACATATATTGTTTGTGCCATTTTAAGAAGACCTCGTCCGAAACCATCGTCTATCTACAAAAGAATATAACAGCATTGCTCTCTAATCCAAAAATATGCACAAAGTCCGATAACGAAAAAGAACAGGAGGTCTTGTAGTCGTGTGGATTTCCCCAGTGTTGCCGCTGTCATTCATCACTTCAAGTGAAGTATCTGTGCTGTGGTACGTATTTGGCAACATTGTACTGGACTACAGACAAGTGTAAATACGCCTAATTACCTTTCTATTCACTGATTGACAGGTCGAAGAGGATTAGGGTGGCACATGGGCGTCGGCATGGGGGGGCAAGGGGGGGCAACTGCCCCCCCCCTTGGATTGCCTTATGGATATATTTATTTGTGGTACTCTTTGTCAACCTACAGTTGTAGCATGGAGAATAAAAAAATAGAATTACTTTATAATGAGTTTAGCAAGTATTAGCTAATTATAACTATAATACGTATTTATAATAATATCTCACCAAGGTCATTGCTCAAAAGAGCGTATTCTGTTAACTTCAAAAACTTTGTTGCCTCGTCGAATTCAGCTTGGGTTCAAAATAACGATCCGGTTAACTAAGTGAATATTAATGTGTTTAGCCTAATCATTTGAAATTGAGGTCCGAAATTGATTTTGCTCCCCCCTTAACAAAATTCCTGGCGACGCTGCTGGGGTGGCAGCAGGTAGGGGAAGTTCTTGGAAACAAGTCTTTAAAAAGTGGCACCCAGAATAAGGAGCAAGTGTGTAAAGATTCATGTTTCTGACATCCTCGACCCTTGATATCGAAATCGAAAATTTCTACGACTACCGTATTGAAAGAAATAAAAAAAGAACTGTGAACTGCCTTTTCTGTAAAAAACGTTATTAAGACAGATAATACATTTGTGGATCATACTGTAGTGCATCCCCAGAGGTATCTCCCCCTAGTGCGAGGAATCCCAACTATCCATTCTCATTTCACCGTTACGCAGGGACGGGGGAATTCTTTCCATGCTCCCCTTTCTAATGCGTATTGTATACTAGACTTCAATGTTGCCACATTTCAGGAGACTTATCTGCATTGTCTGCTGGAGAACACTCTCAGCTTATTCCAAGCCCAATCTTTCCAAAAACGTAACAGGTCAGCGGTCAACAGTATGAATACATGTCATGTCTCATAATCTTCGATGACTTCGCTTGCTTAAATTCAGACTAAAATGTTTGTCGGGCTTGAAGGGGCAGGGAGGTAGGCTTTCTGTTTTCAAGTCCACGGGTTCGATCCCGCCCCAGGTCAGTACCATTTCTAAGCGTGCAAATGCGATAGCCTCGAGTCTGTAGGTTTATACGCATGTATAAGTCCTTTCTGCATGGGAGGGACAGATTGTTAGGCATTGATTCTGTTCGCGGGTTTGATCCTAGCTTAGATACATGGAATTTAATGAACAACTTCAGACACCTTTTTTTTTTTAAACCTGGCTCGCGATAATCTGAATCAGCGATGCCTAACCTCTTTCCTTACGAGCTAGTGATTTCACATGTCGTTTTGTCTATGACATTGTGTGATTGCATTTCCCCTTCACTCACTCAGTGACGGCTGATCGCAAAGACATAGGGATACCTTAGAACATGCCATCATGATCAGCCGTCACTGGGCGAGTGAGTGAAGAGGAAATCACGATCAAGCACGGGCAAAACGAAGGAGTGGGGTGAAGTGAAAATGTGACGTCATTAGGCCTAAATCATAAGATGTGAGGTTGGACATCGCTGGTCTGAATAAGCAAGTTATTCTGCCAGGTGAGAACCGGTTTTTCGACCCTGCATCCATCACCAAAGTCAAGTCCGTTCACAGTTATCCACATGGTTGAAATCTAAGGGAATATCCTGAGTTAAATGTTCGGTAGCAGCAAGTTACGCTTGCAATAGGCATATATATATAAGGTGACTTAATTAGACCGACAAATTTGTGCGAACTAATCTTTAAAACCACTGTTTCGTATCAGAAAGAGGTTGAAATATTCATCTACCTGACAAGTAATTTATTTTATTTTATTTACCAGTGGTTTAATTTGTTAGGTATTCAATTCACCCAAAAAGAATACAACAAACTAACAAAACATAACAGAGAAAAGAAAGGGAATTTCACCGTCGGCTGGTTACGTTAACAGTGTGATCTCATACAATCTTCTCATAGGCCTAGCTACAGGAAATGTTGAAACATGGGACCATTTCGTTCTAGGCAAAGTTATAGTCTTGTCTCAAACACGCCTAGCTCTTCTGGTTTTGGCAGTTGCATAGGCTACGTGTGCTATAAGTCTTATGTGGAATCAACAACTTTTTTCATAAATGTTAATGGTTTTCATATGATTATATATGACGTAATCAACTGGAGGAAGTTCAGGTGAGCGCACGATCAATCATTGGACTCACTTCCGACCAATCCAGTGGTCGCCCTAATTATTTATCTCTAAGATGACGACGTACGTTATTCTCAAAGTGAACTAAGTGGATAAAACGGTAATAGCAGTGACAATAAAAAGATTATTGTTAATAAGTGCCAGAATGGTACTTTCTAAGATTGCATGGTGTACGGGAAATGTCTGTCCGTCTGTGTGTCTGTACGCGCGATAACTCCAATACGCTATATTATATTTTCATGAAACTTGGTATAGGCACTTAAAACGTTCATGGGACGAATCCTATTGATTTTGGACGAAATCGGTTGACCGGTACCTGAGTAACGCTCAGTTAAGGGCCTAATGTCTAAACATATAATCAGTGGCGTTCCTAGGGTGGGGCGGTCCGCCCTAATATAAAAATTAATGTTCCACCTGAATTTGTAAAACGAGGCAGTGAATTTTTCCAAAACAAATAAGGCCCTTTTGATTCCACACAGAAATCAAGAGAAAAGTTGTTTTTAACTATTTACATTTCAGTTGAAACTTTTGAAAATAGTTTCTCAAAACAGAAATTAATCAAAACTATTTGCGCTCAACAATGAGCCAAATCAGACTAAATGGACTAGCAATGTTATACATCGAGAACAATTTGGCTATGAAAATAAACTTTCATGAGACAATTACACAATTTTCTAATGTAAAAGCTATAAAAAGACAATTCTAAACGTGACTTATTACATATTCTGAATTAATATAATCCAGATTTTACTAATTTATTATCTGATTCTCCGAATAAATTAAACTATTGTTTGTTCCTTAAAATTTCTTTAACTTTGTCATATTTAAACATAAACTTCTTTTCCATTTCATTATTTGTTTGTAATTATGCACACATTTATATTTTGCTAATCAGTTAACTTAATATTATTGGACTAATATAATAATAAATACGTACATTAAATACTGCATGAGTTCAATCCCTTATTCCGTCCATAGATTAGCTCATGGGGACGAACTGAAAGACTAAAATTCTCTTTAGGCAGGCCTACAGGCTGAGGTCGATTTCGAAGTGCTTTTGGTTTAATTTATTGTCGCTGAGCAGCACTCTTCTTCTTTAGCCTTGGCATGACAAACCCGCAATAATAACTGCAAAAAAGAGGAAAGAGCATTTTTTCAAACATTCAAATCTCGCCTTATATGAGAGCTATCGAGAAACTAGTTACTGATTTGCAGAGTACTCATCAAGAGCTTTTCAACGATACCTTACAAGACGTGGTTTCAAATGTGTAATTGAGTGCAGTGTGATCGACAATAGCTTTTACTACTATATATTCTGTGATAATATTTGGACATATCCATTTATACGATATATCAACGCCATCAAGATATGGAACATTGATGAAAATTGTTAATATTACATTTGCGAGTTTTGTAGAGGGACATATATGTGAGATTAGGTTATATTATTATTATTATACTATTGTACATCTGAAAAGCGATCACCACAAACGGAAAAATTAAATTCATCAATATCTAGTAACAGGTTAATGAAGATAGTTGAGATAATATTGTGATAATATTATAGGAGAAAAATTCCTCTGACACTGGGACTTGAACCTTCGGCTAATGCTCTTACCAACTGAGCTACGCCAGAATTCAATTCACAGCGCCAGATAGAATCTCTCTCCTATGACTGGCTGCCCTTAATGGTCTACCTCACTGACTGACAAGTTATGTCATATGCAGTACTGTGAGGCACACTAATTAGTGATTTTGTGACCGAGCTTCCACTGTTATTGTACAGTAACATTCAAGATAGATATATGCATATGCATTCATGTACCACAGATTGTTGTCTGTTGGACATTACATGATAATATTTTAGGTGAAAAATTCCTCTGACACTGGACCTTTGGCTATCCGTTCCAATGCTCTTACCAACTGAGCTACGCCAGAGTTCAATTCACAGCGCCATCTGGCTAGGGAATGTTTCCGGAAATGTTCCCAGAATTTCATAAATTCTCTGGAATTTATTATTTACAAGCAAGATAACTCAGATAACTATTTGTTACTTAAATTTAATAATGATTAGGTTAAATAAAACTAAAAACTGTCATGAGTTCAAAGATTAATATAAAATTAATGAAAGAACAAAAAATGAACATTAATTAATTACAGGTAATACTGGGTTTTCACATAGTTAACAATGAAAATAAGTTAATTAAAATTTGCCCTGGTTCTTGAAGGTCAATAAAGATTAACAAAAGAGTTCATTGAAGAGACTGACTATTAATTAGACACAAATTACAGTAATAATCATAAATAGTACGAACCCCAACAAGTTTTAGAAATAGGCCTAACTTACTTGCTTTCTTTAAATGTGTGACCTTGACTTCATCTTAGAAGTATGGCCTAGTGACTTTCATTTAAGTCCATTAGATTTTCTTCATCATCGTCTTCTTTTTCTTCTTGATCAGAAAGGATGCCAATATCATCACTGTCAGCATGGCCTTCATCATCATCATCATCATCATCATCTAGGTTGTCTTCTTGGTCCTTCCCTTCATCTGGATCGTCTAGACTCTAGACCATGGGACTGATTTATGATTAATTATTAGACTGTAAACTTATTAAGTGCCGGTGGTACTTTATGGGGAAAATGTCTGTCCGTGTGATAACTCAAATACGCTTTATCGGATTTTAATGAAAGTTGGTATACGCGTTTATAATGTCCATGGGGAGAAGCCTATTGATACTGGACCAAATCGGTTGACCGGTACCGGAGTAAAACCCAATTTATCGTCTATTTTAAAGGGGCGATAACTCATGTACGCATTTATAATACGGTATACGCATTTATAATGTCCATGGGAAGACGTCTACTGATATTGAACCAAATCGGTTGGCCGATACCGGAATAATGCCCAATTTAGTGTCTATGGTAATGTTTTATAATTACATTCAATATTTTATGTTACAATCTGACGTATGTTCGCAATACAATTGTGCGACAGTAAACATAACAACAACGGTATTAACAAACTTAAGATTCAATAGTTCAGTTAATAAATGACATCTATTTATACAGTGTGTTTCAAAAATACTTTTACAAACTTCGGCCATGGGTTCCTTACACCAAATGAAGGGGAAAAA
This sequence comes from Ectobius pallidus, assembly GCA_964059195.1. Classification (NCBI taxonomy): domain Eukaryota; kingdom Metazoa; phylum Arthropoda; class Insecta; order Blattodea; family Ectobiidae; genus Ectobius; species Ectobius pallidus. The sequence continues at coordinate 168,042,684 of CAXKWD010000003.1, read as the reverse complement.
ATCATATGAACATAGGTCCAATAATCCCTTTTTTTTTTTTTTTTTTTTGTCGTTAGGAATTGTTCAACACATTGGTACATTCATAACACGTCAACACACGAAACTCGTAACAAATGCTCGAAATGTCCTCTTGCTTCTAGACATGCATGCACTCATCGAATCATGGACTGTCGCATCCCGGATGAAGAAACTTCATCGACGTGTCATGGAAGCCTGCGAAACCATTCGGCACCATGTCGGAGTATTTGAACGGGTGCGACAGTCCATGATTCGACGAGTGCATGCATATCTAAAAACAATAGGAGGACATTTCGAGCATTTGTTATGAGTTTTGTGTGTTGACGTGCTATGAACTTATGAGCGTACCAATGTGTTGAACAGTTCCTAACGACAAAACAAAGGATTATGGGACCTATGTTCATATGAACTTTTTTCCTTCTTTTGGTGTAAGGAACCCATGGTCGAAGTTTGTAAAAGTATTTTTGAAACACCTTACTTTGCAACTTGCCATAATAATTACCACTATAGGCCTTTATCACACAGTTGAGTTACACTACATTTTACAACTGATTTTTTTAAGTTACAGCAATGTATTATACTTTTGACTTGTTTTAAATGATTGAATACAGTAAGTTCTTAATTCCTTCTATTAAATAGTTCTTATAAATATATACATAGATCTACATCGTGAAATGAGTATTTTAATATAAGCTAATTATGTGGTTTAACATAATTGCAATAGGATGGATACAGGTACATAAAACCGATAACATTATAGGGATTATTTTATTTTTTTACATATTGAATAAATATTAACAACACAGTCCTAAACTAGACCGATATAAATAATTTATAGTGTGCATTGACCAACAACTGTATATAATAATTTTATGACTGACCTACCAGGTCAACATTTGTTTATGAGAACATAAAAAACAACTGGTTTGGTACTACATAACATTGTTGCTATTAAAGATAACTGAACTATCAAATGAAGATTGATATTATAATTTCATAGAAAATTATTTTAAATGACCTCGTAGTCCTTACTCGTTCCCTCTTATAGTTACAGCTGTAATGATAATAAGTGGTAGTTTTGTCAGAAAATCCTTTTTCACTTTTCAATTATTATTATTACCACCGGAAATATATAAATTTATAAATGTCACAGTAGTGTCTATTATTGACATCGTTGTGATTATAAGTTAAGCCGATGTCCCGCGATCCAATTTTTTGGTTAAAAAATGTTATATCAAGTTGCATTTGTATACATTTATTTCTGGTTATGCACACGAGAGTGAATTTTGATCCAATATACAGGGTGCTAATGAATAACACCGAAATATTTTACCTGTCTATAGAGGGGACATAAACAAGCAACTTTTATTAGAAGATTTTTGCTCTGTAGATTCAGTTTTTCCTGTTTCAGCTTAAAATCTCAGATGGCATGGCCGCCACTGACTTATAACATTTGAAGAAAAGAATGCAAAACAAAGGAACTTCCTTGTTGACACTGGAGTAATGAATAAAGCACTAATGCAGTGGCGGCCAGTCATGTGATTAGTCTATAATTTTGCAGATTATGGACACACTAAATTATGATATAATTGATGAATGATTAATAATAATGTTTTTGTCGATCATTAAGAAGGCATAAAGTCAAATTAACGTTTCTATTCCTTTGCTTACAATACAGTTGTATGGAAAATATGGGATCAAATTGTATGCAATGGCGTTCGCCATGTCACACTATCTAATCTGACTGTTTGTAGACGTTTCGACAAAACATTGGATCGTGGGACATCGGCTTTATACCAATGCTACACCAGTACGTATGTTTTTTTGAGGTTAGGTAAACAGGCAAGCGAAGGAAGTGAAAGTGATTCAGAATTTAGCCCTAGTTATATTTTGATCTTTTATTAATACAAGAGTTTGTCAAATGCTTGATCATTTTTACCTCTTCGTTTTTAACATAACTAGTCCACAGTAACAGCAATAACTTCAGCTGCTTGATTGTCTTCCATTTTATATTTAACACTGGACGAGTTACATGCGTCCTAGAAAACCCATTTCATTTTCATTTTTTAAAATCTGTAATACTGATGAATTTGTCTGGTGTATTTTCAAACGAAGCTCTATTCAGGTAATATGCATAGACAAATGTCACTTATTGTAGAGATTATAACAATTTGGTGTTTCAGAATATTCCGCGTTGCTCGTAATATGTGCAGACATCTGATCTTGCTAGGTAGTGAACTTGTGTTATAGTTAATAGGGTCCAGTTAATTTTGTTCTTTGTTGTCTAATTTATTATCTGTCTTGGGGAGGGTAGTTAGAGGTGATGAAGAAAAGTCGATCATTGAGTTACGAGGGTGCTAGACGAGGACGAACCTAGTGAGATTGGAAGAGGACGTTATGTGTAGATTTTTATTTTGTTCCAGCAATAGTGAAAAGGATGAAGGTCTAAAAATATACAGGGTGAGGCATCTCCTTTGAAGGAACACAAAAAGTGTGTGCTATTGACATGATCAATTACTTGAGGAAAAGAACTTTCAGAATTTATGTTGGCTAGGTAAAAAAGTTGTGAAGGCAAAGAATGAGACTTCAAATTTTGAATTTGGCTCTGTACGAACAGTGGAAGTATTCAGACTTATAAAAATTGTTTTAATTATGCAAATGACAGTATTTTAGTTATAATTGTGTGTTTGCTGATTTTCGAATCAAATTTGCGAATAAGTGAAAATGAATATATGAATAATAGGTGTGTATATCAAATGTTATGTAGTGTGAAAATAATATTGCACATTCATACCACAATTATACCTCTTTATTGTGGTCCAGCAGAACCCGATGTTCCTCAACACGTGATATAAAACCACTTTAGCTATGCAAGGCCAGTCCTAGCAATTCTTGTCAAACCGCTTAAGAATCTTATCAAATATTTGACTCGTTCTCTTGGGAAGTCTTCAATTCAAGAACAAAGAAAGAAAAATAATCGTGTACAGTGCCATGCTAGAAAAAGAAACGTGTACAGTGACATGCTCAATTGAAATCGTTTGAATAGCTTGAGGAATTAATCTAGGTAGTAGAAAGCCAATTTACATGAATTGAGACAAGTAGTGATGGTTAGTTTGTAGGGTCGACATGCTTTCGCGCGGTCTCGCACGTACAGCCCTCATTCTACATGCAGTCCCTCCGTCCCCAAACACAGTTTTCGGCGCCTTCTGAAAAATTGTTAAATTTATGAGGGTGAATCCTGAGTGGTGGTGGAATATCCACGCCCGAACGGTTATGCATCCCCGGGGTCGTGTTCACTATTACCGCAAAGAAATCTTGCAGATAATGAGCTTCAGGTTACACAAAGTGGTGAAAATATGCACTGATACCGATTCTTCTACAGGTATGATTAAGAATTACAATAATTTAGTTAATCAGTCTTAACACATTTCCCCCTATTTAGCGCAAATAGAATATTTAATTCACCTCAATAAGTTATATGCAATATATAACTTAAGCGCATTATAATTTAGGAAATAAAGAACAAAAAATACTGATTAGGATTTTTAAAAACTCGTTTTATGTTTTTAAATTTGTCAGAGTTCTTGGGGGGAGTGTCCTGAACAATATAGGATTAATTGTTTAGGAAATAAAAGGGGATGAAAAATAGCAGTTCCTAAAATCCTGTTTAAATGGTTTGTTGGAAACAAGTAATGCAGCAAAGAGTAATTAAAATAATATTATGCTAAGAACATAAATTCTTAGACAAATATCGACATTAAAGATGAACATTATACACAAAACATTATTATTATTGTAACTTTGAAAATTATATTGTTAGAACGCGCGCTACAAGAAACCTGAACTTGCTATTGTATTTCTCGTAAAATAAATATGATGGGCAACTCACATAATTTCTCTGCCCAAAAAAAGTTTGCGCCAGAAACAATGACCCATTTGAAATTGCGCGCCATTGTTGAACACGACTTCCTAGAGAGTTGATGTTGGTACCAGTTTGCAGTGCAGTTCAAAGCATTGCCAATCAGTATGGAGCGTTGGTAGAATGTACGAGGGGGATCCAGGAAATAACGACCGTTCGCGCATACCCGCCGCGCAGCTGACTCCCCTTCCTTGTTTGAAGGTCAACTGGCTTCCTTAACATGTATTCTCATAATGTTGTGAGTACTGGTTGCAACAAGTCGCCATTGTGCATTTTGTGTTCATTTCAAATGAACGACGTGATTGATAATCCCGCCGACTGTGAGGTGAGGAGTGTGATTCGATTTTTGAATGCCACACATTTGAAACCTGCAGAAATTTACCGGCAATTGAAAGAAGTGTATGGTGATACTGTAACGAATGAAAGAAATGTGAGAAAATGGTGCGAAATGTTCAACAATGGGCGAACAAATGTCCACGATGAAACTCGACCCGGACGCCCATCCCTCATCACAGAAGACCTGAAGACTAAAGTGAACGACAGAATCTTGCAAGACAGGCGCACTTCACTCGACGAATTGCATATTGCCTTTCTCGTTCATTGCTTGGTGAAATTGTGTCGCAACATCTTGGCTACCACAAAATCTGTGCACGATGGGTTCCACGGCATCTGAGTGACCAACACAAAACTCAGAGAATGGCATCAGCGATATCACACAGATGGAGACGCCTTTCTTGATCAAATTGTGACTGGTGATGAGACCTGGGTGTCTCACAACACCCCAGAGACCAAGCGCCAATCACGTGAGTGGCATCATCCCTCATCACCCAAGAAACCGAGAAAATTCAAACAGACTCTCTCAACACAAAAAGTCATGGCTACTGTCTTTTGGGATCGCAAAGGTGTTCTTTTGCTGGATTTCATGCCAGAAGGCACTACGATCAATGCAAATCGTTATTGTGAGACTTTACGAAAACTACGGCGAGCCATCCAAAACAGGAGGCGAGGAATGCTTTCGAGAGGAGTTGTGCTTCTTCACGACTTCGCCCGCCCGCACACTGCTGCTGCAACTCGAGTATTGCTGGATCAATTCGGTTGGGAAATCTTTGATCATCCGCTCTACAGTCCAGACCTTGCTCCTAGCGATTTTCACCTTTTCACTAAGCTGAAAGACTTTCTGGGTGGTACGCGTTTTGGAAGTGATAAAGAGTTGAAGAAGACAGTGAACACCTGGCTTAATGAACTGGCGGCAGAGGAGTATAATACGGGAATTCTAAAGCTAGTGAACAGATACGACAAATGTTTAAATGTGGGTGGTGATTATGTAGAGAAGTAAAGGAAGCTTCAGTTATGTAACAGACTTTGTTTTTTCAAATAAATATGATTTTTTTAATTACTACAACAAAACGGTCGTTATTTCCTGGATCCCCCTCGTACATCCTGCATGTGTAATTGAGACTTTTTCAAAAGTGGTGATAGTGTCAAACGAACGCAGCGTTTGTTTAGGCAACATTTTGACATTGAACACAATGTTCAAGTTCCGTCCCGGAAGTCGATTACGATATGGGTCCAGCAGTTCAGAGCTTCAGCATCTGCAGCAAACAGAAAACCCCTGGCAGGCCACGTACGGTTCGCACCCTGGACAGCATTGCAAGAGTAACAGCTGCTTTAGAGCAAAGTCCAACGCAATCAGTTCATCGACATTCTCAAGTTCTTAACATCTCGGAAAGAAGTGTGCGACGGATGTTGCATCTGGATATGAAGTTCCATCTCTACAAACTCCAAGTGGTGCAACAGTTATTGGATAGAGATCTGCAGGCACGTCAAGCTTTCTGTACACGGCTTCTGGAGATGATCAACACTCAAACCGATTTTCTCACCAATTGTATGATGTCTGACGAGGCCCATATGTGAAGAAACAAAACTTTAGGTACTGGGCTCCTCCCAATCCTTGTCATATTCACGAAAGACCACTTCATAGCGCTGATGTTACTGTGTGGTGTGGCGTGTCTGGGCATGGTATTCTTGGTCTGTATTTTTTTGAGAATGAAGCGGGTAACAGTCTATGTAACATCAGATCGATACGTTATGTTGCAACAGTTCGTAATGCAGGAAATGCGCCGTAAAAATATCTGTATGCGGTCGTTGTGGTTCCAACAGGACGGTGCAACCTGATGTACCAAGAAAATTACAAAAGAGTCTACTGGATTCGACACCTCATTTTACCAGTAGACATCTTAAAAAACACGATAATACTTTTTAATGAAGGAATGTGTAGACATATAGTTAGTGCTGCTAAATAAGTATAAACTGATTTCCCTGTCTACAGAAAGAGAACAGTAAGAGAAACGAAAACAAAACAAAAAAAAGAATTTTCTAACAGACTCATCAAAATACGTTTCTTTCTCTGTTATCCCTATAGGCTCTCTTTGTAAGTCCCTTGAAAGTTCGCATCGTACCAAGAATTAGGCCACTGTTCTAATGATATTGCTGTTATCGTAAAAAGGAACACTAAATAGTGAATAAAACCGTGCTTGTGAGGGATTCATTGATAACGAACTTGGCTTATAAACAAACTTTACAATACAAATATTTGTTCGAATCCTATTTAACTCGGACTCATTTAATTTCGCCACTGGTTTGCTCTCACTACTTTATTGTACACTAATCCCTAGCTACCAGTTAATACAGCCAGACGCGTATTTATTTATGTTGAATTACTTCTTAGATCGATTTACATCCGCACGCGCCTCCTGGATCTGGTGACAATCCCTCCATCTCCTGCTCTCCATGGATCATCTCTCCACGGGTCGTCCAAGGTCTGTGAATTGCTGACTTGAGTTGTTCTCGCCCCATTATCAGTAGATCTTTCTCTGTTTCGTAATTCAATCCCTCCTGTATCATTTCCGTTGTTTCCCTCTGCTCGTCTTGATTCTTCTTTATTCGTTTCTTTTAACCACGGACCGGCCGCTATCCACTGTTTAGAATTATTGTCTTCGCTCCCTTGACATCTGCATTGTTCACAGACATCAGCTGAGATGAAGCATGATGTATTATTCCTCTCGGAGGCGATGTCACTCGCGAGTTCATCTCCACGCGCTTGAGACACAGGAATTCGCTGACTCGTATCCTCTCTGCCTTTGCTGCTTGTTAGCTCGCTTTTGTCTTCACTGAACCTTTTACCATCTACATACAGTTCCAAATTGCGTATAACAGCTTCCCTACCTGCTAGCTTTAATTCCTTCTTTTTATGTATCAATTTTCGTTCTTGAGGCGAAAGATCTTTGTTTATAAAAATGCCCGATCCTTTTAAAAGTTGCGGTCTTTCCAGAATCACATGTATAACTTGCTTCGTAGCAAAACGAGCAGCTAATAATCTTCTCCCCTTTTTCTTCCCCACTCTGAAGGCTTCGACTATTTCCCATCCTTGAAGTGCTCCCAATTTTAACTTGCCCTCCAGAATTTCAGTAATCTCCATCCTAGGCGAAACATCTCTTCTTTCTTCTATCTCTGTAAATACTAGGTTGAATGCTCTATTTATCTTCTCCATACGATCTATTCTAGCTCTCAGATCTTCCACCTCCCTCTTGATAAATTTAATCTCTTCTCTGATCTCCTGCTTTACTTCTTTTGTTGCCATACTGATTTTATTGCCGAGACGTTCTTATAGCTTTCTGATTATCTCTCCAAGATTACCGTGTGTGTCCGCTGGTCCTGGATTCATCTCAATTCCTCCAACCACTAGAAGGAGCATGATTACAATTAAGTAAATCAATGCGTTAAGAATGTTTACTTTAGTCGGTGCAACCTCTCACACAGCCAGAACGTCCATGACAGCCTCACGCAGAATGTTTCCAGGGCATCTTGTTTCCCGCATTGATGTCAACTGTCCTGCCCGTTCACCTGATTTATCGGCTTGTGATTATTTCCGTGTCGATTCCTGAAATCTAAACAGGCCAAGAACTAGTGAGGACTTGAACACAAACTTTCACGCTGAAATTGAGGCCATAACAGGCGACACTCTTCGTAAGGTTATGAAGAGTCTGCGTGTTCGTGCCGAAAGTTGCATCGCTAACAATGCTGGACACCTGAAGGACATAATTTACAAAAAGTGATGTGTGTAATAAATGGCATGAAGTGTTCTTTCGAACAGTCCACTAGTAATGTGTATTTTTTCATGCTTAAATGACATGTGTAAAATGGGTCATTGTTTCTGCCGCACCCTGTATAATATAAGTTATTATGTATGGCATTCTCTTCATGTAAATTGGTTGTAAGATGAGAATGACGTTATCACATTACACCGCATCCCCGAAGGATACATAACCAAATAAAATCTGATTAATGCGCTCTCGTAACATCTCACTTCACATTCTGATCAAGAGCGCGTATTCAGAGTGGGTGGCTTATAACTACCCTTCAGCGAGTTTTCTTCGAAAAAATTTCAGATACAAATTTTCGCTCTTGGTGTAAGCATCCCGTGTGTAAAATTTAAACAAAAACGTAAGAGCTGTTTTGGAGAAAATCGCGAAAAACAAAATGTTCATGTAAAGTCCCCTTAAAAATACGAGAAAGTTTTAAAGTTTCGTGTCTCATCCTCAGAATGTACCTAACCCTGATATGGATTTTACTGTTACACCTATGGGAAATTATACGTAATAATTGTAAATATTTAAAATTACATTAAATTATTGCAATTTTTTTGTAAAGATTTACATTTATTAAAGCTGATATTTCAATATAAAGCCAAGCCGTTAAAGGTGAATTCCCATTCCCTTCAGTAACGAACTTTATTCGGAAAGTACACCTAGAAATGGTTAAGACAGAAGCAACTGTCAAATCCAAACTACTTCTGTAATATTATAGACCTCGTACATATTGGCGACCAGTTATAATTTATTCAACTACATCACACTTTTTACCATCTCCATTTCTGATTAATCGCGTGAAAAAGCAGGAAGCCGTACTTCAAACTCATTATCCTGCATGGGAGTGTCAAGCAGACAGGACGCAGTCAAGACGTGATCCTAATATTCTGCGGCGGATCGTCAGCCAGAGAGGCAGATGTAGGCCTACACTACACACGTCACGCCTACACAACTTATACACAGAGGATTATTAAAATAGTGTGGATAGCAATTGGAGATTCACCTGGAATAATATAAAGTATAAAGTTCACACCAGGAGCGTACCCAAGATTTTTTTTCGGGAGGGGCTGTGATAAGCCTAACAATATTATCATAGGGATCAGAAGTTGATGACCCAAAAATGCCTGAAAATGACCTATAAAATGACCTTAAATTTATGAAAATATAACATGGAGAATTGAAAAAATGACATTTCTAAATACGTATTTTAAAAAGTAGTGTAAAAAATAAACAGGATAAGATTTAAGTATTTTATTTCTACTTTATTATTATGCTTTCGATTATTATTTTTATGTTTACTATATTTATGCATTGATGCAAAATGCAAAATAAAAGTAGACGACTTTTGTTCATTTTGAGGCGAGACGAATTTATACTACACCTGCGTTGTCTGTAATTTCTCAGAAAAAATGACATTTCATGAACTCCCGATCCCTAATTATCACACAAAATTATATTGAATCGTCACACGTTAGAATAACGTAACTATAGCCTACAACGACACTTAAACAAAGCAAGCAGGATTGTTTGTTGAAATGTACGTCGCAATAATACTTTCAACTAAAATAAAGGCATTAAGAGTTTAGTCAGAACAAAATTAGGTTTTCTTGTTTTTCTTGGAAAATTTATCAATCACCATTTCAAACACTGCTCGCTCTGCCGCTGTAATATACCCGAGATGCAGCACTTCTTCTGTGCGTGTGTGTGGTTGCGTCTGTGAGCAGTTTAGCTCCAGAACGGAAAATCGTACGAAACCAAAATGTTGTATATGGGTTGGTTTCGTCCGGCTCGATGTGTGTTTGAGCCTCAGAGGAATTTTACCTTAAATCTCAGGGTTTTAATTTATGCGCGATTTTGTACTTACTTTTTGGTGGGTGTCGTTGCCTCTGACGTGTAAAAGCCATTCAATTCCAATGCACCACCTTAGGTCAGCCTAGATCATGAGACATCTCAGGGATTTAGCCTTGTGGTAAGCTTATTTATAGGTATAGGGCTTATAGCTTTGAGCTGGGTGGAATGACCTTGCTGTTAGGTAGAGATCAGTGTTTGTAGGTCTTATGTAAAGGCGGCCATTCACTATCGCTCCAAACGTCCAAATGGAGTGGTGTCACTCCAAAATCTCATAATGAATGGGAAGGCTGCCGTCCGTTTGGCATGAAATGACGGGTCTGCTGGATATCCAGTCCAGCAAAAATCCATCCGTTCACTCCATCCGTCCATCAAGACGTCGTACAATGAATGGGGAAAACTACCTGGAGTGACTCCAAGCCACCCCGCAAATCTGCTAGTCAGTGGTCAAACCCAAGTATCTTCATTTTATCCTCAGGTGTCGTCCAGTGCGGACGTGTTTTATAATTTCAGCGCCATGTCGGGGCGAGACTTTGTTCTCGAAGTAATAGAATCCCATAAACAGTTTCCGTGCCTATGGCAAGTTACTAATTGCGATTATCACAACAAACTTAATAAACGGTGCAAAAATTTTGCACAAACTTTCTCGCATATACCTGTTAAAAGGCTAGCACAGAAGAAATTAAGTTATAGAGACAATTAAATTTTATTTATTTCAGTTTCATAAAACTAACAAGTACAGTATCTAGAAAAGAAAGCATCAGGGTCGATCCATATGTTCAATGCTTTTACCGTAAAATAATAATAATAATAATAACAACAACACCGATAAAAATAATAATAATAATAATAATAATAATAATAATAATAATAACAACAACAATAGGCCTAATAACTACTTGGGGTTTGCATGTTTTCCTCAATCTCGAAGGCAAAAATGCAGGATACATTGAGATGTAGCCGAACAATAGAAGCAAATTCTGCATGAAAGCGTTATTACAAGAGCCTACTGGTCAATTTGAGTGGCCACGAAATTTGATTTGAACCCAGCACCTCTTCCCTACTATCCTATACCAACTCGCTTTAATTGGTTTTGGTGTGTTCATTAGGACTGAGCTAAACTGCCTGCGTTTAACTGCAATAAATAGATTATAGTTTTCCTGTTACTATGGACATCAAATGTCATTCATATTTTAATTGATATGTATGTTCTGAAATTCGCGTTTAAGCTGTATTTATTTCGTGTTTAAGGGCGTAAGGCACAAATCTTTAATTTTGAGTTTTTAACATTTATGCTTTCTCCTCATATCTATTAAATACTCAGTGAACTATTTGTGCTTGTGCATTGAACCTCTGCTCAGTTATAAAAATGACCTGTGAGACTGCACATTCATTCTACTTCATAACTGTTCCATAAAGGCGTAAGGCACACTTCCCATCTGTTATTGAGGTGTGTTTATCAACTGTTTTTATTTTCTGCAGTGCTACCATCCAAGCAAATGTTTATAAAAACTGAACTTGCATTTCTGAAGTGTAACTTCATTCAAAATAGATTGCTTTGCTTATCATCTATTGCAGGGGAAGTCAACTACGGCTTGTGATGACGTTTGTGGAGCAAGTGCATGCGGATCCCTCGTGTGTGACGTCAGCAAGAGCGCACGGTAGTAGGGGTGTTTAGAGTACGCTAGAGCTAGCTCTAGCTCTGTGGGTAGAACAACTTCTGGTTGGAAATACGGAGCATTTTTCAAAGTTAATGCAAGTACGCGATCCTGATAGTGTTCTCTCTGCAGAACATGTGTTAGTTCTGCAAAAATTCTTCTTCAGTTCGAATCGAGGTTTCAGGATGTGGAAAACCTTTCTCCAATGTTTGAACTTTTTGCTACCCCATATCCAGTTAATGTCAAAGACGTTCCTTGCCGGTATCAGTTGGAACTGCTAAACTTACAATCCGACGATCTGTTAAAGGACAAATACGAACGTAAAGTGGTCTTGGGTAACTTTTACAGAAATTTCTCTGAAACCAGATTCCCGAGACTTATGCACTTGCCGCACGAATATTATGTAATTTTGGATCGACATATGTGGCCGAACAATTTTTTTCACTAATGAAATGTGCAAAGCTCAAATCAAGAAGTACATTGTCAAATCACAACCTAAATGTAGTCTTCGATTAAATATTACTCAAACATTACGTTCCAACATTGATATACTTGTTAAAGAAAAAAAGATACAGGAAAGTCAGACAATTGTTACTGTAATCTTGTATCATCTAAGGTGCAGACGAGCTTGTATGGTAATTAATGAAGTTCATTTTTTATTATTTTTATTGTAGTGAATTATGTTAATAGTATTGTTTATTTTTGTCAAAGAACATAGATTTTGTGGAAAGGTAATTGTTCTCACAGAATAGTAAAATAGAATTATTTATAATATGTTAAACTACTGTGCTGTAATTAACCGATAAACTATCAAGAAAATCGATTGATGTTTCATTAATTCGGAAACACGTATTACGTAAGTTCTAACCCCCTAAATTCCCGCTGCCCGCAATACGAATGCCCCTCTCTTCCCCCCTGTTCACTGATGCCACCATTTCACATACTCCTCGCAGATATATAACGCGAGCAGTGAGAGCAGATAGCAGTGACGTCACAGAGCAACCTTCTGTCTTCCCCTGATCTATTGTATTAATGAGGATACTGGTATTCATTAGCAAACATGCAATTGTCACTGTATAATATACTACTATTCATTGGCAAACACGCAATTGTCTCTGCATAATACATGTTTTTACTAAAATAAAGTAAAAACAAATAATATGATACAAGGTAAAAAGATTTTGCTACTGTAAAAGTACTTCAGTTTCTGTTTAATATGTTTAGGTACCTCTAGTTGTAAAAAATCCCAATACACACTCTACTTTGTAAATTTGAAGAACACTAATCTAGCCTGGCCTTCAAAAATATATGTTATAAAATTAGACTTGAAACCGCCTATTTGTGAGTGGTAACACTGTTTAAAAACATCAAGATTTCTCGAAACTATGTCCTTGTGCCCTACGCCTTTATGGAACTTGGCCCTTCAAATGTATGTTTTGAAAATAGCGTTTAAGCTGTATTTATTTCGTGTTTATCTTGATATCTGTTAGATGTATAAAAAATGTTTATTGGCCATAAATTTTAAATTTTTATTAAAACCGTTAGAGCCAATTTTTCAAAAATCAAGGTTCAACCTAACTGTTCACGAAGCAACTGGCGCGGCAGTGGAGTGACAGTGAATGACCACCTAGTTTGGATGTCGTCCTTTGGACAACATCCAAGTGGATGCTGTTTATTTGGAGCGATAGTGAATGGCCGCCTTAAGGCTCTGTCAGTAGTAAGATGTTGCGTTGGGAGCGACCGTTCTTGCACTCAACTGCCGACATCACCCCTCCCCGCCGACGCGACGCCGGCGTCAAAGCAGTGACTGGAAGAGACCTCATGGCCATGCAGTCTTGTGCAGGGGTTTAACCTAACGGCGTTGTATCCCTGTCAAAAATAGAAGACTTACAAAATTCAGAGAAATTCAACACCTTTAATAGCAAAGGCCCATCACAAATGTCACTGTAAGGTGATATATCAATAAATATTAAAAGGCTAAGAAAATTGACAAGTCCCCATACAATCTTCGTGAGCTATCGAGAAGTTATTTCAGCGAAAGAAGCACAACTTTTTCGGCTAATAATATACCAATAAAGAGATCCATTAGTAAGGGATGCTCACAAGGTTCTTGTAGTGGTCCAGGGTTCTGGAACATCTTCTACAATCCACTACTCATTCTGAAATACACCAGAAATACGAAGGTCATTGCGTTTGCTGACGATTTATTACTGGCAGTAAAGAGAAGTAACTTATAACTGGAAAATTACGCTAATATAGAATTGCAGAAAATTACAAATTGGGGGGGGGGAAATTCAAAGATCAGAAATCTAAGATGCTAGTCATAACACGGTGGAAACTGCAAATACAACGAGAAATCAACATCTACCTAAATAATAGGAAGTTAAACCAGGAAGAAACAATAAAATACCTGGGCATAATAATTGACAAGGAAATTCAGTTTTACTCAGCATATAGAACACGTCACCCAGAAATCTACAAAGTTGATCCATGCGTTATCCAGATAGGCCACAATAACTTGGAGCCTAAGTAGCGATATGATGAGGATCATATACTCGTATAAAGGAGCCATTCTGCCACTGTTGTCCTACGGGGCACCAGTATGGGAAGACGCCATTAGGAAACGATTCAACATTGTCAAGTTACGAGTTCAAAGACTCATTAACCTGAAAATAGCTAAGGCTTGTCGAACGACATCTACGGATGCATTGTGCATACTGACGAAAAACCAGCCTATCCTCATAGAACTACAGCAGATGGTTAAAATGTCTACAATTAAAAAGGAGCAGAATTTCGAGGAAAAAATTGTGGACGCAGTAACTCCCTACACCCTATGGCCACATCCAGCAGAAGTAGTCGAGATTAAGGAAAAGCAAGATGGTTGGAATTACAAAGTCACCATCTACACAGCTGGGAACAAAGGGGACTCAGGAGTGGGGTCAGGTATTGCAATATATTTAGACCATGTAATCACATGTCAACTACAATACAGACTACATAAGAAATGCTCCAACAACCAAGCCGAGCAGTTTGCTATACTTAAAGCACTGGAACATCTGGAATCGCTTCAAGAAATACAGTCAACTCAGAAAATCGCAGCAATCCACACTGACAGCAGAATTACTCTTGAATCTTTACGCATTTCCAACAACCACCTCCATCTAATAGAAAGAATCAGACAACAGATCAGGAAGTTGGAGCCTTCATTTCACATGGGTCAAGGCGCACGTCGGGAACGAGGGAAATGAACTCGCAGATTGCTTAGCTAAGCAAGCGGCGAGTAACGACGAATTACCAGTGAGCTACAGTAGGATACCGGCCAGTGTCATTCTACAGGAGCTTCGAGTGGAAAGTTTCTCAAATTTAGAAAGTGAATGGATCCATTCTACAAAAGTTGTAGTGACAAAATCCTTTTTCCCCTCTGTGAAAGTTAGACTGAAATTAAATATACCGCTAAATACCAATACAGCAACATTTCTAACCGGCCATGGCAAACTACGTTCTTATTATTACAGGTTCAAAATAAAAGACAATCCTTTCTGCTCGTGTGGAGCCGAAGTACAAACAGTTGGCCACGTTCTATTTGAGTGTTCAAAACTAGAAACTGAGAGAGCAAAGTTTATAAGTGATATGCTAAGCAAAGAAGGATAATGAACTTTTACAAAAACTAAACTAACGCTTGAACATACTTCATAGAACTTCATAGTTTCATAGACTTCCTTAATGCCGTAAATCTAGAGACAATATAAGGAGAAACAAGTGTGGATTAGACAAATTGTTATACAAAAATAGATATCAAACCACCTAGATTGACAGAATAAGCCAAAAGCCGTAGTAAAAAGAAGAGAAAAAACAGCGAGATCGTAATAAGGGTTTACAATAGAGGGAAAATCATGTAGTATTACATTGTAGTCCAGTAGAATTAAAATCCAAATCGTAAATAAATGCTACAAAAGGTTTTATTGTTTTAATGACTTCATTTGTTGCCCAATATGACTATCCTAGGTTTTCCCCCTCGGCGGAGTTGTGCATAAGTGGTGGGGAGTAAAAACGTGGCCCCCAAAGGGGTAGTTTTGCGGTTTTACGGTTATATCTCGTAAAGGACGCATGATATCGAAAACATGGCGGTATTAAAAGTTGTAGGGCATTACATTCTGCATTGAATGATACTAAACGCATATTTTTTTTAACAACCCGTTCCCATAATACTGCTCATCAAAGTTGGACAAATTTTACATATTTATGAAAAATTTTCGTTTTAAGATCTGCTTTTTGGTAATATCATCTAACTTAACCCATCTATCAATAAAGTGGTCCATACAAAAGTAATAAAGGAATAAATTCTGCGTTCGATGAGTTTAAAAGTGATTTTGTTGGACCACCCGTTTCCGTAAAGTTCTACATTTAGTCCAGTAGTGTAAAACAAAAAAAAAATAGACGAATCGGAAATAATTGCTACAAAAGGTTTTAATGTTTTAATGGTTTCATTTGTTGCCCAATATGACTATCCTAGGTTTTCCCCCTCGGCGGAGTTGTGCTTAAGTGGTGGGGGTAAAAATGTGACCCCAAAAGGGGTAGTTTTGCGGTTTTACGGTTATATCGCGTAAAAGACTCACGATATCGAAAACATGGACCTATTAAAAGTTGTAGGGCATTAAATTCTGCATTGAATGATACTAAACACAAATTTTGGACAACCCATTCCCATACTACTGCTCATCAAATTTGGACAAATTTTACATATTTCTGAAAAACTTGTGTACCCGTGCTGCTCTGCAACACTTCTGAAAGAAGAAGAAGAAAATGTCTAGCCCCCATCACTTTTTTTAACTAAAAATATCTCTAAAAAAATTAAGAAAAGAAGAAGAAATTCTTGCACCCCCAACACAATTTTTTTTTGTTAATATTAAATTTTTTTTTTTTTTCCTTTTCAGTTTTATAAAAATTTATTGTCCGCGCATAACTTTCCTCTCACTCAACTGATTTAAGTAATCAATTCTGCATGTAAAAGAGCTGTTTCTGGTGAGTGTTCTTAGCCTATCACCGGCTGCCTGAGATATCGCATCTCAAAGTTACAGAATTTCTGTATCTCGAAGATGGTGGTAGTTGGGTGATTTCCAATACCCGATAACATCTGTGCTTGAATACCATTCGTTTAAAAAAAATGAAGCAAATTGGCCAAGAATTTTCTAATTATTTTAATACGGTAATAGAGATGTGTAAACATAGTACTATAGCACTCCATTGTACTAGTCTTGTGCTTAGTAAATATATAAAATATGAAAATTGTAGAAAAGAAACACAATTCTTCAAATCAATTAGTGATGATTTTATTTCATAACAAAAATTGTAGTTAAAAGTATGAAGATGAAATGGGGAAAAATGGTAGATACACAAATTTTACAGACGTCGACGTTTCATTGTCGTTGGGCCACTCGGCTCCTCAAAATGTCTGTAATTTCCGATAAGGAGTCCGTCACCACATCACTCGACTCGTAAAAGTCTGTAATTGTCGTCGCCCCATATATGCAGTCCAGGTCTCGTCAACATCTGGTTCGTCAGTTGCATCTGGTTGGAAGCAGTTAGTGCAGGAGTTCCCCTTGGGTTGGCACAAATCGATGAGCAATTGATTCCAGCCTCCGACACCCACAACCACGTGCACACCCCTTGTTGCACTTGCAGAACATTGTGGAGAGAAGAGATTGTGGATCTGGTTCCTTGGAGGTAGGAACGGGGTCAAGTCCAAACTTTGAAGCCTGCCATCCCCAGAGGAGCGGATCCATCTGGTGTTAACCACATTTGTACTTGTAGGTAAATTCTCAAGCAATGTTGGCGGGCTGCTTCGGATGTTGGTGGTAGGGATACCAGGTTAAATTTGGATTTCACGAGGGCTTTAGAAAATAGGTCAAATCGCAATTTATCTAAAGTATCTCCTGCCCTACCTTCGTAGAGGGTTGTTAAAAATTGTAGGCCAGCTTCGGCATTAGCTTCAGCTTAAGTGTCTTGTTCGAAGAAAGGTTTGATTTCTTCGAGAAGACAAATATTTTCGACCAACAGCTTGACCACCTTCTTCTTGTCCTGCCTGAAGAGTGCCGAAGTTGTGTCACATCCACTTATGGCGTGGAGAAGTATCAGTGGCCTTCTGATGTTGTCTGCCAGTTCGAAGCTGTTTGGACCAAATACTTTTGTTGGGGTCGTTCCTCTTCCAGGTTTTGAGAAATATATGTTTGCTGATGGTGTGGCTAGGGCATTTAGCATGATGAGGAGGTCTGTATCTTCACCAACTACCACAACCTTCTCATGCTCCTGTGATACCTCAAGAGCCGTGGCAACAATCAGGTGGTCTGCGTCTTCATCAGCTTGCTTGACTGAGAAGCATTCACCTTCAAAGTCTTTCAGTAAGCAAGCTAATAAGACGTGCTTTATTTCTGTCGTTGGAAAGGAATTGCTCCTGAGTCATGGTCACCACCAATAACTCGGTAAAGATAACCTCAGTAGTAGTATGTCTTTTGCTTCGGCGGAGGCGCTCAGCAGATTTAATGATCTAATTTGTCCAACTTTGATGAGCAGTGGTATGGGAATGGGTTGTCCAAAAAATATGTGAGAATATTATAGGAGAAAAATTCCTCCGACACTGGGACTTGAACCCAGGACCTTTGGCTATTCGCGCCAATGCTCTACCAACTGAGCTAAGCCGGAGTTCAATTCACAGCGCCGGATGGAACCTCTCTCCTATGACTGATTGCCCTAATGGTCTACCTCACAGACAGACAAGTTATGTCATATACAGTACTGTGAGGCACACTAATTAGTGATTTTTGTGACCGGGCTCCCACTGTTATTGTACAGTTGACATTCAAGATAGATATATAAGCTTTCATGAACCACAGATTATTGTCTCTGTTGGACATTACATGAGAATATTATAGGAGAAAAATTCCTCCGACACTGGGACTTGAACCCTGGACCTTTGGCTATTCGCGCCAATGCTCTACCAACTGAGCTAAGCCGGAGTTCAATTCACAGCGCCGGATGGAACCTCTCTCCTATAATACCTCTCTCTCTTCAAGTCCCAGTGTCGGAGGAATTTTTCTCCTATAATATTCTCATGAATGTCCAACAGGGACAATAATATGTGGTTCGTGAAAGCTTATATATCTATCTTGAATGTCAACTGTACAATAACAGTGGGAGCCCGGTCACAAAATCACTAATTAGTGTTTCTCACAGTACTGCATATGACATAACTTGTCTGTCTGTGAGGTAGACCATTAGGGCAATCAGTCATAGGAGAGAGGTTCCATCTGGCGCTGTGAATTGAACTCCGGCTTAGCTCAGTTGGTAGAGCATTGGCGCGAATAGCCAAAGGTCCTGGGTTCAAGTCCCAGTGTCGGAGGAATTTTTCTCCTATAATATTCTCATGTAATGTCCAACAGAGACAATAATCTGTGGTTCATGGAAGCTTATATATCTATTAAAAAATGTGTGTTTAGTATCATTCAATGCAGAATTTAATGCCCTACAACTTTTAATAGGGCCATGTTTTCGATATCGTGAGTCTTTTACGAGATATAACCGTAAAACCGCAAAACTATCCATTTTGGGGTCACATTTTTATCCCCACCACTTAAGCACAACTCCGCCGGGGGGGGGGACCTAGGATAGTCATAATGGGCAACAAGTGAAACAATAAAACCTTTTGTAGCAATTATTTCCGATTCGTCTAATTTTTTTGTTTTACACTAGGCCTACTGGACTAAATGTAGAACTTTACGGAAACGGGTGGTCCAAGAAATTCACTTTTAATCTCATCGAACGCAGAATTTATTCCTTTATTACTTTTGTATGGACCACTTTATTGATAGATGGGTTAAGTTAGATGATATTACCAAAAAGCAGAACTTAAAACGAAAATTTTTCATAAATATGTAAAATTTGTCAAACTTTGATGAGCAGTATTATGGGAACGGATTGTCCAAAAAATGTGTGTCTAGCCTCATTCAATGCAGAATTTAATGCCCTGCAACTTTTAATACCACTATGTTTTCGATATCGTGAGTCCTTTACGAGATAAAGCCGTAAAACCGCAAAACTACCCCTTTGGGGGATATATTTTTACCCCCCACCACTTATGCACAACTCCGCCGAGGGGGAAAACCTAGGATAGTCATATTGGGCAACAAATGAAGCCATTAAAACAATAAAACCTTTTGTAGCAATTATTTCCGATTCATCTAATTTTTTTGGTTTTACGCTACTGGACTATTGATTACTTTTACCAAATTGAGGAAATAGAACATACCCCAACTCAAGAGGTAAGTAACAGACACAATGGGTATGACCTTTTTCAGGATACTCAGATTCATGATTTATAAATTAATGTACTTGGGTACTTGACCCCTTTATTGCAGATCCTAATGAAGATTCGAAATCTGGAAGGCGACTGTAACGGCTTTTAGATAATACCAAGATTACCAAATTTCTAACTAGAGAGGGAAATATAAGTTCTCACAATCAGTTATAGTAATAAATCAAATTATTTAATCATAATTTAATAATTATGGAGTAAGACCTAAAATAGTTAATGGTGGAATAGAGTCAATGAATTAATACAGTAATTAAAAATACAAATAAGAGAAAGAGAATTGCTTAAAAGACCCAATAAATTTAATTTAAAAATATTTATTGAGAACAGAATATGAACAGACTGAAACCTAAATAATAACCACCTACTGCCTGAAGGTATTAGTGATAAATACAGGCAATGAAATGGAAGTTCTGAATAAGTATTATATATATTTTTTAATAAGTCTCAAGAATTTTAATTTAGAAAATATTACATAATTTACTATTTAGAGATCTAGAGCTAAATAGTTATTGGGTACTGACTCAAGATATTAAAGGCAAATAGAGAGAGTTAAATGGAAAAATCTGAATAATTAATATAAATACAGTATTTCATAAGTACCAACAACTTTAATTTAGAAAATATTAAATGCCAATTTAATATTTCAAGATTGAGAGCTAACTAGTTATTGGGCACTGACTCAAGGTATTAATGACAAATACAGACAAAAAGGCAACTAAATAAAGAAATTATAAAGTTACTATAAAGTCCCGGAATGTTAATTCAAACAAATAATAAATAATAATTTAATTATAACAGACTGGTAGATAAATAGTTACTGGGCACTGGGGCAAAGTATTAATTAATATCAACAATGAAATAGAAAGTCTGAATAAGTAAGGTTATTATATGTCACTCTACTCCTATTCGCAAAATAATTTACGGATCATTTTCATTTAGGTAATAGCATAAGTAGGCTAACATACACAACAGTCTCAGCTATATAAACTATGGGAAATACCTTAAGTGAAAATAGCCTAACATTCAGCAAAATCACAGGTTATGAAAATTATGAATGGAAAATACCATAAATAATCAAGCATAAACAAATAATGAGAACTATGAAAATTATTAGAAAGGCATAGTATGAATAGTCCAACATATATAGAGAAATCACAGCCTTTAAATTTATGTATGTAATAGTATGGTATTTTAAAAATCTAGCCTAGCATATGCTACATCCAGTTATATATGCAACATTTATTGCAGGACATGTACCATAAGAAACCTAGTATTTCAAATTTATGTATGCAATAGTATTTTAAAAACCTAGCCTAGCATATGCTACATTGTCATATATACAAAATTTATAGCAGGACCTGTACCATAAGAAACCTAGTACTTCATATTTATGTATGCAATAGTATTTTAAAAACCTAGCCTAGCATAATGCTACATTCAGTCATATATACAAAGTTTATAGCAGGAACTGTACTTTAAGAAACCTAGTATGTACAGGAAACAATGAATGCACTTGCTTTATAATTAGCTCGCATATAATATCAAACATGAGGGTGCTGTTCCAGAAATATATGATGAATAAATAGGGAAACTTTATCAAATTACAATTAAACTAGAAGGAACTGTATGTTGGTTATGGAAAGTATTATTTACATAATTGAATATATGAATGATTCATCAATCTAAGCGATATTGACATACATACCAACACCGTGAGAAGGTTTAATCTTAATAATTGCCATCAAACTAGGTAATGTAATCTAATCAATTTTAAATACCATATGAATTTCAAGGCAGAATACGCACATTAAGAAGACCTTAACTAGCAATTTATGGCACCTGGAACAACTCCCATTTAAATGAATACATAATAATTAGGTCTGAATGAATTCAATGCGACAGTTGCATGGACCTCCCACACTAGATAATTTGTGGACTTTTCCCACACCAAGTAAACTTGTTCTAGAAGTAACATCTATGAATTTAATGGTCTTTAGTACAAGATGAAATGGTTTCCTTGTCAAAGTTAGATGTGAATTCGACGAGTAGATTCAGTAAGAGAAAAAAAAACTGTCCAAAAAGAATATCATTACAGGAAATATGGTAGTGGCTTGCATACTTTTGTCCACGCAGAGAAGTTAAGAAAAAGTAAGCGTGCCGCTTGATACACTTAGAATTTACATTATATTTGTAGTCACTTTCTGAGTTACGAATACACGTCAATTCCATGCCGCCCACCGTAGCTTACTAAGCACAAACACACACTATAAAGGTCTTCTCAGAACTTTCGCAAGCAACCGTAACACCGCGAGAAGCTAAACCGAACCAGCAACGTAACAGTCGCGCTTAATACCGGAAACGGAGCTACGGCGAACTTTAAGATTCAAATACAAACGGGAAGTCGCAAAATATAGGTGAAATAACGATAATCATAATCATATTCTACACTAATATACTAGTATCCAAAATTAAAACAGCAAACTGATATTGCTCCTTCCCGTGTCTACTATACGAGATATTCATGGAAAATGTAAAGCTATGTCCGTACAGTCGTGTTCTGAACTGAAGATGGCATTCCTGTCCTCTTACAAACATGCAAACGATGACGTCAGTGCACTTATTAAAAGGGGCACTGCAGCATAGTGTTTGTTGCTTAGTCCACTATCAACGTTTGCTGTGTAAACTTTACTGCAGGTACAAGATCGCACAGAGAAGATGCCCAGAAGATTCTCTTCGGTGGAGGGCCATGGGAAGAACGAAAGAAGGACAGTCTCAAGCTGATGTGGGCAGATGGCTTAATGTGAATCGTTCTGTTGTTTCTCGGATGTGGCAAGTTTGTAGAGTCCGAAAATATATCCCGAAGACCAGGGCAAGGACGACCAAGAACGACATCAGAAAGAGAGGACCGTTATTTGGCTGTAAGGACACTACGGTACCACCGTAGTACTGCACGACAACTGTCATCTGACCTCACAGCATCCACTGGAACAGTTGTATCGAGGCAAACAGTGTACAGAAGGCTTCGGCAGAGGAGCCTTTATTGTCGGAGACCTACTGTATGTGTACCCCTGACGCGTATTCACAGAAGAGTACATCTAGAGTGGAGTCATCAACATGTCAACTGGGCGGTCGAACAGTGGGCCAATGTTCTCTTTACAGATGAGTCCAGATTTTGTCTTGAAAATGATTCTAGACGGATTGGCATCTGGAGAGAACCTGGAACACGATTTCGAGTCGCAAACATTTTGGAAAGAGACCGATATGGAGGTGGATGAATAATGGTGTGGGCAGGAATTCTGTTGACTACCCGAACACCTCTCCATGAAGTTGTATGGGTAAATCGGCAAGTTTAACTGCTGTCAAGTATCGTGACGGGATGTTGGCACCTCATGTGCGGTTGTTTCGAGATGCTGTGGGCCCAGACTTAGTACTGATGGATGATAATGCTCGTCCTCATAGAGCACAGGTGGTGGATGTTTTCCTGGAAACTGAAGATATTGCACGCATGGATTTGCCTGCTCGCTCCTCCGATTTGAATCCCATAGATCATGTCTGGTATGCACTAGGGAGACGACTTTCTTCACGTGAACATCCACCAACCACTCTCCAGGTCTTACGAGCTGCCTTGCAGGAAGAATGGGCGTTATTGCCTCAAAATAAGATTGGTAGCATTATTCACAGCATGCCACGCCGTTGTGAGGCCTATATTGCTGCCATAGATGATAACACCCCGTACTGAGCACATTAACGCGTTTTTGTGGATATGTGTGGAAGTCATTACATGTGCAAAAAAACTGTTTTGTTTACTGGTATGCACAAACGTTGCTATAGTTTTCTTTCTTTATTCCTCATATTGATTATACGTTACTATCACCTGTTTATACTGTTTTGTGGCAAAATAAACCACCAAAGATGAAATTTCGGTTTGTTGCTTTAATTTTGGACACTAGTATATAAATCAGGTCCCCTGCCGTCCTAAAAAGTAAAGTAGTGTGATCTGCACATAAATGAAAATTTGTAGGTTATATGATTCATAATAGCAACGAAAAGTAATGAAATATTATAAATATCCTTTTATTATTAAAACCACAACAAGGAATAAAAAAATGGTTTGAGTCAAAACGACCCTTCAGTCGTATTAGTGTGGAAGGTTTTTCCAGGATCTGTACATAACCGAAAATTTCTTATAAGATACATAATAGCAACGGAAAGTCATTAAATAATGTAAATATGCTTCTTTTATTAAGATGGAATGGAATACAAAGGTGGTTTGAGTCAAAACGACCCTTCAGTCCTATTAATGTAGAAGGTTTTCCAATGAATAATACTTAAAAATGTGATAACCGATTATTTATATATATATATATATATATATATATATATATATATATATATATATATATTCATAACTATCATATATAAAATTTTAAGGAATAATTCCTTCTATATTAGACGGTTCACGCACAAATTTTGAAGAAGATTGCTTCGTTCCAAAAATTATTTTTAAAAATATAATTTTACTATATTAGTGGTCCACGTATTTATTAGCAAGCGTAAACTGTTGATAGGAACTCGAGAGAGATGGAAAGAACCTAACAAAACTGATAACTTTATATGCGTCGTTAAGGCAGGTAGCCGTCTAGCATGTGTTTGGAAACTGATTGACAAAAAACGCCTGTGAGTCATCTAGAATTATTTTGTGAGAAAGAAAACTTAGCCATGCTTGGAACTGCATGCTTGGAGCCAACTAAACCCTTGCACAAGAGTGTATAACCATGATGTCACTACCTGCGTCACTTTTCGAAAGAACTACTTCAAGCTTGGCGTCGGAGTAAGGGGGACGTCATCAGGAGGCGTCGTTGGTACAAAAGACCTAACTGCAAAGAAAGTTGTGATAACGCAAACGCTAGCGCCATCTACAAGAGTGTATAGCCATGCCGTCACTACCGGCTTCACTGGCTAAAAGACCTCACTTGAACATCGGGCGTCGGAGGGAGGGGTAACGTCATCAGGAGGTGTCATTTGGTACAAAGACATAACTGCAAAGAAAGTTGTTGGAAGACAAACGCTATAATCTACCGACGTCACTCAAAAACGCTAGCGATGTCTAGTGAATAGACGTACTACATACTAGCCATCTATTAGCCATGCTTAAAACCCTGCAGTAACCTAAAACCCTTGTACAAGAGTGTATAACCATGACGTCACTAAGGAACCAATGCGTTGTGTGACACAGCCGTTGTATAGGAAGCAGCAAGCTTCACCGTAGCCATCTCGTTAAGAGCGGGAGCTGGAGATGGCAACTTCAGTGGTTGAAATCCCTCCATATGACTAGATTTTATTAAAATAATAAATAAATATAAAAGCATCATATGCATAAGAAAACAACATTCCCTAAGGCTAAGGCCTTACGGTTTGTTTCCGCGCTGCGGTTCTACAGGAAAACACAGCGTCGGAAAATCTGCAGTTCTCATGGCCACACGAGCATCTTCTCACGCTGAGAATGTTAGTGTAAACAAACATGGTCTGTTTATTCCTGTCATTGTTCTACCTGCTGTGTGGGCGCAAGTTATGGACGACTCATCATCTTTGTAATGGAGTAGTTGCATGTAGGCCTACTCTCCCGTGCTCCTTTGAATATACAGCAAATTTAAGATAAAGAAAATAAATAAAAATGCTAATGACACAAAATGTATTTTTAAGTGGTATAAGTTATTATTACCATAGCATACCAAATGAGAGTGAAAATTGTCATAACTGTGGCTGCAATACTTTAGGAGATATGAATTATTTTCTAAAACTTGCATTCTGTCCTACGTCCCCTCTTAAAATTGGTAGAATAAATTACGAATAATTATCCAAACATTGTACTTTAAACAATATTTCACTTAACGATATTAGTTTCGTTTTCATTATCCATCTCTTCCCAGTTTTCTCCGACAACAGCTGCAGTTACTGATATCCAGGAATCCCTCTTCTTGTCCCGGTTTTTTGAAATTACGATCCCGGATATCGTACAAACGAGGGTGTTTCTGTACTTCCAAAATAATGAATTCACCATCTAAATGTGCCATTGTTATTGAGATTGATATTCGAAATGATGGCGAGAACACAACTGCAACAGCTGCTTGAAAAGATGCACGTTTGGCCACTCAAGTCAGCGTGAAAACCAACAAAGAAATGGACCCCAGCTCATTCTCTGAGCGGGCAACCTTGAAGACGCAGCAAAATGACTCCTTTTCTGCGATAAATCACTGCCACGTGGCCCGTCTCACATCTGTCAATGTAATCTATACACTTTGCTTGTTTTCCTGCAGAACCACAGCGCGGAAACAAGCCCGTGTGGCCTTAGCATTAAGGTTCAATCGGGATTGCTAATGACTTGAGAGCGTCCCGAGGGCGGTCAAAAGGACATAAGCTATGATGTCATGACGTAAAGAATAGCTGCTTTGGGGATAGCTGTTGATCTGGTGACGGCAAGGGGCAAGGCTTAACTACACGAGCGTATGTACGGTACGCAACCGAAGGTTAGAAGCTGGGATATCGCGACGTCATTTGGACGAAAAGTCTTAACTGCTTGGAGTTCAAGCGGGATAGCCGCTGATCTGATAACGTAAGACCGTCTCAAGGGGCTTAACTACATAAACATACGTCACAACCTAAGGTTGCAGTGCGGTTTATGGTTGTTAACATTTCTGGGAATATTTCCTCGCCAGATGGCGCTGTGAATTGAACTCTCGCGTAGCTCAGTTGGTAAGAGTATTAGCACGGATAGCCGAAGGTCCTGGGTTCAAGTCACAGTGTCAGATGAATTTTCCTCCTATAATATTATCTCAACTATCTTCTGTAACTTGTTACTAGATATTCATGAATTTAATTTTTCCGTTTGTGGTGATTATGTTTGTTTGTGTAAAGAAACTGTCTACCTAACCACAAATAATTAGATTTATCCATCTATGCAACGTTTACTATGCTTTTCAGATGTACAATAGTATAATAATAATAATAATAATATAACCTTATCTCTCATATATGTCCCTCTACAAAACTCTCATATGTCTATAATTATCATCAATGTTCCATATCTTGATGGCGCTGATATATCATACAAATGGATATGTCCAAATATCATCACAGAATATATAGTAGTAAAAGCTGTTGTCGATCGCACTGCACTTAATTACACATTAAAACTAGCAAATAGTGACATAACCACTTAGAAATTGTTAAAATAATTAAAATTATATGTCATGTATAACAATTAGTTGGTAGGTTAAAGGCTGTACACTTTCATACCATTGTATGTTGCATCTCTATTATAATAATTAAGGAATCGCGCACAATGTGCATTATCTTAATCTAAGACTTAACCTACCCAGTCCTGAACCCGGGAAAGGGATTTTTCACTACTGAAAAATCCCCGACTCTATTATGCATTTGTAAATTTGCCGACCACTTCTCAGCAAATTATTTTGTAACAAGTTACGTTTCCCACTCCATGCGGGAAAGGTATAACTTTTATGTAACACAAAAATCAGTTATGTAACAAGTTACATGTTTTTGTAACAATTTTGGAAAACCTGTTACATAACTCAAGTTACATAAACAAGTTACATAGTGTAAACGCAGCTAACGGAGTGTAAACGCAGAAAAATCATTTATATACCACAATGTTATATGTAACAATTGGCATGTATTTGTAACAATTTGGAAAACATGTTATATAACTCAAGTTATATTAAACAAGTTACATAGTGTAAACCCAGCTTAATATACTTGAACTATGCCGTCTTCATAACATCTCAAGAGTTTCTCTGTGGATCGTCGTCATCAGTTTATCATCATGAAGATACGTTAGGTATCATAAACGCCGAGTTAATGCTTGTCATGTGAGGACGGTATTCCGGTACGTTAAATGAACATTCCTGAACAGCAAAATAATAATAATAATATAATTAAATCATTCTAATTGTATTTCTTATGGGGTCATGCATGCCCCAAAGTAGAAACATTTTGGATAATTATAGGCTACTGCTCGCACGATGTGTACTGACAAACCCATCTTCTAAGCTTACAAACTGTAATTCTATACGCCGTCCTCTATTGTTTTTAACATATGTGGCATTTAGTGAAAAAAGAACTAAGGAATACTGAACGCGGCGTGATCACTACATCGCAATGAGTGTCATGATTATTGTTGCAGTAACCTATTTGCGAATTGATTGCAGTCTTACGAACAGTTAATGTGATTACAGCGCTATTTTGAATTTGTTGCGAATTTGATGGCCACATTGTTGGAGTCCGTTTGTATTGATTTTCAGTGTCTCGGTGTGAGCGCTTGGGTGGGCGAGGGTTAAGAGAAACAGCGGCTGTTCATGCAGCGGTCGTACTCTGTACACTCTGGTCCCCTTGTATTCTATACGTACTACTGTATTCCATGCCACAAGCTCACATTATTTTAAGAAATTAAAACTTTTGGTCATGTGAATAAAACAAAGAAAATAGTGAATAAAAAATTGTTGCGAATTTTTTTTGCAATTAGTTAGTCGGGATGTTTTTACCAAACCTGACAAATTCTAAAATGCAAAAGTCTCCATCGCTTGTGTAAGATTCCTGCAAATCAATCAGTGATCCTAAAAGCAAACACTGTGATGTGTATATCACCGATATAATTACCGACGTTTGCTAAGGTAGCATAATACTTCCTGTAGTTTAAGAGGAACATTTATAACTTATGGTTACAAGCCAATATCCTCTCCTTTTTAGAATGTTCACTTTTATTTAAATTGGCGACGGTCAGTTTAACTTGCGATGCTCTTTTTAGAGCTAAAATTTCGTTGTTGTAGCATAATGGCAAAACGTGAATATTTACAATTCTGTGGGAGCGAATCTGAAACCTATTGACTGTACATTTTATTTTAAATGAGAAGTATTTATTATAGTTAAAATGATCACAATTAAAAATCCTGCTCATGTATTTGTTTTAAATTTTTCCCGGTATAATCAACATTTTTGTTACTAAAAACCAGTATATTACTATGGAAAATTAAAACTGATGCAAATGTTACATACCGGTACTTTCATCTCACAAAAACTCATTATCACAACTTGTTTAGCTAAAACGATGACATATAGATCATGGCATCCTCTCGTAACAGATAGTTGAACATTTTCAAAATTGGTTATGTACGAATCAGAAATTTTAGTTATTATAAGCATACAGCCCTTTTGTAAAAGTTATGGCACACATATTTATAGGGATGTGATAGTACTGTACAAAAAAGCTACTGTGTCAAAGGTTTATTAATCTGCAAATGAAAGCTTACAAAGTTAGAGGAATATGTTACTATTGTACAAAAAGGTTCTCAAGAGTTTATTTGGTAAAAGTGAAGGCACACAAAATTATAGGAATTCGTTAGTACTGCACAAGAAGACATATTAAGAGTTTATTTATTACAAGTGAAGGCACACAAAGTTTTAGGAATGCCTTAGTACTGCACAAGAAGAGTATCAAGAGTTTTTTTTTAAGTACAAGTGAAAACACAAAGTTAGCATGGTCTTGTGGTTAGCGTCGTTGACTACAGATCCGTCGGCCCGGGTTCGATCCCCGGTGCCTCCTCGGATTTTTATGAGGTAGGCAGGTCTGGTAGGGGTGCACTCAGCCTCGTGATTCAAATTGAGGAGCTACTTGATAGATAAGTAGCGGCTCCAGTCATGGAAACCACCATTAACGGCCATGGGTCTCGGCATGCTGACCACATTCCCCCAATCCTGCCGTCTGCCTATGGTAGATGACGCAGCGGTCGGGAGGTAGGCCTTGTCCCTTCTGGGATGTTAGCGCCACTTGGGTAGTTGGGTAGTACTGCACAAGAATATTTATGTCTGATGTAGGTGTATGTAAATGAAAGTTGATAAAATTATAGGGATGTGTTAGTACTGTACAAGAAGACTTTATTTATGTACAAGAGATGGCTCAAGAAATCATGTTGGGTTTTTATTCATTTTTAGAATAATTTATTTCCTAATATTGGTATCTGATAGACATCTGCTGTACACAGATTACTTAATCCGTTCTTGTAAATGCATTCTTAATGGGAAGAGACAAAACAAAGTTAATCTTGTTAATAGATAGATTACTTAGTCACGTGGCCACATTCTGCTGTTCGTAAGCTTGTACTGTATAACTGATACTATAATTACATATCTATACACAGCAGAAGCAACTGAGGAATTAGTAACCATAACAAGCAAGCTTAGAATTAGGCCAACTCCCAAAGCTACATTTACTGCAGAACTTACTAAATAGCCCGATGTGAAGTCTTTGAAGTTAAAAGCAGTCAAAATAAGTTTTTTCCCTTTTAAATTTATTTATTAAAAGTGATATTCACAGCTCATACACATGAAATAACAAATCATTATATTCTGTAAATCTAGAAACCGAAGTTACTAATGTTTTCCGCTTGTACTAAGGTCCACCTTTCTGTTCTGATGTACTGCAGGAAGTCACTTACTTCACATTGGTCACTGGCACTGTGATAGAAGATCCAGTGTATTGTTCCCATAATTAACCAAATAATTGTATCGTACAACTGTCTGTTCCTCACCGATACATTAAATGTAAGGAGGTGTCGAACGTCAGTGGTCTGTGTGGGTAAAGCAGGGACGTAATCTTCCATGCCAAATCTCGCTGACTCCATTGTAATAACTCATTTTGTGCAGGACGTTATCTGTTGTCTTACACCTAGGGCACTGATCTGTGAAGGACCATCTGTGAGCGTATGTCGTTCACCAACTTGTAGGCAGATGATTTCCAGTCCGTGTTGATGTTTTTTTATTATAAGTAGGGCCCAAATTTTAGACAATTTCTGCATGAGATGTTTGGAATGAACGTAAGGGAGAATCATATTTTGGGGGCGAGATGATAATATAACCTTTTAGTAATGCTGACAAAATCCGTATTTGCGAGCACATCGCGTGGAAAAGATTGTATTTCGCGTAGTACTAGTTTTTTGTCCACCTGATGGTAGTCACTTCTTATGAGTTTCATTATGTTTTTCATGAGGAGGGCTTTGAGTTTCACTTTGACATGCACAAGATTAAGACCACCTTGTTGGATTGGCAAGCGGAGTTGTGATCTCGCCACTCTGTGTGGATGACCCGACCACAAAAAGTAACTCATCAGTTCTAAGCGTTGGTATAATCTTTTACTGGCGGGCAGTAGTTGCGCAAGATACCAGATTTTGCTTAAAGCGAAGGTATGTTATATACATACGCAGCCTTACTAATAAAAGCTGCTTATATCTGCGTTGAACGGTTGTTTGGTTGTTCACCGTGCAAGTTCTACATAAGCCGTATTACCAATAAACGTAGTGTAACTGCCGAGGTTTACACCGGGTTCATACGTGCACGTCATCAAACACATCACGCTTTTCATGACGTTACTAGCCTCTGGCTATGAAGGACTGCTGAAAGCCATCTATCGGAGCAGCGGGCAAACAGCGATGCGTCTGCCTAGTTTCAGTATTTCATTATATTGTTTTCAGAAAGCTTTAATCATGGGTACAAGTATGGAAATATGTCCCGCAAACAAGGAACAATGTTTATAATTCCGCAAAAGCAGCTCAGAATATGCGTAGCCTCAAAATTCAATCTCAGACATCTACGAAACGACCGGCTGTTACGGACATCGGCCATCTTTATTTATTTACGTCAAGTTTATACAAGGGGACCAGGCTGTGTAAAGCGTTGCACACATTCAGCCTTATGCAAGGATTATTAGTACACTTTTTCTCCTCAGCTGTGTAT
Organism: Ectobius pallidus; assembly: GCA_964059195.1. Taxonomy (NCBI): domain Eukaryota; kingdom Metazoa; phylum Arthropoda; class Insecta; order Blattodea; family Ectobiidae; genus Ectobius; species Ectobius pallidus. The sequence continues at coordinate 168,010,920 of CAXKWD010000003.1, read as the reverse complement.
ATTCTTGGTATAAATGTTACAACTTGATTATTAGTAAGACTAACGGTGTAGCCCTACCATACTCGCTATATTAAATTTAATGCTCTGGCCAGTTGGGTCTGCTGGACATGGTGTAAAACATTAATTTTATTATGCCAGTTTGTTTCTATACACTTTTGCATGTTCCTTTCAAACTGAATCGCAAAGATTTTAGTGATTTTCACGTTGAACGTAACTGTAGGCACCTCACCTGTAATAGAATAGATTTCCGATTTCTGATACTTGATTTTAGCAAATGTACGTAACTTGGCGATATCTTGACTGTCTCGAGCAAACACAATATTATCATCAGCATGTACGCGCACTGTCAGACACTGCCCGTCTATGTTTATCCCTCTGATAATGCTATGGATGTTACGCAATAGAGGATTTAAGTACAGTGTAAACCGTAACATTGATAGAGGGCAGCCTTGACGAACCGATTTCTTTATGTACAGTTGATTACTTAAAGTATCATTACAAAGAACTCGAGATTGGGCGTGACGATATACCGTATATTACGGACTGAAGATGCTCCGGGCCATAAGACGCACCTTGATTTTAGGATGTAAATTTAATCTGATTCTAAACGAAAATTTTTAAAGGGAAAAATATACTTCATTCTATAAACAAATTATAATCTTGTCCAGTGGAATCAGTGTAAATCACTTTCAGTGCTTTTTGTCAAACTTCTAACTTAAACCTGCGTTGTAAGAAAATCGCTTCTGTAGAGGTGGCATCGCGTAAATTTTAACAAGTGAACTGATTTCTCATAATACGTACCCTCTGAAAATACTTTTACACCCTCTAACCCTCAATTCAGCATCCGGTATATGTAACGGGGCAAGGCTGTTCACAGGTAATTTCCTTAATTTAAACCCCCCGGCGGAGACAACAGCTTTCATATAAAAGAACTCAAAATTCCTTTATTTTCGCATTGTATACCTGGCTTCCAGATACCCTTATTGTACGATTGTGACAAGCGAACTAATATAGTCTGTACCAAAATTTGTAACTATCTTATCATTTACAACACCTTGCTTATAACTATGGTATTCCGGCAATGTTTACCATAATTTTAATTTTTTTAGTGTACTTCGGACCTTTAGACACACCCTACTTTCAAGGCTCTGTTTTCAAGGTAATAAGTGAGTCTTATGGTCCGTAAAATACGGTAGATTCTAGACCAATCTAATGACATTGTTAGGTAGGTTTAGCGCTTCCAGTCGAGACCAGATGTAGTGGTGTGCTACATTGTCAAAGGTTTTTTCCTTGTCTATAATATTATTAATATAAGAACCAGCTATCTCTTGACGTTCGCTTAAGAGTAACAGGTCGCGGACTGTAGAGAGAGTATGAATGATACTTATTTCTGGATTCATTGCTATTTGCATTTCACTTTCACTTTGAATCTTGTGCCTATGACTTTCATTAAAAGTTTATAATCAGTATTGAGCAGGGTAATTGGTCTAAAATCAGTTGGCGTCGTGGGGTGTTGGGTTTTATATTAGGAATTTGTATGATTAGTCCATCAGCGAAAGTCTCGGGTTCCATTTGCGAGTTGTAGGAACTATTCGAAAATATTTGCTTTATTTATGACTTTTAGACTAACGGTACTACAAATTATTCATTGTAGAATAAAATCAGGGAATCTGATGTAACAAAGTGCCAGAATGCTTTTGTTTAATCAGTGATAATTGCAATTATGATAGGCCTATTCAGAAAAGAATTTATTTCTGTAATAGATTTCCGAGTTAAGCTCCAGATCGATTCATTAAGTAGGGCTTACGGAAGAACAGCTGTCTACAGTTCGATTCTTAACATTAATTTATACTCGTGTATACTGATATAAGAAACTCTTAAAATATGTAAACGTTTCATAAAATGCACTGACAGTAATATTAATGAATCAATTGTAGGCCTACGATTAGCTGACATATTTGTTTCAGGATTAACACAGTAGTATAGGTTATGAATAAATTAAATTCAATGTGAAATCAGTCTGTCAGGAATTGCCATTAGGCCCATTTGCTTTCACAACAACGTTTAAATTTAAAAATATATCGAAATACAATGTAGATATCGGTAGTCGTACATATCGATAGCATGGACAATATTATATCTACAGCACCTGCGTTTAATTATTCAGCGGATAGTTATGTTTTAAATCTTTTATTTCCATTTATTAACACTGACATCGTTATGAAGAAATGAATCAATCAAGAGGGGCTAACAATATCAATAAACGATTGGCAATTTGCTAAGTTATGTTTAATATGCTGTAGACCATGCAATAACATTGTATCGTTTTATATCCATTACTAAATTAATATTTATATTAAATTGGAAATGAAAGCATGCTCTTTAATTAGTAATTTCGCCTATTATTTCTACTTACAGAAACTGATACATCTGAACGTGCCTTGTTTACATTAGTCACGGGAGCTCGGCCGCTGATTGGCTATCCGGGAGCCAATCAAAATGCTTCGGATTGTTCGAGAACGAAGATTATATTATGAGGGATGTGTCAGTTACTCGTTATTTCGGTACCGGTCAACCGATTTGGTCCAAATTCAATAGACTTCTTCTCATGGATGTCATAAATGTATATACAAGTTTAATGAAAATCCGATAAAGCGTATTTGAGTTATTGCGCCTTTCTAATATCTATATTAATAAAAATGATTTTCCAAAATGTATGTTGCCGCATCACTTGAGAATGGCTCGACCGATTTGGCTGATTCTTTTTTGTTGTGTTATTAATTGTCAGGAAAAGGTTTATATGAAAGAATTTTTTTGGGTTTAGTTTCCCACTCTACTGGATTTCCACACGCGGTGTTCGGCGTTGGTATGCGGTCTCTGGCTTGCAGACCAACACTCCCATTGGCTGACAACGACCTTGCATGTCATTGGTCTGTTCCATACGGCCCTGCAACCTCTACATATAGCTAAATAATGCATAACACTAACCACATTAGATAAGTGCGCGAGCGGAGGCGGCAGCCGAAGCGAAGCGCCCTTGCATTTTCGAATAATGTACGATACACTGTTTGTCGGTTTCGAAAATGTGGCATATTATATCTTCCGGAGTGTTATCTGACCATTATCATGTTGGCATCTGACTCCAGCACCACGTGATCCATCGGCTTCTTCCCAGCATGCACCTGCGCTTTTTCTAGCAGCTGATTCTGTATTATTGTGATTCCTTTCTGAATGCCATTTTAGGTTAGTTTTTTGTGAACTTCTTACCGATTTTACCCATATTTAAAATATTCTTAGAAACAAAATGTGCCTATATATGGATTCTAAAACTCCTGGAGAATAATATTACATTAAATTTTGCCGTTTTTCGTGTGGAAAAAACAAAATTAACGAATCCAGTAGAATGGGAAACTAACCCCATTTTTTTTTTTTTTTTTTTTTTTTAAATTCACGGGAAAAGTCTGTAATGTGAAATGAGGCACAGTTGGAGAGTTCTGCTGCCATATGTTTATATACTGTATATAAAAAAAATTAAAATTAAAAAAATTGAAGTGTGACATATTCACAGTTTGAGAGTTCCGCTGTCACATGTTTTCATAACACAAAATGTGTGAATCTAGGAACCAAACCAAATCGAAAGTGTGTATTATCCATTAATTTTGAGAGTGCAAGTCCGTGTAAACAAATGCACGTGATTTGAACCGCAGCACACATCATGCTACAAGACAATATAGTGCGGTATTAGATTTGATTCTTATAACAGTAAAAGCTCATAAAATGTGACGAAAATTATTAAGATAACAATATCAACTTATTGCAATTGTTTCATTGTATTGCGAAACGTGGCATTCGTGATATAACCCTCCAGTTTGCGAGTCACTGTTCTGCATAAAATTGAAAACATATAAATTTCAGTGAACAGCGAAACGTGTCGTTTATAATTTATAACCCAGTCTGCGAGAAGCATTAAACATAATGACTGAAATTCAACCAGGCCCGAGTGGCGTATTACAAATAAGAGAGGTAAATCTTTGCGAAGTGGACAGAAGGAAATTATATTGAATGTGTTTAATGGATTTAAAATATATATATATATATATAGCACTTGCAATTGAGGACATTGTAAAATTGACATCTGAATTCACCGGTATATCTACCAGAAGTATCTGGAAAGTGCGTAGTGAATACAGAGACTCTGGTGTAGTGAAAACTCCAAGAAAGGCTAAAAAGCCGCGTAGTGATTTAGATAACATTGATGACTTTGTGAAAAGTGCTATTCGAGCAAAAGTTCATCAATTCTTTTTTGATAGCACTTCTCCAACTGTGGATAAACTTCTGTGCTGTCAATGAGGACTCCGACTTACCTAATTTTAAAAGAACAACATTTTATAAGTTATTGTTGGACGTTGGAATGAAATATGTGAAAAGAAGTGAGGATAATGCTATAGTAGATCGTGATGATATTGTACTTTGGAGAAGACGATATCTTAGAGCTGTACGGCAATACCGAGCAGAGGGTCGAAAGTTTTATTGCTTAGACGAGACATGTGTAAATGCAGGACACGCCACCCCTAAAATTTGGCATGATACTACTGTTGAATCAAAGGAAAAAGCTTTTAGGGCAGGATTAAGTCAAGGTTTAAAAAATCCTATGGGTAAGGGGAAACGCCTAATAATTACGCATATAGGTAGTGACAGGTTTCGTAGATGGGGGTTTGCTCATTTTTTAGTCAAAGAAAACAGGTGAGTACCACGTAGACATGAATGGAGAGGTATTCCATAACTGATTTGCTAATGTTTTGCCGAAACTTGAACCCAACAGTTTAATAGTTATGGACAATGCATCATACCACAGTGTGAAACTCTATCGGCGTCCAAATACTTCTTGGCGTAAACAAATATTGTGGAATGGCTACAAGAAAATAATGTAACATTTAATGATAAAAGTGTTAAGGCAGAGTTAGTGAGCTTAGCACAGGAATTGGCGGACAAAGATGAAAATAAATACGCCTACTGCTGGTGTAATATTATTACAATATATTATACCATATCAAAAAATTATTGAAAACTATTACAATGTGATAAATGTACAGCGTAGCTCTTACCTTAATTTTATAGTCATAGGAGATACAAAATGACCTTTTCCTGGAAAAACACGGGAATAATACACACACAACACACTCAAAAACTATTTGACTTAGGCCTAATTTTTATTTAATAACAAGGGACATTGTGCACTGTTATTTTATTGAGAAGTAATCCAATAGAGATATTATAATGAATTTCACCTATCGTCAACGTACTAGTAATAATACAAGCTATTAACTGACAAATACACAGCGGCACTTTCGATGGCATGTAGGCGTAACTATGAGCGAAATACTTCAGGATACTGTTGTATGTTGAGCAACTGCGAAAAACGTTTTATTTTGTAACCATTCGTCTGCTTCAACGTTACAGTGTCAACTAATCCTCTCCTCTGAGAGACTAGTTTGTTTTGTGGAATTTGAGAAAAACCCAGATCCTACTTTTGTGTTCATGCTAGTGACAGCAGGAGGGTCCCATTCTGTTACCTGACCTGTTCTGTTACCTTTGCTCTAAAGTAGCAAAGGAAGTAAATTAATCACTCCCTTGTATTCATATTATTCTTCAGAAAATGTTATTAATGCATTAATATACTGGGTTTACTGTTTAATGTGGATTATTCTATGTATTCTAGCATGCAAGCAGCTTCGGCCTTCTTCAAACAAACGCGAGATTTAACGCAAGGAATTTCTGTCTTTAAAGTAACGCGAGTATTAACGGGCGTGAGGGAGTAACCAGGATCGGTGGAACGTAAACATGACACAAGCAGGAGAAGACGCGTTTTAGCCGTAACGAAGGTCGGTGGAACTCGCCATTTATCTGCACCTAGGGCTAATTCAATTCTGATTCTGTTCTAATATCCCTCCTATTTCATAATTTTTCTCAGTAAGCACATTTGGATATTCACTCGAATATTTTGTATTAGGCACAGAACCTATTGAAGGAAGAAGAAAGCGTGCCTATTGGCCTAAATTAAATTTTTCTACAAAGGTATTACGAATGTGAGGGACAACACTTCTAGATCGTCTTTGTTCTGTTTAGAGCACTCCATAGCAAATATCCACAAGGCCGTAAAATAAAACAGCGTGAACGTAGGGGTTGATCATAATCACAAACAGCTGACGTAATTAGTCAGCTGTCACAAGAAACGTGACTACAGCACATGCGAAAAGAGCATTCTCGCTGGGATCTGTTATTATCTCTTTCTGAGCGAAAACAAGAACTTGTGGCGGAACCTTGTTTGTAGTGCATTTATTCAACTGTTTGTTTGAGCCGGGGACTAGGGATATGTTCAAAAGGTTTGCGACTTGTGGCAAATTGGTTGCCATACAAGTGCCCGGACACATATCACTGCAACAAATTCCTCAATGTGAACGTAACATTATACGTGTAGAGCATTTCACTTACGTTATGAAAAACTACGAATATTTTGTTGCTCTTCTGTGGGAAGAATCAGTAGAATTCACATTTACAGAAAATTTCCAAAGTTTTAACTTCGCCTCAAAATACCTCAGAACTAAAGAAATGAGTTAATGCCTTCTTGCACCAAGGTCTTCAATTGTGCCAATTTCCATTCTAGTTTGTTCTTGAATAAATTTAGTATGGTACTAAATGTACGAGTACATTGCGTTGACTTCGTGCATTTCCGGAATGAAAAGTCTTAGCTGCATTCAGCTTCCAGCATTATGTGTTCAAGCCATTTGAAGTGGAGGGAGGTAGGATGCATCTTGATATGTCATTACATGTCTGGTGTTCACGGGCTTTAAATATTGAAATCGTGTGGCACGCGTGCCATAGTTTGAAGTGGTAGTGGCTGGATGGTAATTTGTAATGTGTCGGGGAGGAATAGCGCATCATCCTCTCTTTATAGCTGTTTTATGATGTTTTGAGTTGTGTAGCTTTTATAGGATCATAAAGATTGCACCGTTTCCCACTCCTTCAATTGAATTTCCTGGCGCACCTGTGTTCGTCCCAAATTTGAGTCCTGTTTCCACAGTATAGGTTCTAGAATTGACGTTCAATACGGATTATTGATATTTATTTTTCTAATCACTCTTAGGTCTATTATAATAGACACACACACACAGAAGACCGTCCCATAACCGAACGTTGTGCTTTTCATACGGGATTGTTTTCCGGCAGCCGCTATGGTTTGGTGGCGAGAAGTTTTTCCGATGCACTCCACTTTTCCTGTCATTTATTATTGCACCTCTTGCCCCTTCCTCAAAAATAATTGTCATTTGCAATAATCGCTATTAAACAAATTTTTTCTTAACGATGTTTTTAAAAGTATTTTAAGAAAAAGAAACAAATCCATAGCAAGCCAAGTTTATAAACATGCACTATTGCTACAAGCGCCATGTCTATGTGCTTTGTTTACGCAGGATCATTAAAAGTGAGTAAAAAACTGAGCTCATTAGTAGTAAAATTAGATAACTTTTATTAAAAACTATTGTTTGCACCAGGTACACAAAAAATTGAGCGGACTCATCGAGCATATCAGACTCGGCTACGCCTCGTCCGTAATACTAGATTCTTCCGCTCAAGTCTTGCTTTACGTACTTGATACATAAATAAGCTATTTTAGTACACCTACGTCGGTAAAGTAATTTTTACCGTACTAGGCCCGTAAAAAATCCAGATGGCAGTGACCAGTCATACCAAACGTAAAACGGGTATTAAGATCAATACATATATTTTAGCAGCCTCTTCCCCCTGACTATACATATCTCTAATGTGTAATTGTGTTTTCAGATGTCTACTGGAAAAATGACCAGTATCGGAACTGGTAGACTTCTCTTGTAACCTTTTCTTAGTACAACAGATATCATATATAACGATTTTTCTGTCGAACTGTCCCAAGGCTTTAAATTATAGATGTTTCATAATCCAACGAGTTATGGAACAGGGGACTGCTGCCAGCAGGTGGGATGTATGACGTCACACGTTTCCAACTCTGACTATTCCCGGCGTTTAACTCTCTCTAGAAATGCTCACACCTCTTGATTAAACTCGCAGCCTTTAATTAACCCTTGATCGGAATCCTGTGAAATTTACACAATCTAAATTTATTTAGAAATAATTTACACACAGTCGTACTGGTGGTTAAAACCATGCCTTAAAAAAGCGGACATATGTTATATTTCATTTTATAAATACCACCAATTACACAAAATTCATGTAGTGTGAAACGATTTTGACTATGCGATATTTTTTTTTTATTTTTATTTTTGTGTCCCAAAATATCTTTAAATGAGAAAGTTTTAGTAAAATACTTGAATTTTAATGTATACCTTTACATCTTGAACGACTTTCGAGTAATTGAGTGATAATTATTCCGGGCGCTACAACTGTCTGAATGATTTGGTTCTTCAAGCACAGCTTGACACTAGAGAGATGGGGCCGCTGTCCATATTCTTTTACGATATAAATTAATAATATATTGATTTCAGTAGTAGCGTATGGTCAGTTATTTAATTATTATTATTCAGTATTAATGTTATAATACAGAATATTGTAGAGCATTAACTTGTAATAATGCTGTCAGAGTAGGTGGAATCTGTTTGTAAAATCTTTCGGAGGATGTAGATTTGTACAGATATTACAACATATGGGTAGGAAACAACAAGATGTATATTGTACTGTTATTCAAGCTGCCTAAAATGTTCTTCTGATTCTACAGGATTTGTCTGTAAAATGTAGTAAAAGTCTGTAATAGTATGTATATTTGAATAGAGATTATATAATATAGGTTTAAAACAGGTAAAGGGTGATCTAATAGTTTATTGCCTAGAAAATATTTATCTTTCTAGAGGGTATATTAGTATAATTTGAGGAAAATTTGTTAAAGAATGTATATTTGTGTAGAAATTTCACCATTATTTTTCGCCTTGTTATATGGGGTAAATTATTTAGGTAAAGATTGGTGAAACACGGTTAAAAGTGTAGATCTATATACAAATTATGTGACAGATATAATGTAAAAAACTATAGGATGGTTCTAAAATTGCAGGGCAGGGAAATTTTTATACACAAAAGAAGGCGCAGGAAGTTCAAAATTGGCGTCTCAACATCCGATAAGGACACATACACAAAAAATTGTTTTGAAATGCATTCTACTTACAATAATTTAAAGCATTTCCCTCTGCTTTTTTTATTAGAAAATATCATCCTCTTGTCTTAACATTTTAAGCCTAGTATGCTCTTAAAGCCTCGGCAATTCGCCGCCCGCTTGAACTAGTGTGCGTCTTTATGTTGTTAACTTAGATTAAAATATGAAAAAGTCGTAATAAGATATAAACCAATAGAGAGTTTACTATTACTGACATAAATTAACAAAATATAGAATAAATAATCCAACAAATGTCTAAGTAAAAGTATTGCAGATTTACGAAGTTAGGAAAAAGTTGATTCATTCCTTTTCCCAGTGGTCAATCTTTCATTATGGGTACAAGTAGTCGGTTAATATAGTTTTATTATTAAGTCTACGAATAAAATATTTAAGGTTGTGTACGTTATTGCTGGTATTTTATGGAAAACTGGTTTGCTAATAAATCAGTACCTTTCTGATAGCTTTACCGCCTGAAGTAGACCTATTTACTCGTAAACCATTCAAGATATAAAAGTGGTACTTTGTTTATAATAAAATTAAAATATTTCTCTAAAACTTACAGGCTTGAATCTTTTTCTGAACACAAAAATAAAAAAAATTGTGGCATAGTCATATTTGCTTCACCCTCAACATTTCAGGATCGTCCAAAATCATTGAGGGCCAGTTGTATAAAACTCACTAACTGATGGCTTTTTAAATTGTGTTGTAGCTACTTATGTTATATAAAAATAACTGTAGATTTTGTAACTCACAGTTATAAATATCTGGAGGAAATATAAAACATCTGGGAGCAGTGCGAAAGTTCAGGGAAATTTTCAGAGAGTGTTACGTTTAATATCTTTGGTATTTTATTTTCAATTGTTTATTCACGGAGAAAGAACCGTATTACACAATGCCTTTGGCATTTATTTAACTGTTTAATAAAGATGAGTTTGTTAAAAAACATTTCATTGGGGCCATGTACATTTGCTCTTTGAACTGCTTTAACATATCCATTGAGATGTTTAGATGTGTTAGAACCTATAATGCCAGGAAAGTTACGATTAATGTATAAATCTAGTATTGTTTCGTATGACACTGTCCTTAGTTGGCATTCTATTAAACTGAGGCATAATTTTCTCTTGTCATATTATGAATGGCTCTACTGGCTGTTCCAGGGCTGACCCTGAATATAATAAACATATCATGATTTCGGTTAGTTCTTGATTGCAACGGGAGACACAACCTCTGTCTAGTTCTTCTGCCTAAATTTAGGCAACATGTCATTCAGTAATAATGAAAGATTCCTTCTCTTATGACGTACAATATATACATGATGGATTTTCGTAGCATCAATTGAGGTGTCAGAATTATCAAATCTAGAAATAAATGTTGCTGTTTTGTAATCCATAACCAACAACAAAGCTACGGTATAGGTATCTGTATTTTTTAATGTCAATAGACGGCGTACCCCGACAGAAAAAATCGCAGGCATTGAAAATAGTACAATGCCTCAGCCTACTGTAAGTGTTCTGACCTTAACCTTACTGTCTTAAATATTCAGTGCCTAAATAGTAAATTCAATATTCTTGAGGATGTCCTCTCAGATAATCAGTCATTTCAAATGCCTGTCGGAGAACACAATCCAGGCAGCTAACATTACAGCTTACACAAGAATAACTGCACACACCAGATCAAGTCTTTTGCATGGAGGCACCGTCATTTATGCATTAGATAACATTAAAAGTAGAAAACTAGATGTAAAGCAATTTAGCTGTGATAAACATTTCGAAGTATGTGCAGCTGTAGTAGATAGTCTCAAGTTAATATTTGTAATCACTTATCGTTCACCGGATGGTGATAGCGGCATATTTCCATCAACATCCTATCTCATCTAAATAAGTATAAAATAACAAGATTGTTGTCAGAGGTGACATTAATTCTGATTTCGATATTACTAAATTGATTTTACAAATGTATTAACTGAATATCGATTTCAGTGCCACAACAATATAAATAATATAAATACACTCGAGGATCTGCCTGCCTTGATAATGTTTTTAGCAATACTCCGACTTACAACTGTTCTGCAGATGTGCTAGATTTTTATTACTCAGATCACTCAGCCATTATTTTTAATATTTCTGCAAATAATTTTATGAACTAACGCCAGTCAAAGATGTAGCAGTAACTTGTAGGAATTTCTCTTTCTAATTATAGGCTCTCTGAACAACAGATAAGTCAAGTAGATTGGGATATCTTAATTAGTAGCATGTACTGTACAGTTGATACTTTTTTGATGTTTTTTTTTTTAAATACTTCTTTGACGCTTTTAATGAATGTTTCACTAACGATGGTAGCCAAAGAAAGAATTTTTTAAATGGAACAAAATAAAAATGTCCAATGATTTATTAAAACTTAAAAACGAACTTTAAGTTATGATGTATATAAACTGAAAGTGATATGGTATTACACCCAACGGAAATGTTACAGACAGAATCTAAATGATACCAGATTGACTCAAAACATATATAACAAGGAAACTCTAGTAACAAACGTAAGACTGCCTGGTCTATAATAAATAAATTTAAAATGGGAGTTAGAAATAACCATGTGATTCCTCTTTCTGCCAGTACTCTAAATGAATATTTCGTCAACTCCATCGAAGTCATCAAGTGAAAAATTACGAAACATAACAGTTTCCCATACAACTTTGTTAATAAATTATGGACACACTAATGTTGTCACGTTGCAAAATTGTGCGCATGTGTGACGGTTAAAAATTTGAAAGGAGAGACGGTTGAAAGTTGCCGAGCAGCGGTGTGTCAGTAGGAGTTGGACTGAGAAGTCAGTTGGATTCAAGATTGAGAGTGAGTTAGTAACGAAGCGAGCAACAGGCCACAAGGAAGAAAGGAGGTGGTCGCCGCTCGGCGCGTGGCTCTGCCCGTGCTGGAGCTGGCATGTGCGGTACGTATTGCGACAAAAGTTCAAGTTGGTGGTGTAAAATAACAAGACAGAACTGAAAGGGACAATTCATCGAAAGGTAACTAGGACTCATATATGTGATCTAGAAAGTGATACTTGAAAAGCGCACACGGAATCGAGATATTCAGTTTTGAAGAAGTGAACCGTTGAACAATAACGATAATTTGTAAAACGAACAGTTAAAAAAGTGAACTGTCGAACGAGGAGTAGATCGAGAAGTTAATTATTGAAGAAAATGTGTTGTAGAGCTTTAACAGTTAAAGAGTTGTACTATTTGAAAATGGATTTGAACAGTGAAATGCAGTTTATAAAGTACAGCGAGAAGAGAGACGGCTTTGAAGAGTTAAATAGGAAGATGTGTGATGGAAAGAAACAACGACCGATGGCTGTGGAGATATGGCTATTGGACTGGGACGAGCCAGAGCGTTGGTTGGCTTACTTCGTAGCCGCCTGTAGCGAACATCAGCTTGAAGAGAAGAATATGGTCGAGTCTAAGTGGTGCTTAGATTCGAATGGGATCCATTAGGAGATCGACACCGACAGAAGAAGGACTGAATATGAATGGTGAAGAACAGCGCTGGGTAAAGTCGCATTGTAGGGTGGCCCACTTTCAAAACCAATTTTCTTGTCATAAAACACCTAATATCACACGTATTTTGTTATAGATTGTTCTCTGGAGAGATGTTGCCTCGACGAATGTTTGTGTCCAACCCACCCTCCCTAAACGTTACACTTTCTTTTATAACACGATCTATCGAAAATGACGCCATATTTTTATATAGGATCTCGTGATTGGACGTTACAGGTTTGACGTCTCACCAGCAGTCCACGAAGAATTCTGGGAAGCAGGTGTACCAATTCAACGAACCTCGCGGGACATACAACATGGCACATTTACGAAACGGGAGAAATCAGAACGCCTTACTAAATTAATATGACTGTTCCTAACCTAACAGAACCTGTCACTAATTAGTAATTTCGGGAGAATTCAGAATGTCCTACTAAATTAATATGACTGTTCCTAACCTAACAGAACCTGCCACTAATGTAGAATCTTTGATAACTGATAAGTAATGTACAAGAAGCGTCATGTTGGTTAACCTGTCTCCCTGGAAAACAAAACACATCACCCGTCCGTGGAAACCTGCGCATATCGCGAGGTGGGCCACCCTACATTGCGACTTAGCCCAGCACTGGTCTGCTGTTTATTGAGTATCCAAAAATTTGTTATATTAAGATATTTTTGAAATGGGAAATTTTGAACTATAAATTTCAGTTCTGAGTATTCTAAGTTATGACTGAGGAACAGATTATCTTGTTAGATATGAGTATGTTCAATAGATAAAGAAAGTCAAAATAGAAAGTAACAGCAAGTCAGGTTACCAATAGTTTTACAGTAGTCCTGTGTTTTCATTTTCTGTCGGGAAGGTTAGGAAAGAAATTAGGTTCAGGCGAGAACAAAGGAAGAATTGTTATGAGATTGAATTACGAGAGTAAGATTTTGGAAAGAGTTAAGGGAAGAATTTAATAAAAGCCAGAGTTAGGTTGATTAATGATAGTATGTGTAGTGGAAGAGAAATAAGTAAATTCACTTTGAAGGTGAGATAGAATTGCAGATTGCAGTATTTCAAGTTCAAGAGATAGAAGAGTTAGCTTAACGAGAAGTTAGGTTAGAAAGAAAGCTTTAAATAGAAAAAGGTAAGAGAATTTGTTTAGGGTGAAGAATGGAATTTATATGGGAATTCAGAAACGTAAATTTTCACAAAAAAAAAAAAAAGGAAAAGGAGTAAAATGGTAGAAAAAATGAAGTAAGAGGTTATGATAGCCAGCGAGCTTAGGCGCCCTATCGTAAGCAGAGGACTGGGAGATTGAATAAGTGTCTTACTCCCAGAAATATTGTTAGAACTAAATTTCAAACATGAAAGTAGGTGTAATGAAAAGGAATATGTTAGTGAGGAGCATAAATTAAGATAGTCGGCGAGCTTAGGCGCCCTATCGTAAGCACAGGACTGGGAGATCGAATAAGTGCCAAACTCCCAAAAATATTATAAGATCCAAATGTTAAGTTAGAGATGGCGATTTGTTAATTTATGTGCGCGATGCTTTGCACCTTATCAAAGCAAAAAGAATAAGGGAGACCGAGGAAGTGTTGTACTCCTATTGTTATAAATCAGATAAAGAATACTACACCTAAAAATAGTAAGTTGAATAGTAAGCTGATTGTGGTTAATATTTTAACCTAAAAGAGAAAAGAGTTAAAGCTAGTTAAAGAAATTTTGGAAGAGAAGTGAACTTGAATAAAGACTGTAAAGTCTAAAGGTATATTGGCTTAAGAAAGTAAAAGATAAAAGTTGAGTTAAAAATAATTTTTGGAAAGTAAAGTTCGAATGTAGATCGAACTAAGTTAAAGTGGATTAAAGATTAAGAGTGAATTTAAAATGTAAAAGTGTTCCTTAGAATAGCAACGGTTAAGATATGAAAGGAGTAACAAAACAGAAAACGAAAGAAAGAAAGAAAGAAAGGAAAAAAGAAACTAATAATTCTTATAAAAAGTTATTATAAATAAAATAAACGAAGTAAAGGAGAATTGTCAGTAGAGGGATACTTGGGTGATGTGAACACCTGTGGTCCCAGAGAGATAAAAAAGGAAAAGAAGTCTAATAGTAGGCCTGTGGATGACTGAAACTAGCATGTTTGTGTAGTAAATAAAAATAATTAGTTTTTCGAGGGTGAAGGCAATTATCCGCCCCACGTGTAGTTGTATACTTGTCAGGAACCTTGCCCTACGAATGGTCAAAATTATTAAGTGAACAGTAAAGTTCAGAATAATAGAGAGGATAATTGATATAAAAAAGGAAAATTTAAGTTTTTGATAATTATATTAAATGTTGATTTTGGGGATAAAAATATATCATACAAATGTAATAATTCTATTGGGTTAAAGGTAGTTAAAGAAGAAATAAAAGGTTACTGTAAACAAAAGTGGAATCTGTAAAATAACAAAAAGACTGATTTTGAGTTATAATAGAAATATTGTCAATTGTGTTAGAAACACATAGTTATCATTCTCTTCATATTATGTGTATTATGACGCAATCAAAACACTAGAACCTCCTCATTCTCCACTGTTAAAAGCTAGCCGATAGGCCTAAATTATGTGAAAGGACTTAAGTTGTAATTCAGAAGTTCTAAGCCCCTCACTGCACTTCTGAAGAAGAAATAATTAGTGATAATAACCAATCGGTGAATGGATAATGATATGATTGTGGATGGCGCCCTTTTGACAAATAAATAATTCCACAATAGAAAAGAAATCTGTTGGATTAACAATAGTGATTTATGGTGAAGAAGTTTTGGAACATCCTGTATGGTGTTGTCATATGTCTAACTACACTTGTAATATCCTGCGTCGCTTAGAATGGAGAGACAGGTGTCGTTTACGTAACCACTGAACTGGGTCATTGCCACATAGGGTGATCGTAAGATAGAAACCTGTTACGTAAAGAAAAGGATAAGTCTGAAGATTTTGAATACAGTAGATTAAATAAAGGTTCTTGAAGTAAAGTCCCTCACAATGTCAACTTCATTTGGAAAGAAGTTACAGTTAATCAAGTCCTTGATGTGGTACACAAGCTAAAGAATTCAAACACTAAAGATATCGACATGTCATAGCATTCTTTTAAGAAGACCAGTTAGTTATACTGTACGTATTCTTACGTACTGTGTAAATTCCAGCTTCCAGACGAGAAATTTCCGTACCTGCTTGAAAAAAGCTAAAGTTATTCCAGTACACAAAAAGGGACAAGGCCAGGATGCCTCAAACTATCGTCCTATATCAATTATTCCAGTCATAAAAGTTTTTGAAAGTGTTATCTTTGATCAAGTAATGGAATTCCGAACAAGTTTTGACTTACTAAATAAGCATCAATATGGATTCTTCAAAGGCAAATCGAGCCGAGATCCCATACTTACCTCGGTAGATAAGGTATTTTGCACTTTTGATAACGGTGGCTATGCTGTGGCAAGCTTTTGTGGCTTGAGCAAGGCTTTCGATTCCATTGACCACAATATATTAATTGATAAACTGTGTTTTTACAGGATTCTAGGTATTCAGCTAGACCTTTTTAGATCTTATGCTTACAGATAAGAAACAAGTCGTAGAAACCGAGCGTTATGGCCGAGATGGTAACGCTTTGGACTCGCGCTCGGGAGGTCCCAGGTTCAAATCCCGGGGCTGGCCAATTTGACATGGGTTATTTCATGGTTTCCCGAGTCGAAAAGGCAAGTGCCGAATTGGATATTTACATACCATGAATCGTCCTCACCATTTCATCCTGTATCATATCCATTTAAATTAATATCAGTTGACATTTACTTCATTAAATACACCGACAATAAAAACAGCTGACAAGCAATAGTTCCATGACCTACCCTACTGTGAAGACACAGACCGAACTCCTGATATAGCCTCGAAGCTGAAAGAAGTATAAACACAGCTGAAATAAATTTAAAAAAGTCGTAGAAGTTAATGGCGAATATTCTCCGGTTCTTAAATTAAAAAGTGGCGTTCCTCAGGGATCCGTATTAGCCCCGCTATTATTTCTCATCGTTGTAAACGATCTTGCCAGTAATATCCCCACTAACACCATAATGTTTGCAGATGATACTACTTCTGTTACTTCTGGTTACGATCTGGACACACTTAAAGAACAGACGGATTCAATTATGACAGAGGCTTGAGAATGATTTGGTGCTAAAAGCATGGTATTAAACATGCAACGGTCTTATTTACACTAAAGCAGCTGTCCATTGATGGTCATCCCTCCTTTTTGACAAACACTGAATTCTTGGGTGTGCATATCGACAATCAGTTACAGTGGAACGTCCATATTGAACAGTTTATACAGACTCTGAAGTATTCTTAATTCGAAATCTTAAAGATTGCATTCCAGATATATATTAAAAAGTATATACTTCGCATTCTTTGAGTCTGTTATGAGGTATGGATTAGTACTCTGGCGAGTCAACAGCAGGGTTATTGACATTTTACTACAAAGGAAGACACTTAGAATAAGGAACCAGTGTTGCTATACCACACCATGCAGACCTTTGTTTGTAAATATTAATAACATTTTAACAGTATATAACCTTTTTATCTTGTATCTGCTAGTTTTAGTAGAAAAATCTCATGCCAAATTCAAATTAAGAAGTGATATTCATGAACAGTTTTTAGATTACATAAAAGTCAAAACGGTTACAAATTTCTAGGACCTGAATTTTATAACAAATTACCCGAAAATATAAAACATATGAACCACATAATTTTTAAAACTAGAGTTTATAGCTGGTTAGTAAAACATCCATTTTACTCTATTGAAGAATTTTTAAGTTTTAACCCCCTTGTCAGGGTTATGATGAATAATGCCGGGCAGCAGCGACATTATTATCGACTGGAGGCATAGAACAAATTATGTTCTTGATGGCTACTGATCGAAAATCTTCGAGCGCAACCTGATGGATGGGTGTGGCGGCCGTGGTACTGCGATGTGGAAAGGAAATGGGAAGATTACCACATTTTTTCTCTGAAGACACTTGGGATTAGCGAATATGATGGCTGCTCCTGAAGCAAACTATTCCGGAGGTAAAATACTTCCCCAGTCGGATCTCCGGGCGGGAAGTGTTTCAGGGGGAGTGATCGATATTGAAAGAACAAACAATAGAAGACAGCAGCTTAAAATAGGAACATGGAATGTTAGGACACTTAGACATGCAGAAAAACTGGAGAACTTAACACTGGAATTAAATAAATGTGGTGTGAATATAGTAGGTTTAAGTGAAGTGAGATGAACTGGACAAGGTGAAGTGGCTTGTGGTAATTATACGATGTTCTATTCGGGTGGATGTTGTAACGAAAGAGGCGTAGCTGTAGTGGTGGAAAATAAACTAGTGAATAGTAGGGATGGGTCGATACCAGATTTTCTCGATACTCGATACTCGCTACCGATACATGATTTTTTCCTCGATACTCGATACCGTCGACATTTCCAGTTTCAATAAATAGCTACATTAAATATTAAAAGTTGAGATAACTGTGTAATACCAACTAAATTAAGTGTGCATATTTAATGAGACAAAATTTAATATCATCAGTAGCCTACATTAAGACTAAAATTAGTTTTTGAAACAGTCCTACAAGTTTTTGTTCAAAAATTACAATGGGGTTTGGACAGTCAGCTTGCTTGGTTGTTATTGAAACGTTTGACAGGAAACGAAACAATTAAGAATCTCTTCTGTTTGGATTTTAAAAGTTGGAAAGTATTTATGACTAGACAAAAGTCACAGAGTGATTTTCTCCATTT
The DNA here is from genome assembly GCA_964059195.1 of Ectobius pallidus. NCBI lineage: Eukaryota > Metazoa > Arthropoda > Insecta > Blattodea > Ectobiidae > Ectobius > Ectobius pallidus. Next base: position 167,992,401 of record CAXKWD010000003.1, on the reverse strand, counting down.
CAAGGAGAAATAGAAGTATTTACTATATTTAGTAGACTACTAAAAGCAGAAAGAGATACTGCATTTCTTTAAATTGCAGTTACCAAAGTATCGAAAAAGTATCGAGCGAGTTTTCTGAAGTATCGCTCGATGCCGATACCATGCAAGTATCGAGAGTATCGAGCTATCGAAAGTATCGAGGACCCATCCCTAGTGAATAGTATTACAAAAGTGGAGTGTGTTAGTGATCGTATAATGTATGTAAAAATAAATGCAGATCCAGTGGATGTTTTGATAGTGCAAGTGTATATGCCAACTTCAGATCACAACGATGCAGAGGTTGATAAAATGTATGAAGACAGGCGAAATATTGTACCAAGAAGGAAGAGGTAAAGTGAATTCCATAATTATGGGAGATTTCAACAGTGTCATAGGAGAAGGACAAGAGAAAAAAATTGTGGGTCCTTATGGATTAGGGAAGCGCAATGACAGAGGTAATAGGCTTGTTGACTTCTGCCAACAATATGATATGGTGATAACCAATACCTGGTTCAAGAAGAGGAAAACAAAGTTGTACACCTGGAAAAGCCCTGCGGATATTAATAGGTACCAGATTGACTACATTCTCATCAAGCAGAGATTCCGGGGCAGTGTGAAAGATGTGAAGACTCTTCCAAATGCTGACATCAACACAGACCACAATCTTCTTGTAGCAGACATAGAGACTAGGTTGAAAAGGATTAGGCGGACATGTAAAAGAAATCCAAGATGGAACTTAGAAAAACTGCGAAATGACAAGGACTCGATTAAAGAGTCATTGGAAACACAGTTACATGAAATAAAAAATGTTGGTGAATCTGTAGAAAGTGAGTGGGAATGTGTAAAAAATGTTTTGTTGGACACGTTGAAGAAAAAAGTTGGAAAAATAGAATAAATAGGAAACCGTGGGTAACACAAGAGATGTTAAAGAAGATGGAAGAAAGAAGGAAATACAAAAATACTAATGCTGTGGAATATAAGAGATTGAATAATGAACTAAGAAGAGAGACAGACAGAGCAAAAGAAAATTACCTTAAAGAAAGCTGTGATGAAATTATGGAGCTTCGACGAAAAGGAAGATATGATTTAATGTATCAGAAAGCGATGGAGTTAGAATCTAAACAAAATAAAGGAATACGGACTTTTGGAATAGAAGACATTCATGGAAATTTAATTACAAACCCTGGAAAAGTTCTTACAATATGGGAAAATTACATAGAAAAGCTTTACGACAAGCAAAATCGACCACAAGACATCGAGATGGAAACAGAAGAACTAGTGGATAAAGATAATATAGGACCTAGCATATTGAAGAATGAAGTAGAAAAGGCCATAAAAGAAATGAAGAATAGAAAGGCCACAGGAGACGATGACATACCAGTGGACCTACTGAAGGAATTAGGAGAAAATGGGATGAGGAAACTTACCAAACTTATCAACCGAATTTATGACACTGGAGAATGGCCTCAAGATTTCCTAGAGGTAACTATGATTGCACTAAAGAAGAAGAAATGTGCCAAGATGTGTAGTGATCACAGAACTATCAGCTTGCTATCTGACGTAGGAAAAATTGTGGCACGGATACTAACTAGAAGACTGGAAAGAAGAATAGAAGACGTAATAGGAGAAGACCAATTTGGTTTCCGGAAAGGAAAAGGAACTAGAGATGCAATTGGAATGCTAAGGATTATATCAGAGAGAGTTTTAGCGGTCAACGAAGAAGTGTGTGTCTGCTTTATTGATTGGCAAAAAGCTTTTGACCGAGTGAACTGGGAAAAGTTAATGGACATACTCAAAAAAATAGGCATTGACTGGAAGGACAGGAGACTAATCCGCAATTTGTACCTGGGACAAAAAGTGAAAGTGCGTCCAGAACATGGAGTGACCAACAGTGTAGAAATAGGAAGAGGTGTGCGTCAAGGATGTTGTATGTCACCCATCTTGTTCAACCTTTATGGAGACTGGCTAGCAAAAGAAGCCTTAGAAGGAGTTAGGGATTTTGTGATAGGAGGATACGCTATTAACACCATCAAATATGCGGACGATCTGGTGATTCTGGCAAAGAAACAAGAAATATTGCAAGGAATGATTGACAGGCTGGTGGAAACAGGAAGAAAGTATGGAATGGAAATCAATATAGGTAAATCGAAGGTAATGAGGATATCGAAGAGAGAAGAGCCGCTTCAAATTATCATGGGAAATCAAGAATTAGAGAACGTGAACCAGTTCAAATACTTAGGAAGTGTACTGACGAAAGATGCCTATTGCACCAAGGAGATAAGATCAAGAATTGCCATGGCCAAGAAAGCATTTATGAAGAAGAGAACTCTGCTAACTAGTAGTCTGAACCTAGAGCTACGTAAAAACTTGGTGAAGTGTTATATTTGGAGTATTGCTTTGTATGGATCAGAGACATGGACTTTGAGGAAATTAGAGAAGAAATATTTAGAAAGTTTTGAAATGTGGTGCTGGAGACAGATAGAAAATATAAAGTGGATGGACATGGTGACAAACGAAGAGGTTCTGAGTAGAGTGGGTGAGAAGAAGTCAATCATACACACAATTCGTCAGAGGAAAGCAAACTGGGTTGGGCACATTCTCAGAAGGAACTGCTTATTACATGATGTCGTAGAAGGAAGACTGGAGGGTACAACTGGACTTGGAAGAAGAAGAATTCAGCTGTTGGACGATTTAAGGGAAAAGCGGAAATATTGGATGCTGAAGGAGGAAGCAGAGGACAGACAGTTTTGGAAAACAAAATTCGCGTACCAAGTTTGAAAACCTGCCGGAAGGCAGAATACTTACTACTACTACTACTAAATCTCATGAAATATGTAGGCCTATGTAATTCGACAATGTAATAACTACTGCTGCTTTTAACGTTGTCAGTGTCTGTATAGTGCCTTAGACAATAAAATACTACTACTACTGCTACTAGTACTACTACTACTACTACTACTACTACTACTATTACTACTACTATTACTACTACTATTACTACTACTATTACTACTACTATTACTACTACTATTACTACTACTACTACTACTACTACTACTATTACTACTATAACCAGCTAATTCTGCATGACTTGAGTTCGCTAATCCACATTTACAGATTTCCCTCATTTTTGACACAATAGAATTTTTGTCACTTGTAAAAGTCACACTTAATTCAACATATTGCTGTAAAAGAGATCGAACACTGCACTTCACATTCGCCATTTTATCAGCACAATTGCAATCACTTTAAACAGTGTAACTGTAAACAATCTGAACTACTGGTCATCAAAGCAACGCGCGAGACCGAAGGCATAGCCCGCTAGTATGCTTTAACAGCCTCGGCAAAGCTTACCTGTCCTTGTTATAGTACGTAGTTACATTGTCCTCCGCTGTGGCGCTGGTTACAGACTGTCGCTCAGCTCTCCAGACTACAGCTACAAACGTACAGATCGCACACTCCAGTGTCTGTGGACGACTGTTACCCAGGTCAAAACATGACTTGGAATGCAGAGGGTTGGAGAGGGCTGTTCGGATCGGTTCGAAAACATGCGGCCGAGACAGTTTATAGGCTGTGTGGGTTATCTTGACACTGTGGTCATAAAACTACCCTGCTACTATTCAGCAGGTAGCCAAAAGTTACTCACTCCACTATCCGACTGAGCTGAGGGTGGAGTACCGTTGTATAGAAAAAATGGGGGAAAACCAGAATTTCGAGGTTTAAGTAATCGCCAGATGCGTTTAAGCAGTCATATTGTCGTTTAGAAAAGCAGACGTGGCGGCTTGTTACTGTAAATTGTGTTTATGTTAAGTCCTGATGAAAGTGACCAATATAGACACACAGACCACCACTGCTTCTAGCAGTTACACTGATAGTATTTCTCCCATGCCACCCTCGTCATAGTGACAGCTACAAATTTGTGGAGTGAGTAACCTTTCACAGTAGTATGTTTCTATCTCTTTCTGTTCAATAACCGACTTCTGCCAAACATCTTCTGTCTCAATTTTCTGAACTGTGCCAACTTACAACAAACAGGCTATAGTATTGTTTGCGTGCGTGTCATAGAAGGTAGTGGTCCGGAGTTGTGATTTATTTGAAAGAATATTTAGTTATATTTGTTTGTGTAGTGTCATTAGATGTGCCTGAAAATATATCGTCCCTTGAGAAACAATACCGCGTAACTGACACTTTTGGTGAAAATGACATTTTTATACTGTTAGCATCACTGAAATAGCGCGCTTATGATGAAATATCGGTCAAGATAAAATTTTGTGTCATGACCTTGTTTATTATCCTGAAAATGTAAACATTGTACAACGCCTAATAGCAAAAATAAACAGTTTTTTGCTTCTCCTGTAAAATTTGTGTTTTGTTAGTTACGCGGTATTGTTTCTTAAGCGACGATATCCAAACTTAATGGTAAAGCCGTGCATAGCCGAACAAGAGAGGTAGTGTACAATGTCCTAAACGTTATGGATAGTGAAGCGAAAAATGGTGAAGTCTTAATCCCTCTAAGAAAAGTACAGGAAAGAACTGCTTCCGCTACGGGTGTAGGACGTAAAATTAAAAATGAAGGAGAAAACTGACGTCCTCTGCAACGTCTCCATCGACGTTCAGTACGCCTAATAAAAAGCGTAACTGTTAAAAACAAGTGACGGGCTTTATAATTTTGATGAATGTGCTGTAAGACGAATAGTACATAACTTCTATAAGACCGAAAAATGCGTTCCAACTGTAGAAACACTTCGTGAAAACCTAAAGGAGGAGATAAATTACGGGGGCTGGAATACGAGTCTAAGGAACATTTTGCGTAATTTAGGATTCAGGTGGAGGAAAACAAATACAAATATAAAAATATTAATAGAAATTAATGGAAATTTGGTGAGGCTGTGGCACTTAAAGTTCATTAATCTTTAACAGAAGTTCACCTTGACAATCTTCACAAAGCGTTAGCTGCAGAAACCCTCCATACAAATTTGAGAATCATCTTTTTAACTTGTTCCTTGCTCCTCAGTTGTTGGAAAATTTATATTTAAGAATACAGTACTGCATTTTTATAGTTTTCTACTAATTTTACGGGAAAATATATCAAATTTAGAAGTTCAGGGGGCCGCATGTTTGACACGGCTATTTTACTTGATGAATGACAGATAGTGTCAGGGCGTGTAACTGCGAGCCTGTAAGTTGTTTCGTAAAGAAGTATCCTGCAGGTATTCTGAATTTAGTGGATAAACCATATGTCATAAAACACAGTAATCGATTGGCAAGTACAGGAATCTTGACCTTCTCCGAGAGGTCACTTGATTTATTATGAAGCTGATCACGTTCCCGAAAAAAGGAATCCAATTTGTTGTCATATATAGACATTTCATCTACAACTAGACTGCATACTAATTCTGCCTTCTTTAAGTTATTAGCTTCTACTTTGACTCTTGATTTTATTAACGGGTTTACTCCTGTGTTTCTATCGATATATCACCGACAAATCGGGACAAATTACGCGTACTAGGTAGCAATAATACGTACTCCCTTGCATGCTTGTAACTCTTTGATGAGCAATATTACACATTCTTTTACTTGGTCTTCACTCCACCGTGGTGTATTTTTGTTGCAATTCCTGATCACATCAAGCAACAAAAGTTTCTTTTTAGAATGTTTTTCCTGTGATAGAACATTTTCAATATTTCTATGGTATTTCATACTTTTCGAAATACTCTACCCTATCAGAAAATTGTTTTACATTGTGCTCAACGCGAGCCACTTTATGATTTAGACGCCAGATTTTAGTTTTGAGCGCAGTATTTTCTCTTTCTACTTTTCTAATTTGCTGTCAAAATCTTCATCGGTTTGAACATCCACTGAAATGCATTTGTGTCGTCATATGGTGGGCTACAACATGTTTCCTGGGGGCTAATACTCCTTTTCATTTTTCCTTGCAAGCTATGCCGTTTATATTATTAACTTATTATTAGTATTTTATTTTCAAAAAGTACTGAGAGAGAGAGAGAGAGAGAGAGAGAGAGAGAGAGAGAGAGCGAGCGGTGCATAGTTGACTATTATTTAGCTTTCAGAAGACTAGCGGCAGGAGTTGCAAGTTCCAGTAATACTAAATTCCCATGAAGAAAGAGAAATCTGCCAAGGTTGGAAGAGCATCGTAGCGGGCTGTGCCTTAGGAAAATCGACTCGCTTACATGTTACAGCAGACCAATTATACGGGGAATCACACCCTCCCCAACAGACTAGAAGGCACTTTCCGTCAAGGTCACATGCAGTGATACAGTAGTTCGAACAGTACCGAATTAGGGTTGCCAACTATACCGCATTTCCCGGGAAATCCCATATTTTAACGTAATTTGGGTCCCGTATTTTTCCAAAATTCCCACCATTCATTCTTTTAAAATTTATTTGGTATGATATTTTCATAATGGTAATCTATGGAATATGATTGGTAGTTGTCACTTTCTTCGTTTTCCTCTTCTCTCGAATTTTTCATTAATAAATGGATTGACACACTGAGCCGTGAATGCGGTTCATGTTAAATAAATGTTACTCCCGTTGCGGCGATTCTGAAACAATAACCTTTTAAAAGTAAATTTATTAACGCGCCCGAGTTGAACCAGTGGTTCCCGGTGTTTTTGAAAGCGGCCGCGCTCGTAGGGAGTGGAGAGAGATGTCTCGCGATCGGCAGTTGGGAGCTGGAAGTCGCGACGTATGTATGTAGTTGAAGTTATCAGTGATTGTGGTGGGCCTTGCCAGCTGTGCGAGAATACAATCTCGACCGCTGTCCTTGGGTGAGCATGTTCTATTTCATGTTAACTTAAATAATTATTTCAATTTTCTATTATACATCTCACCCAAATTTTGGAATCTAAATTGCCGTATAATATTTAGTTTGTCTAAAGTTCAGATAAGGTTCTTTTTCCGGGTTTTTGTTGGTTTGGCTGTTGAAATTTTCGCCCATATTATGTAGTGATGAAAATTCAAATCTTGCAGTAGTTCATCGTGTTCTGTCTGTCCGTCTTTGCCGTTCCGTTAGCTCATACATATCTCTCCAGTTCTCCTAAATTCAGGCCAGTTTAGAATCTTTTCGAAATTATTAATCAAATTAAATTTGATAAACATTATCAGCATGTCATAGTCAAAAAAATGGATAGTCGGACATTTTCAGTAAAAGTAGAGACAAAGGTGTTTCGTGACTGAGTTTTCAAAGGGGAAAATGATTGAAAATAGGACTGTAAGTTAGTGGTGAATGTCTTTATCAATAATCAATTATGTATGGAAAATACAGGGTGATCAAAATGTCCGATGTAGTTTCCGTTAATACCAATATGAATCTGAATCTTGGATTATTATAAGCTTCCTGTTAATGATTAATTTTGAGGTGGAAATATTAATCTACTAAAAAGAGGAATTAGTACTCAGTACTCAGATACAGAGTGATGTAAATTTTTAAATGGAACCGTCTTTCAGGAATTTAGAATAACTTTTCTAATAAAACACTTTTACATATTATGTTTTTTTGGCCATTTTTAAGGGCTAATTTATTAATATTTATTCTATTTTGTATATATATATTTGTAAAGTTTTAAGAATATAATTATTTAACTCAGAAACGAACTTTAGTTCAGTTTGGAGAATGAACCCGTTATTAGAATTTCGGCATTATCTCATCTTGTAGCTGTTGGTTATCACCAGGGCCCGGATTCTAATGACATGTCATCTTTTTATTGATGCTGCATAGACATTGCCAACTTGTGGATAAATCCTAATCATGTCCTCTAGATTATAGAAATGCATTTTTATTTGGTCATTTTTTGTCATTTTATGCAATTTTATATTTTTAGGGCATTTATTTCAATTTTGTCATTATTTTGTGTCATTTTGTCATTTTCGTGTCATTTGCTTCCTTATTTAGTCATTTTCATGTATTTACATTGAGTATATTAACTTTTTTTTCGTTGCTAGCGGTGCTGTCTTTGAAGTGTTGTTTGTTTAATGCAAGAAGGAAAAATTCGGCGTTAAAGTGTTAACATGTCTCAGTCGGAAGTGAGAATCAAAGAAACGCCAAAATTTTATATTATGTTACTATTGTTATTAGATTGACTTGGCACCAGAGTTTGCCACCTGCTTGGATTTGAGAGTACAAACTACTGTTTACCCTCAATAAACAACAATATAATCCGGCAGACCACAAAAGGATGTGCCGAATTTTGACTCGCCAGTGCCTCAGTGCCAGTATAAATTTCCGTGAGAAAAGAACATTCACAACATTACAGTTATTTACAGTTTTTACAATCTACTCTTATACAATTCAACGGCCCTAAATAGCGTGCTTGCTCGCCCGCTTCGTGAGACGTCGGGTATACTCGGCGATGTTCGTCTCTCGCAGTCTAAACTTTCATGTCGACTACAAAATTAGGAAGGAAAACCGTTTCTTTATTATATAAGGCCTAAGTGAAATGAACACAATGAACAAATATTCTAATTTTATTTTTACTTACAATTTTCATAGCTCTGAACCACAAACATTTTTAATAATCTACCGGTGTAATTTTCTTAAAAATCCTGGAGTCAATGAATAATGGCGGGCGAAGCCGGGGGCAACAGCTGTAAAATATTGATGGTTTTATCTCTTGAAATATCGCTGATAATAATAATCCAAACAAACCATTCCTTCCCTTGAAACATTATATAATTTCTGAAAATTACACTGAATTGATAAAATAAAATTCACATCATATTCATGTCAATAAACAGCTGAGAAACAATTCGTATTATGTGTTCACAGGTTCTTTGGAACTGCATAATCGATTCTGATATAGTTTTCCCAGGGGGCGCTTTCATGTCGTGGAATGTACTCTAAAGCAGGAACTTTAGCTGTTTCATTAATTATTAATGGCTTAGTTTGTGAATGATTCGCGTTCAAGTGTTAATAAATATAATGCTTTAATAATTATTATACTCTTAATTTTTAAAAGAATTATCGTGGCGAAGCCACGGGCACCTCCTAGTTATGTACAAACTAGTCTATAACTTTGTGTGTAGAATAATAATTTTTTACAAATAAAATATCAGTTTTTAGGTCATTTTTTATTATTTTATTCTTTAAAATTTAGGGTCTTTTATAGGTCATTTTGCAAACAATTTTAGGTCATCAGAATCCGGGCCCTGGCGATCACTCACCCTGTAGCCAAGGTCACTTAAACTCCTCCCGCTCTTCCCCATCCTCCTTAAACATCATTGGCTTTCCCTCTTGCCGTGTTCAAACGAGTTGGCGGGATCTTTCCTTCCTTAGGAAAAACAGACTATAGTACGAATTGCCTCCTGGTGGTAGTGCGCGGAAACTATGCGTAACCGTTAAGTGAGCTGCTAGATGCGAAAGAGTGTGGCTGCCATTGTTGATTTGTTCGTTATTTTCATTTTATTTATTTCCCTATTTTCAAGTGTTTTTCTCAAGTGTGTTGGACGATTATAGAAGAGTTAAGGTATGTATTTTGAAACATTTGGGTGCTGCAACATGTAGCTGGTAGATTTATTTTATGTGTTACTAGCTTAAAAGGCCCGGCGTCGCTCGGGTTTTGTATTTTGTAAATTCGAAAATAACTTATAGGTCCTAAGGAAGAACGACTTATCACACTGAAACTATTCCCACAGAAAACTATAAATTTAGCTCTTAATGGCTTATAGCAGATCCCTGCGGCTTCGCCTACAATAATCAATCGAAAGATTAAAAATAAGAGCAAAATAATTAAAATATTATATTTATTAATTCTTTGCACGCGAAACATTCATAGGTGTAAACTAAACGATTGATAGGCCTAATTAATGAAACAGCTATAAATCCGGCTTTGAAGTGAATTCCACGATTAGAAATCGCAGCATGGGAAAAATAACCTCAGATTCGAGTTCCCTGGCCCAGAAAATTCCTGCATCCCGTCTCCCTCTCCCGTCTAGGTTGAAAATTTCTTGACATTATAAACAAATGAATCGACCAACGTAGGGTTACAACATTCAAGCGATCGCGATGCCTTTATTTTGAAGGTATGACAAAAATGTACAAAGCCAACTGCAACTGATATGACAACTGAAATGTATTACTGAGAACAGATGCTTCGAAAGCGCAAAGATGCACGTTTCCCGTTTTTCGCTCACAACTCGCGAACGAAAGCTAAAATTAAAAATGCACTATGCCAGAAAACTTCGCGGGAGTGCATTTAACTATTTCCCAAAGTTTCATGGCGATCGGATGAATGGTGTAGTAATGCATAAAGGACAGACACACATACATTCGATTACAAAATCTTCAATCTTAGCGTCGTTTGAGAAACAATCTCCCATATTAGTTATGTCAAGTGGCCATTATTTCTTCTCATACGGCTACGCCAAATTCCGTCCCCGGGGACGTGGTGTAGTAATGCATAAATGACAGACACACATTCGTTTATATATATATATATATATTACAAAGTCTTCAATCTTAGCGTCGTTTGAGAAACAGTCTGCCATATTAGTTATGTCAAGTGGCCATTATTTCGTCTCATGCGGCTACGCCAAATTCCGTCCCCGGGGATGAAATTTGGAATAGGGGTTTTTTTTTTTTACAGAAATTTAATTATTATTTTTCAGATGGGGAAACTGAAGACTTGGGACAATCATAATATGATTCAAGCTATCCTTGCTGTACGGGAGAAGATGGGATATAATAGGGTAGTTAAACTTTATTCTGTTCCCCGAGCAACTTTGAAAGATTATGTTAAATCAGATCTTCCGCCAGAAATTTGCGTAGGGAAAAAGATTGGCAGAAACCCTGTTTTGACCTTCTTGTCAATTACTGTTTGGAAATGGGAAAAAAAAGTATAGGCTCTCGCTAATTTAAACAGAATGGCTTTTCAGTTAGCATTAAGAAATAATCTCCCTCACCCATTCTCACAATCAGAAGGAAAGGCCGGTAGAAAATGGCAAAGACTGTTTCTGAAGAGATACCCTGAACTCACTGTAAGAAAACCACAAAACTTGTCACCTGCCAGAATTCAGGGATTTATTGAAGATAATGTACGAATGTTCTTCGATATTTTGAAGCCAGAACTTGAAAAAAAAATCACGTATGACCCTTCAAAACTGTTCAACGACTGGAATTTCTGAAGTCCAGCACAAAGCTTCGAAAATTTTTACTATGACAGGCAAACGAGAAGTCCACAAGCTGTCTTCTGCAGAGAGAGGAGCAGTAATTACAGTTGTCTCTTGTATGTCAGCAGCTGGGCATCTTCCCCCAGAAACAATGGCAGGTCGAACTTCTAGATGGAGCACCTCCTGGATCAATCGGCAGAGTTTCGGACAGTGGTTGGATAACTGGACCTCTTTTCAATAAATGGCTAGAACATTTCATAGCCTTTGTGAAGCCCAAGAAAGATGATCCTGTCGTTCTTGTATTGGATGGGCATTACACCCACACAAGGAATATCAGTGTCATTGAGAGAGCAAGAGAACTTGCCTCCACTGCAAGGATGCAGCCTTTAGATGTTTCTTTCATGTTTCCTCTAAAGACGTACTACTCCAAAGCTGTAGAAAGATGGCTGGCCAATCATCCGAACCGGATTGTCAGGAAACTTCAAGTTGCTTCATTATTCTGTAGCATTCCGGTTTTACGGCAGTAGCAGAAGCACCTGGTACCAGGGAAGAGGCTGAAACGTCATCCACTGTTGCAGACATTTCGGGCTCATCTGATGCAGCTTTGTCCTCAGGAGCCTTTTCAAATGCAAACCAGAATTCAGGATCTTCGAGGGTCAATGTCATCCCAGAAGATATCAGGTCAGTGCCAGTAATTCACCCACCATCCTCAACCAGGCGTGGCTCTGCAATACTCGTCACTGGTACGGCACACAAAGACAAAATTGCTACCACTGAAGAAAAAAAGAAACAAAAGGCCGAAGTCCAAACTAAACGACAGTGTAAGAAGAGCCTGAAGTTTACCCCAGGAAATTCTAAAAGGTTGTCCAAACATCCCTCGAAGAAATCGTCTACCATTCAAGAGAAATTAGCGTCGACTTCAGCAATTGATAAGACCTCTTCATCGAGAACTACGAAGAAAACGCCGACTCTTGATGTACGAAGAAGGAAAAAAGTGGAGAGTTCGGATGGCAGTTCCTCAGAAGATGAGGCAGAGCCAGTATATAGTTCTACAGATGATGAGGATAGTGACAACGATGTTGAGTGCCAGTTCAGTGGAAAACCATGGTCAGGGGACAAACGAGGAGAGAAATGGATCTCGTGCATTAAGTGTTTTGAATGGTGCCATGAACACTGCACTACCAGTGAAATAAATGTGAAGTTCATATGTGACACTTGTTGGGAATGATTACAGTGCTTAAAAAGTTTGTAATTACCTTGAATAAGATTTGTAAGCTTTGTTTTTCCCCCTTTCTGTTTAAGCAATATTACTAGGGGACGAAGTTAGGACCTCTTTTTAAAAAATTGAAATTTCTCATTTGTTCACGAATTTTCTCATTCCTTCACACAAAACCAATTTTCCAAAATGCCATGTATCTTTCCATTCATTTCAGGAGTTAGGCTTTGATTTGTGTTATTGTCATTATAAAATCACGAATTGTTTAGGCCCAAAATCTTCATGGGGGATGGAATTTGGGCCTTCTACCTTAATGTTTTAAATAGAGAATATTAATACACTACTATAAGTGAGCAGTAGTTATGATGTACGAGTAGTAAACTTTGGGTCTTTTATTTTTTGCATTTATCCCTTATTTTCAGTTCTGTTATACAATATTATCCCTTTTTTTCCACTTTCAAGAGTTGGCAACCCTAGTACGAATTCAACACCAGTACAAAGTAAGAAATACCGTACATTCGCATTGTGTTTTTATTAATATATGTCTCTAAAACAGTTTTTGACTGAATTAAAAAATCAGAATTAACGAAAATATAACAATTTATAGTGTTTATAGCTAAATTGTATAAAAAATATATTTACATAAAAAATATTACAGAAATATGTGTGTTTTTGTGAAAATGTAATATCATGTATGAACTTTCGGGTTCTCACTCGGAATTACTGTTTTAGTTGTAGTCTTCTGTCTATAAGCAGAACAAATATTTATTCCAAAAAATTTCGCTCCTTTTAATCCATGGGAGTTGTCTGTTGCCGTTTTAATTCAACGGTTATATATAAAGATTTTGACCCATACTGCATACATCCTCCTCCAGCTTTCAGAGAACCCAGCACGTAAAACAAACGTTTCTGGACATGAGTTTGTAAACAAATTATGATCACATATTAGGCTCACCCATCTGTTTACCTCAGACCCAAAACATATTTATTTTTATCCTGTAGACATTTCAAAATATTGGCTTCTCCCTGAGTGTGTGCTGATATCCCTATGTTCGCTGCTGTACCTTAGTGTTAATCTAAGACAGAACTGAACGCAGCGAGCTTGGGAAATGCCTGACAGGAATTTTTAATAAGGCTCCTCTGTTCTTCTGCCTGCACAGTTACGAACACAGAGCTGGCAAATGGTTGATAATATAGGCTTGGATTCAGTTGGATGTGGAACATAAACTATCATCGGTTAAAATATAATCACTTGTTATGTTTAATCACTCATTTCCATTTTCTGTTAACTGGCTAATGGAGAACTCAATAGTCATAGTGCTTTTTCTCTAATAACTGGCAATAAGGTTTTCTGGTACACTCACCATTGAACTAGTAATACTATTACGGTTGGCCTAATAATAGTAAATGTACAGTGTGTTTCACGTACAATGTGGCTAATCATGCGGATTTCTGCGTCGCGGCGGCCACAGCACCGAGCGATCGGGTGAAATATCTACGCAAATAAAGCCGCTAACAATTACAGATAAAATTACAATGAAAATAACCATGCACCTCATCACATGAGATATTGGAAATATCCTCCTTCAGCCACACTGGCACCTTTTTAGGAAATTTTCTCTCACGCGCGTAAGTTCAGCTTCAAGATAAGTTTAATTTCTCTTGTGATATTGTTGTATAAGTTCTTCTAGTGTGGTTTGACCTATACACTTTATTTTTAAAGTTACCCCATAAATAATAGTTACATACTGTTAGAAGAACTGTATCCCCGTAGAACTGTATGCGTCATTTGTATAGGCGCAAAATGTACTGTTTGCCATGATAATAAATTGATGGAAGAAAGAACACATTCGAGAGCTTGGGTATAGGAGAATTTAAAAAGGAACACAGTCCACCTCTAAATGTAGAAATTTCGTGAAACTAAGACAAAGTTTGAAGCTACCGATTACATTGGAATTATTGACTGGAATACTTGCCTTTTGCACCCTCCCTCAATGCTGCGGGAATTATGTGATGATGATATTAAATTACTCATCAATTGCCGTTCAGAGACATTAAAAGTTTCCATGTTACACTCAGGCAGTCGAGAGATTTGTCTTAACTTGTTACCGAGGACTCTGAATAGAATTTTTCTTTAAATTCCCGTTTTTCAAGCACATTGCGCGAACGGAAAACATTCAAGTATTAGGCCTAATTAAGTTCTAATTTCTTTAACTTTATTCAAATATGAAATGAGCATAATCTTTAGCGTGTTGATCTTAAAGCTTTCAGTAATATTATTATTATAAAAAAAAAAAACTTTTAAATTTCTTAAATTTTTATAAGCCTTAAGTGTAATGTGCGATGGGAAGATATCAATCCATTTCTATCTTTTTACGACATTTTTCTTCCTAAATCGATTCGGGGAAAAAAATTATTTCTTTCGATCCACCCTAGTTTACAACGAGATCAAAGGGAGGCACCACAAATAATTCGTAATGACTTTTTTGTAAAGTAAGAATTTTTTTTGCATATAATTGCCCTCCTCGTAACAGTACATAACTGAGATAATACACTATTTGCAGAGATTTTTAGGCCAACAGAATTTCTAAGTACTCTGGGCATAAAAAGAGCTTTCTTGGTCGTACCAGCAATATGCTCTCTCTATGTGAGCTTGCCACTGTAAATTGAACTGGAGATGGGAACAAAAAAGCATACAGATGCAGATTTGTCATTATCCACAGTATTAAAACCAAACGTCATATCAATAAATTTATTAAAATTCAAACACAATGTATTAGCACTACACCTGAAATGCTTTCAACTTTACTTTTAGAAAAATCTATAATTGGGCATGACACATTTAAGGCAAGGTCATTAGCATACATTTAAGTAGTAACACTTTCTTCCTTTATATTAGAGAAAAGATCATTATCATATATTATAGAAAGCAAAGGGCCGGAAATAGACCCTTGAAGAACACCAATTTAATTATCTTGAGATCAGAACTTAACGTTATTATAATTAGCGAGTCAAATGTTACATCCGAACTTACATTAAATGGGGTATTCATCATTTTTGGAGAGGTGTTTCGGACCATTATTGGGATTACAAATCCAGATTTGCAACCCTCAGAAACCTGTACTCGCTGAATGGCGGTCGAAAAACACCGATTTTTTCGGACTTCTTTCGTTTTTTTGACAGTATCTCTTAAATTATGCATTTGTTGGAAAAACCCTTTTATAGCATTTTTAAAGTAACTTAAATTTTATAAAAAAATGATCAAAATCTTTTTGTACGTTATATAGTTACGGAGATACTGCTTTTCAAAGATTGACCTTTTTTTCTAAAAAGTGAAAATTTTAAGTTTTCTTGATGTTTCAACTTGGATACCGGGAAAGTGACAGGTCCTACAGGGAAGTCAAGAACATGAAAGGAGTAGGGAATTGAATAAGTTTTAATTTGAGGTAAGGTTGGTCCTTGTACCGTAGATAGTCTCGTCAGAAATTACAAAAACTGGAAAGATGAAAAAATGCATAGTAGTATCGTTTCCTCCACCAACTCCTTAATTGTTTTTTTTTTTTCAGAACATGTTACGTATATTTTTATTGTCTACTGAGTTATTGTGGCTGTACGATGACGTATTCAAAACTGGATGGATGGTAGATGTGTTCAAAGATATTTCATTTTGAGTCATTAATTCGTATTTTCTACTTAATTTGAAAATTAAATTAAAAATTAAAGTTCTCTGAACATCACCATCCATGAATTTTTCCAATAGAGAATAGGACTGTCACAGTGGCTAACTGCATAATATGACTGTTCTGTATTTCAGAGAAATAACGTTTATTATTCAGACACCGCAAATTTTCTACCGGATAAAAAAAAAATCAGGTGATGCGAGATTTAACCCTTAACCATGGACGTTGCGGTCAAATAGCAAAATCATGAACAGCTGTTTTTGTTTGGATATCGTCTTGACGGGTGTGTTATTTACTCCACCTTCCCTTCTCAAGATACTTTATCACCCTGTAGCCTATGTGTCACTTACCCATCAGTGTTAGAGGAGTCGTGCTAAAAAACATTTTATTTTTGTAGCGATCAAATTGACCGCACCTCCATGACCACTTGAGTTTTTTCAGCAGCTGTCAGGCTGATCAACCCTGCAGACCGAACATTCATGCTTGTGTGCCTGCTCTTCCTAAATGGCCGTACTTTTTTTTTTCAAAATAAACTAAATAGTATGTTGAAATACACCCTCTGAAAGCCAACGTGGTTTTCCTTTTTTCCCCGAGTTCATTGTCATCCAACAGCTATTTTCTAAGATCTTTTGTAAGTCAGTTTGCTGTGAAGTTGTAAAATTTAGACTAAATGCATTGAGTAGAGCACAATTCATCTTCAAAAACACAACTTTTTTACACCATTTAATTTTGTTTAGATCTTTCACATATTTATTACCTTCAGTAGGCTATTACTAAGAACATTTCTGCCAAATGATCTGCATACAGTATTAAAAACTATAACTTCTATATAAATAATTTTGGCATTGCACAAGGCAGGTAACAAACAGGTTTTTGGTCCGAGAATTGCGTTACGCTTGTGGCAAAAAGCGAAAAATGCTATTTTTTAGTAAAAATTATCGAGATTTCGCCCATCTTCTCCCTAATCTTGATATACAATAAATTTAATACTTACATTTACTTAACATTGCTTAAATAAGCATCATATTTGTCTTCATATGGGATTTTTTACTGGTTCCTTAATGAAGTGTACAAATTAAACGTTCTGCTTTTAATAAAAAATAACCTGCTGAAGTCATTTTTATTTCTTGGTTTCCTGAAAAAGAAAGCCAATTTTCATAAAAAGGTGCAAGTTGCACACATTGCTGTTATATTCCCCTTATAGCCCAAGAAATGGTTTTTACCGTTGTAATTCGGATGCGCATTTTTTTTACAAGTCAATTTAAATTTTTTTAGTAATTAAAATTTAGTTATTTTCCGAGAATAATATAAATTAATATAATGGACACAAAAATAGCTAAATGTGTATAATTATTACATGAAGAAGTTCCGCAGACAAGTTAGTACTTTGCGCCTCACCCTGCTCCCCTTTCCACTCGCCACTCGCGTGGCCACTTCCCCGCCTGGCTGATATGTCACCTGATATGTCACCTAATATTTCACAATAAAGAAAGTCCCTTGCACCTCCACAATTATAAAAACGACCCTTCCAACAAAATAGGCTATTTCACAATACAAAAAATACCCTTGTACCATACATACCAACACTACTTATAAAAACCGATTCTTGCGTTAAAACTCATGAAATTCCTCTAACATAACTCTAATATACGAAAGCTTCCTTCAGTGCTCAACATTCACTCATACCATAATGGTTAAGACTCCTAGCTATAATGCTAGGGGTCCCGGGTTCGAATCCCGGTCGATCCAAAATTTACTATTAGTAATAGGTCTCAAATAGGTAGGTAGGGTGAAGAGGAGGTGAGAGGAAGGAGACGGGAAAGGAAGAGAAGAAGAGAATAAAAAAGAAACAAATTATTTTTTCTGTTTCATCAGTTCATTAAGAGATGGCGCTCCCGTCGCTTCTAGTAGTTCAAATGCCACCGCTAGGGGAGGGATTGAGAGGAGGAGTGGGGGACTCGGGTGAGTCGCAATGTACGAATTTCCCGTTCCACATACCTTAGAACAAACGATCCAGTAGAAATAGAATCATCAACTTGTTCACACTTGCTACCATCCACTGACGAAACTTATTGAGAAATAAACAGCCTGACGGTCGGGGCAAAGTCAGCAGGTTTTCATTCAACTTGGAGGATGTGTCACGCTGTCATACATCAGATACCGAAATTTAAAGGTTCATTCGTGATACTGGGACATATTTATAGTATTATCCAACTATGTTTACTTATGATTACAAAGGTGATCAAAACTAGTTTTGACCGCTAGATTCGCGTTTTGGTCCACTGTGCTCTGACCCAGTGGATACGCCTCTCGGTCGTTGACATTCGGCCGCGTTTTTTCGGTCCGTGTAACATGGGCCTTAATAAATTATCGGCTGATGGTATCGATAAATCGTAATAATGCAATCAAACTCAAAAAACTGCTCTTTGCACGATAATGGTACTGAGAATCAAACTGCATCAAGGTCGCAATTTTATTTCTGTTTCATGTAGAAATTAACTACCATCAGAATTTTTCTTAATCAATGTAGAAGGTGGAGTTTTAATTGAGGATAGAAGGTACTATTACAGCTGTGAAGCTTATGGAATGCAAACGTAAGTCTGGGAAATCTCGTTGCATAAAGCATACGCATAGTTGTTTCATATCGATTTCCGATTAAACTTACTCAGAGGAACGACAGGAGGGTAAATTACGCTACACCTGAAATTAATGAATAATGGTCCATTTCCAAGAGCCCAGGGACTGAACCCTGATGGTGAGATTGTCTTAGTTAAAATGCTGCTCGGGACGCGAACACAATACGGAATGAAGTGAGCAAACTGGTATTGCGGCCAACTTGTTAAGAGCGAGCGAGCGAGCTTCGTTTGATAGATGAATTATTCACAGCCCTTCTTGTGTCGCGAGGATATGCAGATGAGTCACCTCGGCTACTGCAGAAGTAATATGCCGCAGAAAATCCACACGAACGTATCATCTACTTTAGTGTGGCCCAACTTTTAGTGAAGAAGCAAATTCACCTTGCAACATGATTTTTTATGATTCTGTAGTCTTCGGTGTCCCCAAAGAATTTTTGTGTGCTGGTGCCAGATCTGTAATCCGTTTTTTCCTATCACGTACAGTTATTTTGCAAATCAAGTGAACTCATTTTTTTTTTATTTAAACGTAAATTTCACGAATGTCTATTACGCATTCTTCGGCATAAGGCTTGGTGATGAAGATAAAAGCTGGGCACCGCTCAAGATATGTCGTACATGTGTTGTGGGACTGAGACTTCAGAAAAAGGGTGTGAAAAAATCAAAGCCTTTTGCAATCCCAATGGTTTCGAGGGAGCCATAAAATCATGTTAACGATTGTTATTTTTGTATGGTTAACGTTCAAGGTCATCGCAAAAAGTACAATATCCGAACATTCCTTCGGATTTACGACCAGTTACGCATTGTGAAATTCTCCCTATCCCAGTTCCACCCCCCGTTCTTGAAGATGTGTCACAGGAGAGCAGCTCAGAAAATGAACAAACGATAATGCTGATGAACATTCTCCACCAAAATTATTCAGTCAAAATGAACTTACTGATTTAACTCGTGACTTGAATCTGACAAAGGATGCTGCCCAATTGCTTGGATCAATTGAAAGAAAAAAATCTTCTACTACCTGGAGTTTTGTTCTCTTGGTATAGGACCATAGAGAAGGAATTCATCAAATTCTTTAAGAAGAAGATTCTCTGGTTTATTGTTGTGATATTGAGGGTTTATTGAATTTCTTTGTCACTTACAATCCTAGTAAGTGGAAGTTATTTATAGACTCGTTAAAAAATACAGACAGACAGACTGGCCCAAAAGAAAAACCCTCCACTACGGTTCACAAAACATAATAAATGTACCATTTTTTCAATGAAGCACGATGCTATTACCTCCTCTGCACATAACAATCGGGTTAATGGAGCTCTTCCAAAAGAAAGAAGTTGACCGCTTCCTGTACTTGGTAACAAAATTTCCGAAAGTATCTTAAGAGAAGCTGAAAGAAGGGTTCTCTTTTGAACCGCAGATCAGAAAGTTAACGAAAAACAATTTGTTTGAAAGTACAATGAATCCTGTGGGAAAAAAGACCTGGGTTTCGTTTAAAGAAGCTGTGGTCAACTTTTTGGGTAATAACAAACATCCAAAGTTCAAAACCATGGTTAATAAATGTTGAAAAGTTTTATGAAATTAGGATGTAACATTGGTGTGAAGGTTCATGTCGGCGGTTCATGTTGAAGAACAAGCACATGAAAAAGAGATACCTGGGAAGATAGCCAACTACTCTTTTATGCTTAAGAGAGACGGCACTGCTAAAGAAAGAGAAGATGATCAGGAAGATCTTGAAGCGAAGAAGAGGAAGTAAATTGTCATACATGTGTTGAGTTTTCGGCACAGTCATAGCATTTTTAAGAGAATATATTTCATTGTCTGTTGTAATGCAGAGCAGTGTAGTGTAATTTCATACTGGGTTACAAAATGTTCAATTTTTAAATCACACTCAAGCAATTTTTTCCCTGTTCAAAAATTTCGATTAAAAAAATCAAAATTGAATTGTGTAAAAACCTTACGTTACATAGGAAAAGTAAAATCATATTTTAAATCAGCATGAAATATACTTCTAAAGTCACATTGCAGTCTTAAAACAACATACCAAAAATTTTTAAATGTTGCATAGTGTTATTATTCATGGTTATACAGAGGGACAACTTTTAACTATACTATTTCTTCAGGAGGGGGTTTTCATTATGTTGTTATTGTTATTGCTTTCGAAGTACTGACAAAGTCCACCGCCCTGGCGCAGGAGATGCGTTCGTTCCCCTCCTGCAGCAGGCCCGGGTTCGATTCATCGTCGGGACAAGTTAGTAAAGTTGGGGTTTTCCGGTTTTCACTCACTGTGATATGAATATCGGATAATTTTAGGCTCATGTGATCCCCAGATATCGTTATCGCATTTATCCCAACCGCGCCTTATTCCGCATGTCTGTGCGAAAATGTTGTGTCTCATGTGGCTTGGCATTGAGCTGATCGCCCCTCCGGGAGGTCCTCCATGTATTTTCTGGTCCAAGAAGTTTGTAGCCTTTGTGACTCGAAGGCAAGCTGACACTCAACAGATGGAGGTCCTGAAAGACATGGCAATTTTTTTTAACAATTTTAAATTTATTATTACAGCATGCCCCATTACGGAGTAGTATTACATGCATTACATGCCATAATTTCAAGTTGAATAATAATAATATATACATTGTTTAAAACAAAGATACTTAGAATAAATTAAAGTAATATTACATAGTATAATAATAAATCCCTAAAGTCTTATTTACATTTTCCTTATATGCTGCTCTTGTTCTTGTTCTTGTACTTGTTACATGTTTACATGCCAATCTAAATGTTTACATTCGCATTCTGTCAGTTATTTATTATTTAAAAGGTACTTTGGATAAATTTAAATAAAATTTCATAGAATAATATCAAATCCCTACAGAAAGTCTTATTTGCATTTTCCTTATATACTGCTTTTCTTAATGTGTTAATTATCTCTGAACATATCCCTATCACAGCCCCAATGAATTACAGAAAGTATGAAATGCTTTTAGATGTCTGGATACCAGCTGATTCATGGTGACTGGGCAGTTGTTACCATTCTTCCTTATTTCTTCTATTAGTAGGTTTCTCTGTTGTTGCACTTCTGGACATGGCCAGTGTGGACCGCTTAAACATCCCTACAACGGGAGAGATAATGTATTTTTTTTTAATTCAGCTTGTTTATGCTCTTTTGAATATCGAGGTCATATCACGAGTCAGGTTCTGAGTACTTATAGTATTTTGCAATACATGAGAGCCGCAGTATAACATTCACGGTAGGCAAATTATATAGGCTAGCACAGGTGTAGTTGTTCTCCGGTTGCCAATATTATGAAATTTAAAAAATCTGTAGAGTTGGGATAGGCTACTTCTGTTAAGCCCGTCTCATTCGACAGCAATGGAAGGAACGTTCTTAATTCATTTTGTAACTTTTTTCCGCTGGATCTTCATATACACATTCAATTATGATATTTCGGATGAGTTTGGACACTGCGCACTCTATCCAGGCGGGAAGGTGGGTGGAAGGGGGTGTGACGTCAATAGGCCAGCCCATGTTACTCGTACTTCGCGTGCTTTAAACTGCACGCGCTGTAAATTTTAGCAGTATTGTGTTTAAGTTATATAAGTCAAATTGCTTAAAAAATTGTGTGTTCCGGGTTGAAAGAGTAATTATATAATAAGGGGTGTTAAAATTGTTATGTTAAATCTTTCAGTTTTCCAAAAGAACAGGAATTACACAATCAGTGGTTGAAAAATATTCCTGGAAAGAACTGGTTTCCCTTAGCCGGCGAAGTATATAGTGTGCTTTAAACACTTCGAGTCGGAATGCATCCAACATTAAGTTTCATATACTGATTCCAAAAGTGAGAAAAGGGCGTTCGTGTATGATAGACCAGAACTAAAAGTCTGTAGTTTGTCAACTATTATCGATGGACTTCCTGCATATCAATCTAAGAAACCACCATCAAAAAGGAAAAATCCTGAAGTGAGAGATGTGGAAATTAAAGAAAGAAAGAAAACTGCAAAGGAAGACATTTTGAGAAGGGATACTGAAAATGATGCAATGAGAAACATTAAACAAGTGTTAAGAAATTATTTTGGCAAGTGGTCTGTTGTCACGTCGTTGAATTGTCTTGTTTACTATAACTTACTTTAGCTGTTTTATGATTACCTGTCTTTTTTGTAAGTTACAGGACATGAAAAGGGATGTAGAATCCCTGAAAGAGAGATAATTAAAATATACGCCCTCCAGGCTAGTGTATGAACTAGGAAGAGAGTCTTTCTAGTTGGAAGACTTGATGCTGCGGCACTTGTTACCATCTACAATGAACTCTAAGAAAATCTTGGATGAAAGGAAGGAAAAAAGAGCAGGGATTGATCCAGCCTTCTATGGTACAGCTGCGATGGTGGAAGAAGCTGGACGGGAGCTAACTTCGACCTGAGGCCTGCAGCGGTATGCATGGCTGTTCATGGGTTTCATGGGAAACTGTGCACAGAGAAGAGGTGGCACCTCCCCAGGGAAGATTGTGTTTGCGAGTTGTGTGGTAAGAAATGTGAGACCTACCACTTCGAGTCTTGCAAAAAGAACTAGATCTCTAAAAGATTATGCAACGCACATAATACAATCGAATACCTTTACCCATTGGGTGCTATTTCCAATATTGTTACAACTTTTCTAAACTTATTAGGCAGGGTTCACACTCAGGCGATAAGCGATAAGCGATATATCGCGAGCGATATACGATACGCGACACGCACGGACAGATACTTGAAATCTAAAGGGAGGCGATAAAAAAGGTTCACACTCACGCGATAGCGCAACATATCGCAAGTGATATATCGCTCGAAGTGCAGCATGCTGGTCGCCTGAGCGATTTGTTGCTTACGATATTGTAACTTTTGTAGTGAAGATTGTGTTCCCACCACATTTTAGGTAGATTTCGAAGAAAAATCTACTTATTGCAATCGATACCATGTCATGACTTTCGAAAAATTCTTTCATATCTTTACGTTTCATGCCTCCAAGTACGAAACCACCGCCCGTTCAAAAAAAAAAGTGATTTATATACATATATATATATATATCTTTACACGCTAGCAGCCATAATTTTGAAGATATTTGAACCAAATTTTATTATGTTATTTCTAGGCCCAATAGTTCGGACAAGTTCGTTAATGACCAAATTTGGCCCCAGGGGAGGATCGAGGAGGGGTAGAAATTTTGAAATATGTATATCTCGGCTGGATATGTATATCTGTGCTCTCCATAGGGAGTTCTCTAATTTATTCAAACAAAGTTTCCCTCTATACATGTACATTTTTCAAAATTTCTACCCTTCCCTGACCCTCCCCTTGGGCCAAATTTGCTCATTAACGAACTTGTCCGAACTATGGGGCGTAGAAATAACATAATAAAATTAGGTTCAAAATTATGGCTGCTAGCGTGTAAAGATATATATATCACTTTTTTTTACACGTGTGGTGGTTTCGTACTTAGGGAGGCATGAAACGTAAAGATATAAAAGAATTTTTCGAAAGTCATGACATGGTATCGATTCCAATAGGTAGATTTCGTTTGTGTTGGGAACACAATCTTCACTACAAAAGTTACACTATCGTAAGCAACAAATCGCTCAGGCGACCGGCATGTTGCACTTCGAGAGATATATCGCTTCTCGCTTATCGCCTCAGTGTGAACGCTGCCTAAGGGTTATTTTTTATCTATCGAACACTCTGTATTTATACACATGTACAACATTGATTAAAGAGCGCCCAAACAACTTCATTTGCTTGGATGTCACCATTTTTAAACTCTTCTTCTTCTTCTTCTTCTAAGTTTTACTTTTGGTATATGTACGATGACAGGTTCCACAAACGGATGAGCATTTTACACCAGCTTTTCTGCATCCATATCTTCCACCACACAGAGTTAACGTACACTATAATCATGTGTGGCTGCTCCGGAGCGCTAATTACACGACCTCTTCCAATGACGGCTAGGCCGCAACTCTGAAAATAGGTCTTGATTGGAAGGAGGCCATACCGCATCTGAAGAGCTTACCCACGCTAGAGTAAACTACAAGCGATCTGATTGTGTGTTATTTATAGGCTAATCTGTCTTTATTATTCATTAATTAAAATGTATTTAATAATTGGAACATGTTCTATAGATGGAATGTTTACAATAATATGATATGTGGGAGTCAATAGATGAAACTCGCTTTTCGCACTGTTGTTTTTAAATGATAGTTTTGTTGGTGCACTTACACACGTGCACTCTTACTGTCTCCTCTCCTCTATGTGTTGCATGAGGGAGTGACTTAAAGAGAGGGAGGAAGCAATTATTTATTTACTGTAAACATAAAATCAGGTAGCATTTAGTAGGGATCGTTACTTCAACTTTGATACTGTTCTTGTTACGCTCTGAGTAAGCCTGCTCTGTGGTATGATAGTACATTATATTGAACTTTGTAATTTAACACCGCTGTGTCCTTAATGATAACTAAGTTAAACATATCAATTTTGTTCTGTATGCTGCAGGGTAACCATATTTTCAGTGCACTTATACCGGTATCACTATCGCCTATGGGTCTACATATAACTTACACCCATGTACTTTCGGTTATATGAGCTTCTTTCCAAGCTTAAGAAATCGAAGTGGTAGGTGTCTGTAGGTAGTTCTGATCTTTGCCATTTTCGACGCAGTATTTCATTATTTAAGTTATTCCAGTTATGTTAGGTGACCCAGTGGTTAGCGTTGACGACTATTGGTCAAGTTGGTCCTCGGTTTCTTCTCAGATTTTTCTGATGTAGGAGGTCTAAAACAAAGCGATCGGAACATCGCGATGCCAACTGACGAGCTGTTTTCAGTTAAGATGTAACGATTTTGGCCAAGAAGACCGTCGTTGACGGCCATGGCAAGATGACATGAGTTCCTGTAACTTAAACAATTGTCTTGAACCAATTAATACATTAATTACATTACATTAATAGTGTTTCCACTCAAAAGAATGCAATAGTAATATCACAGCCGTGGTCCTCTGTACTGTATTTTGCAATGTTCGACGATGTTCGAAGTCCCCAAGCATTTTAGTTGACTTTCGAGGACTGCCAATCAGCGACCTAGCTGCCACAAACCCGGTAAATGAATTACACTTTTCAGAGCGAATACTGGGTCATTTCGTACGTATGAGGTGTCAAGGTTTTTCCATCCGGTTTGATTAATTTACATACCGTTGATTTTTAATACGAAAAATATTTTGGCTGAAATGTTTGAATTACAGTGTTGTGTTTTAAAGCCAATCAGAACTTTTGTTTCGATATCTCGATCCAAAGGCCCATAGGCGATTCATTCAATGAACATTTCGTAACAATGAAACATGATCATTAATGCTAGCGATATGGTCAACTTTGAAGCTAAATTACTGTTAGAACTACACCAAAATTTAACGTGGGTAGCCTGTATTTAATTTTAAACATTCCTTAATGCCTACATATTTTTGTGCCAATATTAATGTATTTCCTGCGGATTTTTTTTACAGCTTGAAGGTGGTTTCGCTGTGTTGTCTTACCTATATGGCCGTGCTAAAGCTACGGTATAATTTACATGTTCAGTGAGTCATATACAAACATAATTAATTGCCAGTGCCTTCTGTGAAATTGTCATAAATTTTTAAGCATTTGTTATTTATTTATTTATTTTAAGTCTTCTAAACTAAAAGATGAAATAGTAGACTCTATTGACAATGAAACGAAACAACAAATGAACACTAAAACAAATAAATTAAAACATCACACATTAAATTACAATAATTACATATTAATAAAATTACCAAATAGAAGAATAATAATTACATTGCTTAGTGATTTTATGACTGCATGCTAAAAAAATTTCAAATCTTTCTAAAAAAGACTGTTCTGGATTGAAATAGATCTGTATCAAATTCAATACATAGATTATTGTATAAAATGCAAAGTCTTAAAAGGAGAGGCTTCCTGTAATAATTGTTAAATTAAATGTTATGTAATTATAACGACTGTATAATGATGAACCTAATCTACTAGCAATACTAGTAATAAATATTCTCTTATTCGATTAAATATAATTAAATTATGCTATTTATTTCACCACGACATCAATTTTAATCGTATGAACAAGACTTTACAAAAATAGTTAATTTCTAACAGAAGTAAGCGTTTGTCATATGTTTCATAATGTTTATAATACGTCTAATAATGAATTATGAACTCAATGAACTAACCACATAATAAATAATAATGACCATTGTTAAGGAGGAGGGAGTGAAAATGAATATTATGTGTTTACAAGAAAAAATCTTTATTTATCTAGATTTGTTATATGTTCAATGAAGATCATGGTACCAGTGTCTCGATTTTATTTTTTACTAGTTTATAGGCTTGCCATCTTTCGAAAGGCGAAGTAAGTTATGCACCGATCGGAAGACGGGCTCTGTCCCGCCATAGGATTTAGCACTTTTGAATTTAGTTTAGTAAATATGTAAAATGATAATAGTGTACGTAGGTATAAGAGAGTCACCTCTTTCGTTTCCTTAAATTGTATTTTAATCGTGTTTTAACCACTTTATTTCTTTGTTTAATCCAAAAAGTAACAAATAATGGTGTTTATTTTTTGCCAGCTTTGTGCTGCCATTAATATATTATGAATTTATTTATTGTTTCAGTTCTGAGTTTGCGCAACACACAAGAGGAGGAGCCCCCGGACCCCCAGCTCATGCGGCTTGATAACATGCTGATAGCAGAAGGGGTGGCCGGCCCTGAGAAGGGGGGTGGAGCGGGGGCGGCCGCCACAGCGTCCGCAGCAGCATCGGGAGGTCCGGGCCAGCCGGATAATGCGATCGAGCATTCTGATTACAGAGCCAAGTTGGCTCAGATCAGACAGATTTACCACCAGGAGCTGGAGAAATATGAACAGGTAAAAAAATAAAAAATACAAAAATACAAAAATCCGATTTAACATTTTTATTGGCTGCATGTGAACAAGCCAGAACTGAAAATGGGTCACCTTGTTCCTATAACCATGCGTTTTGTTCTGTTGGTCCATAGTATAACAGATCTACTTTGTGGGATCCAAACATCCTACTACATTGCCAGAAATGGACTAATCTTTTGGCCAATGGTTAACGTAGCTACATATTAAAATGACCAGTGTTTTATTCCTATACAGTTTTGAGAAGAGAAATGGTTCCTGTGTCCATCTTGGTCTCAGTATTTAGGCTAGGCTTACGTTTGAGACTAAATTTCCTTATAATCCTTATTGTCAATGAACGAGAATAACCAGTCAACGAAGTAAATCTTCCATAGGGCCTTTACTAAGCTTATGACATCCATGTATAGGTAGATCGTACATTTGTCAGGAGATTATTGCAAATATCTACTAGGGCTTACCTTTAAAATGTAAACCCTTCTGGAAGAACGTCCATGTGTTTCTCTCTGGAGAATAGAGCAGATGTTAAACCACGAGGTTGTGAAAACAGAGTGATGACTTGCGGGAAAACTATAGAGTTTCATGTATAGCTTTTTTCCAAAACCTGAAAGCCTCGCCTCACTACACCCTTTGCGGAATGGCTTCACAATGAGCCCCTCCCCAATGAGAGTTGCTTATTGTTCGGTAATCCCAGAGAGTACACATTCCTCTCATGTGGCGAAGATGGCAGTTTTTACACCTGGAACGGGAAAAAGGATATATTGTAACTCACCCTTCTGGTGCAACTATTCAACACGATACAAGATAGTGGACTGAACAGTCTGCGGAAAAAAACTTGGCAGTGCTTTAGGGCATATACTCGTAATTGTTCGCTAATCCCTGTAGTTACTTAGCAGGGGGAAATGTTATCTGAGTAGCTCCAAGAACTGAAACTTTGATGTTTTGGAAAGAACTAGGCAAACTACCGGCAGCATAATTACTACTCCCCTTTGGAACACTTCGAGTTCGTGAGAACTTGGGTTTACACACAAAGGAATTTCCTATGCAGCTCGATAATTCAAATAATAGACATATGCATATGCATTCATGAACCACAGATTATTGTCTCTGTTGGACATTGCATGATAATATTATAGGAGAAAATTCCTCTGACACTGGGATTTGAACCCAGGACCTTTTGCTTTCCGTTCCAATGGTCTACGAACTGAACTAACCAGAGTCCAATTCGCAGCGCCAGATAGAACCTCTCTCCCATGACTGACTGCCCTTAATGGTCTACCTCACTGACAGACAATTTATGTCATTTGCAGTACTGTGAGGCACACTAATTTGTTATTTTTGTGACCGGGCTTCCACTGTTATTGTACAGTAATATTCAAGATAGATATATGCATATGCACTCATGAACCACACATTATTGTCTCTGTTGCACATTACATGATAATGTTATAGAAGAAAAATTCCTCTATCTTGAATGTTACTATTGCAATGCTATTTTATAATATATGCCAATACTTACTGTACATCTTGTGGCATGTCCCTTTCAAAACGTGGCTCAAATGGAGGAATAGCTAATCTAATATCCTACAAATCGGGAGAGCGAGCAGGCTAATCCATGCGTGCAATATCTTCAGTTTCCAAGAAAACATCCACCACCTGTGCTCTACGAGGGCGAGCATTATCATCCATCATTACGAAGTCTGGGCCCACAGCACCTCGAAACAACCGCACATGATGTGCCAAGATCTCGTCACGGTACCTTTGCCGATTTACCCGTACAACTTCATGAAGAGGTGTTCGGGTAGTCAACAGAATTCCTGCCCACACCATTATTGATCCACCTCCATATCGGTCTCTTTCCACAATGTTTGCGTCCCGAAATCGTGTTCCAGGTTTCTCCAGATGCGAATCCATCGAGAATCATTTTCAAGACAAAATGTGGACTCATCTGTAAAGAGAACATTGCCCCACTTTTCGACCGTCCATTTGGCATGTTGATGACTCCACTGTGGACGTACTCTTCTGTGAATACACGTCAGGGGTGCACATACAGCAGGTCTTCGTCAATAAAGGCCTCTCTGCCGAAGCCTTCTGTACACTATTTGCCTCGATACAACTGTTCGAGTGGATGCTTGAGGTCAGATACCAGTTACCATGCATTACTACGGCGGTACCGTCGCGCCCTTACAGCCAAATAACGGTCCTCTCTTTCTGATGTCACTCTTGGTCGTCCTTGCCCTGGTCTTCGGGATACTTTTTTGGACTCTAAAAATTGTTGCCACATCCTGCTTAAATTCTTCCTATGGCCCTCCACAGAAGAGAATCTCTTAGGCCTCTTCTCTGTGCGATCCTGTACCTGCAGTAAATGTTTACACAGCAAACGTTAAAATTGGACTAAGCAACAAACACGATGCTGCAGTGCCCCTTTTGATAGGTGCACTGACATCATAGTTTGCATGTTAGTAAGATGACAGGAATGCCATCTTCAGTTCAGAACACGACTGTACGGACATAGCGTTACATTTTATACGAATATCTCGGATAGTAGACACAGGAAGGAGAAATATCACTTTGTTGCTTTAATTTTGCCAATATTTATATCTTATGGCATGTCGCTTTCAAAATGTGGGTCAAATAGTTTAAGTGCTCTGCATTGAAAGCAATGCATTATTGTTTGTGATTTGTAATGCGGTAAATACATAAGCTAACATTGGGTACACTCAATATCAAGTAGAAAATGCATGCTATAAGGCTTGAGTTTCGAAGGTAAGTCGTAAATTTCTTAGTTAAATGTTTTTATAGCAGTGGCTCCGTATTTGAGAAATATCTAAACGACAAGGAAAACAGACTGATGGCCGAGTGCACCAACCTCGGTATTCAGAATAACGTGGTAAAGTACTTAGTTCACCCCGGTAAAGTCATACTTTCGTTGCACCGTGCTCGGTTTCGACTTTTACAGCGGTAAGATGCAAACCGGCCGTGAAGGAGCTGTAAAGTGAGAAAACCGCGGTTTTCTTTTCAAGATGGTGATCAGCGTAATGTATCATATTTACGATATCTAGGCCAAAAGCTAATTGAACATAAAGAATAATGAGAGACAGGTGGGGTCTATTTGAAGAATGAACGATGGTGCATATCTTTGCAAATACTGTGCTGTAACATCGATTAAAATGACCTTCCTTTCTTACCTCAACCAAACCAGGTCCATCGAGTAGGCTAGTGGGCGTAACCACGATTAGTACAGTATTTATGGTGTTTGAATTCAAAGTTTGGATTCAGACGATATATATACGCAATATAATATTCCATTTTATCCTTATGAACATTTATTACTGAACAATAAGGCAACAAATAAATGAAATATGGAAAACCAGTGGTCCTAGGCCAAATTTAAGCGAATGGCTGTATGCATCACGATATAGCCTGTGTATCGGTATATAGGGCATGTAATCAATTTATCATACCTGCACTTACACGAACATAATTATAACAGCCCTTTCATGGCTTTACACATGATTTTGCACCTAAAATTTCTACTAGTCGTACGGGAATAAAAGCGAGGCTATGTCGAACTCAGAGCAGAGATTTCGTGGTGTTGCTTTGCCTTGGATTGCACACCTGTGAGAATTATTCTTTAAAACATCAGTGTTATTTTATTGAAATGTACAGACTGGTGGGATCTATTTGAAGAATGAACGATGGTACATATCTTTGCAAGTACTGTGCTGTAACATCGATTGAAATGATTTTCCTTTCTCACCTCAACCAAACCAGTAGTAGGCGAAACCAACACATTTCACGATTGGTACAGTATCTATGGTGCTTGAATTCGAAGTATGAATTCAGACGACATATATACGCAATATAATGTTCCCTTTTATCCTTATGAACATCTTTTTATTGAATAATAAGGCAACAAATAAATTGAATTTGGAAAACCAATAGCCTAGGAGAGCCACCGTGACTGGCAGACGTACAGAGAGAAAGAGAGAGAGAGAGAGAGAGAGAGAGAGAGAGAGAGAGAGAGAGAGAAAGAAAACCTAGCGGCCATGGAAGAAACCAAGACAAACCCAGACAAACAAACACAAAATTTCTCCATGAGAATGGCTTCATAACAGAGTAACTTCGATATTTCCTAGCATTAGCAA
The DNA here is from genome assembly GCA_964059195.1 of Ectobius pallidus. Classification (NCBI taxonomy): domain Eukaryota; kingdom Metazoa; phylum Arthropoda; class Insecta; order Blattodea; family Ectobiidae; genus Ectobius; species Ectobius pallidus. Next base: position 167,960,647 of record CAXKWD010000003.1, on the reverse strand, counting down.
ACCGCGGTATTTTAGCAATGGTGCACAGAGATTTTGAGAATACCCCGGTATTACGTTTACCGCGGTAACGAAACGGCTGAGAAAACCGGAGAATGGTGCACTCGGCCATGAATCTTTTTTTATATTTAAGGTTATGTGAGACGAGTTTAGATTAGTTTGAAGGGGCTTCTTTTGAGGTATATCCCACATTACTATTGTAGGATGTGATATTTTAAATAGTACATCATTTTCGAAATCTGGATTAAATACTGAATAGTCGTGTATAGGCCTGCTTTATGAAATTGTGGTATCAAACCAACTATTTTGGCTCTGTTTATTTCTCAAAACAGCTGACGTTAGCCACAATTATTTATTTCTTATATCATGTCACTTTCGTAATATGTCTTAAATAGTGTAAATTCTCGCCAATTATTGAAATTATAGACGTGTCAATGCAGATGAGTAGGCCCTATAAGTGTAGATGAAAGACTTCTGTTTAGAAGGTAAACTTATCCTTTTTCCAGTGTTTTTTTTTTTTGGTGTTATAATAATAATAATAATAATAATAATAATAATAATAATGTGTGTTTACATCAGTGATTTTGAATTTTGATTATTAATAAATAAATAGTTATAACTTAATTTTTCGAGTCAGCACTCCAGGAGGAATGTGATGTGAAATCACCAAGGTTCAAGAACAATGATAATCAGTAGCGTTCTCGCCAAGATAAACGCGATTTTAAAGATCATAAGGGACCACAAACGAGACAAATTAGTTTGGCGGACAATACAAGAAGTGTAAAATGTTGTCGTTGCCAAGATATAGGGCACATTCCAAAGCACTGCAGAAATATTCCCGTTTGTAGCAAATGTAACAAACGCGGGCATGAAACTAGATTCTGTAGAAAGGGAAACTAGAGGCAGGGTTCCTTGGGCAGTCGCAAGAAACTCAGTCTGTGAATAAAGTCACTTAGTAGGCTGCAATGAGAAAATGGAGAAAATAGATAAATGAGCATATTGAGGTTGAGAATAATGGAAATAATTTTACGCAAGTGAAAAGTAAAATTTGTGTTAATAATAAAGGGAGTATGGTGAATAATAAGAAAGAGGATCCTCATCATAAAATTATGTATGGTAACATGTTACAAAGGAAAAGGCTAGTGATTGGGGGGACGCCTTCGATGCAACGCTGGGTCCTTATGAAATATATGTCAAGAATTAGAGAAAGAAGTAGGGGTAGCCTAAGTGGATACGGGTGCCCAAGTATCATTGGTAAAAGAAAGCTCATTAAAAAGGAAAACTGTACTTCACGAATTGAGTGGAAATTTAAGTTCAATAAGGGGTATAAGGTCCGCCGGCGTGGTCTTGTGGTTAGCGTTGCTGACTACAGATCCGTCGGCCCGGGTTCGATTCCCGGTACCTCCTCGGATTTTTCTGAGGTAGGGAGGTCTGGTAGGGGTGCACTCAGCCTCGTGATTAAAAATTGAGGAGCTACTTGATAGATAAGTAGCGGCTCCGGTCAAGAAAACCACCATTAACGGCCGTGGGTGTCGGTATGCTGACCACATGCCCCCCAATCCTGCCATCTGCCTACGGGAGATGACGCAGCGGTCGGGTGGTTGGCCAAGTCTCTCCAGGGATGTAGCGCCACGGAGTTTAGTTTAGTTTTAAGGGGTATAAGTGGACAAACATATATTTTCAAAGAATGTGGTGAACTCTTAGGGTGGCGTGCACCATCCAGGAGTAAATCTTACTAAAGTAGTAAATTTAAGACGGAGACCTGGAGTATACAAGAACCAGTACATCTGTCTCACTCTTAAGTCATACTAATGTATGTGCTAGAGTGAGACAGACAAACCGGTTTTTGTTACGTAAGGTTCCCTTCCTAAATTTACTACTTTAGTGCTACTCTTTTAGTAACTTACTCTTTTAGTTGGTGTTGGAGAGCTCAATTGATAGTTACTTCTTTAATTGTTACTAAAGTAGTAAGCGATTTTTACTAAAGAAGTAGTCGAATTCTGCGCAGAACAGAGCAGAAACGTTAGTGCAGCGCAGCAGAACACGTGCATTTCAATTGCCAGTATTATTCAAGTGCCAGATAATGAAAAGGAAAGGTTCGCTGAAACAATGAATATGAATTTGGGTTGTTCCAAATATTACTAATGACAATCTTCATGTTTTAAAATAGGTCTAATAGTAATGTTTTATTCATTACTAATTTTAATTCCTTCAATTGAGTATTTTCAGTTTAGTAGCCTACGTATGGGTACTGTGATTACAATTTTTGTGCAAACTATTTCTGTATTATAATGCAAACAATTGGAATTTCCAGTTGATGTTCATAATTGATTCACTGTCAATATTATAATTATTTCTCTCATAATAATAATAAAGTTCTAAAATATATTAAAATATTTATACTTCCTAAAGTTACATATTCTTCCCCAAAAACGATAAATCAATTATTCTATAGTTGTTTATCATAAATCTCACTATAATGAATTATTAATACTTATTGACTGTTTAACAATATTAATAAGAAGTATTACACAAAATCATGAAAAAGGGGGGATAAAAAGGATAACAAAACTAATAAGGGGCATTATGTTTCTGTCCTTTTTCAAATGCACAGAACATTTACTTAAAAAATATTACCTTATAAAAATAATAATATTACAACTGAGAAATGTAATATTTAAACAAAAAATGGCGGTACAATATTTCGGAAGCTATGAACTCCAATAATAATTATGTAGATGGTTGTGTGTTTAAAAATAATTTCAGTGACTACTTCTCTAGATCCTGTGCAGCTTCAACCTCCGGGCCCCTCCTTAAAATTTTCTTTCGGCACTCATGTTGGCATTTTTTCTAAATAGTTTATAATGCTTCTCACTTTCCTGTCCACAGGGTTAATTAAAATAGTTAGCAGCATACTATAGACCTGCAGCATCTGCTATAGTTTATTCCCAAACATGAAAGTCTCGTCTCACTCCTCCATTCGAGACTTGGGGAGTCTTTAAGGAATGGTTTTACAATGTGTCCCCTTCTCAATGTACGCTAATCCCAGAGTCAGTCAAATTTTCTTCCGATGTGGCCTGTTTGGACATTTTTACACCTGGGTTAGAAAAAAGGACATATTATTCATTAACACTGCGGGTGCAACTATTGAACTTTTAGCTCTTATAATTATTATTATAATCTGGCATTCGCAATGTTGTGCTTTAAGTTAAGCTATAGAAGTGTAATGTAATAAAATTAATTTACAATAATTACATTAAATCGTTTAACAATGAGAATCACCTATTGTTCAGTAATTCTATGGTTAAGTAGCAGGGGGAAGTGTTTTCTGGGTAGCTCCAAGAACGGAGGCTTTCATGTATTGGAATGTACTATACCTCGCCGATATCTGTATCCATATGATTAGCTTGAAATACATCGTCGTTTTCTGACCCAAAGTTAGGGAGAACTGCAACATCTAAAGGCCGATCCAGCTAGGAAGATATTTAAGAGCACATGAGCTCCTTGTACCGTGCAATGCAAACGTCCCTTCCACTCACTCTTCCCCTCACCTTTGGTGGACGTCTTCCTAATTGGATCGCTCTCCGCAATGATATTTCCACATTTGACTGGCTGAAATCACATGGATGTAGTGAGAATCTGACATCGTTTCTTCCAAACGCCAAAATTTCATGTAAGGATTTATGAGCTTAATTATTTACGTTATTAAATGCCCTACTAGGTATGGTTCGCTTAATATTTATTAAATCACCTGCCACAACTCTCATTTTTGGTATGCAACCTTCTTCATCTCAATAACTTATCCTCAGTTTGAACGATGTAATCCATTTAATGTGATATGTAACTCATAACTCACGCAAATGCCACAGAACACACTTACTCCACAACTTTACTCCACCCCCTGAGTAGGAGTAAATATTGGCCTTATTTACTCCACAACTTACTACGTTAGTAACGTACTCCGTGTTGGTGCTCTCCACCACTTGTGGAGTAAGTTCATTTACTCTGGGAGTAAATACAATTTTTACTTCTTTAGTACATTCCTCTATGTTGAAAGCCGCCGAGTTTAGTTTACTCCTGGTTGGTGCACGCCGTCCTTACTAAAAGAGTACGGTTACTAAAAGAGTAGCTTACTAAAGTAGTTAGAACTAAAGAAGTAAGGCTTACTAAAAGAGTAAATGGCATGAGTTTGGTGCACGCCACCCTTAGGGTGGCGTGCACCAAACTCATGTCGTTTACTCTTTTAGTAAACCTTCTTTAGTTCTAACTACTTTAGTAAGCTACTCTTTTAGTAACCGTACTCTTTTAGTAAGGACGGCGTGCACCAACCAGGAGTAAACTAAACTCGGCGACCTTCAACCTAGAGCAATGTCCTAAAGAAGTAAACATTTTATTTACTCCCAGAGTAAATGAACTTACTCCACAAGTGGTGGAGAGCACCAACACGGAGTACGTTACTAACGTAGTAAGAGTTGTGGAGTAAATAACGCCAATATTTACTCCTACTCAGGGGGTGGAGTAAAGTTGTGTAGTAAGTGTGTTCTGTGGCATTTGCGTGAGTTATGAGTTACATATCACATTAAATGGATTACATAGATCATTCTGGGGATACGTTATTGAGATGAGGAAGGTGGTATACCAAAAATGACGGTAGTTAAGGAGAGCAGAGACCCATTTACATTGTACAATGCCCACGAATACAGACAAAGGTTTGGGTTCCATAAGAAATATATGGTGCTTGATATGATGGAACCATTTCGACACAATTCTGTAGTCCCGAAGACTACAATATCTTTGTGGACTACGAATCTCCCGTACAGGTGTTTTTAAAATTATGGCAGGTGATTTAATAAACATTAATCGAACCACATCTAGTAGGGCATTTAATAACGTAAATAATTGAGCTAATAAATCATTATATGAAATTTTGGCGTTTGGAAGAAACGTCAGATTCTCACTGCATCCATGAGATTTCAACCAGCCAAATATGGAAATATCATTGCGGAGAGCGGCCCAACTAGAAAGACGTCCACCAAAGGTGAGGGGGAGAGCGAATGGAAGGGAACTTTGCATTGCACGGTACCAAGAGCGCATGTGCGCTCAAATATCTTCCTAGCTGGAGAGCCCTTTAGATGCTGCAGTTCTCCATAACTTTGGGTTAGAAAACGACGATGTATTTCACGCGATTCCTATCGATGCAGATCGGCGAGGTGTAGTATATTCCAATAAATGAAAGCCTCCGTTCTCGGAGCTACCCAGATAACACTTCCCCCCTGCTACTTAACCGTAGAGATTACTGAACAATAGGTGATTCTCATTGTTAAACGTGTATTGTAACTATTATAATTTTATTATATTACACTTCTATAGCTTAACTTACAGCACAACAGTGCGAATGCCAGATTATAATAATAATAACAATAATTATAAGAGCTAAAAGTTCAATAGTTGCACCCGCAGTGTTAATGTAGCCTATAATATGTCCTTTCTTCTGACCTAGGTGTAAAAATGGCCAAACAGGCCACATCGGAAGAAAATTTGACTGACTCTGGGATTAGCGAACAATGAGAAGGGGACACATTGTAAAACCATTCCTTAAAGACAATCCAAGTCTCGAATGGTGGAGTGAGATGATGCATTTATGTTTGGGAATAAACTATAGCAGATGCTGCAGATCTATAGTATACTGCTAACTATTTTAATTAACCCTGTGGACAGGAAAGTGGGAAGCATTATAAACTACACAGAAGAAAAATGCCAACATGAGTGCCGAGAGAAAATTTTAAGAAGGGGCACTGGAGGTTGAAGCTGCACAGGATCTAGAGAAACACACAACCACATACATAATTGAATCGGACATTTAAGAAAGGGCTCAATGACATTTTTTTCCAAAATGGATGTTATGAGGTAAATGGATTCACCAGGGGTAGATGCATGATTCTGTTAAAGAAAGACCCAATTCCACCTACTAGTGTTAGTTCTACAGCAGCTTGAATATACTATTCAGTTTAGAAATGCCTCAACTCCAGGAATGGAGTCCTTTCAATACTGAACCTTCCTGATTCCTAGCAGTGAATGTAAGACTTATGGATATTGTTCCTTGATTTTGGTTTAATCAAGAGATGTATCTATAAGCTAGATAGAATTCTTTCTATCAGGGAATATTTACAAATCATTGTCACCTCAGCAGAACAAGGAAGATTTACAGTTTTATTGGTATTGGCTGATGACATTCTACAATCTCAACATAGTGGCAAAATTATTACAAAAAGACTGAAACCTAAGTTGTTTAATGAATGTCAGTATGATTCAAAGAACCCGGTACAAATTTGTGCTTCAACATACATTAGGGGTATATCAGCCACACCTCTGATGTGAAATATCTGCAACATCAACTGTGAAACCTCCTGAGAAGTGTGCTTATGAAAATAATGTTCCCATTTACACCAAGCAAGATTTGTCAAAACTAATGTGTTATAACGTATACCAGAAGAACATAAGCATTTCTGTGTAGACATTCTTGCATGACCTTCTTGCACCAAACAAGCTAACGAATGAAGAAAGTATTTTACACTTATTATATGTTTTCATTGATGTAGGACTGTATTTAGTATTCAAGATATTAAGTTGTTCATACATCATATTTTAATGCTACATAAATCAATCATAATAGTTTATTTTATTTTAAAACTGTGTTTTTGCACAATTTCAATGTTAAGTGTGAGGGATATGCTTTTGAAAGGGCTCAATTCCATTACTTTCAATTACTATAATACATCATGTAAGCACACTGTATTTCCGTTTCACATGTAGAGATCTTAAAAACACCTATAATAAGACATTGCATATGCAAGAATTTACTAACTGTCAATGTCTCTGTAAATAAACAGTTTTTTCTTTCTCCTGAAAAGTTATCTTTTCTGTCATTAAGCCCTTTCTTAAATGACTGATTCAATTATTATTGGGGTTCATAGCTTGCGAAATATTGTACCGCCATTTTTTGTTTAAATATTACATTTTTCAATTGTAATATTATTTTTATAAGGTAATATTTTTAAGTAAATATTCTGTGCATTTGAAAAAGGACAGAAACGAGCCTCTTATTAGTTTTGTTGTTATCCTTTTTATCCCTCTTTTCCATGATTTTGTGTAATACTCCTTATTAATATTGTTAAACAGTCAAAAAGTATTAATAATTAATTATATTGAGATTTATGATAAACAACTGTTGAATAATTGATTTATCGTTTTTGGGGAAGACTTTAGGCAATAAAAATATTTGAATATATTTTAGAACTTTATTATTCTTATGGGAGAAATAATTGTAATAATGACAGTGAATCAATGATGAAAATAAACTGGAAATTCCAATTGTTTGCATTATAATACAGAAATCGTTTGCACAGTACCCTAACGTAGGCTACTAAACTGAAAATATTCTTCCGAGAGAATTGAAATTAGTAATGAATAAAATATGACGATTGTCATTAGTAGGGACCGGATTTTTAGGTTTTTAAAAACACTGTTTTAGGTTTTCCATTAGGTGAAATAGTTTTTTTTTTTTAGGTTTTTTGTTCAAAATATTATTTTTGGGTAGAATAATTGGTTTAACGAATTTGAATGTGCTACATAGGATTCAATACATAATACTTAGGGGCCGTATTTTTTGGTAACAACGATAAGAGCGAAATTTTATAAAACAACCTCCCTTAGCTATATTTAGCTTTTATATGCTTAAAATACCAACATGAACCAAATTGAATCCACGAAATATCGCGAAATTTACTCGATTCCGCGAAATGTGTCTATAAGCGCGAAATATGCCCCTTCTGTCCGTAAAGTGAGAAATGAGAACGAAAATGTGCCTTAAAATCACAATATTGTGTTTTATTTCTTAGCAGCATGTTTTTTTCTGCTGTTTCTGTGGCTGTCGAAGATGTACCGATATATCGATATTTGTGATCCATTACAAAGATTGCAGATTTTACGTAAAGATTGTCTGTGACCTGGTTTGTACTGTTGAGTACACTCCTTTCCTGCTTTGTCTTTGCCAAGTTAGCGATGCCTATGATCGATTACAGCAGAAGAGTGTAGAATGTTTGTTACTTGTATTCAACATATTTCGTCTTTTATCCACAGTGCTATGGTTGGCACTTCGGTTTGCAAATGGCTATCTGATGGTCTTTAGTAGAAATTACGATAATATTTCTCGTCATTATATTTGAACATTAACTCTAATCATGGCTAAATCGAAAGTTACTTCAGTTCATACAAGGTCAGAAAATTATAGAAATGGGGGGAGGAGGGTGTTAGTTCATGTAAATAAAGATGTAAAGTTCATCATTGCGCAATGTTCCCATTGTAGTATAAGTAATTTATTTCACGAAATACCCACCGAAATAGAAGGAAGTTAACACCGAAATCAGTCATTTTATTTCACCAATAAATCAGGGCCCTAAATACTTGTAAAGTTTAACTTAACAAAATTGACTTAAATTTCTGTAAACTTGCTTTAGGACAGAGCAGACGTAGAAACCCGCAGGGTGCAACGTCATAAAATAACTTCAGAAGAAGAAGAAGAAGGGGGAAAAGATGCAATTCAGGTAATCGCCAATCCACTGACGTAATAAACTCGATTTCATTTGTTTCGGCATAGTTAACACGTCTTCTTAAAACTCACAGTGTGACCACTCAGTATGAATGACAGGGATGTACTAAAGGCAAACAAGCGCTTTAAAACACAGAAATCTATATTCTTGTTCATACACGGCAACAATGGTTGTTCATACGAATATTTTAAAAGGAATACGCCGGTACTCTTACACTTCGTCTCTTGATACTGTCCATCCTAGACGGCAACGGGTTGAACGAAACGCTGGTGGTATTAATTTCAACCCGACAAGTTGTTGTCTCTCCGCAAAATATCGATTTCTCAACTGACAAACAAAAAAAGACAAAAAACAGCCTAAATTAGATATTTTAGGTTTTATATCCCGTTTAGGTATATTTAGGTTTTTATACCCCATTTAGGTATTTTTAGGTGCCACAAAATTAATGTGGGTGAATCCTATGGACATGATTCGAAAAAGTGTATGAGCGCTTTTTGTTTTGGAAGCAAGGAAAAAAATAAGTAAAAACCTAAAAATCCGGTCCCTAGTCATTAGTAATAAAATCAGGTAAACTGATGTAACAAAGTGCCAGTATGTTTTTGTTTAAACAGTTATGACTGCAATTATGATATGCAGAATATGTTTTTTTTTTTTAAATTGATTTCCAAGTTAAGCTCCAGATTTATTCATTAAGCAGGGCTTACGGAAGAACAAAGGTCTAGTTTTTTTTTAATGAGATTAAAATCTTCCAGCATCACCTGAACTGTACAGATATGTGATATCATGACAATCGCACTCACATAAAAATGTCAAAAAAAAAAATTCAAATTGGCCGGTTTCGGGTTTTGAACCATGGACTCCAGAATGTGAGGCCAAAGCGTTACCATCTCGGCCACCGGGGTCATTTTAACGGTCTAGTTGGATAAGCGCTTGTAAATCGATAGTGTTTTTTGTCATAGCTACCTGTATTTTAATTTCCAAGGCCTTATAAGATAACAGTAAAACAATAGGCAGTGTTGTCAAGATAATTGATTTTCATTTTTTTTATAAATTCTTTCGAATACGTATATTACCATAAAATAGGCACTAAATTGAGCATTACTCCGAAACAGGTCAACCGATTTTATCTATTATAAATAGACGTCTTCCCATGGACATTATAAATGCGTAAACGAAGTTTCATAAATATACGATAAAGCGTATTTGAGTTATTGCGCCTTTAAAGTAGACATTAAATTGGGGTTTACTCCGGTACCGGTCAACAGATTAGGTTCAAATTCAATAGGGCACTTCTCATGAACGTCATAAATGAGTATACCAAGTTTCATGGAAATCCGATACAGCGTATTTGAGTTATGGCGCCGTTCTATTAGAAAGGCGCCATAATCTATTAAAATAGGCACTAAATTGGGCATTACACCGGTACCGGTGAACCGATTTGGTTCAATATCAATAGGGTTCTTCCCATGGACATTATAAACGTGTATACCAAGTTTCATTAAAATTCGACAAAGCGTATTTGAGTTATCGCGCGTACAGACACACGGACGGACGGACAGACAGACAGACGGACAGACATTTTTCGTCCCCACACACAATCTCATAAAGTACCATACTGGCACTTAATAACTCGTATAACCCAAATTCATATTCATTGTTTCAGCGAACCTTTCCTTTTCATCCTCTGGCACTTTAATACTGGCTATTAAAATGCACGTGTTCTGCTGCGCTGCACTAACGTTTCTGCTCTGTTCTGCGCAGATTTCGTCTACTTCTTTAGTAAAAATCGTTTACTACTTTAGTTACAACTAAAGAAGTAACTATCAATTGAGCTCTCCAACACCAACTAAAAGAGTAAGTTACTAAAAGAGTAGCACTAAAGTAGTAAATCTAAGAGGGGAACCTTACGTAACAAAAACAGGTTTGTCTGTCTCACTCTAGCACATTACTCGTATGACTTAAGAGTGAGACAGATGTACTGCTTCTTGTTTACTTCAGGTCTCCGTCTTAAATTTACTACTTTAGTTTGGTTTAGTCCTGGATGGTGCACGCCACCCTTAGGGTGGCCATTTACTCTTTTAGTAAGCCTTACTTCTTTAGTTCTAACTACTTTAGTAAGCTACTCTTTTAGTAACCGTACTCTTTTAGTAAGGACGGCGTGCACCAACCAGGAGTAAACTAAACTCGGCGGCTTTCAACATAGAGGAATGTACTAAAGAAGTAAAAATTTTATTTACTCCCAGAGTAAATGAACTTACTCCACAAGTGGTGGAGAGCACCAACACGGAGTACGTTACTAACGTAGTAAGTTGTGGAGTAAATAAGGCCAATATTTACTCCTACTCAGGGGGTGGAGTAAGTTGTGGAGTAAATGTGTTCTGTGGCATTTGCGTGAGTTATGAGTTACATATCACATTAAATGGATTACATAGTTCAAACTGAGGATAAGTTATTGAGATGAAGAAGGTTGTATACCAAAAATGAGAGTTGTGGCAGGTGATTTCATAAATATTAAGCGAACCATACCTAGTAGGGCATTTAATAACGTAAATAATTAAGCTCATAAATCCTTACATGAAATTTTGGCGTTTGGAAGAAACGATGTCAGATTCTCACTACATCCATGTGATTTCAGCCAGTCAAATGTGGAAATATCATTGCGGAGATCGGTCCAACTAGGAAGACGTCCACCAAAGGTGAGGGGGAGAGTGAGTGGAAGGGACGTTTGCATTGCACGGTACAAGCAGCGCATGTGCTCTCAAATATCTTCCTAGCTGGATCGGCCTTTAGATGTTGCAGTTCTCCCTAACTTTGGGTCAGAAAACGACGATGTATTTCAAGCTAATCACATGGATACAGATATCGGCGAGGTATAGTACATTCCAAAAAATGAAAGCCTCCGTTCTTGGAGCTACCCAGAAAACACTTCCCCGTGCTACATAACCATAGAATTACTGAACAATAGGTGATTCTCATTGTTAAACGATTTAATGTAATTATTGTAAATTAATTTTATTACATTACACTTCTATAGCTTAACTTAAAGCACAACATTGCGAATGCCAGATTATAATAATAATTATAAGAGCTAAAAGTTCAGTAGTTGCACCCGCAGTGTTAATGAATAATATGTCCTTTTTTCTAACCCAGGTGTAAAAATGTCCAAACAGGCCACATCGGAAGAAAATTTGACTGACTCTGGGATTAGCGTACATTGAGAAGGGGACACATTGTAAAACCATTCCTTAAAGACTCCCCAAGTCTCGAATGGTGGAGTGAGACGAGACTTGCATGTTTGGGAATAAACTATAACAGATGCTGCAGGTCTGTAGTATGCTGCTAACTATTTAATTAACCCTGTGGACAGGAAAGTGAGAAGCATTATAAACTATATAGAAAAAAAATGCCAACATGAGTGCCGAAAGAAAATTTTAAGGAGGGGCCCGGAGGTTGAAGTTGCACAGGATCTAGAGAAGTAGTCACTGAAATTATTTTTAAACACACAACCATCAACATAATTATTATTGGAGTTCATAGCTTCCGAAATATTGTACCGCCATTTTTTGTTTAAATATTACATTTCTCAAATGCACAGAACATTTACTTAAAAAATATTACCTTATAAAAATAATAATATTACAACTGAGAAAAGTAATATTTAAACAAAAAATGGCGGTACAATATTTCGGAAGCTATGAACTCCAATAATAATTATGTAGATGGTTGTGTGTTTAAAAATAATTTCAGTGACTACTTCTCTAGATCCTGTGCAGCTTCAACCTCCAGTGCCCCTCCTTAAAATTTTCTTTCGGCACTCATGTTGGCATTTTTTTTCTATATAGTTTATAATGCTTCTCACTTTCCTGTTCAAAGGGTTAATTAAAATAGTTAGCAGCATACTATAGACCTGCAGCATCTGCTATAGTTTATTCCCAAACATGAAAGTCTCGTCTTACTCCACCATTCGAGACTTGGGTAGTCTTTAAGGAATGGTTTTACAATGTGTCCCCTTCTCAATGTACGCTAATCCCAGAGTCAGTCAAATTTTCTTCCGATGTGGCCTGTTTGGACATTTTTACACCTGGGTCAGAAGAAAGGACATATTATTCATTAACACTGCGGGTGCAACTATTGAACTTTTAGCTCTTATAATTATTATTATAATTCTGGCATTCGCAATGTTGTGCTTTAAGTTAAGCTATAGAAGTGTAATGTAATAAAATTAATTTACAATAATTACATTAAATCGTTTAACAATGAGAATCACCTATTGTTCAGTAATCTCTATGGTTAAGTAGCAGGGGGAAGTGTTTTCTGGGTAGCTCCAAGAACGGAGGCTTTCATTTATTGGAATATACTATACCTCGCCGATATCTGTATCCATAGGATTAGCTTGAAATACATCGTCGTTTTCTAACCCAAAGTTAGGGAGAACTGCAGCATCTAAAGGCCGATCCAGCTAGGAAGATATTTGAGAGCACATGCGCTCCTTGTACCGTGCAATGCAAACGTCCCTTCCACTCACTCTCCCCCTCACCTTTGGTGGACGTCTTCCTAGTTGGATCGCTCTCCGCAATGATATTTCCACATTTGACTGGCTGAAATCACATGGATGTAGTGAGAATCTGACATCGTTTCTTCCAAACGCCAAAATTTCATGTAAGGATTTATGAGCTTAATTATTTACGTTATTAAATGCCCTACTAGGTGTGGTTCGCTTAATATTTATTCAATCACCTGCCACAACTCTCATTTTTGGTATACCACCTTCTTCATCTCAATAACTTATCCTCAGTTTGAACTATGTAATCCATTTAATGTGATATGTAACTCATAACTCACGCAAATGCCACAGAACACACTTACTACACAACTTACTCCACCCCCTGAGTAGGAGTAAATATTGGCCTTATTTACTCCACAACTTACTACATTAGTAACGTACTCCGTGTTGGTGCTCTCCACCACTTGTGGAGTAAGTTCATTTACTCTGGGAGTAAATAAAATATTTACTTCTTTAGTACATTGCTCTAGGTTGAAGGTCGCCGAGTTTAGTTTACTCCTGGTTGGTGCACGCCGTCCTTACTAAAAGAGTACGGTTACTAAAAGAGTAGCTTACTAAAGTAGTTAGAACTAAAGAAGTAAGGTTTACTAAAAGAGTAAATGGCATGAGTTTGGTGCACGCCACCCTAAGTGTATCCATTAACTATCAATTTTAACCAAATAATTAAACAAGGCGTTTTTGCGGATGTTTGGAAAATGACAAAAATAGTCCCATACATAAATCGGGGCGTTCGAAAATGGTACAAAATTATAGACCCATTGCTATTCTATCTACACCAGCTAAAATTCTGGAAAGTATTTTTACATACACATTTTCAATCTCATTAAGTTAGCGATTTCTCCACTTCAACATTGCTTCATGCCAAATGGATCAACTGTTAGAAACCTATGGAACTCTACCGAATTGGTCTCACTGGAATTAGACCAACATAGACAGGTTGACGTAATACATACAGATTTTCAAAAGGCATTTCATAAAGTTGATCGTGACTGCTTATTTCAAATTAGCTCATCTTTCTTTCTCCACTCACTTTATGAAAATTATGTGCTCGTACCTAAAGAATAGATCACAGATAGTGAGTTATCAAAATCACTTATCTGATAAAGTTGTTCTTAATTCCGGAATTCCTCAAGGATTAAACTTAGGTCCGTTACTGTTTCTGTGTTTCATAAATGATTTTTTGCACTCCTTAGCTAGTAAGTGGTACTTACGAACTTTGTTTACATGGATCGTAAGTCGACATTCCCACACAGTCTTGTTGCTAAGGGCGGTTGCGATGAGGTTAAATTACTTACGGTCCAAGCGCTACGTCATAATTCATTACACTTCATAATACAAGCCTTTATGGGCACGGCCCCCAGGACAAATATTCGGTTCCCATAACAACAAACACATGCGAATCACTTTCTGAAATAAACATCTATTTTCAAGAATGTATTTACATAATATTTTCAGGTAATATCACAATTAATATAATTTAATTGATATAAATAATCATCGTGCAAAAAATAGCATGCAACACACGGGCCGTAAAGGCATTTACGGGTCTCGAAAACTTAAAAACCCTCGGCTGCGCCTCGGGTTTTCAATCTGTTTCCTCGACCCGTAAACGTGCCTTACGGCACTTGTATCGCAATATACTATACCGAACGCAGTGAACAATTCCATTATTTTATTATATGCTGATGACATTAAAATATATAAATCTATTGCTTCAGTTTCGGATTATTTTCAACTCGAAAACGTCTTAAATAGACTATATACATGGAGTAATAAATATAAACTTCCATTCAACTTAAAGAAATGTGTTAATGGCATTCAGTAGATGTGAAAAGACTATTGTTGGTGCATTTTAAGAAGACCTCGTCCCAAACCATCGTCTATCTGCCAAAGAATATAATAGCATTGTTCCCTAATCCGAAAATCTGCACCGAAATCGACACCGACAAAGAACAGGTGTTCTTCTAGTCGCGCGGGTTTCCCCAGTGCCGCTGACATTAACTACTTCTTAAGTGAAGTAAATCCTGTAGTACGTATTTGACAACATTGTATTGGACTGCAGACAAGTGCGAATGCACCTAATTACCATTTTATTTACTGACTGATAGGTCGAAGAGGATTAGGGTGGCAGCAGATAGAGACAATTCTTGGAAAAAGAGTCTTTAAGAAGTGGCACCCACAATATATCATAATATAAATAATGTTAAACTTGATAAAGTAATGGAAACAAGAGATTTATGGATAACATTAGGATCTTAGGTTTAACAGCCACATTGAAATAACCGTTTTAAAAGCGTCAAGAAATCTAGGTTTTATTATAAGAAAGTCAGGTAAATTTAGCGAAAACACATTTAATCAGACTTTATAATTCATTGGTCAGACAAAACCTCGAATATGGTACAGTCATATGGAATCCAATGACTATTAAACTCTCTGATTCGATAGAAAAAGTACAATCGAAGTTCTATAAATTGTTATATTCAGAAGTACTGGCTATTATCCAATATACTTGTATTACCAAACACTTTTAAAAGTGTATGATATTAAAAGTTAAAATTCAGAAGAAATAGCCAAGGATTAATATTTCTTCACAAATTACTACACCTATAAATTGATGACAATAATATTGTTAAGAAGGTTTCTTTTTACGTGCCAAGTAAACTAAGTAGACACAGGAAGCTATTTTTTACCCCCAGGGTAAACGCATATATTCACAAAAATTCACCTCTAAATAAAGTAATCACTTTGTACAGTATAATTAATTTTTTAAATTTTGATATACTTAGCATGTCCGAAAATGAATTTAAAAATGCTTTAGCTGAAGTTAATTTAATAATGAATTAAAATTATTAAACGTAGTTACAATAAATTGTGGTTAGTGTATTGGTTTAATGTATCATGCCAAAAATTCTCCCTCTTTTTTATCCTAAACCTTTTTTATTCACAAAGTAATTATGTACTGTGTTTAGAGAAGAAACCTGGCAACTGCTGGAACCCAGAAGTTGCTAGGAATTTCTTTTTCTTTTTATTAAATTGCAGTAATGTATCTTTTGTGTATTCTTACCTTTAGTATTTTTTGTTTTTATTATTTTGTTTGGATGAATTGTATTTTTGTCATGGACCTTGTAATTGGGTTTTCTACGTGTAATAATAAATTCCTATTAAATAAATAAATAAATAAATAAATAATAGTGGATAACCTTGACATTTGGCGAACAATGAACATACAGTGATCATTCAACATATCATTTCAAAGGGCTTAGAATCAGCTATTCAACAGTTTTTTAAAATAAATTCTGTACCCTTATTAGTCTGAAATTAGAGTAATGTTTATCCCACAAGTCATAAGGAAAATATCTGCATTTCTGGAACTGTCTTACTAATCTGCGTTAAAATGATGTATATAATTATGCATTATGCACTATGCACAACTCTATGCGGTCTATCAGACACACAATTTCTGTCAAATCGGTAAGGGTTTGATATGCAAGGTGACCCATTTGTTATTAACTAATAATAACCAGTAAAGTTTTTGTCAACTTAAAACCCTGCATCAGAGTTGGATGAATCCTCGCTATATAGCAGATGAGCAAGAATTTTAGCGATATCACTAAGAGGCTAGAACTGGGTACGTCCTTCGGGGCATCTCATCATCAGTGTACAAAGCTGAAAACGTCCCAAACAAATTTTCGCCACAAATTGTTTATACTGTTAATTTTATTTTATTTCGCCATAGTTAGAATTATTTATTGTTTGGTCAATACGTTCCTCTGCCGTTATTCCTTAAAATAAAATAAGTATCGGTACCAGAAAAGAGATGGAACGCGTCAATAGAAGAGTAAACCATATAATGGTCGCTCTGCCGTGTAGTGTATGTGGAACTGAGGCGTTATGGCCCCGCCTTAATAACTGGTTATGCAATAGCATGATGATGGTGCGAGCAAGCGGAATTGAATAATCATAACGTTACTGTACATTTTATTTTGTTGCCGAGCTTTACAGGTTCGCCAATTAGTAAAATGTGAGGAGGAATGAAGGCGGAGAATGCTGGTCGTGAATCGATATTATGTACCATTTTGAAGCTTTGCGTGCTGTCCGAGGGGCGAGGCCCACACGCAATTCCCTCGTTACTCTGGTACCTGCCGGCACACTCACAACTCCGCACCCATTCGTTGCTGGTGTATCAGTGCATGTGCATCTGAGTCCTTTATGTTGTCACCACTTTCGTCATAGTCTCAAATTATGACACCCGTTATAAACTGTTTTCTATGCACTAGAAAACAATAATAAAGTAAATTCCACGTTAAGACGACTTGTTTCCACACCATCGTTTTTCTACAAAAGAATACAATAATTTTGTTCCCTAATCTGAAAATATATACTGATTATGTACAGGTTTTGGGGCAGACTGTTTGCGGTTTCCGAATGGAAGTATTTGCTCGGGACAATACGACGGTACGAGCTATAGAAGGATTAAAACCCCTGTCAATTACGTACATACCGCTCAGCCGCTTTTGAAATCAGGTTTGTGAGTGGGTGACCTTTTACGCTTGTTGTATGCGTCCTAACAGCAGTATGAGTGATTTAGATGAAGATATCGTGATGATTGCGCTAGGAATATCATTATAAGAAAACATGGGGGGGCCTCAATAACGATGACAACTGTAATTAAACAATAAATTAGAGCTCTGTGTCTTCTGTGTATGTGCGACCGGGAATTCTTGAAACAATAGTACGTTATGAAACAAGCCTATAACAACATTTATTAAGATACGAGTATGTTTATGAAACGAGCAACGCGAGTAGTAGTTAACAGTTAGTAGTAAATTAGTAGTTTTTTTCTGAGGTAGGGAGGTCTGGTAGGGGTGCACTCAACCTCGTGATTGAAATTGAGGAGCTACTTGGTCATGAAAACCACCATTAACGGCCGTGGTCGTCGGCATGCTGACCACATGCCCTCAAATCCTGCCATCTGCCTATGGTAGATGAAGCAGCGGTCGGGTGGTAGGCCAAGTCCCTCCAGGCATGTAGCGCCACGGAGTTTAGTTTACTTTCTTAGTTAATTAGTAGTTAGTAGTTGTTAGTAGTTAGTAGCCTAGTTATTAGTAATAGTAGTTAGTAGTAGTAGTAATAGTTAGTAGTTAGTAGTTGTTAGTAATAGTACTTATTAGTAGTAGTAGTAGTAGTAGTAGTATAGTATTTTTATTATTATTATTTATTATTTCTATTTCTTTTTGTGATAGCACTCTAACGAGAAATGTCTGGTGTTATGTAGGAGACATTTTGTACTACATCACTTATCTTATGTGTCATTAAGGTCGGAGTTAAATAAATTAAATTAAATAATTTAAAATAAATTAAATAAGAATTAAATGAATTAAAGTCAGAATTAAATAAATTTGGCCGACCACAGCCATTTATTGTGTTTTAACACTATATTAACACTATAAATGAACGAATAAAGTTATTAGTAGAAATTACTTACTTACTTAATCAATGGCAATAGACAATTATTATTCCTCAGCAAGCTAAAGGAATATTATCTATTTTAGGGAACCCGAATGTTCATTGCCGCGCTTACCTGAGTCCGCCATTAAACCCTATTCTGTGCTAACACTATCCAGTCATCCCTAGCAAATCCTACTTCCCTTATATCCATTTTATGATTGTCCTCCCACCTACGTTTAAGTATTCCGCGTGGTCTTTTCCCTTCGGGTCTCCCAGTCAATACTTTTGAGATATGTCTTTCCTCCCCATGCGTGCAACATGTCCAGCCCATTTCATCCTTCGCGATTTAATTACCCTTACTATATCCGGTGAAGCGTTCAGGTCATGAAGCTCGTCGATATGCAATTTGTAATATCAATTATTTACGGCACCCAAAAAAAAAAAATAAAAAAAATAAAAAAGTGCAAGCCTTTGATATCACCTGCCCTTCAGGCAGGAAACACACACATTCAAGCAAGTTAATAATAAGCTTTAGTGGAAAATAAGTAAACTAATTCACCTGTATTAACTTTAGTGAAAAGCATCATATGCACATGGCAATCCCTATGGTGAGATCACTATCTCCTTAAAATTGCAATTTTCCTTTCTGGAACTGATCACTTGATTAAATGTACTTGCTTTTGTTAAAGGAATTGATTAAGGGGTGAAATCAGTAGTTTTTAGAACTTCATATTGTATTTTTTACTCATTTCAATAAGTTCATTTTTATTTGCGCATAAAACACGCCAGCCAAATTATGGTTCTGAGTGAAGCAGGATGACAACTGCTAAGCGGATACAAACTGTCCTTCTTGCATTAAGGTAAGTAGTGGCAAGTAGATTCTATTTTCGTGGCGGTTAGGTTAGGTTAGGTTAGGTTATGTACAGTGGTATTAGTTTAATAGGGCATACCAAATTCACGCGTTTCGAAAGTGCCATATTATATTCTGCGAGGTTTGTCGTGTTGGTCAACCTTTTTACCCACATAAGAAGGCCATCAGTTATATGTTATGATCAGGGCCCGGATTCTGATGACCTAAAGTTGTTTGAAAAATGACCTATAAAATGACCTTAAATTTTAAAGAAAATGACCTAATAATCATAAAATAATTACCTAAAAACTTATATTTTATTTATAAAAAATTATTATTGTACACACAAAGTTATAGACTGGTTTGTACATAATTGTAAAAACTGTAAATAATTGTAATGTTGTGAGTGTTCTTTTCTCACGGAAATTTACGGTATACTGGCACTGAGGCACTGGTGAGACAAAATTCGGCACATCCTTTTGTGATCTGCCGGATTATATTGTTGTTTATTGAGGGTAAACAGTAGTTAACACTCTCAAATCTAAGCAGGTGGCAGACTCTGGTACCAAGTCAATCTAATAAAAAATAATATAATACAAAATTTTGGCATTTCTTTGATTCTCACTTCCGACTGAGACATGTCAACACTTGAACGCCAAATTTTTCCTTCTTGCATTAAACAAACAACACTTCAAAGACAGCACCGCTAGCGAAAAAAGTTAATACACTCAATGTAAATACATGAAAATGACTAAATAAGGAAGCAAATGACACGAAAATGACAAAACAATGACCTAAAATTGAAATAAATGCCCTAAAAGTATAAAATTGGATAAAATGACAAAAAATGACCTAATAAAAATGCATTTCTATAATCTAGAGGCCATGATTAGGATTTATCCACAAGTCTATGCAGCATCAATAAAAAGATGACATGTCATTAGAATCCGGGCCCTGGTTATGATCATGAATTACGTATATGAAAAATATAGGATACATTCTTATATAACGCACCTAATTGTAATCCTTGCACCTAGGGACTCATTTTAAACGTTTCGTTTAGTAAAAATTAAAGCTGTGATGTTAAGGAGATAGGGCTAGACCCAATCCCTATTGCCATAGCTCACCATGTAAAGCTCACTTTCTCAATTTAACATTCACATACCGTGTTATATTTTTTTAGTTGCCATAAACACCACAGCGAGCGTTACACCCCTTCCCGTAAGACTCTTGCCGTATTAGTAGAAAGGAATGAACCGTGATTCAGAATACTGGCAAGAAAAAAGGAATTACTGAATCATCGTGTTCGAAGGTTCAGAAGACTTTCAATTCACACAGGTTTCAATTTATTTCTTGAACTGAATCACTGCTTTCATAAGTGATTCACAAATAAATTGATTCATTGCTTTAATTGAATCATGATTGGCTCGTTCAGTATATGATTCGTTCATTATGATCGACTCTTTTACGATACACCACTCGTTTACGATTGCCAAGTCTGTTGTACAAGGTCTGTTGTTCTGTGTTGTGAAGTAAAGTTAAATTAATGTACTTTGCAAGAAAATGGATCCTTTGTAGTGAATCCGGGCAAAGATGCCTACCGTTGGAATAAAGGCTAAGGAATAAATCTGCATCAGTGTTTCTTCCCCTCCCCAACTCTGCACACTAAGTGTTGGCACATCCTAATGAATTACTTTGGCTATGCCTATGTTTAGGGATTTAGGCCAGGCTAATCAGACATTAAATTCGCAAAGCATGATGTAGTTTTGTTTTTAATATGTTGTTGGGACCAGTTAGGGTAGTGTGGACCCAAGTTTGCAGCTTTGAAATACCTGTGCTCGCTGCGTAATACTTGAAAAACGGCTTTTAAAGTACATTAAATTTGCAACAATTTAATCATTATGTTCGTTTTCTGACCTAGAAGTAAAAATTAGAAGTATGTGTATTCTCTAGATAAACTAACTGTGAAATAAAATGTTAATAATATTACATCAAGAGTTTAAAACTCTAATTAGTGGGATTAGTGAATATTAAGAGACTCTCATTAGGAGGGGACACGTCCTCAGAGTCCTCGGGCGGTAGAGTGAGACGATGCCAACACTTTCTGGAAAATACTATACATTGTAAACATTCCAAACATTCAATTGGTTAATCATAACTCTAAATATTCCATAACATCACCATTTTAGAGGTCTGTGTCGGGGTTACTATTAAAAACATACTCTTCAAAACAATTTACCTGGGCTTCTGTTGTAAAATTATACAATGGATTTCTCCACAATAATATACTATCCTTTATACAACTTTGGCCTTTGCAAATTCCTGTTGTTGGAAAGGGATTTTTGGTACTTATTTTTATTGCATTAATGCTATATGAAGAATTCTGTCTCATATTCCGGGCAGTATAAGTGAATATTTGCATTAAGAGAGAGATGCACACTGTATAATGAGTACAACACTGAAAGTTTTGAGAACATCTTTATTTGCGCTCCATAGAATGGGGTGCCTGCTATCAGTAGTCATTAGACATGCGGACATTCTCCATTGATTGCTCCTCCAGAGAGAGACATTAAGGTACTCTGTAACTGAAAATCAATGTTAAATTGAATATTTACCTCGTCTGATAGAAGCTACTATGGTCCCTGTGATTTCAGTGTCAGTTTATATTAACTTCTTTATACTATTTCTAGGCCTAAGGCCTAAGATCCATTTCATGTAAGATCATGGAGGTAGTAGTTAGCATGGTCCCTAGAGATTACAGAAGGTGGATTGTTGATCGATGGCAGAAGCTATGCTTCGTTATCACCAGAGCTAACACTGCTTAACTCTGCATTCATATGATTATAATTTTGATATTTGGTAAAATAATTTGATGCATTTTAAAAATGGACAGTATTTTATGGGTGTTATCAGTTTTAACTGAAAATTTGACAGATCATAAGTCTTTTATGCAGAGTAACACAAGAAAGTTATTCTGTTACCGTTATGCAGCATGTCCTGTCGTAGGCGCTGAAATGTAAAATTTATTGGGGGTGCTCACTAAAAAAACGAAAATCACATTAAAATTTAATGTAATTTACATTTAAAGTACTTCTCCATTGCAGCAAACCTGTTCATAATCTGTTTAATCAATAATATTGCATTTTTAACAACACTACCACTTTTCATTGCAAATTTCTGCTTGCGAATATAATTTCTAGTGATGAACTCATCCAAATCTAAATGCATAGCTTCTTCTCTGTAGGAATTCATTCACTATTGACCTATTGCAGACCTAGAATAGGATTTAAGTCTACAAAGAGAGAAGAGTGATCATCCAGCAGTAGAGGAAATAGAGGTAAATACTGGTATTGTAAAGAGCTAGTAAGAACTGGGAAGTATGTACAGAGTGGACCAAAAGTCGCGATCGGATAATGTTTATATTGAAATAACTCATTTTCCGAAACCGAAAACATTATAATAGGCTGAGAGGAATATTTACCCCCTCCATATACTTTTTGTAGCATTAGTTTGTCAATTTTCCGATAGAGAAAGGACATTGTTATGTTTTAGTGACAGGCAGATTTTTCTTGCGCGCAGGTTTTTAGGCGATTGTTGTCGATGTGAAACGCTGTGTTATGTTTGTGTCGTAAGCCGTGGCGGATACAAGCAAATATACGATTGAGGAACGTCTCATTGTTAGTGTGTGGGTTCATGAAAAAGAACAAACTGGCGAAACGTACGAAGAAATCAGAGATAACTTCTTTCTTCGTTTCAATAAAGCGGCTCCCACTGAAGCCAATCTACAAAAACTGGAAAAGAATAATTCCTCAACAAGTTTTGTATTGGATGCAAAACGCAGCGGAAGCCCTATTTAAAAAAAAATTGCGGGGTTGATGTCAGTAATCGTCTGAGTGAATCATTGAAGCGTTCACCGATGAGATCGGCAGAAATGCAGATCCCAAGAACTTCGTTGTGCCGCTGGATGAAAAAGGTTAACTTGCATAGTATAAATCCACCACCATAAATCAATTAAATGACCGGGATATGGGAACGCGACGTCTGCTTTTCCCACCTTAGCGGTTCGTCGTAATATCTTGATAACTGACGAATGCGCCGTGTATCTCATCTCTCGTTCGCGTAATGTTTATTTGTGGGCCAAACATAACCCTCAACAACACCCCCTCATGTCATGATGTGGGCCGGAGTTATCAGTGAAATTATCATTGGGCCATATTTCTTTGAAACATTTGTGTCTGGCGAATCGTACCCCGAAATGCTGTCTCAATGACTGGTTCCGGAACTTGACAGTTGGTATTCTTAATACCGTTGTTCTTCAACACGATGGAGCCCCAGGACATTTCTGGACTCCAATTCGGGAATGGATAAGTACCAGCTTTCCTACGTGGATTGGACGAGGTGGACCTCTCATTTGGCCTCCAAGAAGCCCCGACCTCACAACGTGCGACAGCTGGCTGTGGTCCTACTTAAAAGAAAATCTTGGAATAATTCGGATGGATTCTGTTGAACAAGAGAGAGATAATCCGTATCTTCAGAACGATCACTCCCGAAATGCTGAGGCGGGCAAGCAGAAGGACAACTGTGCGCGGAAAACTATGGTGCACATACCGAAACTTTGGACGTTTAACAATGTCGCTGACAGACCCAGGGAACTTTATTTTACCATATTTCCATTCCGTAATACTTGCTACCTCAATAAATAAAGTTTTGTGGCATTTTATTGTTGCATAAACTAACATACAAAATATCCGATCGCGACTTTTGGTCCACCCTGTACATAAATATTATGGGGGGGGTGCTGAAAATACAAAACACCCCCAAAGTCAGCAATGACATTGCAGTTAGTTTAAAATAAGGCTATGAGTTTTCAAGATATTCCTTTCTTTTATAATATAACCTTTTATGTTATTACTTAATAGTCCAGGCAACGAACGAAAAATAGAAAAAAAAATCGTGTAGTTTTGAAATTTTGCAGAGATATCGGAGGGAGTGTCCCGAATAACATACTAAAAGTCCCCGAAGGTGGGGGGTGAGCGGGGGGCAGGGGGGCCCGCAGAAGGTCCCAGTTTTAGGGTTTTCGCTTATATCTAAACAATGGTGCATCATAGAGGAAAAATTGCTATATACAAAATTAAAGCTGATAAAATTTCCTACAAGTTTGATCCTACACATTTCTTTCTATTTCCAATAGTTTTTTAGATATCCGCCAACGAAAATAACAAATTTTCGAAAAAAGCTCTTTCGCCTCGCGCTTTTCGACACACTTTGCCTTCTAGCGCTTCAGCCCTTAGGTATACAGCAATGTTCTCATAAAAGAAGTTGTAGGGAAATAAATTCGCTTTAAAATGAGTAGTCATTTGTTATTATTTCTTCAAATGTTCAAAAGTTATAACAATTTTAAGTTTTGGTCAAATTTCGAGATTTCAAAAGAAAACCGTACATCGCACTTTCTCTATATCTAGGGGTTATATCTTTGTATATAAACTGTATATTGTGTATTTACATCATGAAACAGTTAAGAAATATCATACAATCATGAAAGTTAATTTATTAAAAATCCGATCACGGTACAAGCACAGGACATGTAATGGAAAATACATTATATTCCAGGCAAGAAAGGAAAAATAGGGACAAAAAAATCATGTAGTTTTGAAATTTGGCAGAAATGTGGGGGAAAGTGTCCTAAGCAACATAGTAAAAGTCCCCATGGATAGGGGGTGAGCGGGGGTTGGGGGGCACTTTTGAATGTCATTTCTCGCAGTTTTCCCTAAACACACTAAAGCTATGGGTTCTAGCAAAAAATAGTTTATGCACAAAATTAACTACATAAAAGTTCCTGTAAAATTGATCTGAATGATATTTTTGTGGATTTAATAGTTCAGAAAATAGAAGGATATGAAGTATGACATAGTTCTGGAAATTCTGTGGAAAGGAGATAATTAAATTAGCATGATGCCAAGCAAGCAAACTAGTTCTTAGAATAATATACTTACTAATGGTTAACGTCACACATAAAATTCATTATCGTTACTATTATTATTATTATTATTATTATTATTATTATTATTATTATTATTATCATCCATTATTATTATTATTCTTGTTGTAAAGATTAGCAGTTTTATGTTTCGTTAAAAAAATTACCGGTATTTTGAAAAATGGTAAGGAATTAGATATAATGAGATATTGTAAGAATGTAGGCCTACCTATTACTTTAAATAAATGTTTACTTGTCTATGTGGCTTCTGAGAATATTTGCACATCATATTTTGTCACTGCCCAACTCGGTGTGGTGGAAGATATGGATGCCGAAAAGCTGGTATTAAATGCTCATCCGTTTGTGGAACCTGTCATGGTACATCCACCAACAAGTATACCATTAGAAG
Source organism: Ectobius pallidus (assembly GCA_964059195.1). NCBI lineage: Eukaryota > Metazoa > Arthropoda > Insecta > Blattodea > Ectobiidae > Ectobius > Ectobius pallidus. The sequence goes on along the minus strand of CAXKWD010000003.1, from coordinate 167,934,793 downwards.
CATAAGAAGAAGAAGAAGAAGAAGAAGAAGAAGAAGAAGAAGTAGTTTATAATTGATGATGTCCAAGCAAAATAAGTTGTTCAGGCACTCTTTAATTAATGTTGTGTATGTGTATAAATATTGAATGTTGATAGAACAATATAACCCTAAGTTATCATACGATGTACTAGGATTCCAGTATTGGAGACTGAAAAAAATAGACAACTAAACATTTATTTCAAGTACTATGTAGGCCTACTAGGTTTTATTATTACTAAATATATCTAACACTTCACAATTTTTCCAAATGATATTTTATAAGAAAAATATAATGGATAATAGGCCTGGTTAATACTTCTTATAACGTACACTCATACCATGAGATTTTTGTAAGTTTTATAATAATAATAATAATAATAATAATAATAATAGTAATAATAGTAATAATAAAAATAATAATAATAATGAGTTTTATTTTTCATGTTTACCTTTAGTGCGAATATTATTCTAAGAACTAGTTTGCTTGCTTGGCATCATGCTAATTTAATTATCATCTCCTTTCATTTCTGTTAAAAATATAATATATAGGTGTATGTAAAACAGAATTTCCAGAACCATGTCATACATTATATCTTTCTATTTCCTGAACTATTAAATCCACAAAAATATCATTCAGATCAATTTTACAGGAACTTTTATGTAGTTAATTTTGTGCATAAACTATTTTTTGCTAGAACCCATTGCTTTAGTGTGTTTAGGGAAAACTGCGAGCAATGACATTCAAAAGTGCCCCCCAACCCCCGCTCACCCCCTATCCATGGGGACTTTTACTTTGTTGTTTAGGACACTTTCCCCCACATTTCTGCCAAATTTCAAAACTACATGATTTTTTTGGTCCCTATTTTTCCTTTCTTGCCTGGAATATAATGTATTTTCCATTACATGTCCTGTGCTTGTACCGTGATCGGATTTTTAATAAATTTAACTTTCATGATTGTATGATATTTCTCAACTGTTTCATGATGTAAATACACAATATACAGTTTATATACAAAGATATAACCCCTAGATATAGAGAAAGTGCGATGTACGGTTTTCTTTTGAAATCTCGAAATTTGACCAAAACTTAAAATTGTTATAACTTTTGAACATTTGAAGAAATAATAACAAATGACTACTCATTTAAAAGCGAATTTATTTCCCTACAACTTCTTTTATGAGAACATTGCTGTATACCTAAGGGCTGAAGCGCTAGAAGGCAAAGTGTGTCGAAAAGCGCGAGGCGAAAGAGCTTTTTTCGAAAATTTGTTATTTTCGTTGGCGGATATCTAAAAAACTATTGGAAATAGAAAGAAATGTGTAGGATCAAACTTGTAGGAAATTTTATCAGCTTTAATTTTGTATATAGCAATTTTTCCTCTATGATGCACCATTGTTTAGATATAAGCGAAAAACCTAAAACTGGGACCTTCTGCGGGCCCCCCTGCCCCCCGCTCACCCCCCACCTTCGGGGACTTTTAGTATGTTATTCGGGACACTCCCTCCGACATCTCTGCAAAATTTCAAAACTACACGATTTTTTTTTCTATTTGGTGTTTTTCGACGTTTATTGACTGGACTATAAGTATTCTTGACCATGGATTTAGACATCAATCAGAAGATCTTATTTTAATTCGTAAGAACATTTATTTTGCAAGTGAAAACTTTTATAATTTATACCATCAATTTTACAACTTATGGCTTGTTGCAGTGGTGGCTCGTGAAATTTTTACCTAGGGTGCTACAAGATAAAAAGTAGGTTGATAATATTTTTTGCGTGTTCATTTAAATGCCCTAGGTCTTTTATGCCATATCTTGACCAAAATCACTTAACCGAACAAAAGGCAAGGGAAATAAAAGCGATAACTTATAATTACATACCCGCACATCCATGAATAATTTTTATAAACGTCATTGTCAAAACGCCTTGTATGGGTATTACCTTCTTTTCTTCGCTTCATCAATAACTACAGCAAAATTTTTCTTCCTGGCATTGGAGTAACGCGATTCAAGGAAGAACATTCAGAGGTGGGAGTTGAAAGCCATCTTCCACTCCCACCAGGCATGATGGCCATAGCCGGATACCGTAGTCAGTACGATGTGACTGCCCTGAAGACTGGCGTACAAATAAATTATCACCCCTTCAAATGACAATATTGTGATATTTTGATATAGACTAATCCATGCTTCTATGCATATCTGTGAGCAGACCAGGGAGAAATAATTTCACTGTAATTCAGGTGTTGTTGAGTTGAGTTTGAAAAGAGGGGCTATTTAGCCCTAGCACTGCGTCCTCCTTCAGATCTATTATGCGTTATTAAGGTGAATAAAGAATTCAAACAATTAATTTTGAAAATATAACCTATATAATGTTGCATTAAATTACAATTTACAACTAGTAAAACACATGGATTCACTTTAAAAATTGTCAACACAAGAAGTACACACCGGCTTCCGGCTTCAACGCACGGCTTGCTTTGAAGCACGTGGAATATAGGTCCAGAGAGAAAGGACAGGGAAGAAGCTCCCTTGTTTTCGCCAAGCGACCGATCTGCAGAAAATCCCGCACTTTGAGGAGAGGAATGGAGATGGAAGGAGAGACTTCCGCGCCACTTGGATCATCCGGTACTGACCGTGCAAATAAGTCTCATGGAAAAGAAAATGATATTCTATAGCCTCACACTCAAGAAACATAATAAATTTCAATATTAAGGTATTAAAGATAATTAGCAAAACAGTGGCGATCCTAGGGTGGGGCGTTGGAGGTGGTCCGCCCCGAGCCCCACTTACTAAAGGGGGCCCCATTGATGCCCCACCCTAATATAAAAATTAATGTTCCACCTTTTCTTTACTCATCGGAATTTTTGTATTAAATAAAAATATAGCGTATACCAATAAAAAAAATGGCTCCAGTTACCCATATTTTGGTCTCAGGTTCATGAGTCGGTCGCGAGAAGTTACTATAGTCCAGTCATTTGCTGCTCAAAAAGGGGGTTGCCTGGAAAGTTTTCCGGGAGTTTTTAAAATTGGTGATCTTATAGATTTCGATGTGCTCTTTTCGAATTTTTACTTTGCCACCTCGGAAAAATGGCGCCGGGCAATATCTTCTTACAGACTCATTTTACGATGAAAATAGTTATGTAATAAATTAAACTAGAGAAAATTTCCTATAATTTATCTAGTAACTTTTTTTTTGTTTTTTTTTTTGTTTTTTTGTTTGTTTGCAAAATGATTAATTTTAGCGTACGAGCGCCGCCAAGTCTACTCCAAGACGCGTTTTGGCCAAAGCCACGGAAGATGCGGATACGCTAATAATTTCAATACGGGAATAACCATTTCATTTACATTTGATTCCGTAATAGTTGTCGGCGAAGATGTAGATCTTATTCTTTTGACGGCTCTATCTACGCGTTCAAACATTTATGCCTATATATTCTCAAACCAGGAAAACAAAAATTTTCGCAACGAATATATTCAACAAAAAGTATCATAGATAAAACAGCCGCAGATAAAATATTTTTTCTTTACGCCTTCAGTGGCTGTGATACAACATCAGCACTCTTTAATCAAGGAAAAATAAAATATGCTAATGTACTCCGAAAAACCCCAGATTTAAACGAGCTTGTCCCGGTATTCTAAAACCAAAATGCTGATCCAGAGATTATTGCTGAAGCTGGAGGCCGCTTCCTCCTTGCATTGTACGGTTACAGTGGCGAGAAAAGTATGTCGTTAAACAACTATAGATATAAATGCTTCACAAAAGCAGCATATAAAAATAAGTTTAATATTGCATCGCTGCCACCGACAGAAGCTGTAGCACGACAACATTCGTTCGGGACCTATCACCAGGTTCAGCAATGGTATGGAGTTGAATATATTCGTTGCGAAATTTTCCTATTCCTGGTTTGAGAATATACTGGATATACATATGTTTGAACGCGTAGATAGAGCCGCAAAAAGAATGATAAGATCTACATCTTCGCCGACAACTATTACGGAATCAAATGTAGGTGAAATGCTTATTGCCGTATTGATTATACTAGCCTGCAAAAAAGACAAGAATTTCTGCGGTAAAAACGAAAATAGATGTAGCCTATCTGATAAACTTCGCTGGGCTGAATTCGAAAATGCATTTCGTTTTTCTCTATCACATCTTGTTAATTGACATGTGTGAAAAATGTTATTTTGACATTTAGTATAACAAAATAACCGTATGCTACCTTTCTTTTTTTTTATGCAGCAAGTGATGTGATAGGTGATTTTAACTAATTTTTGGTCGCTGAACACGAATCCGTTGACCGTTTCTACGTATCACGTCACGTTTTCTTGCAATAGGTATATCAAAACGAAAGAATTTAGTTATTGCTTAGAATAGCCTGAGTTTAGGATAAAAATATTGAAATACTAGGATAATTTTGTTTACATTTACGGAGAAAAATAAACATATTTTTATATTTTATATTTTTAAATATTTTTAAACAGTCCAACACATATTATGTATCCCACTATTTTTTGTGATCGTAGGCCAAATAAATTTCTTTTTGTCAAATCATTTGAAGCTGCACAAACACGCAGTAAAAAAATCAAAGTTTATTTTGGAGGGGAAAATATTAAAAATTTGAACTTTTTTTAACTTCCCCATTGGTAATAGGCCTATGCTGAAATTTATAAGTTTGCCAATTTTCAAATTTCTAGCTCAACTGGAAGTGAGTAAATATCAATGTTAATAAGTGGAAAATTAGACTGTCGTAGATGTTAATGACGTCACGGCTATCCAGCAAGTTTTTCTATACTTATGGGGCAGTTAGAAACATCAAATCTTGCACGCTTATGGATGTTGTAAATGCAAATATTCCTGCTAAATTGTTACGATTCTATCTGTCCTATGTGTGTCAAATATGACGTAATGTGAGGAAAATGTACAACATTTACTGAAAACAAAAAAAAAAAAAATTAGCTCAGTCTAAGGGATAACCCATGGAGAGACGACAAAAAAGTCATAAGACCAAACTTGTAGATCTCTCAAAATCCGTTACTGCTGGTGCACTCGGTTTTTTTTATTCAACTTACCGTTTAGCTATTATAACCTCCCAGGGAGGTCTATCCAGACCTAAAAGTTGCGTCCGCCATGACATATTTTCAGACAGCAAACACGAAAACTAGATGTGATACAAAAAAAGTGACATTTCTGAAATCAGGAAACCTAATTTAGTTAAAATCACTTATTAAATGCTTACCACAAAATGATGCAGAGTGGTGTTAGGCTATAGCGTATCCTCGTCTTCCATGGCTTTGGCCAAAGCGCGTGTTGGAGTAGACTTTGCGGCGCTCGTACGCTCAAAGTATTCATTTAGCCAAAAAAAAAAAGTTACGACATAAACTATAGGAAATTTTCTCTAGTTTAATTTATTACATAACTATTTTCATCGTAAGATGAGTCTGGAAGGAGATATTGTCAAACAACTGTTTTTGGGTGCAATTTTTTCAATATGGCGGCGCGAGCGGCAAAATACGAGGTGGAAAAGTTAAAGTTCGCAAAGAGCACATCGAAATCTATAAAATCACCAATTTTCAAAACTCCCGGAAAACTTTCCAGGTAAAACTACCGAATGACTGGACTACTAGGAGATGCACAGTTGGATACTGCTCTGAAATGCATCATTTAAGTGATGAAAAATAGAACATGTCCTATTTTCATTTAACATTGACGGAAAAATTTAACAATTAGTTCATGAGACGTTTGCGAGAGGCCTCAAAGATGCGCTATGGTTCACGTGCAGAAGATGTATCATTTAATTTGAAGAAAATAGAGCAAGTCTTAGTTTATAAATTAACTTAACAAAACATAGTGTATGATGGCCTTTAAAGAGTTCAAATACTTTCAAGAATCGAATCCAAACTTATAGTCCAGTCAAATTGTCACAAAAAAAAGCCATATGGATGCAAAATTTAGGGTAGAGCTAATTTTTTTATATGATGTCTGGGATGGTTTTGAGAGTAATTTCTGATATTTTGCCAACAAAATGTTTTGCCGCCAGAGCCGCCATCTTGAAAAAACTTCAAAATTTTCGATTTTATTTCTGTTTTTGCCCATTATCTGCCAAACTACGCACCTGACAAATATGTTTTATTATCCCTCCTAAAAGTAGACTAAATTTGCTACAGTTTGAGATCAAATTGAGTTTTCTATCATGAATAGTTTCGGAAATACAGCTCTCTGAATTTCAGCAACATTTTGCAAAAAAAAAAAAAATCTGAACTTTCAACTAGTTTTTGCTCGCTATCTTCTAAATGACCAAACCTTCAGTAAAATTTCGAAGGATAACTTTTAAACTAGAGTAAATTTGCAACAAGTTGACTATTTAATGTTTTGATACCTATTATAGGTCACCAGATACAGAGGTATCTACAACTCCTCACATTTCAGAAAACTTATCGAAGGTACGAAAGTCTAGTTTTACCTAGGATATTCTAAATGGCGTTTCTCACAGTAAAACTTGTGTTGTCTTATAGTTAAGTTTTACATTGTAATTAACAACCAAAACAGTATTTCCAACAATTTATAATGATAAAAGACTAAAAAAATATAAAAATAAAATAATAAGGAAAGTTGGTGTAGGTACAGCATTTTAATTTGGAAAGAACGGCGTTTTATTTTAGAAGAACACTTTTGCAGTGTCCTCTGAAAAAAATTACTTCCTATAGCAGATACAGTTCTCCGAAAATGGAAACATGTTATCGTTGGAGTGGCGCTAAGAGGCTCTTTGTCACTTCTCCGCACACCGTTCTCTCCGGATACATCTCTTTTAATGTGTTTGTACAAGGCAACCTTAGGCATTTTGAAATATTTGCAGACACATTATGACTCAAAGGTTTCAATTATCTTCGATGGTTATCCTTCAGACGTTAATCAAACAAGCACTAAGAATTGTGAGACTCCGACGGGCTATGCGTCCATCTCCTGATGTCGTCTTTGATAGAACTACTGTTTTGAAAAGCTCACAAGAAACTTTTCTCACCAATGAAAACAACAAGAGGCGCTTCGTAGAATTTCTAAAATATGAATTGGCAAAAGCTGGAATACAAGTGAAACAGGCTGTTAAAGATGCAGATGTCTTGATTGTTAGTCCTGACATCTCAAAAGCATCTCAATACGACACTGTCTTTGGAGTTGGGGAGGACATAGACCTTCTTATTTCCTCACTGCATTACCATCCTCTCATATAAAGAATACATATCTTCAAAAGTGCGGAAGAGGCAAAGCTGCAGACATCTTCTATTCAAGTCAGTCATTTCGCCACAGCTTCTCCAACATGCTGCTGTTCATCCATGCTTTCAGTGCTTGTGACACAACATCTGCAGTTTTTGGCCACGGGAAAACCTACTTCTGTTCGTTGATTTTGAAACATCCTGAACTAGAAGAGGAGGCTAATATATTTCTGAACCCTCAAGCTACATCAGGAGAAGTGGCTGAAGTGGGCCAACATTTTTGGTTCACTTATATTGAGGAAACCCTGCTACACAAACACTTGACGAACTTCGGCACGGAATATTTGTAAAAGCTGTAGGAAGAATGAAATTTAACTTAGCGAGGCTGCCCAAAACAGTGATGCAGCTCAACTTCATGCCATGCGAACATACCACTAAGTTCAGGCATGGCTCGATGAATACAAAGACCCTTTGAAGTGGGGCTGGGTGAACACACCAAGGGGCCTCTTTCCCCTTAAAGCCAAGTAGGAGCCAGCTCCAGAATCAATTCTGAAAAGTATTTCCTGTACCTCCAAGAAGGGGTGTTTAAACGCTTGTGGGTGTGGTAAAGCTGGATTGAAGTGCACAATCATATGTAAAACATTGCAATGGGCAGTCGTGTGACAACATACTAATAGTCCTGTCCTCTGACAGTGAGGATGACGACACTCCTGATGAGCCACTTAATTCATTTTCGGATGAAGACGCTGAAGAGAACTTTATCAACACTGGCTAGATTGTGAACATCACGGACGAAATAGCAGACGTCAACTGCCCAGGTCCCTCTAAGTGCCGAAGGCTATGAACAACAAGTTATTCAATGCAATGTTTCACCAGAACTCGAGCTAAATAAATCTTTTTGTATATAAATGAATGTTCTGTGCCGTTATTGCTCCTAACTTGTACGCACATGTAATTATTCAATCGTTGCTGTACATATATATTTAAACCTCTGTATTTTGTGACCTGTAAAAGGTAGCATAAGTTTAAAGTACTCGACAAGTTTCAAATTACCTCTAGTTTAAGTTTCCATATGGAGTTTTACTATAGGTTTGGTCATTTACAAGATAGCAAGCAAAAACTAGTTGAAAGTTGAGATTTCTTAATTTTTTGCAAAATGTTGCTGAATTTCGGAGAGCTGTATTTCCGAAACTATTCATGGTAGAAAACTCAATTTGATCTCAAACTGTAGCAAATTTAGTCTTCTTTTAGAATAGATAATAAAACATTTTTGTCAGGTGCGTGTTTTGGCAGATAATGGGCAAAAACAGAAATAAAATCGAAAATTTTGAAGTTTTTTCAAGATGGCGGCTTCGGCGGCAAAAAATTTGGGTATGGTCCACGACTCTACTACAATTCCACGCGCCGTGCTGCAATCGTTATGCGGGCCCTCGGTTGGGAACCAACACTCCCCTTGGCCGGCAGCCATTTACCCAAAGGCTTCTCCACTGCTACCAATAGTTCTATATTCTCATGCTTTCCATTTGAGTTATATGGTTAGGTTCCCCCGTTAGTTTATGATAAGTACCGCACTCCAAGCTCCCGGTGTGAAGGGGGTCTGATGGAAGCATGGAAGGGGGTCCAGGGGCGCAGCCCCTGGTGGGGCTCGGGGGCAAAGCCCCCCCAAAAAGAAAAACAAGAAAGGGACCCGGGGCTAATGCAAAATTACCGTCCTCGGTTGAAGGGGTCTGGTGGAAAGCAGGAAGGGGGTCCAGGGGCGCAGCCCCTGGTGGGGCTTGGGGGCGAATCCCCCAATACAGAAAAACAGGGAAATCTGGGGTAGATATGAAGTTACGTATACGATAGGTACCTCGGCCTCGATACCGAATGAGCCATTGAGACCGGGTTTTTACCGTTAGGTTTCCAGTATTGGATTATCAGCACGTGACCAATTGCATGAAAACAGAACATCGGCCAGCGCATGGAGATTCGTGTTTTGACAGCAGTTCCCAGCGCCATTTTAGGTTAATTTTGTCCCTACTTCTTCACGTTTTTACTTGTATTTAGGACCTTTGAACAAATATATGGTGCTTATAAATGGAATCTATAGGTTTTAAAGGATAATATAACATCAAATTTGGTCGTTTTCCGTGCTTTTAAAATTAAAATATCACTTGTAGTAGAGAGGTGGACCATCCCCAAAAATTTTGTTGGCAAAATGTCAGAAACTACTCTCAAAACCATCCCAGACATCATATAAAAAAATTAGCTCTACCCTAAATTTTGCATCCATTCATGACAATTTGATTGGACTATTATGTTTAGTACTAAAGGTGTTTTTAGATATTTGCATTCCAGTTGCAACTTGTGAAAGAAGTTTTTCAAAACTGAAATTAACAACAATGACCCAAATTAGACTAAATGGACTAGCAATGTATCGAGAACAATTATTTGGGTATAAAAATAAACTTTCTTGTGATAATTACATAATTTTCTGATGTAGGCTAGAAGCTATAAAATACCATTTTAAACGTGACTATTACGTATTCTAAATTATATAATACAGATTTTGCTAACTTATCTGATTCTCCGACTAAAATTAAAACTGTTGTTTGTTACTATAACATTTCTTAGCTTCGTTATTTTATCTTTGAAGGATATCAGTTTATTTAACTGGAAGTCTTCAAAGCTATTAATAAATGTTGAGTCATATTTAAATATAACCTTTTTTTTTTCATTCATTACTTTTTCATTATGCACACATTTGTATTTTGTTAATCACATAGCTTAATATAATTTGACTAACATCTGTTTCTATTCAATTAATTAATACAATGTTACTATAAAATTTCATTTTATTAACTTTCTTATTTTTCCATATTTAAACATTAACATTCTTCCCTCATATTACTTTGTGATTATGCACACATTTGTATTTTGCTAATCAGGTAACTTAATATTAATGAACTATTGTCTGTTTGTATTTAAAAAATAAATAGGCTACATTAAATACTGCAAGAGTTCGCTCGCTTATTCTGTCTACTTTCTCGTATAGATTATCCCATGGAGACGATGTGATAGACAAAAAATCTAGCCATAGTAAAAGAAGTTAAAAATAGCCTTGTGAATAGTTTTACTGGGGGAAGGGGCCTCAAAAATAAATCCGCCCCGGGCCCCAAATGGTCTACTTACGCCACTGTAGCAAAATGTTTGGCATGCTGCAGCACGTAGCACGTACTGAGGAACCGCCCCTGGTGACCAGATATTCTTGTATTAACTATGTGCATTTCCTTGCTGGAGAAAGATCAGAGCCCCAGTGGCTACCGTTAAGAAGGCCTTCAAGTAACGAAGCATGCCATATTTCTGATTTCTAACTTACTTTATCTTCACATTCTGCTAATGAAGGATCATTATGAGAGAACGAAAAAAATATGTAAACTGTGTGGTAAATGTCTTGGTTACTTTCTTGTGTGCAGGCATGCAACGAGTTCACGACACATGTGATGAACCTTCTGCGGGAACAGTCCAGAACGCGCCCCATCACACCCAAAGAGATAGAGCGCATGGTGCAAATCATCCACAAGAAGTTCTCGTCCATCCAGATGCAGCTAAAACAGAGCACTTGTGAAGCTGTTATGATACTGCGTTCACGTTTCCTCGACGCTAGGTAACAGATCTAAGTTAATATTTTTATAAAATAAGTCAGAAAACCTTAAAAAAAATTGCCTGATTGGAGTACTGTTAATGCTGTTTTTTTTTTGCAAATCTTGTATAAAATGTAGCAAGACTAAGTATCACTTTCTAGAAAATGCACTTTCAGGATAAAATAGGGAAAATGATATTGTAATTTTTAACCCATTATACTGGAGCATCCTATTTTGAAGACATGTCATTATTTATAATTATACGAAAAAGGTTATTGTAGGGTGTCCATATAATGTTTATAAAAAGAGACGTTTTATTTTTTATTTTTGTAAAAACCTGGAACAATTAAGGAAAAAAGGGGACAAAAATTTAATTCACAAAATTTAAGGAATATTTACAATTACTTTTGTCTCATGCACACAAATTATCCCAAATGACTTCTTAAATTTTTCTTAAATTTCTTCTGCAGACTTGTGTACCTAAATTATTCCACAGAAATAGATGCCTCATTATCACTGTGCATTTCACTTTTATATATTCTAACAAGAAGTACGTTTTTTATTATAATTTCTCATAAAAATAAGCACATAATTATTACTCTATTAAAGTATGTTTTGACAATGAGCAAGACCTTCACTGTTGTAACTTTTGTAGCATGAAACACACAGTCTAATCACAATCACAAAAAAGCAGGACAATTGAGTGTCCCCAATAAAACTTTCGGCACAGCAGGAGATTTTGTCAAAAAACGGGACTGTCTTGGGAAAAAATAGGACGAATGGACACCCTAGGTTATTGGCATGAAAGGTAGCGGTGTGATTAGAGACCAGGACATGTGGTGAAATAAAATGAACAAAAGTGGTGGGAGAAAGTGGTCAAAGCGGTAAAATAAATTACTCAGAGCAGTGAAATAAATAATCAAGGAATGACAACTCAAGTGGAACAAATATTGCATTTCTTCTGAAATAATCTTAATTACAATTATCTTATGTACCAGAAAAAGAACAGATGACACAGAAATGAATGAAATTAACATAATTACAATACTGTTTTATGTACCCTTAAAGAACAAATAGGAATGGCAAGTAAAAGAACTTTAGCTGAAAATGTCATGAAAATACAGACACAACATTGTTTCTACATTTTCCAATTTGTTCGCCTGTCTGACGATAGCTCATACATTCCAACTTGTTTTGAAGCATGGACTTTTCGCTTAAAAAAATATTCAAAATCTCATTCCGTCATGCAGGAAATCAGTTGGGAGTTATAAACACTCCTCAAAATCTACCAAGTTTCTCAAAGCTGCACAGAAGCATCTTTCTCTACCACAACACTGCTTGATTAAGGATGAACCTACGCGATGAAATTCGACTCTACATATGTTACGAAGTCTGTCCTTATTAGTGAATCTTACAGCATCGCAATGGGATCTAATTAATTTACTGATCGACACATTAAATATTTTCGGTCAAGCAACGCTCGCCGTAAGTTCATCCTCAGTATCAGTGTCTGAAGCAATCCCCATTGTGAACAGTGTTATTTCTGAACTGGAAAAGCCGTCAGAAAGTGGATCGGGAATTGCGATTATTCGAAAGTCATTGCTGGATAAAATGAACGTGAGGTATAAATCCATTGAAGACGATGAAATATGCTCCATTGCAATGCTGTTGGACCCACGCTTAAAAGGACGAGTTTTTCCCAGTCCTAGTGCTCTCAATTCTGCTAAAGACTGATTGGTGGACCTTGCTAACCAACAGGAATGTACTGCATCCAAAAATGATAAGATTTTTAATTTTTTGTTCCAAAATTTCAGTTGTGTGGGAGTAGTAATGTAGTACTGACGTACTCGTAAAAATCGATCATGCACAACCCTTTTTTAAATTTTATTTTAGATGTCACAGGCGTCAAAGCCCGAGAAATTGCCAGGAATGTGGTACCTGTATAGTATTATTATGCAAGAAAATAGTGTGTCAAATTCACTGCCAGTGAACAGTTTCCAGGAAGAAATCACTGCATATCTCAAAGACGATTTGTTACTTCCTTTTTCTAGTTCGTTAGATTACAGGAAAACAAAATTTCCGAAACTGAAGAAGTTGCTGTGAAATACCTGTGCATACCGCCAGCAACAGTTTTCTCTGAAAGACTATTTAGCATAGCAGGACTCATATGTGACAGAAAAAGAAGTAGATTTGACCCCGAAAGAGTAAGAATGCTAGTATTTTTGAACAAAAACTTGTAAGTGGACTGTTTCAAAAACTAATTTTAGTTTTAATGTAGAGTTTAAAAATAATTATAGCCTACTGGTGATATTAAATTTTATCTCATTAAATATGCACACTTAATTTAGCTGGTATTACACAGTTCTCACAACCTTTAATTTTAATGTACCTATTTATTGAAACTGGGGTACGCCGTAGCGTAGTGGTTGAGGCGCTGCGCTACAAACCGGAAGGTCGCGGGTTCGATTCCCGATGAGGTCATTGGAGTTTTTCATTTGGCCTAATCCTTCAGGTGGCACTATGGCCCTGGGGTCGATTCAACCTCTAACAGAAATGAGTACCAGGAGCAATCCTGGGGGCAAAGGCGGCCGGTGCGTAAGGCTGACAACCTTACCACCTTCATGTTCCGACTGTCTAAAAATCCGGGAGCCTCAACCTCCTGGAACCCTCTGGTCCTCCATGGCCTGTAATAGGGAACACTTCACTTTACTATTTATTGAAACTTGAAATATTGACGGTATCGAGTTTCGAGGACAAAATCATGTATCGAATATCGAGAAAATCTGGTATCGACCCATCCCTAGTTAGAACGTTGTAGGGGTGAAAACCATCTCCATGTATGGAGGATGTGTAAGGGCTTCCGAGTGATAATTATCCAGCCGTCCGGCAACATTCCTGGGCTTTTGGACTTGTTGGCACGCTTCGATTTTTCGAAGTTTCTTCCATACAGTCCAGATATATCTCCGTAGTTTTTGGAGAAATGAAGTAAGACATTCGTGGCCGTCGATTTACTTTGGACGAAGAGGTGAACGCCTGGGTAGAGTCATGGTTCCGTAGGCAACCGCAAACATTTTTCCATGAAACCATTGACCGTCTTGTCTCACAGTGTGATAAATGTGTTAACAGTTATGGCGATTACTTTTCAAGTAATAAACAGTTTACTTACTTTTTTCCATCTCTCGGTTTCATTCGACTGTCCTTCATTTAGTGCTGGAATAGCTTGTAAACTACATACTTATGCCAAAATTTTTAATCTATGTATTATGGAAGCCTCCAAAACGAATGTGGAGCCCCAAAATATTGTTTTACAATTTAAACATTGCCCCTGGTAGAACTTATCATGTTTTTATTCAGTTTGGTGCATTTTACAAAGAAAATGTGGCTTAATAGACATTATCGTTTCTACGAGTTATCAAGGAAAAGTGATAATCTAAAATTACGTAGATTCATGAATCGTCCCAATATTGTAGCCTTATTGTAACCCTCCACCCAAATAGCAATTGTTCATGTAATTTAGGTTCTCTCGCTAGTCCACATGCCATTTTATCTTACCACTTATAGACATTTTGGAAAATAGCTCGTTTGCGTTAGGGTAAGGTTGGATAACCTGTATAACTGACAGACCTCATAAATATTTCTAGTCCGAAGTCTAGTCTAATGGCTTAAAACATGTAACTAAGATAAATAAATAACGGCTTTAAAGCTGTTTTTTCTCGAGTTAAAACTGCAGTAGACATAACGGAATGAAACACCTCTCCCCTCTTATCCATACGCTCGTCTCTACAAATCATCGAGTTAGCCGCGTTTCTTGCGTTTGTTGATTGCATTAAGAAGTTTCAACACATAGTTTTGTCCTGAAAGTTTTAAACTTTAAAAAAATAATATTATCCTTTTCAAAGTGACCTGAGCCATTTTATATTTATTTTAAATCTATTTTTGCCATTATGTCACCCCCTCAGTGATGACGCCCGGAGCGGCTCGCACTCCTTTCCTATGCCACTATGTACTAGAAAACTTGTGGTCTAGAAAAGCTAAAGGAAGACTGGAATACCATTATGAATCAGTATATAAACATGATAGAAAAGTTACTTAAATTAGGAGAGCTAAAATTTTGGAAACATTTTTTTCGAAATTAATCAGATTTCATTTGGGCTGTTTACCTTTCGGGGATGCTATACGATATGGTATTACAATCAATTTATGTGAAGAGAATGTCATACATGTTTTACTAAGAGGCAAAACTTCTATTTAGGCAGAAAAAGTTATGTATTTCATATACTTTTATGGACATGGAATAAAACCACAGAGTAGGCCTAAGTTGTTTTAATAGTGAAACAACTCTTAAATAAAACAAGCACATATTGGGTATTGGAGCATTGAAACGATTGTGGTCTAGAGAGCGACAGCTGATGCCTCAAATTAAAAATGGCGATACCACATGGATTAATATAGAGAAACTGGTAAGGTTACGCGAGTAAAGTTTTTTTGTCCACTTCCATTTCTTTGAATATTACAGTAAAGCAAGAGCTGAGTAGTAAACTAAACAACTCGTATGCATGTGGTAGACTCGCTCTCCAGTTCGGATCAATGGCTCGACTCATCCCTACCGCCCCTTCCTCCCAAAAAAGGCTCTTCCCGTCCTTCAACCCGCCGGGTTTTATTAGGAAATTCCAGGGAGCGGAGAGCAGGGAAATTGATTCGTAATGGCGCACGGGGTTGTGCCTTTATTGACCTGTAATGTTTATGTCTTATATTGTCTGTGTGAAAATAGCGTTTACGAGCTTGATTTATTTAAGGAAAGTTTAGAAATGAAAGCTTTTAATATATATTAATAAAGTGCACCTATATGAAGCTTTAAACGTTAGGACCCCAAGTATTTGAAACTTGGTCATTGCAGGGACAAAATTCAGTCACATATTTGATTACACTTGTAAATAGTTACAGTCCATTCACTGATGATGTGTTTGGATTTCCTACATTGGCGAAACCTTGTCAACGTCAACATCTGGAAAACCGGTTATCAGTAGTCAGAGCAGCTTGCTCTACTATATATAGGTATTATGTTATCTTGTTCTCTGTGGTTTGCAGTTAGTCTCTCCAGCATGCCCCATAGCTATTTTACCCTTTTAAGTATATAGTGGGCTTAGGTAGCTTTACTTTGAAATCGGTAAACGATGATGGAGTAGTTCGTCTGCTGTCTTTCCCACAATTCATTGGTCTATATTCCATAATGCAGTGCAGTTCGAGTAACGAATGTCAGTTGTGTACATTTGCAATGAGCGAATATATTTTTTTGCTAAATAACGCATGTAATGTGAATTTTTACTGGCTTCATGGTCTAAGGTCGATACTTCTGACTGGAATAATTCTTTCTTTCTGTGGTTCAATTCCCGGCTATGGCATTGAATTTTTCAGTCTGGCTCTACCTTACCAAAACTTCTGAGTGCTAATCATTTGGCTTCGATTCCCGGTCCGACCAATGGGAATTTTATCTTGCATAGAAAAATCCCCTTAGTCGACATGGTCCATGGTTCCTTTGTTCGACAAGGTTTAATCAGGAGTTTGGATTAAGGACGCCTCTGATGTTACCTGTACATTCAGAAAATTACAAAATTTTTCTCATGCCATGGGGATAACATAGCCTCGTCAATTGGGTACTCTCCTGGAGAAACGGGGCAAGCCAAAGTGGGCTTTTGCCAAACCAGGGAGATACCAAAAGCTTGAACATGTTAATGGTGGCGTTGAGAAAAGAATAAAAAAATAGCTTTTAGATGTTGTGAATTTTCAATTTTAGCTTTTACATATAATCCACTGATAAAGGACATGGACATATGAACGGTGGCGATACCAGCAAAGAATGTAAGATGCAAATGAGGGATGGCACCTCCCGTCCTTCTTACAGGAAAGACATATCTCTCTCTCTCTCTCTCTCTATCTCTCTCTCTATCTCTCTCTCTCTCTCTCTTTTTTTTTTTTTTCCAACTATATTATATTCAAAAGACTTTATCTTGACTTCACTACATCATTGTCTTGCAGTTTGGGCGAGAGTAACTTTCAAAACCCCTGTACTCCCTGTTCACTCTTGCAAATGTACAATATTTTCTTCCTGACGCTGGGAGAACGCGTGCGAGGGGATGGGCATTCAGAGGTGGAAGTTGAATTCAGAGAGGCAAGCCCTCTTCCCCTCCCGCCAATCATGACAGCCGTAGCTGTATACCTTACTTAGTGCGATATGACTCCCTTGAAGACTGGCGTACGAATGCAACATCACCCCTTCAAATATTTCGATATTTCGATGGTGGACTCATCCAGACTACTGCTCATCTTTATATATTATTAGCATGTTCCCGCCGGCTTCGCTCTCGCTTATTAGTTCGACCGCTAATTTTTTAAATTATTTACTTGACAGCAAAATATTTAAAACACTTTTATTAACAAACCAATTTGTCCTGTGAAAAGAGCTATATCACTTCCAAATATAAGATATGAAATGCTTTCCAATGACTTATTATGGTAATGAATTTTTTCTTACAGAGCTTCTTTATGAACTGTATTAATGCCCGAGTGCACCATTCTCGGGTATTCTAAGAAAACCTGTGCACCATTGCTACAATACCGCAGTTTCCGAACGCTCGAATATATCGTTCTTACTCTACTATGAAGCCATTCCCATGGAGCAATTTTGTGTTGGTTTCTTCCATGGCCGCTAGTTTCTCTCTCGCTCTCTCTGCACGTCTGCCAGTCATGGTGACTCTCTTAGGCCGGTTACACACATTCTTGATAGGAATAAAGTGCAATGTTTACAGCGTTTCTGTTCATTATTTGTGTTAATGTAATCCTCTCAAACAATCTGTACATTTCAATAAAATAACATTTATGTTTTAAAGAATGATTCTCAAACGTGTGCAATTCAATTCAATGCAACACCACGAAATCTCTGTTCTGAGTTCGACATAGCCTCGCTTTTATTTCCGTTTCACTAGTGAAAATTTTAGGTGCAAAGTCATGTACATAGTCTTATAATTATGTTCGTGTTTGTGCAAGTATGATATAGTATATTGCGATACAAGTGTCGTAAGCGGTGCATACGGATCGAGGAAAGAGTTTGAAAAAACGCACTTGCGCCAAGTTTTTTTTCAATTTCCGAGATCCGTTATGCGCTTACGGCACGAGTTTTGCATGCTATTTTTTGCACGATGATTATTTATATCAATTTATTTATATCAATTGAGATATTAGCTGAAATTTTATGTTTATACACTATTGAAGATGGATGTTATATTTCAGAAAGTGATTCGCATATGTTGGTTGTTATGGGGACCTAATATTTGTCCTGTTAAAGTCGCCACAAACTGGGGGGCCTTGTTTCCGGTCTTCCATGAACGCTTGTATTATGATGGTTTTACTTACGGCACTTGTGCTTTTTGTAATTTTTACCGCACAGAGATTTCTTTTGTTTTCATAGCAACCCGATTGCGTGCGGGAATGTCAATTTACGATCCACGGCAACAATATTAGTAAGTACCACTAATTAGTTACTCGTGCAAAAAAATTGATTACATACCCTGTATACCGATATACCGGTACATGCTATATCGTGATGCATGCAGCCCTTCACTGTAAATTTGGCCTAGGCTCATTTATGTGTTGCCTTATTGTTCAATAATGTTCATAAGGGTAAATTGGAATATTATATTGCGTATGTATGTCTGAATTCAAACACCATTGATACTGTCAGTGGCGCCAACTTTTGAAAAAAAAAGCATTGTGTGGACTCAAAAACTTTCTTTTAAAACTTTGGGTTTTAGGTAACTACTAAAAAAACAAAAAAGACAAAACACACATTAACTCACCATTATGTAGCACAGCGTCTGTAAAATAGGCGTTTCTCCTAACTGGAGTTTTCCCAATAAATTCGTCACAAGCATAATAATTTTCTTATTTTCTTAGACCAATCGCCTTTTCTCTCTAATCACACCAACTCTTTCATGGACGACCCGAGCTCCTTCTTGCCTCTGGTTTATTGTCCCTTGCAGATTTATCCGATCTTTCTTAATTCATTGTTTCTACATGTTCGTTCCACTCTGATTTTCTTCTTTCTTAGCAGTCACCAGTCTCCACGTGCTTGCCTTATATCCTGGCCTTGTTTATTAATGTCCTTCAAGCACCAACTAAATACTGAATCTGACTTATCCTCGTTCTTCTAATTTATATATAGAACAGCAATCTCATTAAATATTTTTTTTTCCCTGAAGGCTAAAATGCCTTCAGTCTTTCGAAGCGTAAACATATTTCTGCGGTGACTGGGAAAACTGCATGGGCAGAGTAACACGTAAAAATTTGTAAGAATTGAGGAACAATTTCAAACGGTCGTAAGTGAATTGGATCAAGAGGAAATCGTTACATGTCTGTCAACAATAGCTGATTTTAGCTTTACAGTGATTCAATAAAGAAAATATTTTTAGTAATAGCGATGAATAATTTTTATAATGAAATAAGGCAATTTATTGGGTGGGCTTGAGTCCCACGGGCCAACATAAGTTGGCGCCACTGGATACTGTAGGCCTACCAATCGTGAAAATGAGTTGGTTACACCTACTATCCAGACCTGGTTGGTTGAGGTAAGAAAGGGAGGTCATTTCAATCGATGTTACAGTACAGTATCTGCAAAGATATGTACAGTCGGTCAAATAAAAAACGTCGGGCGGTATTTGATTAAGTATCACGAACGAGCATATGCGCATGTACAGGAAGACTTAAGGTTAGGTTCACACACGCCTCTTGTCTATCCATGTATTTTCTTGATTATTTAGTCAGTTTTGTTCCAAAACAAACATGTATAGAAGGCTGTGGCTGTATGCCTCAAATCCGCCATATTCTTGGTTGCAAATTTTTATAATAATAATTAATAGATTCGCGAGGAATATGTTTATTCAAGGAGCATTTTTTTAAGATTTTATTTTATAATACCGGTACTTCTAGTGCAAAATCAATAACTTACGCTCAACTTCTGCAACCAATCTTAGCATCGAAATACGCGTCCGGCCAGATCAACGTTTGCTATGAAAACTTCCGGTCGCATTATAGTCAAGTTCCCTCCTCTGAGCTGCTCTTTCATAAATATGGAACCTTCTCGCTGCTTCAGAGACCGAAAAATGCAGGTCAATTACAGCCCTAACTACACTTTCTCTCACGTTAGCATTTGTATGTGGCGACGACACAAAGCAAAATGAATTATGACAATGCATTAAGTTGAATATCGTGTGTTGCGCTTTCCGCGATTTTCATTTTTTCCCTCCTTGTTCATATTTTCCCTCCTGTCGCATGGCCTCATATGTTCCGAAAATGACCTGTATTTTGTGTTTTTTATAGGAAACTTGTGAACTAATGCGTCAAAACTTTAATTTTAACAGCATACGAGTCCCGACGTTTTTTATTTGACAGACTGTACTATCATTCATTCTTCAAATAGATCCTACCTGTCTCTCGTTGTTTATTATGTTCAATTTGCTTTTGGCCTAGATATCGAAAATATGATACATTAACGCTGATCTCCATCTTGGAAAGAAAACCGCAGTGTTCTCACTTTACGGCTAGTGGCAGTTATTTTTTCAGCATAGGTTTTGCCATATTCTCATAAATCGCCGCAAGATGGCATCTAATCTAATCTAATCCAACCTAACCTAACTTAACCTAAAATGGCAAAACCTATGCTGAAAAAAAAACTGCCTTTCACGGCCGGTTAGCATTGTAACAATTAAGTCTAGTAGGGTCTCTGAATAGGAAGTGTGGTGGGTGCGTTCGAGGAGTAGGATGGTCATGTTGCAGGAATGGAACAGAGTTTCAAGTCGGGTGGTGTAAGTTGAATCACGAGCGAGTTGATTCGTATTGAAATTACCCATGACTATAACAGGCTCATAATGCGGCAGAAAATTTAACAGCTGATTTTCTAGCTCTTCCAAGTAATTAATCGAGGGTGGCTTATAAACTACACAGAGTAAACATTTCTTATAATTCATGCTAATCTCTACGAAAAGTATTTCAGGCCGAGCTATATAGTCGCAATCTGATTATATATTATTCTAGGATGCAGGTCTGCACGAACATACATCGCCACACCCCCTACCTGTTTGTTGTTTCGGTCATTTCGGCAAAAGGTATAATCTTCTAGGCTCATCATAGATGAGGGTAAGGTGTTTTTGTGCCAGCTCTCACTAACTAGAATTCCGTGTAGGTTAAGGGAAGAAAAGATTTCCTGGAATTCGTGATTGAGCGACCATTGCTTCGCATTGTTAGATTTATGTTTACCCATATGTAGGTTAAGTGAACACAATTTAAAGTTGATTTGATGTACTTCTATAAATCATCAGCCGTCCAGCCAACGCGGTGGACGTATTTATATTCCACATACTCCTTCACCCGTAGTTTACTCTGATTATGTCTTAAAAAAAATAATCGTTCTGTTTCAATTTTGGAAAACATACAGCAAAAAGCTGGGCATAGGGGATGCATTCGCTCCTCTCACGCAGTGGACTCTGGTTCGAATCCTGGTCGGGACAAGTTACCTAGGTAGTGTTTTTTCCGGAATTTTTCCTCACCTGTGACACAAACGTCTGCTAACTTTAGGCCCTAGTGGTCCCCAGATATCATCTGGCCGCCATTATCATCCTCATCCCATCCTCGCCTTGCTCAGAGTGAGTGTGTGAATGGTGTCTCTCGTCCTATGTGTTTGAGTTGTATCGGAGGTGGCCCAGGCATTAGACTGATCACTCATCCGGGAGGTCCTCCATGTCCTTGTCTGGTCAAGAAAGTATGTATGTGATCCATAGATAATCCCTCTCCCGACAGGTCGTGGCCCTGTAAGGCCCGGACAACTTGGGTCGCTTAAATTACCCCAAAAGAGAGAAGTAAAAACTAAGGTAAAGATAGATAGATAATATGGTAAATAGAAATTAATCAGGAAATTATATCTATTGATATTGTATGAACTATTTTTCGCAATTCAGTCCTAGGCTAACTATAAGAAAAGAGTTCAACTCTTCAGAATAGGACCCAGGACCTCCTAAATTTACTTTGTGTCACAAAATAGTTGATAATCATTTATAGGAATTCTATTGATAGCCTTTCTCATAATTTTATATCTATTAGGTCTACATTAAATCACAGTGCCATGCAAAGCCACCTGTGTAGTTTTAAAAAATTATGTTGTCATGGGGATTGTGCACATGCAGTATGAATTCCTTTTGGTGAATTTCATAACTTTACAACCCTATTTTGGCCCTTAGAGGCCAAAGATTTTGAATTCCTTTCTTAGTGTGCATCCAGAGTCTAGGAGCAATATGTGTACCAAGTTTCAAATTCCTAGGCTGTATAGTTTTTGAGAAACTGTGATCAGTCAGTGAGTCAGTGGGTTTTGGCTTTTATATAATAGAGATGTGTATAGTCTATATCTCAATAATCCTTGAATACTTTTACAGTAAGTTTTAATGGTTGATAAGGCTTTAAACACCCATGACTCACAGTTTACAATTGCGCTCGTTGTGTAACACGCCGTTTTGTGTCATCGATTTTCACAATTATTGCACCGTCTTGGGTCCATACATTCTTCAGTCCGTATTTGGTTATAGCCTCCTGTAGTAGTGCATGGCGCTTCTTTGGAAGGATTCCCGGATCACGATCGCCGTTCCCCGAAGGCTTTTCTTATTCCTAAACAGTTCATTCCGCTTTCGTTAGCTGATGAATTTAACAATCACTGTCCTGGGTCTATCTGTCTCTTTTCTCCCAATAAGATGGCTTCTGTCGATGTCAGTTACAGATAGATCCACACCTATTTTATTTGCAACATCGATGGCTATTATGCCTGTGTCTTCCCCGTCTGATTCACTAACACCAAATACCCGTACGCATTGACGCCGTTGATATTGCTCTAAGTCGTCAATTATTTTGTTTTCTAGCAAGCCGATTGTCTTGTCTTTCTCTTTCAGAGCATCTTTAAGTTCAGAGATCACTTTCGTTTTCTCCTCTGAAGTCTTCTTCATCTCAGTTACAATATTGTATCTTTTACCAATGCAGCGAGCGTTGCGAACATACCTTTATCTTGGAGAGCTTGCGTTACTGCGTTATTTTCAATGTCGGCTGCTGGATCTTTCTTCGGTCCCATTTTATCTTCTCGTCACTTTCACACTGTAAGCACAGTTCGTGATTATTTTATTGCTAAATATTTAGGTTGCACTTATATTATACTGTTCGTGCAAGCGACATGTATAGTGGTTTATTCCATTCAAATGCCCGCTTAGTTATTCCCGCTACTGAATCAGCCATTTTAATTGATTTCATTATGTGATGCAAGCGACAGGTGCAGCTAGCGTTCATGCCTCATGCATAGCCCTTAGCGTCACATCAAGTCAGTCTTAAGCTAGCTCTCGTCCAGTCCCGACGTTCGAAGCTACGCTCCATATTCGCGGGATTTCAAGTCATTGTACAACACATAGTTACAGTGCTCTTAAACTCCGAATTTCTTACAAAACTACAATTATGAAGTTTTGTTCTGTACATTGGCATATCATTAGCTAGCATTTGCTTCAGTGTTTCATTCGACAGCTACACACATCTTGTTACGCTGACTAGGCTTTTGTAATCGTGTGCTAATCTTCTTTCACAGCGTATTGTCCAATCCTAGTTCTATTAGGTCTAATATTGATATTTCACTTACAGTATCAATTATTCTGAGTGTTTTAGTGTATTGTTCAACACAGATGATAAATCACGTACATTTACAATCACGTGTCAGTAATTTCCTGCCATTTCTACATAGTGGCTATTTCAGTTTATTATTCAATGTATTCATCTGCATTTCTGCATTTATTCATTTATTTCTATATTGCATCACGTGTGAGAATAAAGTTTGCATAGTTTTAGGACATTGTATAAATTGTATTTCATATAAGATTCGTGGATCCCTGTATCCCAGCGTACCTTTGTTCCACTGCTCTCAACCCTTTGTTGCAAATAGTAACTGGTCCTCCATTCTGGCCTCCAGAGGCTAGATCCCTTTTAATTTCAACCTATTTTTCCTGTGTGTTCCCAGATATACTTTGATGTATGTTTTAGCATACAGAGTTGTTAACCACCTGCTTATATCACACGTTGAGTCAGGAGCATTCTTGTTGCCACTACAGCCTGTCCGCCATCTTTGCGTACATACGATACAGTGTGTTGTATTTTATTAGAGGGTATAAGGAGAAGAAAAAATATTTGGAATAAATTCACCCTCTTTGGTCATAATGACTTATTATATTCCCACTTTTTCTCCAAGATTTGGCGAATACGAAATATTTGATCAATGGTTGATCTATTTCGCCTAAATCCACATTAATTCTCTCCAATGATTTCGTTCGCATATGGTTTTAATCTTAACAGAAGTATATTGGACAAAATTTTGTATGCTCATAACTATGATGTCACACCACCGTCCTCTTAGAATAACATAAGAAAGCCTATCATTAATAAACTGTACTTTCTTAATGACTGAATTGATTCTCCTATGTATTAGGAGCATAGGTCCCTAATTGATGGTTATCATTCCCTTTCCTATAGAAAAAAGTATACGCTTCTGTATTGAACCTTCACCCTCCCATCTGACTTCCTGTACTACTACTACATCTAACCGTATTTTTCTAATTCTCTAGTTCCTAGGACCAGGTCTATACAAGCTCCTAACATTCCATGTTCCAAATGTAGGCTTAGAGTTCCTACGATTTTTATACTCCCTCAGTGTAATCCCTACCTAGAGATCCGAACGGGGACTATTTTACCTCTGGAAAAGTTTACACTGAGGGACATTTACAGGCAAGCATTTCTTAACATTTTTTTTACTGTGAGGCCATATCCTCTATCCGCAACCTGAGGACGCACCATGTCGTGGTGACAGAAACCCACTCCTAATGTATATACCCTACTACAGATAATATTATCTGTACAGATATATATACCTATATACGAAGCATATGTATATGTATGTGTGTGGGTATATATATAAGGAATGGATTTCTGTCACCACAGCATGGCATGTCCTCAGGTTGGTAATAGAGGATACGGCCTCCAGATATGGAGGGTAGCTGCGAATACATTGTATAAGCAGTCGGTGACAGATGACATGATGTAATCCTCCAGCTTGGAGATTTGGCGTGAGGTTAACAACTTGCAGTAAAAGTAGTGATAAGAAATGCTTACTTGATTTAGTGATCCTGTCAGTGTAACGTTTTCTTGAGGTAAAATAGTCCCCTGTTTGGATGTCCGGGCAGGGACTACACTGAAGGAGTCTAAAAATTGTGGGAACTACAGATTTGGAACGTGGAATGCTAGGAGCTTGTATAGGTCTGGGGTGCTTAAATCAGTAACTAGAGAATTAGAGAAATACAGGTTAGTTGTAGTAGCAGTACAGAAAGTTAGATGGGAGGGTGAAGGTTCAATACAGACGCGTACACCTTTCTTCTATGGGAAAAGGAATATCAACCATCAATTACGAACTGGGTTCTTCTTACATAGGAGAGTCAATTCAGCCATTATGATGTGCTTAGGAAAATATTTTGGCCTAAGAGAGCTGAAAACGGGGATTGGAGAAAAATGCACAATGACGAGCTTCTTAACCTGTACTCTTCGCCGATTATAGTAAGGGTAATTAACGTGTTCACCCCCAATTGCCTAGTGTCCTACCAGCTGGCCCAGCCCAGTCATTTTTACGAAAATAGCGAAGTTTCACTTCACTATGGTTATATTTAATTTTTTCCACAACTATTAAAGATAGGATTATGAATTTCTACATACCTTTAGGAAGGATGACAAGGGCAGAAGGAAGGTGATTGCAAATCAGCACAAAATCCATGAATGTTTGTAACATTTACATCTTCCAATAATACAGATTCAGCACAAACGTTTTCACTTTCACTATCATTTTCACTATCTGATGGAGTCAATTCATCCCTCGAATTGTTGTTGAATGGACCTAATATTTCAAACACTTCATCACTCATCACCTTTTTAGAACAAAACCTACTTTTATTTATACCGCAAGTACCAGCAATACCACCTACACTTGCAGTGAATGAGGTTGAGTCACATGGATTTCGCGTGTTTTTCCAAATACAAACGACGACTTTTTTCTTTCACTGCCACTTTACACGAAAATTTCATTTTTCACGATTTTCTCGAAAACGGCTATTCGGATTTTGTTTAAAATTTGTAACTTACTTGAGGTGCTTATACTAAGAGCTAAAACTTTGTTTAAAGATTTTTTTGCAGAAATTTCTGAAGGGTAATTATAACTTGTAGGGCCCCGATTTGAAGGTTTTAACCTGTTTTTTCCCCAGCTACCTAATTAGAACATTTTAACATACTTTTCCGTTTCAGTGCCCTTGCTTCCGAAAACATGAGTCTTATAGAACCTAAAAAGGGCTAAATTGGACTGAATGGGCTAAAAGGGGCTAAGGAGGACTTTTGCTGAAAATGTAGGGGCTATAGAGGACTTTTGCAGAAAGGAAAATAAATGTGTGAATTTGTGGATTTAAAGAAAAGACATAATAAAAATAAATTTATACAACGCACTGAAATTAACAATGTAGGCTATATGTCGCTTGTCTTTGTAACTTGAAAATGTTCCGCCTCACTGTAGCAGGAAATAAAACTTGAGCTGTGTAGAATACTTTGAATTGTCATTTCAACTTTAAAATAACAAGTTGTGATTGACAGAGAAGTATACTAAAGGAACAAATTCGTGACACTTGAATTGACTTATTTTTTGTAGATCCGAAGTGATTTAAATTGTGTTGAATAAGCGTATCATTAAAGGGTAAATATCTCAATTGTTTATGCTAGATATAGAGTGCCGATTTAAGAAGTAGTTACTGTAGTTACTGTGTCAAAATTATAATACAATTTTTGTTGTTAATGTTAGTATTTTACTATATGTTTTATTAAGACGGCTGAAATCGTTTGTTTAAACCCTAAAAAGGGCTATTTCACGAACATAAAAGGCTAAAGTACCTTTTATAAAAGCCTGTAAATCCAGGCCCTTGATATGTCAACCCTTTGATTCTAGAAACCAAATTCTTTCCTGGTGAACAACAAGTCTTTGTAACAGGTTGAAACAACTGAACACAAGCTCTTTGCAAATCGGCCACTTATTTTTTATCAGAATGTGAAGTGAGAATATTGTCCATGCTTAGGGTAAAATAATTACATGAGTTCAGTTATCAGATTTTATTTGGGTGGTAACGACGTTCTCTTCACTTTTACAACCAATTCATGTGAAGAGAATGCCATAGTAATATACCAGGGTGTCCACTGGTCGGGAAAAGGCCGGGAATTTTGTATGGTCAGGAAAATCCAGGAAAAGTCAATGAATTTGTTAAAATATCCGGGAAAATTCGAAAAATTGCAAAGCTGAAGATAAGTATTAGTGCGAAAGCAGAAAAAAGGAAAGCAAATTTTCTGGCCAGAGAACTAGAAGAGAAGAAAAGAAAACTACTCTTAGAGTCCGAAAAAGCTGCAGCTGCTCTAGATGAACAAATTAAGTTGCTGAAGAAAAAATAAGTGGGATCAAAAAGATTTCTAGACAATAATAGGCCTATATGAAGGTATATTTAATTTATTTTACTGTTCCTTTTGTATCTTTTATAGCCTAAGTAATTATTCTTTGCAATTACTTTTGTTACTAAAAGTTTTTCTTCTTTAAAGTATGTATAATCCTATAATTTTTTCTTACACAGTTATTAGAAAGTGCTTCATACTCATATTTTAGTTGGGAATTTCTGAAATGATCAATGAAAATCAGGGAATAAGTCGGGAATTTCTTCAGCATTACTTGGTGGACACCCTGCATACCCTATTATACTAAGAAGCAAAGCTTTTGTTTGGGCAAAGGAGTTGTGTGTTTCACATCAGACTTCTACTTCCTCTGCCAGTACCATAGGTACTATAGGTAGAGAATGTATTGTTTTCGATCTCCAAATTCAAAGTTGAGTTTTTAGCTAGCATAAATACTCATTTTGAGGGCCTATGAATCCAGAAATACTATTTTCGAAAACTTGCCTTGTGGGTGTGTTGAGCCCGTACTTAAATGAACACAGTGGCATTACTCGCAACACAAAATGTCTACAAAGAGGATAAAAGTGGATTGTATTTATGTGCGTGAAGACGTGAAGGATAATAATTAATTACAGCATGTGGAGCTTGATTCTACTGTGAATTTACATGCTACTTAATTTAACTGACCTATTCTAAAGATCCTTATGACCAGAGCGATTTTCTTTGACGTCCAGATAGCAGTGGTCTTCTAGGCACACAGAGTGTATTTCATCTAGTAGTAAACTAATCGGGTCACCTTAACTAACCCTGAGCCTCTCATCTGAATAGGGCAGAACTTATGACAGTTTACAATACTTCGATTTCATTGACAGAGACATTCGGTAAAGCTTGAAAGGCGAAATTTACAGTTCTAAATTACTTCACGTTTTCACTGAGAAGGGTTTATTTGAAACCTCGCATATTACTATTTCTGCTGGTACATCTTCTTAACATAATAAATAACAGTACCTTATCCATTGTGAACTACCATGTCTATTGTTACCCATGGTACTTGCAGTTACACTTAGCTTGAGAGAAAGTGTAGTTAGGGCTGTAATTGACCTGCATTTGTCGGCCTCTGAAGCATCGAGAAGGTTCCATATTTATGAAAGAGCAGCTCAAGAGGTGGGTACTTCACTATAATGCGGCAGGACGTTTTCATAGGAAACGTGGATCTGGCCGGCCGCGTATTTCAATGCTAGATTGGTAGCAGAAGTTGAGTGTAAGTTATTGATTTTGCACTACAAGTACCGGTATTATAAAATAAAATCTTTAAAAAATGCTCCTTGAATAAACATATTCCTCGCGAATTTATTCATTATTATTATAAGAACTTCCATGCAAGAATATGGCAGATTTGAGGCATATAGCCACAGCCTTCTATACATGTTTGTTTTGGAACAAAACTGACTAAATAATCAAGGAAATACATGGATAGACAAGAGGCATGTGTGAACCTAACCTTAAGTCTTCCTGTACACACGCATATCTCGTTCGTGATACTTTATCAAATAACGCCCGATGTTTTTTATTTGACCGACTGTACATATTACAAATATGAATTTAATCATTTTTCAAATATATTATTTTTTGTTAACATGATTACACAAATAAAGAAAATAAAGCGATGCTAATACAATAATTAGATGTCTTGAAAGAGTGCTTAATTTCATAATTGTAAGAAAACCCTATGTTGTCATAAGTGTTGATAAGAACTTAAAATAATTTTGTAATTTTTATAATACTGCATCATGTCTGCATCCACTATCGATGGTCTGATGTTTCGCAATTTACCACGACATATTGTGGTCAAATATTAAAAGACCGACACAGATTTTGTGTTTTGAGTATGCAAAGACGCGTTTTGGATATTTTTGTAATACCATGATCTGAACTTTGCTTTATGGATGAACTTGAGAAGCCATAATGAGTTGTGGTCGAATTTTTCACGCTATGAGTGTTTTCTGTTTTTGGGTCTAGCATACATACAGATTGAACCACATTATTGCTTTAAACCTCTGAATCGATAAATATACCATAAATGTAGGCTACTTTCAATACCAAGAGTAAATGTAAGTTACCTAGTTATCCAAAAATGGTATTTTGAATTTGGGAACCTCGATGCATGCTTTTGGTAAACATTTGTCATAAAATTTTGTCAAATACAGTGCTTCCACTATGTATCAAGCTGCTTTAGAAAAGCAGAAAACTGCTTTTTTCAGTTGACTTTAATGTTGTCAATTCCTTGTACTGCTATTACATAGAGGTTCCTATGCGTTCCTCCAGGAGAAAGCGCCGCAACTTCAGCAAGCAGGCATCAGAAATCCTCAACGAATACTTCTACTCCCATCTCAGCAACCCCTATCCTTCCGAGGAGGCTAAAGAGGAGCTGGCCCGCAAGTGTGGCATCACGGTATCTCAAGTTTCCAACTGGTTTGGCAACAAGCGAATACGATATAAGAAGAATATCGGCAAGGCTCAAGAGGAGGCAAACCTCTACGCAGCTAAAAAGGCAGCAGGTATGTACGTGTATGCAACTCCCGGCATGTTGAACATGTAGGAACCTTGCTTTGTTTTTGCGGTGCCAGAGACAGATATATGTGTGCAGATCTGTTGCCAGTATGACACTTGACAGGTGAACACATGCTCACTCTTGGTGCTGCAAGACATTGTGGAGTTCTGCACCGTGCCTGTAGAGGATCTAAAATTACTAGGTCATATGTTTGAAACAGTTATTATTATGAAAGACTGTGTTTCTGTAGCAAGCTGTTATTACTGTTATTTGTTTAATTATGAAAACACGCAAGGGAATTTTTATGTATGCTTCACAGTGCCATCAATTGTATCTGTTCTGTGCCAGTGTTGCAATTTCGCTGTGGTTGAATTGCCATACAAATGATGCCAAAAACTTCACTCGTTGACACCCATTGACAAATTGCCTTTGATAAACTCACAGATCATATAGTTTACAACAAACTCATTATATTCTTTAGTGTTATTGGCTAACAGGGAGAAAATATTTTTTAGTACACGCTCTATAAAACTGTTGCTTGTCAGACTGTTAACACGCCAAAAAATAGCACTTGACCAGCCTAGGCCGATAAAGTAGTTTTTACTGGCCTAAAGCCATCATGAGAATTGAAAAATCCAGATGGCAGTGACCAGTCATACCAACCATAACAGGGTTTGAAACAAAATATTTAACCATAAAACAACAAATATAAGCCAACATTAATCTGAAACTTTACCAGTTTTCTTACAAAACACTTAATAATATAACAACAAACATAGGCCTAGATTAGATTAGATTAATGAGGAGTAGTGTAGGCCCTTCTTCTTCTCAACACTGCGACCTTAATAGATCTATTGTGAATACCCTACACCCTATTCTAGCAGTCACCACTTTAATTTAAGGCTTTTTAATATAGCCTATAATTTTTCTCCCGGCCGCAGTTGATGGGTTTTTCAGGACGTAAAAATCCTGGGCACGGAGTCCTCCGGGAGGGACTTTAAGCTGGGGGGCCCGTGTCGTAGATTTACGGCACGTAAAAGAACTCCAAGCCTAAATTAGAGCCTCTGGACAAAATTTCTCGGCCCTTTCACGTCCAAGTAATACCTTAGTTTCCGGAGAGGGGTTAAGGGGCGATGGGCTTACCACCTGTCCCTCTGCCCTCTAGGAAAATAAGCATAACAAAATTCACATAGGTACAGAAACCCCCGCTTGGAGGCCCTACGCTCCAACAAGGGGGCACAGAATTCGAGAGAGAGATAATTTTTCTGAGTGATGTCCAGTCCTGAACCAGGGGATTTTTCATTACTGAAAAACCCACTACCTGGCTGGGATTCGAACCTGGACTGCCAGGGTGGAAGGCAAGTGTGCACCTATACACACATGGCGGTGGACAAAAATATAGGCCTAAACCAACACAGCTATATTTTTCATAAGTAAATCTGCACTGCCATCTACATCCGCATTTCTTATTGGTTCGTACCATAAGATTCAGGTGGCTGTGAAATGACTGACTATGCTTTTTTTTATAATTAATTATAAGGTATTTTATTTCATTTTTTATTATTTACAGAGATTTTACTAAAAATAGTGTATACACCACATATGCAAAATACTAGATTTGTCCGCTAAAGCATTATTTCGCCTACATTATACATAAATAGCTATTCTTTCCTAATCAGTAACACCCTTTCAATTAAGTTATACTCACAGATCAAGGTGGTTGGTTGTGTTCTGTGGTGTTATATGGTAAACAACTTTTTCCACTTTATACCACAAAGTATATTAAAATGCAGAAATTATCAAATATCAAATAATTTCTGCATTTTAATATACTTTGTGGCATAAGGTGGAAAAAGTTGTTTACCTTATTTTACTTCACCACAAACGGTATGAAATTCATTAATTCTGTGGTGTTGTTGGTTAATGTCTAAATTAGCTACTTTTTTAAACAAAGATAGTAGCTAAGGAAGAGGGTCATAATTGGTCACATTGATTACATTTGTGAGTTGTTCCCCTTCCTAATCATTGCATTACCTCACATTGATGATGACGATGATGAGTGCTCTGCCCTAAGGACCAGACTGTGAACGAAGCCATGGAATGATGGCTACAAATTGTCCAAGACTCTATTAGATAATGGTGATCTGGCAGAGATTTGTCATTGCCTCTCGCGAGATGGGGGTGAAGGGTAGGACATAGGTAACAAAAATTATTTGATTAGAACAAATAAATAATTGTATCTTTTTACCAATTTAGTTTGAAATACTTTAAAACTCGCACATCTTTAAAGAACAGAAACTTGACACATCACATTATATATCTTAAGCTTTTACGGCTAGATTCTTGAATTATTTTTTTTCGGAATATACCTTTAATTTTGACATATAACAGTTTCTTTCTTTCTTTCTTTCTTCGCCCTCCGTTGTGCTCAGAGTAATGAATGTAATTGTCATTCCCTTGGCTGGACGTGTTATTGACATATTACCCCCACATATAGCTTGCGAAATGTAAGGTATTGTTTTCAATACTAGGAACTACTGGGACTTTAAATTAGACCAGATGTCCTTTAAGTAGAAGCATTTCAATGAACAACCCTTATCGATGAATCATGCATGACCTAACTAGTGGAGCCACAGAGCATGAATCTTAGAAATAATCATATACTCGCTAAACGATAACAGAACTAAAGGCCCATTTTTAATAGAGCCTTGTGTATAACATACTCATAATCTTGGTACAGCCTGTTACATAAGTATATCATTCCAGGAGCATCTCCATACAGCATGGGCCCAGCCTCTCAGGGGACACCAACCCCAATGATGTCGCCAGCTCCCCCCGGGGGGCCTCAGGACAGTATGGGATACAACATGAACATGAATGGGGGAGACTACAACTCTTCTATGTCAGGATCACAGGTAAGGGGATGTGTGAGGTGAAGTGAAGAGATCCAGCTTAGCTTATCAGCAATTCAGTGCACACTGACACACCGTTTCTTGTTTCAGCCCCCCTACACGGACAGCAGTATGGGATATGACCCTATGCACCAGGTAAGCTCAGTTTGTATTGTAGCATGACGCATGTTCAATCATTTCAGCGCAGCGTACTGTTCATGCCTACATTTGCCATGTTATACAGTAACCACAATAACAGCCACAATAACTATATGTTCCTCGCCCTCATTTATCTCAAATAATTGTGTGTTTTGCTTGTTTTGTGTTATATTAAAAGGGGAACAATTATCCTACTGTGAAAACGCTGGAAGATTTTTTCTTCTACTGTTGTATAGTGGTCTACATAAAAAGGTGCACTCTTTACATTAAATTTTGTTATTTTAAGTGTCCATCGTTAACTTCAGATTGCTATTTCAGAAGTCAATGTTATGTTTTAAAATATTATTTATGTAAAGTCTTAAGTAAACTCAATTTAAAGTCGTATTGTGACTCTTCTTTATGACAAACATTAAGTTTACATTTTATCATATTTTTACGAATTTGAATACACTTTTGTATACATTTTTAGGGTAGTAAATATAGCCTATTCTTGGAGATAGAGTACAGTGTACAACTTCTTTATTAATCCAGTATATAGGTAGTGAAAAAATGGCCCATCTCTCATTAATTAAGGTAAAAGATTTTTCTTTTTTATATTGTTTGGTATAGTGAGAGTTGTGTAAAACTAAGTTTTTCTTCTGTGAGGAAGAAACCACAAAATTTTTGTACTTTTTCGGTTTATTGGAAAAATCTCCTAGATACCAACTTCTAGCAAATATTTTTCCAACTCCATTCGAAAGAGCATAAAATTTCCCGCAAAATGCAGTGTTCAAACTTTAATTTACATGTAGTATTACAGGTACTATAGAACTTGGAATTTTTAAAAAAAATGTCTACCCATATTTATGGTGGTTTTTGTAGTCCATTATGTGTTTTAATTATGAATGAGCTTTGATTATGTATATGTACATGTACAATATGACAAGGTAACCTCGGGGAGGGGTCAAATTCGATGAACATAAATTTACGACCAGATAATATAGAAAGTCTAAAATTAGTTTAAAATTGCATAACAAATTTTATTTTTGACTTCCTTTCTCTCTATGCGAGGTCTACTGTTCACAGTAGCCTACTACCAGTTTAAGGTAAAATAAAATTACAGAATTGCTCAATTATAAGGTCACTTTGTGATTCCCTTCTTTTTTAAGTGGAAGGGTGGGAGAAATGAGTCGGCGAACGTTGTATTGAGAGGAGGGGTTCTGTCGGTCTCTTGGTTTTGAGTAGGCTAGCGGACAGTAGACACAAGGGAAGGCCGATCTGCAATATGTTTGTGATGCCATGGTAACTTACTGCCAAATGATTGCCGTGTCATCTGAGCAGCATTTAGATTGAGTGGATCGAGACAAGGACGACACACTGAAACTGAAGCTATGGTTTGTTCAACACGATCCGTTTTCCATAACTGTGTCTGTAATGTTAAAAAGTAGTGGAGTAGTAGGTGACGAACAGGTGAATTGTCGATTCCAAGAAATAGACAAGATCTGTATGGCAAAAATGATCGGTAAAAGCTTTAAAAGCCTACACTTGAAACGAAATGATAAAGTAATTGCACTTGCTGATGTCACGAACACCTTGAAGATTGGTTCCTAACAGGTGATCCAATGACATTGTTTCAGAGAACCTCCATAGCAAAACAGTCAGATAAAGACTTGAAGAGGTACTTCACCTACGAACTTGATCCTTTG
Organism: Ectobius pallidus; assembly: GCA_964059195.1. Classification (NCBI taxonomy): domain Eukaryota; kingdom Metazoa; phylum Arthropoda; class Insecta; order Blattodea; family Ectobiidae; genus Ectobius; species Ectobius pallidus. The sequence continues at coordinate 167,900,073 of CAXKWD010000003.1, read as the reverse complement.
TTCAGTAAAGAAGGATTACGAAAGGGTACTAAATCATTACTCTACAAAGTTTTCAAGCTTGTAGATATCCAGGTATCGTTTCTGAAATGTACGTTGGTAGTTGTCCTTCATAAAGTACTGTGGCAAACCAATGAATCATTTGGTTCTATCCGCATGAGGTAAGTCAGCTATGTCAAGAAGCAATAGGGGTCGTAATTAATTATCGTGTTTGATAGATACCAAAATGATGTGAATCAACGAGGTACTAAAAGGTTATAAAGGGTTCGCCGTTCCAAGATAGAGTTCAACTGATATAATGTTTGATAAGAAAACATTCCTTGCTGTTTCCCAAGAGAAGTTCTTGGGGAATGACAGTAATAAGAGTCGTCTCAGTCAAATGTTAGAAAAAAAAATTGAAAATATTTGCAAGTATTACAGGCAGTAGAAGACAAATATGTGCGTATAGTTGCTACAGCTATGCCAAAAGGAGCCACTTATGATAGCGTCGTTGTAAGTGGGGATATTGACCTGCTTGTACTCCTGTCCGGGCTACCCAATTCATGCCACCTGAAATCACTAAGGAGTGGCAAACATGATACTTACTTCTCAACTCCATCATATCAATATGATCCACAGTACCTTCTGTTTATTCATGCTTTTAGTGGTTGTGATACCACCTGAGCTCCATTTGTTCATGGAAAAACTAAACTTTTCACCAGCTTGAGAATATACGAGGTCTGTTAGATAAGTATCCGACCTTATTTTTTTTTTCGAAAACCCGAAGGATTTAAATCAAGCGCGCTTGCATGAGCCGACCTTGAACCTTCATGCACATGCATGAATTTTTTCCCGCCTTTAGATATCGTCTGTTGCTGGCAATCAGCATTTGAGTGATGTAGTGTTTAGTACTCTCGTCGTTTTCTCATTGTTAGGAAAATGACGGAACGTCTGGAGCAGCGCTATTGCATAAAAATTTTGCCTGCAACTGGGCGATAGCCAGGTGGAAACCATTCGTAAAATTCAGGTGGCTTTCGGTGACGATGCTATGGGCATCACACAGATTAAGGAGTGGTACAACCGGTTTAAAGACGGACGCACATCAGTGGAGAGCGAGCCACGCTCCGGTCCGCCATCAACATGCCGAAATGACCAGATCATTGCCAAAGTGAACGCTGTAGTGATGCGGGAAGTATCCGAAAAATTGCGGAAGAGGTAGGCATCATCACTTTTTCGGCCCATTCAGTTATGACCGAAGATTTGGCCATGAAGAGAGTGGCGGCGAAATTCAATGCCGATGCTGCTGACGGCGGAGCAAAAACAACATCGTGCTGAAGTCTCACATGACATGCTTGACTCCACAAACAGTTACCCCGACTTCATGAACACCTTAATGAGTGGTGACTACGAGTCCTGGTGTACGGGTACGACCCGGAAACCAAATTCCAGTCGTTACAATCATTATTTTCCTAGCAACGACGAGAGCACTAGACACTACCACACTCAAATGCTGCTTGCCAGCAACAGACGCTACCGACAGGCGGGAAAAAAATCAGACATGCGCACGAAGGTTTCAGGTCGGCTCATGCAAGCGGGCTTGATTCAAATCCGTCAGGTTTCCGAGAAAAAAAATAAGGTCGGATACTTATCTAACAGACCTCGTACACTTCAGTTTTTTACAAGTTTACTGCAACCAAGGAAGAAATCAGTCATGCAGGAGAAAAAGAATTCAAAATTCTTGGCTCCTTATAACACTAGAACGAACACCCTTCAGGGGATCAATGATCTCGGATACCATTTGTTTGTTAAGATGGCAGCCAAAACAAAGATCAGCCTACCCAGACTGCCACCAACGCAAGACGCAGCCGAACATGCATTTCGGACATTCCACCAAGTGCAATGCTAGCTGGGTAACAACCTGGATTCAGTAGAACAAAGATGGAAACGCAACAGCCATGATCTCATTCCAATTAAAATGACAAAGAAGTCCCAGCACCACAGTCCTTGCTGCAAGAAAGGTTGCAATAGTGCATGTACCTGCAGAAAATTTGTGTTGAAATGCAATACAATTTGCAAAAAATGTTCAGGGATTTCATGTACCAACAAATTTGAGGAAGCAAGTTAAGTCGGCACCGAAGCTGTTTAAGGACAATTTGATTCTGAACAAGAAGAAGAATATGACTTGATGACGCACCGGAAGCAGATGTATAACCTGGACCTTTTGAACGTCTAAGGCGCACATAATTCATACCTTTCTCACAATATATTTCCATCATAATAATGTTTGCCTCATGAGCAATTGCTCCTGTAACAAAACCAATTGTTTCTGTAATAAAACCAATTGTTTCTGTGATATAAGCATTCTGATTAACTGAAGGTTGTATTACTTCATTTCCCAACTTATCCGTTTGTATACAGGGCCATATATGTAATTAATGGTCATTCATAATTAAAACACATAATGGACTACATGAACCGCCATAAATAGGGATAAAATGGGTCAAAACACGCATTTAAATTTTTTTTTTTAAATTCCAGGTAGTATAGTACTAGTAAATTTTTTTTTTTAATTCCAGGTACTGTAGTACCTGTAATACTACATGTAAATTAAAGTTTCAGTGCATTTTGCAGGAAATTTTATGCTCTTTCGAATGGTGATAGACAAATATTTGCTAGAAGTTTGTATCTAGGAGATTTTTCTGATAAACTGAAAAAAGTGTGAAAATTTCATGTTTTTTTGCTCACAGAAAGTTGTCCCTAGGGCTTTTGAGGTCGAAAACTTAGTTTTACACTACTCTTACAACACCAAACAACATGAAAAAGAAAAATCTTTACCCTAATTAATGCAAGGTGGAATGTATCTATATACTGGACTATATAGAAGGGACATTCACAAATTACACGTGTGACTGTGAATTGTATTACATGGATGGCATCTACACCTGTCGGTTCGTCTTTCAGCAAACGTGAGAATGAGTTAAAATTGTACTGTGCAATATCCATTTTGAAGCCTAGATTAGAGATAATAACCCTCCTCTTTCGTTTGAGATTTGGTAACAATAATGGAACTGTTAAATTACATTTTACCCCAATTGGCCTTGGTGGTACAATTGGTTAGGCTGCAACCCTCTGCTCCCAAGTTAGCGGGGAGGAATCTCTCCAAGGCGATTACATTTTTGTATGCGTGTGATTCAAGTTACTGGTACTTGATAAATAACAAACAGAACTATAAGGTGATGCTGTACCTTATTCAAATAATAGTAGTTAGCTTTTTCTGCTGGCATCATGGGAGATTATCTCCCACACTTGAGGAGTAGATAGGGAATCTCATACAGTAGCAACTCAATAAGGCACTGCATTGAAATAGCTCCATTTGCTGGGATGAACCGTCCCTGGGGAGGCGCAAGTTTATACAAGGAAACGTGATTGCAGTAACCACACAGTCCGTTTTGTGTATTTAATTATAACAGCATTGCGTAGTTTTATTATTCCTATAAGTCACGTTCATAATCGCAATTCCAAGTGTAAAACTTGTCACCTGCATCTCTATTAAAAAAGTCATGTGTTGTATGTTGTAGATGCAGTACTTCATTGTAACAAAATTATAAGTGATCAGTTTCGTTAAAAACAGCAGTAATTTCTAACTTAACTCATTAAGTTTACAACAACAAAAAATGTGTCGTGAAAATCGGGTTATCTTGTTATTTCAACAAATGCCACACCATAGCTCAGGACGAAGAAAGACTGACTTGTAACTGCTGGGTATGGTGGGATGGCTTCAATTCTTGCTCTAGCCACACTTTTATGTTGAGGCTGTCTGCCGAGATCTTTCCGTCAGCCCTTTAGACATATGGGGAAAATATCAGCATTACAATCCTTGGTACGAACGAAGATATAACATACCGTATTCACTATTCACAGTGTGCTTGCCTATGTGCTATTAAGGATATAGATATTTTATCAAAGGACTAGTGGACACAGAAGAAATCTTCAATATTTTTTTACTCACCTAATGTTGTGGACATGGGACTTATTTATATTTATTCTGGGGTAATTTTTTGACTACGCATTTGTGAGTATTGTGAGCTTGTATGCTTTCGGACTTACAATAATCTGTGTTGCGCAAACAAACTTGCTTGGAATGAAATGAGAAAGAACTAAACTAAACTTCCATGCCCGCCTTTGGAATCTATTTCTTCTCCTGGATTCTTCTTTCTTTTAGCTCTCCTTCCAACACTAGGATTTATTGTGAATCAAGTCAACAGATTTAGCGTACTTTCCATTAGATCCAAAGTATGAAGGTTCAGTTTCAAGGTGTAAAATACTGTAACATACCGTACTTAATAAATTTAAAGCTGCTATCTTCGTTTTGTATATTTACTGTGAGATCGAAGGCCCATTCATTCAACACCGTCCTTAGACAGAATTAATGGCCCATGCCAAGGCCAGGTGTTTCACATGAGAAATTGGCTTTGTTTACTTTAAAGACCATGTCTCCAATTGCCGTATCATTTACATTAATTAGGCAATATATTGCTTGACTCGTTTACTCCTTTTAAGGGGACCCAGACCTTGCCATGTTTACCTATGTTAAATTAATCAATTTTTAATGTAGGTTTCTGAGAAACTGTTTGACAGTACAAAAATTAACTTTTATAATTATTTCTGGAACATTGAAACTAATGTTATGGATAATGATGATTAATCTGAAGTTGTTGTGTAACCTGGCATCACTCGTGTATAACGCTGTCATGTCATCACTTGCCTGGTGCCCAACATTCGTATTTGTTCTTTTATACCTATTAAAATACAATTAAAATGCATGGATTAAACTTACAATAAGATTCTATATAAGGCAGCATCCTGTCCTCAGGGTCCCGTCCTTATCCTACCTGTCATCATTTCAAGCTGCCAACCTGACGTTCTTCTGTCTTCGTTGCCACTCCTGGTGTTCCTGTAGAGTAGAAATGACTCGTTCCCCTCCCCTTAGATTTATGCACATCACTTAAAAGGATGTCATGCCTTGGTTATGAACCTTATTACCTTCTATTGCATAACATTGTGCTCAAGCCTACTTTGCCTCTATGCACAGATAAATTCTTATCTTGAGCCTTCCCCTTACACATTACAGTTCAAAGTATTCATTCTTCTCAACGCAGGCTTTACATTTAATCACTGTGATCACCAATTCTGTTAATTCATTTATATTTTGATTTTATTTTATTTTATTCTGTTCATCGAAAAATATTATATGTTATGGGACACGTCAACATACAAGTAAGAATATAAATTTACAGTTATAAAAAGTATGTACAATGTAAAATTTTTTTACTTAATATACAACATAATCATTAATAAAGTAACTTACAACACAAATACAGAATTTTTAATACCATTACATAAAAATGTAAAAATATATAGGTGCTGAGTTATCCTGTTATTTAAGTGGTTCTATCAATAATGTTCTGTTATAAATACAGAACGATTTCTTGTAGAAATAAAAATTAAACTTGTAAGAATAGAGTAGTCCTAAATACGTATTAATATAGTTAATTAAATAGTTGAATAAATAAATGAATATAAAATTTAGAACAGGAAAAGCAGATGGAGGTTCCTCCAGCCTTAGCGAGCTCACTCCATCTTCCAAACCCAAGCCGCTCTCGAAAAGGTTGAGTCAGTCCTAACTGTTGCATGACCCTGTTACCAAAATAATTCAACACCTGCCCATGGAGATTTTAATGATTTAGTCATTTTTCTACAAGTCAACACTGGTGCACTACATGAGGCCAATTGGTCTATAACATGTTTCACACTGTCACACTATATTTATTTCAAGTATGCCCTGTTGGGTTCATATGATCGTCAACATCCTCAAGTAGGCTATCTGAAATCAAAACAAATAAAATTATGAAAAATCTGCTTATGTGTGACTAAGACAAAAGAATTTTCATTGAGTAATAGCAGTGGCTGTGAAGGAATTCACAAATTTTTTCTCAATTTACATAGTGCAGATATTTCTTTAATGAATTGGGGTAAGCTGTTATATAATTTGAGTCCTGTATATGTGAAACTTTTCTCAAATAAGCTAGTTTTATGTGATATGTTCGCTAAATTATTTTTATTTCAGGTATTATAGGAATGGACAATTGTTTGTTTGAAATGTAGAAAGATTAGTTTTTGCAAATATAAGTGTCTCTAAAATGTATATGTAGTGGAAAGGTAGTATATGAAGATCTTTATACAAGTTGCCTGCAGCTGTTTGTGTTCTTTGCTTTCATCATCATTCTGATAGCTCTTTTTTGTAATTTAAATATATCTTCATTCTTTGTTGATTTTCCCCAGAAGATTACTTCACATGTTAAGAGGGAGTGAAAGTAGGCATAATAGTAGAGTGAGTACTGAATTTAGGCTGGATACTTTCCTCACTGACCATAGGGCAAAACACATTTTACTCATTTTTTTCAAGAGAATATCAACATGCTTGATCCAATTCAAATTTTGATGTATCCATACCCTTAAAAATTTTGTTGAATCTACATAACTAATAGTTTTATCCTCATACGAGATGCTGGGAAATTCTATAATTCTTATTTTGTACATGCTGAAAGTTTATTGCAACTGTTTTTTCTTTGTTAACTATAAGCCTATTTCCTTCAAACCAAATGTGTAGTCATATTTAATCTAGCAATTTCTCTCTTTTCACCAGTGACAAAAACGCTGGTGTCATCTGCAAAGAGAGTTGACTTTGTGTGATTGGATATCTAGATCATGAATGTAAATTAAAAACAATACTGGCCCAAGAATGGAACCTTGTGGAACACCATACTTGATATGCTTCTCAGTTGACAGTACATTATTTATTATGTGTGTTATTTCATCTTTGTGTATGATTTCTACAACTTGTTTGCTGTTTTCTAGATATTACTGGAACCATTTTAATGCCAAGCCTCTTATCTCAGTAGTTTGAAGTTTATTGAGTGAGATGTTATGATCTATTACATCAAATGCTTTTGATAAGTCTACAAAAAGTCCTAAAGTAGTGTCCTTTCTATCAATGGCCTCGTATGCTTCTTGGAGAAAATCAGTTATTGCAATATTTGTGGACTTTCCCTGACCAAACTCATGTTGAATATTAGTTAGGATATTATTTTTCTTTATAAATGCTGTAAGTCTCGCATACATAATCTTTTCCAAGACTTTTGAGAATCCTGAGAGTTAAAATAGGGTCTATAATTCTCAACTTCCTCTTTCGATCCTTTTTTGTATATAGTACACCACTTATTGTGATCACTTCAGGATGCAGCTAATCTAATAATATTAACCAATTGATAACAGTAACCGAAGGAATTAAATGAAGGTTATTTATTCATATTTAAGATAATACACTACAAAACAGAATTAAAAGCTGTTTATCCATAAAATAATACATAACTGTGAATCATTAAACCACTCATAGGCTAATACAGTAATAGACTGCAAGCATCTGCTTTTTCAACCAGTAACAAGGTTTTAAATTTTTTTTACTTTCCTTTAGGAGTCCATTAACCAATACTCCCATACTTAATTACTCTTATGAGTTACGATAGTTTTTTGAAATCCATACTGATCTGTGGTGAACACCGCATAGCAAAACATCTTAATGTCTGTTTGTTCAAGTCTTTTCATTTTACACTAGCCGTCGTTGGTTGCCAACACTATTATCTTCGTAAATCAAAAGCTGTAGCTTAACTGTGGGGTGAAACATGTTTTATTGCTTAAAAGAGAAAGTTAGGTAATGCCACCCTCTCGAACTGGTCATCCTGTGAGCTGGGAACAATATTGCTACCTCCAGTTCAACACAATACAGTTGAGTTAGAAACGAAATCCTTAAAATTAAATTTTGAATGATGTACAGTACTTGGAAATAAAGCCGCAAAAAGGAAAATGTGATAACATAAACCAAATCTCCCAACTGATAGCATTATCCGTGATTGCATTAAGCAGCGTTCACTGTATATACTGTGTGGTATGCTGTAATGAAGGACTTATCTACTGAATCATTACCTCATGTCGTTGTGCTACCCTATTAACATCATGAGTTGTTGCTACTCCAAATAGATACTTCAAAACCTTTCCTCTTAAAAATGATCTCTTATTTCTTTGGGACCTCAAACTATTCTCAAAATTGACTTTCAGGAGTGGGGGTCACTGCAAAAGATCTCCGGTCTAGCAATCAAGGGCTGTGGTAGCAGATCAAATAGACTCGCGACCTCCATTTGATATTGTTCATAGGCGGGTTGCAGGTGATCGATAGCCCTATTTAATTTGGCATAACGTGATCTCCAAGACACTTTACCCTCATTCTTTAACCAAGATGCATTATTTGAAGTTAATTCTATAAAATACTTGTCAAATAACTTGGCATTATGAAGCACCTCAGAAACATTAAGTTGGCAAAGTAATATTCTTAACTTTTGGTTCTTTAAATACATTCAGTCCTGGTTCAGGAATAAGATGCCATTATTATACTCATTTAGCACTTCTACACCCACCGTTATTACTTGCACATTGCCATTCCTACCAACATAGTTACTTATTATAAAGCAAGAAAAATGCACAAGGTGTGTTGCAAAAAATAATAAAATATATGAAAAAAACATGCATAAAACTTAACTATAGCACAACCCTCTTATCACCTATTTAGTTACAGCTTTTCTGGTCATTCTGCTTCCTCACTGCTGATAATTCTCACTTTTGTTACAGTCATTGTGGGAACACAAAGCATTTAAGAAAGTGACACAAAAAAGAAAAGAATTCCACTATCTACTGGCTCTCCTAGACCATAAATCTTACCTAGGTGTTATAATCACACCCACTTCTGAAGCACCCGGTAGGTCCTCCCTTCACCATCATCTGCACCCTAAGGGAAGGGGTTGAAGCTACCGACCCCCTCTTTAGCATCTCCGGCACAAGTGGATACTCTGGGTCCACCGTTCGTTCCTCCCCTCTGGCTTCTGGGCTGGATGCAGGATCTCCCTGCGTTTCTTCCTCCACACGGACAGCCTCCTGGAATTGCTGTCACCCATTCTCCTCAGTGGACGACTGCCAAACTATTTTGCATGTTATCTTCCAAATTATTACATGGGGTTAAATTGGGCTGACTTCCCCACATAATGAGCAGTAGATTGTCCTCCGAATCCCAGTCAGATGTGTCCACTGAACTCTCTCGTTCGGGGTGAGTCCTTCAATCAATTCGCTAGTCCACTTTTGGATGCTTTCGAGGTCCTTTTCTCTGTCTACTGGTGTATTGTTTCCTGGCCACGATCCCCTTGATGCTCATATTTCTTCACTCAGCTTAAGTGGACTATGACATTTATATGGTGTTAACTTTAGATCGAAGTTCACAGGGGATAATACTCGTAAGACTTGATAAGGCATTTAGATTTCACAAAGTTTTTTCATGTGACCTGGCTTTAACTGTGGATCACTAAGCAGTACCCACTCTCCCACTGTGAAATCCACTTGTTTTACTGCTTTATTGTACTGACTTACCTGCCTCAGGAATACTTTGTGATTGCGTGTTTTCCATGTTTTCTGCAATTTCATTGCTAAATTTCTCACCTCCAGTTGTGGTAATTTGCTGATCTATTTCCACAAAATTCTGTGGTAGCCTCATGGGGTGACAAAACCCGGGCTCAGTCCTACTGACTAATGAATTCTGTTGTTATATGTAGCCACCACATACGGTAACAGGGTGTCCCAATCGTTCTGTTTCTCATTAGCGTACTTCCTTAGGATGTTGGAAATAGTATGATGCACCCTCTTGCATCTCCCATTTGCCTGGAGGTTAATAGGAGTCATCCTTAGTTTAGTTATTTGCAAAAGCTTACAAATGTGATCCATCGGTTCTGACATAAAATTCGTCCCTTTATCATTCAGAACACTACCACGGGCACAAAATTTTAGCACCTATTCAAACACAAATGCTTTCGCTATGGTTTCTGCCCTCTGATCTGCGAGAGGTATACTTAGCAAATGTCGACTAAAATGGTTTAAAATTGTCAGAATATACTTGTTTCCTGCCCCTTGAGATCTTGTAAAAAAAAGCCACAAATATCCATGGCTACTGTCCCCAGGTTGATTAATCTCTGGTAATTCTTGTAGCTCTGCTCTCCATCGGAATGTTTGTCACAAGTAACACACTTCCTTTCCCACTTGTTAACAGTTTTCTTTCTTCTGGGCCACTAGTACTTGGCTGCTACTTGTCTATTTGTTGGTCTCTTTCCCCCATAACCTGATAGAACGTGATTGTGGCATTGCAAGAGCACTTTTTTTTAACTACTTGATCCCGGCACCATCATATGAGAACGCATTTTGCATTTCTGCAAAGCAAACCATTTTGTAAAATCAACTTCTCTCCATGCTTCCATTTTTGGCATCTGCCATCCTTGCAATGTGCTCCCTGATGATATCTAGTGACAGTGGTCCAAAAGAGCATAATCGCCTAGATAAGGCATCCGAATTTCTGTGGGCCTTACCGGGATGATGAACCATCTCAAAATCATATTCTGATGGTTGTAAAGCCCATCTTGCCAATTGGGCATTTTTGCTGGTCTTGGTCAAAGTGCCCTTTAGGAGTGGTCATTGGAATATAAAGGGAATAGATGGTAAATATATTCATACTTTTAAAAGCAGATCTACATGAGTCCCTGGTTTGAAAATTATTAATTATTCTCATACTTTTTTTTTTTTTTATTTATTTATTTATTTATTTATTTATTTATTTTTTTTTTTTTTTTTTTTAGGATAAATAATCTATTCATATGTGTTTTAGCTGCACAACCCCATATTTCAATTCCATAGAGCAGGTAGATATGTTTTAGAAGGCCCGACAAGAGGGAGGGGCAGCCAGGGTTGCAGCCCTGGGGCTGAAAAGGGGCCCGGCAGATCAGGTTTTATTTTTTATCTTGTAAATTTAATCTAAAATAAAATTGGTTATAAGTCAATAAGCAGCTTAAGTTATGTTTTATGTGTTTATTTTATCTGCATTGTCCTGTCATATAATGGTGACACGGAATTAATCAGTTAATCTGAAATGGTTTATTCCTGAAGAAAAATTGCTATTTTTGAAAAGTAGAAGCAGAAATCCTTTTGGAGTCAATAGTAGGCCTCACTAACGTTCGGCATTTAAAATAATAAATTTCAAAAGATTAATTTTGGTACATACAGATTAAATTGGTACGTATACAGATAAAATTGTTCCTAAATAGAACATTTTAACATATTTTTCCGTTTTAAGAAAAATACATAGGCCTAATAAAAATAAATTTATACAGCGCATTGAAATTAACAATGTACATGTCGCTTAGTCTGCTTGTCTTTGTAACTAAAAAATGTGCCGGCTCGCCTTCGCAGAAAATTTAATTTGAGCCGTCTGCTGTCTGCAATATTTTGAAATCTGCAACTAATCCATTGTCATTTCAACTTTAAAATAACAAGTTTCCAACCAACGACAGAGAAGTGCATTAAACAAATTTGTGACACTCCAGTCTACTTATTTTTGCAGGTCGGAAGTAAAGTTGCGTGGTGTATTGACCCTTATTGTGCTTAAGATAGTTTGATATGCTTAAAGAACAGAAATTTTCAAAAATAGGACTTTTCCGGCAGTGGATTGAGGAAGACCCCAATTTTACAACTGATGATCGAGTAATTTTTTTTCCAAGCCTGTCAAAACAAGTAAGTAAACACAGCTATCTTTCATTGTATCTACCAGACGTCTTCCTTCACTTAGTGTTCGTTTATTGAATTACAGACTTTTCATTAAAGTACCGTACTATAAAAAGGAATAATTGTGTAATTAAAGGGTAAATATCTCAATTGTTTATGAAATTTTTCGAGTGCCGATATAAGGAATAGTTACTTGTTTATTTTCTTTATAAAAAAAAAAAAAAAAAAAAAACTAGAATAACTGTCAAAATAATAATACAATTTTCGGTGTTAATATTAGTGTTTTTACTAAGGTGGCTAAAATCTATTGTTTAAAACCTAAAATGGGCTATTCCAAGAAAATAAAAGGGTGAAATATATTATATAAAAGCCTAAAAATCCGGGTCCTGTATATTACCATAAAATAGGCGCTAAATGGGCTTTACTCCGGCATCAGTCAACCAATTTGATCCAAAATCAATAGGCTTCGTCCCATGAGCGTTATAAATGCATATACCAAGTTTTATGAAAATCTAATAAAGAGTATTTGATTTAATAATTACAATTTGAGTTGAACTTAGACACTTATGCTTCACTTACCAACTTTTTGGTAGAACATGTTTCAAGGACCCTTGTCCCCATCCTCGGCTACGTGTCCAACTGACAAATCCTGCTTTTGAAGGTCATGAAGTGTCCCTGGTGGTGGTTTTATGAACTTTTTGATGAGGTTCTCATCCTCTGGTATTTCGAAATTCATGAGATTACTATCAAATTTTTGTATGTAGATCCTCTCCCAGATGTCCAGTTCTTTTGGTTTGCTTACTGATTTTAACAATTTTGGTTCTCTACAAATTCTGTGGTCATTTTCCCAAGAATGCGTTGCAACGGCCGATTTTTCCAACTGACAATTTTTAAGGTTTCTCATGTGTTCTTTAAATCTAGTCTCAACATTTCTTTTTGTTTTTCCTATATAAATCTTGCTGCAGTTAGTACAATTTATCTGATAGATCCCTGATTTCTTTCCAGTAGGTATATCATCATTCTGTTTGGATTTAATCAAATTTTTTATGCTGAATCTGTTGTGAGTGGCCAAAGTTATGTTATGATCCTTGAATATTTTTTGAAATTTCGGTGTTGCCCAGGGGTGGTGAGTGAACCTTTTGAACTTTGTTTTTTCTCTTTCGGTAGACAGTGTAGTAATTTTTCTTATATCTTTCTGTTTTTCAAATTTGGCTATTTTTTTATCTATTAGTCTTTTGTCGAAGCCATTCATTTTAGCAGTAACAGTAACTGCTAAAATGAATGGCTTCGACAAAAGACTAATAGATATAAAAAAATAGCCAAATTTGAAAAACAGAAAGATATAAGAAAAATTACTACACTGTCTACCGAAAGAGAAAAAACAAAGTTCAAAAGGTTCACTCACCACCCCTGGGCAACACCGAAATTTCAAAAAATATTCAAGGATCATAACATAACTTTGGCCACTCACAACAGATTCAGCATAAAAAATTTGATTCAATCCAAACAGAATGATGATATACCTACTGGAAAGAAATCAGGGATCTATCAGATAAATTGTACTAACTGCAGCAAGATTTATATAGGAAAAACAAAAAGAAATGTTGAGACTAGATTTAAAGAACACATGAGAAACCTTAAAAATTGTCAGTTGGAAAAATCGGCCGTTGCAACGCATTCTTGGGAAAATGACCACAGAATTTGTAGAGAACCAAAATTGTTAAAATCAGTAAGCAAACCAAAAGAACTGGACATCTGGGAGAGGATCTACATACAAAAATTTGATAGTAATCTCATGAATTTCGAAATACCAGAGGATGAGAACCTCATCAAAAAGTTCATAAAACCACCACCAGGGACACGTAGCCGAGGATGGGGACAAGGGTCCTTGAAACATGTTCTACCAAAAAGTTGGTAAGTGAAGCATAAGTGTCTAAGTTCAACTCAAATTGTAATTATTATATTATAGTTGCTTCACTGTATATGTTCCATCATTTTTTAAAAGTATTTGATTTATCGCGCTTACGAACAGACGGACAGATATTTTCCCATCTACCACACCATAAAGTACCGGTACCATTCTGGCACTTAATAATTATGTAATATCATTACATAATCTTTTTGTTGCATACATTATAAAGGGCATGAATTTCATATTTGAAGGGGGCCTGGGAAAACTTGTTCCTGGGGTCCTTGCTTTCTTTCCACAGCCCTGGGCTTAAATTGGAGAAGATTTTGAAATAAAAATATGGAGCTACTGACTTTGTTACATTGTGGTCTATGTGATCAGCCCAAGTTAAATGTCCGTCTACTGCAAGACCCATAAATTTATGTGTATTGACTTCATTGACAGGCTCACCTTATATTACTAGATTAATTTCAGATTATGGGTTTCCACTTCTAAGTTCGAAGGTCATAAATTTGGTTTTCTCGATATTGTAGATAAGAGCATTCATATTGAAATAATTTTGAATTATGTCCACAGCAAGTATCATTTTTTGTTCTAATAACCCATTATTCTTTCCCCAGCAATTTGCAGTTGTGTAATCTGCATATGAGATGATACTTGTACAAGGTGGATGAATTATATCATTTACGTATAAAACAAAAAGCACTGGGCCTAGGACTGACCCCAAGGGGACACCACATTTCTCTGTGCTGTACCTTGATTGGACTATGCTCCTTTTTCCGCCACTACTGAAATGTATTTGAGTACACTGTTTCTGTCCAGATAAATATGAGTTAATTAATTCCTTAGGTAAACCATGAATTCCATATACTTCTAGTTTACTTAGTAGGTTATCATACTGTACAGTGTCAAAAACTTCAGATAATTCGAAAAACATTGTCCCCATTTTCATATTATTTTCAAGTTTTGCCTTGACTTCGTGCATAAATTCACTGATTGCTGATACAGTGGATAAACCTTTCCTGAAACCATGTTGGGATTTTTTAATAATGTTCTTACTGTTCAAATGATTAATTAATCTGACTATTATTACTCTTTCGAAAATCTTTCTTATTTTGGATAGTAATGATTTGGGGCGGTAATTGTTAGTATCCCTTTTGCATCCCTCTTTTAATAACGGTCTTACTATACTTTGTTTAAGACAATCTGGAAATTTTCCTTGTTCAATGGAGAAGTTAATCATATGAACCAAAGATGTGGCTATAGCATTTTCACAAGGTTTAAATAATCTAACTTATTTCGTCTCATCCACAAGAGTTTTTATTTGGCAGTTTGTTTATTATGTTCATTATTTCTTGTTCATTTGTAGACTTAATAAATAGAGATGAACATAAGTGTAGAGTTCTTGATGAAATAAAATAGCATCTGTGTAAATTCCTCTAGATTAGCTTTTATAAAACTTTTTTAGCCTCAGCCTCCAAAATGTAAAAATATATATATATTTATTTATTCTTTTTGTTCATGCATGAGCCCATGTAGGACTTTGCAAAGTACTTAGAGGCGTTTCTGTGTTTTCCTTTGACTCCATATTGCTTTCATCCTTTGCCTGTGAGCTTCCTTCCTCTTGTTTGTGCATGTTGTTCCAGTTTTATTCTTCGGTCTGTCCTCTTGGTCAACTTCCCACTTATGCACCTTGATTCTAAAGCTATCTCTCTTCAAAATATCTTCTGGAGTAATTTCTGCCAGTTTTAAGCCATTTTTTACTTCAATCCATTTCATAGTATCTACTTTTGCTTTACTTCTACTTTCATAGAATTCCAATATTTGTTTTGTGAGCCTATTTGAATTCATTCGTTTAATAGCCTATGTTCATAAAATTTTAACCTTCGTTTTCTCTTATCACTACGAATGTCTGTATATGTTTTTATTTCCTTTTTACTCCTAAGTCTGTATTCTTCACCTACGCTTCGTGAACCTAAAAGTTTTCTTATAATTTTGCACTCTTTTTTTTATTATCTTTTCTACATCTGTTTTTCTGTTCAAAATTAGAGTTTTGTCTCCATAAAGGCACTCTGGTTTAATTACAGTGTTATAGTGTCTCAATTTATCCGCCGGCATGGTCCTGTGGTTAGCGTTGCTGACTACAGATCCGTTGGCCCTGGTTCGATTCCCGGTACCTCCTCGGATTTTTCTGAGGTAGGGAGGGCTGGTAGGGGTGCACTCAGCCTTGTGATTCAAATTGAGGAGCTACTTGATAGAGAAGTAGCGGCTCTGGTCAAGAAAACCACCATTAACGGCCGTGGGTGTCGGCATGCTGACCACATGCCCCCCAATCCTGCCATCTGCCTACGGGAGATGATGCAGCAGTCGGGTGGTAGGCCAAGTCCCTCCAGGGATATAGCGCCATGGAGTTTAGTTTAGTTAGTGTCTCAATTTTGTATATTTAGATATGCACTTCTTATTGTAGATGTTTTGTGTAAGTCGATATGCTGTCTCCATTTTTTGGCTTCTACTTTCGTTGGCTTTAGTTTAAATTCCATTTTCTTGAATTATTTCACCAAGGTATTTAAGCTGTGAAACTCGTTTAATTTTTCCATATTTGGTTTCCATGTATTTTGGTGCTTGTTTATTGCACGATATATATTCAGTTTTTTCTAAAGATATCTGCAGACCAAGTTTCTCTGCAATTTCATGTAATAATTCAATCTGTTTTTGAGCTGTTTCGAAGTCACGGGTTAAAATTGCTAAATAATCTGCAAATGCTAGGCAGTCTATCTGTAATTTTCCTCTGCCTAATAGGATTGGTTGATTAATTTTTCCAAATTGCTTTCTTTTTACGCCATTCTTGTATTACTTTCTCAAGAACACAATTTAAAAGTAATGGGAGAGCCCATCTCCTTGTCTTACTCCTGTTTTAACTTTGAAGGGTTCAGAAATTCCCCCCATGAACTTAATTTTCGCCTTTGTATCCGTTAATGTCTGTCTAATCAGTGCAAGCGTTTTACGATCTAAACCTTGTTCTTCCAATATTTCAAATAAAGATTCATGGTCAACCGAGTTGTAAGCTTTTTTAAAGTCAACAAAAGTACACACGAGATTGTTGCCACAAATTCTTTGGTGTCTATGGATTAGCTTAAGGTTCAGGATTTCCTCCGGACATGATCTACCTGGTCTAAAACCTGCTTGATATTCCCCAATATTTGGTTCTAGTTGCCGTTGTGCTCTGTCAAGCAGACACTGAGATAGAATTTTGTATGGGACTGATAATAATGACATTCCTCTATAATTGTTAACAACTGTTCTGTCCCCCTTTTTATGTAACGGGTGGATTAATGCTGTCCTCCAATCCTCTGGAATTTGTTCTGTTTGCCAGATTTCTTGCATAAGTGTGGTAAGTTCTTAATGGCATTTGGTCTCGCCGCTTTAAGGAGTTCTGATATAATTCCATCTTCACCTGCTGCCTTATTGTTTTTAAGTCTTTTATGCCCGGTTTCTACAAACTTGTGAATTACCTATGGGTAAATTATCCATGGATAAATTAGTCCCATTTCAATCACAATGATATAATGAGCAAGGCCTTGGAGTTGTACAGCTAATTTAATTCAGAAGGCTTTGATTCTCATTGTTACTGATCCTACAAAGAGGTTAAATTTTATCCAGCCATCCATGAAAGGATAAATTAACCAGACGATTTACCCTTGGAAAGATCTAGCCTGAGTTTGTAGGAACATTTCTTCTGTCATTTTCATATTTACTCAGAGGACATTTATCTAGAAACTCGTCACAAGTGGATGTGATTGCTATCTTTAAATTATTTGTGTTTGTGTGGTGTTATTCTTGTGTAAATTCTGTCTTTGGGTAATTTACCCATAGGTAATTCGCGAGTTTATAGAAACCGGCCATTAATCTGGTTAACAGTTTCTTTTTCATCCGGTGGTAATGAGTCTGGATTTGATTGTTCAGGTTCTTGTGGAAATCTGTTTATTGACATTGGGCATTTAAGAAGTTGTTTAGTGCCAATTGACCATCCTCTCTTTTAAAACAGAGACCCTGTGGTTGGTATCCAGTGACTTTGGTCTTAAAGGTTTTGTAGAAATTCCGTGTTGTTTGTTTGGAAGTCTTTCTCGATTTCAGATAATAATTGGTCTTTTTCATACTTCCTCTTTGTCTGTCTAATTAACTTGGCTGCCTCTTTCCTGTTCAATAAGAATGCATTATGGTTCTTTTCTGTTTTTATTACTATTCCAAATGATATAAGCTTGATGTCTTGATGCGATTGCTTTTTCACACCCCTCATTCCACCACAGATGCTTTCTCTTTTTCTGTAGAGGGATTAACATTTGTGCTGTTTCAATTACTTTGCTTTTGAATTGTTGCCAATTTTGTGCTTGCTTCTTTTCTATTTCTTCAATGAATGTTACTAACTTAGTATCAAATTTCAGACTTGATGACTTTTTTTTGTAAATCTCCTTGGTTTTAGTTTCAATTTAATTCTCGTCAGATAATGATCTGAATCAATGTTTGCACCTCTTTTAACTTGAACATTCATAATTTCTCTGTGGTTGGACTAAGAAATTGCCACATGATTTGATACTCACCAAGAAGTGAATTTGGTGAAAACCATGTCATTTGTTTTGATGGTGTCTTTTTAAAATGTGTAGACATGATTTTGAGGTTGATAATCTGCAAAATTCAACTAGTCGTCCATTTCGATTAGTCCATTTATGTGCTGGATACTTGCCAATTGTCTTCTAATATTTCCTTTCTTTGCCCAGTTGTGCATTAAAATCTCCCAACAGAATTTTAACATGATTCTGTGGAATTTTCCGTACCTTCTCTTCTAATGTTTCCCAAAAATCATCTACTTTTTTGCAGTTCGTTAGGTTTTCTTTATTAATTGGCGCATGAACATTCACCAGTGTGTACGTCTGGTTTGCACATTTTAGTGTAACTGTCACCAATCTGTTACTTAAGGGATTCACATTTGTTACTGATTTTAGTATATTCTTATGGATTGCAAAAGCAACTCCTAAATGTGGTGTATTTTTAAGAATTTGTTTCTCTGTTTTACTTTTGAAAAGTCTATAATTCCCAAAATCCATTGTATTTTCATCTGTTGACCTCGTTTCTTGTAGTGCCAATATTTGAATATTTTGTTCTTTTAAACATTTCTCCAGTTCATATAATTTTCCTGCTCGTAAAAGTGAATTTATGTTTAATGTTCCAAAAAAGGTTTTGGTTTTAGGACGAAGTTGATCAAAGGTCTCCGATACCCTCTGTTTGCGTGTTTGGCCAAACTCCCCAGAATCCGACAGTCTGGTTGTACTGTTCTTAACAGCAGTGGATTGGTTACCACCTGGGGTACAACACTGTTTCCTATCACGCTTCATAGTACTTGGTTATCACCAGGTTAGGACCGAAGTCCAGTTTCATAGGACTGGAATGGTAAGTTCCAGAACCGGTTTTTCCGCCCTCTCTGCCTTGGGAAAATATCCTCTTTCGCCATCGAATCCGTTGACTGAAGCCGTATTATTATTATTATTATTATTATTATTATTATTATTATTATTATTATTATTATTTCTGATGGTATACATAATTTTTTACTCAAAAGATTTACGAGCATGCATCAGTATATCGCAAAATGTTTCCCTTCTTTTCTAAGACGACCACAGAATATACCATCTTACTTATCTAAAGGCATGACTTATTTGCTGCCAATTGATGAAAACACTGATGATCCATCTAAATATCGGCCAATCACTTGCCTGTGCACCCTCTACAAGATCTTGACTTCTTGCTTGTCTGAAAAAATTTACTGCCATCTGGATGAACATCAGCTTCTAGCAAAAGAACAAAAAGGTTGTATTAAACAATCACAAGGATGTAAAGAACAACTCACAATTGATGCGGTGGTTATGGCATAGGCAGCTCACAAGTCACAGAACATCTATACAGCTTATATAGATTATCAGAAAGCTATACACTGGATTGCAGAAACGAAGTCTGATCGGGGCCACGGGTTAAAACCATGAGTTGGGTTGCTAAAACGAAGTTTCTCGTAAATCAGCTCGCCCTCGACTTCGGCCGCGGCGTGAAATCTACACAACGCCACAGTCAGGTTTAAAACTGCATCTGCTTTGGTCAGCTGTTGGAGAATGGAAGCCTACGTAGCTTTGCGTGAACGTAATCGACTAATTGCTCATTTGAGGATGCTTAATCCGCATCGGAGAATTCTGGATAGGAGTAATCCCTTTGAAATGTATTCAAATGATGAATTCAGAAGAAGATTTCGGTTCACAAAGGAAACAGTTCTCGATTTGGCAAAAATACTCAGGCCTGACCTAGAACACGCAGGAAACAGGGGTTCTGGCATTTCTGTTGAGTTGCAGATCTTAATTGCTCTGAGGTAAATGAAAATTGGTCCGCCGTTATGGGTTTATGGGTAGCATATTTGCCTACCACCATGGCGGTCCGGGTTCGATTCCCGGCCGGGGAGTGGGTTTTTCAGTAACGAAAAATCTATTTCGGTCTATTACGATCGCAGTGTTGAGAAGCCGAAGGGCTTACACTACCCCTCATTAATCTAATCTAAAGTGAAAATGGAATAGCATTATTACTATGGTATTATTATTATTATATCTCACACAAAATTATGTAAAAGCACAATCGAAGTTTGATATTAACCATAGGGGAGTTTTTAAAAAAAAGAATTAGGCCTAAACTGTAGGCTACAGGCATGTATAAATAGTGCACTGAGGAAAATCTAATTCAAGTTTTTCTTTCCATTGTTGCACGAAAATACATTGTCAAAAGGTTATGTTGGACTAGCCTCTTGTAAATACTTCTGGTATTCATCATTAGAGCGCAGGTTTTTAAGTTTACAGGATTCCTCACAAGAGTAATTCTTTTATATCCCTAATATTGTAGTTCATAACTGAATAAAGTTGTTAGGCTATAATGGGGCACATTAATTTTGTTGTACGATATGACTTTCCTCCTAGGCTGTAAAATTTAGCCTACGTAAACAAAAATTCAGGCCCTGATTATTTCATTATATTGACCTAAATTGTCACAATGATTCAGACTGCAGTCTACAGAATAAAACTTCGAATTCTGTCATTACCTTATATAATTCTTCACCAAGAAAAAACAGGCCAGTGACAGTGAATTCTTAAAATTTCATATAGTACCGGTACACTAATTAAAATTAAAAATATTATGAAAAGAAAAAAAAAATAGTCGTTACTGAGGTTTGAACCTGCAATCTCTTGAACCACAGCTCAGTACTTAAACCACACAGCCACGAACGACATTAAGAACAGCGCACGAATGTTGGCAATCTGAAGAGTAAAGGCTTCTCCATGTCGCACCTCGAGAATTTAAATTGTGTTTGTAGGTCTATGTGATGTGATTATATAATATTTATTGTAGTTTTCAGTTCGGAAAAATGGTATGATGATACTGATAACATTATTATCGAAACCTAATTCGTCTAAAAAGAGAAATATGAGAAGAAGAGAGTTTGCAGAATGAATGCAAGAACGGCTTCTCCTACCCGGTCATGACGTCAGTTACAGTGTTGCACGTTCAAAATCTCGACAACGGCCAGACTTCGTTTTAGCAACCCAACACGGACTCAGTCCTCGACCGTGGTTTAATAGCCATGGCTTTAAACTTTGAGTTCGTCTTCGTTTCTGCAATCCACCGTTTGACTCGGTCCCACATTCCGGCTACTCAGCATGCTCAAGATGTGTAAAATTGATCCTGCCACCATTTCCTTACTACAGCAATTGATGTTATCATGGGAAACTGTATTGCTGTTGAAATAACGGAGGTAACCAGCCACGTAATAAAGGAGACGAGGTCTGATAGACATACCTTGGATATGTCAGAAGCAAATTCAAAGCCTCCGTAATTATTTCCTTAGCCAGAAATCTCTTCTACACCAGGCATTTAATGAAGCTGACAAACTGTTTACACCACTGGATCTTTGTCATGCCAATATTGTTGATTTAGAAACAGATGCAGCCCATGTTGCAACTATTATACAGCAATGGACACAGAAACCACTGCATGGTCGCCATGTACATGATCTGGAGCGCCCGCATATTGATCAGGAGGCTTCCAATGCTTGGCTTGGTCGAGCGGATATCTTCATGGAGACTGAGGGTTTTTTATTGGCAATTCAGGATCAGACTGTTGCCAGAAAAATCTACCTGAAATATATAGTAAAAGCAAACCTGGAGAATGATGCGTGCCAGCACTGCAATCAGGCCCCAGAGACAATCTAGCATATTACAGGTGCTTGCCAGGCGCTTGTGACGAAAGAATATTTATATGGCACAATCAAGTGGCAAAAATTGTACAACAGACTTTGGCAGATCAACAGAACTTGGTGCTGAATACTGTTCCCTATTATCAATATATTCCCGATGTGGTTCTGGAAAACAACTCACATTATGTTATATTGGGACAGATCCATACTTACTGACAGATCAATAACTCACAATAGACCAGACATAGTGTTGAAGGATAAAAACAACCGGATCACATGTCTTATAGACATGGCATACCAAATACAATTTAGAGCAGTGTGAAAATGAAAAAGTAACCAAGTACTTACCCCTAGCTGAAGAGGTTCGACAACTCTGGAGGCAAGAAAAAGTCATTGTGCTGCCTTTAATCACCTCCTCAACAGGACTTGTACCGAAGACCCTAACGAAGAGACTGCAAGACTTGAAGATCACAGAGTATGTGAGAGATTGTATGCAAAAAGCGATCATCTTGAGTACTACATCCATAGTCCGCAGTATACTAAGCATTTCTGTTTAAATTTAACTGTGTCATCTTGCTAAAAGCCAATGACATCGTTTTAATACCTGTAAAAGCAGTGGAATGAATAAATAACAATAACAATAATAATAATAATAATAATAATATAATCTTGACAATGACAAACTATCTGAAATCGCTTACATACATGCTTCGGTAGCAATGTGATTGGATAGTCAAGTTTATACTTTTTGACATGTAAAGTTTCTGACTTCTGTATGCCATATGCACAAAAATTTTGACATCCCCAAATGTGAACTTGCTCTTTTTAATAGTGTCTAATATAAGAAAAATACGGAAGATGGAAAATTTTTGAGGTCTCGGCTTTTTAGTGGATGCTTAGTGAAAATAATGTGTGCATTTTTTACCTTTTATTTCCAATGCAAAAACTACAAAACTAAGTGAGCCATTCACATGTTATGAATTGGTACATAAGAAGTGATTGATCAGTAATATTTATTTAAAATATGGATTTATTTTCTTAGATGGTAAGCCACAGTATTTTATTTGCTTTCATTTCCTATCATTAATTAGTTTGGCAATTTTTGTGTGTTCATTTTTCTCTCAAGAAACAGTTTCTATGTTCCTATTATTTTTGTCCCTTTATGTCTGGGTCCTGATTGAGAAATACTGAAATAGTTGTAATTTGTTCCTTGAGAAAGGATGCATATATATATGCATAAGTTCATCATGTCTGACTTGTTACGTTGGCCAAATTTTACTTCTGTCATACTGTTTATATTTCTTTCTCTCTTTGATCAGATCAAACTTATCTTGCCACAAATATAAAATTTTCATATATTCCTCTTTTATATAATTTTAGAATATTGTGTAACCTACTGGATTTTAAAATGTCACTAAAATAATCAGATTGCTTAAAATGCCTAAGGCAGGACTTATATTAACATGCATGAAAGCACACAGGCCATAAATAATGTTCTGAATGTTGGGTGGTGATGGGTGTTTGGTGGTGTTGCTATTTTTAAAGTTAGGATTTGCCATTTCCAGAATGATTGGTAGTGGCAATCCCATCTCGCTCTCAACACCTTACTTAGATTCTGCCTTGCTTTCGTGCATAGGTTCATCAATGAGCTGCGGGGCCACCACCACCACTACAACCAACACCACCATCTGCCAGCTAAATGTGACAATCAGACAGCAAGTGTTTTTGTTTTTAATATCAAGCTCAAATGAAACAACGAGGAAGTATAGTTGTTGTTGTTTTTGTTGTTATGGTTGTTGTGCATCAGTATAACAACTTATTTTTATAACGGCATGCAGAGTGCCTGCATGATATAGCATGACCACGTTTTATTCCACTCTACAGTAATTAACTGTCAAATTATCATTTTTTTTAACCAGGCCTCCCGGCTTCTAATAAAGGATGAACCGGTCACTGGCTCGCAATCTTTACTTTACAAGGTAGGCACAAAACATTGAGCATTTTCATGTCACATTGTCAATGTGAGATGGAACATGCAAATGTAGTTAGATGTAACAGCATGGCATGTGGGCTTACCGTTTGGATGAGTGAAGGGCCATTGTTTTCCTTCCAGGGAGGTCATGTAACCCCCAAGTCTGGTTCCCCACCACGACCCAACTCTGGGGGCTGGAACCCACCCCGAGAACAGATTCCAGACTTCCCCCCAGTACAGCCTCTACATCCAGATGAAGAAGACAGTGGAGACAGCAGCGATCCTGAGTCCGTCAAGAGACAGAAGCTTTAGGATAGTGTGAAGAATATCTGCTGTCGTGTCAAGTCTGCATTGTTGTAGAATTGATGTTTAAGATAGATTATCGTAGTCTTTACCCATTGTTCGATTTGGAACAACAGCCAGGAAGGAAGCTGTGATTGTTTCTTATGTAACTGAGGCAGTTTTTAAAAAAAAAATGTATGTTAACATCGGTGGTGGTAATGGTGGTGGTAGTGGTAAGTGGTGGTCCAATCAGAATTACTCTTGTATACGTACGTGTAAGCGACTCCTAGCGTGGGCAAGCTTACTGTTAAGCATTACATACAGTGTCTTGTTAAGATATACGATGATATTGCTTTATTGTTGCATGCACATGGCACATGTAGCTCTCTTGCATGTATACTCGTTACGCTGCTGCTGAAACGCATGTGCATGGTCACATAATTATTTTTGTAACAAATGCGTGTGCTTTCAGGATGACGACTCGCCTTGACAGAAGTTTTTGTGAAGTTGGCAGCTCAGGTGTTACATCAGTATACTATGTCAATAAGTCGCTGCCCAGCGACTGTAATGCTTAACCAATAGTAAGACTTGCACACTCTGAGGTACACAAACATTATTACATTTTACGAAACCCCTCCCTAAAACCCCAACAATGTATACGATTTTTCAATATAAAATTAATAGATATTCTATACTTATATACTATTTAAAATAAGATTGCATATACTGAATGTCATTAATTTGATAAGCCTAATTTTTCTCAACAAGTGTTGTAGAATTTAGCGACAAGGTACTAATTAAGATGAACTAGGTTTAGTTTTGGTTTTTGCTGTGTAGGTAATATTAGGGCAGGCTTTAGACTGCAAATGCCTTATTTTTATTTTGATGTGTTAGTAACATGCTTTGCAATTTAACACTGTATACCACAAGATGATTTTTCTGGCAGATGACAATATCTGATTGCACATTAGTTTTAAGGTTTTTAAACAAAGGAGTCTCACATGAGTGAGCGTGTGGAAATCTTTGGATGTTCAGGTTTAGTAGAGAGTGTTGGTGTCCATAAACAAATACTGTATCCACTAAGAAAAGCAAGTAATATATTTTCACCATTTGCACTGCAGAACTTTGTTAAAACTGATGTTTTGATATAATGTACAGTTCGTGTGTTGACCCCATCCATTTAGAGTTTCATTAATTTTTACTAAAATCTACAAAATGATGCAGCAATGCATGTCTCAGTATACGTCAACAAATGCAGGTACAATGGACAGCAACTGATAACATTTTTCTTGTCTTCATGTAAGTTAATATTGACATCTGTATGTATTGTAAAATATGCAGTTTTCAAAATATAATAATGGATGTTGATTGTGTGTGTTTTTTTATTTCCCACCATCATTCATAATTGGGGAGTAGACATGGAAAGTAATATAATTGCCTCCAAAATCAATTTTTGCTTGTATTGTGCAATATATAATATATTGTGGAATATATATAAAATATGATAATGTCACCCACTAGATCATGCACACCATCTATGTCCCATTCATTCTGTCTCTATGAATGATATAAGGGCCATTGACTTCAGATACTGTATACAACCAAGAAAAATCTAACAATATTGTCCCTGTAACATTGACAGATGTGTGTAAATATGATTGCTGTAAAATTATAAGACTTTTTACATGTGTAGAGACTATATTTTTTCAGTAACAGCGGTAAGTGCAAAATTTACAAAACTGTTTTCCTTAGGATTAATGAATTTCATTTTTTATTCTTTGAAGGATGTAATAGTTAAGGAACAAGTGGGCAGTTTTTTTTTTCACCTTATACCCTCAAACATGAGATTGATAAACCAAGGACATTTTTATCTGCAGTAGCCTCAAATATTTATTAATAATATAGCAAAAACAATTTTGAGTTGTGATTCATCTAAAATATTTAAATTCAATATTCTTAAAATTCTAAGGACATGATTAAATTACATAAAAAAAATTAAAAAAATAACATAATTGTTAAAATACCTATTTACATTGACTAGGGTAAAATATTTACATAATCGTTAAAATGCCTATTTACATTGTCTGTATAGCAAAATTTCTAAATGTAGGCCTATACAGCTTTTCTTGTTGGTGTTTACTATAATTACCAGGCTCCGGATTCTGATGACCTAAAATTGTTTGAAAAATGACCTATAAAATGACCCTAAATTTTAAAGAAAATGACTTAATAATTATAAAAAATGACCTAAAAACTGATATTTTATTTATAAAAAAATATTATTGTACATGCAAAGTTATAGACTAGTTTGTAGATAATTGTAAAAGCTGTAAATAACTGTAATGTTGTGAATGTTTCCTTTTTTTTTCACGGAATTTAATACTGGCACTGAGGCACTGGTGAGTCAAAATTCGGCATTTCCTTTTATGGTCTGCTGGATTATATTGATGTTTATTGAGGGTAAACAGTAGTTTGCACTCTCAAATCCAAGCAGGTGGCACAAGAGGGGTGGAAGCTGCCAGGCGAGTGGTGAGTGGAAAGGGGAGCAGGGTGAGTCGTAAAGTACTAACTTGCCGTAATGGAATACAAAATTTTGGCGTTTCTTTGATTCTCACTTCCGACTGAGACATGTCAACACTTTAACGCCGAATTTTTCCTTCTTGTATTAAACAAACAACACTTCAAAGACAGCAGTGGCGGATCGTGGGTGTAGGAACAGGGTGTTGCACTATTTTATGGGAATTATAATTCCTTTATTGCAACCAATGGCCATAGTATGATGAATAGAGCTCTGATGGAATATGTGGCAGGGGAAACAGAAGTACCCCGAGAAAACCTGCCCCGACCCCATTTTGTCCACCACAAATTCCACATGGATCCACCAAGATTCGATCCCGGGTCCCAGCGGTGGAAGGCGAGCAATGTAACCACTCAGTCATGGGGGGGGGGGGGGGGGGTTTACAGGAATTAAATACATAACCTGATAATATATAAATAGTTGCTTTGCTCGTTCGGGGCAAAACCTTCAAACTCCCAGTGGGGCTCTGCCTCTCTGTGTGGTTCTAAGAAAAAGTTTTTTTTTTTTTTTTTTTTTTTTTTTTTTTTTTTTTACTTTTTTTTTTTTTTTTTTTTTTTTTTTACTGACACTTTATAGAAGAGATACATTAATTGCATTTAGACTGCCGTAGCCCATAATAACTACTTAGCCATACTAAACCTTAAAAAAAACTGTGGAACGACTTTAAGATTTTTCTGGGATAAACATTTAAAATTTAGAACATTCTGGAATTTTCTCGTCGGTTACACGCTAAAAGCTATAAGTCTGTCAAATTTCAGATTTCTAGCTCATGGGTAAGTGGTTAAACATTAGGTTGGGTTCGTTCCCCGGTACTTAATCAAATTTTTCTGAAGTAGGGAGGTCTGGAATGGGGTGTACTCAGCCTCCTGATACAAATTGAGGAGATGATTGAGAAGTAGGATGTCGGATAGTAGGCCTAGTCCCTCTAGGGATGTAGAGCCAGGGAGTTTAGTTTAGTGTCTAATAGATAGATGAAATTAGCAATATAGGTTTCGCCACAAAGTGACTACATTGGCAATTAGCATCTCTGTGAGGGACTTCATAGTTCATAGCTCGCGCCCTAACTTGCTTGCAGACAGCAGCCGACGCGACATGCTCTAGCGGTGAGGACAAGAATCACGCCTCGTTCGCATTCTGAAAGCGACGACGAAAACCTTTAAACCCCGGGAGTATTACCACGCAGTCAAGCCTCTCGCACCCGTTACTAGCCGGCAAGATGAGGCAGCAAGTCGTGGCTTTTCTAATGCGACGACCTCTGCGCATTTACACGTTTAAATTACTTAAAATTGTCAAATATCAGGTGTAGCATGTTTTCAGTCGATAAGAACGTATCACAAAGACGATTTCGAAGTAGTTTAATAGTAGGCATATGCAGTACTATAATAAAAAATCTACATATTCTTTACATTAAAAACTGGTCGTTGTGCAACACTGCAACATGATCAGAGACCGCCACTGAAAGACAGCACCGCTAGCGACGAAAAGAAAGTTAATACACTCGATGTAAATACATGAAAATGACTAAATAAGGAAGCAAATGACTCGAAAATGACAAAATAATGACCTAAAATTGAAATGAATGAGCTAACAATATAAAATGGCATAAAATGACAAAAAATGACCTAGTAAAAACGCATTTCTATAATCTAGAGGCCATGATTAGGATTTATCCACAAGTTGGCAATGTCTGCGGAGCATCAATAAAAAGATGACATGTCATCAGAATCCGGGCCCTGATAATTACTAATAGTAGTATTAGTTAGACATATATATATATATATATAACACCTGTTAAAAACACAAGTCCTTATCGAGTATAAAATTATTTTAGTATTACAGTACTTATTTTCACTGCTAACCGCAGTGGTCACATTGTTAGAATTCAAGTTTATTAATGTAGAGGTACTATTGTTCTAGTAGTATATGATTACAGCAAATACAGATGTAATTTAAAATTTTAGAATCTTCCTTTTTCTTCTTATAGATGCTCATCATGATAAACCAAGGAAGTGCCTGCAACTCTTACCCATGATTCTTATATGAGACTGACTGTGAATAAGCACCTATAAGAAGTAAAAGGAAGATTCTAAAATTTTAAATTACATCTGTATTTGCTGTATTCACATACTACTTGAACAATAGTACCTCTACATTAATAAACTTGAATTCTAACAAGGTGACCACTGCGGTTAGCAGTGAAAATAAGTAGGCCTACTGCAATACTAAAATAATTTTATACTCGATAAGGACTTCTGTTTTTAACCGGTTATATATATGTATGTCTAACTAATACTACTATTAGTATAGGTATTTTAATGGTTATGTAACTTTTTTTTTTTTTTTTTTAGTAATTTAATTGTGTCATTAGAATTTTAAGAATATTGAATTTAAATATTTTAGGTGAATCACAACTCAAAATAGTTTTTGCTATACTATTAATAAATATTTGAGGTTACTGCAGATAAAAATTTCCTTGGTTTATCGATCTCATGTTTGAGGGTATAAGGCCCCCCTCCCAAAAAAAAAAAACCTACCTATTAGTTCCTATTTTCCTTAGTTACATCTACTTTTCCAGATGCTTAAAATATCACTATTATCCACAAAATATCATGAAATTTATTGGATTGCACAAAATGTATAAATAAGTGCAAAATACATCCCCTCCAGGATGAATATTGAGAAATGCATACAAAACTATCATTTTGTTAGTGTTTCTAATTTAATTCTTCATTATCTTAGTTGTTATGTTGTTATAATATTATTATGTTATGTTGTCTCCATGTCTGCTCAGATGTTACAGATCACCTATGATCGATTACAGCAGTGACTAAAGAATGTATGCTACATAACAGTTTTTTTATCTTATAGAATGAGATCGGCAAATCTGTTTGCAAATGCAAATGGCTGTTTCTTTTCTACAAATTTACAAAAAACTCCCTTCACTGGAGGGCTACTACATGAATGAAACGATAGAAACAATAAAATTTGGTGAAATATCACATATCAAATTATCCAATTCTAAAAAAAAGAAAAGAATCCCTCCATAACTCATGGAGGAATTAATTATGTATTATCTTTCATTGCTCATACTATATTTTCATTCCCAAATAACGTTTCACAATAATTTTGTTTGTAATGCCAAATGTAGTATAAAATAACTTATTTCACAAAATATTCACCAAAGTTGAAGGAAGAAAAAAAAATAATAAAAGTTAACACCGTAATCAGTCATTTGACCAAAAAATCAGGCTCTATACGTGTAGCTCTGAAGCTAGGATTTTAAATGCATTAAATTGCATATTATTCAAGTATCATGGATACAAATTCTTGTGATCATCCAGTGGTTCTTATCAGGACTAAAGAAAGAAAGAATGAACACTGAAGCATGTTGCATATCTTAAAAAGTTTGGTATTCTGACTTCTAAGACAGTAAAAAGGAGTACTAGATTCGGGCAATACTAGATTTTATGGACACTAATTATTATCTTCATTTTAAGAATGTGTATCAGTAAGAACAATATAAACCATTTCTGAGGTTTACTAATAACACTGTTCACTCTACAAAACATTTCACAGGTTATTGTATTATTTGTGCTATTTTCAGGAAAATTATACTGTCCATGGCACTTATATCATCAGATTGTCATTCTTCAGTCACCAGTTACAACAAATAACTTAGCAATTTTTTTTAGTGAAGTGATAAGGTTTTGTGTTTTCCCTAACTTTGTAATTATGGTACATAAACAGTTTCCAATTTCTAATCCACAATTATTGTCTATCCTTATGTCACTGACCAGGTCACATCTGATGGTAATGTTAAGATTTGAGTTACCTGTAATATTTGGAACCTGGTATTCGTAACGTAAGGGTGAATGCCTGCTTTGATCTCTTGGTTTCCATACTTAACTTGTATTAAATGTGCATTGTTATCAATTTAAATTAAGGGTTGAAAGTAATAACAAAGCATCCAACATTTGGTGATATTGAAAACCACTTAAGTCATTTATTAGGTGGAGTGTATCATTTTATGATTACCTGTCTTCATATCATTTCAACAACCAACTGAATAGATATTATGATTTGTTTTGGGGAGAGGGACATGGAATAGAACAAGATGTAAAACTGTTAAAACCAGTAGAAAGACCTCAAGAATTAGCACTCTGGAAAAAATATTTTATTAAAAAAACAAACACAAATTACTGAATTTCGAAATACCAGCAGAAGATAGTATAATCAGAAGATACATTCACCCACCCACTAGATGGCATCCAGAAGCTGAGATTGGTCATTGAGGAGAGCAGCCCTGCCAACAGAATTTCAGATGTAGCTGAGGATGATCACGATGGTGATTGAAACTAGGTAGTCCTAAAGTAAAACTATAAATTAATTAAATAGTGGGCAAGTTTTCACCTTATACCCTCAAAAATGAGATCGATAAACCAAGGAAATTTTTATCTGCAGTAGCCTCAAATATTTATTGATAAAATAGCAGAATCAATTTTGAGTTGTAATTCATTTAAAATATTTAAATTCAATATTCTTATAAAATTCTAATGCCATGATGAGATTCCTAAAAAATACACATATTTACATAATTATTAAAATGTCTATTTACATTGTCTTTAGAGTAAAATATTTACATAATTGTTAAAATTGTCTAATTACAGTGTCTTAAATGCATACAACTTATCTTGGTAGTGTATACTATGACTAGCATGTGCCCGCGGCTTCGCCCACGATAATTATTTCAAAAATTAAAAATTAAGAGCATAATAGTAAAATCATTATATTTATTAACTCCTAAATCACGTGGACTACATACCACGATTAGATAGCTTTGTCTGGTAAAAGCGACCTCAGATTCGAGTTTCTTGGCCCAGAAAACCTCTGTATAGTGAGATTCGTCCAAATAAAACAACGTTCGACCATATTTAGGGCTTACAACATTCAAGCGATCGCGAAAGTTTTGTTTTCAAGGCATGACAAATATAGCCAAAGCCAACCCATAACTCACGAACGAAAACTAAAATTAAAATTCCGGCTTCGAGGTGCATTTTCCGACCCTTCAGCCCACCTATGTTTAAAATTTCAGATCTCTGCGTTCAGTAGATTTCGCTGGACATCGAGGAAAATTCCTTTTATTAATATAGATAATATGAATTATAATGATACCTTCTCTAATTTGTCAAACATCCATTTAATTTAATCCAAACCCACCTATACCATTGGCAACAATATGTTCTGTGAATTTGTTCCGATAATTCAATGTAAAAAGGGATTAAGTATTTTCAAAAACATTTAATTTTTGGCATTTAGAATCAGAATTTTTCAAAATCCTTTCTTAGTGAGCACCTACATTATGAAACGAAGTTACTGTCAAAATTCCAAGTCTCTACCTGTTATAGTTTAGGCTCTACGTTGATTCCTGTCAGTCAGGACAAAGCCTTTTATATATATAGAGATTACAAGAAGTAGTATTAGTTAAAATTTTTTACATATATATATAACCTGTTAAAAACAACAGAAGTCCTATTGAATATAAAATTATTTTAGTATTGCAGTATTTGTTTTCACTGCTAACCGCAGTGGTCACTTTGTTAGAATTCAAGTAGAGGTACTATTGTTCTAGTAGTATAGCTTATGATTACAGTAAATACAGATTTAATTTAAAAAGTTTCGAGTCTTCCTTTATCTTCTTATAGGTGCTCATTCATAGACAGTCCCATATGAGAGTCGTGGATAAGAGTTGCAGGCTTACTATTTCCTCGGTTTATCATTCAAATGAGATGCATTTCGGTGTAGTCGTGCACCATCTTCAGTCCACTATAGATTTTTGTGAATTAAAATAAAATAAAATAAAGATAAAATAACATGAAAATAGAAAGTTCATTATTAATGTAATTCGTAGAATGCAATATATTAATATAGCGCAATGAATAAATTTGGTGTATGAACGAGATCATTAGTATATAAATTTACCTTGTGACCTGGAGAGAAATAGGTCTTGACTTGGTGCTGTTGAGCTATGTCAGGGGAAGTCAACTACGTCTTGTGATGACGTTTGTGGAGCAAGAGCATGCGGATCCCTTGTGTGTGACGTCAGCAAGAGCGCACGATAGTAGGAGTGTTTAGAGTACACTAGATTTAGGTACTAGAGGACCTATTCACTTTAGCTCTGTGGGTAGAACAACTTCTGGTTGGAAATACGGAGCATTTTTCAAAGTTAATGCAAGTATGCGATCCTGATAGTGTTCTCTCTGCAGAACATGTGTTAATTCTGCAAAACATTCTTCTTCAGTTCGAATCGAGGTTTCAGGATGTGGAAAACCTTTCTCCAACGTTTAAACCTTTTGCTACCCCATATTCAGTTAATATCAAAGACGTTCCTTGCCGGTATCAGTTGGAACTGCTAAACTTACAATGCGACGATCTGTTAAAGGACAAATACGAACGTAAAGTGGTCTTGGGTAACTTTTACAGAAATTTCTCTGAAACCAGATTCTCGAAACTTGCCCCACGAATATTATGTAATTTTGGATCGACATATGTGGCCGAACAATTTTTTTCACTAATGATTTTTTTTTTTTTTTTAATATATATTTTGACCGATCAGTAAACACTATACAGGCCATTGTTAAACTCTATATCAGGTATGGGCAACCTTTGGAAAGATGAGGGCTAAACTTTACGATATTTATGAAGTCGCGGGCCGTAGATAATAGGTAGTTGTGAAAAAAATAATCATGATACGGTTTTTTATATTTATAAAGTATAATGTTAAAGATACATGAATGAGAACAATATCGAACTGATTAGGCATTTACTTACAATCAGCATAAATTGAGCTTGAACTTGAGAAACAAGATAATCAATGTTAGCATCAATCCCAGTAATACACAAGCGCAGAGTGTTTTCAAAATATTCATCTGTAAGTCTGGGTCGTTACTTTGATTTAGGCCTATTGCAGAATTTTTCTAGCGCTGACCGGAAGGAACACCCTCGTAGTTCAGGCTTTTGTTCCCCCCCTCTCACTCTCTTGTTGGCGAGAACCGAAAATATTTACTTTTTCGAGCGCGATTTTAAATGTTCCGCGGGCCGGATCAAAAGTCGGGGCTGGCCACATCCGGCCCGCGGGCCGGGCGTTGCCCATATATGCTCTATATCATCACATAATAATAACCTGTTGAGGTACGCCTTAGTCAGCTCCTCTAGTCACTAATGAAATGTGCAAAGCTCAAATCAAGAAGTACATTGTCAAATCACAACCTAAATGTAGTCTTCGATTAAATATTGCTCAAACATTACGTCCCAACATTGATAAACTTGTTAAAGAAAAAAGAGACAGGAAAGTCAGAAAATTGTTACTGTAATCTTGTATCATCTAAGGTACAGACGAGCTTGTATGGTAATTAATTCAGTTCATTTTTTTAATTATTTTTATAGTAGTGAATTATGTTAATTCAAATGATAGTATTGTCTATTTTTGTCAAAGAACATAGATTTTGTGGAAAGGCAATTGTTCTCACAGAATAGAAAAATAGAATTATTTATAATATGTTAAACTACTGTGCTGTAATTAACCGATCAACTATCAAGAAAATCGATTGATGTTTCATTAACTCGGAAAAACGTATTACGTAAGTTCTAACCCCCTAAATTCCCGCTGCCCACAATACTAATGCCCCTCTCTTCCCCCCTGTTCACTAATGCCACCACTTCACATACCCCTTGCAGAGGTATGTCGCGAGCAGTCAGAGCAGAAAGCAGTGACGTCACAGAGCAACCTTCTGTCTTCCCCTGAGCTATGTACTGTTATTATCAGCCGTTGTATGATGTATATATATGTACATGATGTATATGTACATGATGTGTATATATATATATATATGTAAAAAAATTTAACTAATACTACTACTTGTAATCATAGTATACACTAACAAGAAAAGTTGTATACATTTAGCAAATTTGCTTTTAAGACACTGTAATTAGACAATTTTAACAATTATGTAAATATTTTACTCTGAAGACAATGTAAATAGATATTTTAATAACTATGTAAATAAGTGTATTTGTTATGAATCTCATCATGTCATTAGAATTTTGTAAGAATATTGAATTTAAATATTTGAAATGTATTACAACTCAAAATTGATTCTGCTATTTTATCAATAAATATTTGAGGCTACCGCAGATAAAAATTTCCTTGGTTTATCGATCTCATTTTTGAGGGTATAAGGCAAAAAACTGCCCACTATTTCATGAACTGAAAAAAAATGAAATTCATTAAAACTATAAAGTTTAAGTGTGTTACCATAATATATGTTATGACTTCACCTATAATATATTTTTAAAATTATTTTTGTTGACATTTTAACAACTTCTAAATTATGTAGCTATCTCTATCTTCATGTTCACTTGCCTCCTATAATAAGAAGAAAAATGTGAAAAAATAAAAATCAGTTGACATCTTCGAATCATGCATCTCACTTAATGTTTATAAAAGTTGACGAATTTGAACGTTTTAAATATGTTTTTAAATACTACTTAAAGTTCTATGATTGACATGCTGTAGTTCGTTAAACTCATTTTTGCTTCAATAAAATTAATTAAATTAGAACGTCATTAATATTTAAATGTTTTCCATTTGTGCAATGTATTCGATAAACTGAAATTTAAAGAAAATTTGCAAGTTTCGTCGTGCAGATCTTGCCCGTTTTGTCAGATCAAAACAACTCAGAACTCACAGCAAGGAGGTGGCAACACATCAAGTTCCACCCACATCCTACCCATGCAACCATCCAAAGTAGGGGTGTGTTATTTAAGCATACATTATATTTTAAATATTTTAAAAAAATTGACTAGGATTCAGAGATTCACTATTACTTATGATTCTATTCAAAGTGTATATATTTAAAGTGAGACTTTTAGAAAAAAATTATCACAGACAATCTTTATAACAGCGTAACTGATGTAGTAGTGTCTATCTTCATGTCCACGTACTTTGGTCGAGGTTTCAATGACAAGTTTGACACATCTCTTGACTACCTGATTGTGATGGAAACTTTTTGATGTCTCTGATGGACTTAGTATTGGAATTGATGAGTGATTGAGTATCATCATTACGTAATTCCCATAGCATTGGGGGAGGATACAACAGGCAAGCATTCCAGTCAATTTCAGTGTAATCGGCAGATTCAAAGTTTATCTTATAAATATCGATATATTTTCCAGCATGTAGATGGTGCAACCACAGGATCAAAACCTTTATCCGGGCTCATTGAACAACAGTTTACTGAGTGTGAAAAGCTCCGCATGGATGCATATTAATCTGTAGATTCTTTGGATCCAGAAGTAGACAGCAAGATGCTGAGTAAATATCAGCAGTATTTATTAGACACATCCAAAGCAATAATGTTGGGATATTGTCCAGACCATTGTCAAATTGAGGTCCTGGACCTCCGTCACATTTTAAGTTGCTATTTGCTGCCAATAGAGTACTTATGTTGTACATAAAATCACACAATTCTTCTACGAACTTGAAACAAATAGTTACCAATATTTTCATCTTGAAATTTTACTTGCCTGTTTGGTTCAAGATAAAAAAAAAGCAAATATTTTACTGGCAGCTCTAAATATGTTTTTCTAGCAATTCAAGCATTGCTGTTGATTGTGTAATTGATCACAATGCAGAAAATTTGCTGTTGGCTATGATATTGATGAAAAAGAGCAAATCGAGAGCTTGGATATAGGAGATTTGAAAAAGCAAGACAATCCACCTCTAATGAGAAACCTGTTAGAAATTTCGTGAAACCTAAGACAAACTTTGAAGATACTGATTAAACTAAAATTGACTGGAATGCTTGATCATTTTATCCTCCTCTAATGCTATGGGAAGTATCTGATGAAGATATTCAATCACTTGTCAATTCAGACACTAAGCCCCTCAGAGAAATCAAAAAGTTTCCATCACAGTCAGGCAGTTGAGAGATGCGTCTAACTTGTTACCAAGTTCTTAATCAATGTACATTTCTATTATTTCAATTTCCAAACAAGTTATGTTGGATAAAATAATCTGATTTCATGCCGCTTAGTGGCAGCAGTGACTATTAATCACTGCACACTGATACTCGCGTCTCCAGTAATGAGCAACTGGTTTTACCACAATAAAATGCCATCACGATTTCTACAAGAATATTGTAAGATAAACGGCCGTGATTGGTCTATATCGAGGAATTGCTAAACGTTATTGGTCAATATCAAACACGCAGTGTATGAGTGGGATAGTCAATGTGATTTACCCAATACAGAGAACAGTCACAAAATACTGCACTTGTATGTTCTTTATTTTCTAATGCATTTAGTACATATTTTACTAGATCACACACTACACCAGTGGTTGAGTGAAGTGTTTGGAAACCATGTTGTGGTTCTTTGAACAGATTATTAACTTCAAAGTAACTCATTATTTGGTCTTCAATGAGTGTTTCGAAGATTTGATTAAATATTGGTATAACTGAAATTGGATGATAATTGCCAGGTAAGTCTTTACTACTTTTTTTATAGATGGGAGTAACTTTTGAAATTTTAAGACTGTCAGGATAGATGCCTAATTGCATGCATACCTTTATACAATACGTTTTCAATTCTAGAATGCCAATTATGATATCTTTTAAAAAGGAGTTGGATAGGCCATAGTAGTCTAAGCTCTGAGATCTCTTCATGCTTTGTACCACATTATATACTTTTGTTATTGGTTGCCATTTGTAATAAGAATTTACATTTTGACAATTTTGCAGTAATTCTTCGAAAGAGAGACATTCGTTCCATGTATGTTATTTACAATATTTCCTGGGGCTTCTATGAAGTAGTTATTAAAAGTATTAGGGTCAATAGAAAGATCTTGTTTATTCTTACCTGCACATTTATTATTCCTAACTAGCGACCAAGCCACTTTAGTTTTGTTTGTGGAGTTTTAAATGTAGGAAGCATTTGCTTTCCCCCCCCCATCAACTAAAGCTTTTCTGTAACGATGTCGACTGGTCTTGTACAGTTGTTTATCAGCATAAGAAAGGGTGCTCTTGTAGGTAGTTAAGTGACACAACATGTCTTCCTTGATTTCCTTAAAATCATTGTTATACCATCTAACTCTATTTGATGTTTTGCCATTTGTAGACTTTTTTAGAGATTTGATTGGGAATTTATAAAATCAATCAAGAAAACAATCAAATGGATTGTTGTAAAAACCTTGAGGTTCATTGCTATCCATAAAAAACACTGAATTCCAATCTACTGTGATCAATACAGATAAAGCTGTTCTATACCATGAGTTGATAACTCTTTTTTGAATGTACATTGAAGTAGGATTACAATTTTTGATGAGACTACATCATGACTAGATTCAGTGTATAAACCAGCATGGTTAAATAGACCAGGCTTAATAGTATCAGATATGTAGGTGTTAACTGGAAGGTTAGTCATGATATTGTCCAAACAGTTCTTACTGTATTCCTTTTTGGTTTGTCTATTGTAATGTAGTAGTCGAAGCTTCTTAAAAGATTTTTTAGATCTAATACAGTTTTATTCGTTTTTAGAATGTTAATGTTTATATCACCACATATTATTGGCCTAAAGTGGGAATATTTATTTGTTAATTTCAACAGAAGATGTTTTAGATTGGTAAGAAAAATATTAATATCACTATTGGGTGTTCTATATATAACTGTGATACAGAATTTTAAGTCCTCGAGTAATATTAATGTCACTTTCAAGACTTAATTCTTCATGGGGTAAGGTGGACCATGCTGCTTTCTCAGACACAACGGGTAGTTCTGCAAACTTTATTAGCTAAGGTAAAACCATTTATTTTCAGAACCTCTAACTGATCATAGGTGCATCAATGGTAGAGAAGGCTTCAATTTCACAGATCTTGTTACTTAGGTAATGTACATTTATGTAAAAAAACAGATACCGTAGTGTTATATATTGTCCTCGACAACACACAATCTCACTAGGAAGTTGGTCGGGTGAATTGATTACACGGTTTTTAGAATTAACATAGTTCCATGGTTTATTTGAGGCGCATACTTACAGAAAGACTAAGCAATCCGCCATCATGGAATGAACTCTCTATATGTCTTGTTGGCGGGAGCGGGCTAGCTTCTTATTGGTCGAGCCATGGACTCCTTTAATCATTACTGCACACTCAGCGCCACACAGAACATTTACCATATAATTTACATACATATATCACACTACATATATAACACGTAGTTTATATGTTTCTTCATTTGTAATGGGTTCTTCTCGATCAGTTTCACTTTCAGGCCCAGAGCAGTTGACATCAGATTCATTAATAGTGTCTGTCATTACTTTACCTGTATAGTTACTAATATGAACATCACTGGGTTTAATGTTTATCACTTGGGTATATACTAACGGGACCCTTTCATTACTATCTACCATGGTGTCACTTATTACTTTCCCATTGCAGGACCATATTGAAGTAGAATTGGAGGAAGTTTGATTATTATTTGTTTTAAATACAAGCTTATTTCCTTTGTAAGCCATTTCTTACCTTCTCCATTTACTAAATGCATACCATGCCTTATGAAGAGAATTCTACCTATGTTGTTAATTATGTTTACATAGTGCACATGTTGAAAGTGTTTATAAATATTCTTGATTTTCATGTTAGTATTTAGATCTGAGAAGGAAGGAAGTTCATATCTATGTGGAATTGCCAATACGAGAACGTTTGTTTGTAATGATGATTTCAGGTTAGAAAGTACACTACTCGAACTGTTCAGATTTTTTGCCAAATCTTTTGTAACTTACCTGTACATAAAATTACACAGTCTTTTGTGTCATTTCTCTACATTCAACTTCTGTATCTTTCAGCACAGCTGAAGTACATGCACCAGGTTTTACGTTACAAATTACAGCTCATTCTTTTGATTCCTCACCAAGTTTTTCTGCTATACTGTCATCTGTAACAACACTGTTGCTCCCCATTGTAGCATCATCAAATTTGACCCCCTGTTTCACTGTAGCAAACACACTGCATTTATCTGTCATCTCCATAACTTTGTTGGCCACAACTCTTTTTCTGGCTGTCAACAAACAGGTGAACTTTTATCTAACCTTAACTGTTTCCTGTTTTTCACAAATTGTGGATTTACCCGTCATAACCTTACTGATTTTAATCCAAGCTTGATTTTCTCTATCTTCCGTTTGGTCAAGTGTGCCTAAGACACTGAATACTGCCTAAGACACTGAATACGTTCGTTACGGGAGGAAAATTATCCATGTCAGTATGGAGAGTAAGACTAGATCTTTTATTGCCATTACGAGGAAGCACTAGTTCCCATTTTTTGCTGTTCTCTTTCCTTTGGTTAGGTTGGTTTAGATCTTGGATAGGCCTTTGTTCAGGAGGTATGAATCGTTCCTTATTGGTTTTGTTAGATGCAATCTTGAGTAATTTGATAATTTCTCTTAAGGATTCTACTTCTTCAATAAATTTCTGTACCAAGTTTTCATCTGAGCAGCTTGTTCTTGCGTTTATTGTATTTAGTTGACTAACCTCCAAACCAACTCTGCATTCTCCAGCAGTGCATGTTCCACATACCCAGTCCTCTTTTGGTATTTTGTGCTTGCTAATGTTAGAGCACTTTGAGAAATGAAACCATTTATCACAAATTGAACACAGAATTCCATTTCTGACTACTCTGACACATTTTCCACATTTTATTCCAAAGATAACTTGGTGGTATGTATGAAACTTTTTGCTCTGGATTTAATTGTTATTGAAAGTGGTTAATGTGAAGAATCCATCTAAAGGAAAACATCTAAGAGATTGTAAATGTGATCCTATTCTTGGACATGAGGATCCAAAAAAAAAGAAGTTTTTGCAGTAGTTCTCATTATTTTTAAAGGTCTGGCAATCTACTGAAGTAAATGGAAAGCTTTCCAATGATACTCACACTGCACTCATACATACTATTGACAAAATAGTTAAGATGTGTAGCTACATATTCAATTAATTGAAATGGAAATTCATATTGCTGGGGAAATTTCAAACAGATAAGCTGGAAGGATAATGAGTGGTGGTAATTATCATGTTTCAGCAGAGCAGGTTTTAGAATCTGAGAAGAAACTGAAACTTTGTAGTGTTCTCAGGATGCGATCTGCTTCTTTATCTATTAGTTCATTTGTATCATCATGTTCAGACATGACTGAGAGTGCTTTTCAGAATGTAGTCCTAACGGAGAGTGCCATGGTGTTTTAGAACTTATACACACAATTGAAGTTGATAGAAGTGCACAGGATGTGATGATTTGTGCCAGTGGATATGTTGCACATAGTGTGATCAACTCACTGGGATTCAACATAGAAAAGTGTGAATCGTTTGTGTCCACACTATCTACTGGCAGAGACTTCTGTTTTGATGCCCTAAACTGTGGGGGGGGGGGGTCAAAATGTGTCTAATATCAGATAGGTTTGCCATTAGAAGCGGCTTGAAGCATGGAGATGCATTACTTTTTAATTTCGCCAACTTTAGCTTATGCAGATGACATTTGCTTGTTG
Source organism: Ectobius pallidus (assembly GCA_964059195.1). Lineage (NCBI taxonomy): Eukaryota > Metazoa > Arthropoda > Insecta > Blattodea > Ectobiidae > Ectobius > Ectobius pallidus. The sequence goes on along the minus strand of CAXKWD010000003.1, from coordinate 167,858,789 downwards.
AGCGATGACATAAACATAATCAAGAGAAATACAGAAAGTAATTTTGATGCCTGCAGGGATGTTGGATTGGAAATTAATACAGAAAAACTAAGTATATGTTCATGAAAGTCAAAATAATGCTCTAAAAAATATTAGAATAACTGGTAAATCGTTCGAACAAGTAAATATCTAAGCAATAATTACAGACACAAATAATATTAAGGCAGAAGTTAAGTGTTGACTAAAATCAGGGAATGCTTGTTTTTATGCAGTTCAGAAACTCGAATCTTCTCGTCTTCTGTCCAGAAATATAAAAAATAAAGATTTATAAGACTATTATCCTGTCTGTTGTATTATATGGATGTGAGACATGTAGTCATTTACTCTTCGGGAAGAACATAATCTGAGAGTGTTCGAAAACAGGGTGCTTAGGAAAATATTTGGACTTAAGAGAGATGAAAATGGGGACTGGAGAAAACTGCATAACGACGAGCTTCATGACCTGTATTCTTCACCGGATGTAATCTCAGAGGTTGAAATGGGCTGGACATGTTGTCAAAGTATTGACTGAGAGACCCAAAGGGATAAGACCACTTGGATAGATTTAAGGGAAGTATGATTTGTGAAAGATGGTTGGATAGAATTAGCACAAAATTGGGTTGAATGGCGGGCTCAGGTAAGCATGGCAATGAACCTTTGGGTTCCATAAAATAGATTATATTCCTTTAGCTTGCTGAGGAATTGTCTGTTGCCATTGAGTAAGTAAGTAAGTAAAACTGTGGGGTCTGTAAATGTAGATGTAGATATCTCGTTCTGTAGATCCCATGTTGAGCAAGGCTCAAGGATATAGAACACATCAGATCAGAATTAACATGCATGTTATAACAACAATATACAAAACTGTAAGCTGCCAAAATTATTCAAGCTGAAAATATTCATTCATATTGTAGAAGGTGTCAGTTATTGAAAATTCCTTGAGAGATCTTTTGAAAGATTTGCATTTGCTTTTAATACACAATAATTTAACGTTTCTTGGAAGCTTATTGTAAATCTATATTGCAGAATAATAAGCACCCCTTTGAAAGAGTTTTAGTGAATCAGCTGAGTATATGTAAACAGGGCCGGATTTAAGAGTATGCCGCCTATAGGCTAAGTCCATTTCCCGCCCCCTCTATAGTTCATATTTGCTTAATACATTTGTTTTATACAACGAAAGGATAGAGTTCATTGGTGTTTTCAACTTTTTTAAACATAAAGTTCATTTAGTTTAGATAAAACTACCATTTTAATGGTTTACATAATAAATTATATAATCAAATTAGTTATCTACTTTCTTTTTACTTCTTTTATGGTTCGTTAAAAAATGAAATTGGTTTCGAAATTAATTCGTTCTTGGAGATCAGTGATCACTATTTTAAACATATTTTTATAATTTAATGCTAATGACTATCTTTTGCTTAATTGAAGAACTGTGTTGTCCTACACGGTGAAATGAAATTACACAAAATGTAGTTAATTACTGGTTTATTTGTTGAAAAATATACGAACTTCTCTAAAACAACTCACCCCACGTAATCTTCATGTTCAAATTTACATAGCTTTCTTACAAGATTTCTTAATGGCAAACTCGTTAATAGTGTATTCTTAAATTCGTACGGAAAAAATTAACGTCTGAAATACTTCATTTTAACTTTTGAATAAATTGCCAAATTGCCGCCCCTGAAAATTTGCCGCTCTAGGCTGCAGCCTACTTAGCCTATTTAGAAATACGGCCCTGTATGTAAATCATTCATGTTTCTACTTGTACATCCATGTACACTGTAATTAGTTCGAAATTTATCAATATTATCTACCATGTAACACATTACCGAATATATATATATACACCTAGGTATATACTCTGTGAGAGTGTGGACTTTTAATTTTTCAAACAGCAGTTTATAAGATTCTCTTTTTTCTTTCCACATATTATTCTTATCGCACGTTTTTGTAATGTAAATATTTTCTCCCTATGGAAAGAGTTACCCCAGAATATGATTCCGTATCTCATTACAGTGAGAAAATATGCAAAATATACCATGAGTAATGCATCTCAGGGCCGTAGCTAGGCGGTGGCTAGGTGGGCGACCGCCAAGGGCGCAGGTACGAAGAGGGCGCAAAATTAACCATGAAAAATCCCGCCTTTTTTAGGCTGGTGCAAGTTATCAAGCAATATAAATTCCACGTTAGTGGAAGACATCTTTCAGGTTATTAAAAATCAATGCACGTGAACTATCTATACCTATAATATTATGCCGATTGTCTACAAGCAAAAAGCAGTCATGCATCGTCCTTTAATTAACACGATTCATATTGACAGAGTAAAACATAAATCATGAACAGTATGGAAAGATACGAGTATAACGACAAGGTGACAAGGAACGTAATATATCAGGAACAATATTAATGAAAATTAATATATACGTTATTATTGTGATGATAGTGGTTCAACTCAATCCCTTTCCAGCTGATTGTCGTCCTCAGTGCTACTACTGTCGGCAGGATTGATTACAAAGCGATCAACAATGGCATCGCTCATACTGTTACACGCTACATGCAAAAATGACTGACCAACTATATTATTACAACAGAAAAAGCCGAATGCGCAGATCTCAATTCCTTTTGTTATTACTATTTTATTATAAATTAAGTGCGAACTAAAATTTCTTATTTTAAAAATGTTTAGTTTTTTTTAATCACACAATGTATTAATGTACATTAAAATTAATTTCTGTAACTTTACATTGAATAATATGTGTTGTGATCCGCGGCCGATGCACGCTCTGCCAGCTGGCAGTACACATGCTGTTTGTTTTGATCAAGTTCCCTTCTAAGGCCGGCGCTGATATTATAGTCGCTGCTATTATTTTTAATTATATTATACTGTATTATTATTAGGGCCCGGATTCTCATGACCTAAGATTGTTTGAAAAATGACCCCAAAATTTAAAGAAAATGACTTAATAATTATAAAGAATGACCTAAAAACTGATATTTTATTTATAAAAAATTATTATTGTACACACAAAATTATAGAATAATTTGTACATAATTGTTAAAACCTTGAATTCAGAGAGGATGTTGTAGGTCTAAAAAACTTTGATTTTTGCTGTAAAATTCTTTCCTTACGGAAATTTAAACTGGAACTGAGGCATTGGCGAGTCAAACTTCGGCATTTCCTTTTGCGGTCTGCCGGATTATATTGTTTATTGAGGGTAAACAGTAGTTTGCACTCTCAAATACAAGCAGGTGGCAGACTCTGGCGCCAAGTCAATCTAATAACAACAGTAATGTAATACAACATTTTGGTGTTCTTTTCATTCTCGTTTCCGACTGAGACATGACAACACTTCAACATAGAGTGTGTCCTTCTTGCATTAAACAAACACTTCAAAGACAGCACCGTTCGGGACAAAATAAATGCCCTAAAATATAAAATTGCATATAATGTCAAAAGATGACCTAATAAAAATGCATTTCTATAATCTAGATGCCATGATTATAATTTATCTACAAATTGGCAATGTCTATGCAGCATCAATAAAAAAGATGACATGTCATTAGAATCCGAGCTCTGATTATTGTTGTATTTTTTAACTAAGCGATTTTTAAATTAAACAGTGAAACAATATTAATGTTTGTGTTGTTTCGTCTCTTGTTGATGTTGGCGTTGCTTCTGTTGTATAGGTAAGAATGATTTCAGTAAAAAAATGTGCCAACTAAAACTACCATGACCATCATAGCTTAGTCTACATTATTAGTTTTGATCTATTAAGCAGTGGTTTTTTAAAGAAATGGGTCCAAAAAAAACCTTCTGCAAGCGAATTTAAGAAAATCAGTTTTACAGAAATTTAAAAAAATTGTTCATTTGGAGGGCGCAGATTTGTCAAACTCGCCAAGGGCGCAGAAGGACCTTGCTACGGCCCTGATGCATCTTGTTGTAATATATTGTTGAAGCATGCTACGGATTACAAATCAATTAAGTAATATGGTTGCCGCAATTGACAACAGAATGAAGAATCATCAGCCTAATTACATAAGGCAAGATCAACAATTCAGCAATATACTGTAAAAGTGGGGGATTATGATATGCAAGAGTTGAGTCTGGTCAGTGTGGTGCTTGCCTGATCCGAGTCACCTGGACCTGTGTTTCTGTTGTGGTGTGCACCCCTGCAGGAGTCTACATGAACGAAAGGTAATAAATTCATGTTATATTGCATGACTGTGTATTCATGTAATAGGATCACCCTAACAAAATCATTCAAAAAAACACGCTGAACTCAGTTTTGGACTCATCATTTCAATGTGTGCCTTCCGGTCTAGTTTTTGGACAATTTGTAGTCCTAAGCAGTGGCGTAGGAAGGGGGGTGTGGGCCGCCCCGGGTACCATCACCCTGGGGGGGGGGGTGACAAAATAAAAATGTCTTTGTAAGTACAAAAATCGCTCAAGGGAATTTAAAGAAAGTAATAATATTATTTAAAACAATCAAATAAGCTTTACAACTTTCTACAAGTCAACATGCGTATTGAAACTTTTAGTTTTAAATTCAGTCAACAAAGGTAATAAATCGCGGCCGAACTGGCCGCTGTGTTGATACGAACAAATATTAAGGTTAGGGGATGGGTGTTTATTTCTGTCGATGCTTGTCTCTGCAGTTTTATTAATTTAAATGAGACTTCAACAATCTGTGATATTTTATATCACTCAAGCCGCAACCAATTCTACCCGCTGCGGCAGTCATGGCTTGACGAAAATAAACTTCGAATGTGAGTTGACTCCGAAGTCTCCTTCAATCTTGATTTTGAACTGGGATGTGCGCATATTTGAGAATAGATTAATTATTAATAATGCAGTTCCGTAAAATAGTCACATTAGTTGTTTATGAAATTTCTTATGATCAACCTATAAAAAATTGATGTATAATTCACATAACTTCCTCTGCCCAAATAAAAGTTAGCCTCCCCTTAAAAATAAGAGAAAGTTGTCGCCAATCTTCGTGTCACATCCCCATAAGGTACCTAATCCAAATACAAAATTTTGTTTTCGCACGATTTTCCGTTGCAAGATGACGTATTGCAAAGAGCGCGCATTCAGAGTGGGTGGCTTATAACTACCATTCAGAGATTTATTTCGAAAAAGTGTTTCAAATAAAAGTTTTAGCTCTTAGTATAACCAACCCACGTGCAAAATTTAAAGAAAATCGTTAGAGCCGTTTTCGAGAAAACTTTCTTTATGTAAAAATAAGGAAAACGTGTCTCCAATCTTCGTTTCACATCTTGAAAGGTATGTGACATAAATGCAAAATTCTGTCCTTTTATCAAAATTCATCTTTCCCAAATTCGAGATTTCGCTTGGAAAACAAAATATAAAAATATAAAAAAATCACTCAAAAAATAAAAATTTGCACAATTTCGGGAGTGTATTTTGGCCTAGGTGTTCGCTTTATTAACGGTAAAACCCACACTCTGTCGCTCACGAAAACAATGTATGTCTGTCTGTCTATAACGCACTTTAGAATAATAATGGAATTTATTGTCGTTTAACAGTACAATGCACAGCATTCTGTTCTTAATATGTATGTCTTTCCTTAATCCTAACAAAATTGGCTGAATTAGGTTAACTATTTTGTCTTATATGCACCATTGGTAGCACTGGTTACAACATGGCGACAACATGGTAACTCTAATCGCTTTATGGATGGTTGAGTCATAGTATTATCATGATTTCGGAGCTTAGTTTTGTTTTTATATAACAAAATAATTAAGTTATTACTAATTTTGCTTAATCCGTTTAGTTTACGAGTTACATCAGATAAATTCGTTGCAGCTGCATCTATCGATAAACTCTTAAACTCTCGTGGGATTACCTTTGACTATCCAAAAAATAACAGTTGGAACTGTTCCACCTTTTAATAATTTAAATGGGGGGGGGGACAAGAAATTTTCCGCACCGGGTACCACCTAAGCTTGCTACGCCACTGGTCCTGAGAATTTTACGTTGCTGATTTCTTCTATGATTTGTGTTTGGTAATTAATTATAAGGTTTAAGGTACATCTGTGTTTTGTTCTAAATTGAATAAAATGTGTCTTTTCAATATTTAGTGTCATTTTATTAGCTAGAAACAATGTAATTAACTCGTGAAAAGTCTTTGTAGCTACTTTCCTGCTACAAGTACTGTACTTGTGGTGCAAAATCAATAACTTTGGCTAACTCGTATTTTCAAGCTTTGATATTATGTAGGCTATTCTTATCTGTTCGCAATAGCGTAATGGTCAAGTCATCGGGATTGAATGTGTGAGGTCAGGGTTCGGTCCCTAGTGGTACTTGTATATTTTTATTTATGTTTATTTTTCAAACGCGGCAATGACTGGAATAACATAATAATTACTTCTAATGAATCATTTTTGGTGTCGAATTTTGGACACACACAAAAGAAAGTATTATTTTACAACAAATGCGTATCTGTGGCATAAAATAATAAGAAACATACTGAAAATAGAAGATAACAATGAAACATAATAACGAATGTTGATAAATTTCATGTTGTTTTTCTCCTACGAGGGATCTGTATGTAGTGTATAAAATAATTCCACCTATTCCCTCGTACAAAATGTTTTTGTTAAAATATCAGCTCATAGCTAATATATTTTATAATTTTTTTAGGACCTGAAGATGGCTGAATAGCCGAAATATATTGTCCACAAAATACGAAAATTGTCTTGTAAAATTGACAGCTATAATTTTTAATTATGTTTTATAATATTGACAAGTATAAATTTTAGATTTGACAAAGCTATGAACTGATATTTTAACAAAAACATTTTATACGAGGGAATAGGTGGAATTATTTTATACACGACATAATAACGAACTTAAATAAGAATGCAGGTCAATTACAGCCCTAACTACACTTTCTTGGAAGCTAGCATTTGTATGTGGTGCCATGACAGAAAGCAAAATGAATTATGACAATATATTAAGTTGAATATCGTGTGTTGCGCTTTCCGCGTTGTTAATTTTTTCCCTCCTGTCGCATGGCCTCGTATGTTCCGAGAAAGACCTGTATTTTATGTCTTTTATAGGAAACTTGTGAACTAATGCGTTAAAACTTTAATTTTAACCGCATACAAGTCCCGACTTTTTTATTTGACCGACTGTACAAGGCGCATTTGATGCTGCATGGTGGCCTAACATTCTAAGCATAAGACAACTAGAATGCCCCAGTAATATATATAGTGATGAGCAAATGCAAGACCAAGACCAAGGCGGTCTTGGTCTTGGTATTGCACTCTTAGTCTTGGTCTTGGTTTTGGTCTTGCATAGGTAACCCTGGTCTTGGTCTTGGTCTCGGTCTTGCATCAGTGGTCTCGGTCTTGGTCTTGTCGCAAGAGTCTTGCAGTTTTCGTTTTCGCATCTTACTGTGATCGATGACGTTTACATGATTTAAAGTTACGCTGATTACATGTGTTATTTCTTGCGAAAGTAACGAAAGCTAATTGCTTTTAGTTGCTTTGACCATGTAAACAATAATGTTATGTCACGTTGTTGACCGAAACGTCCATGGTGATATAAGCTAGAACAGAAAACTTTGAGTGTAAATTTAAATATTCTCTGTTATCCTATTGCAGATCTTTAAACCCAAAATCCACGAGATGTTATACACTATTTGAGAGTGTAAAATTATGAATATTATATTGTAAAGTTTCAAATTGAACGGCTGAGGAGACAAGAAGTAAATATTAACAGGATGTGTATGAAATGTTTAAAAGATTTCCGCATAGGAGAGAGGTTCTGTCTGACCTGTTTAAAACTGTATAATATAGTAACAAAACATAACGGCATTGAAGCAGATGCTTTATAAATTGTGCAATCTATAGAAAATCACACAATGACCATTCGAAACCAAACCCATAGGCTGCAATAAATAATATTTCTCTTTCCATATACCCTAGTTCTAATTTATAACACATTGTGAACAGATCATTTCTGCACGTTAAAGATTTCCGCTACCCCCGTAAATTACTTTCTACTTGCTTTCAAGTGTCGGGCCTTCAACTAATTGAGTCATATATAATCATAACTATTCTTCATGCAAGCAAATATTCCTAGACCAGGCATTTCCTACTTTTAGTATCTTTTCCCATTCGATATGCATCCTTAATATGAATCAGCAGCAAGAACTTAAACACCGCCACCGTTATGTGTCAATAACAAAATTGTAGTAGTTAAAAAAGGTTTTCAGTGGATGTCCTACCTATCATCAGCAAAATGTAGGCCTGTATAGCTACAGTACAATCAGATACGTAGCTGTAAAGTAATAACTAGCAAATACCCGTCAAATAAGTTCCTGTTTTAATTAATCTACGGTTTAATTGTGTTTTATTGAATAATTATGAAGAATACCGGGCGTATAACCTGAGTTTTTCAGACTTCACTTTATTTTGAAATTTTCTGCAAGGAGAATGGAATGAGCTGAATAGCTATGTCAAGTAGACAGGAAAGATTCTATATGTGAGAGTAGGCTATGAATATTAATGATAGGCCTAGGTGTAAAAGAGGATATCATTGTTAATGAAATAGGTTACTGAGCATGTTAATAGGCGTTTTAAGTTATGACGGCTACTGTTTAAAGTTTCAAATTCTCAGTCATAGGCCACGCCATGGCTGAGTGGTTAGACCACTCACCCTCCACCGCTGGGACCCGGGATCGGATCTCGATGGATCCATGTGGAATTTTTGGTGGACAAAGTGGGGTCGGGGCAGGCTTTCTTGGGGTGATCCGGTTTCCCCTGCCATATATCATTCCATCGTTGCCTCATTCATCATAGTATAACCATTTGGTTGTAATAAAGAATTATTATAAATCCTCAGTCATAGCTTCCTTTTAACCCAGTGAGAGGTTAGAGAAACTAGTTATTAAATAACTGTATGGCAGAATTTTTAAGTTTTATTGATAAATTATGTGGTCAGTATTTTTATTGTACGCAAAATGAAATTTCATATATGGCTTAGGGCCTTTGTTACATCTGTTTGTCTTTCGTACCATAATACTAGAATTAAACATTTTAAAAATGAATATGGAGTGTTTATCGTGAATTTAACTCCCACCAATTAAGGAACTAGCTGTATGGAATGCCATTCAGGGAAATCCGTCAGATTAATTATAGGCCTAACAGCCTTGGGAATACCCCGGCTAGCGACTCTGCGGCGCCTCTGAGTAGCTGTCGCAGGCTCGCTGCACTCACAACGGGGCTTTATAAAACTTTTTCAAGTAGCAAGACTGCAAGAGTCTTGCAGTTAGGTCTTGTTCTTGCCAGAGTCTTGCGGGGTTGGTCTTGATCTTGGTCTCGGTCTTGCTAACGCTGATGCGGTCTTGGTCTCGGTCTCGCATTTTCTGCAAGACCAAGACTGCAAGACCAAGACTGGTCTCGCTCATCACTAAATTTATACGAACTATCAAAGGACTCCTTCCAGAACAGACGAGCAACACTATGCACCAATGAATACAAAGCAGGAAAGGAAGTTAAGAAAGGTTGCCCACAAGGGTCTTCCTGCGGGCCAGGATTCTGGAATATATTATATAACACCATGATCTATCTGGAAATTACTCAAAAGACGGAAGTCATTGCTTTCGCCGATGACGTGCAGTGCAATCGAAGTCGAAAATTATGTAAATCAGGATATAAAGAAGATCGAATTCTGGGCCGGAGATAATAAAATAAAATTTAATGCGACAAAATAAAAAACAATGTTGGTCTCAAGAAAGAAGAATAGTTGTAATGAGATAACAAATATTTACCTGAATAATAAAATAGTGCCACATGGAAATACATATTGACAGAAGGTTCACATTTGCTACACACATACAACAAATACATGATAAAACAAAGTCTCGTACACAACCTATCTAAATCGGCAAAACTGAACTGGGGACTGGGCAATAAGGCTCTAACTATAATGTATAAAGGAGCAATAATACCAATTCTCACATATGGAGCAGCTGTGTGGGAAGAAGCAGCACAGAAAGTTAAAAATGCAGCAAAACTAAAAAGAATCCAAAGACTAATGAACATCAAAATAACAAAAGCATACGGGACTACCTCATATGAAGCTTCTTGTGTCATAGCGGCCCTAGAACCTATAACAATAGCCATCGAAAGGAAAGCTACACTCTAGGTTACAAGAGACTAACGGAAAACGAATAATATGACTCACCATTGGACTTGTGCAAATGGAATCATCCAGCCAAAAAAGTCAATATCATAGAATCTAATAATACAACTACTTGCTTTGTGATATACACCGATGGCAGCATGATTCAAAACAAAGTTGAAGCAGGAGCAGCGATTTTCAAGGAAGGTATTTTGGCTAAAACTCTAAAATATAAGCTACATTAAGATTGCTCCAATAACCAAGCTGAGCAGATAGCCATCCTACAGGCTCTAAAAGAAATTCAATACCTTAATGCTCTGGATCAGCGTTTCTCAACCTATGGTCCGCGGACCACTGGTGGTCTGCGAAGATGGTGCAGGTGGCCCGCAGACATAATTAAAAAATACCATAAAGCAAATGGAAAGTAAAGAAGTAAAATTTTTTCACATATTTCGTTATAATGACCTACAATTAATACCGACATATTAAGAATATAGGCCTTCTTTTAAAAATGGGATGGAGGCTAAAATTAGGGGTCCTTAAATTTTTTAGACATTTTAAGAGGTCCTTGGGTTCAAAAAGGTTGAGAAACTCTGCTCTGGATGAACAAAGAACTGTATCAGACTTCACTGACAGTCAGCTATCACTTGCAGTCCTAAATAACAACAAGAAACATAATGCAATAGTTACAGAAATATATGAAACAATAATATCACTCAATCAACAAAAATGGGAAATTAATTTCAGATGGGTCAAAGCACATATCGGAATTCCTGGCAATGAATTAGCTGATAAACTGGCAAAACAAGCAGCAGAGGAAGCCGGAATTGAAACAGTATATCACAAGAAGCCGAGATCAACCGTAGAAGTAGAAATTAAAGAAAGAGGAATACAGAAATGGCAGAACAGATGGAACCACAGAACACCAATATTATTATTAGAAGTGAACAGCGCATGTCAAAACTCAGAAACAAAAAGCTATTACAGCGCTCGAAGGGGTCGGGCAGTTAAGCTGTAAGAATGAAAAATTTACGTGCCAGAACACATGTATGAAAATGCATTCCAAATTCTGTAAAACCATAGCCCACTAGTAGTATTAGCGGGCTACGGTAATGACCATAGCCCACTAATACTAACAGGCTATAGTGATACAAACAATTATCTTTTAAAAGCATTGAGACAGTATGCACTTAATGATGAACACCTTAAATAAGAAAAAAATAATAACTTGCAAACAATATGCGTCAGATCTTATACAAACCGTAGTGTAGAATACCTTCTAGAATTTCTGCTACTCACAACATACATGTCTCGGTGACTACTGAAATATGTATTTACTTTAGATGACTATAAATAAAAAACAAACATCCTTGATCATTGAATTATATTTATAAAAACTGATTTTAAAAATATTACATTACCGTAAATATTAGGACCTTCGTGTTAATTCCTCAGTCATACACAGCATATGAACCTACTTTCTATTTTCACAAAAACCACATTAGATTGGGAGATCACAGGGATTGAGTCTCTGTAAATCACGAGTCCCAGCTGCTTTGGGATAACTTCGTAATTTAACCTATGTCTAGTATGGTTAACGAAATCTTTCTCCAGGAAGTGGTCTCACACATTAAATAATTAGCACAATTCACATTATCATCTAGATTGCACTGACGTTTCCGCTGTTTCAGTTGGTTCACATTTGATTTTTGGGGAAACCTGTAGAAATGTTTGTTCTTGTAGTTCACGTTGGATTTCATACTGAAGTATTTACTTCCGCAGCCAGGGAATTTACAGGAATATTTTACTCGTTTCTGAAACAAAGAATACGAAACATCAATCTTAATAATTCGTAGAACATGGAATAAATATTAATTCACGATTGTTTTAAGTAGTTAATATATTTTAACTTACCTTCGCTACTTGACATCTTTATAATAAGTTAATTAAACCTCCTCCTTTTTCAAACACTAATGCATACAGATCGTTGCAAAAAAAACGCCTTTTCGTATATTGCTGTCATATGTTTCGAAACAAACCTGCCGTCATGGCAACAGCGATCACAGTGCACCAACCGGTCGGGCAGTGAACTTATGGGCTGTTGCTATTCTTTCAATAGATTCATAGATTCATAGATTTATTAGACCATTCAGTGTGTACAATAGGTCAAGTCGGTGAATAAAATTGTTACATTAAACATAAGTTAACATGGTGGAGTGGTCTGCTTCAAGAAACTCCTTTGTCATATAAAATGGATTCATCAGTAGCCAAGTTTTTAGTGCTCTTGTAAACTTAGTAATGGATAAATTGCGCATTGGGGCAGGTAGCAAATTATAAAATGCAATACCAGTAGAAGGAAAACAATTTAAAGTTTTAGAAAGTCTTTGCCTATTCACATGTATATTCGTATTGCTTCTAGTTGCATAATCATGCACTTCAATGTTCATGAGAAAATTACCTTCTCTTTCCTTGATACACACCAGACATTGCAATATTTTATATGTTGATAACAGTCAAGATTTTGTTAGCTATAAAAAGAGGTTTGCAATGTACAGTTGCATTAGCATTTGACAAAATACGCACCGCCTTCTTCTGCAGTAGAAGTACCATGTGCACTTTGGTGGAGTGGCCCCACAACCTGGTGCCATATAAGATGTGGGATTGAAAGAACGCAAAGAAGGCCAACTTAACGAATTCATATGGGAACTCAAACTTAAATTTTCTTAACAAATATAGAACCCTGCTTAGTTTTGTGCAAAGTGCTGCGATATGATCATTCCAGCAGAGCTCGGAATCCAGATTAAAACCCAGCAGCTTAACTGAATGGGTTGATGCAGCGTCACTGGGAACGTGATTCCTATTTAAGGTGAATAGCATTTTTTGAGTTTTTGCCTCATTCAAGACAAGCCCATTTTGTTCAAACCACTTAGTTGCTTCATTAACAAGATTGTTTGCGGAGGCCACTGCTAAAGCGGGGTCCTTATGACTCGCGAACACGGTAGTATCATCAGCATAGAGCAGTACACCCTTGTTTAGCTTAAAACCTAGATCATTCATAGCAACAATGAAGAAAAAAGGCCCCAGGATGGAGCCCTGCGGCACACCAAGTGTCACCCGTAGGGATGCTGACTTCAAACCCTGCCAACTAACGATCTGTGTCCTGTCCACTAGGTAAGATTGTAACAATTTCAGAGCACATTCAGTTAAGCCGTACTGGGCCAATTTCATCAAAAGAATATCATGAGGATACACTCGAAGGCACGCGACAGATCACACAAAACTGCTGCAGTAGCACACTTTGCCTCGAAGGACTCAATGATAGTTTGGATTAGAGACTCAACTGCGAGAACTGTGGAGCAGCCCTTCCTGAAGCCATATTGGGCCGGCGTAAGCAGATGGTGTTGCTCGAAGTAGTTATATAATTGATTAAGTATTAATGCTTCAAACACTTTAGCAATTACCGGAATTATGGATATTGGTCTATAGCTGGCTACAGAGTCGTGCTGACCCTTTTTATACACTGGGACCGTTCTAGAGACTTTCAGCACATCAGGAAACACTCCTTCAGCAAAACAACAGTTCATAAGATAGGCCAGAATAGGAGCGATTAAAACAATCAATCTTTTAAGAAGCACAGGGGACATATCATAAATATCCTTGGTGGTGCTTAACTTGAAACTGTACACAGTCTTAATTACATTGTCCGAGTTAACTGGTTTCCACAAGAAGGGGTCTTGAATTTGGAGAGGTATATGTTCAACACACCTGTTGACAGAGTCATTATTATCAATATCACTCACTAAATTCATAACCGAATTCAGAAAATAATTATTGAACTCATCAGCCGTTGCGAAATCTGTATCTCTTGCAGAGGATTCAGGTATGGATTGCTTTATCAAGCCCCACGCTGTCTTACAGGGATTAGGAGAACTCATCACAGATCTAGCCACTGCCTCTTGTTTAGCCACTCTCACCTTGATGCGATACTGCTTTCTGAGAGTTCTCAAGAGAGGAGTGAGGTTAGGATTATTATTTGATAAGTCCCTTGTTAATAGTATGTGTTTCTTGAGCTCACTTAATTCAGGGGTGTACCAGAGTTTTATTGGGACTGAGGTCTTTATGTCCGACATTACTGGCGGAGCAGTCCGTTCTGTCAGTGGAAAACAGAAATCAAATTTTTCTTTGACAGCATCAAAGAAGATATTGAAGGCATCGTTAGCTGACAGTCCTTGTACATTTGCGAACCAAAGTTCAACCTGGCAAGCGACACATTCATAAAACATATCGAGTTTGGCCGCATTATACAAGCCGGTTCTTACAGTCACCGTTTTGTTCACTCGTACGATATTTAGGTCACTGATTGTGTCAGAGGACATCAAGGTGAGCAACACATGATTATGGTCTGCTATTAGGTCCGGTGATACACTCACTTCATATTTCCAACAGTCAAGATTAGTGAAGAAAGTGTCCAAAGACGCCTTGCCCCTGGTGGGTTCCACGATGCTAGCATATAGGTTAAAGCTACGCAGAATGTTAAGAAAAGTGTGCATATCCCCAGAGGGATAGAGTAAGTCAATGTTGTGATCGGTTCCAATAATTATCAAAAGTCCTTTAGAGGTCAAATAATTTAAGCAAGATTCGAGAAGATTGAAAAATCTTTCAATTAGACCATTGGGTGAACGGTACATTGCCACAACTATTATATTGAAGTCTGGCAACACTGCTGCAGTAAATTCACCATTCTTCTCTTCAGAATACATACTCAGGTCTAGGCAGGTGTGCCTGATTGAATTTTTAACATAGACAGCAACACCACCGCATGAATTTCTGCGAGTAAAGGAAGCTGCAAGTTTATGATTGAATAAGTTGCTATAAAAACACATCTCTTCCTTGAGGAGCCAGTGTTCACATACACACAAAACATCCAGCGTATTATTATCAATTAGTAATTCAAGTTCAGGAACTTTATTCCTTAATGATTGGACATTTACTGTGCAGAATTTTAGATAACCCGTGTCTTTTTCACACTATTTGATTCACTACTGCGCATTTCACGTTCACTCTGTAGTCAGCTCTCTTCAGTTGTACTCTCCTGGATCTGATTGGGTCTTAATTTCCCGAAGAATTCCGTTAATATGCATCCTTCCGGCCAGATGTCAGCACTGAACGCATCTTTGAAATCCTGTTCATCTAATTCGATGTGGAAAGACGCATATGAGTCATGTTTAGTCTTCGTTTTTATTACGCAAGATTTCGGAAACCGTTCGCCGACCAAATTTGATATGGACAAGGCTGAGGTATCGGGCTCAAGCCTACTAAGGAAGATTGCTTTCTTCTTGGCAGGTTTCACAATAGCTTTTATGTTGTCAATTTTCTTCGTTCCGCATAGAATTTGTTTATCCACTCTTTTTTTCGCTCTTTTTTACGACGTCCACCCAAGTGGCAGGGTTCACTTCCTCTCCTTCTTTGAGTGTAGCCAATTCAGAGGACAATGAAATGTTGCTGCACCGTGCGACATCTACATCATTTGGAAGGTTTGCTTCTGCTGCAGACTTGTGAGGTCGAGTTCTAGATGGCCGTGACTTGTCATTTGAGTTATTTTGTTTGAATTCATTTGATTGAACCAACAATTTTAATTCATCCATTTGTTTTTCCATATCTGCTTTCAGTGTAGATACAGTGGATTGAAAGTTACTTAATTCAGCTGTTACCTGATGTTGAAAGGTTTCGAAATGTTGCAATGCTTCAAGAGTTTTCCGGCAGCCGATGCAAAGCCATTTCAGGCCTGGGCTCTTTGTAGAGCCGTTAATGAGCCGTATTTCATTGTCTTTAAGGTCAGTGCAGTCTGTATGAAGGAACTGATCACAAACTCCATTGCAGTACACACGATTTTCTTTGTTTTTAATCAAATTTGAGCACTTGCCACACACGGATCCCGTACCTGCCGCCATCTTGGACTCAAGAATGTTACTTTCACCCCCGTGGATGGAACAAAACAACAAAAGGAGCAACCACAAAGTCACTTTTCCCTTCCATCATAGAAAGGCTCAGGCTAAAATTACAAATAACACCGAGTTTTACAGCATTAATCACAGGGCATGGCAAAGCAAAATCTTACCTATATAGATTCAATATAGCAGATGATCCTACATGCTCTTGCAACACAGGACAAGAAACTGTGCATCATTTAATATATGAATGTCCAGAAGTGCAACAACAGAGAAACCAACTAATAGAAGAAATAAGGAAGAATGGTAACAACTGGCCAGTCACCATGAATCAGCTAGTATCCAGACATCTAAGTGAGCATTCACACCGAAGTAGCATAGCATGCGAATCGCACTACCTGAATGCAGGCTGCACATCGAGTTGCATGGTTCGCAGTTTTGCATTCATACCGAAGTAGCTAATGCGATCTGCAGTTTAACGTACATTATATATTTTCACTTGAACAATTGAGAAACCAATTTAAAGTAATGTAATTTACCTAAAGAGGATATAGTTCCAACAATTTTAATCCAGGCTTTTTTCCTATTAGTTTCGATTGCCATATCGTATAGTCTACGCATGTACAAATTGTGTGTTAAATAGCTCTCTTTCTAGAAGCTTTCATGACATCTTTGCCATAATCTACCGTTACACAAGCGAATTTGTGTTGAATTTTCTTAACAATTAGAAAACAGCTGAAAAGGAACTGCACGCATGCGTCATCCCGAGTAGCGTCGCATGAAATAAGTCCAGCAGCCCTATTCTGTAACTTTTCGTTTTGCTAGCCGCTCGACTCGAGATGTTACCGATCGGGATCTCCCCATTCCGAGTCGATCGAAATGTTGGCTTGTTTCGTATTCTGTAACACCAATCGAGATCATCCACTCGTTTTGCGTATCTCAAAACGAAATCCCGAAGGTAGCCGAGGCATTAGTGACGTACAGGTGACGTTACCCAATGAGAGACAAGGGTTTTAAGTGACGTCATCTCAACTGTGAACATTTGTCGTCTGAAACACCACTCCCGCCATAATGAAAATGGTTTAACTAACCCTAAAATTCATGAGACATGATAATATCTCACACAATTTATAAAATAAAGTCGTACTAAAAGAACTTAATATGAATAGGCCGCTTATTTTTTGACGGGCCTTACAAATAAGGTAAACCTACGTACTGCTGTGGTTTTAAAATTTTGCAATGCACAGCTAGACGACATTCTATTCAATGGATCTCAATTCTAATGTTAGGAATGTGGAGGTGAGGGTTGCAATTCAAAGAAATACTCGAAGGACGAGGGAGAGCGGTCGTTCATCTCTCATAAACCGCTATGTCCCCAATCTTTCAGATTTTTTGTTCCATACGGCAGTCAGGCTAAGGCATTTGTAGTCTACAGAAGCCATAGGCTACAATTCCGTGTAATATTGTCACTAATGCAAGTTTTATCGAGTCTGTGCAAAGTTAATAATGGATTAACAGTGAAAGTGCAATCAATATATAGTTCTGTAATTATTCTGTGAAAAAATAGTGATGTGTGTTATTTCAAGCGATATTGTCTCCACAAGAGAGAATCCAGTTATCAGTGGTTTGTAGTATTAAAATATACACTTCTCATTGCCAGGTAATTACTTTTGCATTTTCCTAACTACTTTGCACAAGCTGACTACATAGTACACTATATTATGTCTAATTAAAAGCATTGACTCAACTTTGGAATATGTCCCTTCAAATAAAGTTGCCGTTTCCTGCGTTTTTCTTGTTGTTCAGAATTTTTAAGGCCTACGCGTCACTGACATTTTTTCTGCATTTTTTTTTAATTACACAAATTATCAAAGTTTATCCAAAGCATTTACTAAATGACTTTTATTGGGTAGGCTAATATTTGCTAAAGTAGTCTTTTGTCGTACTACGTCTGTTCTATTTATTGCAGTATTTGTTTATAGTTCTGCATTTAATTTAACAAAAACAGTGATTACAGAAATTATTAAAAATATGATATATGTTTGCTTTGAGATTAGTCTAGTTTTTAAACGTAAATTACTGCTAGTATAAATATGACACGCCATAAACAATTCAAATATTTATTGACCCTTCATATGAAATGTTTGGGCACCCTTGGCCTAAATTAATTTTTTATTTATTTCAGAGATTGGTTGACATAGGTAAAATATATGTACAGTACATTTTAGGAATGAATACAATATCATCTGCTGTTTATTTTATTCGTAGCTTGTTTTCTGTACTTAATGTTCATAATTATGGCAAGAACATATTATACTGGTAGTGAATTGGGGTTGACGGTGTTATTAACGATTAAATTATATTACAATTAAAGAAAATTAGTAGGCTACTTACATTTTTACTACAACTAATATTTCTGCTGGCCATGATTTGTAAGGCAAATATAACCCTACATTTTTACATATATTATTTTAATATGTTTTCATTAGTTTATTAAGTTTTAAATATTTTAATTAGTTATGCTTATGCATTAATAACACAAATTTAATAGAATGGCATTGTGTATTGCTTTCCTTCGTTATTTATTTGACTTAGAAATTCCCAAACGAATGCGTGAGACCTCTCGGCAAGGATTCCGTTCAGCCGCCATTACTATCGAAATGATTCCGATCGCTCGGAATCGGAATGGAGTTACAGAATACCAAAACATGGAAAAATCGGTTTCTTCGCCGATTCCGATTCCGAAATCGAGAAGTTACAGAATAGGGCTGCAGATCTATATGAAGAAATGAATGTCGCACTCCGTGAGCTGCACTATTGCCACGCTACTTTGGTGTGAAGACTTGAACTTGTTTATTTTGGATTTAAAATGAGTAACATGCAGCGTGCATCCAGGTAGCACGTCGCAAGTGGCATGCTACTTCGGTGTGAATGCTCCCTAAGAGCATTTCGTATTTTCTGTAATTCATTGGGGCTGTGATAGGGATATGTTCATAGATAATTAACACATAAAGAAGACTTTCTGTAGGGATTTGATATTATTCTATGAAATTTTATTTTAATTTATCCAAAGTATCTTTTAAATAATAAGTAACTGACAGAATGCGAATGTAAACATTTAGATTGGCATGTACACATCTAACATGTACAAGAACAAGAACAAGAGCAGCATATAAGGAAAATGTAAATAAGACTTTCTTTAGGGATTTATTATTATTCTATGTAATTTTACTTTAATTTATTCTAAATATCTTTGCTTTAAACAATGTATATATTATCATTATTCAACTTGAAATTATGGCAAGTAATGCATGTAATATTACTCCGTAATGGGGCATGCTGTAATAATAAATTAAAAAGAAAGAAAGAAGACGCTGATACTCCAAGACTGTGAGAGGGGCATCGTAAAATAACCTTGAAGAAGAAGTGTCACTAGAGCTGAATGCCGTGACACTCATACGAGCGTAATGACGAATCAAAACGAAAGCAATAAATCCGGTAAATTATCTCTTACACGTACCACACGTGAATGCCTTTTCTCCAGTATCCGCATTAATAAGAACGCTATGCATAATTCCTCAGGAGAAATAAGTATGCTGGCTGCAATGTAACATTAAGGCCCAACTATTTGAAGATCTTTAAGGGGAAAATTCCGATTTTACATAAGAGTCACACAGTTTCCGCAGAAAAAGTATGAATGATTCAAAGAAAAATGTATTATATGGAGGAAAAATTTTGTTCCGACTTGAGATACATGTGTTCCCTATAAATCGACCCTTCTGAACACGAATATAACAATAATAATAACTAGTTCCTTCCGTATTTCGGGAAAAAGGTAGAATCGCGCTCACCCGAGTTTTCACTCCCACTCCTATAATTGTGAAGTATTATATTCGGTGCAAGGGTATTTTATTTTATTATGAAATATTATTTTGTTGTTTATAGTTGTGACAAATTATGTTTGGTGCAAGGGTCTTTTATTATTCAGTGGAAGGAAAACTCGGGTGAGCGCAATTCTACTCTTATTCCCGTATTTCGAGAAAATTCGGATTTTACATTATTGTCACACAGTTGACGCAGAAAAAGGGGGAACGATATAAAGAAAAAATTATGTTATTTCTACATTGATAGAAAGGCTAAGTTCCTTGGCACATTTTATCAATGTTTCTAGAAATAATTTTAAAATATCCTGCTAACCTAACCTAACATAACATAACCTAACCTAACCTAACATAACCTAACCCAACATAACCTACCTAACCTAACTTAGAATTTTCATTAATGTAGAAATAATTTTAAAATATCATCCTGCTAACCTAACCTATGCTAACCTAACCTATCCTAACCTAACCTCACCAAAGCTGTGATATAATATGTCTCACACTATAAGTTGAGTTATGAGTAATGGGTGATGGATACAATAAAAAGAAAAGATACAAACAAATGTACATGTTTTTTATTTTCCATACGTACATGTCTTAATCAGATAGAATATTCTTAGTGATGAATTATGAAATTTTAGAGTATGCAAACTTTAGCCATCTGTTTTATATAGTTTCTCGTTATAATATGTATCACATCATTCCAAATCCTTAAGCAGACATGACTATAATGGTGATGTTGTTGTTCTTGTTCTAGTTCTTGTGGTAAATGCATAAGATCAGTTCTTTAAGATCTATACCGAGAAGTGGACCAAAAAGAGAATTATACAGAGAAATAAACCGAGAACTAGACGAGAACGAAACGAGACGAGAACGAAGCGAGACGAGAACGAAACGATACGAGAACGAGAACTAGATGAAAACTAAATATACAGAGAAATAGACCCAGAACGAGACGAGACGAGAACTAAACGAGAACGAAACGATACGAGAACGAGACGAAACGAGAACTAAACGAGAACGAAACGATACGAGACGAGAACTAGACGAAAACGAAACGAGACTTAATAAATAGTTGCCGCATGTAAAATAGAGTTAGTTGTATTTCGTCCTTGAAGCTGTGAGGGTGAGGTTAAGAAATGAGTGACGGGATCATTTCTGATCAAAGTACTGATGGTGAATGCTCCCGATCGAGACTGTTAAACAGTAAATATGATGATTTTTTCGAGTTACTCGATGGAAGTGAGCAACCATATGGTGTGTGTAAACTTTGTGATAGGTTAAAGCATAAGAAAGCTGAAATAAAAATGAAAGATCATAATACTTCGGGTCTTAGGAGGCATCTGATAATGGTACATAAACTCATCCCACGAGTACAAAATAAACGTATATCATCGGATGATGTGGAGCATGTTAAATCTATGCGGACTAAATATTTAGCGCTAAAAAAATCCAGTCTTCAATCCAAAAAAAAAATTGGTGAAATTATAAACCCGATAACTCTCCCCCTGAACATCTGTAAAGAAGAATCTGAAGAGTCGGAGATGGAATACGAATCTGTTTACTCCTCTGATCAAACTCTGCAGAAGCAATATAAATACCTGTTAGAAAATGTCTACGGTCAAGTGTCAGCGCCTTATGTCCAGAAACTCGTTCAACATAGACCGAGAAATAATGATGATGATATTTACGGTATGAGATGGGATCCTGATAGGCAGGTATTCAACATTGGTAAATTCCCCGTTACCATTAAAAATGATAACCTCTATGTTGGTGACAAGAGATATATCGTTTGTTCTGGGTTACTTGAACTATTGACGAAAAGTAATCCTAATAAACATTTATATGACTGTTATGACTTAGCCATGTATAAGGAGATTTTGAAAAAAAACTAGCGCGCACAAAGTAAATTATGACGAAAGCGAAAACATTCGAAGAGATAATACTCACAAATATCTACAAGTCATTACGAAATTATTTCCTGAAGAGGATAAGGAAGAAGAAGAAGAAGAAGAAGAGGAAGAACAAGATGATGTTGAAAAAGAAGAACAAGATTTCGACTCTTCCAACGAGGCTTCGTCGCACCATACAGGAGAAGTACATACGAATCGTAAATGTGACTATAAATGCTGGCATGATCCGAATGATCTCATTGATAGATTACGTATACTTGTATCCTCATCTGCGGCAGGGATTTATTCTCATCACAGCGAGATACAAGAAATCATATCTGTATTGCGGGGGAGAAAAATAATAATAGAATGACTGCGATTACGTAAGAGTTTCATACATTGGTTCGATCGTAAACAATAAGACTGGAGCGTATTGAATACTTTATAAACTGGAATGCAAGAGTCGTACTATCAAAAACCTTCCCACTCTCTACTTAAGAAAAGTGATTTTATCATGTTTACATCGGTGGATGGTAGAATTGTACATTTTGTTCTCCGACTGCATAAACACATTTACCTAGATGTAAAGTTGTAGCACATCGAATCCTACATCCATATAGTTCTGTGGTAGAGGGATACTTATACTACGACGATTTGAAGCCTGTTCTTGAAAGTGTAGATGTTCTTCATTGTAAACTTTTGCAGAGATCTGTTATAAACATGAACGATCTTAGTGTTCCAAAGCATGACGAATTAAGAGACTGTGAAACCAAATGACTTTTTCATAATGAGTCTAATATTAAATGCACATTGTAAAATGTTAATGTACTTACGCTGTGGATGAAATCCCAGTATGAATGTAATAAAATGAATAAAATTCTATAATCCTGAGATGTGTTTTTTATTTCACAGTCCCTCATCCTAGGAATTAGGAATAGGAGAGGTTAGGGAAAACTGGACTTTGTCAAACGTGAGAAAATCCAGTTATGAAATAAGTTACAAAAGATTGTGCTTTTATCACTTTGGTTTTATTCATTCATTTAGGTCTTCCTCTTCTTTACTACCTAAAAATAAGGTTTCTTAGTATATGTTATAATGAGATAAAGTAAGTAATTGCCTTTGTCAAAGAAGCCTCAATAGTAGAACTAAAGTAGAAAATGTAATATATAGAACGACCATAACCGAAAAAGTAAAATGAAATATTGTGAAGACTAACGGATACAATGACTTTAAATTTAAAACAATATTACCAATAACTATTAGGTGCCGCGAAACATGAACAGGTTATGAAATTTATGCGTTATCTAAGTCTTATTTCCAAGTTTCATACATGAAGCAGATGTAAAACCTGAACCTCAACATTGTATTGATAACATAGCTATGGTAACTTATATCTAATTGAATATTATAATCAGGACGTTAGGGAAAAAGCATGCAAAATATAAATGCTTATTATGAAAATTATAAGCGATATCTTTTTTCCTTAATGAAGGTGTACGGTATAGAGACTTGGATCCTGATATACTTTGCTGACTAATCAACACCTTCTCACGTGTACGTTTTGCGTTGTGAAACTTACTCTCTATATGCTAGAAGATGTATGTTATTTTCTTGACTCTGATATTTCCATAACCATTTGATACATAAAATATAATGTGCATATTACCAGAAGCTAAGAAAAATATTTCACATATGATGTCACAAATGAGCTAAAATTCAATGATTATAATTAATTAAATAGATTTTTTAACTTTTTTGATATTTGATGACTTGATAAATAAATAATCATCTTGATGGAAGGTTATGTAATGAGGGAAATGAATTTGGAATATAATTTAAGGATGAGACTGAACTTTTGCATACATTATGAGATGAAAAAATTCTGTTGAAGTTGTAACGAAAAAGATTTCTTTATAATACATATTTTACTTCTTACTCTACTGATGTTAAGATTTTGAATAAATAAATAAATAAAGCATGTTATATAATATAGGAAAAGCAGAATGTGAAGAGTACCTCACTTGGATGTAAATTTTGTGATAACAATCAAAAAATGAAGGAAAATAGTAGTAATAAGTTAAGATAATAATTTATACATGTTGAAAATTAGATAAAAGTCTATGACTTTAATACATTAACGAGTATGCCTCAGAAGACAAAGAATATTGATTTAGTGGTGGAAATGTGTAAAGAGTAATACTTTTGAAACAAAAAGGAAGTATGAAGAAATAATATCAGGATAGAAATATAGCTCTGGTTTCAATTACTTGTGGCTGACACAAATTTTGTTCTCACTAGATATTTATTTGTATCACTACATTTTTAAACAAGAACCAATTTTGGAACAAAACTTTAAAGCAAAATGGAATAATGAGAAACTATATGAATAAAGAAATTTAGATCACGTTGAGAATATTGTAACATACCCACATCAGGCATTCTATGGAATGAAATAATTTCTAAACTATTTTGAATTTTCTAGCAAATAGAATAATATATAATTATGAACAGCGTCCTGTAAAAAATAAATATAATATGATGTGTGATGGATGTATGGAGGTGTCTCTGGTTCTAGGATATACCTGACTTCATTTATTCGATGAATAAAAGAAATTGGTTTGAAATAATTTTCACTGATACCGGATTTTCCTTTAACTTTTTATTGATATATATTTACGGCAGATACTAAAAAAGTGTCAAGTTAGATTTGAAGGTTGCAAACTAATCTTGAAGAGATTGTTACGTGTGGCAATCATCTATTATTTCTAATTAAATAGTTTGCCTCTATGGACTAACAACAATTAAAAAGAACACTGTATGTTACTAACCACTCTATAGGCCTACATACTTGAAATTTTTTGCAACAAATAAAAAAGTATAATGTTTTTCTCGAATCCCTAACAGATAATCATGTACTTATGGTGCAACGCATGATCGGCTCTGCTCAACTGGGTACAGGTGGTTCTTCAGGTTACCAATATCTTGAATACAGCAAGCCTTAGAAGTACAACCAATCATAAAAATATTCCTTTAATTCATCCAACGTCTGAAACAAACCAAAAATACAAATGTAAATAAAGTCTATTAATAGAATTGTATTGAAATATTGAAGAAATTTTATATACCATCTTGTTAGAAGATTTATAGTCAGAGCAATCTTGTCCGTTTGCACATATATGATAGGACATCGCTCTATCGACATCTGATGGATCTAAACATAATGTATAATGACGAACGCCGTCACATGTTTCAAGATGAATCTCGCCAGAGTGTGAACCCTTCTCCAACCGTCCACATGGCCAAATATATCCAGATGTTTGATAGCTGTGATACGAAAGCTGTTCTTTGAAGAATTTCTTTTCATGGTGATTGTAGAAGAACACCTCAGCATATGGATTCTGTAACAAAGGAAAAAAACAATATTGAGTTTTTATGATAAAAAATTAAGTTTTGTCTTGTACAATCATTGAAATATAAGAAATAATATTAATTTCACTACATACCTGTATAGATGTAGGTTCATTATCTTTTTCTTCACCATCTAACGCGTTTGCTATTACCTCGTCGGGGACCCCGTCCCAATATTGTTCCATATTATGATCTGTAGAATGAAGATAATATTGCATCACCTTATAGCTATTACAAGATTAACATTAAGTATATTTATAATTATTATGTTTTCAGACACTCTCGCATACAATAATAATAATAATAATAATAATAATAATAATAATAATAATAATAATAATAACTACATTACATTATGAAACAATGTGTTTTTTATCACACTTCTACACGTTGTGTATTAAGACATGTGTATGCTCTTATGGACTGGTTATATCGAGAAAATAAAAGTCCAAAATGAGATTTTAAATTTTTATTATTAAGATGTTCAACACGAATTTTCTAAGACGTTAACAAATAAAATGGAATTTGAATAATAGTTGTGTTATATTAAACTATACTGTTGTACTACACACATTGAGGAATAAAAACATATGCTAGCACTATAAACATTGTAAAAAATATTTTATGTACTTACCCATGAAGCTAATGATTATTTTTGATCGATGAAATATACTTTCACACACTCAATCTTCACTGACAGCTGATAACGGTTGAATAAGAAGTGAACCTGAAGTATGACGTCATTGGTTTATATAGTATCGTTTTGAAATAGCCTCGCAACAGGACAAATATATTTTACACCAATGGAATGATTGGAGTTTAAAAAAATGCTGACGATACAAAAAGTTCTAGCCTCACGACTTGGTAAATATACGCTAAAGTTTAAAAGTGATGAAGTCAGCAGTAATTAGATATTTCGCGTTCCATCCACACGTTCGTGAATTCACACAATAAATCGATGACGTATGCGAAATATAATCATTTCCGGTGAAATCAGCAGATATTTGATATTTATTTCTTATCAGCGCTTTTCTGAAACAATATATTCATTTTCCTGCAATGTGAGTATAAGCTGAATATGCCTTTACTGACTTTGAATCGAACTCAGAACCACTCAGCGATGGAATATTACAATATAAGTTTTTAATATACCGCAATAAAAATACTGTTGACTAATGATACATAAGACATGTGCTATGATTAGGATTTAAAATTTAAAGAGATAAATGAAATAATGTTGTTTTGACATATTGAGTGAGCATTTAAAAAGACTGAATGGGAACGTGACATCTGTACGTTTGATAAGAATACTACGATGTTATACACATCACATATCACAGATGAGTGGGTCGCGTTATGCTGATGCTGCATCTCACTGTTATACGAGACAAGGCTAGCAGAAGTCTTCGCTGTGAATATAAAACTTACAACATGCTTTTAATATAATTTACAAATCACCTTTGAATAATGAAGTATGATATAATACTATTCTGAAATTATACTGGGGGATTTGAAGATAATTCAACACGTAAGATTATGTACCGATCATGATAGGAAAATTTATGACTATCCGCTAAGCCAGAGGCTGAATAGACCTCAGGGATATTTTTTACTGAAATATACATCTTACAAAAAACCTATGTGAAGGAATATGACGTTGCATCTATGCGTTGTTCTGACGTACGTGACAAAACGTGGGAACGTATAGTAATACTTCCTGCAAAAAAGACATAAAGTTGAAATCTGCTGTGACGTCATAAATCATTCCACCTATCACATGATCTAATCCTCTCAATCCACTTGTGACGTCAGCTTCTCCTGCGGCTCCTGCAATGACGTCATCGGCTCCTGCAATGACGTAAGCAATGACGTCATAAAACATTCCACTGTTGAGGTAGGTCATAGCAATCCTCCTAATCCTCCCAATCCTCTGATGACGTAAGCGATGCCGCCATGTTGTAAAACATTCCTCCTGTTATATGATCTAATCCTCCCTCCCCTACTAATCCTCCCAATCCTCTGATGACGTAAGCGATGCCACCATGTTGTAAAACATTACCAATATACAAATTTCAAATTTCCCACCATCCGCCATTTGCAATTGTAATATCCAATTTCCACCTTTTACAATTTTCAAATCAACCGCCATCTAGTATTAAATTTCCAACCTTACGCCATTTGAAATAGGAACCGGAAACGTAGCCATTTTCATTATGAATTACCAAATTTTAAATTTCGCGCTTCGTACGCCATTTGAAATAGGAACGGGAAGTGCCGCCATTTGCAAAAGGAACCGGAACCGACGCCATTTTGAATCACGTGGTTGTAGCCACGCCCACTTGTGACGTCATACAATCCGCCACTGACGTCATAGCCACGCCCACTCGTGACGTCATAGACCACGCCCACCTTCCCCTCCGGCTCCTGTCACGTGACCTGTGACGTAAGCATTCCCCCTCCACTCCGGCGCCACCCTCCCCTCCGGCTCCTGCGATGACGTCATGTATAAAACCATACTACTCACTCCATCTAGCGGATATGAATCCAATTATGCATTCAAGAGTGCATACAGCGCCAATTCGTGTGAAGTCGCAAAAATACTGTGACCCTGTACAAACTAAACTAGCCATAACCCCTCCCTGCAATCCGTCAGCTTAGAACGGGAAAATGTTAAGGGGATGAGAGACGGCTGGTCACGAACGAAATTTGACCCATGCTATGTTGCCAAACTTGACAAGCAAGGCAAAAGCGCGAAGTTTGAAATAGATGTTACGTTATTTTATTAGTTGCTACAAATGCAGTACAGTTTATATTCAAAATGGATGGGGGTGGGGGGGGGGCACGTGACCCTGTGACCTATAGCTAGAACCGCGCCTGTCTACAACTGCATACTTTTTTCAAAATTAATAAAATCAGGTAAACTGAGAGTTTCGCTGATTGGTTGGCCTCGAGCGAATCAAAAGGCTTCGAAATGTCGGAGAACGAAGATTACATTATAATAGATGTGACTGTTAATTACTCGTTATTTCGGTACTGGTCAACCGATTTGGTCCAAATTCAGTAGGCTTCTTTTCATGTAAGTCGTAAATGCGTTTACCTAGTTTCATGTAACTCTGAAGACGCGTATTTGAGTTATCACACCTTTTTGGTATATTTCCATTAAAATAGGTACTAATTTGGGTATTACTCCGATACCGGTCAACCGATTTGGTCTAAAATCAATAGGGTTCTTCCTATGGACGTTATAAATGCATATATAAAGTTTCATAAAAATCCAATAAAGCGTATTTGAGTTATAGCGCGTACAGACACACGGACAAACAGACAGATAGACAGACGGACCGGCATTTTCCGTCCCCCACACAATCTCATAAAGTAAAATTCTGGCACTTAATAAAATCAGGTAAACTGATGCAACAAAGTGCCAGTGTGCTTTTTTAAACAGTGAAAATTGCAATTATGATAGTCCCATGCAGAAAATAACTTATTTTTGTAATAGATCTCCGAGTGAAACTCCAGATCTATTCATTAAGCAGGGCTTACGGAAGAACTGAGTTCTAAAGTTTGATTCTTAACCTTAATTCATATTGGTATACACTGATATAATAAATTCTTAAAATATGTCAACATTTTACAAAATGCAATGACAATAATATAAATGATGTAATAGGCCTACAATTCGCTGACATGTTTGTTTCAAATTTAAAGCAGCCGTATAAGTTATGAATGAATTAAAGTCAATCTAAAATCAATCTGTCAGGAATTAAATCAGGTAGGCCTATATTGCTCGACAGGAGCGAATAAGAAAAATACTCACAATAAAACATAATGGACATATCGGTAGCCATTCATATCCATAGAAACACAACATTATATCAATATTCAATGGCTAGTTGTGTTTTAAATGTTTTATTTACACTGACATCATCATGAAGAAATGAATCCACCAAAGCGGGCTAACAATATCAATAACGATTGGCATATTGTTACGTTAGGTTTTAGTCCAGTCAATGAATGCTCAAAAAGAGGTGTAGAGGGAAATGGAAGGAACACAATTTTTGACTTTGGGACTTTGTTTGGACTAGTAAGGAGGTAAACATACTAAAAGTCCCCACTCCTACGGGGTGAGCGGGGGGCCCTTAGAATGTCCCTTTTTTCGGTTTTTCGCTTATATCTCGGAAACTATGGGTCCTAGCGATAAGATCTTTCTATACAAAATTAAAGATGAAAACATTCTCCACAAGATTGATTCCATTCATGTTTTCGCTATCTCACCTAGTTTTTGAGATATCTGCGCTCAAAATTAGCTAATTTTGAAAAAAATAAAATTGCCTCGCGTTTTTTGCCTTATTCCGTTAGCTAACTTTTCGGCCCTTTGTCCTACGAAAAAATCATAAAGAAGGAAGGTGTAGAGCATTAAATTTACTTTAAGAATATATGATAGTTTACTTCTTTATCTTCAACCGTTCAAAAGTTAGAACAATTTTAACTTCATGTGTAAATTCCGGGATTTTGATGAAAAACTTAACTTTCGTATTTTCCATGATTTCACTGCTCTAACTCTGTATAAAAGCCAATATTACGTATTTATATGTATAAATAGTATGTACTGTATATAAGTTGTACATAAATGAATCAATATATATGTATATATATATGATGTATTTTGTAATATATTTTCAATACACCAATATGCTTATGTATAGTCCAGTCAATGATTGATGAATAGAGGGAAATGGAAGGAACACGGTTTTTGACTTTGGGACTTTGTTTGGACTAGTTAGAAGTTAAACATACTAAAAGTCCCCAATCCTAGGAGGTGAGCGGGAGGCAGGGGGGCCCGTAGAAGATCCCTTTTTTCGGTTTTTCGCTTATATCTCGGAAACTATGGGTCCTAGCGTTAATACCACTCTATACAAAATTAAACCTGATAAAATGTTCTATCAAGACTGATTCCTTTCACTTTTTCGCTATCGGAAAATCGGAAATGTGATCGGAAATTAATTTTCAAGAATAACAACTATTTTTTTCTAGAGTTTGAAAATAAGTATCAAACTGTCTCGGAAACATCGAGCACTCCCCCTTTCGAATGTTAGCTCATCAATCATGATTAACGACGAATGGGTGTCTGTGGATCCTTTTTTGCTATTCCAGCGCAAATCCATAAGTAAGAAAACCGACGAAGATTTGAAAACGTATTTGCAATATGAATTAGCCCCTTTCCCTTTGACCTTCTTCAATGAGGGTGGGATGAGGAAATCGACGAAGTCAGTTTTTTTCTAGAAAGAGCTCAATCCAACTATCAAAGATGTACGTGTTACACACTTTGACATTGTTATGGACGGAGGACTTCTCCTGCACAAAGTTATTTGGCAAAGAGGTTCCACGATATCTGGCATTTGCTCATCCTCAAGTACAAAGGTCGCTGAGCAGCAAAGGCGGTACCGTCTCAGTAAGTCAGCGGACATACATTTCAATCAGGAGACAGTCATAACTGTGAAGCAGAAAGACTTCCTGTCAAATGTCTAAAAAAAAGTCTGCTGATTAACATGCTGAAAGTCACACTACAGGCACATGTAGTCAGAACCCTGCAAGCACGGAATGTTGCGGATGTCCTCATTGTAGACATGGCTATGGAGTTGTCACATACCACCGCCGTTGCAGTTATTGGTGAGGATGTCGACCTAATAGTCATGTTGATGGCCAAAACACTTAGTGACCAGAACATAATTTTCGTCAAGCCTGGGCGTGGAAACATAAAACCTACATTGTTTTCTACCCAGGGGCTGCGAGACATACTATTTCTGAATGCCTTCACTGGGTGCGATACCACCACAGCAGCCTTCCGAAAGAGTAAGCTGGGATTTATCAAACTGCATTTGAAGTCTCCAGATGTTCAGGGAACTGCTACAGTTTTCTCTGACCCTTCCTCAACCAAGGATGATGTAGAGGAAGCTGGGGAAAAGTGTATTTTGAGGTGGTACAGGGCCCCACCTAAAGAGAAACCTCTAAACGCTTACCGTTACCAATCCTATGTAAAATCGGTAGCCAATATCAAGCCGGACATCTCGTGCCTCCCACCAACTGAGGGGGCAGCGAAGCAACATTCTGAGGATATATGACAAAGTCGAGATGTGATTGGGACATGAGCCGCCTCCTCAGATGTACGGGTGGGAGTTAACTAACAAACCCCGGTGCACAGTGAGCAGCAGGCTGCACCGGATGAAATATTAATTTTTTTGTCGGTGCACAAAGGATTCTGCCACCACCAAATGCGGATGCAGAAAGGCATCTCTCAAGTGTTCCCCTGCGTGTCAAAACTGCCACGGGAACTGTCTTAATGGGGGCCCCCTCTTGGTCAATGAGGATGAAGAACTCGACATTGATCCTCTGCCAGTTATCCTAGAAGATGTATCCCCTTTCTCAATGGATGAAGAAGAAAACGAAGCAGAACAATACCCAGGACCAAGTTACCATGACGAGGAAGGACCCTCCGCTCCAAGAGAGTCAGGAATTTATAATAATTATTGATGTTTATTGTACTATAAGGTGTAAATATATTATTAAAATAAATGTAACACAGTTTCAAAAAACATTTACGAGTTAATGTATTAATAAAATAAAAGTTATGCACAAATTGTTGTTGACTCTGGAATCATCCTACCCCAATGCCTTTCCGGAGCGAATGTGTAGTTAATATAGGTCTATATATTATATTAACTGTACATTATATATTATATACATTGAAAACAACTATTATTGCCTATGTAGAGGACAATTATGGCTCCTAAATAACAATAAAGATTAAGCGATCCTCGATAAATTGTCAATTTTGAGTATTATCAAAACGTTCCATCATATATTATAGTAATTGTATTTCTGTGGGGTAAATCATGGAGCTCTCAAAGTGGTTCCACTAGGTTCGGGGTTCGAAATTAGTATTAAACGACACCAAACAATATTACTTTAAAGAACTCCATATATAGGCCTACTTGAAAATATATTATAAATACATAGCCTATATATATACACATAATTTATGTATGTGCCATTTATATATATATATATATATATATATATATCTAATATATAGTACATACTATTTATACATATAAATATATATAATACGTATATATTGGATTTACATAGAGTTTCAGCAGTGGAAGAACGGAAAATACGAAAGTTAAGTTTTTCTGCAAAATCCCGGAATTTACACATAAAGTTAAAATTACTCTAACTTCTGAACGGTTGAAGATAAAAAGTAAAGTAACATATATTCTTGAAGGAAATTTAATTCTCTACGACTTCTTTCCTAATGACTTTTTTGTAGGACGAATGTCCGAAGAATTAGCTAACGAAATAAGGCAAAAAACTCGAGGCAATTTTATTTTTTTTCAAAATCATCTACTTTTGAGCACGGATATCTCGGAAATTAGGCGAGATAGCGAAAAAATGAACTGAATCAATATTGTGGAGTATTTTGTCAGCTTTAATTTTGTAAAGAAGGGTCTTAACGCTAGGACCCATATTTTATTAGATATAAGCGAAAAACCTAAAAAAGGGACCTTCTAGGGGCCCCCCTGCCCCCCGCTCACCTCCTAGGAGTGGGGACTTTTAGTATGTTTACCTCCTTACTAGTCCAAACAATGTCCTGAAGTCAAAAATTGTGTTCCTTCCATTTCCCTCTACAACTTTTCATTGACTGGACTATTTATCGTGGGCCATGCAATAATACTGTAGCGTCTAATATCGTTACAAAATTAAGACATATTAAATTGGAAATGAAAGCATGCTCTTTAATAAGTAGGCCTAATTTCGCCTATTATTTCTATTTACAGAATTGAATACATTAGGACATTAGTTACGGGAATTCGGCCGCTGGTTGGTTGGCCGCGTGCCAATCAAAATGCTTCGAACTGTCGGAGAAAGAAAATTATATTATAATAAATGTGACCGTTAATTACTCTTTATTTCTGTACCGGTCCAATATCAATAGGGGTTTTCCCACGGACGTTATAAATGCGTAAACTAAGTTTCATGAAAATTCGATAAAGCGTATTTGAGTTATAGCGCTTACAGACACGGACAGACATTTTCCCAACCCGCACTCAATCTCACAAAGTACAATACTGGCACTTAATAATGGATGGATGAATTAAATAATTAATTCATAAATGTATACATGAATTTATTAATTGATGGATGCATTAATTTATTAATTAATAATTGGATCGATTGATGAAATAATTAATGGATGAATGGATCATTTTAGCAAATATTACGTATGAGCGGTTTGATAGTCGCAGTTTAATATGTAATAGGGGCTTAATAGTTTTTATGCCGAGATTGGCAATGTGATGATTTTTATTAAGATCTTGTAATATGGCGGCATCTCCGTCTATGAATTTAATAAGTGAAATTGATTTATTGGGCCGATTGTATAAACAGTTTGATCTTGGATCAGAGACTAAATTGATCTCAGTTCACGCTGAACTCGGAAATTTTTGTTGTATAAACGCTAAACTGAGATCAATTCGCACTGAACTAGGATCAATTTTGACTGGAGAAATTTATCCGATCAAACTAGTTGATCTCAGTTCAAGGGGCTGTTTTCGTATTTGAGACATAAGATTAGCTCATTATAAACATAATATTAGGCCTACCTGTGTGGTTACGATAAATATAAAGAAAATACACAAAAGACAACTTCACACATTTCTAGGTATAACGTAGTTGTGCGTACATTTCTGGCTATAAAGTAGTTGTGCGTATATAGGCTATGTTTTAGGCTCCTTATAATGCAGTGTAACATAACTCTACAGCATAACCTGTACGTTATTATCAGGGCCCGGATTCTAATGACATGTCATCTTTTTATTGATGCTGCATAGACATTGCCAACTTGTGGATAAATCCTAATCATGGCCTCTAGATTATAGAAATGCATTTTTATTAGGTCATTTTTTTGTCATTGTATGCAATTTTATATTTTTAGGGAATTTATTTCAATTTTAGGTAATTATTTTGTCATTTTCATGTCATTTGCTTCCCTATTTAGTCATTTTCATGTATTTACATTGAGTATATTAGCTTTTTTCGTCTCTAGCGGTACTGTCTTTGAAGTGTTGTTTGTTTAATGCAAGAAAGAAAAATTCGGCGTTAAAGAGTTGACATGTCTCAGTCGGAAATGAGAATCAAAGAAACGCCAAAATTTTATATTATATTACTATTGTTGTTAGATTGACTTCGCTTGGATTTGAGAGTGCAAACTACTGTTTACCCTCAATAAACAACAATATAATCCGGCAGACCACAAAAGAATGTGCCGAATTTTCACTCACCAGTGCCTCAGTGCCAGTATAAATTTCCGTGAGATAAGAACATTCACAGCATTACAGTTATTTGCAGTTTTTACAATTATGTACAAACTAGTCTACAACTTTGTGTGTACAATAATAATTTTTTATAAATAAAATATTAGTTTTTAGGTCATTTTTTATAATCATTAAGTCATTTTCTTTAAAATTCAGGGTCATTTTATAGGTCACTTTTCAAACATCTTTAGGTCATCAGAATCCGGGGCCTGGTTATTATTATGTTGCACTATTTACTATAATACGAAAATAACCCTTGCACCACAATTGCAACTAATACGAAATTATCAATCTTCGCCATTTCATGCAGCTCCCTAATCTTAAACACAGGAATTCTCGCTTATGACCTCAACGTTCACTTGATGGCGTAGTGGTAAAACGAGTGGCTGTCATGCTAGCCATCTCCTTGGATTCAAATTGTTTATTGTATGAATAGGTAGGTAGGGTAAAGGAGAAAAGAGATTGAATAGTAGAAAGGGGGAAATATAAAAAAATTCCAAACTTTCAACGCTGCTAAACGAGAGACAGTTAGGACACTATAGAGCTCTGGGCTTTTGTAGTTTTTCCTCCTGCCACTTGAGCGCGCTGCTCTCCACATTCAGGTATTGTCAACTTCCGGATTCCTCATTCTTGTGTGTTTTCAATATGAGTTCGGGACGGTTCGCCAATTTTACAGTGAAGGAGTTAAAAAGGATGTTATCCGAAGATGGCGCAACAAATATTTCATAGTTAATAAAGCAAGAGTTGATTGCAAGGTGAGAAATCAAAGCTACCTGTCTTCTGAAACGTTCGCTAACTGTTCTAAGATGGTGCAATATTCCTGCGGTCTCAAATATTTTTGTATACTGTTGCACGATTTATTTTCATATTTTTTTACAAATATGCATGAACTTTTTCGTATCATAACTTACTGAACACACAGTCTAATATACGACGCTGTTTGTTTTGGTTGCAGGTTGCTCAGGCGAGAGAAAAATCCGGATAGGAACTTTGCCTTATTCGAAGTTGAGGTTATAGAATCAGAAAGTACCCACGACTTTCCTTCAACAAATTTCTTCAAGTTAAATTAATTCAAGAAAGAACGGTTTAAACTTTTTGACGAAGACTCCATAACCACTTGGTTCGAAAAGCGTAGGGCAGGCAGCAGTATGAAAGCTGGCCGGACTCTAGCAATTAGAAAATTCATCAAGTTCAAGTTAGTGAATAAGAAACATTATGCACAAGTACACGCACAGATGTTACTGACTGATATTCACAGATGTGACTTTGTTATTTGGACTAAGAAGGGCATAATTATTCAACACATACAATTTAACAAAGCATTTTCTGAGGGGCTACTTCATAATGTAAATGTTTATTATCAAACAGTATTTTTGCCTCTTCTGCAAAATACCAATAAAAATGATTAGTTGTACAGTTGCTATTGTCTTTTGATTTGTTTTAAATAAAAATAGCTGAACCACCATGCTTTTTATGACTACGACAAAGATAAGAGGCTACTAAAAAATTTGAGGAATTGACAAATTTATATTTTCTGGGCTCAGCCAGTGTTCCGCCATCCCAATTACCTCCAAATTATTGTCTGATGACATAATACATAACATATCTGATTTACCTAGAAAACCATGAATGCTAAGAAACATGACATTTACAAACTTAATGTTACAATTGACTATAGGCCTATTATGATTACATTTTTCTTTATCAGGTTTTGATCTACTTGTTACAAGCGTTTCTATTACAGGCATACAACAAATCCGGACATTTTCAGATACATTTAAGCTATCCTTAGGCCTTAGCCCACATTCTACTCTAAAAAATCATCAAGCCCGGACCCATGTTTTCCAAAAAATTTGTAGCTCTGTTTTTTTACTCAATTACAATACATAATGACCATTTTATCGATTACGGGAGAAATTTCGATTGACATTGACATTCTTAAATGTCAAAATAAATGACCAAATAAATTGGCATAAAAAATTACACTGAAAAGATGAAATACTAATTTAACATGGAAATGAAACTTGATTATGAGCCTAAACGAGGTTAAGTTGGTCAGGTATACTTATTATTTCATAGGCTTATATATTTTTCTCAACATCTGCTATATCAAAAATATTTTAATCACTCTAAAAAAACATGAATAGGCTACTCGCCAAAACTGCTCAAAGGAACATTAAAATCATCTTCTGTGAAGTGACAGATGCAAACACGAGAATACTGGGAAGATGTTTTTCCACGGCGTGATTTTACCATTCACTCTTGAAAAACAGCCCTTTCTTTTGGAAAACTAAGTCCTAAATTCTTGTTTGCAACGGCTGAAAAGCCGAAAACATAGCAGTTAGTCGGCATAATTACTTCCAAAACAAGACACAAGCACAGAACTGTATTGTAAACACAGGCATCTGAAATAACCGGAAGAGGATAATACCTCATTCTCGGCGGCCATCTTAAAAGCGCAGAGCTCTATGGTGGAACTACTAGGAAATCTCGAGTGGATGGATCTTAAGGGGCGACCTGTTTTTGGATTTTCCCCAAATGCTTTCTTCGTTATCTTTCTTTATGTGACCTATTAACTCTTTCAGAACTGATATTTTACATTGTAATAAGGCAGCCATGAGGTAAAAACTTCAGTGGGCTATTAAGTTTAAAATCGATAGAGAAAAGTTCAGTGGAATAGGCTACCTGGTTTCCATGAATGACAAACATAACAGATGAACAAAAATTCCTTAAGTTTACGTCTCCGCTCTTATACAATTCATGAGACGAAGCATTTATACGTCCTTAGCCGTGAAAATGTTAAGCCAGAACATTTTTCATCGCATTTTGCTCTTGCACGGATATTAACGCATCCGTCTTTTTGGATTCTACAATATATTTATATTTTCCCAAGACAATTTAAATTAGGAACGATCCTTTTTCTGCTTAATTTCGATAACATATTTCGCATAACAAAGTCTAAATACGGAGGAAAACAGAATAACAATGCTCTCGTCTCGCGATACTCATCTGTTTCTGCGATATTGCCAAGCGCTCATGTATGAACTAGGATCAAAATTGAACTTCGATTAGCTGATCTTAGATCAGTGTTATACAATACGACTCGAGCCTGAACTCAGATCATTTTCTGAGCTTAGATCATAATTGATCTCCAGTCAGTGATGTTTATACAATCGGCCCAGATTAGTTGGGGAATGAATGGATGAATTAATTATTGGATGGATGGTTGAATAAAATCATAATAATTTCTACCACGGCTATTTGATGATTAAACCCACATCTGTCTTTGGAGCAGTACCAATTTGACACCTAGTAACACACTGCAGTTACACAAACTAGAATGGAAAGTTTCGTTTTATATAATTTCCGTTCGGGATAAACAATAGGAACGTCCTTAATGATCAGTTATATTAATCTAAGAGCGCTGGTGTTACACAAATTCGAACAGAAGCTTAATTTTATGTAATACATGGAGAGAAACCATGTTGGAGTAGTATATGTATTAATTCATATTTGCTTCGTTTTTTAATGAAGTGGAATAGCTAAACTTTTCGAATATTAATTCGTGATCAGTTAACATTAAGCTGTCCGCCACCATGGGTTAATCGGTAGGACACCTGCCTTATACTCCGGTAGTCCGGGTTCGAATCCGCAGTGAAAAATCCATTTCCCGGGTTCGGGACTGTGTATTGTCCTTAGGCGGAAATTATTTCGCCGAAAATATCCCCGTAAAGGATCTCCAGGAGACGTTTGCGCGATCCGGTAGGACTACTACTACTACTACTACTACTACTACTACTACTATTAAACTAGGAGAAGTTCTAATTGAAGTTTGGTTTTATATAATATTCGCTCTAGAAAAAGCAGTGTTCAGTGTTTCACTTCATGTTTGAATGAAGAGCTAAGAGAAACGTTTCTAATATTTTCAATAAATTCTTTCATGACATTATTATTGTTATTATTATTATTATTATTATTATTATTATTATTATTATTATTATTATCATTACTACTTTCTAAAAGTCTTGTCTTCAACAATGTCCTTTGACAACAACAAATTAATAGAGTAATGAGGTATGAAACTCTTCTTCGCTTATTCCTGTCAATTGTTGTTAATGAAAAGTCTTCCGATATTGGATGCTGAACATTGCAAAAGTAGGCACAATCCACTCATTTATATATCCGTCCATCCTGGATCCATCCATCAATCAATCTATTCATCCATCAATCAATTGACCCATTTATTCATTTATCCACTTATCAACCCATTTTATCCACCAATCAATCCATTCGTTTATCCATCTATCAATCCATTTAAACCAAACTAAACTAAACTCCTTGTCGCTACATCAGTGGCGTAGCGTACTATAAATAATTAGGGAAGCTGATTGCATACATATGGAAAAGCAAAGACTAGATTAAAATCCTTTCCTTAATTTTTGAAGGTCAGCTCTATTCTACTGTTTCTCCCGATAAATAATTCTATGACGTCATCTTCGAATGTGTGTCTGCTCCTCAATCCATTCAGCAGAGCCTTCTCTATGTTTAACAATGCGAGTGCCGCTAATCTTTTCTGAGTTTGAGAATTTCTCAGGTAATTTTTAATCTTTTTTAACGCAGAGAAAGACCTTCCACTTGTTGTACTTGTAGCTGCCCTAGTAGCACACTTCGTTGGCCCAATGTTGGGAAATGGTCGCCATGTTTCGTTGGTCAACGGTTAGGAATGTCCGTCGGGGTTCGGTTGGCAAAGTGCATTTTACCCAACCAACTGCCAACTGTAGCCAACCAATATCCAACAAAATCCCAACAGTTGGGAATGTTCGTTGGCGATCTGTTGGGCCATCATTGTAATGCCAACAGAATGCCAACTGTT
Organism: Ectobius pallidus; assembly: GCA_964059195.1. Lineage (NCBI taxonomy): Eukaryota > Metazoa > Arthropoda > Insecta > Blattodea > Ectobiidae > Ectobius > Ectobius pallidus. The sequence goes on along the minus strand of CAXKWD010000003.1, from coordinate 167,819,242 downwards.
GCCATCCGAATTCCATCCATAAGCCAACCAAAATCCAACGATTTCCCTACATTCCTCCATTGGGTTCTGCTTTTTGCCTTGGTTTCATGTTTATTTTGTCACAATTAGGTAGTTGATAAAATATTTACCCCAGCAACTGCAATTTAAGAATGACTTATAAATCCATGCAAATCTTTCGCACTTCACCCCTTTTGATAATAGTCCAAGAAAACCAAGTATTTAGCTAACTAATAAATTCACTCATACAGATTCACAAAACACAGTATACAGTTCATATGTTGCTCTTAATTCAACCGTATACTGTATTTTGTGAATGTATAAGAATGAATTTATTAGTTAGCTAAATGCCAAGTTTTCCTGGGCACCTATCAAAAGGGGCGAAGTGCGAAAGATTTGCATGGACTTGCTAATCATTCTTAAATTGCAGTTGCTGAGGAAAATATTTTATCAACTACCTAATTATGATAAAATAAACATGAAACCAAGACAAAAAAGCAGAACCTAATGGAGAAATATAGGGAAATCATTGGATTTGGATGGCTTATTGATGGTTATACAGTGCTTTCACTGTACGACTAGGTTGGGAATCGCACGGGCTGCTCCACCGACACAGGTTAACCGCATGCGGGGCCAGATCACGGTACTACAGGCGAATTGATATATTTCCGTAATTGTAATCACAATAAAATATGAAAATATAAAATAAAAATAAAAACTTACCTTATCACAGGAGATGTTGGAAATGCCGTCCTTCTGCATCATTACATCTACGTCACCTTTTGAGGAAATTGCTATTGACACGCAGTAGTTCTAATGTATAATTATGTTGTGGCATTTTTAAAACACTTCAAGCAAAACTTCAAACTACTTTAACCATAAGAAAACACAAACACTGCTGTAATAATTATTCATGTGTGAACACAATCAGATCACATGCTAGACTTCAGCGGTGAGACGAGGCATCACTCTGGAGCTTGATGCATGAGTCACGGAGTCGGCCCGCACGATTGCTGGCCAAGTCGTACAGTGAAAGCACTGTAATACTAATGGTCGAGAACTTCATCCCATGAGGGGACAAGGCCTACTACCCATGTTGCAACTTCTTCCTCCATTCTTCTACATTGGCAGATGGTTGTCTTCATGGCTGAAACCGCTATTTCTTTATCAAGTGGCTCCTCGTCTTCATGAGGCTATGTGCACCTTGGTCCAGAATTCTATACCTCAGAAAAATGGTGATACATGGTATAACATAAGGAAAGAATCTTGGCTATAGGCTAAATAAAATTCAGAGAAATGAATAATGAATAGTTTATTGTTATTGCTGCTTTACAAGTTATGGATAAGTCAGATATATATATATATTATGAACTACATAACATGTATTAATTAACTTAATTTTTAAGCAATGTGAGAATAGTTGATTTATGTAAGTTGATCTTTCCACCTTATGCCCTCAATATAGTCTAGGAAATCCAAGAATGTTACCATTAACGTTTACAATATTATATGGTGTTAATCTTTATATTCTCATATAAGTAACAATGTGCAATCGTTTAGCCTACTGTGATTACTTAATTTGTCTTGTGACCAGTTTTAATAATAAATTAGTATTGCGCACAATGTGCATTGTGAGTAAATCAGTCTTCGCAGCAGAAAGCGGTTAGGGATTCGTTTCGCCTCTTGCAGTTTAGTGCATGGTACCTGTCGCATGCTTCACCACATTTAGTGCACACGCATCCCGCTCCTGGGTCGTGATAATGTTTAGTGGCACACAAAACTTAAAATGGACACCGTGGACTGAGAATCTTGTCGCCGCATGCCTCAGCTTATATCCCCCTGCATCCATTCACGGTTCACAAATGCATCCGTGTTGTAGAATGCCTCCCATATAGGCCTAGTTGCCTTCTTTGATTTCAAGGCCTCCAGGGCACCTACGTACGCCTTCGTCACAGGCAGTAACATTTTAACATGCAGCTCCTCAATAAAGAATGGTTCTCTAGCCAGTTCATAAATAAGACGTAATGGTGTATATTTCGACACGCAGAGCACTCTCTTTAGGTATCCCGCCTTCACTTTCTCCAAGAGTTCCAATTGTTTAGCTCGTAGGTGAGGCCATACATGTTCTATGCCACTGGTTTGACTTTCAGGTTAAAGAGTTTTACTGCCGTTCCAATAGATAGTTTGCCGGGATGGTTGATGTCTGTGACCAGTTATAGCATCACCATTATTAGGCTTATACGTTAGAAATATAATCAACTCTATCAAGTAACTTCCATTCTATTTGCCTGTATAATTTATAAAACATAGTTCATAACAGGGTTAAAAGGCATATTTACATTATGTTTGAAAAACAGTCTAATCTGATTAGCTTAACCTGTAAGAGTTTTATTTCTAAAATGCTGTTCCATCTATTCCTATAGACCTATGCACTTAGATTAGCTTATTCATTATCAAATAATATTTAAAAGACTTCAATATAGGCTTAAAAAAGCTTTAAAAATTTGTGTAAAATCTCTTCAAAATTCATAATAATTCTATTTATTATATTCTTAATTTACATTCAATTACAATTTTGACTGTAAGATGCAGTTTATAACATAATCTGAGTGTGTTCGAAAACAGGCTGCTTAGGAAAATATTTGGGCCTATGGGAGAGATGAAAATGGGGACTGGAGGAAACTGCATAACGACGAGCTTCATAATCTGTACTCGCCACCAGATATAGTACGGGAAATTAAATCACAGGGAATGAAATGGGCTAAACATGTTGTGCGTATGGGGGGGAAAGACATCTAAAAAATGCTGAGTGGGAGACCCAAAGGGAAATGACCACTTGGAAGACTTAGACGTAGGTGGAAAGAAAATATTAGGATGTAGATTTAAGGGAAATAGGATTTGTGGGGGATAGTAGGATGGAATTAGTACAGAATTGGGTTGAATGCCAGGTGCAAGGGTATTTTATTTTTATTGCAAAATATTAGGTGACATGCCAATCGCAATTACGCATTACCGGCGTTGAGCAGCGGCTACAGGCATGACGGCATGACCTGCGGGGAAGCGTGGCAGGTGGCATGCGGGAAGCAGCCAGGCGAGTGGAAAGGGGAACGCGTGGGGCACAAAGTTCCATTATTCCCATTTTATTCCATAAACTAGTAATATTTTACTTTTACAAAGACTGATGTTAAGATCATTAGCGAAATTGATTAGGCCTAAACACAACATTTTAGAGTTCATTTTAAATTGAATTCTACAAACTGTAGCCTATTGGGGTTATAACCAAAATTGTGACTGAATGTAAGCCTAAATTAAGAATAGAACAGATAGAATTCTTTAGAAATTTGTGAAGAGATTTTACATGATTTCGTAAAGATGTTTTAAATAACCTAATCTATTAAGTGCACATATAGGCCTATAGGGATAGATGAAACAATTTGATGGAAAAGAATTCTAGCAATCAAGTTAAGCAAATCAGATTTAGACGGTTATTCAAACATAATGTAAATGCAAGTTACTTGGTAGAGTTGATTATATAACTAACGTATTAGGCCTAAAGCTCTATCCACAATGTGCAGTTGGCAGCCTGTAGTTGGTAGTCAAAGTAAAACATGTGGTGAGTAATGTACGCCATTCACAAAGTACAGTTGCAGTCAGCAGTTGGTATTTGGCAGTCGAGAAATTCATATTCGACTACCAACTGCAAGTTACATATTACGAGATTGAAAATTATTTACTAGTGCAAAGAAATAGATTAGGTTACTATGAAAAGCAAGATGTGTTTATTATAGCCTACATATTGTGCACTATAAATCGATTCCTTCCCATTATTTGTACTGTAAAATGTTTCCCTAACCTCAATGTTAACTGCAGCTTTCAAGCGGCCAGCTGCACATTGTGGATAGAGCTTAATAATGATGGCATAATTGGTCACAAGACAACTGGGTAACAAATTAATTAATCAAAGTACCGGCAATTAAAGGCTAAAAGTGCACATTATAACTTATATGAGAATATAAAGACATCATAATTAAATGTTACTGGCAACATTCCCTGAATCAAGAATCAATTTACTGGATTTCTTAGACTATATAATGAGGGCATAACGTGGAAAGACTTACATAAATTTATAGACTCAACTTTGGAATATGTCCCTAGAAAATTTTCTAAGTCCGAAAGTTCACGTTGATATGCTATGAACTGCGAAGATTCCCGAAGTTTTTTCCCCGAAGTGTCGAGGCGACATCTGAAGTCACTGCTGCCAATATATGCACCAAAACCCCAGACGTGTTCTGCAGATGGGTTCAATGGCTTACTGGGTGGTGGGTTCGCAGCCCATCTCACTGTAAACCATAGCCAGCATTTTGTAAATCCGGTGACTGGTGTTCATACGAACAATATCGAGTCACGTTGGAGATCTCTCCGAGCACGCCTATCCAGGGGCGGTATCAGACGCGAACAGGTTGATACCCATTTGGTAGAATACTTGTGGCGTCTGGACTGTAAGCACCGACTAGCAGATCCGTTTCAGGAAATGATAGAAGATATCAGGACTGTTTATCCTGTAGACTAGAGTTTAAAGTTAAGTAGGTTTAGCGCCTTTACTTGTAAATAAATTATTATTATTATTATTGTAAATATTGTACTAGTGTTTGAGGTATTGTAGGCCTATTAATTTTAGAATTGCATACATTCATTTCCATCACAAATAGATCAAACAAACATTTCGGTACATTTAATTTAATTGGAAGTGCTAGCTGCAGCTTCACCCGTAGCGTCACTTGTAGCGTTGCGAAATTGCGCATTAGAGTCAGTGTCTTCACGTTGGAAATTGGCAGCGTGACCTAGGGTACACAATTCCAGCAATGTTGGCAGCAGTACATGACGTCTCCAATCCAAAATGGCGCGTGCCTGGTAAGAATCCGTCGAATGTGCAATTAATCTGTTAATATAAATAAATGATATAAACGTTTGTGTAATAAAAATAAAAATGCTGAAAAATTGTCAATGACGCGTAGGGGCCTTAAAAATTCTGAACAACAGAAAATACGCAAGTAACGGCAACTTTTTTTTAAGGGACGAACTTTCGGACTTAGAAAATTTTCGAGGGACATATACCAAAGTTTATCCAATTTATATAACATGCGTTTACATGAAATACTAAGGCCTACTGTAATATGCACGGTATAATAAATCGAAATACTTTATTGTGACACATAACTGCATGCTCCATATATGCAGGTTTGAAATCTTGAAAATCCCAATTGATCTTGAGAACTGTTCCAATTTCTCTGCCTTGATTTCAGTAAATCATCTGAAACAAATAAAGGTACCTCAACAATTATAATGTAAATTTCGTCACAGAAGAAATTCAATGCGAGACATAATAAACCTCGTGCTATTCACTATATTGCTCCTAAACTAACATAAACGTTCCTAACCTAACAAAACAGCGGAGCTTGGCTGGGGTGCAGCATAAATCTATCTTTTGCCGAAAAGCTTGCCACATATTTCAGTCTAATAAATAAGAATCGTTGTAGATATTTTGTTCAAGTTGTTCACGTATTCCCTAATCAGTGTGTTTGGAATGAGGCCTATATGTTGGTTGCTAATTCCTGGCTATGCCCCTGCGAAACTAAATGCATAGATCCCATGATTCTTTCATCTTCCAGTAGAGTTAAATGAAATTAACGTACCGGTAATATTCAGAGAATAAACAAACTTACCTTATCTTATCTGATCTTCAAACACATATTCTAGGCTTCTTCCACTCAACAGCTCAAGATGGCGAATGCAAGCCAGCATGTAGCGTCTCTTCAACGGCAATCCCCGGCAATCCCCACAATGCACCGGTACGAGGCGCGCCGGAAATGGCCGAATATTCGTGTGATTATAACTTTTCGCATACAGGTAACACATATTGAGTTGGAATAATTAATGAACTAACACTATTTTATTTTATGAGAGTTAAAAATTTCACGCTTTAATGTTATTTCAACACTTTTTAATTTTAACATAAATGCGATCACATTACAACGACATTTTTTGTTGGGCCAGCAATCATAACACCAACGGTAGGGCGAGCGCGCTTTGGGCCACCGTCATAGACCCAACGGTAGGACTTAGCGCATGACGCAACGGAAACGTACATTGGGCTAACCGAGGAAATTACAACGAACGTTTTCCCAACATATCCCAACCATGCCAACCAAATTCCTCCGTTAGGCCAACGAAGTGTGCTACTAGGGTGGAATTGTTAAGATTAGACTGCACAGTTTGTATGTTTGAGGAAAAACTGCTCTTAAGTCGAGGGTCCGGATATATTCATGAAGATCATAAACAGTTTCCTTCACCATATCAGATTCACAATAAACAACAGAAAGTTTACTCCTCAATACAGCAATGTCGAAATGCATTCCATAATTTTCTTGTAAGCATTCTAGTGTATATTCTGGAAACTGAGCTTGAAAATTCTGAAACTGCTTACTGTCAAGGAGACTTAAAAATTTCAGCTGGGGACCTCTGCAAACCTGGTTGAAATATTCAGAGATACCACATCAATTACTTCGTAAAAAAAGTATTTTGTATGAAGATTTCTTATCTTCACCAGGAATTGAATCTATGCGAATTCTTTTAGATTTTTGGGAGCAATCCTGTTCAGACGAAAATACTTCCATTTTTTCCCAGACAGAATCAATATTCTCACGAAGTTTCTGCAAATGACGTTTAAAGTGTTCAATCTTTCGCATACAGAAAGAAATATCATTTAGTTTTGTCTGAGGTACTTTGAATAGTGAATCAGAAAATGGAAATATTAAGGAAAATATTTCTAAAAAGAAATTGAAATCGAATCCCTTTATAGTCGTCAGCAGACCTTGGGCAGAAACAATGGTTTCTGAATCCTATTAACTCTTATTTTCGACAATGCCGTCAAACAGCTGTTCAATATGGGATCTGTTTTAATGAATCATTTCTACTAAACGACTATGTGTAGGAGCAAACGCAGGAAACATTTTGTATAGACGTTCATTTAGGGCAATAGACTTCGATCGAATGCAGACTAAATTTCTTTGTTAATATGTCTTCAATACACAATAACAAGAATCACTGCTGTCACCCATGATGATAAAGAGAACCGCCCACACCGCACCTTGCCACAACACCACATGCGGACCTACCCTAACGCATGCAGCGCTAATGCGGTGGAATACAACACTGCAACCGCTTCCAAATCTACCAATTTTAGTGGCGGGAAAACTACAAAGCTTGCATTTCCGTACAGCCAGAAGACTGCTGTTCAAAAGCAGCTTCCTAACTTGGGCTGCCGCATCAAACTGTGCAATGAAACTGCTGCATCTCATGTTGTCTCATTTACGGAACACATGATTTGATGAAAAGAATGAACTTCATCTACGAATTAAATGTGTTGCATTTACAGACTATTACACGATAAACATTAATTTAATTTTTGCCTACAATCTTGGGGAAGCACTGCTTCCCTAGCTTCTTAAGTAGCTACGCCCCTGCGCTACATCCCTGAAGGGACAAGGCCTACCACTCGACCACTGACCACTGGGGACATGTGGTCAGCATGCCGACACCCACGGTCGTTAATGGTGGTTTCCATGACCGGAGCCGCTACTTCTCTATCAAGTAGCTCAATTTGATTCACGAGGCTGAGTGCACCCCGTTCCAGACCTCCCTACCTTAGAAAAATCCGAGGAGCTACCGAGGATCGAACCCGGGCCGACGGATCTGTAGTCAGTGATACTAACCACAAAACCACGCCGACGGTCATCAATCCATTGATCCATAATCAATCCATCCATTCATTTATCCATCTATCCAACCATTTATCCATACATTAATTCATCCGTACATTCATTAGTCCATTCAACCATTAATAAGTTAATTCATCCAACCAATCTAGTTAATTAATTATTTAATCCATCGAGCCATCCATCCAGTAATTAATCAATTAATTCATAATTCTTTAATAAGTAACTTATCCATCCATTAATTATTTCCTCCATTCATCCACCCATCCATTCTCATCCATCCATTAATTAATGTACTCATGAATGAATGAATGAATTCATCCATCAATCTATCGTTTAATTTATTCATTCATCCACCAATTCATCCACCCATTAATTAATTCATCATTTCAACCAATCATCCATCCATTAATTAATTTATTCATTCGCCCAATCATCCATTCATCCACTCATCCATAAATATATCCATCCAACCATCCATTTATCTATTCATCCATCCAATAATTAATAAATGATTTCATCCTTATATTCATCCATCTATTCATCAATCTAACCCACCATCCTGATATTAAATAATTCCTTAATTTATGGATGGATTGATGGATGAACGTTTGGATGAATTAATTAATTGGATGAATGGATGGATGGATGGATGGATGTATGAATAAATGGTTGCCTGAAGTAATTAATTAATTAATGGATGGGTGGATAAATTAATAATTGCGTGAATTAATTAATTAATGGATAGGTGAATGGTTGGATTGATGGGTGGATGAATTATTTAAATAAATAATGGATGGAAGAATTATTTATGTAATCAGTGGATGGATTAATTAATTAATGGACGGTTGAATGGATGGTTATATGGATGATTGGATTTATTGATGGATGAATGGATGGATGTTTGATGGACGAATGAATTAAGGGGTGGGTGGGTGGATAGAAGATTGGATGGCTTGTTGAATAAATGAAATTATCAATGTATGGATGGTTTCATGAATTATTTGAATACTTAATGGAATGATAAATAGGAGATAGAGAAGAAATATCCAACCACCCATTAATTAATTCCCATTAATTAATTAATTAGTTTATTAATTTATTTATTCATCCACCCTTCCATCCATCCATTAATTCATGCATTCATCCATATATATATATATATATATATATATATATATATATATATACAACAATCCATTTATTATATTTATTTATGGATTGATGGAGGGATGGTTGGTCGGATAGTTGGGTGGATGGATGAATTAATTAATGGATGGATGGGATGGATGAATGAATGAGTGAATGAATGAACCGATGAATTATGGATGGACTGATTGCTTGATCGATGGATGCATTGATTGATTAATGGATGGATGAATAAATGATGAATGGGTGGGCAATTGATGGATGGATGGGTTATTGATTAAAGAACGAATGAATGAAGGATATATGGATGGATTGATGTTGGATGAATTGATTGATGAAAGGATGGATGAATTAATTAATGAATGGATGATGGTTGGATGAAGGATGGATTAATTTATGAATGAAAGAATGAATGAACGGTCGGATGTTTGAATTATGGGTTGATCAATATAAGGATAAATGGATTGATTAATGGTTGGATGGACGAATTTGTTGGGGATGAAGGAATGAATGGATTGATTGATTGATCGATTGATTGATGGACAAATGGATGGATGAACAGATTGATTAATTGTTGGATGGATGAATCGATCAATGGATGGATGGATTGATAGTTGATTGGTTTGATGAATGGATAGATGAATGAATTAATAAATTAGTATATGGAAGGTTGGATGGGTAAATGATTGGATGAATCAAATAATTATTTCAATAGTGGATGATTTAATTAATAGATTAATTATTTAATGGTTGGATGAATGGTTGTATGTATGGTTATATGTAGGATTCATTTAACGTTTTTCGATTGAACCGGTAGACATGATGAATTGCAGCTTGTTCAGGTGTGCTGCCATGAGTTTTAATGTCTTCAGTTGTAATGTCTAGGTCTATATTTTTGACCACACCTTTGGTATGAACATGTGAGAAAGGTATGTAAGATATTGTATTAAAATTCTCATCAAATGAGGAAGTAAGGAAAGCATTGGCATCATGGTGGAAAAGGAACTTTATTTCAAGTTTGTTTTTGCCGATCTTACGTATATCCTGTATGTGTATATTATTTTCCTTTTCATACAAAATCCTTCCGAGTTTCATAGGGTGGGCGTGAAAAATTGATCCTTCTTTGGATTCAACTATTACAATATACGGACTAGCATCCTGGTACAAGTACGTTAATTTTTGCTTTTCTCGTGGAGGACTAGCAGGAGATACTGATGCAGTTTGGGTATGATTTTTATTTGATGTGTTTTCAATGTCCATTTCAGAGTCAGTGGATATGAGAGTGGTTGGTAATTCCATCCGAGTGGATATGTCAGTGTCAGTAGGATTCATAATGCACCGTACGTAAGTTATTTAACAATAAAAAAAAATGTGAAGTTTAATGAACACTCCCCACTTGGGGAAAGAACAAAAAGTCACAAATAGATCAGCTCCACACTGTCAATTCGCACTCAATAAAGTACCACCTGACATTAACTTAACACTCCATACACTAAAAAGTCATACGCTTCACAAATCACAAAAAAAAAGACACTCTTTCACCATATATTTTCACTTTTAACCAGGAAAAATTTCATTTGAAAAATCCGCCATGATGAAAGATACAACAAACTCGCTTTTATAATCTTGACTGCTCTGTTCGGCGTCCAACTTCCGACTAACTGACGCGGGAGCAAGCTCCGAGCGAACCACACCGCGATCACACGGGAGAATAAAGGTAGAAAGCGCACAATGGAGAAGAAAGAAATGTAGCGTTCTAGAACGCTACACTGTGATAGAGGAATGAAAGGAAAGAGGAGTTCGGAGAGGGACATACACAATTCATGCACTGGTGTCATTATAAAAGTAGTTGGGAACACTGGCTTAAATTAATGAATGAATGAATGATTGTTTTCATGGCTATGTAAATTGTAAAATGCAAATTTTATATGCATAAAGTTATGAATTATAGTGCAATTATATATCACTAAATTTTATGGATGAAAACTATCGTAATTAAAATTGCACTTGTCAAATTGAAATAATTAATTCCGGCATACCAAACTGTTCATTCGTTCATCCCTTAATAAGTCAATCAATGCATGAATCAATCCATCCATCATCCATCCATTCATTCCTTAATTCATCCATCGATAGATCCATACAGCAATTCATTAATCCATTCAATAATTCATCCATCTATTATTCAATGAATTCATCAATGAAATAATCGATCCATACATAATCCATTCATTCATTCATTTATCCATCCAACCGGTCATCCTTCCATCCATGCATCCATCAAAACATTCATGAATGGATGACTGGGGGGATGGATAAATGGATGGATATATTGATAGATGGATGAATGGATGGCTGAATGAATGGATGAATGATGGATGAATAAATGAATGGATGACTTGATGGATGGATTGATTAATGGATCTATTAATGAATAAACGGATGAATGAATGGATGATGAATGGATGAACGGATGGTTGGTTGAGTGCCATGAAATAGAGAAGAGCCATCCATCAATTAATTAATCCATCCAACCAACTATCCATCCATGAATTCATCTAAAAGGTATTTAACTAGCTCATCCATTAATTAATTCACCCATCCATTAATTCATCCATCCATTAATTGAACTATCCATTCATCCATTCAAACAAGCAACCACCCACCATCCATCAATCCATTCATCTATAAATCTGTCCATGCATTCAATTATGATTAATTACTTAGATGATCTATCCACTATTTTATTAATTATACAACTAATCAATTAATCCATCCATACGTCCATTATTTCATTCATTCAATCACCCATCCATCTATCTACTCTTCCTTTCATTAATTCATTCACTCGTTTTTCTATCAATCCATGGTTTAATTAAATCATTCATCCATTAATAATTTCATTCATTCATCCACCCATCCATACACTCATGCATTCTTCAATACATTTATTCATGCATAGGTTCAACCAACCATTAATCAATCCATACATCCATTAATTAATTTATTCATTCGCCCATCCATCCATTCAACCATCCATTATTAATGAATTCATTCATCCATAAATATATCCATATATCTATTAATTCATTCATCCGAAATTAATTATTTATTTCATCCATCTAACCCGCCATCCATACATCCATCCAATAAATTATTTTTGGATATATGAATAAATGGATGGATGGTTGAATTAATTAAACTATTTATTAGTTGGATGAAGAGATGAATAAATGTATGAATTAATTGATTCAATAATGGATGGGTGACTGAATTAATTATTTAATAAATTACTTAATTTTGCATTTAATTTATTAATGGATAGATGAAGGTTGGATCGATTGGTAAATGAATTAGTTGTAAATAATGGATCGATGAATGATTTCTCTAATTAACGGATGGGTGAATTAATTAATGGATGGTTGGTTGGACAACTGGATTGATTGATTGATGAATGGATGGTTGGGTGAATGAATGATGGATGTATAAATGGATGGACTGATAGATGGATAAATGAATGAATTATTGGGTGGGCGGATAATACTTCAAATAGATTTTACGTTTATAATTGTAATAAATAACTAATTAATACGTACAAAAGATATGACAATAAAAATCTGGTTGGAAATGTGATGCATGTTTTCTATATATAGACCATGGGCTACCAATATGAAACCCTCCCCCCCCCCCCGTGGGAATTTCCGACACATATATTTTTTTGTTGGTATTGTCATCTAGTTTAAGATTTTAGTTGTTTGCCCCTTATCAATTACAGCATTTAGCCGGAAAACCCCGGAAATTCGCAGAAAATGAATTTGTTTTAATTTTTCATTGTTCTTTGCTCCTAATATTCCCAGGGAATTTCTGACTCACACATTTTTGTTGGTATTGGCATCTAGTTTAATGTTCCAGTTGTTTGCCCCTTACAAATTACAACATATCCCCGGAAAACCCGGGAAACCACGTATATACGGAGAAAATTACTATGTTTTATTTTTTAAATCTTTGTTCTTTGCACCTAATATTCAAAGGGAATTTCTGACTTACATGCTTTTTGTTGGAATTACCATCTAGATTAAGGTTTCAGTTGTTTGCCCCTTATCAATTACAGTATATCCCCGGAAAACATCGAAAACCACGGAAATCCGGAGAAAGGGACTTCGTTTTATTTTTTAAAAATCTTAGTTCTTTGCTCCTAGTATTCAAAGGGAATTGGTGAACCATATGTTTTTGTGTTGGTATTCCCATATAGATGAAGGTTCCAGTTGTTTGTCCCTTACCAATTACAGCATATCCCCGGAAACCCCGAAAAACCACGTATATACGGAGAAAATTACTATGTATTATTCTTTAAATCCTTGTTCTTTGCTCATAATATTCAAAGGGAATTTCTGATTCGTATGTTTTTTTGTTGGTATTGCCATCTAGATTAAGGTTTCAGTTGTTTGCCCCTTATGAATTATAGCATATCTCCAGAAAACTCCGAAAACCACGGAAATCCGGAGGAATTGGCTCTTTAAAAATTTCTTTAAAATCTTTGTTCTTTGCTGCTAATATTCCCAGGGAATTTCTGACTCATATGTTTTTTTGTTGGTATTGCCATCTAGTTTAAGGTTTAAGTTGTTTTCCCCTTATCAATTACAGCATATCCACGTAAACCCTGAAAACCACGAAAATCGCAGAAAATGAGATTGTTTTAATTTTTTTAAAATATTTGCTCTTTGATACTAATATTCCCAGGGAATTTCTGAATCACATAATTTTTGTTGCTATTGCCATATAGTTTAAGGTTTCCGTTGTTTTCCCCTTACCAATTACAGCATGACAAAGAATACTGGAAAAAATCCTGATGCTGAAGGAATGAAGGCGATTGGAAACCTGACAGAACACACTTCATATTCTAATTTGACATCTGTGAATGATAATTAATTTATCTTACCAAACCTTCCACAGTCACTACCAAACTTTCTTGACTGAAGTTAGAGAAGGGACATTCGGTAAAACAGCAATGGAATGGTAATATGGACAAAGTGTCATTGATTTTGAGATTTCAGCGAGCAACTAAAGAAAACAACTTTGACTTACACTAGGCATGTTTAGAAGATATGATTCCCCTTTTCTTTGCATGTGACCATCACAATTATGGCAGATATCTCGTAGTCCATATACTCACCCTTTTGAACCTGCAAGGGGCACACTTGAAGCAGAAGAATTACTTCGCAATAACGGTTTCAGTGACCGTAGATCACAAGTTCCGAGTTCTAGAAATTCTGTGGATTTCCGTGGTTTTCCGGGTTTTACGGGGATATGTTGTAATTGATAATGGGCAAACAGCTAAAACCTTAATCTAGATTACAATGCCAACAAAAAAAAATATGTATTCAGAAGTTCCCTGGGAATATTAGGATCAAAGAACAAAGGTTTTTAAAAAATTAAAACGAACTCATTTTCTTCGGATTTTTTAGGTTTCCGGAGTTTTCCGGGGATATGCTGTAATTGATAAGGGGCAAACAACTTAAACCTTAATCTACATATCAATACCAACACAAAACCATATGAGTCACCAATTCCCTTTGAATACTAGGAGCAAAGAACTAAGATTTAAAAATTTAAAACAAAGTCACTTTCTCCGGGCTTCCGTGGTTTTCGGAGTTTTCTGGGGATTTGCTGTAATTGATAAGAAGCAAACAACTGAAACCTTAATCTACATGGCAATACCAACACAAAACCATATGAGTCACTAATTCCCTTTGAATACTAGAAGTAAAAAACTAAGATTTAAAAAATTAAAACAAAGTCATTTTCTCCGGGTGTCCGTGGTTTTCGGAGTTTTCTGGGGATTTGCTGTAATTGATAAGGGGCAAACAACTGAAACCTTAATCTGGATGGCAATACCAACAAAAGAACATATGATTCCGAAATTCCCTTTGAATATTAGAAGCAAAGAACAAAGATTTAAAAAATAAAACATTGTCATTTTCTCCGTATAAAAGTGTTTTTTTCGGGTTTTCCAGGGATATGTTGTAATTTGTAAGGGGCAAACAACTGAAAACTTAAACTAGATGACAATACCAACAAAAATTATGTGAGTCAGAAATTCGCTGGGCATATTAGGAGCAAAGAACAAAGAAAAATTAAATCAAACTCATTTTCTCCAGATTTCGGTAGTTTTCCGGGGTTTCCGGGTAAATGCTTTAATTGATAAGGGGAAAACAACTGAAGACTTAAACTAGATGGTAATACCAACAAAAATATGTGAGCCAGAAATTCCCTGGGCATATTAGGAGCAATGAACAAAGAAAAATTAAAACAAACTCGTTTTCTCCGGATTTCCGGGGTTTCCGGGTAAATGCTGTAATTGATAAGGGGCAAACAACTGAAAACTGAAACTAGATGGGAATACCAACAAAAAAATATATGTGTCGGAAATTCCCACGGGGGGGGGATGGGGGGTATACAGTAGCCTACGCTCTAATAAGTCGACCCTCCTGAACGCGAATTTGACAATTAAAACATACTGATTTTAAATTAATGTAAAGCAATTTTCGGAGTAATAGTAAAACCATATATCATATATAAATTATATGGCAATACGAATTTTATTGGACATGCATTTTCATATATCTCAACTCTTCTGAACACGAATATGACAATAATAATAACCAGTTCCTTCCGCATTTCGAGAAAATTCATATATTCCATTAGTTTCACACAGTTTACGCAAATGAAGTAGGAACGTTTCAAACAAAAATTCATTACATGGAGGAAATTTTTTTTCCGACCTAAAATACATGTGTTACCTATAACTCGACCCTTCTGAACACGAATATAACAATAATAATAACCAATTCTTTCCGCACTTCGAGAAAATTCCGATTTTCCATTAGTGTCACACAGTTTACGAGTGAACTGTAGGGTCGAGTTATAGGTAACACATGTATCTTATATGGGAATTTTTTTCCTAAAATGTAATGAATTTTTGTTTGAAACGTTCCTACTTTTTTGCGTAAACTGTGTGACACTAATGGAAAATCGGAATTTTCTCGAATTGTGGAAGGAACTGGTTATTATTGTTGTTATATTCGTGTTCAGAAGGGTCGAGTTATAGGTAACACATGTATCTTAGGTCGGATTTTTTTTTTCCTAATTGTAATGAATTTTTCTTTAAATCGTTCCTACTTTTTTTTCGCTTAAATTGTGTGACACTAATGGAAAATCGGAATTTTCTCAAAGTGCGGAATTAATTATTATTATTGTTATATTCCTGTTCAGAAGGGTCGAATTATAGGTAACACATGTAACTGAAGTCGGAACAAAATTTTTCCTCCATATAATAAATTTTTCTTTAAATCCTTCACACATTTCTGCGTAAACTGTGTGACACTGATGGAAAATCGGTATTTTCTCGAATTGCGGAAGGAAATAGTTATTATTATTGCCATATTCGTGTTCAGAAGGGTCGAATTATGGGGAACACATGTATCTGAAGTCTGAAGAAAATGGTTACTCCACATAATAAATATTTATTGATATCGTTTCCCCTTTTTCTGTGAGTAGAACGGGCTTTTGCGCTATTTTTAATATTAAACCTTTAACTGCTTAATCGTGGTTGTGGATTCAGAATTTAACACATTCTAGTTTGATGATGAAGAACATTGCTTACGGCCCTCTAAGTAGAAACCGTCTTTACCGACCGCACAATAAGATTGCCAACATGAAGTCAATGTGGCTTGGAGCGCATAGCGCCCCGCCAATTAAGGGATTACCCCCCGTTCCAGACCTCCCTACCCCAGAAAAATCCGAGGAGGTACCAGGGATCGAACCTGGGAAGACGGAACTGTAGTCAGCGACGCTAACCACAAGACCACGCCTGCGGTCGATTAATTTATTATTACTATTTATTTTATCCATCCAATTATTAATTAATTTATCCATACATCCATTTTAAATAAAACCAATTAAATTAATAATCCATCCATAGTCTATTAATTCATTCACTCATTCATCCATCCCAGCCAATCATCTGTACCTTAATTAGTTCATTCTTATGTACATCCATGATTTAATTAACTCATCCATCCATTAATTATTTCATTCATTCATTCACCTATCCATCCTCTCATGCATCCATTAATTAATTCATTCGTCCATCAGTGAATTCATTCATCCAACTATCTATTAGTTCATTCATTTATACGATGGATGGATTAATGGAGGGATTGTTGAATGGATAGTTGGGTAAATGAATGAATGAATTAATGAATTCAGGCATGGGTGGATGAATGGATAGATGGATGGATGAATGATGGATTAATTAAAGAATGAATGTGTGGATAATTGATAGATTGATACATGTATGGATGGAAAATTGGATGGTTGAATGGATTGATGGGATGATTATTGGAGCGATGAGTGGATGAATGAATGAATGATGGATTGATTACAGGACGAATAAATGTGTGATGGATGGATTGATGTATGATTGAATTGATTGATGGATGATTGGATGAATTGATGGATAAATGGTGGATTGATTGATAGATGGGTTAAAGGATGAATGAATTATGGATACATGGATAAATTAATCCATATATGGATGAATGGGTGGATTGATTGATGGATGAAAGGATGGATTAATTGATGAATTAATGAGTCTTCTCTATCTCCTCATCACACTCAATCATCCCATTAATTCAATAACTAAGCAATCAATTCATTCAATCCATTACTTTATTTACTCACCAATCCATTCAACCCACCATCTATCCACTAATTAATTAATTCGACCACTCTTTCGAGAGAATGCCTTTGTATAGATTGTACAGGAAAACGGTTTCTCTCCAGTATGAATAATTATATGCTGTATGAGACTGTCTCTTACTTACACAATCGTTAATGTTTGAATTTCAGTGATGAAAATAAATAATTTTTGATAACATTAAACTGCCTTCACAAGACTGTCAATAGAAAAAAAGCATTAGTTGTAAGGCGGAGTATTTTCTGAATAGGCTGCACGTACACATGCAAAGGTTTCAAGTCATTTTTCCGAACTTTTATTTTCACTGTAGCCTATTTGCATATATTGAGAAATATATGAGTTCAACAGACTTAATGAATGGAGTCTGAAATTTTTCTGTGAGTTTTACAGAGTATGATCGACTAACAAAATAGTGCATGGTTTTTTTTATTGTGTGATTAGTTTACAATAAAAAATGTGCAAACTGCATCTTTTTCTATATAAATTATGTCATTGGTTCTATTTTGAAAAATCATATATATTTTTCGAAAAAAGAGACTAATTTTGAAAAAAATAATAATTTTTTAATTAGTGATGAAGTAACAAATTGCCAGAAATGACACATTTTAACAACATTATCTATATCGCGACGAGTATGTGTATGGAAGGTGAAATATATACCTAAACTAGACCTATACCTTCTTCTTCTTATTATTATTATTACTATTATTATTATTGTTATTATTAACGCAATACGTTCATGACACTAAAAAATCACAAAGTATACGACAGTTTTAAATGGCATACGGCTATTTTATAATAAGAAAACTCGCACAAATGTGCATTTAAATAATACGGCTATTTTCGGATATTGGTACGACTGTTCCACGTTTCTGATCTGGCAACCCTGGTCAAGACGGTGTATTGTCGAGACGGCGGTGCTTATATGGCTGCAGTGATTTAAGCGTAAAATGAATTGATTAAAATGGGTAAAACTACAAGATAAATTTTTAAATGCGACTGGTTTCACCTCTTAATCAATTCCTTGAACAAAAGTAAGTACATTTAATCAAGTGTTCAGTTTCAAGAAGCAAAATTGCTTGGCTAAGGGCCGATTGTATAAACAGTTTGATCTCGGATCAGAGACTAAACTGATCTCAGTTCACGCTGAATTCGGAAATTTCTGATCTGAGATCAATTCGCGCTGAACTAGGATCAATTTTGACTGGAGAAATTTCTCCGATCAAACTCGTTGATCTCAGTTCAAGGGGCTTACCCTATTTTCTTATTTGAGACACAAGATCAGCTCATTGTAAACATATTATTACGTGTGTGGTTACGATAAACATCAAGAAAAGGGGAAAAAATAGTTTTATGCTGCGCTCTAGGCTCCTCCCACGAACTGTCTAACGCGACCCGCCTCGGAAGGCGATGGCGGGGTTTAGGGATTCATCGCAGAAGACATTCAATGTGAGCAGAGGCGCCAACTTATATGGGCCCGTGGGGCTGAAGCCCACCCAATAATCTTCCATAGGCCTATTTTGTTAAATTATTCCTTACCATTACTAAAATTTGTTTCCTTATTGAATCGCTGGAAAGCTAAAACCAGGGTATTGTTGACATACATAATAGGCCTACTATCTCTTCTTGTTCCAATTCACTCACGATTATCTGTAGTCGTTTCTCAGTTCATTAAATTTTTACGTCTTAATCTATTGCAGTTTCCACATCCACCGCCATATATTATGCTTTTTATGTATTCATAAAAAAAAACTTAATCACATTGCTGTTCAAAATATAATTAAGGAGAGTGCGGAAAAGTTAAATGTAGAATTTAGATTATGCTTGTAGTAAATAAAAATCACAGGAAGGAATTGTGATATAAAACAAGAGTGTGGAGTACAAGACAATTATTACAAAGTTTGTCTTCAGAAACAATAAAATCATTTCATGTAGGCCTACAATATTATATTAATACCATAGTCATATCGTTATTATATAAGTTTACTAGCAGGTGCCTGCGGCTTCGGCCGCGATAATTAATTGAAAAATAAAAAAATAAGAGCAAAATAATTAAAACACATTTTTTTAACACTTACATACGAATCATTCATAAACTAAACTATCAATAATTATAACGAAAAAGGTAAAAATCAGGCTTTGGGGTGCATTCCATGGTAAATAAATGATTTTAAAAAGCATCTAGTAGTTAAGTAAATAATCGCGGGAACCTAGGTTCATTGCCTCGGTTACAGCCCGCCATTTTTACCCTATTCTGTGCTAATTCCATCCAACCATCCCTCGGAAGTCCTATTTCCCTTAAATCTTCCAAGAGGTATTTTCCCTTCGTGTCTTAATTCAAAATAGTTTTGATATATGTCTTTCCTCCCCCATGTTCAGCCTATTTCATCCTCCATGATTTAATTACCTTTACTATATTCCGGGAAGAGTAGAAATTATAAAGGTCGTCATTAATCAGTTTTCTTCAGTCCCCGTTTTCATCTCTCTTAGGTCTGAATATTTTCCTAAACACCCTGTTTTCGAGCACTCTAGATTATGTTCTTCCCGAAAAGTAAGGGACCATGTCTCACATCCATATAAAGTTCCAGTCCACTTTCTTGTATTATTTACAGTTCTCTCTTAATTTTAATTTGAGTTTTACATTTATTTGTATTATTTATGGTCCTTTTGTTCTAGTTCTAGTGATGAGTATGTGAATTTGTAAATTTCCGTCTTTATCTCAAGTTTTTTCAAACTAAATAGGCCTATAATTTTTCTTAATAATTACCATATGATTGACTGTTAATGTTATTTATTTACAATTACTACACGGCACCCACACAAGGACAAAGCTCATTTGGGTGTTAAACTTAAATTCTGTATTTTGTGTATCATAATATTCGAATAAAGTAATTAGAATGCAATACACTGTTTATCCGCAATGGGTTGTTTAAACAGGCCAATTGATAGCAGGGTACTGCAGTTTAATATTGCTTTTAGCAATAGTATAGTTACTGGTTGATTTATACATTATTTCGGAGAATTTCGTTCGCGAGTTTTAGTATTATTTTACTATAGGTAATTTATTGTTTAAGAAAAGAAAGTACGACGATTACCAAAACATAATGCAATAATTACCACCAAATAGCATAATAGTTAAATATCTGGACCGTAGTAATAGGCCTGTAATTAACACATAATTTCAATGACTGTGTTGTTGTGAAATGAGACTTTTTGAACTGGGTGAATTCGTGAGTTTTTCCTTGCGGTATTTTGTCTTATATTTCACTAACTTAAAAGGCACTGCTTCGCTCGAGTTTTGTATTTTGTAAATCGAAATTAACTTATGAAGGACTTTCGTTTTTTCAAATTCTAGGTCCTTATATAGGTACTTATAATTAGAATTTCCCTCAGAAAAAGCTTGGTATATATTTTTATGGCTCGTAGAGGATGTAAAATATTGTAGCCTACCCCTTTGATTCTACCCACTAAGCCTGGTAGAGTTTGAAATAAGAAACAGAAATTCCGGTAACATAAAATTGTTTTGTCTTTACGAAATATTTTATTTTTCACTCTTATGTTACCATACAACCGTTTTGGGGCTGAAATAAAAAATAAATTCAATATCACTTTCATACTTTCCTCCCCCAAAACCTGGGACGTAATAATGTACCTACTGCGCGCATAGGACTAAAAATGTTCCATCCTGTTTTGTCTCCTTTTACATGCTTAGGGCCTATGATAAACATCCATATTTCTCAACTAAAAATATAAAGCCTACAGCTATGAATAACGTATCAGTGGTCCTGGGTTCAAGTCCTAGTGTTGGAGGAATTTTTCTCCTATAATATTCTCAGTGTACAGTAGCATTGGAAGTACATGATATGTGATTTTGACAAATTAGAGGAGCTATCGATATAATCAATGGTGTAAATAAATAATGAAAATGAAATCCACGAAAATAATGCACAATATGATGCAATCACATAACTTTCTCTGCCCTGGACATAGAGAATACCATTTTGTCACTTCATATTTTGATGTAGGCTAGAATAAGAGTTCGTATTGCAGGGACAGCATTTTCAATTATTGTCTCAGCCCGGGTGTGCCAACGAGTATGCCATATCAGAAGTCTATAAAAATTATATCCACTGATACGTTATTCATAGCTGTAGGCTTTGTATTTTTAGTTAAGAAATATGGATGTTTATCATAGGCCCTAAGCATGTAAAAGGAGACAAAATAGGATGGAACATTTTTAGTCCTATGCGCGCAGTAGGTACATTATTACGTCCCAGGTTTTGGGGGAGGAAAGTATGAAAGTGATATTGAATTTATTTTTGATTTCAGCCCCAAAACGGTTGTATGGTAACATAAGAGTGAAAAATAAAATATTTCGTAAAGACAAAACAATTTTATGTTACCGGAATTTCTGTTTCTTATTTCAAACTCTACCAGGCTTAGTGGGTAGAATCAAAGGGGTAGGCTACAATATTTTACATCCTCTACGAGCTATAAAAATATATACCAAGCTTTCTCTGAGGGAAATTCTAATTATAAGTACCTATATAAGGACCTAGAATTTGAAAAAACGAAAGTCCTTCATAAGTTAATTTCGATTTACAAAATACAAAACTCGAGCGAAGCCGTGCCTTTTAAGTTAGTGAAATATAAGACAAAATACCGCAAGGAAAAACTCACGAATTCACCCAGTTCAAAAAGTCTCATTTCACAACCACACAGTCATTGAAATTATGTGTTAATTACAGGCCTATTACTACGGTCCAGATATTTAACTATTATGCTATTTGGTGGTAATTATTGCATTATGTTTTTGGTAATCGTCGTACTTTCTTTTCTTAAACAATAAATTACCTATAGTAAAATAATACTAAAACTCGCGAACGAAATTCTCCGAAATAATGTATAAATCAACCAGTAACTATACTATTGCTAAAAGCAATATTAAACTGCAGTACCCTGCTATCAATTGGCCTGTTTAAACAACCCATTGCGGATAAACAGTGTATTAATAAATAAATACATAAGGGGCGCTCGAAAGAGCATTAAAATGATAATTTAACTTTCGCTGTACTCTCTAATTGATCGTGTTCTTTTTTTACAGTTCACTATGTGATACCGTTCGCATTTCTGATCACACAGCGAGCACACACATTCCTCGTTCGGTTGGTGGAATCTTTTGTTTGTACAGATCTTGTGATGGAAGCCGTGGGTTGCAAGTCTCGTAATGACGTGTCTTTGGTCCTGGCAGGTCTTGGTCCACTCCCGATCCATCATTGCGCTTGTGCCATAGAAGTCTGGGTCAATGTCCTTTCTTTTGCTTATTCTTGACTCAAGATGCGATTGGTAAGGGCCGGTTGACGGCAGCATAAATTGCGTTCTCAGTTCCTCCACAAAGAAACTTTCCCTTGTTAGCTCATAAACGATCCTTGAAGGAGCGTATATTCCAACTCCTAAGGCTTTCTTGAGGTATTTTGCCTTCAAACCTTCTAGTCTTGCAAGGTCGCTGCTTGTTAGCTTTTCCCAAATTAGCTCTATCCCATATGATGCTATTGGGGATATGACTGTGCTGAATAAGGTCATTGCTGTATTCAGGGAAAGTTGCCTGATATTCTGAATTCTGTGGATGGCTTTCGTGGCTGCTGATACTCTTTCTTGTACATGTATCCTGTAGGAGGACAGGGTCGTTTGTAGATATATTCCGAGGTATCTGAATCTGTTTACAGTCTCCAGTTTCTCATCTTGTATCAATAGCTTGTCGTCATTTGCGAGTCTCCCCCCCATTTCTGAAAACCATGTGCACTGTCTTGCTTTTATTAATCTCGAAGCTGTTTTCACTAGCCCATAGTTCGAGCCTCTGAAGGGCTGTTTGTAGGTCTTCTCTGCAGTGCGATGCTAGCGCCATATCATCTGCGTACATGATTAATTTCACCAAAGGGAGGTCCTTGATGATATCGGTGATGTCTGCTGTTAAGATATTAAATAGCAGGGGACTCAAGGGGTCGCCCTGTGGAACGCCATTTGTCTGCCTGACTTCCTCTGACATCACCACACCGTCGTTTATGACGATGAAGTTGTATGCCAAAATTACCCTTAAAATTCTGGTTAGGGGATGCATTCTAATTACTTTATTCGAATATTATGATACACAAAATACAGAATTTAAGTTTAACACCCAAATGAGCTTTGTCCTTGTGTGGGTGCCGTGTAGTAATTGTAAATAAATAACATTAATAGTCAATCATATGGTGATTATTAAGAAAAATTATAGGCCTATTTAGTTTGAAAAACAACTTGAGATAAAGACGGAAATTTACAAATTCACATACTCATCACTAGAACTAGAACAAAAGGACCGTAAATAATACAAATAAATGTAAAACTCAAATTAAAATTAAGAGAGAACTGTAAATAATACAAGAAAGTGGACTGGAACTTTATATGGATGTGGGACATGGTCCCTTACTTTTCGGGAAGAACATAATCTAGAGTGCTCGAAAACAGGGTGTTTAGGAAAATATTCAGACCTAAGAGAGATGAAAACGGGGACTGAAGAAAACTGATTAATGACGACCTTTATAATTTCTACTCTTCACGGAATATAGTAAAGGTAATTAAATCATGGAGGATGAAATAGGCTGAACATGGGGGAGGAAAGACATATATCAAAACTATTTTGAATTAAGACCCGAAGGGAAAATACCTCTTGGAAGATTTAAGGGAAATAGGACTTCCGAGGGATGGTTGGATGGAATTAGCACAGAATAGGGTAAAAATGGCGGGCTGTAACCGAGGCAATGAACCTAGGTTCCCGCGATTATTTACTTAACTACTAGATGCTTTTTAAAATCATTTATTTACCATGGAATGCACCCCAAAGCCCGATTTTTACCTTTTTCGTTATAATTATTAATAGTTTAGTTTATGAATGATTCGTATGTAAGTGTTAAAAAAATGTGTTTTAATTATTTTGCTCTTATTTTTTTATTTTTCAATTAATTATCGCGGCCGAAGCCACGGGCACCTGCTAGTAAACTTATATAATAACGATATGACTATGGTATTAATATAATATTGTAGGCCTACATGAAATGATTTTATTGTTTCTGAAGACAAACTTTGTAATAATTGTCTTGAACTCCACACTCTTGTTTTATATCACAATTCCTTCCTGTGATTTTTATTTACTACAAGCATAATCTAAATTCTACTTTTAACTTTTCCGCACTCTCCTTAATTATATTTTGAACAGCAATGTGATTAAGTTTTTTTTTTATGAATACATAAAAAGCATAATATATGGCAGTGGATGTGGAAACTGCAATAGATTAAGACGTAAAGATTTAATGAACTGAGAAACGACTACAGATAATCGTGAGTGAATTGGAACAAGAAGAGACAGTATTATGTATGTCACAATACCCTGATTTTAGCTTTCCAGCGATTCAATAAGGAAACATATTTTAGTAATGGTAAGAAATAATTTAACAAAATAGGCCTATGGAAGATTATTGGGTGGGCTTCAGCCCCACGGGCCCATACAAGTTGGCGCCTCTGTTGCTAGTAATTCAAATGCTGACGCTAGATGTCTCTCCAACCAAAACCCCTACTTTCCACGCGGATCCCGTTAAGGAGTGGGAGTGGGGACTCGTGCGCGGCATGTATTACTTTTTTCCCAAGTGATGAATTTTGCCAGGCTCCCCCGTGTGTGGGTAATTCCATATCAAATCAACCAATAAAAATATAATTTTAATTAAGGAGTTAGTGGGTAATATTTCGCCTTATACCCTCAAAATGATGTTGATAAACCAAGATCAGCAGTAGCCTCAGATATTTATTGTTAATATATTATAACCAATTCTGAGTTGTGAATCATACTAAAAAAATCCACATATTTAAATAATCAATAAAAAATACCTATTTACATTGTCATAAAATCAAGTAATTTACAAATTCATTAAAATGTCTATTTACATTCAAAACATACACTTTTTATCTTGTTGTTGTGTGCTGCAATTACTAATAGTAGTATTTAGTCATACATGTTTGTAATCTGTTAAAAACAGAAGTTATTATTGAATATAAAATTATATTAGATTGTAGTATTTATTTTAACTGCTAACTGCAGTAGTCACATTGGTAAAATTCAGGTTGTTAATGTAGAAGTACTATTGTTCTAGTAGTATGATTACAGTATATAGGCTACAGATGTAGTATACAATTTACAGAAAACTTATTTTTTTACTTCTTCTGTCCTCATTCATGGAGGGTCCTATATGAGAGTTGTGGATCAGAATTGCAGACTTACTGCTTCCTCGGTTTATCATTTAAATAATGAAATGCATTTCGGTGTACGTATGCACCATCTTCAGTCGCTTGTGGTCTGGAAGACTAGGTCTTTACTTGCTGCTGTTGAGTACACAGCTTTTTAGTCTTCCAGACCACAAGCGACTGAAGATGGTGCATACATACACCGAAATGCATTTCATTATTTAAATGATAAACCAAGGAAGCGGTAAGCCTGCAATTCTGATCCACGAGAAAAGGTTGTGTCCCTCGAAAAGAGCGAGGAGGTAAGCACCGTTATATTTTGACTGCAAATGTTGTAGGTGACATAACTGTATTAATAGAAGAAAATTCTCAAATTACTTTAAAAGGTATCAGTGAACTTCTGAGACAAGAAAGACATAGGCTATCACAATATCACAGGAGACCGTGTCTAAATCTCTTCATAGATGCTTAATTTCATATAAGCAAGTACATGTCCTTCCTGAAGGAGTGAATTCTGTTGAGAACAAGTTGGAAAGAAGAACATACATAGAAAAAGTTCTTGAAGACGAAGGCCAACAGAAACATCTGATTTTCATCGACGAAACAAATTTCAACCTGTATTGTAGAAGAAGCATGGGACGTTCCCGGCATGGAGATCGAACTGTTGTGAAGGTACCAAATAGCAAAGGACCAAATCTTCACATAGCAGGCTGTATTTCTTCAACCCCCTTTGAGTTAGGCAACGGAAACGAGGTTCATTTAAAATGGAAGAATTCTGCAGGGTTTTTGAGGCATTGTCTGAGAATTGTAGCAAATAATGAACACAACATGCAAGACGTTGTTGTTATAGATAATGCTCCAGCTCATTCCCACTGCAAAGAAATATTGCCGGAAGATGAATTTCTGGGGGTTGAAACTTGTCGATTAGCCCCTTACAGTTGCATGCTGAATCTGACAGAACGCATCTGGAGTACCAAGAAGTCAGCCATCAAGGAACATCTCAGAGAGACCACATACATCCTGTTGAGGGTGGATCTAGCTGGTGTACTAACTCAGAGAGAATTCTGACTTCATTATTTGGATAGGACTGCTGATTCTGCAATACAGATTATCACCCCTCAAATGTGTCTTCACGCTGTCAACATGTGCAGAAACATTATCCTGCTGCGTATGGGCAATATGCCTCTGGGAAACTGAAGACAGTGTGTTAAATTCTATGTAACCTTTAATTTAAGTTAGGCCTATGTGTTTATTTTAACATTGTACCGAAATTAACGTTACTATTTCTGAAATTGGAGTTACTTTTTCTGAAATTGAAATTACTTTTTCCGAATTTAAATTCACCTTTTCCTAACTAGAAATTACTTTTTCCGAAATTGAAATTACTTTTTCCGAAATTAAGGTTGAAAAGGGGTAGTTACTTCCCTTTTAGTGGTACCACCTATTTCATCACAAGAGTTCTTCCCATGGGATGTTGCAAAACAATTCCATCCAGCTATCAAGTCAAAATTATTCTTATGTTGGCACATAATAAAATTTTTCTTATTTTTATATTGGCTTCTGGCATCATCGCTGAAGTACATCATCTTCTTGACTTCAGGTAAAACTTTCTTCACTTCCTTGATAAGATGCATTTGTAGAGGTGAATGAAATAGTCACTTATCACACAAATGTTTTTACAGCAAATTTTACCTTTTTCTAAATAAAAACAAACAGATGTAACGTAGCCTGGCTGTTAGTCCTATGGTAGTTCTGAGTTTAATCCTTAACAATCGTTTCTGAAAAATCACCAATGACCAAACATTCTGTGTGTCTGACACGATTTAAGAAGATTTAGAAACTCGTTATTTGGTAGTATTCTGGTGATAAGGTCTGCTCTGTCAGTTTGCATCCACTCCTTGAATGCTACTTCCTCTGGTAAATTAATAGAGTTGCATACATTTGTGCAAAACATTTTTTGGCTGAAAAACGGTTATGAAGCAAACTTAAAATGACTGCCAAAGAAAAAGTATGAGCCTAAATTTTTTACCATAGTTTTGAACTTGCCTAGTATTGGGGAATAACTGGTAAAAAACTAGGAAAATCAAAATTGTCGAGCAACAAATTTTTTTCTATTTGGCTCATTTCAAATGGGTTGACCCCACAGACTGAATACACTGGGCAAGGCCACAATCGCTGAAAACGCATTCTGTGGCACACGGGGGAAGTACAAATAGACTGTACGAAAAAATTTTAAATTGAAAAATGCAATATAACCTTATGCATATTGTCTGCAATTCCACTTTCTTTCTAAATATGTGGGTTAGTGTGGCGATGTTCCGTCAAGTGAAAATCAAGAGTACCCCTTAAATTGTTTTAGAAAAGAAAAGCAGTGATTATCACTGTTTCATTATTAGATGTTCTAAATAATTTTAAAACACCGGTAGTATGACAAATACAGTATGAAAAGTCAGCCAGAATCAAGACTCAATGAGATCTTTGAGGTTGCTTTGCCTTTTTCAGTAAGACATATATAGGCTATGTTCACTTCTGTATTAAGTAGTTCTGAATCTCTTTAAGAATAATGAAGAGTAGTCTCTGCGACGATTCTTGTACTTATTTTTATTAATTTCATACTCGAAAATGCAATTTCACAAATACATGTTCTTCCAAACTGTGCCACTTATTATTTTGAGCACTTCATTTCTCTAATTCTGGTACTCACTTTCTACTTTTGCTCCATCTCATCTCACTAGTTGCTATGTGACTTATTATGTTTGTTACTGGTTGTGTTTTCGTTTCGTGCTTTCCTTGTCTAGTTTATATCTGCTGCACTATCGTTATGTCTTGACGTCATGTCTGCAGGGCAGCATTCATGTTTATTTTTCTTGTTATTGTTTCTTGTTAGGCAATGCCGGCTTTCTATACTAGGGAGTCAGCCGATCAAGACCTGTTTTTGGAATGGTGTGTCCACCTAACTTTTCTTCAGCCAGGCCTATCCTTACAGCAAGTTATGCGGATTTAGTTTAATTTACTAGTCTCTTCATTTTTCTGGTGGGTTTTATTTTTGTTTCTTTAATTTCCTTTTATGTATTTATTATGTTGAGTAATGTTCATTTATTTGACCCACCAGTTCTTGTGTTATTTTGGTTATTACCATTCAGTTTATTTTTAGTTAACTTCATTTATAATATTATTTATCTATTTTCGTTTCTTTTGTTGAGATGAGTTGGCCGACACAACTTGTCCATTTAGGTTTTTAATATGTTCTGTGTTTTTGCTTTTAGATGTCATATTTATTGGGTGTACAGTTCTGTTTAAATTATGATAATTTTTACTATCAAAATAAAATTGTTAAGTATCTTTTCACTTATTTTCATTCTATTATTCTTAATGTTGAGTTCATACTTTCATTTAGGCAGTAAAACCTCTGGAGAAACATTACCGTTGGGAATATGTTGATTAAAGATTGGCACAAAACACCACAGAAGTGATCTGAATACCAAAAATTCTCAACTTAAAAAACTTGTCATCGGAAATAAATCTGAAAAGAAAAATCTTGTTTTTCTGTTTTCTTTAGGAAAAATAGATCAGCTTGAAGTTCACATGACCAGTTAGCGTTGCTGACTACAGATCCGTCGGCCCGGGTTCGATCCCCCATACTTCCTAGGATTTATCTGAGGTAGGGAGGTCTGTTAGGGGTGCACTCAGCCTCCTGCGGCTCCGGTCATGGAAACCACCTTTAACGGCCGTGGGTGTCGGCATGCTAATCACATGCCCCCAATCCTGCCATCTGCCTATGGTAGATAACGCAGCGGTCGGGTGGTAGACCTTGTCCCTTCTGGGATGTTAGTGCCATGGAGTTCACATAATTCATCAGTATCCTCATGAAAGTAATATATTTGTGTGTGTGTGTGCTTTGCTGGCTACAATAACAACTTCCATGCCACTTCCAGGCCACAACATAGCATGCTGACTATGTGCTGCCATTTGGACAGACCTGATGTAGATAAATAAGCCACTGTATCATCTATGTGAAGACAAAAGTTGCTATGTAGGAAAGAAAAGCCTGTAAATTAAAGATAAAAGATGAAAATGTATTTCTTCCATTAGCATATTCTGAAGTTGTTCCCAGGAAAGGTGACATTGTATTCCTGGTAATTGCAGGATGGCAGCAGAAAATGAAGAATGTGAACTGCAACAGCTTGTACCAGCGGATGATGACTCACGTGTAGTTAGCAAGTCTGGTGAAGTAACGCCACCTGTGACAGCTGGTATCAGCAAGGTCCGTTTTACAAGGTTACCTCGAATTTAGAGTTTCTTTTTAAGGTTCTGGCAGTATGCTCTTCCCAGCTTCTTGGTTCGTGATTTTAATATGTTACTGTATGCTTGCAATTCCCAGCCCTTACATACAACTAACAAAATATAGACCTAAGCTGACTTCCTGCTTCTGCTTTTTTCATAACACATGCTTTATTTTTAATGGCCCATTCAACTAGCAGAAGCTGTTAATAAACTAGGTATGTGTTACTTTAAGCATAGATAGATACAGTGGCGGACGCAGAAATTTTTTTCGGGGGGGGGGGGATTTGAATAGGTAGAAAGAATACTAAAAAAATTTAATCAACTTACATATACAATTAGTTTATAAAACTGGCCACTTAGAGTACTTTTTTCAAATTTCGGGGGGGGGGGATGTAACCCCCCTATACCCCCCCCCCCCTGCGTCCGCCACTGTATAGATAGATAGATAAATAGAGTTCGTATGCTGGAGACATTCACAGAATGTATAGCAACGTCAGAAAACTAAACATTATGGGCTACCAATTGATACTGAACAATTCGTCAAGGTCATAGATTGGGTTGGCCACCAATTTAGTCTTGAGCGCCCTCTTGAAGGCTTGTAGGGTTGACTTCTTAATGCCATCAGGTAAACTATTGAATAATTTGATAGAGACTGTGTCAAAACTTCTTTGAGTGATGCTGAATTTGTTTTTATTCGGATAAACGTTATCTCTATTTCGAGTTGAATAATTATGAGTATAAAGATTAGCAGTGGAAGTGCAAACATTATTTTTCATATACAGCAGACAGCTCAAGACATACATTGATGGCAAACTCAAGATCCCTAATTTAGAGAACAAAGGTTTACAATGAAATCCTAAGGGAGCTCCGCTGATAATCCTCACAGCTTTCTTCTGCAAAATAAATATTTTCTTAGCAGTAGAATGATTGCCCCATAACAGAATTCCGTAACTTAGGTGGCTGTGAACAAAAGCGTAGTAAACAGTTAATAAAGAAGCAGGACCTAGGCTGTGACTTACTAGCCTTAAGATAAATAAACTTTTACTAATTTTGCTAGCAACATAGTTTGTATGAGATGTCCAGCCCAAGCCAGGTTCAATGTGAATGCCTAAGAATCTAAAGTGTTTGTCTCGATCATACTCTTGAGGTCTAATATTAAATTTCAAATCAACTGTTTTAGCATCATTTAATTTGATCTTATTAGCATTACACCATTCAAGAACCTTAGTAGACATTTGATCGACTGTGTTGTTTAAAAAGTCAGAATTCTTATGGACTACATTGAGTGCCAAGTCGTCAGCAAATAAATAAGTTTCCAGACATTCATTTTGAACATTTATAGACAGATCGTTTATGTATATAATAAATAGAACAGGCCCAAGAACGGAGCCCTGAGGGACACCATTCATAATTTGCTTAAATTCAGAGGTTTTACCATTAAAATACACGGATTGGAATCTTCCATTTAAATAAGATGATAATAACTCAACATTTGCATTACCAAAACCATAGTAAGCAAGCTTTTGGAGAAGAAAACTGTGGCACACTGTGTCGAAAGCCTTTGTTAAATCAAAGAATCTACTGTGAACAAAGTTACCAGTTTCTAGTCCTTCAAAGCATCGTTTAACAAAAGCAATAACAGCATCTATAGTACAACGTCCAGCTCTAAATCCGTATTGGGTTGGAGTGAAAAGGGTATTACTTTCAAAGTATTGTACAATCTGTTTGTTCAATAGAATCTCAAAGACTTTGAAAACAATTGGAACAATGCTAATAGGCCTGTAATTGTTATAATCATGTTTGCATCCCTTTTTATAAATAGGAATTACCTTGACGAATTTCAGCATGTCAGGGAAAATACATCTATTAATGCAACAGTTAAAAATATGCACCAGAGGTTAGCAAATAAATTCTGAAGCTATTTTAAGAATCTTTGCGTTCATACCATATACATCTAGAGAGGAACTGTTACTGAGTTTGAGAATGACATCATACATGGCTTCGACAGAAGTATGCTTAAATGTAAATGCGCTGTTAGGTTTGTCTAATAGTGGAAGGAAATCCATAGCGGTACTGTCATTAGGTATATTAGATACAATGCTTTCAGAAATGTTAACGAAGAAAGAATTAAAATCATTAGCATTCAAAACAGAAGAAGATGTGTTAGATTTGGAATTATCATTCAAAAGGTCAGAGACGACAGACCAAGTAGATTTGCATTTATTCTTAGAATTACCAATAACATTGGAATAATAATTAATTTTAGTTGACCGAAGCTTAGATTTGTAATTTTTTTTAAGTGCAGCATATTTACATTTAGCAGAAGTCACTCCATAATAAGTAAACAACTTATAATAGAATAGACATTTATCTCTTAAAACATCCAACTCCCTAGTGTACCACTTATTTTTATTACCTCTCATATTGATACCTGACTTGACAAAATTTAAAGGAAAAGCCTTATCTACAATGTGTAGCAATATATAGAATAAATGATTAAGTTTATCATTAATATCATGTACACTATATATACCAAACCAATTCACCTGTTTCAATAAATATATAAAATAAACAATAGTCATTTCATTAAAAGGCCTTATGGAATTGTATGAGGAAAATACACCAGCAGATCTTTTGCTGGGTAAAGCAGTCTGAAATATTAAAGCATCATGGTCCGAGAAAACAGTTGGGAGGAGATTGACGGAACATTTCTCTACATGAATATTTGTAATAATGTTATCAATGGTTGTACCATGGTTGCCATCCCGACCTGGACGAGTTGGTTGGTCATTAGTGGTACGTAAGCCGAAGCTCTCAAATAAATTCAACAAGTCTTTAGTGTGACTACTAGTTCCACAAAAATCAACGTTAAAATCTGCTGTTAATACAATATTAGTATTAAAAGAGGATTTATACAAAATACTAAAAAGTTAATTTCATTTAGATAGAAAAACCTCAAAGATACAATTACTATTGTCAGGTGTTCTATAAAGACATAAACAGAAACCATTGAGGCTCTCAATAAATATTCCACTTATTTCAAATATATTATCAGTAGATAGATCGGTAAAATCAACTGTCTTCTTAGATAAAATACCTTGCTTAACAAATATAGCTGAACCGCCATGTTTGCCTTTACTTGACCTACAATAGGAATCACTTAAATAAAATCCTTCTATTTTTACTGTGGACAGCTCGAACAAGGTTAACCAATGTTCAGTCACACACAGTATATCAATATTTAAATCATTGAGAAGTTGCGTATTGTAATCTATTTTGTTTAAGAGTACAGAATTTTAAAGTCAAATTGTTATACAAATTCTTTTGAAAATCTAAATTAATGTTTTTAGGATGCAAATATTCTAGGTTATTTTTTTCTCTTTCGTTGCAAGGGAGTTTAAAGGACTTCTCGGAAATCTGAATTTACTGATGAAGGTACCCGACTGCCAAAAGTCAGCAGAATAAACGCCATTCATAAGTGAAAGTGGTACTCCTACTTTAAACGAACTATAACCTGGAAATTTGGATGTAAGTTTTCAACTTCATAGTTGGCACTTTTATAGTCATTTAGGTACTCTAACATGTTGGTACATTCCATACCTGGATCCAGCCGAGATATGAACAAGAAATTAGTTTTTTCTACTGTGATAAGTTTACTTTTGCTGTTAGTGCTGTTACATACAAGTGTACATACTGTTATCGGAGAATTGAATTGTACTATATCCATCAAGGTAAGATTTGAGAAAAGTTTTAATATATCATGTAAATAACAAAGTCTTGGAACTTGACATATTGCCACCTTCTCGTCATGAGTTCCGGGTAGTTTTGATCAGATCTTTTTATATAGTTTTTCTTCTTAGTATAGGAGCGATTTAAAAAACATATAGGCTATATTTTTTCCAATCCGTACTAACATACACATTTATACTGCATATAATCACATTAATACTGTACATATAAATCTACCTATTATAGTTATAAACATATTATTAAACTGTGTTACTTCCTTTCCAAGTAAGTATTTTCCAAATAAAAATATATAATTATATGCAAATACTTTCAATAGATATCATCAAGTGCAGGGAGCATGCGAGGTCCTCTCAGCCAAGGCTCTGGAGGTTCACGCAACCTTAACAGGATGTCCACTGCACCCATCATAGGAACTTCAGCAATCACTTCACCTGCTGGTAAGTACAGTTTTAATGTTTTTTCTTTTAGGAATCTCCATTTTTAAGTCCCTCCATAATTAGTAATTATATGAGAACAGTGTATTTAATGTCTACTTATAAAGAAAATTCCACTTCTGGGATATATTTATTTTGAGAATTTACTTAATACAGTAAAACTTGTTCAAAGCGGCACGTGTATAATCCGGAAATCTGTCCAAAGCGTACAAATATTTCGGTCCCGACGCACGCTATACATTTTTAAATGTCAATATTTTGTATAAAACGGAACGTGCTTAACGCTGAAACGGAATGCAAATTTTAAGATTTAAGTAGCAATTTATTCTATAATGCGGAAAAGCAGCATTACAATATAATATATTTTGTTATTCACGTTACTTCTTAGCACAAATATTGTACAGCCCTGAGAGTTCGTTAAGGCGCAATTCCACTGAAGCAACACTGAACGACATGTGGCATGCTACTTGTATCCTAGTGTTGCCTGATTGTAGGCGTGCGACAGTGTGCCACAAAAATCAATAATGCCGCATGCGGCATTTGTCTCCCCATGTCGCATGCGCTTTGTCGCCTATGTGTGAAGCATGCGACTAAAACGATTCAACTGAAGCAACTTCAGTCTGGTGCAACATGTCTTTACAAACAATCGCTGCAGCTGCTTATTTGGTAATAGCTTTGAATCGAAAAAAAAAAAAAAAAAAAAGGAACAAAGTTATTATTTTCTCAATATAAAATACTAACCGTAGTTAATCTGTACATTTATTCAGTTTTAGTGTATAAAAAAAACAAGTTACCGGAGCTACAATGTAGAAACAGTATTCACTTTCATAATACCAGATCCACTACCATAGGCTATTAAAATGTCTGAAAGCTGTCAAATTATTGGGCAGACACTATTTAATAAATTACCAATAATTTATCAAAATTTACCTGTAAATTTCTTTAAGATAAGAGCACATGACTGGTTGGCCAGGAATCCATCAACAGGGACTTTTGGTATAATTGATTTTAGTTACTCCACTCTTGAGAATCGTATCAGAAAATTGGCATATTTAAACCCCCTTTTGTAACTTAGATGCATTTTTTAATAGTAATAGCCTATAACGTAACAATGTAATCCTAATATTGTCTTAATTCTATTTAACATCAGTCAGACTGGTCTATAATCCTTATATTTTATTTTTATTTTTTTAAATTATTTTTTTATTTTCTATATTGTGTCTTGAGAATGCGCTAACTTGGTATATTGACAGGTTATGCAATAATTGTAAAAATGTAAGATTCTTGTGGCGTAATACTTAGCTTGCTGTCACTTTGCATAATTTAAGTTTACTTTACTGACTTTGTCTATCGGGGGGGGGGGGGGGCTCCTGTTTCCCCTGCAATACATCATTCTACCAGTGCTCATTCATCATGATATAACCATTGGTTGCATAAAGGAATTATTATTTTTCCATCCTAATTTCGAATGTATATATGTAACAACTACTTTCATTGCTGCTTCCCATTTCAATTGAATTACTGGCAATTATTGGGATTTGAAGGAAAACATTTATTAAGTTTTAAAACTTCAAAGAGACCCGATATAGTTATTCTCTTCCTTTATGCTGACGTGGCTGTGATTTAAATGCCCTGCTCTAGGAAGACCATTGTTTGTTTTCATAGCTTGTTTATGCAGGTGCAAGCAGCCCATGTCGCATGCTACAAGTCGCCCCGATCCGCTGGCTGTTGGATAGCGACGACACTGTTCGACACGAGGAATTTTGTCAAAGGGTGACGCATTCATCCTGGCGACAACAGTCAACTTGTAGTATGCGGCAAGGAGACTTGTTGTTTGTCACTTTGTGTTGCTACAATTGAAAGACTGTGTGTAGCATGCGTCATTGACGCATGCTACATGTTGCCCAAATGTTGCCTCAGTGGAATTGCAGCTTTAGAGTATACACGGCGGTGGCTTTATGTTTCGGCCAACAATGGAATTTACCCAGTAGTCAAGAAATCTGCTACCTGCTTTGTTTTGTATTTTCCGCCAGGCTTCAGTTTCAGTTGGCTTGTACTGTTTGTATCTTAAGTAACATTGTGTCGAACAAACAGTACGTATCGCTCACGCTCAATGAAAAAATGAAGGCGATCGAGGCGAGTGAGAGAGACAAACTTTCTGTGCGCGAAATAATTTTGTGTTTCAAATGCGGTAAAACGCAAACTTACGAAACTTTAAAGAGCAAAGCTAAGTTAAGGGGAAGGGGATGAAGGGGAACGGACAAATGAAGAGAAAAGCAAAGAAGACAGGAAATGAAGAAATTAATGAAATAGTGTGGGAATGGTTTGTAAATGCGCGGGCTAAAAACTTGCCTTTGTCCGGACCCATGTCTCGATATGTGGCGACAAAAGTGAAATAAACCTAGGGATAATGAGGCAAGAAAACAGTTAGCCTACAGTAATTGCATAATTATATTGTGTTAGTGTTATTAAATATTAATACACGAAAAGGATATAAAAAAGAGAGGAAGGTGCCAGAGAACTTACCAATTGGCAGGAGAAGCTGGTCTTCAATTGGTGCTGGCTCTGGTATCATAGTTACACATAAAAAAGAACATTAAAAACGAAAATTTTCGGACAAACTTTGCCCTTTGTTATTAATACATTATTAATACAGTAATAGCACAGTATAAGTATTAATACAGTAAGGAAACTGTGTGTTAAAAGTCCTATGACAACTTGTTAGCTGGGCGACACTAGCGCTCCATGCGGCGGATGAGTACAACTGCATTCTCACCATATAAAATAACTTGGGAAAATGCATAAACACATAACAAAATATGTTATAATAAGAGAAAAAAATCTTCTTTCAAAACTGAATTTTAAATTTAAGAAACAATGAAGCATGTATTATATTTTAGTTAAGATCAGGCACAATTTTTAAATGCCACTTACCTGTAACTTGCACTGCAGTTCCTAGGGCTATTCTTATTACAAGTTTTAATAACTTCAAGATGATTCTTGGAAAACCAATTATAACTCATTTTTATTTTTAAAAGTAGCCTAATATTACATTAGAATAGAAATGTCATCATTTTACAAAAATAATACAATATTACATAAGATACAATACAAAATTCAAATAAAAATATAGGTTTCTATCAATATTTCTCAATTTCTAATACTCCAAAACTGCTTTTAGTATACAGTCGGTACAGCAGTTTTAATTAAAGAGTTCTTATTGGAATTCATAAACTGGCTGTTTTCGAAGTGTTCCAAACATAGGCGGCAATTTACATTTAAATATTTTACAGTTTTTGTTGGTACTGTAGTCCAAAGCAAAGAACTTCCCTGTAGGGTGCACTGTTATTTAAAGGGATGAGATGATGATGATGAACGAGGTGAGGGCTACCATCACAGGTGAACTGACAGATTCTTATTGGTTGCCGACTTGCTTGATTGAGGGTGTGATTTTTGTTACAGCAACTCGTAACGTAACAGTCACATTTCTTTCAGGGAAGTTCTTTGCTTTGGACAGCAGTAGGTCTTCTCGCCGACTATTGATGGCCCATTTTTTACACCTGAAATCATTACAACAATTGAAGGTAGATCGAAGCCGTAAGATACAGAAACAAAATACAATCTCAACAATGAAGTTGAGGACGAGCAGTGTGACAAACCTATATTCAAAGGTCACTCTTTAATATAACTTAAACGTTGATTTTAAAGGTGGGAAAAACCTTGGACTAGATACGCTTCTTAACAGTAGCCTATTTTAGGTAAGCCTATTGCTTGCCTAGGTTTGGATAATGATGTCATGTTAGTTTACTGTCGCAAACACCTTAATGGCACATGTATCCGAGAATTTATGATGTAAGATTATGTTTTCGTCATCTTTACGCCTACATCGTGTTCGAGAAAATAAATATCGTACCGCCTGTAAAATCGGCTATGTGCACTTTTTTACGAAATTGAGTTATGTGCACTGATATTCCTTAGCATTGATCCTTACAACCGGGCATGTGGATCTTTGATTGTCAGGTTTGTGCAAGCAAAGAAAAAAAATCGGCTACATGCTGCAAAATGGCCATGTGCATTAGAGCTCACATAGCCATTCTTGACTGCCAACACGGCACACATGTTTGTATACATAACCGGCCCTGACATATACATTACAATGCACATAGGAAATAAGCTGCACCGCAGCAAATATTGTGTTATCTTAAGCGATCACAATACGACATCCTAAATATTGTTATCTTTAACCGTGATATAGACTGCTGACATTTTCATTTCATTAGTATCTATTGTTAGAAATTACAACATAATTAAAGATAAAAATATTACATTAAAGTAAATGTAAACATAACCACACCAGAACATGTGTCAAGAGTAAGCCAGCAGGCATACAATAAATATTACGTATTTTTCTTCTTACCTTTCTGGATCTTTTGGGAAAGTGAAGAAATGCAATTCAGGATTTCTTCCTTTTATTGTTACTGCAATTTATAGCAGAACAATAACATCCTTTCCAAACACGCATTGCTATAAAAATTCAAGACTCCTATTTATTTCCATTCTTCCCGCAGTAGTGATTGTAGTATTACTCAATGACCGGTAGGATCGCATGGAATCTGCGCGCGCATGTCCGTATGGCAGAAAAACGGACTGAGTTTCTTTACTGTATTAATACGTATACTGTGGTAATAGTGTAGTACTTTACTGTACATCAAAATAAAGTGAAGAATATCTGCTGTACAGGAATTAAGGTTTGTAATTAATTACAGTATGTGCATAATTTATTACAAATTCACATTTTTGGCGCATGGTACAGTAATTTATAACACTTATGTAGCATAGTGTATTTTTGTGTAATCCGGAAACTTGTCCAATTTGGAAAATTCTTTTGGTCCCATACGATTCAGCTTTGAACAAGTTTCAGATTCAGCTTTGTATTTTGAACAAGTTTTACTGTACTTTACCCTGTAGACCTAATAGTGAATTTCTAAACAGGTGGAGCAAATCTAATGCACTAGACATAGAAATAGCTAAGCAACCTTTTTAACCCAGATAGCGCGGAATTATTTTTAACACGTTTTCTTTTATTAAATTGCATAAAACACTTCATTTTAACTAAAGATTCATACAGTAATGCGATTTATTCTTGTAACTTACATACTTCCAGAAATAATACCCATGCTCCTGGAAGGACGTCAGCGTAATGAACATTGAAATTTACCTATCACTGAAAATAATTAAATACACTTCTTCGAGTACTTTATTGTTGTTATTCATTTTGCTTTGTGTGATAAGCAACAAAATATGTTACACGAAGTGACAAAACACATTTTACGTACTGAGTTGTAGCTTTCTTGTGGCATTGTCGGCAATGGAGCTGTTTTTTATTTCCTGTAACACTGTCTGGTTGTAGGTCGGCAACATAATGCTCCAATTTGTCTAACCGAGAATGAGCCTTTGATGAATCCGATGGCCGTCCTCTTGAAGAAACCACTCTTCTATTTGACTCCAAAATAGTAGTGACTAGTCTTCGGCGAAAGTATAGATGATCTAATTTACCGCCATCTTGCCGGTAAAGTTGCCACACATTTTGTTCCACAACAGCGCAACGTTAGGGAAATACCATTTCTTGCCTCTGATTGATACAAGGTGCAAAGAAATGTTTTGGTCAGCTCTGTCAAAGCCTCCCATGTGTGTATTATAGTTGTGGATGACTGTGGATTCGCTTTTTTGGCTTTTGTGAGTAACGAGATACCTGGCAAGTTGGTAAAACTCTATCAGTTAGTAGCCACATTCACCACACTATCAGCATTCCATCTAGTAACGAGGACGTTGCTTGTGTCATCAGACCTGAAGTCGTATGTACCCCGTGGTGTTTTCTTCATCACTGTTGGTCATATCGCACTCTTTCCCAATTCTATTGGCTATTATTGCCCATGTGGCTTCAATTCCTCTCTTATGCAGATTTCTAAGTAGAGGTATTGAGGTAAAGAAATTGCCAAAATACACTCTATAGGGCAATTGTTCCAGCTTGTGAATATAAGTCAGCATATCGAAGTCTTTTTTCAGCATATTTATCAGGTAATGTACCAGCTTCTTGATATGGCCTGAACCAGCTTAAGTACCCAAAACTAGGTCCACCACACCAGAACTCATAGCCATACCTAATTGGCTTTCCATGGATGAACTGTTTTGCACTAGGCCTATGTTTACCGTAGTAAGGTACCATGCTCTCATCTACGGAGTTGTTTTGAATATGTGAAATGTACTCTACACATTTCTCTTTTATTTTATCTATTAGTGGCCGTACTTTAGCAAATCGATCACCTAAAGGTACTTCCACATTATAAATCGTAATCGATCCCTTGCCATAGTTTCGGAAATCAATATGTTATGGGCATTTGGTGACTTTTACCGATATATAAGTTATCTTTCTGTGGCAGGTTGACATAACCACTCAATAAAGGCTATGAAACACTTCATCTCTTCTTTAGAACGGTCTCCAAGCCTATTTCTTTTTGCGGCGTACTGATTTGTATATATCACCAGCAAATTTACTACGTCATCATCGAAAAAACTCGTGGGACTGTTAGTTTGACACAAAGAAAGATATATTCACGTCATCTTCCCATTAATATTTACTTACAAATATTTTTTTACAATAATGAAACACCAGGTATTATTCTTCAAAAGAATTTCACAAACAAATTTTTAGGCTCCCATTACGCTGACGTCCTTCTGGAAGGAAGCGTTACGAAAGTCGACTGTGGGGCCTACAATATTGTTCGTAATGTTTGTTTGGTGAATCACTATGGTAAAGAAGATATTTAAGGCAAT
Source organism: Ectobius pallidus (assembly GCA_964059195.1). Taxonomy (NCBI): domain Eukaryota; kingdom Metazoa; phylum Arthropoda; class Insecta; order Blattodea; family Ectobiidae; genus Ectobius; species Ectobius pallidus. The sequence goes on along the minus strand of CAXKWD010000003.1, from coordinate 167,777,990 downwards.
AAATTAATAAAAAATTGCAACAAAAGAATAAGAAGAAACATAGAATACATACCCATCTATCCGGAGATCTTCGACATATTCCATTTTGTTAGAAACATAACTTCACAGCTGAATATCACTACTAACCTCTCAACAATGAAGACTAAAATAACATAACAATTAAAGCGTGCAGTTTCTAGTTACGAAATATGGTACTGCACTCGGGCGAGTAATTGAAGAACTTTCGAAAAATAAACATGTTACCTACTGCTGTTCGCATCCTTTTGGAAGGACGTCAGCGTTATCTGGGTTAATGTGTCTGCCATATTGATGAGTCCAACCAGTTCACTTCAGTGAACTACCGGTATTTCACTTGTTCTTGCAATTATGTGTGAACACTTCATAAGAAGTAGTTCGTTCATGAAGTACAGTGAAAAGGTTCGCACCTCTGGCGTTCAGTGGATAATATCCAAATGAAATTGTTACGAACCTTTTCATGGTATGTTGGAAGGAAGAATCAGTGGGGGATATGCATAAAAAAAGAGTATGAAGTTCTTACTGGCAGATTTCAAGTTTCTACTTGCAGTCGTATCATAAAAAGCCTATGGACTTCCCCACCCACTGCGCCCACGTGACAAGACGATCTTTGTACTCTGTTGCATAGTGCCCACCTCAATTCTGCATGCATTAAGACCGAGCGGCAGGTGTATTAAGTAGGAAATCTGTAAGCTAACAAAATGGACACTCACTTCACTCACTGCATGCTACTTGGGTGATTCGCGCGGAATATACGGACACTCCAGAAAGAATGAAAACTACAAATAATGTAGGGACAGCAGTTACAAGGCAGGCATTGTTCATAGAAACTCAATCTTGTCTGATGAACGGTAAAGCTTTGCATCAGGCTAATACAACTGAATACCTTTTCTCTGCAACACAGCCTCTTATTCTATATTAGAATTTGAAGAAAGGTGTATTGCCATGCCTAGGATATACAAACGTATGCGAGTGCATTTATTAAGATTTTATTTGGATTGTGTATCCTTCAAGGATGCAACACGAGGTACAGCAATGACTTTCTTTTCATTTTTACAAGCATTTTATTTGAAGAAAGTTTCATTTATCTTAATATTCTCGAAATAGGTTTAACAATTTTATAGGCTTATTATGTAGGCCTACCTTATTATGTATACTAAGGGCTAAAACTTTTTTTCAAAAAACTTCTCCCAGAAATTCTCTGAAGGCTAGTTATAAGCAATTCATTTTATACATAGACTTGGATTCTTTGGTCTTGCCTCGCGAATAATGTGACTTGGAAATGAGGCTGATACAAGTGAATGCGCACTACTGCAATTCAGCCATGTACTCACTAGAACAGGCTACATTAAGGGTAGAGGAGTTATATGAATGTTTCATATCACATTTTAAAAATATTAATTATATTTAATGTTGTAATTATGTTAAAGTGAATTTTCGTTAAAATAGTTTAATCCTAAAATATTATGGAAATAAATATTTTCATTTATTATATTACATCACTTAAATGTTTCATGCGAATATTTCTACTATAGTGATTATTATTGTAAACTTCTAAAAACTAATTCTTGCATATTACGAAAATAATTGTCTTGTTTATTTTGCACTGTTGAAATTTGGTGGGTTTGTTCCCGGTTTTCTTCGTATCTATTTTGTTTTATTGGTTTTCATGTTTTGGATTTTTTTTGTACTTGTGTTTCAGTTAATTTGAAATTAAATTTTGAGTTTATGCGTGTAACAACTGTTTTCATAGCTTCTACTTTTTTTTAAGCCGAATTTCTGGTAACTGGGATTTTGCGAAAATAATTTTGTTTTGTTTCAAAATTTCAATGAAAACTGAATGGAATTCCAGCTCTTCTTCTTCCATTGCGGTATGTATGTATGTATGATGTAAATTACCTTTCTATGAAGTCCCTTCTTTGTTAAACTTCAAGGAGACCTGATAAAATTAATTTTCTTCCTCTTCCTTACTGCTGATGTGGCTGTGATTTAAATGCCCTACTGTGAGAAGACCCTTGTTTGTTTTCATAGCTTTGTTTATGCAGGTGCATTCTCTGCGTGGGTTGCTGGAGTAGAAACTATCTGCTGTGAGTCGGACCTATTCTGTCGTTGCGATGTTTTTTGCATACGACTTGTGAGTGACTACATTTCTCAGCAAGAAGATGCTCATACTTTATGCTTACTTTTTTTTTGCATATCCCCCAATAAACTTGAACACTATCAATTCGCCTGGCTTGTAAGCCTGTTAAATAATATATTTAAGAAAAACCAAATACTTTGAATACACTAAATTACACTAAAAATGTTTAAACAGAAAAAAAGAATAAACGTATATAAGAACTCTTCGGATTGCTGATATGGTCCATAGAATGATTGATGTTCTTGAGGTTGATTGGTTGTAGAAATGTAGCAGTTTTTTGAAGTAACTGTTTATAAGATGATATTAATGGATAGCACATTTATCTGCTGAGGGGAGGGCAGCACTGGAACTGGCAACTACCTATGTCAAGCAACAAGCTGCCGCATCAGCTATTGATGTAATGTTCATGAAGTAGTGGCATGACTATGCTTTCAAAAAAACAGTTCAACTAAAAAAGCAGAAGAAAATAACAGATATCTTTTAATTTTGAAATTGTGATTGTAATACTGTATTTTAATTTTTGGGTAAGTACGCTTTAAAAAATCAACAAAACCATCTTAAAAGTTGATTTTTGCTTTAATAGGTTATACTTTACATGTTATGTTTAAAAGACCACCGAATGGTCCGGTCCTGGGGTTGGTCGGATTAGAGGGAGCCTACTGTATTTTACTGCAAGAAGAATGTTTGCTTGTACATTGGCGATTATGGTGGATGTCATCGACGGTTTTCATTGTTGTACGAGGAGCATGAGGACAGGTGTTATCATGTTGAAGCAAAACACCTGCACTCAGCAATCTTCTTTGCTTTGGCACTATCGGATTTCCACATCTTTGGCCCATTAAAGGAGCACCTTGGAGGGCAAAAGTTCAAGTCTGATGAAGACGTCCAATTGGCGGTGCATGAGTGGCTACGGTGTCAACCAAAATAATTTTTCTCACGCGGTATCGAAACACTTCCTATCTGATGGCTTAAGTGCGTTGAACTAGGAGGAGACTAAGTAGAAAAATAATGTACAAGCAAACATTCTTCCTGCAGTAAAATAGTGGAAAAAAATTAATTGCAGTTTTCATTTGATTCTCCCTCGTACTATAGATAATACATTATTTATGTGCAGTCCTTTACATCTTCAGGTATTAACCTAATATTTTAGAATGCTGTTTTAGTCTTGAAAATGCCTTCCTCATTTGCCATTATCAGATACTGTAGTCCTGGATTTGTCAATAGGCCATATAGGCCGCAGCCTAGAGGCGGCAGATTTCAGAGAGTGCTCGCTTTGGTAAGCTGTTAAGTTTGTGCACGATTATAAACGTTAATCAGGTCACGTGTAGATAGATAGTTTTCTATCTATTAATATATGGTAAATCATTACTGGTAATATATGTTACTTTCACGGCCGGTGAGGTTGGCAGTGCGTTGCGGGTGAACAATGAAACAACCACCCCCACTACCTGCCCGTACGAGTGCATGCATCGAGCCACACGCGTCGGCCGCACAGTAACATAAATATACCTAACAAACGTAGGGTAGGAGTTAATATTGGGCCTTACAAAATGAGATTTAGCATATTTTAATAGATAGAAGATAGGAGAAACCTATCCCGCAAAATGAAGCAAATGGAATTCGCCTCAAATTGGAAAAACTTGAAACTGCATTTATGGTCGTGTTTTGGAATGTTATTTTGGAAAGGCTAAATAAAGTGAGTGCTCAGATTCAGAGCTCATCTGTAGATGTACTGATGGTATCTGATCTTTATGGATCTCTTCTTAAGTTTATAATGGAAGAGCAAGAAAACTTTCATTATTTCAAAGAAAAGGCAATTGAAATGAGTGCACTTAAGCAATATCAGGGTGACCTTAAGAGACATCCTGAGGGAAAAATATTTACGGACAACCCATCAAATGAGGAGATTGAAACAACCTCTAGAGATTCTTTCAGAGTAAACACCTTTTTGGTCATCCTGGATAAAGTGAAAGCTGAATTAGAGGGAAGGCATAATGCATATATAAACTTCAAAGAAAAATTTTCAGTTTTGACAACTTTCAACATCAACTCAAAGAGTCACAGAAAAAGCTCAGTCTCTCGTGCAAAATTATTCCAATGATTTAGAGGACGATTTGATTCAAGAATGTATACATTTTCACAGTCCTGTTTCCTCTAGTAGGCTAATAATACTGCAGAGAAACCTGAATCAACATCATTACTCAATCTCTCTATGTTTTTGAGGAACCAATCTCTGTGCAACGTTTACCCAAACTTGGATATAGCTCTCCGCATCACGCTTTGCACTCCAGCCACAAATTGTTCCAGAGAAAGGAGTTTTTCTTTAAAATGTGTAAAGAATTATCAAAGTTCTTCATTGTCTCGAGAAAAACTAAACTCTTTGTCTCTTCTATACATAGAGGCAGAGATAATGAACTCCATCAACTATGACGATATTATAGATGATTTTGCCAATAAAAAAATCCCGTAAGAAATTGTAATTCTTGTTTTTACTTTTACTTTATGACTAATTAATTCGTTTATAACACTTTTCAATACTATGTAAGCTATATTTAAATAGTTATTACCTTTATTAACTACTAAAGGCCTACAAATGACTGATTGTGATAGATGGGAAATTCTATGAAGGAGGAAGGGGCGGTGCACTGGGATGCTGTCTAAACTAGTGCTTCTTCTGGCTACTGACAAATATGGGAATAAATGAAGAAGAAAATGAACGAATGACAGTTGAGTGAGTAAAGCATTTCACTGAATTGAGTAATGAAGTGGTGAAGTGTAGGAATGAATGAAGTAGAATATCAATGAACGACACTCGAGCGAGTAAAGCATTTCACTGAATTGGATCACCTATTGAAGTGGTGAAGTATAGGAATTAGTGACGTAGTAGATGAACAGACAACAATCAAAGAGAAAGCAGCCTGTCACACAGAGCATCAATCGACCAAGAATTGACTGCCATCAAGTGCTCTCGACTACTTTTCTGTTCCTTGTCACACTAGTCCTCAAGTGTTATTGATCAGTGGAAATATAAGTTATGTACCAGTATGATATTACTATGTTAGGCCTACTGATCACTTTATATTAGAGGTATATTGCTGGTACCGTACATCTGTTTATATCCGCAATGATATTATGGAAAAAAATAACTATCTGCTACTCGCTACCTCCCCCCTCAGAACACTCTAATGGGACTCACCTAGGAAGGAGAGGTTTAGGGTGGGGAGACATTTAGGCCCGTTCTTACGATGTTCAGTTAAGTAGGAGTAAATGTTAACTGACAGTTTATTTACGGTCAGAGTAAAGTTCCAGTAAATGCTTCTTTATTCTTATCATCTCCTGGTTAACGCAATCAGACAAGAGTCACAGCAGTTGGTACGAGCTTTTCTCAGTTGTTTGCAGCAGTTTTTCATATGTTTTCATTGTTTGGTTTAATTTTGCAATAGATAATGAGGTTATGGCTGATATAAAAAAGTAAAGACACACAGCAATTTCTCTTCAACAGAAGAAAAAAATTGTTCCTCAATATTATCGACGAAAAGCATCATATAATTCAAAATAAATAAACACACAGTAATGTGTGGCCATAAGAGCAAAGCTCGGACAGATGTATAAGAAAAAAACTTCTTGTGAAACACATAACTTCCTCTGAACTTAATTCAACTATACAGCACGCGGTACAGGCAGTAGTGCGCATTAAGTTGTCTTAGGCTAAAAAGATTGCATAATTTGCGAGGCAAGACCTAAAACCTAATAAATTTGTGTACGAAATGTGTAGCTAATAACTAGAGGATATATTACGAAATGTTTTCAAATGAAATTACAGTATTAACTCTTAGCTAATTAAATTATATTATGTATAGGACTATATATTATAATATATTACGCTTATTACACAATTTCTGTTGAAATCTAAAAAAAGAAAATTTGCTAAAAAATAAATAATGAAATCCTCCTCAAGTAAAGTGGTTGTAAAAATGAAGAAAGTTCGTTTCTAACCCCATCCCCAAAGGATGCAAAAACCCAAATATATTCTGAAGTAATACACCAATATAATTTTCTTTACCCTAAGCATGGGCAATAGGCTACACCTTTCTCACTTCACATTGTAATATGGAATAAGAGGTCGTGATGCAAGGAGTACGTATTCAGTTATTTTAGTTTGATGCAAAGATTTGTCTTTCACCAGATAAGACGAGTTTCCATGAACGTGGCTCGGCTTACGCACATGAGAACTTTTGTAAAAAAAAATCAAATAAAAGTGTCATTTTTTAGTATAAGTATCTCATGTACAAAATTAAACAAAATTGCCAGAGCCATTTTCGAGAAGATTGCGAAAAACTAAATTTTATTCACACATCATAAGTCAGAGAAAGACGTCACCGATCTTTGTATCACATTCCCACAAGATATCTAGCCCAAATATAATAATTTTTTTGTTTGTTTCTGTGCGATATTTCATTCTCGAGCTATGCTATTTATTTGCACTGAAACAGACATACATTTTCCTAAAAATAGCTTTTTTTTAATTCTGGGACCTCAAAACGTGTATTTATGTTGAAAACAGGATATTGAATTTCGGGGTCAAACACAGTACTTAGTCTTGTCTTGTAGTGCCTATAGTCAAGTAGAGGAAGTAAACAGTAAAATAATTGATTGTCCAAACTTTTGTAATAGTTTGATCTACTTTTCAATATTTTTAATCTTTTTTATATGCACTGGCAATTGTTTTTCATCACCACTGACATTACGAAAGCAGCTAAATAATTTCGTTTCTCCATTTTAATTCAGTTCGCGAGAAGTATAACCTCAAAAAATCCTCCAGTTAGGAGTTTACTTGTACATTTTCCTACAGTAAAGATTACTGCCACTTAAGAGATGTTTACCAACAGTTAAAACCTAACAAGACATTGTAGAATCGAACTGTCAGTAAAGTAACCGTAAAAGTAGCCGTAAATATTTTACTGGTGGTGGTAATAACAGGCCGTAGTGATCATTTGTAGAACTACTAGCAGGCATGCTTTTTATGTTCCGATTTAGTAAGGATTTTATATAGATTCTTGCCACTTTGCTTAACAGTTCTTATAATAATATAATTCTTATAATAATATTTTAATAATATTAATAATTCTTGACAAAATAGCATTCCATATTAATTCTGTAGTGTCCCTGTTGCTACATCCTGGCAACCTTGGATTGTAATATAGAAGTTCATTTTCATGAAATGAACATATTGATTTTTGTATATCCTACAACACCTGCCAACAAGCTTCATCTGCCATTTGGCATCAGCTGTTGCATGAAAAATGTACAGGCTTGATTTTACACATCAGTTGATCCCTCATGTTCGTTGATTGCTGATGATCGATGCTACTCAACTAGTAACACTGCTCTCTATTAGTTCTTTATATCGATCGATTGATTGCTGTTGCTCGATTGGTTTGTGTGGCAGCCCCCTAAGGCATGTCATTCGGTTGGATAATCTATTGATGTGTTTGAATGTTAGTTCACTAAAAACAAGTATCAAATGAATAGAGCATTCATTTTAAATGACTCACAAGTTACCCATCACTGCTGTGCCAACTCCAGATAACTCGAAACAGGAGAGGAAATCACTCATTATTAATATGTGCTAAATAAATTTTATTCATATCGCGCTTGGACTCTTGATGTGTGATACAGTTACTATCTTGGTCTGCTTTTGATTTTTTAAATTTTCTTTGCTTGTTATTCTTTGTGTTGAAGTACACTTGTTGACTTATGTTATTGTTATGTTATCTGTATCTGTATCTGGTACCCTATGATCCCCAGGTGGGGCGAAGGGGCCTCCAATGGAGGTTTCATTACCTATACTAATTTTGATATGCTTATTTTCCGAGAGAGGGTAGAGGGACAGGTGGTAAGCCCATCGCCTCGCAACCCCCCTCTGGAAACTAAGTATTTCTTGGACATGAAAGGGCGAGAAATTTTGTCCAGAGGCTCTAATTTAGGCTTGGAGTTCTTTTACGTGCCGTAAATCTACGACACGGGACCCCCAGCTTAAAGTCCCTCCCAGAGGACTCCGTGCCCAGGATGTTTACGTCCTGAAAAATCCATCAACCGCAGCCGGGTTTGATCCTGCGCCCTTCGGATCTAGAGGCGGGCACGCTACCTCTATACCACCGCGGCCGACATTGTTATGTTAAGAAACTATAAATTAAGTAAATTTCTATAATTCAGTGCATTTTCTGTTAGTTTGAGCTAAACCCATTTTATGGAAATTGTTGAAGCATAATAAATTTGAACATTTGAAGTTACCCTGCAGATGGCAGGAGAGTGCCTGACATCAGGGCTACAGTGCGGAAGGATACATGCACAGTGAGATGTTAACTCCGCTAGTGTGTGCTCGTGTTTATGGCAGTTCTATTCTACATGGGTTAGTGAAAGCCCACTCTGTGTAATTACAAGTTCTATTGATTACTTAATAAATAGTGTTGAGCTGTTTAAGTTTCAACTGTTATTAATAAAACCCCTCAACAGGTTATGGGCCCAGGTTTACGCTGGAATATAAATAACAGTTAAAAAAGTGATCAAAGTTTTTATAACTAGTTGGAGCACAACGAGGTCGTGTGATTGATAAAATGGCGGAAGACAATTTAATGAAAAATATTGTCAAGTTTGATGGAAGCAATTTTCAATTGTGGAAGTTTCAAATAAAATCTGCTTTCGATGTACACGATATTTATGACGTTGTGTCTGGAACTCGTGAAAAACCAGAGGACTTGAGTGGCACAGCCGGGAAGAAATGGGTGAAGGACAATGCGCGTGCCAAGTGCATGATTTCATCAGCAGTAGACTACAAACAATTAGAATATCTAATTACATGTGAAGATGTGTCAGCAATGTGGTCAAAACTGTGTTTAATTCATGAACAAAGATTAGAGGCAAACAAACTACTGCTTATGAAAAAGTTCTACAGTTACACAATGAGCACAAGTGACTCTATTGTTCATCACGTGTCCAGAATATTAAACATGGCCGACCAATTGAAAGATGTGGGAGAGAAAATATCCGATCTTGCTATCATGGCAAAAATTCTGGGTAGCCTGCCGACAAAATATCACTCGTTTGCAACTGTGTGGGACAATGTTTCTACCAAGGATCGGACACTTGAGCTTCTTCAACAAAGGCTCATAGCTGAGGAACAAAGGTTACAAGAGTTGGAAGAAACTACCAGTGCATTAGCTGCAACCACGATGAGAAATCAACCCTGGAAGAAGAAATCACAAAATGTGAAGGCAACCGACAACAAAGAAGATTCAGAAAAGAAGAACAAAGGAAAAGCAAAGAAAAACTGCACAGTCTGTGGAAAACCTGGTCATCCTGCAAGGTTCTGTTGGCATCGGAAGAAAAAGATGACAGATGAATCGAAGGAAGAAAGCAGAGCATCAGTTGGTAATGTGGATGCGTTCATCGTTACCGACAATCAAGATGGTGAACACAAAGTTGGATGTTCGTCGATAGATGACTCTGTACACCAAGGATTTCTGGCTTCTTGACAGTGGCGCCTCTCGTCATATGACTTGCAGACGTGAGTGGTTCTCTAGCCTGAAAGAGTGCGGTTGTGGCGTGAATGTCACACTGGGATACAACTCTGAATGTGAAATTCGTAGTGTTGGTTCAGTTCAGATCAAGAAGTACGTCAATGGAAAATGGACAGATGGCCGGATTGATGACGTCCTTTACGTTCCATCATTCAAGAAAAATCTTTTCTCGGTTGGTGTGTGTACAGCAAAAGGTTTTGAGGTTACGTTCGAGAACAACACTGTAAACATTAAAAAAAAACAAAGTGACTGTTGCAAGTGGTATAAAACAACACAATGAACTTTGTAGGAGGTTCTTTGTTGTAAATGTAAGTTGTGATGCAAATGTTGCTACCGCAAACAATTTAAAAAGGTGGCATGAAAGACTTGGACATGTGAACGTGAAAACAATAGTGACTCTTGCAAAAACATGCTTGATCAACAAGATCCCGGAAAACGAGTACAAACAGTTTTTCTGTGAGGCCTGTCAAATTGGAAAATCTCACAGAAACAACATTCCGAAGACAGCAATAGTTCATGACTGTAAACCAGGCAATATTGTGCACAGTGATGTCTGCGGACCAATCCCTGTTGAATCGCTTGGAGGTGCAAGGTATTACTTATTGTCCAGAGATGAAGGATCATCATTCCGACATGTCTATTTCATGAAGCATAAATCTGATGTATTTGATTGTTTCAAGGAGTATGCAGCCATGGTAGAAACAAAGACAGGTCATCCTATCAGAGTTCTGAGGTCAGACCGAGGAACTGAATACATCAATGACAACATGAAGGCATTCCTGAAATCCAAGGGGACAGTGTTGGAAACTACAGCTCCTTACTCACCCCATCAAAATGGAAAAGCTGAACGTGACAATCGAACCATTATGGAAAGTGTTCGGACCATGTTGACAGCAAGCAATCTACCAAAAATGCTATGGGCTGAAGCAGTGAGGACAGCAGTTTATACCATCAATCGAACATCACTCAACAAGGAGAAGACTATGACATGCTATGAAGCATGGTTTGGCAACAAACCTTACGTGAAGCATATGAAAACGTTTGGCTCGGAGGCCTACATTCACGTTCCTGGTATACTAAGGAAGAAGCTGGATGACAAGGCGAAGAAAATGACTATGGTGGGTTACCAGGGGGAGTCCACCAATTACAGGCTGTTTGATCCTGTGAAGAAGAGAATCTACGAATCCAGAGATGTCACTTTCAACGAAGAAATTCCACGTGTTATCAAGGGCAGCTTGAATGAGGAAGTGAGCTTGCCAATGTTCTTTGATACTAAGGAACAAACACAGAGCAGCGATGACAGCAGTGATGATGAACAATACGACGAAGTGTTCCAGGATATTCCTAGAAGCAGTGGACAACGTGGAGATAACCAACCTGGGGAAAACAAACTACCCTGGTTGCGTGACATATCAAATATACGTCGACCCGCTCGCTTTGAAGCTGACATCGCCATACTTGATGATCCTACGTCAATTGAAGAAGCTCTATCTCGGCCAGATGGTGTTAAGTGTGATGTCGCCATACATGAAGAACTCCAGGCTCATACAGTCAACAAGACATGGTCAATAGTGCCAAACAGCGGTCAGAAGTTTGTAGACTCAAAATGGGTCTTCAAAGTTCAAGACAAAGGAGGAGTGCAAAAGTACAAAGCGAGACTTTGTGCTAGAGGGTTCACTCAACGTGAAGGTTTGGATTTCCAAGAAACATTCTCTCCTGTTGTGAGGTATGATTTGGTAAGAGCATTGTTAGCAGAAGTTGCAAGTTTGATATTAAAACAGCATTTTTGTGTGGTACATTGCAAAAAGACTTGAGGTTTCCATTCCGTGAAGCAGTCAGGTCCCTTATGTTCCTGGCAACAGTGAGCAGACTAGATATTGCGTTTGCATTGAACTCTGTGAGTAGGTTCTTGAATGACTTTGATAATACTCATTGTCAAGCAGTGAAGCGTATTTTGAGATATATCTCTGGAACATTAGATTATGGTATATTGTACAACGGAAATGAAGAATGTAAACTGATAGGGTATAGTGACTCCGACTATGCTGGAGATGTTGTTACTCGTCGATCCATTACAGGATACATTTTCATGTTGTCAAATGGACCAGTCACTTGGTCCTCACAAAGGCAAAGAATGGTACAGGTATCACAATTGATTTAGACGAATGAACTATTGTAATGGAAGCATGAGAGCGAGTTATGTACTTACCGACAGCTGCAGTTGAGTTGAGTCAGAAGTCACCGATAAGCGATGGCGATGTTTGTTTTGGTATAGCGCTGTCAGCTATCTAAATGTTTATGTGCACCCCGAGGAAGCGGTACAGTCATTATAGGGTAATATAACACATAATTTTAATTGAAATAACTTAAGTACGGTATTGCTTACATCTAATCTTCCATTTCTTCAACACCAGACATGACATCGTCTTCCGTTGGTTCATCCTGATATTCCACATATTCATCATCATCATCATCACTGCTTTCCATACCATTGTCTTCTATTATTATCCTTTCAATTCTTTCCTCCACGATGCAGTCTTTCTGCCAATATTCCTGTTCAATTTCTTCAACGCTCCTACATACATTTTCCCATTCTGCTTGGCCGAGTTCTTGAAATCTTTGCATACACAATGCTTCTACGTCATTTGTTTTAAATGTTGTATTTCTGCTTGCAACCCATTGTTTAACATCTCCCCAAATTGACTCAATGGGGTTCAAGTCGGGGTGGTATGGTGGAAGCCTTAAAAACCGAGTGGTTATTTTCTGCCAATATTTGGTCAATTACGTAGGTTTTGTGTGCTGGCTTATTTGCTAGGATTAGATCATATATTTTATTATTGTCCGAAGGTTTGAGGAACTGCCTTCAAACTCAATCGTTTTTCGTAGTTTCGTCAGCAGTCTCCTTATTGTTGGTGCAGCCTTTTCTTCCGTATAGAAATTGTATATGGTGCAACAAATTACACACTTGTCGAAGTAATCAATGTCTGTTATCCTTTTTGGAACATTGTTTTTCCCCAGGCGTGCCGAAGGACCTTCCTTCCTCTTCTTGTGTTTTCCTGTCACATAAAATTCGATAAACAGGGTGTTAGAAACTTTGGTGGCTGCAGCAACTCTTTCCTGGACTTTTTAAAATTTGTTTAAAATACTCAGGTGTAAACAGGTCCTTTTCTTTTACTTCCTCCTTCATATAGTCAGTCATAAAGATTAGCAATAACCTCCCGAGTTTGACTGTGTAATGTTTTCCCTTTTAACTACGAAATTATTGGAGGCATAATGAGAATAATAACAAAACTATAATAATAGCACGTAAATATTAACGTTCATGTAAATAACGTATGCTGTCCATATTGACTTTATAAAACTATATACTAACACATAACGAACAGTGAAAGAATCAGAACTTCAAAAAGAATTTACAAAGAATCTTTTTGTGAATAGCAGGAAGGAATTAGCGTCACGTGCGTGCGTGGGCTGAGGGGATTCACAGGTCTCAAGGAGTCAGAAGGCACGCTCACTAGATTCTCACTCAAGGTTATTCGTCTAAAATCATTGCGAGACGTGTAACTTTAAGTACCACCACGGTATAAGTATTAATACAGTAAAGAAACTGTGTGTTAAAAGTCCTATGACAACATGTTGACTGGACGACACTAGCGCTCCATGCGGAGATTGAGTAAAGCTACATTCTCATCATATGAAATGGCTTGGGAAAATACATAAACACATCGCAAAATATGTTATGTTAAAAGAGAAAAATACAGAATATTTTTATTTAATGCAAATCTAATTTTAAATTTAAGAAATAATAAAACAGATAATGTATTATATTCTAGTTAAGAAGAGGTAAACAATACCTAAATAGGCTACTGTTAAGGACTGTACCTAGGCCTAGTATTTTTCCTTTAAAATCATTGCCCTTTAATATAATTTATAATTCAAATTATGATAATAAATAGCCTACATATTAATTACGTAAATTATATTATAGGTCTGTCACATTGTTCATCCTGCACGTCATTGTTGACAGTGTATTTTGATTCTTTGCCTTATATGGCAATATACGACTTCAATTTATTGTAGGTCTATGTAGCGTCAATTACTGCAGGATGGACTTCATTAAACAAAACAAAAAATTCAGGAGCATTTGGAATTGAAGACACCGTCGGTATAGCAGTTTTAATTAACGAGTTTTTATAGGAATTCATAAACTGTCTGTTTTCGGCGTGTGTCAAGCATAGACGGTAATTTTCACTCAAATATTTTACATATTTTGTTACTAGGTTTTCTTGTCGACCATTAATGACCTATTTTATACACCAGAAATCATTACAACAGAATAAAATATAAAAATATTACATTAAAGTAACTTGAAACATAACCACACCAGAATCACGAGTAAGCCAGTAGACCTACAATAAATATTACTTATTTTCGTTCTTACCTTTCTGGATGTTTCAAGAAAGTGAAGAAATGCAATTCAGGATTTTGTCTTTTATTATTACTGAAATTTACAGCAGAATAATAAAGTCCTTTCGAATATAGCGTGTTCTAATAAATACAACACTCCTATTTATTTACATACTTCCCGGAGTAGTTTCTGTAGCCTTACTTTATGGCCGCTACGATCGCTAGTAAATGCGCACGCATGCTCGACTGGCAGTAAAACGGGCTGAGTTTCTGTACTGTATTAATACTTATACTGTGGTACCACTGAATCAGAGTCTGTGGCAGCAAGCACAGCTGTAAAGGAAGCAGTGTGGATAAAACGATTGTTGAATGGAATTGGACAACAATGTGCTGGACCAGTTCAAATATGTATTGATAATCAAAGTGCTATTAAACTCATAAAAAACCCAGAATTTCATAAAAGGACCAAGCACATTGATGTCAGATATCATTTTATAAGAGAGAAATATGAGTGTGGTGAAATCACAATTGAATATGTGTCAAGTGAAAATCAATATGCTGATATTTTTACCAAAGCACTCACCAAAGGCAAATTTGTAAAACTACGACAGTTTATAGGTGTGAAAAGCTATGTTAATCAAAATGTTCAAATAGGGGGAGTGTTGAAGCATAATAAATTTGAACATTTGAAGTTAGGAGAGTGCCTGACATCAGGGCTATAGTGCGGAAGGATACATGCACAGTGAGATGTTAACTCCGCTAGTGTGTGCTCGTGTTTATGGCAGTTCTATTCTACATGGGTTAGTGAAAGCCCACTCTGTGTAATTACAAGTTCTATCGATTACTTAATAAATGGTGTTGAGCTGTTTAAGTTACAACTGTTATTAATAAAACCCCTCAACAGAAATCCCCAATTTAAAGCAAGAAAATAAGTCTCCCAGAGTTTCATTAAGAACAGATTTACACTATCTTTTTTTCTCTCTTTCTTTTAATCTGTAACACTGTTTTACTTGGCTCATTTCTTTTTGCAGGTTCTGCCAGTGGCAATCAATACACAAAATTTCTGTATGTCAATGAGAGAGTATCACGGGGTCCTTCACTGACACTGGACAATACTTCAAGATCATCCCGTGATCCAAGGCTTAATCCAGTTGCTGCTCGCCTGCACAATACAAAGAAAGGTACAGTATTTGAGGTTATATATTATTGTTTGGGCACAAAGCACTTTATGTACTTGCTTTACCTCTAAAAGTAATTTGTATATTTGGTATTCAGTGAAGGACTGTGAGGTAGTTAAAGATGTTGGAACTGACAGGTATAAAAGGTTGACATCATGAATAAATATAGTCGACACTTTCCACTGAATAAAATGTCTAGGTCAAAGTTAATAAAATTATTTAGCACAGTGGATAAAAAGCAAATGGGCACAATGTTTCGACTATTCCTTTTAGTCTTCATGAGGCTGCACTCTGTAGCTGACTGGGCCAGACGAAGAACAATCCTCGACTTGCTCCCTTGATCAATCCTACAATATCATGTTCCTGTGATATTCCCTCTTCCATGTCTCTGGTATGTTATACTTTACTTCCTCCATGCATTTGTTTTGTGGAGGAGGGATTTTAACCTTCTGTCCTTTTCATCTTTCGTTTCGACTCTAACCAATCCTCACCCACATCCCCATCATACCTATTCAGAGAAACACCCTCTCTGCCGACGATATTCCAAGCTTCACACACCTTTCTTTTTATCTTATCCCTTTCCACTCTTACAACCTTCACATCCCCAATAGGGTGTTGGTTATCGATCATATGTTGGCTCAATCCGGTTGCACCTCTACCACACACTATGTCCTTATTATGTTCCTGGAGTCTGGTCTTGATACGCCTGCTAGTCTTGCCAATATAAACTCCTTCACAATCATCACAGGAAATCAAATAAACCCCCGGAGCTTCCATTTTGTCTTCCTCCCTTCCTACATGTATGTACCTAGAGAATATTTTTTCAATAGTTCTATCTGTTCGGTAAGCTGGGGCACTTTCTCTATTTTTACACTGACAGAATGGATATAAGGGATCCCCACATACTGCACCTTATTATTTACCATTACTTTGTCCTCTCTTTTCTTCTTTCTCAGCATTTCGTTGTTCCCTACTTTTCCAAATATCGTCCATTTTTCTATCACAATATCTGTTTTTTTCTTCGTAATTTCAAAACTTATCTTTTTCCCTTTCCAGGTCTTCCTGGATGTTACACAAACCAAACGCTGTACGGGCAAAATTGCTCCACAGATTGTTTTTTATCCTGTAACGGTGAGCTGAGTTTTCATGAATGTACAATTCACCTTTATCTTGCTTTCTGTGTACACCTAACCTTACACCCAGATGTTGCATGCAAATCTTCAGGTCTAAAAACTAATGCAGTTATCGACAGACTTCTCAATTGTAAATTTCACTCTACTATGATACTTATTAAACCACTCCAGCATACAAACAGACACGTCCTTGTTGGTTATTACCAAAATATCATCCACATACCTCATGTAAAGCTCTATGTTACTAGCATACTTCTCAGTTACTTGTTTCTCCATGAAATGCATGAATATATCTAAAACAAACCCCAAAATTGGGTTTCCCATGGTTAGTCCTTCGTCTTGCTTGTAGATAACATTATCAAATTGGAACACATTAAATCCTGTATACACCCTAAATCATCTGTCATATTCGTTGGCAACTATCCTGTCCACTCCATGTTGAATCAGCCACCTAAGTAAGCACTCCCCACAATTTCTTTTGGAATGCTGGGGTATAATGATATCACATCCAGACTGAATATGTGTAACCCTTCTTTTTTCAACCCCTTCCAATAAGTCCCTTGCTTCAACTGAGTTTGAAATTGACCATTTAGTTCTTTTACTAATACAGTAAAATACCAGTATAACGAAATTTAGGGGACCTCAGAAATGAGTCTGTTATAGTGAAATTTTGTTATACTGAAATTTTACAGGTGTACTATTCTGGACTTTATTTTTTGAAAAAGTCAAAATAGTCACCAACCACTGCACATTAATTTAAAACGGAATCTGGCATATTGCTGTTGTGATAGAAGAAAATCTTGAAGGCCATGTATTGCCTGTACAAGAGTCAAATGGTTGATCACCGTGCTCGGTTTCGACTTCTACCACGGTAAGATGCTAACCGGCTGTGAAGGAGTTGTAAAGTGAGAAAACCGCGGTTTTCTTTCCAAGATGGAGATCAGCGTAACGTATCATATTTACGATAACTAGGCAAAAAGCTAATTGAACATAATAAGTAACGAGAGAAAGGAGGGATCTATTTGAAGAATGAACGATGGTACATATCTTTGCAAATACTGTGCTGTAACATTGATTGAAATGACCTTCCTTTCTTATCTCAACCAAACCAGGGTCCATTTAGTAGTAGGCGTACCCAACTCATTTTCACGATTGGTACAGTATTTATGGTGTTTGAATTCAAAGTCAGACATATATATGCAAAACAACATTCCATTTTATCCTTATGAACATTTATTATTGAACAATAAGTCAACAAATAAATAAAATTGGGCCTATGGACGAGTCACCGTGACTGACAGACGTGCAGAGAAGAGAGCGAAACTAGCGGCCATGGAAGAAACCAACACAAACCAACACAAAATTTATCAGTGGGAATGTATTTGTAGCAGAGTAACTGCGATATATTCAAACATTTGGAAACAGCGGTATTGTAGCAATGGTGCACAGGCTTTCTTAGAATACCCCAATGTTACTTTTACCCCGGTTACGAAACAGCTGAGAAAACTGGAGAATGGTGCACCCGGGCATAAGTGCCATTAGTAAAAGAACTAAATGGTCAATTCCAAACTCATTTGAAGCAAGGGACTTATTGGAAGGGGTTGCACAAAAAAGGAGGGTTATACATATTCAGTCTGGATGTAATATCATTATACCCCAGCATTCCAAAAGAAATTGTGAGGGAGTGCTTATTTAGGTGGCTGATTCAACATGGAATGGACAGCATAGTTGCCAACGAATATGACAGATGGTTTAAGGTATTTACAGGGTTTAATGTGTTCCAATTTGATAATGTTACCTACAAGCAAGAGGAAGGACTAACCATGGGAAACCCGATTTTGGGGTTTATTTCAGATACATTCTTGCATTTCATGGAGAAACAAGTGATTGAGAAGTATGCTAGTAACATAGAGCTTTACATGAGGTATGTGGATGATATTTTGGTAATAACCAACAAGGACGTGTCTGTCGCTATGTTGGAGGAGTTTAATGAGTATCATAGTAGAGTGAAATTTATGATTGAGAAGTCTGTCGATAACTGCATTAGTTTTTTGGACCTTAAGATTTGCATGCAACGTCTGGGTGTAAGAAAGCAAGATAAAGGTGAAATGTACATTCATAAAAACTCAGCTCACCATTACAGGATAAAAACAATCTGTGGAGCAATTACGCCCACAGAGCGTTTAGTTTGTGCAACAACCAGGAAGACCTGGAAAGGGAAAAAGATAGTTTTTGAAGTTAGGAAGAAAAAATGGGCATTGTGATAGAAAAATGGACGATATTTGGAAAAGTAGGGAACAACGAAATGTTGAGAAAGAGAAGAAAGGAGAGGCCAAAGTAATGGTAAATAATAAGGCGCAGTATGTGGGGATGCCTTATATCCATTCTGTCAGTGTAAAAATAGAGAAAGTGTACCGAAAATATGGGCTTGCCCCAGCTTACCAAACAGATAGAACTATTGAAGAAATATTCTCTCGGTACATACATGTAGGAAGGGAGGAAGATAAAATGGAAGCTCCAGCGGTTTATTTGATTTCCTGTGATGATTGTGAAGGAGTTTATATTGGCGAGACTGGCAGGCGTATCAAGACCAGACTCCGGGAACATGATAAGGACATAGTGTGTGGTAGAGGTGCAACCGGATTGAGCCAACATATGATCGATAACCAACACCGTAGTGGGGATGTGAAGGTTGTAAGAGTAGAAAGGGATAAGGTAAAAAGAAAGGTGTGTGAAGCTTGGAATATCGTCTGCAGAGAGGGTGTTTCTCTGAATAGGTACGATGGGGATGTGGGTGAGGATTGGTTATAGTTGATACGAAAGATGAAAAGGACAGAAGGTTTGAATCCCTCCTCCACAAAACAAATGCATGGAGGAGGAAGGTACAGAGTGCAGAGTGCAGAGTGCAGCCTGAGGAAGACTGAAAGGAATAGTCGAAACATTGCGCCCATTTGCTTTTTATCCACTGTGCTAAATAATTTTATTAACTTTGACCTAGACATAAATGGTTGAGTTGTCATGTGATATAGGGCTGGTTTCACAGCTCCAGCTTAAGGTGTACTTTTAATAAGCCTTGTAGTTTCAGAGTGTCAGTATCACCTTCAACTTTAATAAGCTCAACTTCTTTTGAAATTGATGAAATTTGTAACTCTTGCACATGTGCAATTTGTTTAACGACTGTGATTTGTTTCTGGTTGTTAAACTAGCACCATAACAAAGTGCAAAGAATATTAGGTATCGTAATTATTCATCAAACTGACTGCGTATTCTAGTGGTTAGCATTGCTGACTGCAGAGCTGCGGGTCTGCGTTCAATCTGGTTCCTTCATGGATTTTCCTGAGATAGGGAGGTCTGAAACAGGGTGCATACAGCCTCATGACACCAACTCATATTTGATAAAGAAGTAACAACTCTGGTCTGGTAAACCATTAATAACAACCATGGCAATTGGCATGCTAATGTCATGCCCCCAATCCTGTTATCTGCTTATGGTAGATGATGTGGTGGTCGGATGGTTGGCCTTATCCCTCGAGAAATGCAGCATCATGGAGTTTAGTTTATTATTAGTCTAGGTTTGATAAATCTATTTCTTAACAGAACAATGTAATGTGAAGCTTTCTTTTTAGTATTCTGGTCACTATTGACCATAGAAATCTCTTACTCTTATTAACGTACTGCCCATTTGCATATAACCTCAACATGTAGGTGTAACTAGAACTATTCATTAGGGTGTGCCAATATAAAGCCTAATGAGCAGAGTTGGGGAGGGGGAAAGAAATGCCTACATCTTCCGTAGCCTTTATTACAACAGTATAGGTGTCCTTACCTAGTTTCATTGCAATACAATCTATTTCTTGCAAGTATTTATTAATTTAACTTCACTTCACAATGCAGAATAAAAACCACTTCTTACTTTTACAACACTCTTATTTTTATTTTTTAAAATTAAATAACTTCATTATACAACAGTCTTGACACTAGAGATGGATGAATCATGATCGGGTCGATCATAAAGAACGAATCACTGTACTGAGGAAATGAATTGTGACTCAAAATGAATTGATCCCTTTGTTAATCAATTATGAAAATCATATTCAATTCAAGAAATGAATTGTCAAAATGTGTGTCAACCTTTGAGCTGAGGCAATAGTGATCAATTCTCCCATGTCACACATTGCCAACCGTTCTTTTCTTCAAAGCCTTGTGATTACTATAAGGTTTAGTTTTAAATTATTCTAGTAATTTTTGTTCAGAAAGGAGAATCATAAGGGTATGCCAGGCACACTCTGTAGTTCTGCCTATGCCTCAACTTCAAAAGAAGCATCATTTTAGGTGAGGGAAAATTATTCCTGAAATACAGAGGTCCATAGTATAGAGTACTAGAATGTTAATTATGTTGTGATAAATGTGATACAGTAAACCACCATTTTAAACTTTTCAAAGGACCGATGCAAAAAAATTGTAAATTGCAGAAAGTGTAAAAGCTGTAATGCTATATAGTGCAAAATTTAATCCATGAAAATAAATATAGGTACCTATGTATACCTACATTACCTATTTAAAATTTGGTTCAAAATATGTTGCACAAATTTTCTCACATATACATGTTGTTTTGTAATATTGAAGTTTCAAGGTTGACAAAAGAAACTAGTATTTACCATTCAAAAATTAATGTGCAACCTCCAGGTTAATTAGGTTTAAGGATTTACATATTTTTGCATATTTTTCATATGATATTCTCCTTGTTCAATCACACATATTAATTAAATAACTACCCTGACTATTCAATAGGTTTAGGATGGTATTCAGAGTTGAGACAGAAATTCCAAGCTCTTTCACCAACTGAACACGTCTGACATGTGGAAACGACATGTGAAAATGATGTTTTCTTGAATTTTCTATTGTTTTTCTTCATCTCCATTATTTCGTCGAAAATCATGCAACACAGAACACGTGTGTTGCTTCAAATCACGACGAATTACGCTATGTGAATAACTGCAGTATAATAAAATGCAGTAAATTGCACCTGCACAAATGAAACCAACTTCACCTGGACTGATGCAAATAGCAACTGACACTATGTCTAAGAGAATTGGCAACATAGCAGAAAATTTAGTTAAGTGAAAGTGGTTCTTCATCAAAAACCAATGCTGTCAATAGGGAAAATATGTAAACGGAAGGAATACAACTGTTTAAAAGTTGTTAATGGCAGGAATGCTATCTATGTATTGTGGGTAAAGAATAAAAGACAGTACCAACGAAAAATGATGTAAGTGGCAGGAATGTAAAAAGGGGGTTTTGCTGTATAATTCATAAACTTTATTTTCATTGATTTTACTGACATATCTAACAACAGAACATAATCCATTTTATAACAAATTACTACTTGTGTCCTACAGAGGCTCTCAACGTAAATGTCATGTCATTTTCCATCTACATCAACAAACATTTTCCATCTACATCAAAGTGCCAATATCTGACATGTTCACTTTTTTAAATATATATGGGTCATTCTCCAAAAACGGGGCATTCTATGTAACTGGCAAATATTAAGTGTAATTATGAATATTATTATGCTGTTTCATTCTCATGGTAACTAACTTGTTATGCCTCAAAACTCCCCTACTTATTTTGTGTCTCTCCGATGATAAGAATTGTATTTCTGAGCTGTTTTATACACTCAAAATCAACTCCATGGAATGTAACCCGCTCAAAATCAGATCTTCGAAATATAATATTTTCAATTAGAATATTTAGTTTTCTTAATGTAACCTTTTTTATATAGTCTATACTATATTCAAACACATGCATTGTTGGAAACTGTTATAAAGTTTACTAATTTCTGGAATTTTTTGCCAGAAATATGAACCCCAGTTTTATGTCAACTCCATGGACAAAGGGAAATTTAGTATTTAATCATACCTGTTCACTGTCATCTTCGCTGACCTTGATCTGACGGTATGTGTTCGGAAACGCAGAAGTCTTGCAAACAACTCCTGTTGGATTGTTGAACCTGCAAACATCAAGCCGTTTAATGACATCCCAGATGGTTTTGATGACGCATTGAAGACAACTCGAACCTTAGTAGTGCTGCTTGAATCTTTGATTACTGGATGATGGGGCATGTAACAGCACACTGCATTATTCTCTGGAGCGCCCACCCATTCCATGTGTCCTAATTTGATGTCTTCATCTTTTAAACTCGGATTTCTGTGTAGTCTCCTCTCTAATGTAGGAAAGTTCTGTCTGGCAACAGTAATAGAGTCTCCCAGCTCGGTCGGATCTGTCTGAAGTGGCAATTTAACTTGGAAGCAGCCCATTTCATCTTGGTTGTAGGACATTTTAAAGTGTTTTTCACATGGGTGTTCCTTCCCAAACGAATGACTTGTTACAATCTCTTCCTGGCTCCAAAATTTTTCCACTTCCTAATGCAGATTGTCTGTTATTGTCAGAATCGTAGTTGAAGCTTGACCACATTGTTGAATCGAATGTGTGGCAACACAGCCGGAGAGAACCCAGCCTAATTGAGTATTCTGGAGAGTAGGATGACCTTTCTTGGATAAGTGTTCTGGCTTCAAAATTTCGAAGAACACAGCTGCTCCCAGTAGCATATCTATTTCCCTTGGGTGATGAAAGTTAGGGTCAGCCAGAGGAAGATCAGTAGGTATCTGCCAATCGTCATAATTTATCCTTGAAGAAGGAAGAGGACCTGTGATCCGTCCCAACACTGAGCACACAACTGGCTTGCTAAAGTTGCTTGTTCTTGAAGTAACCTGAACTTTTCAAAAGTGAGATGACTCTGCTGCCCGTAGATTGGTAATTCCATTAACTGGAACAGAGTGCTTGGAAGATAAGGCCCAATCTATTCACTAACTCTTGAGAAATGAAATTCATTTGAGAGGCTCGACAATTGTGAGGTCTACCTTCCTTGTCCGTTAAGGTAACCACAGCAGTGGATAGCAGCACCTCACTTTGAGGATAGGCAGCCTTTACTGAGAAATACGATTGGTTTTGATGATCACTGGCAACGCTACCCTTTGGTTCATGTAGCATAGTATGGTGTCTTTTATTACAGTACCATAAAAATGTGTTTAAAATTATTGCAAAATCAGTGGATAAAATTTAAAACAATAAAACACAACGTTTCAACTCTGCCCTTGAGTCTTCCTCAGGTGACTTCTCACACAGTACTGATCATGAAGAATTGATTTTCGTCATGGTAACCATCGATAAAAACATTGTTTTTAAAATATCTGTTTTTCCAGTCCTTTGGAATGTCCAACATTTCCTCCTCTATGCATTCCACAGGGAATTTTTACCACTGGAATTTCCCTTTTCAGTCTCCTCATTACATCCAGCCATTTGTCCCCTATATTACCATCATACCTATTCAAACACACCCCCTGGTTGCCGATTATTATGCACCATGCCTCACATACCTTTCTTTTTACGTAATCATCCTCGATTCTTACAATGTTTACTTCACCAATACTATGCTTGTTTTCCGTCATATGCTGACTGAGTCCAGTAGAGCATTTCCCACTATTTACATCCCTTTCATGCTCAAGTATTCTGGTTTTAAAGTCCCTCTTGGTTTCCCCAACATATACTCCCTCACAATCACTACATTTTACCGAGTACACTCCGGGAAAATTCATTTTATCCTTGTTCATACCAAGATGTTTATACTGGGAAAATATTTTTTTCAATTGTCTTTTCCGTTTTATAAGCTGGTACTATGCCATATTTCCGGAAAACTTTCCCTATGCATTCGCTGACACGGGGATCATATGGTACTCCCAGGGCGAGTAAAGCATTAAGTGTTGGAACTTCCATAACAACGTCTAGTTCAGATGAAGTAGTTCCAAACTCCCACACCAGTCGTCGTAGCGATCATCATCCCTTAAGAAACTCGCTAGCATAGAGAGCTGTGTATTGTGAAGTTCTTACCATGCCGTGTTATGCAGTGTATTTGTAGAAATTTATTTTGTGATGGTTGATTTTAGAAGTGTGATTTGTGTCATAATCATTATATGCGATTGTTCACAAGTGTATTTTATTTCCTTCTGTGAATAGAATCAGCTAATCAGTGAAGACTCTAACAAAGTAACTTTCACAATGCCAGGATGTTTTGTGCCTGTTTGTAAATCGGGGTATGTAAAAGGAGATGGGAGACACTTATTCAGACCCCCTAAAATTTGTTTGGGTGAATGGAACAAAGCAATTCCAAGAAGTGACCGTGTACTAAGGGAAATTGACTGCGTGTGCGACATTCATTTTAGCAGTGAAATGCTAGTTAAGGTGGATTCCTTTGAAATAGAAGGAAAAACAGTAGAATTGAAACGTAACAGATGGAAATTAACAGAAAATGCCATACCACATCACTTTCCCGGGATTCCGAGTTATTTGAGTTTCGAACCCCGTAAAAGAAAAGCCCCTAAAACACGAAATCCTCATTGTGCTCCACAAAAGCAGAAGAAAATAGGAAAAATCGAGATCCTATCACAGGAAAGCAACGCCAGTGAATTAGCATGCAGCCAGATTCTACTGCAGGAAAGCAATGACACCGAAACAGAATGCAACCAGAAACAATGTGCATCTATCAACAATGACCACACGGCAGAAGTTATACTTCTGCGGAAAAAAGTAAAGCGTTTGACATACCTTCTTGCTGTAGGTGGAAAAAATAAACTTAATTATCTCAAAGAAATAACAAAATTAAGAAACATTGTAAAAAGTATGATGTTAAAAGTTTTAAAACAAAAACAAAAACTTGTGGTTCGCACCATGACAAAAAAGAATGCAACAAATCCACAAGGAATGCGTTATGAACCAGAATTTATTGTAGAAAGTTTGTTGTTTTTAATAAAATCCAGGAAAGGTTATGAACATTGTTCGAATCACCAGCTGCTACCTTTACCTTCAATTTCATTGTTGCGCAAGCTATCACGTGGCTTGAAATGCAATTATGGTTTAAATCCTCATGCCTTATCTGCCATCTCTGATGACATGGAAGGAAGTGATGACAGTCATCGTAACTGTGTTTTGATATTTGATGAATTGTGTATGATCTACCAGTTTTTCGATCGTTATGTTGTTCAGAAATCATTTATTTATATATCTGCCTCAACTAGTATTTCATTATATTAAATGTCACTTCATTTTCTGCGCGAAAGGAATTTCAAGAGAGAAGAGATGTAAGCGATTGCAAAATCCTCAAGGAAACTGTAAAAACTTTCTTGTAAGATTTTAAAAATAACAAATATATTTAATTTAGTTTATTTTGGAGTGTAACTGTAACTTATGTGTGTAAATATATCCCACTAATGTATTGTCTCATCATACTAAATGTCGCAAAACATGTAGCTAAATACCTATGCATGCAGCCAACCAGTGATGACGGAACTAGCACCATCACGCGGCCGGAATGGTGAACTATGCAAGTTCCACCACTTAATGCTTTACTCGCCCTGGTACTCCTATGTAACCTATACTATTATTTTCTTTCCTTTTCTCATCTTTTTTATCACTCCCTTTTTCAACACTTTTCCATATATGGTTGATTTCTCTACCACAATATCCATTTATTTCTGCTAATCTAAAGACTTCTTTCTTTTCCTTTTCTAAAAAAAAAAAAACTAAACTCCGTGGCGCTACATCCCTGGAGGGACTTGGCCTTTCTAGTTCTTCGTTATTATTGCATAGACCAATGGCTCTATCTGCTTCAGCCGATAACTGCAGGTTTTGACGAAATTGAGATATATATTGTTTCGTATAGTTTAAGTAGCTGCCTTTCCAATGGTTATACTATTCCAAAATCTGTTCCACTCAGAAATGGTAGAAAAAGAGTAGTTTTTGCAAAGTCCGATATCGAAAGTTAAGGTGTTCTAACAAAATCTGATATCTGTGGCAAATAAAGGATAGGGGGTCAATCCATTAGAAATGAACCAGGCCAAGTTGCTCGACATTTTTGATTTTGCTAATTTTTTTACCAGTTATTTCCGAATAAAAGGTGAGTTCAAAACTATGGTAAAAAAAATTTTATGCTCATACCACAGTATAAGTAGGTAAGAACGAAAATAAGTAATATTTATTGTAGGTCTACTGGCTTACTCGTGATTCTGTTATGGTTATGTTTCAAGTTACTTTAATGTAATATTTTTATATTTTATTCTGTTGTAATGATTTCTGGTGTATAAAATAGGTCATTAATGGTCGACAAGAAAACCTAGTAACAAAATATGTAAAATATTTGAGTGAAAATTACCGTCTATGCTTGACACACGCCAAAAACAGACAGTTTATGAATTCCTATAAAAACTCGTTAATTAAAACTGCTGTACCGACGGTGTCTTCAATTCCAAATGCTCCAGAATTTTTTGTTTTGTTTAATGGAGTCCATCCTGCAGTAATTGACGCTACATAGACCTACAATAAATTGAAGTCGTATATTGCCATTTAAGGCAAAGAATCAAAATACACTGTCAACAATGATGTGCAGGATGAACAACGTGACAGACCTATAATATAATTTACGTAATTAATACGTAGGCTATTTAATATCATAATTTGAATTATAAATTATATTAAAGGGTTATGAATTTAAAGGAAAAGTACTAGGCCTAGATACAGTCCTTAACAGTAGCCTATTTAGGTATTGTTTACCTCTTCTTAACTAGAATATAATACAGTATCTGTTTTATTATTTCTTAAATTTAAAATTAGATTTGCATTAAATAAAAATATTCTCTATTTTTCTCTTTTAACATAACATATTTTGCGATGTGTTTATGTATTTTCCCAAGTCATTTATTAGGTTTGTTCGCAAAGCAGTCAGAAACCAGGAACATATCGTTCGCTCATGCACTCTTTCTGCACACGCGTTCGCAAAGCGAGAATCCGTGATTCTGATTTCAATTTTCTGTTCGCAAAGCTCTCACGGACAGTTTCTGTACTATAAGAAAAGTTTGCAGGCTCTAGCATGAATTGTTATCAGAGACATGCGCAGTAACCTATTTTCACGCGCCTGACTCCTCCCTCCTATAACATTGCACCAGATTTATAAACTTAGGCTACTTATAGTAGGCCTATGAATAATGGGAGATAATTAAAAGTTTCCCAAAATATAGATTATATTGTCGATGTATATTGCATTTATAACATGTCAAAAGGAAATATATATTTTATTTGCATATCATATCGATTAAATGCAGAAACTATCGATTCCAAATTCTTGTAACCATTCGCAAAGTGCAAATCACGGGTAAGTTACAGACTGGACATGCGCAGTACAACAAATTCTCAAGCGGTCACGGATTTGCTTTGCGAACAAACCTATTATGATGAGAATGTAGTTTTACTTAATCTCCGCATGGAGCGCTAGTGTCGTCCAGCCAACATGTTGTCATAGGACTTTTAACACACAGTTTCTTTACTGTATTAATACTGGATGTTTCAAGAAAGTGAAGAAATGCAATTCAGGATTTTGTCTTTTATTATTACTGAAATTTACAGCAGAATAATAAGGTCCTTTCGAATATCGTGTGTTCTAATAAATACAACACTCCTATTTATTTACATACTTCCCGGAGTAGTTTCTGTAGTCTTACTTCATGGCCGCTACGATCGCTAGTAAATGCACGCGCATGCTCGTCTGGCAGAAAAACGGACTGAGTTTCTGTACTGTATTAATACTTATACTGTGCTCATACTTTATTTTTGGCGGCCATTTTAAGTTTGCTTTGTAACTGTATTTCAGTCAAAAACATGTTTGGCACAAATGTATGTAACTCTGTTAATTTTATAGATAACAAGACAAAATAGAGACCAAAATTATCAGAATGAAATGCTCTAGATTTTTGTTCTTACACAGTATTACCTAAATAGTGAGGAAAGTGAAGAAAAAAATTCACAACTACAAATTGAAAATTGACTTAAAACGGGAGTTTTAGTGCCGCAAAATTATTAAAAGGAAGAAAGACTCGCCCTTAATTTTTTTTTCTTGTATAGATCTACTATAGGACTATTTGCTGTAGAAGTTTCAAGCTTGAGAACTTTGCTTTTTTTTATACAATTTTTCAAAAATGCCCAAAAGCGTATTTTGGCATTATTTGAAGTAGAATATCACAAAAGAGCCTGACTGAAAAATTATGAAATTTATACAAATAACACCTCTTTATGATATAAAGATGTGATAAAAATTTAGTGACTGAGACTCAACTGGTTCCCGAGTTATAGTGCATCGAAGTTGGCCAAAAATTGCAATCTATGCACCGAAAATTCAACGCTCTTCAGCGCTTTGAGGAAATTATTAATTTGTCACGCTAACTGATGAAATGTTGCCTACATATACAACTCTTTTGTGTAACATACTTAGGTTAAAAAAAATTGTATATCTAAAATTACAATGTGGATTTTTACTATTAAATTACCGTTGAAATTTGTGTGCGTATAAATGCAATTTTTGGCCAAATTCGATGCACTCGGGAACCAGTTGAGTCTCAGTCACTAAATTTTTTTCACATCTTTATAACATAAGGGGGTGTTATCTATATAAATTTCATAATTTTTCACTCAGGCCCTTTTGAGATATTCTACTTCAAATATTGCCAAAATACGCTTTTGGGCATTTTTGAAA
Organism: Ectobius pallidus; assembly: GCA_964059195.1. Classification (NCBI taxonomy): domain Eukaryota; kingdom Metazoa; phylum Arthropoda; class Insecta; order Blattodea; family Ectobiidae; genus Ectobius; species Ectobius pallidus. The sequence continues at coordinate 167,748,900 of CAXKWD010000003.1, read as the reverse complement.
AATTGTTTAGAAAAAAGAGCAAAGTTCTCAAGCTTGAAACTTCTACAGCAAGTAGTCCTATAGTAGATCTACACAAGAAAAAAAATTATGGGTGAGTCCTTATTTCCTTTTAATAATTTTGCGGCACTAAAACTCCCGTTATAAGTTAATTTTCAATTTGTAGTTGTGAATTTTTTTCATCACTTTCCTCACTACTTAGGTAATATTGTGTTAGAACAAGTTGTAGAGCATTTCATTCTGATAATTTTGGTCTTTATTTTGTCTTGTTATCTATAAAATTAACAGAGTTACATATATTTGTGCAAAACATGTTTCTGGCCGAAAAACTGTCTCAAAGCAAATTTAAAATGGCCGCCAAAACAAAAGTATGAGCCTAAAAAAAAAAATTTACCATAGTTTTGAACTCACCTAATATTTTATAGTATAAATTATTAAAATAAAAAATGTTGAGCAACAAATTTTATTCATTAAGTGGAAGGAAAGGAAATAGACATTAAATCCATGTCTGGGATATTAATACAAGTAAGAATCGGCGCGTTAAGCCGAAGATCCGTGTTCAAATCCCGGTTATGACATAAAATTTTTCAAGCTGATTCTTACTTGTATAAATTTTATTCAATTTGGTTAATTTCTAAATTTTTTCATGTGGCAACACTGACCATTGCATTAATCGTTGGTACCTGGTCATAGTTACATGCCACTTGTTCGAGTATTTGGGAGAATAGAGAAGAATTAGAGTATTAAAGAAGACATTATTTCTCCTCAACTGTGACATAAAGGTAAAATGTAAAGGTACAAATGCTTGGTGAAGACTGGAAAATACGAGATTTTAAGAAAGCTTCAAGTCTGGCATTGAGATCCAATTGTCATTTCAGATTTCGGCAGCAATACTGTTCTTGCGCCACAAAGGAAAATGTTAAAGGGGAAAGTAAAAAAGTGCTTCTTTCTATCTACTTATTTTGGATCAGACATTGAATATGAAGTGCTAAAAAAAGGTGTTAAAGGCTAAAAAAAGAGTTTGTGGAAAAAAAATGAATTTCCCAAAGTAAACCATGTGTCGGAAAAAAAGGAATGTTGAAAAACTAATGCAGCACTTTTAGTCCCTGGTGATGCCAAAGCATTTTATGCACATGTGATGACTGCAACAAATAAACAAATGGAACACTTTCTTAGTAGGCTATGTATAAGGTGCATCCATAAAGTAAGTTTCCCTGGGTCTGTTTACAGAAACAAAATACATTTTCGTGGACATGTATATTCCAACAGATAAAGGAAGTGTTCAGCTATTTTTCAACATATTCGCCACTGGAATTGAAACATTTGTCTTACCGTGGAACCAACTTTTGAATACCTGTGTCATACAAGTCTGCCCTCAGGGATTTTAACCACTGTGTGACAAACATTAGCTCCTCTCTGTCATTCCCTGTCATTTCTTGATGTGTAGGAAAAGATGGAAATCACTGGGAGCGAGGTCCAGGATGTAGGGTGGATGTTTAAACACCTCCCAGCAAGTCTCCCGCAGAAGTTCGGCTGGGAGGGAATGACAAATAATTAGACATGCTAGCGATAGAAATCGTTTCCATAAATCAATAATAGGGAGTGAAATTCACGCAAATAAATATCAGGTGTGATGCATCACATAACTTTCTCTACCCTGGGCATGGACGATATCATTTTCTCACTGTTTCACTGACATCGATTACCTGCTTCTGGAAGAGCTAAAAAACTAAACTCTGTGGCACGACATCCCTGAAGGAACAAGGCCTACCACCCGACCACTGCATCATCTACCTATAGGCCAATGGCAGGATTGGGGGGGGGCATGTGGTCAGCATGCCGACACCCACAGTCGTTAATGGTGGTTTCCATGACCGGATCTGCTACTTCTCTATCAAGTAGCTCCTCAATTTGAATCACGAGGCTGAGTGCACCCCTACCAGGCCTCCCTACCTCAGAAAAATCCGAGGAGGTACCAGGGATCGAACCCGGGCCAACGGATCCGTTGTCAGCGACGCTAACCACAAGACCATGCCGGCGGTCTTCTGGAAGAGCTAGAAACTTAAAATTTGGCATATTAGAGCTTCTAGCCTATAATGGATGGAAAAAATCCCAAACAGATTTTTTAATTTTATTTATTTATTATTATTATTATTATTATTATTATTATTATTATTATTATTATTATTATTTTATTATTTTTTATTTTTTTAATCCCTGAAACATTTTTAAAATGACAGATGCAACTTTAAAGTCCCTGCAGACCTTTTTTGGAGGCTTTACATGAGCTAGAAACTTGAAATTTAGCAGACATATAGATTTGAACCAGTAACTGATGGGAAAGTTCCAAAAAATTCAATTTCTTAACTTTTTACTCCCGAAAGAAAATGTTGAAAATGTTTTGCTGACGTTAATGTTTACCCACTTCCAGATGTGCTAGAAACATGAGATTTGGTAGACTTATACCTTTTAGCTTGTAACCAAAGGCCAAATTCCAAAAAGTTCAAATTTTTATTATTTCTTTACACTGAAAAATCCTAGTCTTCCTGCACCTTTTTAGATTTATTATGGCTAAACGTTAATAGGCTATAAGGCAGACTAAATACATGGACTCTATCTCCAATATGGTGTCAGTTCATAAAAAAAATAAAATCACCTTTCTCGAGAACCTCAGTGGGACCCTCAAAAAGCGAAGTGAGAAATCATAGATAAAGCTACATACTTGCAACGAATAGGCCTACTGTGATTCTGCATTCACATTGCACAGCACTTAATTTACTGTTTTTCACTTGAATTACCCTTTGTAAACATTTTTATCTGCCAGTACCTTTTGATAATAATAACTTAAAATTTTTGTATAACTGAAAAACAAGAACAATAAAATTCATGCTTCATCAAGTTAACTGAGCTTCTGTTTCCTTCACCTTTGTCCATTTGATGTTCATTAGGAAAAAAATTCTGACTGTGAAAGCATTGGAAGGGGAAATATTAAGTATGAATTTAACTAGTACTAAGATATTGCTTATTTTTGTGGTACCTAACAAATCTACATTTTCTGATACAGACAATGAAATAATTTTCTCCTTTGAACTTAAATGTGCATTCCTATAAAAGAAACTGGAAATTACAATTAATTCTGACTCCAGATCGTCTGCATTATGTATAGACTCGTAACATACAATTGTGAGAGCTGGGAACGAAAGCCAACTGCCACCACTAACAGTACCACATCAATCATCTGCCAAGCAAGTGAAGCAGAGTGCCTGCACTATCTGACGTCATTACCAATGATTGTCTGTCATGTCATGTTGGTTACCAAAGAGTCAGGAATTATAACATTATGCAAAACTGAATATCTTGTCCAAATGTTGTCCAATAAACTAAAAACGGAATATTTAGCATTCTGCTAAAGTTTATAATGGAACGCATAACAAAATAGAATTCCAAATTTTTTGTGGTAAAACAGAATATGAACAGAACAGTATAGGTCGAGTTTTGTCCCCAAAGTATTAAAATAGTATGTTGTACATGCAATACAATTTCTTATTGTTTTAATCTGATTCACACACTTTGTAGTATTGTAGGAGTAGGATGGAGTTTGGTGTACCGCTGTGAGAATATTCTTCTCAGAATTAATAGGATTGAAGAACATTTTTAATTTTAGAAATTTTGTCTAAGATGAGGTTTGAGTTATTGAAAGTTGACTATTTTGATATATAATCTTTTTCCAAGTTAATTGTTAAAATCTTCTTTAAAAGTCTTTCCATGTCATATTGTCACAAAATAGTGGACTCCTCAACCTGAACGTAGGTAGTGATGGTAGTTTGTAGGAAGGTAAAGCAGAGTAAATAACCTACAAATAACAAATTGCTGCAGTTAGCACAATTAGCAAGATACAGTATTAGATAAGTGATATTTTTCCTTGAATTCTCTGTAAGAAATTTTTAAAAATCCATAACATCATTTCTAATTAAGACAGAATTTTTATGCAGAGTGTGTTTTGAAGTTCAGAGAAAATCATTTACACTAAAAATAAAATTAAAATTTTGGCCAAGAATATATATTTTTTTTTTAAACCTATAATTTTAAAAGTAAAATCAAATTTTACAGTTTAGAGCGTTGTCTTAGTGACACACCTTTCATTTAGGGATACTTTTAGGAACAAGAATAAAAACTGAGTGAAAACCATATAAGTGCACAGTGTTAATGAGCTTCTTTTATTCAAAAGAAGGTGTTAAGATATGAGTGGCTCAACCTTATAACCTACTCTTGTCTGGTCCAGTCCACTTTCCTCACTCACGCACAACCGTAAACATATGAAGACCAATAAATGTTTATACATGTCTGTCGGAATTTTAAAAGTTGTGTGTGTATGATGCAGTAGTTTTCTATCTTCTGTAAGCAAATTTTGTAATTTTGAAGCCCAGGAATATCATAATTTATAAAAAGATGGATTTTGGCACCAGTTGTTTCATTTTCAGTTCTTTGGAGGGAATGGTGATTACTATCCTCTGGTCATTACCTATGTAATGATATTTGGTCAGAAGCTTCTGCAGAGGCACAGCACACTTTAACCAAGGCTAGTATATGTAAGGTTGCCTCGTTCCCATTAAGAGCTGTGGGGAGAGTCCTACACTGCTGTGTGACATCACCCCTAGCCCTGCACGAGGATTAAGCAGCTCCATAGAATGGTAATGATGGGAAGAAATAACACAAAAATACCTTTGTTTTAACAATAATAATACATGTTTCCGAAGTAAAGATAGTACAATCCTACATACTGTTTAAAGAGGATTTAACACAAAATAAAATAAATATTTAACACAGGTACAAATAATAATTGTGCAGCTTTATGAAGTTAAGAAAAAGTTCATCTGACTCAGGGTAAAGTAGTCTAGTAGATATAGCTTAGATTATGTTTGAAAGATTTTTATGTTTACATTTTTAGATATGTTTACTTATTTCAGGTAAATTATTCTAAATTATGGAAGAAGGCTTGAAAAGAATAACTTTAGTCTACTTTGCGATATTCGTCTTGACTTAGAAAAATAAATTTCTCAATTAGTTCGATGTGCAGTTGTGTATAATGTATTTATTTTACATAAAACTAAGTTAAATTAAAAATCTATAAGATTAACCAAGACACTTCTGATTGCAATGTAATTCTCACAATTTTGTTACAGAGCATGTAATCATAGATAAGAAACAATTATTATAACCAAAGAGGAATAGTAAATAGAAGTTTTAAAAGTTAATAACATGGAATAATGCTTTTCAGAGGCAGAAGACTGGAAAATGTAACCAAATAAAATGTAACATTTTGAAATAAACATTTACAAATGTTTCAAAGAGATCACATCATAAATGTTCACAGGTATGATCTTTAAAAGTATATTTAATTAGTCCTGAGGCAACAAACCGACAGCATTTACATAGTCGAAAAGTGCAGGACTCAATACTGAGTAATTTAGTAATTTTTTCCATGTAAAAATGGATTTTAAGACATGCTTATAGTAAAATACTGCAAAAAGAAAATCATAACTCACCTAGAATTGCGTTCTTTCAGTAGAAATATGGCTTCTCGTTTTCCATTTGTTTCCAGTTAACAACAGATCCTTTGTTGAATATTCTCCCCCCCCCCCCCCCAGTGGGCAAGGGCCAGTCAGGTTTATGGGTACTTGTAGTTATTAAATTTCTGAAAGATGTTTTATTAGGGGAGTACTAAATGAAATGTTCAAGGATTTTTATGTTAGTAACTGGTGTTGTATGGAATAAGATGATTCCTAATTCCTCTGCATGGGGTAAAGTATAATACTCGTATTATTATTTCACAGTAAAACACACGGTCACTCTCTTTTTTTGGTTGTTGCTAAAGTGCCTCAATAAAATGGTACGAAAATTTAAAGTATATTGTGTGTAACCAAAAGCATTGAAAGTCCCACAAAATAATTTTATGTTCCATTTCCCCTTTTAATGCCCTTTAGTCCATGGTAATTAACGAATTGTTATGACTGGTACAGATTAAATTAATCTTGAAGCGATATTACACTAACATTGTACACTGAAATTGAGATGAATAAATAATGTGATGTACTGACTGATATATACTGATATATATTATATATTATAATTCATAATTAATGGCCTCAAGTTTCGTTACAAGAGTCAGTACATCACATTATTTATTCATCTCAATTTCAGTGTACAATGTTAGTGTAATATCGCTTCAAGATTAATTTAATTTATGTATATATATATATATATATATATATATATATATATATAAATATATATATTTATAATATTATATATAGGCTATAAGGATTCACCAACTATTAAATTCAGGTGGTAATAATATAGCATATATACGACCTAACTAATTAGAACTTAACTAATCAATATTAAGGCAGCCCTTGTGCACGGCACTTGAAACTAGAGCTGTCTGTCTGTGAACTGGTGTTTTAAAGATTTCAAAAGGGAGTCTTGCTTCACAATATACATTTTTTACATGTGAAGGGTAAAATCACATTTTTCTAACCCTTAACCCATTTTTTGTCCTCACTGTGTTGGGAAGTTCTGAATAGTACATTTTTTTGTCAAATTTAGTGTAGGTTACAGTTCAACAAGGAAAATTTTCTGCCTGTCTATAAACTGTTAATAGTCTGCTGGTGTCTATAAATAAAATGGATAGGCTCTTTAAGTTTCTACTGGCAATGTGTATGAATAAAGATTTATTTACTTGCCTCTGCGTGAGACAGAAAAAATCTTATAGGCTACTTCCCATTTTCTGAGTCATAACCAAACGAGTTGTAAAAGTAGCCCAATAAATTTAAAGAGAGTCCTTACCAGAGAAATGTAGGATATTTGTGTGTGTTCTTTATTTTTCGTCCACATTATGTTTTACAGAACCCAACAGCTTAAATATTTTAATTCATTTCAAAAGCCTCATTATATTTTGTCACAGCATATTCATTTGAGGCCTGAGCACTCAGAAGTAGTAGACCCATTTCATCTCAGATCATACAGGGGGTGTCACATCAACATCATGGATTTTGCTGAAAAAAATATATGTTAAAGGACCACATGACCTATGTTCAGAAATGAAATATTTTCCTTCTCACTTGATTTGTAACAATGTTACAGGCACACAAAGAATCGGGATTTTTGGTAAAAAGTTGTACGCAAGGAAAATATTGCAATTTTCAAAGCGCTATAAATCAGAAACCAAAAATTATGGAGACTTGAGGTTTTTTTTATTTGAAAGCCTGTTCATAGTAGTTTCAAATCATGATATAGGAAGACATTTTTGAAATTCTCTTTAACTCTAAAATTCAACATGAAAATACAAAAAATTGAATTTTTTTCCAAAGTTCATATATTTTTTTTGAAAATGTGAACAGTCGTAAGTCGCGACTTTTATTGGGATAATATGGTATGGAAACTGGACTAATTATTAGCAATAAAATTTCTGCCCCAGCTTCTCACATTAAGTAGATAAATCTTGGTAAAAAGTGAAAAAACACATTTTTGACTGTTTTTTAGAAACGATTTTCTCGAAAACACCCATCTCAAAAGTTTTGAAAATTACACAAAATATTCTTTGATGGTTGTTCTTATAGGTGGTACAATCACATTGGGAGATATTTGTGTGGAAAACCTGAGAGAATTTTTTCAAAACTACTCTACCTGTTCCATAATGTTGGACATTTAGTATATAATGCATTATTTTTCCAAAGTTCATGTATTTTTTTTGAAAATGTGAACAGTCGTAAGTCATGACTTTTGTTGGGATAATATGGTATGGAAACTGGACTAATTATTAGCAATAAAATTTCTGCCCTAGCTTCTCACATTAAGTAGATAAATCTTTGTAAAAAGTGAGAAAACACATTTTTGACTATTTTTTAGAAATGATTTTCTCGAAAACACCCATCTCAAAAGTTTTTAAAATTACACAAAATATTCTTTGATGGTTGTTCTTATAGGTGGTACAATCACATTGGGGGATATTTGTGTGGAAAACCTGAGAGAATTTTTTCAAAACTACTCTACCTGTTCCATAATGTTGGACATTTAGTATATAATGTATTACATTGACAACACTGTTTTGCCAAATGTTTTCAATGTACACAGTTCTATTAAATGAAATTGTATTGAAAGATCACACCGTAGATGGTTGAGTCCATTTCCGGATTGGAAATCTTACCACTAGAGGTTTTTGAGTCCAAATTCAGCAAAGGGTATTGCTGGTTCTTTGTGAGAGTCCATCAGTTTCAGTTAATTATTAATATTGATCACTAGATTTAGACAAAACCACATAAGGTAAAATATATGTTAACATATACAAATGCTGAAATATCATTAGGCCTATATTTTTCACTTGACATTGCTGAGAAGAGTTCTTCTGTCATCTTCATATGTTCCGCATTAAACTTATGAAGCTGGGCTGACTGTCCATGTGGAAAAGAATGATCCAGCTTGAGAAGCACATGGGAAATTTATTTTTAAATACTTTCCTATTAAAACATTTCTTTGTTTATTTTTATTTATCGTGAGATTATTATATTTAGTGCAGTGTTTTTTCATGAATTGATTAATTAATTCAATATATTTTGATCAAGCTATTTTTTGGGTTGGCGAATATCTAATTATTTCAACCATCTGTTTTTAATCACACTTCTTCAAAATAGATAGCTTCATCCACGTTACATTCACCTTTTCCAAGAGCAAGGAGTTCTTTTTCAACTTATTAAAGGTTTCTAGCATTTCAAGATATTGCTAATTTCGGGCGAAAGGCCATTTTCTTCATTTTTATCATGGATTCAGTAAGTCAACGACCATGAAGATTGCATGTAACACAATATTAAGGACCTCAAGGACTTCTTTACAAAGATAATAAGTCTTCATCAATCCTCAGGGCATTCATACTAATGAAGGGGAAAATCCTTCATTTTGTGAGTAATTTCGTGAATCACATACCGAAGGTAAGTTTAACAGCATATTTGGACCGAGGATTTGTGAGATTCGCAGTCCCAAAGAGAATTTAATGTAATTGTGATTGATAATAAATGTAGACATTTATTATTTAGCAAGTGTAAATAACTTAATTCAATGCAAATCCTCCTTCTGAGCTTCAGATACTGTAAACATTCAAATGTTATCATTTCTACAAACATTAATACACAAATATTCTAGCTAGTGAGAAGTAACAATGTCATTAAGCTACATCTTTTTGCTACAATTATAGCTGGTCCTCCGATTGTATACAGTTCCAATACATTTACATGTGTATTCAATTAGCTTCATAAACATCAAGATTACGACGAACATTTCCTCAAAGCATGTTTATGTTATTCAAGCGACGTCACTCCGGAAATGGACTCAACCATCTATGGTGTGATCTTTCAATACAATTTCATTTAATAGAACTGTGTACATTGAAAACATTTGGCAAAACAGTGTTGTCAATGTAATACATTATATACTAAATGTCCAACATTATGGAACAGGTAGAGTAGTTTTGAAAAAATTCTCTCAGGTTTTCCACACAAATATCCCCCAATGTGATTGTACCACCTATAAGAACAACCATCAAAGAATATTTTGTGTAATTTTAAAAACTTTTGAGATGGGTGTTTTCGAGAAAATCATTTCTAAAAAATAGTCAAAAATGTGTTTTCTCACTTTTTACAAAGATTTATCTACTTAATGTGAGAAGCTAGGGCAGAAATTTTATTGCTAATAATTAGTCCAGTTTCCATACCATATTATCCCAACAAAAGTCATGACTTACGACTGTTCACATTTTCAAAAAAAATACATGAACTTTGGAAAAATAATGCATTATATACTAAATGTCCAACATTATGGAACAGGTAGAGTAGTTTTGAAAAAATTCTCTCAGGTTTTCCACACAAATATCTCCCAATGTGATTGTACCACCTATAAGAACAACCATCAAAGAATATTTTGTGTAATTTTCAAAACTTTTGAGATGGGTGTTTTCGAGAAAATCGTTTCTAAAAAACAGTCAAAAATGTGTTTTTTCACTTTTTACCAAGATTTATCTACTTAATGTGAGAAGCTGGGGCAGAAATTTTATTGCTAATAATTAGTCCAGTTTCCATACCATATTATCCCAATAAAAGTCGCGACTTACGACTGTTCACATTTTCAAAAAAAATATATGAACTTTGGAAAAAAATTCAATTTTTTGTATTTTCATGTTGAATTTTAGAGTTAAAGAGAATTTCATAAATGTCTTCCTATATCATGATTTGAAACTACTATGAACAGGCTTTCAAATAAAAAAAACCTCAAGTCTCCATAATTTTTTGTTTCTGATATATAGCGCTTTGAAAATTGCAATATTTTCCTTGCGTACAACTTTTTACCAAAAATCCCGATTCTTTGTGTGCCTGTAACATTGTTACAAATCAAGTGAGAAGGAAAATATTTCATTTCTGAACATAAGTCATGTGGTCCTTTAACATATATTTTTTTCAGCCGATTTTGAAATCCAAAGGTGACACATTTGGTACTAAGCTGTATGATTTGAGATGAAATGGGAGAGTATGTCTTTACAGAAACATGTATTATTGTAGTTAAAAATAAGTTTTATTCCCATCATTGCCATTGTATGTATCTGTATGTAGCTGTAGCTGTTTAATTCCTCATTCAGGGCTAGGGGTGACGTCACATCCCTCGGGCTCAATATGCATGCATGTCAAAGGAGACAACTTTACATATATTAGCCTTGCCCTTTAACCCCTTCATCTACCAGTTAGCTCAGCCCAGCCAAGCCATTTTTAAAGCAAAGTTTCACATCACTAATATATGCTTAATTTTCTTGGTAACTATTAAAGGTAACATTATGGTTTTTCTTACATACCTTCAGGAAGGAGTTCAAGGCTGGAAAAAAATATTGTGAATCAGCACAAGAATTATTACTGTTTTATAACTTTTACGCCTACCAGTATTATAGATTCAGCATAAAATTGTTGAATTTCACCATCGTTTTCACTATCTGATGGAATCAGTTCATCCCCCAAATCATTGCTGAATAATATTTTAAACATTTCTTCATCACTCAATGCCTTTTTAGAACAAAATTTATTTTTATTCTTACCACAAGAACTGGAATTAACTTTTACACCAGCACTGAATGAGCCTTGGGTCACATCGGTTTAATATGTTTTTCCAAATATGGAAGAAATCTCAAACAAAGTGCTTTCTACCTGGGAAATACAGCAAAATGTTAACACCTATCCGTAAGCGAGTTACATCGCCTGTGGTACATTGAACCTGAGAACTCTTGGGCAGTATTTGTCACCTGAAGAAGTGAAGATGTAAAACAAATACATAAATAAAATATATTTAATCTAATTATCACATGAGCTGGACTTCGAACATATAAATAACTAAATCGGTCAAAGCTTGCTGATTTGTATAGAGAATAAACGTACATGCATACATGCATAAACACTTTTTAACTTTATATATTAGATGTTTTAAAATAGTATAGGCTATTATATAAATAAAATGTGGCCTATGTATTGTATCCTAAAGAGGAAGATTTTTTACAAGGGGCATACTGAAAGTCATGAGCAACATTTTTTCACAATCTTAATCTTTATTTGTAAGTGAAACCAAATATATCATCTCAATCTACGACCTTTCTTTCACTTTTCCACATAGTCTCCTTTTTTTTTTACATACACGTTTCCCATTGTTCTGCAAGTTTGAAAACACCCTTGCGATAGAATTCCATTCCAGCTACCCGTAAACACTGATGCACTGCTTGCCGAAATCCTCCAGTGTCTCGTAGCATTGGCCTCGCATCTGTTCCTTCACAAACATTGCCAAACTTTGACGTTGTTTGTTGCTATCACGTGACCATAGGCAGGATTTCCAAAATGGCAGGCAGGGATGTTTCGTTTCAACAGCATGCTGTGATTGAATTCCTTGTTAGAGGACAAATCTGCTGCTGAAATTCACCGCAGACTGCAGTATGCCTATGGAGATGTGTGCATGGCTGCCAGCAGTGTTAGGAGGTAGGTGAAAGATTTTAAGAATGGAAACACAAGTATCGAAGATGAGCCTTGCAGCGGGCGTCCTCGAACTGCCTCCATGAAATGCAACAAGGAAAGAGTTGATGAGCTGATTAGAGGAGAAAGGCGTATTACTGTGAATGAAATTGCTTCAAAACTTGCAGTTGGACATAGTGCAGTGCAAGAAATGATTCACAGCTTAGGTTATCGCAAGGTTTGTGCCCGTTGGGTCCCACATTTATTGACTGAGGACCACAAATATCAGAGACGAACCATTGCCCAAAACCTTCTTCAGAGATTTCGAAATGAAGGTGATGATTTTTTGACGAGTATTGTGACTGGAGGTGAAAGCTGGTACCATCATTATGAACCTGAAACAAAACGACAGAGTATGGAATGGCACCACTTGAATTTGCCATCGAAGAAGAAAGCAAAGACAGTGCCATCTGTAGGGAAAGTTATGGGGAGCGTCTTCTGGGATGCACAGGGTTGCATTCTGGTTGAGTTTCTTGAGCCTGGACAAACCATAAATTCTCCCTGCAACATCCAGACACTGTTGAAGTTCTGGCGTGCATTACGTGATAAATGTCCTGGAAAGAAGATCATCCTTCAACAGGATAATGCACATGACACTATGGAGCAGATTAGGAGATTTGAGTGGGAAACACTTCCACATCCTCCTTACAGCCTTGACATGGCACCCTCCGACTACCAACTTTTCGGTTTTGTGAAGCAATGCGTCAGTGTCTATGGGTAGCTGGAACGGAATTCTATCGCAAGGGTATTTTCAAACTTGCAGAACGGTGGGAAACATGTGTGTGAGGGGGGGGGGGGAAATGGAGACTATGTGGAAAAGTGAAAGAAAGATTGAGATGATATACTTGGTTACACTTACAAATAAAGATTAAGGTTGTGAAAAAATGTTGCTCATGACTTTCAGTATGCCTCTCGTATATGTGTATTTACAAACCTTATTCTGGTCTCATATCCCTACACAGGTGATAGCTGGAGGATTATTGTCTCCATTTTCTCTAAAAACTGAAAATGGCAGAACAGGTGCTGAAATTCATCTTTTTATAAATTATGACATGTCTAGGTTCCACAATTGCAACATCTGACTTGCAGACAGTTGATCATGTTGCAGTGTTGCACAACGACCAGTTTTGAATGTAAAGAACATTTTTATTACTTTTTATTACTTTATACTATTAAACTACTTCCAAATCGTCTTTGTCATAGGTTCTCATTGACTGGAAACATGCCTCCATGATTTTTAACTATTTAAAATCATTTAAACATCTAAATGCGCGGAGGTCGTGGCTTTGGAAATGCGACGACTTGCTGCCTCATCTTGCCGGCTAGTAACGGGTGCGAGAGGCTTGACTTCGTGGTAACCCGCCTGGGGTTTAAACGTTTTAGTCGTCGCTTGCAGCTCTGCAACAAGGCGTGATTCTTGTCTTCGCTGCTTGTCTTCTCTCTTGCGTCGGCTGCTCTGAAAGCAAGGTTTCCCTTCTCCAAGCGCGTGAACTATGAAGTCCCTCACAGAGATGCCAATTGCCAATGTAATCACTTTGCTCCTATGACTTTTTGTTGTATCTCCATCGGTTATGCCTTAGATAGAGTTACATGTTTTTATTTTAACTAAATTGTGCAATTTTCTACACATAAAGTAACTTAATTTTTTTTACGATTTATAGAACAGCTAAAATCATAATATGTAGCAGAAATATTGGCACATCCAACTTTCATAAGTATGCCGAATTTAGTGATTCTAGCTGCCCTACAAGTGTGGAAAAACTGTTTAGTCTAACGTCATTCACATCTAGCACAGTCTAAATCACCCATTCACTGACATTAATGTTTACCCACTTCCCCATGAGCTAGAAACTTGACATTTGGCAGGCTTATAGCTTTTAGCCTATAATCGATGGAAAAATTCCAAAAGCTTCACAATTTTAATTTTAACCCCCGAAAAACTTCTAAAATTTTTACTGGCATTAATGTTTACAAACTTCTAGGTGACAAACTTAGAGCTTTTAGCCTGTAACCGACGAGAAAATTCCAAAAACTTCAATTTTTTTAATTCTTACCCCCAGAAAAGCCTTAAAGTCGTTCTGCACTCCTTTTAAAAGGTTTAGTATGGCTAAACAGTAATTATGGGCTACAGCAGTCTAAATACAAAGACTCTACTTTTGTTGCAGTGTCAGTTCATTAAAAAAAAGCTTTTTCCTGAAAATCACAGAGCCCTGAACGAGCGAAGCAAGTATTTATATATTATCAGGTTGCAAGTAATCTTAGTATGTATTTGTATGCATCTAATTCTAGTAAAATAGTGCAACACCCTGTTCCTACATCCACGATCCGCCACTGCTTGCAGAAGAAAGAAAACTATAATGTAAACAAGACACTTTAAAAATTTTGACACATATTGATTTAATTCATAAGCATTTATTGTTCTGTTTATATGAATGCTTTGCGCATGGGTATGAAAAGTGGATGGACCAAGACCAGAATAATTTAAGAGGGTATAAGGTGAGTTGTCCATATGCTAGTACGGTAGTTACATCCTTGTTGCACCAGACAGTACCAGTTACAGTAGTTACATCCTTCTTGCACCAGACGTACAGAAACTTCATGTTACAGGGTTTAGTAGCACAGTACCGATACCTTTTAAATAAATATAAATAAATAAAATATGATTTCTGTTTCCAAAGCCATTCTAAAATAGGCCTAATGAAGTCTGAATAAAACATTTTGAAGGTATGAGTGTTGCGTTGACTACTCTGTGAGTTTTAAATCTGCCATTTTTTTCTACTTTGAAGAAGACAGAAATTATTATTCAGAGAGTTCAATCTTGAGTTTCGTACTAATCCTTCTTTGAAATAATGAGTATTTTGTCCCTTAATAATAAAGATATTAAATACTGTACTATACATATTGAACTTCTATATATTGTTCCATTAATATGCTATGAAATGTATCTCAGCAACTATGACATTAAACAAGAAAATCCAGACATGCACTTTTATCTAGGCAGCCATAGTAGAATTTTGACTGCCAACCTGTGTAAGAAACATATCAAAAAGCAAAACCTTGCATATTTTAGCCAGGCGAGCAAGTGGATCCTGCCTTTGGTAATCTTAACAGACATCCCCTTACCTCACTCCCTGGCAACACAACCTAAATTCTGGCTGCAGATAAACAAAGTTGCAAATGGAGAAGTGTGGACTAGTACAGAGCGGCAATACAATGGGGCTTGAAAACATTGTTATATAAAATTTCTTTATGCTTAATGATATCAGAATGCAATTTTTTTTGCTATTTCAATATGAAATTAAATTTTTGACATAAAAGAATGGGTGTGCACTGGCTCCAGGGCAAATACCCAAAAACTGCCACTAGCTGTGATGATATGACATTCTAGGACTTCTAAAGAGTTATTTTAAAATTTACATTAAAAGATAGTTCGATGGATTTTAAGTTTTCAAGTTTCTGGCAGCCTTGCATGTTTTTTTTTTCTGTTTATTTTTAGTTTTTGTTTCTTTTAGTTTGTGCTTTTGTTTTTGTTGCAATGTGAGATTCAGGGCGCCGTTCGTGTCAACACCACTCTTTTCTCTCAGATGTGACGGACGTACGGCGTATGGAAGCAGCTCTTCTGCACCTGCTGGAAGACTTCCATTCTGGTAAACTGCGAGCATTTGGTAAGTAGTTCTGCTAACATGTATAAGTGTACAGCTTCTGGTGATTAATGTTTGCGATGATGAATTGTGTGTTTTTAATCTTTCACATAGTGAGGTCTTGAAGTATACGTGGAATACCCAGTGGGTTACAAGTGTACTCCATACTAAAGTTTCCATGACACCTTCATCCATAATCCTAAAGTATCTGAATTAAGGTAAACTAGTTAAAATTATTGTTTGACATAAGAAATTATATACCATTACTAGAAGAGAACGCCAAGGATAGGAGGAAATGAAGAGCAAATTTTGCCGTCTCAGCCCAAGAACCTGCCATTGGGCAGTATATTCCCAGTATCTATAGGGAATAAGTCAATAAGTGTGTAAGACGATTGCAAATAAGCACAAACTAACTTGAAGTATGTAAAGTATGGCATGTAGTACTGCGTACTGCAATGGGGCATGCCAGCTAAAGCCAAGACCCCCCCCCCCCCCAAAAATAATAATAATAATAATAATAATTTATTTCACCATTGAACAATACATTGGTTGCTAATGATAATGATAATGATGATGATAATGATAATAATAATTATCGTTATCATTATCATCATTATTATTATTATTATTATTATACAAATTTTGTTTATAGGTACAAAACTGTACTCTTTAGCTGGCTAGAACAAAATCCATTTTATTCTATTGAAGAATTTCTGAATGTAGATGTTGATATCACATTTTAAGTATTGTTAAGTAGCCTATAGCAACCAATGTATTGCTATATGGTGAAATAAATTATTATTATTATTATTATTATTATTAATAATAATAATATTGTTTATTTATCCTGGCAGAGCTAAGGCCATTTGGCCTTCTCTTTCGCTTTGCCGGTCAAAAAGTTACAGTTAAAAATACAATTAAGGTACATATAAAATAATAGAAGATAGTTGAATCTAAAACTAAATTAATTACAATTAAGTTACAAGATAATCTTGAATAGAAAATTGAATACAAAATTAGATTGATAATTTTCTAAATTACACTCTAAGAAAAATTTTGGCCTTAAGACAGGAACAAAAATTTAAATAACATTATCCTGAATTAATTTACTGATTTTCCTATTGAATTGTCCCAACGTTTGACAGCCTCTGACATTGTGGGATGGAATTCCAGATGCGGGTAACTGAGATGGTGAAAGATGAAGAATACGATGATGATTGGTGTAAAGGGATAGAAAGTACATGACTATATTCTGAACGTGTATTTAGGTTGTGATGAGAGGACAGGTGTGAGAAGCGACATGATAGGTATGGTGTTGAAGATGTGTGTAGAATTTTGAAAAGGACCTGAAGATAGTAAAAATTTTCTGCGATCGTTCAATCGAAACCATGACAACATTTCAAAGGACGGCGATACATGATCAAACAGGCTTACATTACAAATGAAACGCACACATACATTATGAACACGTTGCAGCCTTTGGGCCAAGTTAGAACTCAAGTCTGTAAGAAGGACATCACAGTAATCGAAATGGGGCATGACGAGCGATTGTACTAGAGGCTTTTTTACGGCAGAGGGTAGGGGTATAAGTAATCTTTTAATCATATGGATTATTGAATTAACTTTTCTGCACATTTCAACAATGTGATTTTCCCACGTTAAATTTTTATCCACAAGAACGCCAAGACTTTTAACGGGAACGCTGAATGGGATGACTAAATTTCTGATATTGATTTGTGGAGTATTATTTTCATCAAGTTTGTTTAAGAGACGCTGATGCCCGACAACTATTGCCTGTGACTTCACTGGATTCAGTTTGAGTCCCAATTTTTGTGTCCATCTGTCAATTGCATCAACATTCATGTTGCTAATATGGGAATGTGGTGACTATACCTCTTTAAACAATCACGAAATCTCGAATACCCCACCCCACTTAATGACTCTCAGAGATAACTTTAAAAACAGGAAAGTGCACATAGAAGGATCAAATACAACATTAAGGAAAACAATTACCAAAGTATGTCTTCAGGGCTCGGTTCTTGGACCTGAGTTGTGGGACATAGGTATGGAGCCACTTCTCAGCTTGCTGCAGGAGAAGGGAGAAGGGAGATTTCTATGTCGTGTATGCAGACGATCTTCTTATCTTAGCACAGGCTGACACAAGGAGACAGCTGGAGGAACAGGCAAGCTCTGTATTGGTGTTGTGATTGAGTGGTGCACAGAGGCAAAACTGCATATTATGGCAAAGAAAACCCATGTACATAGTTCTGAAGGTGAATTGAAGAGGAATTCCACCATAAGAATTAACAATAATGCTATCTCAACATCCAAGTCATATAAGTATCTAAATATACGTGGATGAGAACTGCAGATTCAAACTCCACGTGGAATTGGTGCATCTTAACAAGACCGAAGAAATAACAATGAAACTGGCAACCATAGGCCAAAGAAAATTCCATATCAAATTACAAACGGTTAAGACATACCATAGTGCCATTCTGGGGTATGGTGCTGTGGTTTGGGCTGACAAAGGCAATGAAGCATGTGCAAGAGGATGCTTCGATGGTCTCAAAGGAAGATTCTGATGAGATTCGCTGCTGCATTCAGAACAACTCCAACTCTCGCTCTGCTTGTGGCCACCGGTAGATGGCCTCTCGACCTCTTTGTTAGGTGGAAGGGAGCCATATACTGAGAAAGAAGAAAAGGGTTGAAATGAGTAACGTGGAACTCCGAATTCTGGACAAAACCTGAATTTGGAGACACCTCATACAAGAATGGCAAGACGAATGGACTGTAACAGAGGCGGAAGCAAGAAGTAAAGAACTATTCCCGAACATCCAGGAGAGACTACGACTGCGGCATGTGACACCGAGCAAAGGGCTGATACAATTCATATTGGGCCATGGCCAATATGTAAAGTATTTATACAAGATAAAGAGAAGACCCAGATAAACGTCCCAGGGAGTTACATAATATGCAGTCTTCTTCAAATGTCCCAGTGCCTCAGAAGAAATAAAAGAACTTACAATAACCGTGCAGGGATATCAGATTGCAAACCTTTTGAAACAAAAGGAGAAATATGACCAACTCAAGGCCCTGGCGGACATAGTCTCTAAGGCGGCAGCTGAGAAGTACAGGGCTGTCAGAATAAACAGACAAAGAGACAAACAAGACGATATAATACCTATACTCAACTCTCTCAGGAGATCCGACCATCTGCAGAGAACTCAGAATCCTGTTGAGATTTGGGAATCGGAAGCTCAACCTGTTTCGGAAGAGCTATGGAACCGGATATCATGAAGAGGAGAGAACTCTGGGTGTCTACGAGCAGGCAGCAAGCTGTAGAGAAAGAAAAAGAAAAAAAGACAGGAGAAGAGTGGAGCCTGACTCCTGGAGATGGAAGAGAAAGAAAGTGGCAGTGACGAAAAGAGAGAAATACAAAGATACTAAGACAAGACAAAACAGAACACACTAAAGAGGTGTAGTTAACAAGTCAGATATATGAAATAAATTAGAAGAAGCAGATATAGTTGTAGTTTGTAGAGTAGAATCTGAGGCACACCGATGTACAGGTAGGGAAAAAAGTGGACCTACTAAAATATCTAAGTTGCCGATATCAGCCACTGCGCATGCTTAGAACTCACTAGGCAAGCGCAGTGGCTCATATCGACAACTTAGATATTTTAGTAGGTCCGCTTTTTTCCCTACCTGTACAATATGAAATTAAAATTTACATGATACCGGTGAGCTTCAGTTTAGTAGATTAGAATCTAACTAGTAGCTTAGTAGTAAACAGAAGTAGATAGAAGGGTAACCATTATCAATTTTTTTCTTATTAATAGTTAGTAGTTGAAACCTATAGCAGAGTCAGGATCGGGAAATTTATATCAGATAGGTTTGCCAGTAGAAGCGGCTTGAAGGAAGAAGATGCACTATTACCTTTACTTTTTAATTTTGCTTTGGAATATACCATTACTAAAGTTCAGGAAAACAAGGTAGGCTTAGAATTCAATGGCAGTCACCCGATTTTAGCTTACGCAGATGATGTTTGCTTGTTGGGCAATGACATAAACACAATCAAGAGAAATGCTGAAAGTCTTTTTTGATGCCTGCAAGAATGTTGGATTGGGAATTAATACAGAAAAAACTAAGTATGTGGTCATGGAATGTCAAAGTAATGCTCCACAAAATATTAGAATAGCTGGTAAATTGTTCGAGCAAGTGGAAAAATTCAAATATCCGGGAGCAGTGATTACAGACACACATAATATTGCGGGAGAAGTTAAGTGTTGACTCAAATCAGAAAACGCTTGTTTTTATGCAGTTCAGAAACTTATCATCTTGCCTTCTATTCAGAAATCTAAAAATAAATATTTATAAGACTATTATCCTGCCAGTATGGATGTGAGACATGGGCACTTACTCTTCGGGAAGAACATAATCTGAGACTGTTCGAAAACAGGATGCTTAGGAAAATATTTGTGCCTAAGAGAGATGAAAATGGGGACTGGTAAAATCTGCATAACGACGAGCTTCATGACCTGTACTCTTCATCAGAGTACAGGGTAATTAAATCACAGGATGAAATGGGCTGGACATATTGCATGCATGGGGAGAAAAGACATATCTGAAAAGTATTGAGTGGGAGACCCGAAGGGAAAGGACTACCTGGAAGACCTAGACGTAAGTGGGAGGACAATATTAGGATAGATTTAAAGGAAGTAGGATTTTCAAGGGATGATTGGATATAGGTAGCACAGAATAAGGTTGAATGGTGGGATCAAGAAAATTTTTCTACCCTGACTCTGCTATGGTTTCATTTAGACACATTTTGATCATCCTAACTAACTTCTTTGGTATCCCAAATTTAATGAGGATATTGTACAATTTGTCTCGCCTAACTGAATCATATGCTTTTTTAAAATCTAATTATAGCTGGTGAACAGACTTATTATATTCCCACTCCAAGATTTTTCGAATATAGAATATATGATCATTGGTTGATCTATTTTGCCTAAATCCTCATTGATTCTTCTGAATATGGGGTTAATCTTGACAGCAGTATATTAGATAGAATTTTGTATGATGTTGATAAGAGAGAAATTCCTCGATAGTTATTACATTCGGCCGTATTTCCCTTTTTATGAATCGACATAATAATATATTCTTCCCATTCCTTTGGCAATTCCTCCTTTCTCCAAATCACAAGAATGAGGTTATGGATCTCTGCGTTTAATCTATCCCCACCTGCCTTGATTAATTCTGCTGGAATTTGGTCAACGCCTGGAGATTTGTGAGTTTTCAGTTTACCTATAGCTGTTTCTATTTCTGTTAGAGTTGGTTCAGCAACCATTGGCTCTGCTGTGAATATTTAACTTTCTACACTTTGGCCATCTCCATGTACATTTAATAATTGATTAAAGAAATTTATCCACCTATTCAAAATATTATTCTGAGCCGCGAGTATAGTTCCATCATCACCCTTAGTAATGTTTATTCTAGGTTAAAAACCTTTTTTGAACTTGTTTATTCTGTTGTAGAGATCCCTAACATTTTTGTCTTTACTATTTTCCTCTAATTCATTTACTTTGTATTTTAGATAGTTTCTTTTCTTTATTCTAATGGTTTTAATCTCTTTTTTTAGCATTGTTGAGATTTTCGACAGTAGTGTCATTCGGATTCTGCACCACTGTAGTTTTTCCTGCTTTCTTGTATTTACTAATTTAATGCATTCATCATCGTACTACTGTTTATTGGTTTCGGTTCAAGTGGACCTAATTTTTCTTTTGCAGCTACTTTATATTGTCTTTAATGCATTCCCAGGTTTTATCAATATTCATATCATCCCTAGCTTCTTGTTCTGCAGTGTTTTCTAGAACTGCAAATCTATTTGAAATCTCGACTTGGTAAGCATTCCTATTTTGGTCTTCACCTAGCTTTTCAATTTGAATCTCTCTATATCGAAATTCTGCCTAGTTCCTTTGTTTAATCAAAGTTTCTCCCGAACTGCCGCAACTACCAGATAATGATCTGAATCACAGTCGGCACCCTTAAAAGTTTGAACGTCAGTTATACTAGACTGCCTCCTTGCATTTATTAGCACATGATCTTTCCATCTGGTGAGGTCCATGTGTATTTATGAATATAACGATGTGGAAATTTTGTACTCTTTACGATTAAATTTTTAGTGGTGGCAAAATTCACTAGTCTAACCCCACTTTCGTTGCTCGGCAAGTGGAGACATTCGTTCCCTTCTTACTTTCACATTGAAATCTCCTAGCACAATTTTCGTATGATATGCTGGAAACTGATCAAATGTTCGTTCTATTTCCTCATAAAACTGTTCTTAGCATCATCTTGTAACCCTCTGTCGTTTCATGGATATTCATAACTATGATGTCACACCACCATCCTCTTAGAATAACATAAGAAAGCCTATCATTAATAAAGTCTACTTTTTCAATGGCTGAATTAATTCTCCTATGTATGATGAACCCGGTCCCTAATTCATGGTTATCGTTCCCTTTTCCTTAGAAAAAGGTATAGGCCCCTGTCTGCATTGAACCTTCGCCCTCCGATCTAACTTCCTGTACTACTACTACATCTAACCTGTATTTCTCTAATTCTCCAGTTACTGATTTAAGCTCCCCAGGGCTATGGAAGCTCGTAACATTCCACGTTCCCATTCTATATGTAGGATTAGGCCTCTGTCAACGGACTGTATAGGAAGGAAAGGGGGGGAAAGGATAAAAATAAATTTAGGCCCTACATCAATAAACAAAAAAAATAAAAATTTCACAAACTTGGGGTTAGTAATTTATTGATTACTGATTACTGGAGCTTGCTACTTGTTCATGAACTGAGCGGCAAAAACACTGATCACTGGTGAAATATATAGCAAATTGTAAACAAAGTCACACACACACACAAACCCCCCACCCCCACACCCACACACACACACATATATATAAAGAAAATTAAAGAAAATTGTGGACACTGGTTTAAGCACAGTCTCAGTTTGAACAAGTGATAAATTATTGTAAATCTTCTGGAGATATTTTTCTCTTGAAGTTGATGTTATGATGTGATTGACTATGCGTAATTTTTATGTCAGAAGAGTAGGCATGTGCAGTGAACAGTGATTCCCATCACCATGGTTTGGTGAAATAAATTTACAGTGTTGTACACAACCTTATGATGCACACTGTAGTAGCCTAGATAATAATGATGAATTTGGTACATGTTGTACAGTCTTGTGTTGTGTTTTGAAGCACTGAGCTGCGTTGTAGAGGTTATGAGCGATGTACTACATTACAGTATGCGAAGCGTATATTATTAGAAACTGAGTAGAAGGTCCATGACTTCTTTGTTCTATGTCGCGAGTAGCAACACAGCCCACATGCGGTTATTGACAGTTCATGGAGACTGTCTTTGTTGTTCCACCCGCTGAGAATACTAGAACTTAAGTAGCACCTATGATTTCTTTGTTTGGCCGCAGAGCAGCGACACAAACTTGCATGCAATTCTTAACACGAATTAATGGCAACTGGCAGCTGGAATTGCCCCAGGCAATTTTTATATACGTTGATTGTGCAATTGATATAACACAATCAAATTATGTCATCTTAATTCTGATTTGAAGAGATTTTCTGCGTGAAATTATGTTTGCCCAATAGATTAATTCATTACGCCATGGTAGGTTTTACCATGAAATTCATTAATTAAAGTTACTAACAAACCAACAAAGGATTTCCCTTAATTGTCTGGCCAAACAGTCGGTGTGTTAAAAATACATATGAACAACTGAGGTTAGGGGGACGTGTTATTGTAACATATGCGTCTCTGATTTTCCATCAGCAGTTTTAGTGATATTGGGGAATGTTTAAGATGCTTTACGTTAAGACGTAATTACGGAAAACTCGTGAACGAATGTATAAAATAGAAACTGATATTGGGAAGATCACAGTGAAGTCATAATATATATTATGGTTTAAAAACACACTTAAACTTCACTAATTTCATACCTTGGTAGGACTATCCTCGGCTACTTCTGAAGTTTGTTTGGCGGCACTGTTGTCCTCAACCGTCAATCCTAGCTGCTGGATGCCATCTGGTGGTGGGTGGATGTATCTTCTTATTAAACTGTCTTCTGCTGGTATCTCGAAGTTAAGTAATTTGTGTTTGTTTTTTTTAATGAAAATCTTTTCCCAGACTGTCAGTTCTAGTGGTCTTTCTACTGGCTTTAATAGCTTCACATCCTGTTCTATTTAATGTCCCTCTTCCCAAAAGTGAGCGGCAATTGCGGATTTTTCTGTCTGTCTGAATTTGATGTTCCTAAAATGTTCCTTGTATCTAATTTCAATATTCCTTTTTGTTTGTCCTATGTACATTTTTTCGCAATCCTTGCAGTCTATTTGGTAAATGCCTGATTTTTTATTGTGAGGTACTTTATCTTTATGGTCCTTGTTTAGTAAATATCCTAAGCTGAACTTATTTACGGGGGCCAAAGTAATGTTGAAATCTCTGAATACTTTTTGAAATTTTTTTTGTCCCCAAGGATGAAAGGTGAATTTTCTATACTTGACCAAGGTATGAAATTAGTGAAGTTTAAGTGTGTTTTTTAACCAGAATGTATAAAAGTTTCTGCATTCATTTATGAAATGGTATTTCATCGTCGGCTTTATGAATTCGTATAGAATTTCATAATCCCAAGCATATAAAATGGCGAAATTTATAATTCACTAGGAATCCGCGAGACTGATAGATTTTGGTGTAATTTGTAGCAATATGGTAATACAGTATGAATCACAGCGCCACCAAGTGTTAATTTGACAAATGAAAGACAAATGATGGTGGAAAACAAATATGGCGCTCTCAGCAGTATGCATCGAAGTATCAAATTTACACGAAACTTTCCTTACATGCTCAATAAGACAAATAAAATTACATGAACACTTATTAATTATACTGACGAATAGTGGCATGAATGGAAAACACGTGTGAATGATATTTAGCAAGAAATGTCTGCTTTAACCTAACTTAATTCAACTCTTGCAATGGCTGGCACGTTTCTACACTATAGTTCCTACGATTTTTGGACTCCCTCAGTATAGTCCCTACCCGGAGATCCGAATGAGGGATTATTTTACCTCCGGAAAATTTTCCACTAACAGGATCCATAAATCAGGCAGTGTTACTTAACAATATGTTTTACTGAGAGAGGTTGTTAATCTCATGCCAAACCCCCAAGCTGAAGGACCACCTCCTGTCATCTGTCCGCAACTGCTTATTCAACATATTAGCAGCTACCCTCCATATCTGGAGGCTGTATCTATCCGCAACCTGAGGACGCACCATGCCGTGGTGACAGAGACCCACCCCTTATATATATTATATGTGTATAGGTAAATATACCTATACACATACATATACATGAAGCATAGAGACATAAATTTATATTGAAAAATAAGTGGAAAAGAATCCGAAACTATGAACATAGAAATTTCAGTGTTTTGCCTTTAACTGCTCAGCTAATCGAGCAGCTATTAATGGAGTAGCATACTTTTCATGAATATTTTGCCCATGCATTACTATACATTTTCCTCACATTTCACATTTCGACAAGATAGCAGGCCTACAGTGATAGTACAGCTTGTTTTTAAAGGAAGTACTGATAATTTTTTTTTAAATAACAGAACATTATTTTCAAATTAC
Source organism: Ectobius pallidus (assembly GCA_964059195.1). Lineage (NCBI taxonomy): Eukaryota > Metazoa > Arthropoda > Insecta > Blattodea > Ectobiidae > Ectobius > Ectobius pallidus. The sequence goes on along the minus strand of CAXKWD010000003.1, from coordinate 167,723,462 downwards.
TTTATTATCATTCGTTACCTTACACTTCTTCTCCACATAGTCACCACCATTATTCAGGCACTTGTTGTAATAGGAAACCAGTTTTTGTTTGCCTTCATCAAAGAATGATGCTGTCTGTTATGAAAGCCAAGTCTTTACTTCTTGTTTCACATCATCGCCATATTCATGTTTTCCACCAAGGAATTTCTTTAAATGAAGAAAAGATTAAAACTGTTTGGCTGTGTGTGGTCAGGCATTATCATGAACCAAAAGAATTCCTTGCGAAAGCATTCCACGCCTAAACAAACTCAAGATATGATCTGAACAGACTCAACACTTCGACCACCCTCCCTACAGCCCGAATGGTACCAAGCGATTTTTATCTGTTTCTTCATCTGAAGAAATTCCTTGGTGGAAAACATTAATTCAACTATGATGATGTGAAACAAGAAGTGCATACTTGGCTTTCATCATAGGCGGCATCATTCTTTGATAAAAGGCATACACAAACTGGTTTCCCCTTACGACAAGTGCCTGAATAACGGCCGTGGCTATATGGAGAAGTAGTTTAATGAAGGATAATAAAGCATTTTAAAATAATGTTCTGTTATTTTTTTAATTGGTACTTCAAAAACATGCCTCGTATGTTGCAATACTTGTGTAGGAAGTGCATTTTGACAGAATGGAGGTAAAGTTAGAAAAAAACAAGACAAAGTCAATTTTTTATTTCAAAATTCTGTTGTATGCTTCACACACATGAATATTGTAATATTTTTTTATGATTGAGAAAAGTAAGTGAAAATACATAAAGAAATACTGTAATTAATTATGAACAGTTTTTCTCTACACTTGAGTGCATGCGCATGCAAGCAGTCACCCAAATTTAAGATATTCTTGTAACATAACCTAATTGCCTGATTAGTTTCAGTAAGTCAGTACACTAGAACCCCGATTTTCCATCACTTTATTAACCGAGCGGCAGATTATCTGACTGGCTCAATCTTTAATATTTTTTATTTTTACATTTATTTTAGTACAGTATTTTATTTCATTCTACTGTGTTTTTTTAAAGAGGAAATGTGTACAACTGAACATGATAATAGTGTACAAATTTATTTTAGGATAGTTCCGTTATACTAACTGATGTAGGGTATAGTTATGTTCACAACAGGAAGTGGTGAAATTTGTAAGCTTAGCCATTGTCACTTTTAAAGAAATTACCTTCGGAAATTCCAAAGCCGCAGTGTTGTAGAAAGGGTGTTTTTCTAAACTTGTAAAATTAACCATTCGCTTTTTAAGAAACAACCTCTAGAGACCCATGTAGACCCACTTTAATTATTCAGTTCCTGTCTTGTAATGTTTGAGTTAACTTAGTTATCCTGTAGTTTTTGTAAGAAATATCTTCCATGGGAGTGAAGAGCAAATGTGTTGTCTTAAATTTTTATAAAAAATCAAATAATCGAGCGGTTTATGAATGCAGAAACTCTGGCTCATCTCGCTTCATAATTTGAAGTTACTTCTTACTGGATTTATCCTGTTTGTTAGTTATAACTTGTGTAATATTACTAATATTGTATAGTATAGTGTGCAACATAAAGATGTCTGTAGTCCCAGCAAATTATGAAACCATGAGTACTACACACTTAATATATGAAATTATTTTATTGAATGGATTATCCGACTGTTTTGCTTAGCTGCTCTCCCCATCCCATCATTGCACCAGACTATAGTGGTCCTACTGTAGGGAGGAGGACATCCCGTTAGGATAGCTCCTTATATTAAGGGTGCCAATAGGACACAGCCAAATAAAAATAATTCTAAGAACTATATGCGGCAAATGCTCTTGACCTTGCCATACGCTACGTCGAACAAGCTTCATCAACACCAAATGATGTTATGTTCTTGTGGTGATGGTGGAGCATTGCATTCTCATTTCGATTCAGTGCTCTTCGTCAGAAAAAGATCTGACTTTACTTCTTAAGCTTGTGCGGAATAGGTGGGTTTTCGGAATAGCGGGACTCTACTGTACTTTAAGATTATAATATTTTCCTAATTTTCAGTATTAATATTTTTATATTGAATTTTAAAGGAGCTATCAATAAAGCACTCCCTATTTATTAAAATATTCAGAATACAAATAAATGGCTATGGACAATATGGAGCAAGTCTTGAAGTATGTTTAAGGCAAATTCCTGTAATGTGGCTGAAGACAGTATACCAAAATGTTAGAGAAAATAGATACAAAATTTCGAAACTGTCCCTCTTGCCCCAAATAGTAACCCAACCACTTCCCAATCTCTTATCCCATAGTTCTTCTTCAAGTATTGGCAGCATGGATGATAATGAAGTTTCTTTTCCATGTCTACCTCCTTTGCATGGTCTCCATCCCTCTTAAAACGCACTGTCGAATCAATTACCAGTCCACAGTTCTTCTCCCTGTTGATCACAACAAAATCTACACGTTTGATGGAGCCCTCCGTCGACTGGCATACCACCTCCTCACACACTTCACAATCCGCTCTCTTCCTGAAGAGCTCTGCGATATGGTGCCTATTATTTCTAAGTAGTTCTCCCCTATGACAGTAACCAAGAATATGAGGTAAGGTTTCTGTCTCATTGCAATGACGGCAACGGATTTCCTGACTTCTGCCGGGGAGACTGTGCACTGCAATGGAGTTGCAGTTCATTTTTATGGCATTTGGCCATTGTGAGGAAGAAAGGCCTTGTTTTGTAGAAATCCAGGCATTTGCTTTAGGCCAGTCTTCAAATTGAGACACTCCTTTGCCTCGGTTGGGTAATGATTTCCACATTTCAAATTGTTGTTTTCAGAGCTTTTATGGAGTCCACGTGCTTCATCAGTAGGCAAACTGAGGTTAGACAAGCTTGTTTCAATTTCTTCTGGAAAATTCCTTGTATGCATGAGGTGAGGATCAGAAATTGATCGCAGTCAGCAGCAGAAATTGATCGCAGTCAGCAGCAGATGTTTATCTGCTGTATGTATGCCTCCCAAGAAGCTTTAATTAATCCTAGAACACACAGCCTCCTCAGTGAATATAACATCGGGGACATCCATTGGCAAACCAATTATTTCTCTTAAACTGCTTCTTAATAATTGGTCAACATCTTCAAGAAAACCTTTTCCATGTTTATGAAGTGGAGCATACTCCAAAGGATATATTAAACTGGGCCAAATATATTGATTCAAAATGCTAAGTTTCTGATCAGGTTTAAAAAATATTGAATTAACAAGCTTATTGATACTACTATTCAACTTTAATATAATGCCTTTTTCATCAATAACAATTTCGTTTTGAAATGTGACACCTAAATATCCTATAGTTTCATTTTCCTCGAGTGAAGAGATCTGGAGACCATTTAATGTTTCAAGAACTAATTTTCCGTTATGTATTACTATAGCTTTAGTTTTTGAGACATGAAAGTAAAGATAGGTAAGATTAAAATTGTAAACTTTTGGTCGCAAATATGATTATATTCCATGCCTTGTCTATATTAACATATGAAACGTTATGGGCTTTGATATAACGAAGCACCTGTGCAGTAAGTAGCCTAATATGGTAAGTTAGGTTATTGGCACTGAGTGTAGAAAATTTTAGTTCCCATGAATGAAAAGTGGATGAAAAAACACTATGTTAGAAAAAGTAAGGTCTGGTTACTCTGAAATTTGTTTCACCAAGTACCCTGAAGTTTTACGAATGGGACTTTGAATCTGGCAACTGATTTTTTCCTCCTTCCCCCTAAAATGTATTTGTTGTAGGAAAATAAAATGGTTCGGCTATCTTGGACTTCAAAGTTACTTGTTTTTCATGGTGTATTAATTTTAGTAGCCTCTTTATGTATTTATTAGTATAACAAAAATAAAAGCATGATTTCTGTTATTAAATATCTCACTTGTAAGAGGCTGGGGGTTTGATTAGTTGACTCTGTATTTTTACAAAGTGTGTTTACACAGGTAAAGACTGCAGTATGGAGCAGATGACAGGTATCCGAGAGCAGCAGGAGAGATTGGCACGACTTCATTTTGACTTAGGAGCACAACAAGAATTGTACGCACCACTGAGTGAGGAAGGGCTGCGAGCTGGCCAGGAAAACATGCACCGTCTAATGGAGAGCTTAGAACAGCTGAGTGTGTCCATAGAATGCCTTCATTCCTTCTCAAGTGATAGTAGAGATAGCAGTGTTCTACAGGACTGAAATGCCTCAGCAAATATTAGCACATGTGTACAAGGCCTTTAACATAATTTTAAATAAAACAGCTCTGTTTATTTTTAATTGATAACATAAAGTAAATATCCCCTCCTATTATTTACAGGATAGAATGAGTATAGCTTAAGAGGAAATAAGATAGGCATTGATTTCAAAATCTGACTTGTTTATTCAATTTAAATTTTACTTTAAAAATCTATAAGTTTGGTGCTAGTATTTTCTTAGTTTTAGTTATTGGTTCTAAAATAAATTAGTATATAAAAGTAACATTACAATGATCTCCTATAGCCACCGTCTGTAGGACTAAGTCACTGGTTTGGAATAAAAATTTCACTTTGAAATACCCATCGTTGTAAAAGGGTCCTTATGAAATAGCTTGTGCTAAATCATTAATTTGATAAATGTAGGTAATGTGTACAGTAACAGGCTATTTTGCATAATAATAGCACATCTGAATTACCCACCCACTGGCTAATGTTATAAATCTCACAATTATAAAAATCTGAACCAGTCTTTTTGCATCTTTGAAGCTCTCTCAGTAGCATATAACATCTGAATGCCTGCTTACACAATATTCAAGTCCCAGTGTTTATTCATTGGTAAATGATATGTCTTGTGTTGTCTTGATATGGATACAGGTTGTTTTAACAAAGTGGAGGCTTGTTGTAATGAAAAGTTATGTTTTTACGACATATTTAACAATTCAAGTCCACAACCTTTCCACCTGTGTCAGAATATTAAAATATAATGTACAAGACAAACTAAAATGTTTCAAACAGTGGATACCTCGATAACAACACACAGCACAACGTTTCAACTGGTTCCTCCCAGTTTTCATCAGGTACTGGTTGGTAGATCAGCTGGGTTGAATGGTGTAACCCCCTCTACGTCACCATCATCATCGGTGAGGTAGATTCACAAAGTGGACGCTCAGATGCTGGAGATTTTATACCGTGAAGAAACATGGTGTTACGTTGAAATCTATTAATCCATTCAGTAGGGATTGCAAAATCAGATTCGGGGCATTTTTTAATCTGCCAACTAATTTTAGGGGGAACATTGTCTTGAACCATTCTACCAATGACATTAATCCATTCGTCTCCCAGGTCACCCTCGTAATTATTAACACATTTGTCCTGATTACTGGCAATATGTACAGCTTCACATATCTGTCTCTTAATCAAGTCCCTCTCAACTTTCACCACTTCTATATCTTTAATGCTGTGCTTTAAGGAGACCATATGCTGGCTTAATCCTGTGTTAGTCTTCATATTTCGAATGTCCCTAGCATGCTCCTGGAGCCTGATTTTAAAAGTTCTCCCAGTTTCCCCAAAGTATGGGAGAACTTTTAAAATCAGGCTCCAGGACATTCGAAATATGAAGACTGACACAGCCAGCATATGGTCTCCTTAAAGCACAGCATTAAATATATAGAAGTGGTGGAAGTTGAGAGGGACTTGATTAAGAGAAAGATATGTGAAGCTGTACAAATTGCCAGTAATCAGGACAAATGTGTTAATAATTACGAGGGTGACCTGGGAGACGAATGGATTAATGTCATTCGTAGAATGGTTCAAGACAATGTTCCCCCTAAAATTAGTTGGCAGATTAAAAAATGCCCCGAATCTGATTTTGCAATCCCTACTGAATGGATTAATAGATTTCAACGTATGGTAACACCATGTTTCTTCACGGTATAAAATCTCCAGCATCTGAGCGTCCACTTTGTGAATCTACCTCACCGATGATGATGGTGACGTAGAGGGGGTTACACCATTCAACCCAGCTGATCTACCAACCAGTACCTGATGAAAACTGGGAGGAACCAGTTGAAACGTTGTGCTGTGTGTTGTTATCGAGGTATCCACTGTTTGAAAAATTTTAGTTTGTCTTATACATTATATTTTAATAGTTATGTTTTTGATAACAAAAGGAATACCTATAGCGGGATGATGAATCAAGAAGTAAACTTACTTGCAATGGCAATAGGTAATTCCTAAGCAAACTAAAGGAATATTATCTATTTTGTGTAACCTGGAGGTTCATTGCCATGCTTACATGAGCGCACCATTCAACCCTATTGTTGGTGCAAGGGCCAATCAGTATTTAATATTTAATTTAATTAATCAATTCAAAGTGTTCACCATATTCATTGGGATGCCCTGAATGAATGAGAAGACATTTTCCTAGCAGCCATTACATTGTGACGTGCAGGCAAGCTAGCGCTTGACGAGGCCACGCTGCTTCCTCAGTAGAAAAATGATTGCACTGCTACTCAGACATTTGTTTTACACTCTTGATATTTTATGCTTCTCTGCCTAAGTCTGACTACCTCTAGTTGTGATTATTCATTTAAATACTTTGTACATATACCAGTTTCATTCACACTGTGTGTGATAAGTGAAACATTATAGTAACATTGTTTTACGTTTCAATACTGCCAGGCTTTGTTCTGCAGCCTTTGTGTATTAATGGGTGCCAATACTCCATAACTCTTACTTGAGTTTTCTCTCTCATATTTTACAACCAACTGTAAAGTGTTCTCAGCACATCTTCCATCATTGTAAATACAGGGTGCGGCATTTAAAGTTTCCCATTTTCAATACCATGTAACTCATTTATTTAACAAAGAAATAAGCTACATTGAACATTTTTAAATGTCTTACAGTCTTGGATTTACAATTCTGGTCTTACTTTTTTAATATGATTTCCTTGAAATGCCCTCTATTAACTTTAACACATTGCTGCAATCTCCCTCGCACACTGGCCATTACGCGGTGTTAAGTTTCACGTGTAAAACTTAATAATAAGAAGAAATATTAGTTGACGTGATTTTGTGACGTAAGAAATGTTATTGAGTAACTGCCACTAGATCACATGTTTTTATCGATATATTCAAAGAGAATAATTTATTTTTAGAACTTTAAAGATTGTTAGTTTCTGAAGTCACTCTGTCTTTATATATATCAGTATCTTTCGTGGCATCGCCCCATTCTTCTACGTACTTTCTTGGAGCTGCCGTGTTCTTCTACGCATTCTAGTCCATTCTACGCCATTTTTTCTACGCCATTCTACATACGTTCTACATTCATTCTACATCCATTCTGCGTGCCACCTGGAGCTACCGACTTCACTTCTAAAATTTTTCTGGAACTGCCGAGATTTCGAGAATACTTCTGCTACTTAGTCTACTATTGAAACAGCGCTTCACTTCTTCATACAAGGCGACGTGGAATAGCTGCCTCAAAATAACTTCATTTTCTGGAAACGCCCCTCGGTATTCCGAGGCTGTGGAATTATTTGCTCTTCTAATTCATGAGGGTTTGCTTAAGGCAAGCCCTCATAAAAGTAAGTTCATCTTTACATCAAATTTTCTTTTGTAATTACGGCATTTGTTCCAGAACATGCTTACAAGAATTGTACATTTCAGTTCTATCATTTCTATATTTTTCTTCTGTAGTTGGAAATTACAAGAAAAAGGAAAGGGGTTGAGTGGAATGAATATTGTATGTTTGGTACTTCAAGAAGTATCGTAATATATAAAAGAAGTTTAATATAATAAATGTATAAAGATTTATTAAGGTTCTATGAACACTAGAAGTTTGTTATAATTATGTTAAAAGGAACACTAAATACTTTAAATAATAAATCATTAGTAGAATGAAAAGTCATATTCTTGCATGAACTGAAATTTATTCCCTCCCACATGTTAAAGGAGAAAAGATATTTTCTTGTAAAAAACTGAGATTGACTACACCTTCATATTTTATGTTAATTAAACGTAACATAAAAACATGGCGACCCTGCCAGGATAAATGCATAAGTTTGTAATATTAGTATACTTGACATGTCTATATTGTACTTTAAAGTTGGGTTATTTAATTTGTACATAACCCAACAATTTGTATGATCACTTGCTAATGCCAGACTGGGTAAGTTTCAGCTCTGGTATGTACTGTATGATAAAAGCTGTTTGGAAGAGAATCAAACATCACTTCCAGTCTACACTGTTGATGACTTTGCATTTCCAAATCATCATAAAACTACATTTTGATGAACACAAGAATGAAGAATGAAGAAAGAAGTCATCTCTCCACATCAGTCAGCATTCATCATTATTCTTCATGGGTGAGAATATATATGTGTAGCAGACATTATAAATAAACTTTCTTAATTTAAAAATAGAACTTAACTTATGTCTATCTCTTTTGTGACTTCTAATTAACTATTAATATAGGACTATTGGTTCATAAATAATCCCTGTATGTGGGATATAGAAAACTTTAATTTTGAGTATAAAACTTTTATTTTCATTCTTAATAAGAATTTCAGTTATAACATTAACCACAATTTTAATAAGGTTAAATGGTGTTTTGAAGAAAATTAACTTGAACTTTTTTAATTTGACTAAAACTGGAAAGAGAATTTTGTAAATCTGCTTCACCAACGATCATGGTATTTGATAATTTGTACACACATTTCACACATATGTTTTGTCACACAAGTGAATACTATTATGCAACTAGTGATTCAAGAAATTGACATTAAGGTGTGTTAGGAATTTTCTTAAGTTATTAGGGAATTAACTTAGAGCACTTTTCAAATTATTTCTTACTGCAATTACTCATACCATCATGTCTACCGAAGAGAAAACTTGGGAACAAAAAGCAGCAACAAGAGCTCACTACAAAGCAAGGCTCACTACATTCCGAAATAATTTGAAGAAAGCAGATCCCGCTATAGTTACTATAAACTGGGTAGAGCAACAATTAGAAAGTTTAAGAAGAAACTTCGAGAATTACGATGCCCTACAAGTGCAGTTTGAAGAAGGCAACCCCAGGGAAGCAGATCATAGAACAGAATTTGATGCTAATTACAGTGCTGCATTAGCAGAAGCTAGAGAAATGTCTTTCAAGATAAAAGAATATGAAAGAAACTTGGGTTCTCAAGCTTCACTTTCTTCCACTGCAACTGAATCCCAAGCTGTTCAGTTAACGCATCCAATAGCTGCTGTTCAGTTACCTAAGATAGAAATAAACAAGTTTTCAGGGAAACAAGAAGAATGGCTGACTTTTTTCGAATTATTTACTGCGCTTGTTCATACAAACGAACAATTAACAGAAATTCAGAAACATCATTTTCTAAGATCTTATCTTACAGGATCAGCAGCAGAGACTTTAACGGCATTACCTATTACAGCAGAGAATTATAAGGTTGCACTTCAGCAACTTAGAGAGAGATACGAGCAGCCACACTTCACCATAAAGAGACATGTAGCTGCACTTTTCAATTTGCCTCCAGTCAAGACTGAAAATGCTAATGCATTAAGAAAACTTTATGATGGAGTAATCCAGCATTTGAGAGTTTTAGAAGCCTGTGGAGAACCAGTTAATCAATGGGACTCCTTGCTAATTCATTTAGTGACTTCAAAGTTGGACTCTACTACTTTGAGGGAATGGGAAACTCAGGTGGCCAAGGACAAAATTACAACGTTTGCTGCAATGAAACAGTTTCTCTCCGAAAGGTGTAGAGTACTTACTGCTTTAGTTAAACCTCCAGAAAGACAATTTCTTAAGCCTCAGAGATCTACTAACAATGGATCTAGAGCCTTTGAAGTGAACACAACACAGAAAGAGAGCAACTTCAAGCAAAACAATAATCATGCAAGTAACTACAGAACTACTAACTTCAAGTCAAGTGACGAACCTTTCATAGGAAGGCAGTTCAACAAAGGTGAAAGAAAATACGCTTCAGTCAGTTGCACAAAGTGCAACGAAGAACATATGCTTTTCCATTGCCAGAGATTTAAGGAATTATCTGTAGATGACAGGAGAAGACATTGCCAAAACCTTAAACATTGTTTCAACTGTCTTTCTAAGAATCATCTCTATCAAAATTGCCCTTCTGAAAAAAGATGCAACCACTGTCAGATGAAGCATCATACTTTACTTCATAGACATGGAAAGACCACAGAAGATAATAAAAATGAAACAGTGAATGTAGCTCAAAGCCTAGCTCAGAAAACAAATACTAGAAGAGGGGCTAGTGTTTTACTCTCCACTGCCAATGCGAAGGTTCAAGACAAACGTGGAAAATTGATAATACTACGCTGCCTCTTGGATTCTGCTGCTACCCATGACTTCATCACAAAGCAAGCAGCCGAAAGGTTACAATTACCCACAAAGCCAACAGAAATACTAGTTTCTGGAATTAATGCTACAGAATCTGAACTACTTCATTACACTAAAGTTAACATACAAGACGCCTTGAACCAGAATTTCCATTTGAGTTTGAACTGCTTGGTCAATAATCAGATTGGTACTAACACCCCGGTCAAGGACTTGAATATTGATCATCTCGACATACCTTCAGACTTGCAACTTAGTGATAACCAGTTCAATGTAAGTCGACCAGTAGACATCCTTCTTGGAGCAGAATCTTTTTGGAAAATACTCATGAATCCAAAACAAAAACTTGCTCCAGGGGTCTTCGCTAGGAAAACCAAACTGGGTTGGATAGTGACCGGCAAGATCAAACTACCAATGCCTATTAGAAGACACACAGCTTTCTTCACAAATGAAATCATGCCTCAGGACTTAAATAGATTCTGGGATCTAGAGGAGGACAGTCAAGCTACATTCTTATCCGAAGAAGAAATTCTTTGTGAAGAACATTATAAGTTAACCATTACTAGGAATCTGGAAGGTAGATTCGTAGTTGAAATGCCTTTTATAAAAAATGCACCCAAACTTGAGAAAACTAAAAATGTAGCTATAAAGAAATGTTTTGGTATTGAAAATAGATTCAAACGAGAGGTTAAGGTTAAGCAACAATATTGTGAATTTATGGAAGACTATGAAGCTATGAACCACATGTCAGTAGTTAGCTCAGAAGAAGTTGAAACTTCAGAACCAGTTTTATTTGAGTCACCATCCTGTCTGGAAAAACGACCAAAAGAAAGACAAAATAAGGGTTGTCTTTAACGGATCAACTCCAGATATTAATGGAAATTGTTTGAACGACATTCTACTTCGGGGACCACCTGCTAAGATAGATTTAGTGGCATCAGTCACTCACTTTAGATTGCATCAAGTGGCTGTAGTAGCAGATATAGAAAAAATGTATAGACAAATACTTGTTTCGCCTCTACAAACAAACATGCAACGAATACTATGGAGAGCTTCTCCTATGGAACCCTTGCGTTCATTTAAACTTAGTACAGTCACATATGGACTTAAACCTTCAAGCCAACTGGCTATCCGAACTCTGCATGAGCTAGCAGAAAAGGATGGAAGTAAATATGACCCACAAGTATCTAATACACTGAAGAATTGCTTCTATGTAGACGATTACTTGGATTCATTCGAGGAGATAGAGAAGGCCAAGTGCATCACATCACAATTAGAATCCTTGCTTAAGGATGGAGGATTTCCATTAAAGGATTGGTGTTCGAATTCTAAGGAATTTCTAGAATCAAAATCAGCATCAACTCTTGCTTTGACACCACTAAACATATTTAAGGAGCAGAGTTTAATTAAAACTTTAGGCTTGTACTGGAAGCCTTCAACTGATACATTCACCTATAAGGTGGAATTAAATCATTGCGAGATATTCACAAAGAGGAATATGCTTTCGGAGATAGCCAGAGTCTTTGACCCTCTAAATTATATCTCACCTGTCATCATGGTAGCCAAAATCATGATGCAAAAACTTTGGCTCTTGAAGATAGACTGGGACGAAGAAGTACCTGATAACTTCAAGCAGCAATGGCTCAGTTTCAAAATTTCCTTAAAGGATTTAGAAAAGATTAGGATTCCACGCAAGTTATGCGGGAATACAAAGGTGGAAACTCCTCAACTACATATTTTTTGCGATGCTTTGGAAAAAGCCTATGGATGTGCGGTTTACATAGTCACAACTCAATCATCATTGATATGTACCAAATCAAAGGTAGCTCCTCTTAAAACAATATCTCTACCGAGATTAGAACTGTGTGCAGTTCTAATGGGAGCTCAGCTTTACGAAAAAATATGTAATATGCTAAGAATTGAAATTTCAAATGCATTCTTTTGGACAGATTCTCTTGTCACTCTAAGTTGGATACACAAATCCCCTCATTATTGGAACACGTTTGTGGCTAACAGAGTACAGAAAATTCAAGCTATCACTTCTGAAAATCAATGGAAGCATGTCTCGGGTAAGGAAAACCCAGCTGACATAATATCACGAGGGTGTACACCTGCTGGTTTGATCGGAAACAAGTTATATTGGAATGGACCTGAATGGATTTCATTCCCAGCTCATGAGTGGCCATCGTATGAAGTCGAAGACCTCATAGATGTTCCAGAGTATAAACAAGTTTCAGCTCAACTTACAGTTTCAACCAAAACCAAAGAAGAACATTTCTTCACAAGATTTTCCCAGTTCAAGAAATTAGTGAGAACAATTTGTTGGATTCTGAGATGGAAAAATAAAAACTGCATTGGTAAACATCTCACTTCGGAAGAAATGGGAGAAGCTACTACAAGAGTATTGCTTCTCACTCAAAAGGAATATTTTTCTAGGGAGATGGATGATCTCAAAAATAAAAGACCTATTCACTGCAAAAGTAATTTACTCTCACTTCATCCTTTCTTAGACAAACAGGGATTATTGAGAGTAGGTGGAAGGATTAGTAATGCCGACTTAAGCTTTAATTCTTCACACCAGATAATTTTGCCAGCTAAAGCTTATGTCACCAAACTCATTATACGACACTATCATGACCAGAATTTGCATCCTGGACCTAGATCATTGCTCTACTTGTTGCGAGAGAAATATTGGATAATAAAGGGCATACGCACAATAAAAACTGCTCTAAAGGGATGCATAAATTGCTTCAAGAATAATTTAAAGCCTTCTCAACAGATAATGGGCAACCTGCCGTCAATGAGGCTTATTCCTAAGAGACCTTTCTCCTGCACTGGAATCGACTACACTGGAGCTATCATGTATGACAGTTCAGCTGTTAGAAGTCGTAAGCCAATTCCAAGGAAAGCTTATATAGCAGTCTTTGTCTGCATGATAACTGGAGCGGTTCATTTGGAACTCACCACTAGTTTTTCAACTCAGCACTTTCTTTCAACACTAAACAAATTTATTAGTCGTCGAGGCATACCAGCAGACATATACTCTGATAATGGATCAAATTTTCATGCTTTGGAAAAGGAACTAAGAGAGGTGTTTGGTTCTTTAGAGTTTAAAGAAAACCTTGAAGATTTTGCATACTGTAATAGTGTAAAATGGCACTTTATTCCCCCTTACTCAGCTCACATGGGAGGCAGGTGGGAAGCTCAAATCAAGGTTCTCAAAAGACATTTAAGGAGAACGATCAACAATCATCTGCTCAAGTTCGAGGAACTCAACACATTAATAATACAAATTGAAGGAATAATGAATTCTAGGCCCATCACGGAACTGTCATCTGACCCAGCAGACCTCATGCCACTTACACCAGCTCACTTCCTCATTGGGACTTCAATCACATCACTACCTGAAGACATCATACAAAAGAAAACATTGCAACTAACCCAATCATGGTGTTTGATAGAAAATCAAAAGCGTCAATTTTGGAAGCGTTGGAAGAATGAGTACTTAAGCTCTCTTCAAGTACGTAACAAATGGCAACGAGAGAAACCCTCAATAGAAGAGGGAGATTTAGTAATGATAAAGGAAAATACTCCTCCTTATGTCTGGAAACTGGGCAGAGTGAAACACTTACACGAGGGAAGAGACAAAGGGAAAAGGGTAGCTCTTCTTTCAACCCGCACTGGTCAAATGGTTAGACCGATCACTCTTTTGTGTCCACTTCCAATTAAGGAATCAGAAGAGTAACTAGACAGTAATTTGCTTTAAAGTGCAATTCATAAATCTTAAGACTTTCTTAAAATTTTCATCTTTAATTTGAAAAGCAAAAGTGAGGCTTTACTGAATTATTAAAAATATGTTTTATGTTTTTTAAGTTTATCTTGAACTTCTAAAGAACTTACTTATTCAGTTTCTTTCTTGTAAAAAAAAAATTGTAATATCTGCCAATCTCACAAGTGCGAACATTAGTGTTGTCTTGTGAACTTATGAAAAAAGGAAAAGACCTTTGTAAAGTGTAATATGAGTAATGTGTGCATTGTATGCCATTGTAAGTATGCATGTGCTTTCCTTTTCTTTTTCTTGAGGCCCCAGTATGTTAAGTTTCACGTGTAAAACTTAATAATAAGAAGAAATATTAGTTGACGTGATTTTGTGACGTAAGAAATGTTATTGAGTCACTGCCACTAGATCACATGTTTTTATCGATATATTCAAAGAGAATAATTTATTTTTTGGACTTTAAAGATTGTTAGTTTCTGAAGTCACTCTGTCTTTATATATATCAGTATCTTTCGTGGCATCGCCCCATTCTTCTACGTACTTTCTTGGAGCTGCCGTGTTCTTCTACGCATTCTAGTCCATTCTACGCCATTCTACATACGTTCTACATTCATTCTACATCCATTCTGCGTGCCACCTGGAGCTACCGACTTCACTTCTAAAATTTTTCTGGAACTGCCGAGATTTCGAGAATACTTCTGCTACTTAGTCTACTATTGAAACAGCGCTTCACTTCTTCATACAAGGCGACGTGGAATAGCTGCCTCAAAATAACTTCATTTTCTGGAAACTCCCCTCGGTATTCCGAGGCTGTGGAATTATTTGCTCTTCTAATTCATGAGGGTTTGCTTAAGGCAAGCCCTCATAAAAGTAAGTTCATCTTTACATCAAATTTTCTTTTGTAATTACGGCATTTGTTCCAGAACATGCTTACAAGAATTGTACATTTCAGTTCTATCATTTCTATATTTTTCTTCTGTAGTTGGAAATTACAAGAAAAAGGAAAGGGGTTGAGTGGAATGAATATTGTATGTTTGGTACTTCAAGAAGTATTGTAATATATAAAAGAAGTTTAATATAATAAATGTATAAAGATTTATTAAGGTTCTATGAACACTAGAAGTTTGTTATAATTATGT
Organism: Ectobius pallidus; assembly: GCA_964059195.1. NCBI lineage: Eukaryota > Metazoa > Arthropoda > Insecta > Blattodea > Ectobiidae > Ectobius > Ectobius pallidus. The sequence goes on along the minus strand of CAXKWD010000003.1, from coordinate 167,708,214 downwards.
TAAAAGGAACACTAAATACTTTAAATAATAAATCATTAGTAGAATGAAAAGTCATATTCTTGCATGAACTGAAATTTATTCCCTCCCACATGTTAAAGGAGAAAAGATATTTTCTTGTAAAAAACTGAGATTGACTACACCTTCATATTTTATGTTAATTAAACGTAACACGCGGTGTGTGGTGTCTTGCATAACATTTGCACTTTCCTGCTGAATTGCATTGTTAAGACTGTTAATGGCAGGGAGGGCATGCGAGAAAACTTTAGATTTCAGATAGTCCCGCAGAAAATAAATATGGTGCAGTAAGGTCGGGAGATTTGGAGGGAAATAATTTGGAAAGAATTCGGCCGGCGAAAGCAGCATGAAGGGTGTCCATTGAAAGATGTGCAGTATGTGCTGCCCTACAACACCATCCTGTTGAAACCACAATCTCTCAATATCCAAGTTACGATGTGTCAATTCTGGTAGGAAGAAAGTTTGCAGCATGTGATTGTAACGTTCAAAGTTGACAGAAACCAAAGCACCATTATCGCTCTCAAAGAAATAAGGGCCAATAATACCCTGTGCTGCTATGGAACACCACACCACGACCTTAGGACTGTGAAGTGGCCGCTTGTGGATTATGCGTGGATTTGCAGGAAATTGCAAATGTTACGCAAGACACCACAAAATGCGTAATGGCCAGTGTACGAGGGAGATTGCAGCAATGTGTTGAAGTTAATAGAGGGCATCTCAAGGACATCATATTCAAAAAGTAAGACCAGAATTGCAAATCCAAGACTGTAGCTTATTTATTTGTTAAATAAATGTGTTACATGGTTTTGAAAATGGGAAACGATAAATGCCACACCCTTTATATTGCATCATATTAATAACCTTTCTTTGTTTAACGTGCACGTGAACTATGCTGAAGTATTCCCCCCTGCTCAAGGCAGGTCTACAGTGCATCGAGTCAAAAGATGAAATCTTCCAGAAAGTTTATCCAATGGAGCACCACGTAAGACCATATACGGATAGGAACACTTAACTTCATGGATGGGAATGGAAGTTAACTGGAATATTAGCCCTAAGAGGTCCTAAATATATTTGTAAATATTTTTAAGTAAGGAAAAACCTGAAGTCAGTTCAACAATTTTATTCACAAAAGCCTGAATAATACGGAAAATATATATTAATTTTTGTATATCTCTCAAATATAAATATTAACTTCTTTTACATTAAGTTCTTTTATATTCTTTTTATTTATATTTAAATGCATATATTGAGCTTTATATATTTCTCAAATATTAATGTTAACTTCTTTTATGTTTATCAAATCTATTCCGATTAAATAATAATCTTTAAAGAAGATATAAAAAGCCTAGTTAACTACATCAGCTTGTTTGGTTCGAAGGTGAAGCACAAGGAATTGAAAAATATATGAATCAATAAAAATAAAATAAAGAAAGAAAATTACTAAAGAATTGAAATTAAATTACAATTTAAATATGAATATGACTAGAAACAATTTCCACATTCGAACTGGGCAAGAAAAATTTATAGCTGGCCTACATTCGGACCCAACATGGCTGCCTAGCAACCGAGAATACACTTTATTACTAGTAACAGACAATTTATATTAAAAGACACAAGCCGGGCCGTGCAAGGTCAAGTGATGTCTTTAGTCAACTCAGTACAGATGTCGCTTTGACAATGGAAAATCTCATTCCAGCAGAGAAAAAATATTATTTGAATTTCAACCAGCAACCTTTCAGTTCTCTTGTCTATATTTCTATCATTGTGTTTTCCATGGGGTCCTCCGAAAGTCCTAGATCCTTCATTTAGGGCAGGCATGTCAAACTCAACTTGTGCATAGGGCCAGTTCAGCTTGATACATTGTAACCAAAGGCTGCATTTCAAGAAAAGGTAGTATTATTTTTTTCTGTATAGAAATTTAATTCTGTTTGTTATTAAGCAGTTTACTTTTGTCAGTGACGTCTTGGGAGAGATGGAGGGGCCGCTCAGCAGCATTCGTGTTTCTTTGCTAGCATTTGGCAGGAGGTTTCTCGTGTGGGATCGTGGGTAAAGATGACCACTGATCACTTAGAATGCTGATGACCAGGGCCCGGATTCTGATGACCTAAAATTGTTTGAAAAATGACCTATAAAATGATCCTAAATTTTAAAGAAAATGACTTAATAATTATAAAAAAAATACCTAAAAACTGTTATTCTATTCATAAAAAATTATTATTGTACACACAAAGTTATAGACTAATTTGTTCATAATTTTAAAAGCAGTAAATAACTGTAATGTTGTGAATGTTCTTTCCTCACAGAAATTTATACTGGCACTGAGGCAAGGGCAAGTCAAACTTTGTCATTTCCTTTTGTAGTCTGCCGGATTATATTGTTTATTGAGGGTAAACAGTAGTTTGCATTCTCAAATCCAAGCAGGTGGCAGACTCTGGTGCTCTAATAACAATAGTAATACCGGTATAATACAACATTTTGGCGTTTCTTTGATTCTCATTTCCGACTGAGACATGTCAATACTTTAACGCTGAATTTTTCCTTCTTGCATTAAACAAACAACACTTCAAAAACAGCACCGCTAGCGATGAAAAAAAAAAGTTAATACACTCAATGTAAATACATGAAAATGACTAAATATGGAAGTATATGACAAGAAAATGACAAAATAATGACCTAAAATTGAAATAAATGCCCTAAAAATATAAAATTGCATAAAATGACTTAATAAAAATGTATTTCTTTAATCTAGAGGCCATGATTAGGATTTACCTACAAGTTGGCAGTGTCTTTGCAGCATCAATAAAAAGATGACATGTCATTAGAATCCGGGCCCTGCTGATGACCATACGATGCATGCCTCCTTTGTGCCTCCCTTATGTCACAGACAAAAGCAAGTGGAACAACAACCTAAGTGCTTAAATTTTTTAATTTAACTTTAGATATTATTAAAACAATCCACATTTATGCAAAAACGTTTTAACTACCATTGCCTGTGGCTATAATTTGGCTTCATGAGAGGTTGGGTGTAAATGACCATGGGATGACCTCCTAGGGCGGTACCACGAGTGAAAAATTTGATGATATTTATTGCTTGATTGGTATTTTGTTCCCCTGCCAGATTGGCCAAGCGGCCAAAGGTCTCAGGCTTGGTCCCCCAAGGAGTCATAGGATCAAATACTGCATCTGGCATACTCTTTTTAATTTGATATTTCCGCTAACATACAATATTATAATTCAGTGGTGTAGTCTCATCTCAATGGGAGAGCAGAGCATGTTGGAACAAGTCTCGTCTTGCCTCAACTGACCAGATGCTATAAGAAACATTCTCAAGGTCATTCTGACTATACATAAACATAGATCTCTGCTAGCATATGACCCGTGCACCGCACAAAAGAATTGCTACGCACATTATATGTGCCATGACATCTGTGCAGGAGATCAATTTGGGGGTCAATGCACTACTGAGTGGCTGGAATTGTAAACATCTGGCCTTGAAACATCTGTTGTGATTATGTCGCGTTTTTTAAAAAACCTCGCAATTCATGCAAAGTGCTAAATATGATGCAGGAATGTGATCGTAAATGATCATTTACATCATGGCTGGTATTATTTATCGATATGGATAAAATGGCTGAGGTTGGATTTTATTACACTGGAAAAAAAAAAGATTTTGTACAGTATGCATTTTACCAAGTTGTGATTGGGGAATGGGAAAGATTTGATCATCCTTTTAGAACATAGAAATGATCTCCTCTTTGTTGGTTTATAAATAATCTCTCCATTGGTAATATTCATATCGAACCAGGTGTGGTTCTAATATAGACTATATGGTGGCAAGTGAAAATGAGGATTTGTGTGTGAAAAGGAAGAGCAAAAATTATAAATTTATTACTGTATATATTGCAATATTAATTATTTTTCATTACTTCGTATTTAAAATGATATTGAATTGTATGTAAGTGGTAAACATATAGGTTGCCAGGAACCAGGATGGGGAGACGATGATGCATTAATCTGATCGGTGGATCAAATATCACTCTGACAGATGTTCATTTTAAAAATGGTCATGACACATCCTAAGGCACGGGAGGAGACTCATCTTGGATTTAATGATTGGATGGAGTGCAGTGGCGGTTTCTGAGTATTCACCCTAGAGCCAGTGCACACCCATTTTAGTTTTATAACGAAATAGTAAAAAAAAATACGGCACTGTAGTATCATCAGGCGTCAACAAAATGTAATTAAATCACATCGTTTTCATATTCGAATGTACTGCCATTCGCCAGTTGTAGAGCTGTAGCCAGAGTTAGGTAGTATTGCCGGGGAGTGAAGCAGCGGAGTCGGAGTCACATGTTTGTTGCTGAAAGAATTGCACATGCATGGTTTTGCTTTCCCAAGCTGCTTCTCACGCTTGTTCTCACAAGTTGGCAGACGATATCATGGCAGCCTAGATAACAAGGCAAGTCACTTTTTGAGTCATAGTTGCTAGAATCATTAAGCCACGTGTAATGGAAAGATAAAATAAGTTTTATACGTGTAATATTTAATATTCTTTATTATTAAGAGACAAGCTACTTATTATTTAAAAGAAGGATCAGTCTTAAAATACAAAATCGAACTAATAGAATAATAATTTCTCTCCTCAACAAAGAGGAAGTTATTTTGACTTGGAGCATAGATTTAAAATTCACAGGACGGCCAACAAAACGGTATGAATATTATTTCACTGCATTCTAAATGTTTTAATTGAGATATCAGTGCTTTAAAATGAATTTGTACTTTGTTGATTATTCATTTTCGTTGTAATTGTAATTCAGGTTTGATTATACTATAGGCTTCTTGATAATTAATATATAGGATTAGGGGGATTTAAATGAATGGACTGTATAGGTTCCCTAAAGATATACAAGAGTATAGTATTGGTTATGATTGGGACACCCTTGCCTCCAACCATAAGCAATTTAACTCTGGATTATTGGAGGACCACCTCAGAATGAGGAAAAATATTGTTATTGAAGATAAACAATTACTTCGTTTGAATTGATTCATGATTGAATCACAAGTATGCATGCTTCACTCAGACCACTCAATACTCTCTCTTCAAACGGCCTCTTGTTCTATATCAGTAACAAAATGTGAAGTGAGAAAATGACAATGTCCATGCCCAGGGTAGAGAAAGTAATGTGAGTGCACCTTACATTTTTATCTACATGGGTTTCATCCACTGTTTTTTATTTATATGGATTAATTGTATCAATAGGCTTTATAATGTGATCGATTATGTCAAATCCCAGTATCATGCAATTTCCCAAGCTACCTGTGTAAACTGAACACAATAGTGTTGTCATGGGTTTGCAGTTTGAATTCGATGTGGTAAGTTCAGTGTACGATTTAAAGGAAAATTTTAAATTTTACATAAACTGAATATCGGTGTGCTATGTCAGAAAACGGTAAAAAATCGTATTCATTGTATTAGTAGAGAAAAAGGGATGTTGGCAAAAGAAAAAAAAATTATATATTATAATTAGCCTATGATCAATTTTGGAATCATGATACAGAATTCTAAATATGATTCAGAGAAAGAGTAGGCATCAAAAACAAAACCATTATAGTTTTATCAGTGTTTACAGGAAAACTTTTAGATAGGCATACTGAATTCACAATGATACCTAAAGAATTTGTTTATTAACTTAACATTAAATTTGCTACATAATAATTATCATCCTAAATTTTTTTACTATCTAAATTTACAACATTTTAACTCAGCTACTGTAAATAAACTCGAGAAATTGACAGTTGTTTATGGAAGCTTTTGCATCAGGCCTAAAGATGAATCCTCCATAATGATTTTAAAAATAAAGTACCGACCTTGCGCACTAGTTTAACATGCTTATGAAATTTGATGCACAATTTCAACAATTGAATATCCATTTCTATGATAGTTTGTTCAAGGCTACTGTGATGTAGGCCTATTGCACATTACAAAATTAGTATATTTTTTATAGAAATGATGTACCGGTATTTTTTTCAAATTCTTCAGTACTGTAACAATAAAACTCAAATAGTGTTACCTCTCATCTTTGAAGTCTTTAATGCATCTGAAAGAGCCCATTCCTATGATTCTTCTTAATAATTATACACACAACATTTTAGGCACATTGCTTTGTGATAATCATTGGGAACTATGTACATTCTCTTAAGCTTGCCAGTTGACAAAATGTAATGGTGGCAATAATAGTAAACTTACTACTGATGAAGTGTTAGTTGATTAATGGTCATGAACTTCACATACAGTGTCTTTAATGAGATTCTTAACTTTTCCCTTGAAAATATAAAAATTTGTACTCTCTGGATCTAGTTCTTGATAGATAAAAACTGGCAAACGGTCTGTGAGGACCCATAAATTTCCTTCAGGATCAACTTTAAGATCATTAGGGAAGATAAATGTTTCATTGTCTGAAGTAACAAGATGGTTGTATTCTGGACTATATTCTTTGCTCTTGGAGTTCCAGCAGCCAACACCATCACGATTAACTTGAGTGTAGAAAAGAACACCAGTGTGTTCATCTAAAAAGGAAGCTGTTGCTTGTCCATTTGAACCTCGTGAACCTAACAATTTGAATTCTTCAAAGTTATGTGGATCTGTTGCAAGAGTTTTATTACGCAAATATCTTGTAGAAACTTTGAATTCATTTAAGCTTGACAAAGGGTGGAAGAATGCAATTTTATATCCATCCTCCTGTTTAGGGGAAAGTGCCAGAGAAAATACTCCATCAGTCCATTGAAAGTTGACACCTCCAACAGTATAGTTTCCATTGAGGGGATCAAAATGGAAGTAATGATGTTTTACTCTCCATGATGTATTTTCTTGAAGACTGTAAACTACTATACCATATCCACCAAGATCAGGAATATATGCATATGCATCTTCACAGTTTTCACTTTCAACATCAACATTGATGTTAGCAAAGAATGAATCTTCCTTTATGTCTGAAGGCTGCAGAGCATAATTATGAATGAGAGAATCATTATGAAGGTTATATACAAGAATCCGAGGAGTTTCCAGCTGCTTGGCTTCTCCTACCACATCAGACAGTCCTGTGTCCAAAACCCATAAACGATCACAAGCATCCACTCTCACTCGAAATACTGAGATAATATGAGTTCCATTTTCTGTATCTTCATCCTCTATTTTGTTTTCAGGAAGAGCATTACTTTCCCAATCAGGATATGGTGTAAGCTTAGGAGACTTGTTGTTACCTGGAAAATGAAGTATTTCATTGTAATAATGACAAAATATTTGGGAAAAAACTGTTTTGATATCCACTTTTTCTGTTAAGGGAGATATCAGTAGGCTACACATTTTAGAGTCCTGCACAACACACATTTTCTTCTTTAATTTGGTGAACAAGGTAACATGCCTATTATGCTACCTGAGATCTTCACAGGCTTGATTAGGGGAATATTGTTATTTACTCAACCCTCTGGTGAGTGATGTTCGATGCAACTAGCTAAATTAAGTTTTGATAAAAAGAACAACAATTTCGATATTATGGTTATGGTTCTAATCATGAGGCCCCTAATCATGAGAAGTGGCTCTCCCACTCATTATATTACATTTCTGAGAAAGAAGAATTGCTTGTACTACCCGCGCACGATTTCTTGGGTGCTCGGCTCCCTAGTCCTCATTTGGTAGGTTTCGTTCAACTTCATAGGTAGAGCTGACAACATTGAAACACGAAGTATGCTATACACCCTGACATCTAGTTGCTTCAATACTAAGCTTTCATTCTGTCTCAGGATCCTTATTTATTTATTGACATTATCTTTTCTTTTATGGGGAAAAATATAAATTTTCGAATTGCTGATTTCACAAACACGTCATTGTACATCCAACACTTTCCTCACCTCTTTAAGAATTCCGTATGTGATAATTTCTGACGATCCCGTGAACTCTGATGTTAATTTCATGCGAACTTTTCACAAAACGTATTAAATACATTTAAAATTAGGCCTATAATTTTCTCCACTTTTAGATGCCTTACCTCTCTTACGTTTTACAGCAGGAAATGGTGAAGCATGTTCTGCTAAGACTCTTCTTTATGCTTAAAATTAGTCATCCAGTGTAAAATTATTGAGCCTTATTATGTATAATATTCTTACTTGATGACTTATTTGATAACCAAACCCTTATGACGTGTAATTAATTGTTACGCAATACCGTCACCACGTTTTATTATTGGACTGCATTAAAATCGTTGTATATTAAATCCGGGGTGCGCGGGCAAAGAGAGTTAAGTCCACTTTCTTGTTACTGAGAATTAGAGTGACTTAACACACTATACCAGCCCAACATAGCTTTAGAGATGGATAAACCCATGAGGCACACATCCATAACTACCGTACAATGTTGATTATGACTTACTGGACCTAACACAAATGTAGAGAAAATTTATATCTATGACTCTGTGCACATGTCTCAATTTTTGAGGATGGTGAACTTAACTCTCTTTGCTCGCGCACCCCAGAAATGTCACTACATAAAACACCATATGCACGATTCTGCTGAAACGTGATTTCTTTGGTTGACAACACTGCAGAAAGACTGGCGGACTAGCTATGTTTTGTTCCCCCCAACCCTCACTTCCCCGTAAAACCAGCGCCCAAGAAATGGTGCAAAAACGAAAGAAAACGTTTGGATTCTATATGATGATCCTGATCTGGTGAAGAACCTACCAACAGGTGAGTAAAAATTTTTGTTTAGTTAGTAGCACAGAACACTGCCGACACCAACATGACCTGCCAGTTTAGATCATGTAACAAATTTATATTATTATGGTAATGAAGATATGATACATATTCAGTTTCCATTCTAGTTTCATAATAGTTATAAATGCTTGAAAAAATAGTTAACTCTAATGATAAACTAAATACCTTTGCTGTCTTCTAAATTATGATGCAAGAGAATCCTAATTACGAAAACATTTATTTTCAAACTAATAAAACTCTTAAACTAGATTCCTTTGATGTCTTCAATATGATACAAGAAAGTAAATGCCTATGCGAGTCTAGATTTAGCTGCCTGGAGAATCCTAATTATGAAAACATTTATTTTCAAATTTTTGCCTATAGGTATGGACTCAAATGGGGACACAGGATCATGTACCTTTAAAAAAAGCAAATTATATGAATTATATACAGGTAGTAAGATCATTATAAAAACATTAAGTATCTTCCCCATTCAATAGCAGTAGGCCTAATCATTGAGAATTTATATTTATTTAATTCTTTATTTGCTTTGATAATGCACTTGCCGTACACATCTATCAAGGGCATTTGCATGCAATAATTATAATTCATTTTATTTTTTAATACAATTTACCTGATCAATTAAAAACTTCATAAAAATTCCACCATAACGTAAAACTTATCTCAGTATTGTTGTCATAATATAAAGGTCACGATTATGAAGATGAAAGTTGTTTTCTTCTGCGTGGACCTTTCATAAGATAAAACAAAAATATTTAAAACATTATAGTATTGTCATAATATAAAGGTCACAATTATAAAGATGAAAGTTGTTTTCTTCTGCGTGGACCCCAGATGTGTCATTTACTTAAAAGAATATGCATTTCTGCATATACGATGAGACATCCACAGTTCCGTCTTGAGTAGTAATCAACACCACACTCCTCTGATAAATTGAAATATACACAAACCATATCAATTTATCAGAGGAGTGTGGTGTTGATTACTACTCAAGACGGAATTGAGGTAGGTGCATCATATTTGCCGAAAGTAAATGACACATCTGGAGTCCACGCAGAAGAAAACAACTTTCATCTTCATAATCGTGACCTTTATATTATGACAACAATACTGAGATAAGTTTTACGTTAAGGTGGAATTTTTATGAAGTTTTTAATTGATCAGGTAAATTGTATTAAAAAATAAAATGAATTATAATTATTGCATGCAAATGCCCTTGATAGATGAGTACGGCAAGTGCATTATCAAAGCAAATAAAGAATTAAATATATATAAATTCTCAATGATTAGGCCTACTGCTATTGAATGGGGAAGATACTTAATTGAAACTTGAGATGGAGGTTTAACATACGTAACTTCACTTAATTCAAGCACTAACCTGAACATGTTTCGAGCAAACTTCATGACTCATCATCAGCTATACTCCATCTGTCTGTTGTGTATTGGCAGCAATTCCTGGTGGTTGTTTAATGAACTTCTTGATGAGATCCATCTCCGCGGGTATTTCGAAATTCATGAGTTGGTCCTGATTTTTGTAAATATAAATCTTTTCCCAAATTGTGAGCTGTTTGTGTCCTTGGACACATTTTAGAAGTTCCGGTTCCACATTTATTTCATGGTCTTTCTCCCATACATGTGCAGCTATTGCCGATTTATCAGTTTGTCCATACTTTATATGTCTCAAGTGTTCTTTAGACCTAATCTCCAAATTTCTTTTTGTTTTTCCTATGTATTTTTGGTTACAATCTTTACAGTTAAATTGATATATGTCCGATTTTTTGTTTTGAGGAATATGCTCTAGGTTATTGGATTTAAGTAAATTTTTTATACTATATTTATTTACTGGAGTATTTACTACAGCTCCAGTAAATAAATATAGTATAAAAAATTTACTTAAATCCAATAACCTAGAGCATATTCCTCAAAACAAGGAATATGCTCTAGGTTTATTGGATTTAAGTAAATTTTTTATACTATATTTATTTACTGGAGTATTTACTACAGCTCCAGTAAATAAATATAGTATAAAAAATTTACTTAAATCCAATAACCTAGAGCATATTCCTCAAAACAAAAAATCGGGCATATATCAATTTAACTGTAAAGATTGTAACCAAAAATACATAGGAAAAAAGAACACTGGAGATTAGGTCTAAAGAACACTTGAGACATATAAAGTATGGACAAACTGATAAATCGGCAATAGCTGCACATGTATGGGAGAAAGACCATGAAATAAATGTGGAACCGGAACTTCTAAAATGTGTCCAAGGACACAAACAGTTCACAATTTGGGAAAAGATTTATATTTACAAAAATCAGGACCAACTCATGAATTTCGAAATACCCGCGGGGATGGATCTCATCAAGAAGTTCATTAAACAACCACCAGGAATTGCTGCCAATACACAACAGACAGATGGAGTATAGCTGATGATGAGTCATGAAGTTTGCTCGAAACATGTTCAGGTTAGTGCTTGAATTAAGTGAAGTTACGTATGTTAAACCTCCATCTCAAGTCTCAATTTGATTATAACTTCACTATATAAACTTCCTACAAATTCTAAGATACTTAATGTTTTTATAATGATCTTACTACCTGTATATAATGCATATAATTTGCTTTTTTTAAAGGTACATGATCCTGTTTCCCCATTTGAGTCCATACCTATAGGCAAAAATTTGAAAATAAATGTTTTCATAATTAGGATTCTCCAGGCAGCTAAATCTAGACTCGCATAGGCATTTACTTTCTTGTATCATATTGAAGACATCAAAGGAATCTAGTTTAAGAGTTTTATTAGTTTGAAAATAAATGTTTTCGTAATTAGGATTCTCTTGCATCATAATTTAGAAGACAGCAAAGGTATTTAGTTTATCATTAGAGTTAACTATTTTTTCAAGCATTTATAACTATTATGAAACTAGAATGGAAACTGAATATGTACCGTAAACTGGGGCGGCTTCGGACATTTTTTGTACATTTTATGGAGTAGCTCGTATGATAATAGTCATAGATGGATATTTTTTTCGCATGTATGTTTGTAATTGTCGTTATTTTGTCAGTCTATAGTGTAACACAAGGTACTGAAATATTCTCATTAGATAATATTTACTTAAATCGTGTCCGATGACCCCCGCATTTTGGGGTGACTTCGGACATCGTGTGTTTCTTATGTAATCCGATGTATTACGCGTTGCTGGAGTGACTTCGGACAGTGTTTACATTTTAAAAAATATATAGAACATCTAGGTTTGGTAAAAAATAAAAAGCATTTTATTAATTATATCATTGATACATTGAAAGAAGTGAACAGATTACAACTGAAATAAATGGACTTATTGGAACTAAGGTAGGAATAATATTAAATACAAAGATTTTTGCATGTCTTATTTTTTAGAGCACTTCACACACTTGTAGGCCTACATTTTGCGTGGAAACCCTGCACACCTTTCATGTGCCCATCGCTTGCAATTACTACATTGCACCCAGTCATCTCCAGGCTTGCTTGACGACCACAGTTTTCCACACTGAATGCATTCAGCCTCGGTAGAATCTTCAGACGATTCAGATGACGACAAAGATGAGGAAAATGACTCTGCAACCTCGTTATCGTATATTTTTTCCTGTCTGATGACTTCGGGGCCAACACTTTTTCCTGGCTGGACTTTGATGCGTTTTCCTGGCTGGACATTGATGCGTTTGGCTCTTCTCTGTGTCGGTGTCTTTATCAGCTCGAACTTCATGAAGCATTTCTACAAATTCGTTTGACAGGATTAATCATTTTCGTTTCATTCCCTTCTGCAACCTTTTTGTAGGTTTTCATTAGTATAATGTTGATACTTTCTTCCTCCTAATTTCTTTTTATAATTTCGAACCATGTCCGAAGTCGCCCCTAAGTTTCTGGAAAAAAATAAAAATGCTAGTCTTAAATACAGTATTGATGTCCAAAGCGAGCCAATGCAAGATATGAATACAGTATAGCAATGTAAACATAATTAATTACTCACCTTGTTCTGAAGACGTACACACTCTTCCACAACAAGAGGTTTTATGAAGCTTTGTTCTAAATGTGAAATTCCTAATCGCACAAAAATGTACGATAATATTGCTTACACTGCGCTAATTTTCTTTCTGCCAGTCAAGATTGGTTGAGAGGACTTCTGAATTCAAGTTATTTCCATTGTTGCGTTCTTACGCCAGAATTTTGAGAAATCTTAACTAAGATATCTGTTCATTAACAGCGTGTCCGAAGCCGCCCCAGTTTACGGTATCATATCTTCATTACCATAATAATATAAATTTGTTACATGATCTAAACTGGCAGGTCATGTTGGTGTCGGCAGTGTTCTGTGCTACTAACTAAACAAAAATTTTTACTCACCTGTTGGTATGTTCTTCACCAGATCAGGATCATCATATAGAATCCAAACGTTTTCTTTCGTTTTTGCACCATTTCTTGGGCGCTGGTTTTACGGGGAAGTGAGGGTTGGGGGGAACAAAACATAGCTAGTCCGCCAGTCTTTCTGCAGTGTTGTCAACCAAAGAAATCACGTTTCAGCAGAATCGTGCATATGGTGTTTTATGTAGTGACATTTCTGGGGTGCGCGAGCAAAGAGAGTTAAGTTCACCATCCTCAAAAATTGAGACATGTGCACAGAGTCATAGATATAAATGTTCCCTACATTTGTGTTAAGTTCAGTAAGTCATAATCAACATTGTACGGTAGTTATGGATGTGTGCCTCATGGGTTTATCCATCTCTAAAGCTATGTTGGGCTGGTATAGTGTGTTAAGTCACTCTAATTCTCAGTAACAAGAAAGTGGACTTAACTCTCTTTGCCCGCGCCCCCCGGATTTAATATACGATTTTAATGCAGTCCAATAACAAAACGTGGTGACGGTATTGCGTAACAATTAATTACACGTCATAAGGGTTTGGTTATCAAATAAGTCATCAAGTAAGAATATTATACATAATAAGGCTCAATAATTTTACACTGGATGACTAATTTTAAGCATAAAGAAGTCTTAGGGTCATTCCATGTCAAGTGAACCAATTTTTTGTCAATTTTGAACATGACCATCTCCGATTTTAGTCATACTTGGTTGTCATGAAGTACCACCTGAGATATGTTAAAGTGCAAAATATCAGATTTTTATGTGTTGTAGTTTTCCAGTTATACCCTTCTGAAATATGGAAAAAAACCAAATTTTCTGCATAAGTGCAATCACAAAATGACGCATAAATCAAGCTGGAATTGACATAGATGAGTGGGAAAAGTACCAAAATGTAGCTTATATTATGAGCTTTAATTTGATATGTCACACAAGTACTTTCGAAAAAAAAATATTTTCAAGGTTACCCCCAAAAAATTTGAAAACTGAATTTTTCAAAAACCTATATTTTGAAAATTTTGAAAAAAATCTCACAGAAACATACATATTTCAGCATCATGTCCTACAAGTTTTGTTATGGGATCGAAATGGGATCATATTTTTTTACATTTATAACAAATACTATGCACGCTGGGTAAGAATATATGGCACCGTAATCTTGCACTTAATTCTAAAATTTCATTACAATCAAAAAGAAAAACTTACAGAAAACATGTTACCTTCCCTTCTTCAATGACAAAAACGTGAATTTATTGTCTACAGTAATTTTCTAGAGCCATGGTTGCCGCATCCATCTCTTCCTTCGAGAGGTAATAACTACGGCCAGTGGGACATGTAGGTTGCACAAGGGTGAGGATCTGAGAGAGAGGCACAGTCAGTTTATTTGGACAGTCACTTTTGAAAGTAAATGATGGAGAAGGACCTGCAGGGTGCAGAAACATCAGTTCCACTATCTGTGCTGTCTCATTTTTGTCCACAACTACACCAAGCCACCAATGATTGTTGTTCTCACATGTAACATATCCTTTTACTTCTGCTAGCTTCAGCCTCTGTTGCACACGTGGTCCTAACACTGAAAAAGTGGATGACTGTTCACTTCTTGAAAATACCTTTGTCAACAACACTTTATCTGACAATGGGATGAAACTGTGGAACTTCTGTGTGCCTGGTATTGCTTTTGTAGACAGAAATCTGTCTGCAAGTATTTTTTCCTCTTTGTTGTATTGTGCTTCATTGAAGAAGAAGAACTGCATGGAGTCGATGTTTTCCTCACTCCATGTAAACAGCTGTGCTGGTGTCATGATTTGATGCTCGTATGGCCGCTGTAGGCTTGCCTTTCCTGCAAGTCTTTTCACAGTACCACCCAGACCGTCACATACTCCTTTCCCATGGGCTGTTGCATAGAAATGCCACTCTGCCTCAATTCCAAAATCATGAACATGGTGGCATAAGTTTGAAAAGTTTTTTCTGTTTTTAAATTGCGCAGCTGCACCATCTGAGAAGTAGTAAATTTTTTTCAAATCTCTAATTACTTCCAACTTCAAATGAGAGATAAGCCTTTTCTGGAATAAATGAACAGCAGTGGTGTCATGCTGTAGACATTCAGAGATACATACAATACTTTTGTAGTGTATATTATGATCATTGTAGTAGACTGCTATAGGAAAAATAGTTGCTTGATCATTGTTCCAATGAAAAGACTGGGCTTCATCCTGTAGTACAAACGAATAATTTTCTGCAAAGTCCATACATACCACAGCTTCATTTACTCCAATATTCTGCTTCAAGTGATTATAATATTCTGCCTGTCTTCTTGCAATAAAAGAATGTCTCTTCAAAATCAACAACTGTTCACACAAAGTTTCTATAAACTCATCTGCAGTTTTGATGAAGGTTACTAAATTACATCTGTCAACAGAAACCCACTGCTTGTATGTAATGTTGTCCACCAGTTCATTATCTAGCAGCAACTGTAACTCATCTTTCAAATTATCTACACCTGGACATGAAGGACATTCATTAAGGTGGCATGCTGTGCCTGGCTCTTCACACATTAACTTCGCTAAACAGGAATTATAATTACTTATATCTGTGCCATCATTCAGTGTAATTTGTTTGGATTTCAACACTTGTAGCATTAATTTAACATTCTGATGCACTGTACAAACGCATACTGTGTGGGTACCACTTCCTCCAGCCAAGACGCAATGTTTAGGTCGTAAATCAGCAAATTTCGAAAATCCAATCTTATCAGTAGGATTTTTGTTTTTGAACAGCTCGTACACTTCCTTCAAGTTGCCCATCACTAGCCTCTTCTGTACATGAATTCTACTACTGTCACCCGTTTTCACAGAAACAAAATCTTTTTTTCCAGGCATAAGACGGCTGACATCATCACTGTTGTAGAACCCTATTACCTTCTCAATCACAGATTCATTTAAAACCTTTCCTGGTTTAGGATTTGGTGTTGCCAGAATACCCTTCGCTTTCACCAATGCTTTAGCTTTTCTTGCCATTCTGTTGCTAACCTGAAATTCATTTTGTATTTCACTGCATGACCAGCTTTTAGGTAGTACTGTTAAAATTTGCAATTTTTCACTAACACTTATATTTTCTTCTTGAAACTTTTCTTTTAGCTGACAAATGACTTCACATGATTCTGATTTATGGTCAACAGTTTTCTCTGTATTTGTACTTGCTGCTGTTAGTACCTTTTCTGTCAAACATTTTTTTATTTTACTGTATTTTTTATCACAGTATGATTTCATTTGCAACTTCCTCTTAGCAACAGGTGACTCCTCTAGAGAGCTTAGAGACTTATTAAGGTACTCTAAGGTAACATCTAAAGCTACAAATGATTCATCAACATTAGTAGGCCTAGTGGTATTGGCTACTGGTACTAAACAGTCATCTGTTGTATATGTAACCTGTTTCTGCTTTGATAGTTCTTTCCTACAACTGTCACAAATTTTCATACCTACCACAATGGTGTCAAACATGTCACACATCCAGTCAGTAACAGGCACTCACACTTCTTTTCACACCCTGATGTCTGTCTTTCTTGAAAGGGTTGCAGCAGAAAATCTTTGCTGTTTCACTTACTTTTTCAGCCATACTGGGGAAATACACAATGCCTATTTTAATCACTGAACCCACTACTTTACATGCAGCAATACAGTCTTTGTACAGCCTTTGAAGAAAGGAAGCACACTGCATGAGAGTCAAGGCACAACTGAAGCCAGGTCCAACAGGTTACAACTTGCATTCCCTGGCTGACTCACATGCTTGCAGACTGTGTTTACTCATACCCATTTGACCACTTGCACAAGTTGGTATATGCATGTTGGTAAACAACTCCCTGGACAAAGGAATGGATTTTAGAATTAAGTGCAATATTCCTGTGCCATATATTCTTACCCAGCGTGCATAGTATTTGTTATAAATGTAAAAAAATATGATCCCATTTCGATCCCATAACAAAACTTGTAGGACATGATGCTGAAATATGTATGTTTCTATGAGAATTGTTTCAAAATTTTCAAAATATAGGTTTTTGAAAAATTCAGTTTTCAAATTTTTTTTGGGTAACCTTGAAAATATTTTTTTTCGAAAGTAGTCGTGTGACGTATCAAATTAAAGCTCATAATATAAGCTACATTTTGATACTTTTCCCACTCATCTATGTCAATTCCAGCTTGATTTATGCGTCATTTTGTGATTGCACTTATGCAGAAAATTTGGTTTTTTTCCATATTTCAGAAGGGTATAACTGGAAAACTACAACACATAAAAATCTGATATTTTGTACTTCAACATATCTCAGGTGGTACTTCATGACAACCAAGTATGACTAAAATCGGAGGTGGTCACGTTTTTCCATTGGTTCACTTGACATGGAATGACCCAAAGCAGAACATGCTTCACCATTTCCTGCTGTAAAACGTAAGAGAGGTAAGGCATCTAAAAGTGGAGAAAATTATAGGCCTAATTTTAAATGTATTTAATACGTTTTGTGAAAAGTTCGCTCAACTTTCAGTCCATGAAATTAACATCAGAGTTCACGGGATCGTCAGAAATTATCACATACGGAATTCTTAAAGAGGTGAGGAAAGTGTTGGATGTACAATGACGTGTTTGTGAAATCAGCAATTCGAAAAATTGATCTTTTTAAAATTTCCTTTCCATTCTAGCTGTAATATTTTTCATAGTTGCTGAGGATGTAGTACTGCCTTCCTCTAATAGATTGCAGTCCAATATCAAGTTCCTATGTTGCAGGGGCATTTTGAAAGTTCCAAATAAGAATATTAAGTTTTAAAAGTATCCGTAAACTTCAATTCCCCTTTTCTCAAAACTTTATTTCTCGCAATTTTTTAGGATTCAAAAAAAGATAAAAATACTTACAACTGAGCTAGAGGCTTCATTCTTGCACCAAATGAAAGCTAATAAAACCACCCAGAGCCTGAACCTAAATGATTAAGAATATGTTAAAAATTGAAGCTGTGAGGAGTTTAAAAGGATTTATGAACAATTTTTTTCAATTATCAAAATTCTAAGTTGTACGGCATGCTAGCAATAACTTATTTTCAAGATCTCACCTACATTATAAGGAATCATTACATAATTTGTGTACTTAATTTGCATGTCTTTTAACCAAAACAGAATTATTTAAAAATTTGCATGTTTATTTTTCAAAATAATTTTTTTAGACCACAATAATATTATTTTTTGGTTAACTAATATTGCATTAACTTACTTGAATGATATCTGATTCACTCTAAAAAAAATAAGAAATCCTGTTTGAAAAAATGCAGATTTTCCACTTGAAACGCATAAAGATACCTTCAGGAAGTTTAGGAAGTGAAGGAGATGATTTGGTAGATGACTGCTGGACTACAGGAGCAGAGACCTGATCAGCATCATAAAACTGTTTAGTTTTAGCAATAGAACCATTTAAAAGACCTATGAAAGGCCTCATGAAAAGCCACTTCGACTTCTCGTCTTTGAAGTTTGATGACTTCAGTCACTTCTTGAGGACTGATTTGAGAATATTTAATCTTATATTGATTAAATGTGGTTTCAAATGCATTACGCACACTGACAGCTTTGAAATATGAAACCTCGTCTCGTACAAATAATGTCTGAATAGATTGAACGTAATCAAAGAAATGACTTCCTACAAAATCAATAGAAGCTAGGTTAGCCATAGATTCAGCTTGAGCAGCCCTTTGCTTAGCAGTAGCCTCTGCTTCTGCTACTTCTTGTCTAGCCCTAGCCTCATAGGCTGCATGAGAGATGGCTGAAAAGATAGCTTGCTCAACCTCTGCTCTATAAGCCTCTTCGGCTTCTGTATAGCCTACTCAACTTGTTCAACCAGAGACTGAACACCTTCAAATTTACGGGCTAAGATCTCCTTATGCAATATACCGTCAAGACCAAAATATGCTAAAAAGGCATTGACGTGGCGAGTAATCTTAGCCTTAATAGGAATTCTTTTAGCTTTAAGAGCATTAATGGTTAAATCCTGATTAGCCATCTTTTAGATTTACAGATCAAAATATAATGGGTAATAATGATTACCCCCTTTAGGGCTGAAATACAATAATCACAATACCCGATTTTGGGTTAAGACAAGATTAGTTACAATGGACGTCCAATGCAATGGATGTCGAAAACAAGACAATGTCAAGTGTGGAAATGTGTACCAGTGTACGAACTGGTGTCTGTGTACACTTTACATATATGTAAATTTACAACACTAGCTCGTCAATTGATCCTCCGGTCTTCACCTCAAACATGCAAAAGACACGGAGGTAGTAATAATATCAATTAATATTTGATTAATTAAGGTGTTAATTAAGAATGGTTCAGGTAAATATCCAGAGCCCGAAGGACCAGAAAAATGTACGGGCAAAGTGGCATGAAGAGAACTGTAACTTCCAATAGGATAGAATGGATTTATTTGAAAGTTAATCTTATGCTGCAGGCTTAACTTATCACAATTAAGCTAAGTTTGCCCAATATATTTTTTTTGTAGATGGTGAGATCACAATTTTATTGTAATTAATAAACAATACATGAAATGTTAAAATATTATCAACATATTTATATGTTAATAGTGTAAGTTCATTAACAAGCTGATCACTTGGATAATAATAATAATAATACTTTGTTGATCCAGTAACATCATTAATGTACAAGGTACAACTGATATTGGACAAGTCGGATAAACATGCTAAACTAAACTAGACTAAATATAACTAATACTTTACACTGTAATATAAATAAATCAATCAATATTATACAGAGGTGTACATATTCTGATTTTAGCTTGCTTGCCCCTTTGAAATTCTGCAACCAGCCACAGCTTTTAACTAAATGTTATTGAATAACGCTTGTGAAATTCCTATAATTAGCACAATTCTTGATTGAATTATAAGCCTTTGATTTAAAGTTCATGAAAGGAATTATCCTCGAGATGGCTATTCAAGTCAGTTTTAATTCAAAGCACATAAAGAAGATTAATTTGCTGATGAAATTATTCAGCTGAGATCTTCTTCAGAAACGATGGTAAATTATCAAAGTGATGTACCTTTTGAATAGTTCAATAATTAACAATTGTAGATAATTATGTTGAATTGCTGGCTCTGAATCCTGGCAACGCCAAGACCATGAAGAGAATATTTATAATATATCTGAAGATAACAAGTCAAATAAATCATATGATGGATGATTGATTTCTGAAGCTATTTAGCAGTCTTCGGGAGAATAATAGGCATTATAAGCCCATGAATTAATCTTGAAAAAAGTTGACCTGCTGCAACATCTTGTGGAAGAGAACTCAAGCTATTTGACTTTATAAAAAAGACACGAAGAGCCTAGAAAACTTGTGTCTTGAAAGAATGAAAAGGTTTGATGGAATGGATAACAATACAAGAATTAAAAAGAATGTAATAATGACTCCAGTTAAGCCTAAAGTAAACAAAGCTTAATTGGCTATTTAAAATAACAAGATATGTTAATCAGTCTATGATTGGATATTAACATACAATAAAAATAAAATATCATAATAGTAATGAATAATTTCATTTGTTTAAATAACAAACAAAGGAGCATGATGAGCCTACTATAATGAATAAACTACAAAATAAAACATGGCTAACTAAGAACTAATTGACATAACGGAACAGTGTAAATTGTTATTCTGTGATATGACAATGTCTTATTCAAAACTATTATCATTATTATTATTGTTATTATTGTTACTACAAAACATGGGCTAGATTTGTGTAAACTTACAAAATGCCTAAAATTAATAACAATCCTGCTTTTCAATTTAAATTAACCCTAAGTAATATTACTTAATGGGCTCTGACCTTCATCTTAATATATTTTCTTATTATGACAAATTTACCATGTTAAACTATCAATAATAATTAGTTTCTTTATAATAGAAATAACAATAAACACCATCTTCATTATTTTATTTTAACTAAGCAATTAAGAAAAAATGACAATGACAACCCATACGGTATAAATCCTTCTTAGTTGTGCAGTGTTGTATACTTTTGCAGGATCCATAGATTGCATACAATATTTTCCCCATCTGAGGAAAAATATTTACTACCACATTCTTCCAGAATTGCAGTAGAGTTAGTTAGAGTACGGTGGTATGGGCATGGTGGGATAACCCCATGGCCTTACAGTGCCTTAAATAAACATACAGCGTATGCGTGTGTTCTTAAAGTCATCGGAGAAAATGCGCTTTTTTAAAGCCGATGGATATGCAATGAGTACGTTGAGCGATGTAAATAAGAACGATCCGATGGATTACCGTATGTAAACATTATACTGAAAATTCCAAATCTTGGCATGCTTTTCACGTACCATAATTATGTGAATATCATATTTTATTGTCATTAAGCATAAAATACGTCAAAAACATTTTTTCCTAAACATTTTGAAATTTTATTATTCCCATGCCTCTTATCATCAAGCCATACATAGAAAATGATAAAAAAAAAATATATATTTGTAAGTCTGCAAGTGACAGCATCATGGGCACTGGACAGGATTGTATGAAGTAAACCGTCTGATAATTCCCGCGGTTTTACGTGAGCCAATCAGATTCATTGACGGATCCAAGCACCATCTCCACAAGCTGATGCAACCGATTCAAAAGTGCTGTGGAAACTGGTGGAAGCAATGACATTATTACTGGGCTTTGGAATAAAAATGCTGCCAGTGCATTCACAGAACTTTAACAGCGCTGAGAAAAGGAAATCACTGTTATTGTACACCCATATAAAGGGATGAATGACAGTGAAGTGATTCCCAGCCCACTGGCTGCAGGTGCCCCCTTAGCTGATTGTCCAACAGACCTCTAACTCCACCTGCCTTCTGCCAAGTTCGACCACACCACACACAAACCCTCCTCAGTACTTCACAAGATCCTCTTGAAGCTCAAGGCTTCTATCTGGGCAGAGACCATTCCAAAGGGGTCTGGATCTAGGAGTGGAGATGGAGAAAGTGTCCACTCCGCAAGCAGCGAAGCTTGTATTATGGCAATGGGATGGTAGGATGAAGTGGAATGACATGGAGGATGATAATGGAATAAGTGGGGTGTAGAGGGCCATGGTAATGAAAATCCACCCAGCACTTGCCTCAATGACTGCGGGAAACCACGACAAAATCACAGTTAGGTTGGCAGGTCTTGGGATTTGAACCCAGGACCTCCCAAATGTGAGTCCGAGACGCTAACGCCTCAGCCACCCTGCTCGGTAGAATTGCATTTATTCTGGCTTCATTTGAATGTCTTAACATCACTAGTATGCAACACCAGTAAGGTCAATTTGCTAACCCAGTCACAGAACTGTACCAAATTGTAGCACGTTTCCTACTGTTTACCAACTTGCCTCTGCTGCTGAAAGTAAGCATACATTCATTATATCTCGTCTTGAGGTACAATTACTTAGTCGCAAATCATGTAGGTTTACTTACAATCAGCTTGCATTTTCATTAAGATAGAATAATTATTAAGTCCACAATAATTGAGTGTCCTAGCTCTAGTTATTAATGTTCACGAAATTATGAATGACTGAACAATATAATGCCTTATATGCAGTGCTTTAGTTGGAAAATATTTTATGGGGGTACTCACCTTACTTCAAAATGTTCCATATCGCCTCATACAAAAGAGTTTTAACAAACCGAGCACCTTATCAGGATAGCCAACATGTAATCTAAGGAGAAAGTAATTATTGTAGAAATACGCACGAAGGTGAACATTAGAACGCATATCTATTGCGAATTTAATAGTGTTTGTCATTATTAACAAATACACTCTCTTATTGAATTGGACATTTAATAAGAATTTTAGGACAATATCGTTCCTGTACTGCCAGTACGACGTACCGGAGCACATCTTTTTCCCGGTATGGTAGAAGGAAAATAATTTTATTCCGGTACGCAGTACCGGTGCGTACCGGCCCAACTAAAGCACTGCTTATATGAAGTCATAGAATTGAAGATTCCACTTCGAACAAGAGGGATAATCTTTTGTAGTAATGGCCAACATGAGGATTATCTTCAAATCCCTTTAATTGAATGACAATGCGGTGTGGTACCTACAACTCATATAATAAGCATGTCGGCATCTTAAAGTGACTATTGGAATTTTTCTTCCGGATGGCACTCAAATAAAATATGTGAAACTAGACCGTCAACGAAGACGTCTGTCCTCAAGAAGGAATGAGGTTAGGTTGGGGTTTAATGATTGTTTGACGTACCTCAATTAATATGTAAATGGCAAGTCCTTGTAATTCATGGGAATGTGGATGCACTCTGGCACCTTCAAGAGCCTATTGAAGATTCTTCTTTTGAATAGTACTTGATAAAAACGTGAAAATAGTTCGACTGGTCTAAAAGGTGTGTGCCTTGGAGAGAAGTTGACTCAGAAGTGAACAATATATAGAAGATGGTATGGGGTCTACATGCCATCTTAAAGCTGAATTCTGTTTGGTGCAGATAGCCTGCCAGAGCAAAAATATAATATGTAATATCTTAAATTAAATAATAAATAATGAGAATTCACATTAAAATGTTAATTTGAAATTGATTTATGATAAAAACAATGTTAAAGTATTAATTTAAATTAATCTTGTATGTATGAGACTAGCTTAAAAGGCCGGCTTCGCCTGGGTTTTTTATTTTGTAATTGGAAAGTAACTTATGAAGGACTTTTGATTTTCAAATTATAGATCCTCTAACTATTCGTTCAGAAAACGCTTGATATACCGGTAGCTTTTTAAGGCTCTAGAGGATGTAAAATTTTGCATCCCATTGCTTCTATCCACCAAGCCTGGTACGCGTAGGAGTTGAAATAATAAACAGAAATTCCGGAACATAGAATTGTATTGTCTTTGCGGAATATTTTATTTCTTGTTCTCATGTTACCATATAACCGTTTCGGGGATGAAATTAAAAAGAAATTCAATATCACTTTCACACTTCCCTCCCCAAAAACTTGCGATATAATAATATACATATTACCATACTTCATAGTGTATTCTCTATGTCCAGGGTGGAGAAAGTTGTGATTGCATCACATTGTGCATTAGATGAATTATATTGATAGCTTCTCTAATTTGTCCAAGTCCCATATAATTTATTTCCAAACCTACCTGGGAACAATGCCAACAATACACTGTTGTCATGTGAACTGTGATTTGGATTTTATAATTCTGTGTAAAAAGGGATTAAGTATTCTCAAAAACAGTAATTTGATTTTTGGCATTTAAAATCAAAATTTCTCCAAATCCTTTCTTAGTGAGCACTTACTTTATGAAACGAAGGTACTGTCTCTACCTATTATAGTTTAGGTTCTGCGCTGATTCTCTGTTAGTCAGTCATTAAGTCAGTCAGTCAAGGACAAAGCCTCTTATATATACAGATATTACTTCAAAGCATAATGAAAAATAAATGAATACAGACACAAAGCATCATCAGAACAAATCATGAAATTGGTGCATGATATGCCAAAAATAGTATCACTTTCAGTTCCCAGAAAAGAAATATAGGCCTATACAGAAGGACTTGAAACAGTGGGCCGTGCATAATTAACAGGGTTGGTGAGAAAAGGCCAAGTATGAACCAATGCAGCAAATTATAATTACCTTTGGATAGTTGACATGAAATAATTAAGAAATATGATAAAATTGTGATAAGGATCACAAGTATCACTTCCTGTTACATCTCCAGCAGATGTGTAATCTAAACATAAAATTTTATTTTGATAAGAAGTTAGGAGTCTTTTATTAACCTTTCATATAGGTATAGTGTTCACAAATTGGGTATCAATTCTTACCTTTAAGTGACACATAAGTCAATGTTGCAGGAACTCCTGACTTCCATCGAGGTACAGTCACAAACAATTTGTCCTTCCATCTGTCTAGACCTAATGGTAAGTTGTTAGCCACAATAAATGCCTTTGATTCAATTGCTTTATTTCTTGTAGCTTCATCAGGATAGTCAAAATCCACTTGCTTCCATTGAAATACCTCTTCCAAATTGGTATTTTTTGCAAATGTACTTTCCAAGCAAACCAGGAGTGGCAAAAAATGCCAAATATATGTCATTTTCTGTAAAAATAAAAAGAATACATAATCCTATTACTACTCTATTTCAGTATACTGTTTTTCAGGGATCCAAAACCAGAATAACAGCTAAATAAAAAAGTAAAATTCTACATTAATCACACTTCCATTAACAAAAATACACCCTGTTTGGTTGATTGATGTATGTGATATGAGTATGTAATATTAGTTCATCTACTTTACTGATGTGATGAAAAAATATAAAACATCAAATCTTAGTCTGGTGATGAGTCTGACTGCCTATCATGAGAGTCTGAGTTCCATTCTTATTTAGGCCAAGGGGTATTCTGGTGATATTGCATTTTATAATTTACAGCAGTGACACCCTCTGATCATGTTGCAAATGTTGCCCGAAAATAACCGCGTACCTCATCACAAGAGATGTTGGAAATGTTCTCCTCTTGCATCCACACAATACTGGCACCTTTTTAGGAAATTTTCTTTCACGCGCATAAGTTCAGCTAGTTCAGCTTCCGAAACAGAGTTTCTTTCTTTTGTGATAGGCCTATGTGATATTGTCTTTAAGTTCTTCTAACAGAATGTAAATATTATTTATGGGGAAACTTGAAAAATAAAGTGTATAGGTCAATTTGCCATACATAAGAAGGGCTTAAAGACAATATCACAAAATAAATTAACTCTATCTCGGAAGCTGAACTTATGTGACTACAAGAAAATTTCCTAAAAAGGTGCCAGCATTGTGTGGATGTAAGAGGAGAACATTTCCATCATCTCTTGTGAGGAGGTACGTGGGTATTTTCATTGTAATTTTAACTGTAAATGTGAGAAACTGAATCATTACACCGACCGCGGCATAATTTGCGTTGATATTTCACCCGATCGCTCGATCGCGACGCAGAAACCCGCGTCATTGGCCAACTCTTGCGTGGGACTCACTGTATAAATGAACCCATGTGTAAAAATTAAAAAGAAATAAGTATTTTACACTTGTAGTATACATTTTGTGCAGGAAATAAGTTATAATTCATGCAGTGGCGTAACTAGACCACTTGGGGCGAATTTATTTTTGAGGCCCCCTCCCCCAGAAAAAGCTACCAAACTACTATTTTTAACTTATTTTTCTATGGCTAGCCTTTTTGTCTTTCAGGTAGTCTCTATGGGCTAATCCATACGAAAAAATAATACACAGAATAAGGGAGCGAACTCATGTAGTATTTAATGCATTTTTTTATTAAATACAAACATACATTAGTCCAATAATATTAAGTTAACTGATTAGCAAAATACAAATATGTGCATGATTAGAAAGTAATAAAATGGGGGAAAAAAGGTTATGTTTAAATATGACAAAAATTAGGACATGCTCTATTTTTCATCACTTAAATGATGCATTTCAGCACAGTATCCAACTACGCATCTCCTAGTAACCTCTCGCGGCTGGAGACCAAAACATTGATAACCGGAGTCAATTATCTTTATTGGTAATACTCAAATACGCTATATTTTTATTTTAATACAAAAATTCCTATGAGTAAAAAAAAAAAGAGGTGGAACATTAATTGTTATAAAACTTTGAAGGTTCTCCCGACGAATAAATTGTAGAAAGTGTTCTCGGGTTTCCAGTCGGGTAGTTAGAGAATTACATTCTGAGCTTTCGGCGACTGTCTGCATCGTCATCTTCGGAGAAGTGAGATCCAGAGGTTATGGCATTGTATATATACCCATGGTAGGACTAGTCAGACGCAGTCGTGGATTCTGATTGCTCGGTGGAAATAAATGATCTCTCCCTCCATGATTGGAGCAGAGGAATAGCAGGTTGCCAGGAAGCAGTCAATTGGAACCCTCTGTCTCTATTGATGTTATTGGGGTTCAGTCTGATGTGAAAGGCTTCTTTGATGAGACGGTCCCATAATCCCGTGGTAGAAGCCAGTACCGCTGTGTTGAGGTAGTCCATCTCGTGGCCCATGTCGAGACAATGTTCGGCGATGGCAAACTTTTCAGGTTGCCCCAGACGGTAGTGCCGTTTGTGCTCCTCAATCCTGGTGGAAATGTGCCAATGTGTTGGAAACAAATACCATTTGAAGACAAACGAACATAGCTTCTACATTTCTGAAAATACTAAATCGTGATCCATAGGTGTAGAAATATATTTATAATATTTATCGTTCTTCAAGTTATGGAATAAGCAAATAAACAACGAATCTGGAAAAATCCTTCGCTATGGTATGAAATTGCAGACTTTGGATGAAAGGGGGAGAAATCTAGGTTATTTTAAGTAATTTTTTGGCGATACTATTATATTATATTGCGCATGGTCAAAAACAATCTAGTTTATAGACCAGTTTTATTTCCGAAATAGTAATTTATATTATCTTGAATTGTAAATGATTAATAGATAAGTTACATGATAATAGTAGTAGTAGCAGTTTTGCGGCGGGTCTAAAGAGTGATGTGGGTGGGCGCCAGATATAGCTATACTATATCGTATTTATAATAAAGACCCTCCGGTAGCATCCAATCAGATTCGAGCAGAATTCTCTTTTCTCGGAGCGGGAATGGTAGACGTGCAGACTGGTGATCCTTCCTTCATAGAAATAACGTTTCGTACAGTTGAACAACAAACTTTTATTTTAATTAATTCAGCAATGTTCTTAATACAATTATTATAATTGTTACAATAATTACAAATAGTAATTATAGAAAATTGTTCTTGTTGCTTAGCTACGTAGAAAACTGATGGAATAGTTATTTACTGAAATCCACTTTATAAGCTCGTAATATAATCAAAGTTAAAATATTATGATGCTGACAATTCTTCTATGTCGGATAATTATATTCACGAAAAAGTTAGAGTATCGAAATTAGATACTGAAAATTATTCTAAGTCGAATAATTATATTCACGTAAAAGTTAGAGTACCGAAATTAGATACTGAAAATTATTCTAAGTCGAATAATTATATTCACGTAAAAGTTAGAGTACCGAAATTAGATACAGAAAATTATTCTAAGTCGAATAATTACGACCCACGTTCCTCCGTGGTAATACGGGAGCTACTCACTCCGACCGACGAAATCCAAGTGTTCACCCCGACCGGTGAAAACCAAGTGTCCTTACTTGCACTCTAATAAATTAAACTTACTCCCAAAAATCATTCTAAGGACAACCCACTCACCCCATATGTTAATCCCACGTGACATTTACTCTACATTTAATTGGAAGTGGTGAATCTTATCTATAGCCAATAGGATGCCGGTGCTTTCTTAAGCCAACCCACTACTTTCTAATTCTGAATACTCGGAACTCAGTAACATGGACTGATACACTCCAAGAAAGGTTTATATCGTACCATCAGTTTCCTTTTGTACTAAATAATATTAATATTCTTATTTCTATTCATCCAGCACTCAAAGTATTGACAGACCCATTGTCCTTTCTCATTCCTTTACATACTTACAATAGAGGCTGCTATGTGTACTGTTATGTCTTTGTTCGAGGGCGATACCTGAAAGCTACTGTGTGTGTTGCTAGCGACAGGGCTGGAAATTCCCGGCTACCTGGCCAAGCTTAGCATTTTCTGTGACCAGTACAAATTGATTAAAATATACAAATATTCTATTTGTTAATTACTATAAATTTTAAGAGATTTGTTAATAATTGCAATAAACTTTTCTTGCGATTATGCATATTTTGATACTAAACAAGCTACTGAAATATTACCATTTAATTAATTGTCATTTATATGAGCATAATCTACTTTATATTACTTTATATAGGCTGGGTTAATCTGGACTACGTCAGTTTTTGTAGTGGTTAAAATGAATAAAATTGTAATTATTAATTTCTACGGAAGGGAAATTATCCTCCTAATTAGGTGATATCCTCTATAATCTCTATAAAGGGCCAAAACAAATTTTTACCATAACGGGCTCATAGACTAGGAGAGTTCTATTAAGCAATGCTTACGATTCAAAATAACATAAAAACATATTATTCTTTTAAAACTTTTATACATAAAAACATCACTAAATGGAATGCAGCAGTCTCCATGAAAACACTGTTGTTTGCAGTATAATAAGATGTCTTGAGAAATAGCACGACCTGGGATTTGACGTAATCGATCGAATTAGAGAGGATATCAATAGAAGTCGTCCCTATAAAACAATAACAGGGATAGAAATCCATGTATTACATGATTTACTCGCATAATTTTCTATACCCTGGTTATGGTCAATATCATTTTCTCTCTTCACATTTTGATATAGAATAAGAGGACGTATTGCGAAAAGTGCAAAACAATTGTCTCAGCCTCAGGAAAGCCGAATCTACTCTTATACAATTCAACGGCCCTAAATAGCGTGCACACTTGCTCGCCCGCTTCGTGAAACATCGGGTATACTCGGCGATGTTCGTCTCTCGCAGTCTAAACTTTCGCGAAGAGTACAAAATTAGGAAAACCGTTTCTTTATTATGTATAATAAACTAAACTCCGTGGCGCTACATCCCTGGAGGGACTTGGCCTACCACCCGACCGCTGCGTCATCTCCCGTAGGCAGGATTGGGGGGCATGTGGTCAGCATGCCGACACCCACGGCCGTTATTGGTGGTTTTCATGACCGGAGCCGCTACTTCTCTATCAAGTAGCTCCTCAATTTGGAATCACGAGGCTGAGTGCACCCCTACCAGACCTCCCTACCTCAGAAAAACCCGAGGAGGTACCGGGAATCGAACCCGGGCCGACGGATCTGTAGTCAGCGACGCTAACCACAAGACCACGCCGGCGGACTTATTATGTATAATGCCTAAGTGAAATGAACACAATGAACAAATATTCTAATTTTATTTTTACTTACAATTTTCATAGCTCTGAACCACAAACATTTTTAATAATATGCCGGTGTAAATTTCTTAAAAATCCTGGAGTCAATTAATAATGGCGGGCGAAGTCGCGGACAACAAAAATCCAAACAAAATAACTCCTTCTCTTGAAAAATTATATAATTTCTTAAAATTACACTAAATTTATCAAATAAAATTCACATCATATTCATCTGTCAACAAACAGTTGAGAAACAATACGTATTATCAGTGTTAACAGGTCGCTTTAGAACTGCATAATCGAATCTGAGATCGTTTTCCCAGGCGGCGCTTTCATATCGTGGAATGTACTTTAAAGCCGCAATTTTAGCTGTTTCATTAATTATTAATGACTTAGTTTATGAATGACTCGCGTGCAAGTGTTAATAAATAATATCATGCTTTAATAATTATTATATTTTTAATTTTTCAATTAATTATCGTGGGCGAAGCCGCGGAAACCTGCTAGTTTTGTACAAATGATGGATAGCGAGTATGTCATTTCAGTAGCAAGTAAAAAACTATCCACTGATACTTCGCGGTAGCCTTTGAATTAGTTGAGAAAAAGAGATGTTGGCAAAATAAATTATAGAGAGAAAATTTTAAAGAAATATGTTTTAGCGTAATGTATAGACCTGGGATTTTAAGGCAAATGCCTATTTTGTTCCTTATGAAATAACATGAAAATTTTAAAATATGTTGATGTTTCATGATAAATCACTTACATTTATAGAGTTTTATAGTGCCCTAAAATGCCTATTTGGGCCTTTAGAATTTATTTTTCTATTTTAGTGCCTAAAATACCTATTTTTTACATTTAAAAAATGGAATTAAACTGCTATAATTTTTACAATCATGGACATCCTTGAATGAAGAGCAGAACAGCAAAGGGTCGGTTTTTCACAGAAACTTGATTTTCCCAAACAATTGTTGCCAAAGGAATACTGATTAACGAGGGAGGGGGAGGATTAGCTCAAAAGAACAAGGAACAAGCAGAAAGAAGGGACATACTGTGTCAAGTTGCCAGTGTGTTGACCACACGACCATCCAATATCTGCAGGCCATGAGCTGACCGTTATTGATATCCAAGGTCCTTCAAGGCCTGTAGTGATCTTACTTTTCTAATGATCCCTAACTACTTTTGATAAATGTCTTTTTAATTCTGTCTTAATTTTGCAGTTATTTCTGTTAAGAATATATATACCACGTTTCTGACAGTAATAAAAAGATCACGTTACAGTTTAAGTGTATGTATTTTCTGTCTATTTACACATTTTTGAAGCATATTTTAAGTGCCTATTTTCTAGTTTAAAAGCCTATTTACTTGTCTTAAAAGCCTATTTACTTGTTTTAAAAGCCTATTTTAGGTGCCTAAAACCAAGTTTTTTAGAGCCTAGTAATGTATAACAGATGTCGTCAAAAATTCTTTTCCATTGCTGAATTTGTATTTTACGAAACTTCAGTATTTTCGTGCTCACCCAAATTTTGGATTATCCCCTCCCCCAAAAAATGTTCTCCACTGGCGCAAATTGTGTCTTGATTCCCCCCGTGGGCGGCCCTGAAAAAACCCTTCTCGAATTGGCCGGCCACGGGATTTGAACCTGGGACCTCCCGAATGCGAGTCCTAGATATTACTATCTCGGTCACGTAGCTCGGTTTCATTCTTTTCTGTTGACGTGAACATGAGGAGATAGTCTTGCCAAGGCCTCTACAATGCCTGCTTTAGAGTGTATATTATATAGGCCTACAGATATATTTAAAAAAAACTCCGTGGCGCGACATCCCCGAAGAGACAAGGCCTATCACCCGACCGCCGCGTCATCTACCTATAGCAGATGGCAGGATTGGGGAGCATGTGGTCAGCATGCCGACACCCACGGCCGTTAATGGTGGTTTCCATGACCGGAGTCGCTACTTCTCTTTCAAGTAGCTCCTCAATTTGAATCACGAGGCTGAGTGCACCCCTACCAGACCTCCCTACCTCAGAAAAAAAAATCCGAGGAGGTACCGTGGATCGAACCCGGGCCCAACGGATCCGTAGTCAGCGACACTAATCACAAGACCACGCCGGCGGTCACAGATATATTTATTATAATAATTATAATACAGTAGAGCATCGGTTAACCGATGTTGAAACAATACGGAATGAAGAACATTGATATTAAACACAAAACTGTATATATTTTGTAACTCAAGTATTGCAAAGAACACAGAAAGCTGACTACCCTAGTTTGATAAGTTCAAAATGGCCATTAAAGTAGGACTACAGTTTAGGAAAATAAGTTTTTTTGGGGGGGGGGGGCTTTTTAGCGAGGGGAAACCGCCAGTGCTGTAAGCAAGCACTGGCGGAACTTCTACACGTCGCGTGCACAAATTTGAATTTACCGACTGGATCGCTTTCGATTAACCGATGTTTCGGTTGATCAGTATTCGAACAATCGTAGTTATACTGTAATAATAATAATGACGTAAATAATAATATTAATAATGATGATATAATAAAAACAGGATGTTGCGACAAAATAAATAATAATAATAATAATAATAATAATAATAATAATAATAATAATGGAAATGATCAATATGGTGATAATGATTATCAAAATATTATTCATTCATAGGTAAACATGCATTGGATGTTGATAATGGAAAGATTATCATTGTGTAAGCCCTTATACTGATACATACCGTGTTCAAGTTGATCCTCTAGACTGTGGACACTAGTTTGATTTAACTGACAAGAACAAACTGAAGAGCTTTGTTTCTTAAGTTTTAGTTAAAATGAATTCATGCCCCATAGCTCCTCAGGTATGCTCCCTCCACTCTCTCCCTTCATCAGTTATCTTCACCTATTGGCTCCTACCCTCACTCCAGCCTTTCAGCTATTGGCCAGTTGTTTCTATTTTTCTTCTTTCCTCCACAATTAAATACACTGCACATACACACATAACAGCTTAATTGAAGGAATTCTATTTAACCTTCGGTTCCAGTTTTTTCACAGCTCCAGTATGAAGGCTGCGAGATACTTTCTCTTCCTGCTTGTTGTGTCATATGTATCCTGTGTAAATGCTCTTTTATGATGCTCTCCATCACTGGTATTCCAACAACAGAGTCACTTCTGTTAGTAATGCCCAAAACGTTGATATACATGTCTCCTATTATAACAAATTAATAACAACATTATTATTGATGTATGTGTATTGTATTCCTATCCAACTTATAAATTCTCTTCTATAGATGTTTTATTTCATGATGCATTTTATCGTCCTTCAAAGATATCAAAGTATTAACTTCTTTCTTTCAAAAAACATTAACCAACTGAACAAAGAAAATTATCTCGGGAATATGAGCCCTCTACTGCATTGACATGCAAGAAGTCTGTCCATGAAATTTGCTATACCTGCCTCATAATTTCCACTCGGATTTCGTCGAACTTCTTAAATTTGTAGTTAGATATATATATATATATATATATATATATATAATTCAAAAGTAAAGTAAGGATTATTCAAAAGTAAAGAGCAGATTTCACAAATTTATTTATCGCGAACCACACAATATAGAAAAACAATTCGGGGACAGTAGCGGCATCCAGTGAGAGAGTGGGGTAAGCCATAGCCTCCTTTATTGTACCAGGCCAGGACAGTCTCTCTCACCAGCTGATCAGTTCCGGCCGGTTTTTGTCAACATATAAGGTTATGTTGTTTCTTGAAAAACTCTGTACTACGGTTTAAAGAATAGTTTAATAACGGAATTATATTTATTTTCAGTTACTGATAATTTTACATGTAAAGTAAACCTCCAAGAATAAAGATAGATTTATTATGTCAATTTTTAACATAAAATGAAACCGCTCGTACTCGCGACATAACACACTCACCTTTCTGAATCCGTAAAACAATATTATGCAATACTTCATTCCATATTATATTACTATACAAATGTCACACTATATACACAACACACTATGGTATTACATCTCGTAATATACAGTTGGTAATTTCTATGAAAAAACGTAGTAAAACACAGAACACAACGTTCAATCGTCCATATACCAACACCGCCGTCCGGCCGGAATCAAATGTTGTCAGATTGAACTGCTCCGGCCTGGTAAAATAAAGGAGGCCGTGGGTAAGCCATAAGTTTTCAAATTTGAGTTATTGCACTGCCTTCTAAATCTTACAAGCCATGCTGCTTGAAATCTGGCAACACAGGAGGTAGTCCTATCTGTGGTGGTCTGTGGGAAGCATTTGAATACGTTTTTATTGCAGATAATTTTCTTCGTCACAAATACTGACTTTATTTAGGCCAAATCAGTAGGCCTATATTACATAGCCTATACTTGTGATGTGCATAATAACGTAACGTGCGGTGACTCCACATATCTGAAGGAATTCGTAGTTTTCAGTGTCTCCTCATTATACGTTATGATGTCGCGTTTTTTCTTATTTTATTGGTAATAACCTCACTTATCCTGTTAGGCCTACGAGCTCTGTTATTTGACCCACAACAGAGTCATATTTTATTAAGTTACTACACTTCTCTGGGTCATTTTGTACCACCACTGAACTAGTTGTCTCAGGTATAATATAACCTAGAACACTGATATCTATCTTCTTTTCACATGCACTTTGTGGAAGACTATGCCCATGACTGTCACTGAAAAGAATAACTTTGCCTGATTCCTTGGAAGCACTCGGCTTTCCGTTATTTGCTGTCTAAAAATCATCCATTCGTTCATCCTTGGCTCCAGTGGTGAACTGTGTTGATTCGCCAGGTTAAGGTTTGAATCCCGTTCATTGGCTTCACCAAACTGTAGGAAAACGCTGAATCGATTTTCTAGTAGTAATATTGGGAGAATAGGAGATTGCATATACTACGATTTGGCGTCTACCAGATTGAGATGAATTAGGCCTACTGTGAGCAGCTTGATATTTTGCTGAAAGTTCATACCAGTAAAAGTGACTCTATTTCTCTTCAATTCTTCTTTAATACCAGCCAATTATTCCTGAAGGACACTAATATCCTACCGTACCTCTCTCTTGTATTCGTTTGTAGATGGTAATAGCTGATGAACATGAAAATATTCTATGAAAAACTATTCTCTGGTGTACTCAATTCGAGGTGACGGTGTATATAAATATCTCATTTTGTACACGGTTTTTACCTTCTCTATGCTCTCCAGTTGCTCTTCAGGTGTGTCTAGATGTTCTCTAAACCATAGGCGATGATGACTGGGATTACTTTAAGCTGAAATATGCTTAATTTGCGATGATTAGGATGGAGTTCATTGCTTTATTTATGGCATGTTGATAGCCGATAGGACTACCGATGCGATGTTTCCAGATTTAACAACATGGCTTGTAAGATATAGAAGGCAGTGGTTATTGTCATCTCTATGTACTACATATTGTCGTGCCATTTGTAACTATTAAAGGTTTGTGTGAGTCCTTCCCTATCTATTCTTGAAAGACAGTTTTCATAATTTAAGGGAATGACATTTCTCCAGGGAAAGAGTGATCTAAGCCAGCTCGGAAGCAACAGTAATGTGGTATGCAGGCCGCGTTAAGGCAGATAGCCACTTCTGATTGTAGACACTTATCAGTTGATGCTATCATGGTGGATGGTGAAGGAGAAATTGTTGCTAACAGATGCGAAAAATCGAAAAATGGGTGAAAAAGAGTCTAAGTGGAAAAGAAAAGAGCACAAGTGTGTAGGAATTTAGGATTAGAATACATTAGTGACAAAACAAATAATGTGATTGCGGCAAAACAGCAAAATGTCGGGTGTAACTGCAGTGAGAGAGCTGTGGCAGCTAATGTGAAGTGGTGTAGTTACCACTTATTATAGGACACTGAGAGAGAAGACAATTTCAGTGAATTTTATAATGCGCAAAATGCTTTTTTGTTTGGACTGTAAAATGGGCAAGAATGTATTGACATTTACGTAAAGAAAAGGGCGAATGCAGCTTCAAGTAGAAGATAAGTTTCATTTACATATAATGTAAATAATTCCCGTGGACAGCAAATTAGGGTATGTAGTAAGGAATTTTGCGATGTATTTGGAATATCCAAGAAATGCCTTTCAACAGCCAGAGGAGATGGGAAGACAAGTAGAACTCTGCCCGAGGGGAATGAATCAGATTTTAAACTAGAGGGTAAGATATCGAAATTAATGAAACGCTGAAACTCTTTTTGTAACCACCTGCATAATAACAGCCATTTAGGAAATTTATTGGGATATATACTGAG
The DNA here is from genome assembly GCA_964059195.1 of Ectobius pallidus. Classification (NCBI taxonomy): domain Eukaryota; kingdom Metazoa; phylum Arthropoda; class Insecta; order Blattodea; family Ectobiidae; genus Ectobius; species Ectobius pallidus. Next base: position 167,671,811 of record CAXKWD010000003.1, on the reverse strand, counting down.
ATAAAAGGAGCAGAAAATCTGACGTACAGATGAACGGATGGACACATACATACAGACAGCATTACTAAGAATTATAGGTGTCGACGCTGGCTACGGATCTGCAGGCCCGCGTTCGATTCCCGGTACCTCAAATGTTGACATTGCCAAGCCATGATATAGTGGATGAAATGAAAATGCGTGTAATGTAGTTGTTAAATAGTGATCAATAATTACGAAGTTCTTAATAAGAGATTAATAACATATTTGTTTGAAGTGAACCACGTTGTTCTTGGTAAAGTTGTTTGAAGGCATATACCATTAAAAGGAAAAGTGAAGTTAATCAATAATAGGCAAAGTTTTGCTTATTCGCCAATAGTCCAGTCATTTGGTGCTCATAAAGGGGGTTACCTGGAACGTTTTCCGGGAGTTTTGAAAATTGGTGATTTTATAGATTTCGACGTGCTCTTTTCGAAATTTCACTTTGCTACCTCGTATCTTTGCCGCTCGGGTAATACCGTAGTTGACGGGTCCCTGTGCGCACCAAGCCATATTGCCATCACGCTGCCAGTATTATTGTGCGGTCGGTAAAGACGATTTCTACCTAGAAAGTCGTGAGTCAAGTAAGCAACGTTTTTCATCTTCCCCGCCGAATTAGAAACATTCAGAATCCACAACGCCGATTTTAAGTAGTTAAAGATTTAATGTTAAAAATAGCGCAAAAGCCCATTCTTCTCACAGGTGAAGCTTAAATAACCTCGTTCTGCTCGCGGGTGATAGTTTAAATTGGCATAGGCACTAATAGTTAAAGGATTAATATTAAAACGAGCGCAAGAGCCCGTTCTACTCATAGGTGACAGTTAAATAACCCCGTTCCCGCTATATATAATATTATAATATATAATAATATACATAATATAATATATAAAATTACATATATTACTATGAATAATATATTATATTATATACATTATATATATATAATCTTGAGGATCGCACATGAAATAAACAATACACTGCTCCTTCGACAACACAGTAAGTTGTCGACCCTCTCATCAGTTAATATGCTGAACTTGTTTAAACCACTAATCCAAAAGGTAATTATTCCTTCAATAACTTCAATATATTTCTCACATGAAGTACAGAATAACAAATTTCTATGTTCATATTCTTTCTTCAGTGTATATATACAGTGGCGTACCAAGGCTACTTGGCGCCCAGGGCTAATTAGATGGTAGTCGCCCCCTAACACTAAAAGGTTCAAGGTTCAATGAGTTTAATTTTAACACAGTTTAATGTTCACAATTATTTATTTTTAATAAGTAGTATGTTACTTTAACACATTATAAAGAGAAAAATATGAATGAAATAAAACTGTATTATAAGTAGGGGGTGGGTTTCTATGACATGTCATACTTTTCCCCTTTGCATTATTTCAGGTTTCCGACTAATTTAAAACCGATTCCAAGCATCCTGGTGAAAATGGAACGGCTTTTATTGCGCATATAACTGCATATTTAGGAAATTTTCAACTATTGTAGCATATTTAGTTATAAATATGCATAATTAAGTCATATTTTTGGCATATTTGTGTGAGTATTACAGAAATTTTGAAGTTTCATATAATATTTTGTTAGTTTTGCATTATAATGATACTTACTGAGAATTTCTAATATGAAAATGCATTTATTGAAACCATAATGAGCTGAGATGAAATGTGATAAACTGCAAATATTTTCAGTATAGACAGATATTTTAAATAATTAACACTCTATTTTAATGAAATATATTGTAATGATACTTAAAAAAATACAGTGTGTAAGCGGTAAAGTCATATTTTTAATTTTAATGGTCATATTTTAATGTTTTTTAGGTTTTAAATACATACATATATCCTATTTTTTTAGGTTATAAATGCATGCATATATCCTATTTTTTAGGTAATAGAAATCCGCCCCCTAATTATAAGGTTAGTTTGTTTGAAAAAAATCAAGAGAAAAGAAGTTTCAGTCATAACAAAAATTTTAAAATGTGCCTTCCTAGCCTTGATGGATACAAACTTATTTATAATACAGTTGAAATCTATAGTAGCAGCCACATGATGGATACAAACTTATTTATAATACAGTTGAAATCTATAGTAGCAGCCACATCACGTTCAATTGATACAATTGCTAAATTACACCGTAAACTTTTCCTGTGTGCTCGGCGCCCACGACCTATTTCATATTGTCTATAAATTGTTTAAAACGAAACGTTTATTTCATTTCTAAATAACATTACTGCAGTATTTAACAAAGTAATAAAGCAAATTTGACCAATAAAACCTTATATTTTGCCTGAAAAGAATATTTTTTCTTAAACTAAAAAAGATGTTTTTCAATTTTGGCGTCCCCTCTTTACGGCGCCCGGTGCGGCCGCCCCGTTCGCACCCCCGGTACGTCACTGTATATATATATGTATATATATATATATATCAGGGATTTTTAAGAGTGGATTTTCATAGAATAAAATTGTTAAACTTACCATCATGTGCATAGAAATCAATGACCCCTCGGCGTGGTTAGGGAGTGTGATACTGGCGTCTTCCAACAATAATATATGTGAATAGTCTGAATAAATAAAAATTTAGTGTAGAGCATAAAGTGTACGCAGAAACACAGTTAATTAAGAGTTTAATTAGACAGAATACCATACATTTCTTATTTAGTCAAGTAAATTAAAAATTAAAAAAAGTGATAACCGCGTCTTCAACTTATACTAGGTTGGCTATGGTTCGAAATCTGCAGTCAGTAGTAAAAGATAGAAAAAAAATGATAGCAACACAAAAAACAAACTTGACCGCACACCAGTCTGCGCGCTTAAAATTGTTGTCAGCACCGTATGTAATGGACCAATGACTTGCAAGGTCGTTGGCAGCCAATGGGATTGGTGGTCTCCAAGCCAAAGCCGGCATAAAAACGCCGAACATCGCGAAACTAAATCCCACAATTCCAGCACCACTGAACTCGGGACGTTTCAAAGTTTTGAATAGACCGCCTTGAAGTTCCATGGGTCGCAGGGGCGCTGGGCGCAGCTCTCCCGGGAAATGGCTCCGACACCACTGGAACGAGCGTTTTGTGTCCTGCAATTTGCGGAATGTGAGTCCATTGTGCAGGTGCAACGTGCATTCCACCGTCACTTCCGAAAGCACCACCACGTGATAAGCAAATGTATGAGTGGCATTGGAAATTCATAGAGGATGGGGGCGTATGCACACCAGAGGTGTACAAATCTCGATTTTAGCTTGCCCATACCCGCTTGAACGCCAGGCAAGCAAGTTGCCAGCGTCATAGCTAGGAAGCAGGCAGGTTGCCAGCGTCATAGCTAGGAAGCAGGCAGGTTTCTTTAAGCTTGATGGGTCAGGTCAAACCCAGACTAGGCAAGCTAGAATAAGCTTGCGACATTCCTATCAGCTAAACAACTGTAGTTGCTAAGTGTAAGTAATACTTTCTTGCTTTTCTACATGCTGGTAGAAGAAATTCACCATGCAGATAAATAAAAGGTGGATAAAGTATTAAAAATCGTTTTAGCGTCTGAACACAATTATTATTTTTATTATTAGGTAGATTTCGAAGAAAAATCTACCTAATGACTTTCAAAAAATTCGTTCATATCTTTACGTTTCATTCCTGCCGAAGTACGAAACCACCGCCTGTTAAAAAAATTGAGATATTTATATTTATATACAGTATATGTATATGTATATATATGTATATATATAGTGAGATATATATATATCTTTACACGCTAGCGGCGGTAATTTTCAAGATATTTGAATCAAATATTATTATGTTATTTCTAGGCCCAATAGTTCAGACAAGTTCGTTAATGAGCAAAATTGGCGCAAGAGGGTGGTCGGGGGAGGGGGTTGAAATTTTAAAACATTTATATCTCGGCTCCTATGAAGTATAGAGGGAAACTTTGATTGAATAAATTAGAGTACTCCTTATGGAGTTCACAGTGACACCAACGATTCGGGGGTTTTGGGAGTACGAGTGGGGGTGGGGGTATGGGGATGGAAATTCGAAATTTTCGAAACTACGTCTTGTGGGGTATCGTTGAAATAATCTTGATGAGTACTCTACAAAACATATAAGGCGAGATTTGAATGTTTGAAAAAGTTCTCTTTCCTCTTTTTTGCAGTTATTATTGCGGGTTTGTCATGCCAAGGCTAAAGAAGAAGAGTGCTACGCAGCGACAGTAAATTAAAACAAAATCACTTCGAAATCTACCTCAGCTTGTAGGCTTGCCTAAAGGGATTTTTGTTATTGTTATTAATGATTTTATGATGTTTTCTCGAAAATGTTTGAAAATTTTTCCCATGCCGGACTAGTACCTTTGTTCGTTGATAATTCAAACTGTCCACATTTTAGTTTCTCCTCGGCTTCCTTCAGGGTAAAATTATCTAAACACATCTGAAGTTCCTCAACTACGTAACTGCACGACTTACCAGTGCACTGCTATACCCAGTTTCATATTCTATCCGCCAGGCCTTGCAGTTTCCTTAGGTTCTGTGCAACCCATCAAGTTATGAAGAGCTTGTGACTCATAGCGACAGTATTTCTTATCATCGTTGTAATCTGGCTTGCTTTCAAGTCAAGCAAGTTAAAAGCTGTGAGTGGTTGCAGAATTTCAAAGGGGCAGGCAAGCTAAAATCAGAATATGTACACCTCTAATGCACACGGCAACGTACGGATCGTACCCGCACATCGTCAGAGCATGTGGAGTGTGTTCGAACCCTTTGAAGGGATTGAACCCTTTTAAAAATCCCATTACCATCAGTTTTAAGTTGACACCGCTAGTATCTGCTTTAGTAAACGCTTTTAGCAATCTTTCAATGGGTCCTATGCACTCTTTACCGTGTTCTACATATCTAATAATTAAAGTTGTTACTTCTCGTTTGCTCACATCCCGTGTGGAATCCACAATCACTGAAAATTTATTGCTTTCTTGAATTCTGGAGGGAATATGCTGAATTACAAGATTATTCACAGCTTCAATCAAATCAAACACATTCCTGTAACTTATAAAGTTTAGCCAAATTTCTTTAAGTGGAATGAAAGGAAATAGACATTAAATCCATGTCTGGGATATTAATACAAGTAAGAATCAGCTTGAAAAATTTTATGTGTTCAAATCCCGGTTATGACATAAAATTTTTCAAGCTGATTTTTACTTGTATCAAATTTCTTTCCTACTTTCCTAGCTTTTTCAATTTTTTCATGGTAAATTCTTGCATCTCGATTGTGTTTGGCCAAAAGTTTGAAAAGGTTTAGTAGTTTTCCATCAAGAACGCTATTTTTCGTAAATGCTATCATTTCTGTAACTAAATATTTACAGCAGTCAATAACGACTGACAGAAATTCTCTTTGATGTCGTACATTTTGATCTTGAATTTTACAAATTGAGCTATTTACACGTTTTCCTGATAACCATTGCAGTCTAGCTACTTGGCAACCCAAATGGCCTTTGGACGCTTCATGCACCTCTATGTCACGCAAAGCATTACCAAACTGCCAGCCTTGATAGCCAATGCCTGAGGACCACATAGAATGTTGATATGGTGGTGCAAAAAGTAAACAGTGTAATCAATATGCTGCATCATTTGACGTACTGTACACCAGCCACTTCCTTTTTTTTCGTGCCATCAGAAAGTTCATAGGAACCTCCTGTTATTGTGAGACGGAAATTGGAATGTTAGCTCAAAATGTTGATTTTTTAAAATTGAAGGCAAGTTCAGAATGTATTCTCTTATTATTATAAATGCAGGGATCATTGGGATCATTTGAAATACCAGTCGCTCATGAGCCCTTGAATCTTCTTCGTCCAATAAGGTGACGGTCATTTCATGCTGCTTGGTGTTGGAACTATTGCAAAAATAAAAACATTCCTCACCTTTCTCGTTAGCAACTGAAGCTCCTTCAATTGAATCTTCTGCGAAAGGCGGAGTGGTTTGTCTGTAAATTAAAAAAAGAAGAAAATAGTTAATTAAACTATTCAATTTTATTGCGCGACCAAATGCACTTTTGTCAAAAATGTTTACACTGTGAAGAAACAAACAAAAATTAAAAGTTTATATACCTATAAATTTCGCCAAAAATTTGTAAAAAAGTTTTATTTTTTTCTTATTTCCGATGGCCGTAACCTCAAGTTTCAAATTAAGAATGAGCATTGGTTAAAGACAGATTTTTCCACGCTTTACAAAACATGCTGATGCAAATTCTTGCATAAACTTATATTACACGGAACAAGTGAACACGAGGTTGAAAAAAAACAGTAAAAGCAGAGCAGTGGTTCCTAACAAAAAAATTTGGAGGACCGCTGCATCCTATCGCTGATATGGCGGGGACCCCCTAATCCTAATTACTAAATCTTAAATCTAAAAATCTTCTGGTATAGGCTACTATTAGTGTCGGCCGATCACAGAATGAAATAAACCTACAAGCAAACATTACAAGTCATGATGTTTTATTATTGAAGGCCTATATGTATTCTATTAAACTAATTTGAAATATGTCTAACAATACACATGGAACAAAGTGAAGTTTTGTGCATAAGTAGTGTGGTTTTCTGTGTGACGTCAGAGGAGGCGCTGGAGGGGAAGGTGAGACGATGACTTAAGCGGAGGGGAAGGTGGAACCAGTGGTGGCACGGGAGGGGATATGATGACGTAAGTGGTGGGTCCGTAGGGGAAGTGATGTCATAGTAGGCATGGCTATGACGTCACGTGATTCAGAATGGTGCCGCTTCCGGTTCCTGTTGCAAATGGTGGCCCACGCGCGAGCTTCAAATTTGGAAATTAAAATTCAAAATGGCGGACCATGCGTGAATACAAAATAAAAATGGTGGATGGCGGTAAATTTGAAAATTCTATGTTGGTAATTCCAGATGGCGGAAGGCGCTCAATTTAAAATTGCAAATGATAGAAGGTGGGAAATTTGAAAAGTCAAGATATGGATTGTGACGGATTTTGGTGGCGCTGGAGGGAAGGTGGCAGTGGCTATGATATTACGACCTACCTCAATTGTGGGTAAAAGTGGATTGGTTTTATGACGTTACGACCTAATTCAATGGTGGGTGAAGGTGGGTTGGTTTTATGACGTAACGGCTTACGTCATTTTGGACGTGGCTATGACGTTACGACCTACCTCAATGGTGGATAATGGTGGGTTGGTTTTATGACATCACGGCCTACGTAATGGTACCATGATTCTATATGGCAGACCAAGTGCACGATCTGAAGTTGGATATTATAAATTCAAGATGTTGGAAGGTGGGAATTTTGATAAATGGTACATTACAAAATTGTATATTGTATATTCAAGATGGTGGATTGTGGCCGATTGTGGCGGCGCTTGAGTGGCTTATGACGTTACGACCTACCTTAATGTTGGGTGGCTTATGACTTTACGATCTCCCACAATGATGGTTGAAGGTGGGTTGTTTTGAATTTTTCATCTTGAAGCTGGATAAAAAAAATAAAAACTCTCCGATCACAATTCTATAGTGAGTCCCGCGCAAGAGTTGGCCAATGACGCGGGTTTCTGGGTCGCGGCGGAGACAACTCCAACTCCCGGGCGATGGGAGAAATATCTACGCTAATGAAACCGTGATCACTGTAATGATTAAGGTTCTCACATTTACAGTTAAAATTACAATGAAAATAACCACGTACCTCATCACAAAAGATGTTGGAAACGTTCTCCTCTTGCATCCGCACAACACTGGTACCTTTTTAGGAAATTTTCTTTCACGCGCATAAGTTCAGCTCAGGAGACAGAGTTAATTGTTCTTGTGATATTGTCTTTAAGTTCTTCTAATGTATGGGAAATTGACCTATACACTTAATTGTTTAAGTTTCTCCATAAATGATAGTCACATAGGACTTAAAGACAATTTGACACGAGAAATTAACTCTATCTCGGAAGCTGAACTTATGCGCGTGAAAGAAAATTTCCTGAAAAAGTGCCAGTGTGTAAGGAAATATGTCGACACCGCACGCTTGTACCTGGTACTCAACTGTTGGTGACGTCAGTGAAAGTTGGGTAGTGCCGCGGTTGAACATTGTGTTGCAGGAACAACAGAGACAGAACCCTGGCCGGGGCGCGGAAAGGTCCTCAACGGCGCATGCCCAACAGAGGGATCCCGTACAGAGAGAGATGCGAGGCGATGGTGATAAGAATTTTTGGCGAAGAAGATCGTCGAGAAGTTGGGCCGGCGAAAGAACGTCTCGAGTAAGGTGGCTCGAGGAAAAGCTGCGTGGTACAGCCATTGGAAGTCTTGAGCTGGGTGGCTCGAGAAAAGCTACGTGGGATTTCGTGGTACAGCTGTTGGAAAGTCTTGAGCTGGGTGGCTCGAGAAAAGCTACGTGGGATTTCGTGGTACAGCTGTTGGAAGGTCTTGAGCAGGGTGGCTCGAGAAAAACTACGTGGGATTTCGTGGTACAGCCATTGGGAAGTCCGGAGCAAAGGTGGCTCGAGAAAAACTACGTGGGATTTCGTGGTACAGCCATTGGGAAGTCTTGAGCAAGGGTGGCTCGAGAAAAGCTACGTGGGATTTCGTGGTACATCTGTTGGAGGGTCTTGAGCAAGGTGGCTCGAGAAAAGCTACGTGGGATTTCGTGGTACAGCTCTTGGAAAGTCTTGAGCTGGGTGGCTCGAGAAAAGCTACGTGGGATTTCGTGGTATAGCCATCGGGAAGTCTTGAGCAAGGGTGGCTCGAGAAAAGCTACGAGGGATCACGTGGTGTAAATTGGAAGTAGTCGTGTGTGAAGAAAAGGACACAAGCTGAGTATTCTACGAGAATATATATTATTTTAATTAAAGACAATGAGATAGAGACTCCATTTTTATATACATTTAGATTAACGTAAAAGTAAGAAAGTTAAATATTCTTTTTGTTTGTTTATTGTTTCATATAATAATCTGAAAAGATAACTTCAGTAAAGTACCCAATTCATAAGATCTACTTTGTTCGAACACGCATTCTTTGCTGTGGTCTGGAAGTCAGGTTAGAAGCTTAAAAAGACATTCATTTATTTTTGAAGCTTAAAAATATAAAGAGGCTTTATATTTTGAACGTCACAGAAACATTTCAATTATTTTATTTCTACATAAAGTTACGAAGTATATAATCTTCGAGACAAACCTTATAACTGTATTTGAATTTGAAAATATTAAAATATCAACCACTGTCAAACCTATGTTTTGTTTGTGTAGAATAATATACCTACTTAATCTGTCAACCTCAACACTGAATAGAATCCCCCCTAAAGAGATGATGAGTCAGTCTGGGCATAGGCAAGTCGTAATATGGCCGACGAGGAATAATAGACAAAAATAGGTCAAGTTATTGTTGTGAACGAGATTGACTTAAATAAGTGCTTATAGCGAGCTGTATGTAGATAATCTAGCTGGCGCCTAATAAATACGCTAGAATCATATGGTTAAATATTTTGTGGAGTCTATCAAGTTTAGTTTTGAGTCAAATTGTCGGAAGTTGTCTATTGTTCTTCTCGACCATCAAAGTTATCCTCACAGATAAATTGGCGCCCATAGCGCAGGGCCAGTGTTGCAGTGTTGCATAATTTCGTAATAGATTTGCATATTTTCGTAATAAAAATATTACTATTTTCAAGACAGTGGTTAGGGAGTAAGATATTAAGGGACAATACGGAAATTCACAATTAGGACATGAATAGAGTATATTCTTTTAGAATAAGAGAGATGATTCTTTGACTAATACACATATTCTTTTCCAGGAGGGTATATAAATGTTTAAGGTGTATAAAACAGTTGGGACATCAGGTACAAGACGGGTATCGAAGGTTTAGATATTACGATAGCAGAGACGTAAGCTATGAGATGACATTCTTACGTTTGTATGGATCTAAGTTAGGATATTTATAGTTATACTTCCCCTAGTATTACCTAGTGAAGTTGTGATATATCAAAATATATATATATATATATATATATATTACTTTCATTCAAAGTTGTTGAATAGATTTTTGAGATCGTTGATGATTAAAAATTGCGACTATAACAAATACTGCAGAAGCTTATCAAAACCCAGAACTAACGACGGCCATTCGTAAACTACGAAAAAGAGATTTAGAATCAGAGTGTAGATATTTTCATTTAGTTACGACTGGGAATAGAGACGAATTGAGACAGAGAGTGTTACATTTTGCAAGACAAAATCCAAACTTATTTGAGTGCGTGATTTTAGCATTCCAGCTTAGCGAAGAAGTTTTGAAAGAGGAACTTACAGAAAATTACATTCCCATCCCAGGCTCATATGGCGATATAGTGTACGCATGGATTATGTTAATGCGAGAAAAAGGAGAATCTCAAGATCAAATTTTGGCCCCGCAACCTCAAACTTTTACTATTCAGGTAGAACAACCTAAATTAAGTGTCATGGAAATAGTTCGTAGAGGAAATGTAAAATTTAAGCCAGGAGATAGTATTTACTTATTCTTAGAGCGCTTAGATGACCTAAAAAGAGGATCTAGATTGTCTGAGAACGATTTATTTCTAACTATTCCCGAAATGCTTCAAGATTCTGCATTGCTATGGTATAGAAATAATGTAAGCAATTGGAATTCTTGGGAAGATTTTGTGAGAGAATTTAAATCTTATTATTTACCAATAGATGCGGAAGACTCATTGTTAGAGGAAATTAAAAATAGGTCCCAAGGGAAACATGAAACAGTGGCGGATTATGCTAATGCAGTACAAACTTTAGCACGTCGGTTAACTACGTCTATGGATCCCGGGCAAATGATTAAATTATTGACGAAGAATCTTAGTCCCGATGTAAGACTTTACCTTCGCCCCCAAGAAGTAGAGTCAGTGGCGGATTTAGTCAGAGTAATTAGGCATTATGAGCAGATTTTGATAGAATCTGAAAAATATGTTCCACCTCCAGAAGTATCGAAGGCTATTGTTAAAGAAACAGCGTACAACCCCAAAGTTCAGAAGTTTGTACCAGGTTTAAATACAGTAGTGGGAATAGAACAAACGTCAGGTCGGGAAGGAGGTGAATCCGAAGTGAAATTAGGAGTTAAACAAAAGAGATGTTGGGATAAAACAAAGAAACAAGATGGAGGACAAATTCATAACTTAAATTCATCGGAGGGACCTAGTTTAGGCTTATCTAATGATAGCACAGTTAGAGAGCAACGAGATGTAAACAGAGGAAACGTTGTAGAAGTTTCGAATAAGGCAGAAAATTCTAAGCAGATCGCTTATAGTACAAGGAGAAAATTTAATTGTTGGAACTGCGGAGAAATAGGCCATAGACTGAATGTAAATTAGAGAAGAAAATATTTTGTTATAGATGTGGTAGACAGGGTAAAAGAAGTAATGACTGTACATGCGGAGGAGCTAGGAGAAACAGGCGATTATGACAATTACAAAGTCAGGGAACATTGACTGTAGATTGTTTAGGAGGTTCTACTCAAATTCAGTCAGCTATAAATAGATGTATAACGGAAATTGAATTAGAAGGAACGACGATGTATGCTTTGATTGATTCTGGATCGGACAGATCATATATTGGTAGGAAAGGCAGAGAATTATGTGAGAATTTGGGAATTATCATGCAACCTTTAACAGACCAAGTGGTTAGGTTAGCGGACAAATCGTTCAGTAGATTGTCAGGTGAAGTGATACTTCATACGGAGTTACGGAACAAGGAAATGGAGTTAAGTTATAGAATAATGCCAAATTTAGCAATGGACGTGATATTAGGGTTAGATGCACTCGCGAAGCTAGGCATAATAGTAGATGTGACGGAGGATAGTTGGTATTTTAAAGAAAATCCCCAATCAAGATTTAAGTTCCTACAGGTGGATAGATCTAGTGTAGGCCATGAATTAGATGCCTTATTGAACATTCCTACAGAAAGGGAACAGGAATTACTTCGAAAATTTCTAGCAGAACAACTACCATTATTTGAAAATTGTACAGGGTGTACGAAAGAAATAACTCATGAAATTGATACAGGGTCAGCGAAACCCATTAAGCAAAGGTACTATCCGGTTTCGCCAGTTTTAGAAAAAGCTATCCATTCGGAAATAGACCAGATGTTAGAGCAGGGTATAATAGAACCGTCTAGTTCACCTTGGAGTTCACCTGTGGTGATGGTTAAGAAACCAAACGGTTCTTGGCGTTTTTGTGTAGACTTTCGAAAAATTAACCTAGTCACAAAGAGGGATAGTTACCCATTACCTTATATTGAGCAGATATTAAGCAAATTGAGAAGGGCAAAATATATTAGTACCATTGATTTGAAAAATGGATACTGGCAGGTCCCCTTAACTGAGAGTAGCAAAGAAAAGACAGCGTTTACTGTGCCTGGAAGAGGCCTGTATAATTTTAAAGTCATGCCTTTTGGAATACACAATGCAGCAGCCACATTCCAGAGACTTGTTGACACGATTCTACGAACAGAGATAGGAGAAAAGTGCTTTGTCTATTTAGACGATATCGTTGTAATTAGCGAATCATTTGAGGAGCATTTGGAGTTACTAGAGAAAATCTTTAATAAGCTAAGGGCAGCGAACCTTAAAATTAATGTGGAAAAATCGAAATTTGTTAGGACTGAGTTAAAATATCTGGGTCATATTGTAAGTCAGTCTTGTATCAGCTATTGACGAGGAAACACGCAATCGCGCGGAGCTAGCAGAAAGTGGAAAAATGGGCATCGACCTCGAAACATACCGCGCGCGTATAGGGACGTTCGGAAGGTGTAAAATAAAAAATAATAATAACGAACAAGTACAGTACCTATCAAAATGCGTATGGTTTTTTGGTATCATTATGGTGATATTATTGATAATAGGAGGTGTCGAAATGAACCCGGGCCCCCCAGGAAATAGTGAAGGCAGTGACAACCCTACAACAGTGACGGACTTGCTTAGGAAAATGGACGAAAAACTTAACAAGAAATTAGAAGAGTTAAATAAGAAGATGGACTATGCACAAGGTATGTGGAATAACCTTCAAGAGAAATGCGAAGACATGAAAAAAGACATTGACACTTTAAAAGAATTGAAGTGGACAACTCAAAAACTAGAAAAAGAGTCGAGGCTAAGGAATATCGTCATTTTCGGGATGGAAGAGAGATATAGGGAGAGAAGAGTGGATACCTGTGATCGTGTAACTGAATTTCTAAAGACGGAATTAAACATGAACTTAACTGAACTACACATCGAAAATGTATACCGCCTGGGCAAGGGAAGAAATCGACCTATTTTAGTGAAGTTCGTGAGTGTGATAACGAAGGACCAAGTGATGAGTAGGGCCCCTATGTTGAAAGGAAGAAGGTTTAGACTCGACCATGATTATAGTTATGAAGAAAGAAGAACACGTAGAGAATTATTGCCATTTTTAAGAAAAGCAAGAAGTGAGGGAAAGTTCGCGGTTCTAGTAAAAGACAAGCTGCGGGTTGAACAAAGACTTTACGACTTGCATTTCTGCAAGAATAACATTACATTAGAAAACCTAATGACAGTAAACGTCAACACCGAGAGTCCGATAAACAGAAGTCCATCAGTAGATAAAGAAAACGTGGCCAGCGGTACAATAAAGCTGTCGCGCACAACACATGCTCGCCCGCAGGTCATAGACACCCCAGCACCGGAAATGGCTGACGTAAATAGTCAGAGTCAACAACTCGGTGCGTGTGCCTTCGCTGGAGTGAATACGGCTGACACAGCTCCGAGACGGATTGGAAGTGATGACGAGATAATTTCATCGCCCCAGGGAAGTTTAATACAACTGGACAAGACTAATAGTAGGGCTAGCAAACAAGCTTATAATCTCAGAAATTGGGCAACCCCACAGCCCAAGTTCTTTAAAAAATAGGATCAGTGCCAAGAGAAGGGTTTGAGCATCGGTCTCCTCAATGTCGAAGGGATACGGAATAGTCTAAAAAATGGGGAACTTCAGAATATAATAAAGAATTATCACTTTTTTTGCGTGGTCGAGACATGGTTGAAACAGAACGAATCGATTAAGATAAAGGGATATGAATGTATAGCTCAAAATAAAGACAAGAAAAGTAAATTTGGGCGACATCCAGGGGGACTAATGATTATAATTAGGAACGACTTAATGAAAAATATAGAAAAAATAGATAGCACGAACGAAGAAAGCCTATGGGTAGGACTAAAGAATAATAAAGGGGAAATGGAGTTATTATTAGGTGTTACTTATCACCACCCTAAGGGTTCACCATATTTTAACAATAAATTTTACGATAAATTAAATAAGGAGCTAGATGATATGAGGACAATTTATAAAGCAAATTATGTGTGCATAACTGGGGATTTTAACAGTAGAACAGGTAAGCAAGATCCAACTACTTTCAGTCCAGAAGTTAACATTGCCCCCAACGGTACAAACCGTGATTTCTCGACCAGAATGAGTAAGGACATGGTAATAAACGATGAAGGGATAAAATTGATAGATTTCTGTGCAGAGAACGGATTAATCTTTTTAAATGGCAATTACGGATCAGATATTTATGGTAATTTTACATTCGCAAATGAGCAGGGTGCGAGCATAGTTGATTATATATTAGTATCACATTTTTTAGGGGATAAGATAACAGATTTCGGAATATCTGAGGTGGTTTACAGTTCTCATATGATATTATCGGCCGAGTTAGACTTGGACATAGGCAACGAGGAGGACCCTCTCAGACCCTCCTCAGTGAGTGAGGATAAACATTGCATAGTAAATACGAGAAGAACTTATGTGTGGACCGAAGAGAACAGTGATAGCTTAAGTCAATCCTGAATGATAGTAGTTCTGAGTTGTTAGAAATAGGAATACAATATTTTTTAGACCAAGGCAATACTGACGGTGCTGCACAGTTGCTTTATAGAGCCATAGAAAGGTGTAGTGTGGTGAAGGTAAGCAAACATACAGGCCCCTCACGGAATATCTCATGGTTTGATTTAGAATGCAAAAATATGAGATCACAATTAAGATTAGCTTATAAGAGGTGGTGCAAGACAAAAGGTAGATATAGTGAGAGTCCTGAAAAAATGTGTTACATGGATATGAAAAATCAGTATAAAAAATTACTAATAGTGAAAAAGGAACTTTTTCATAACAAAGAGAGTGCGAAAATAAATAACTGGTTAACTAGCAATAGCACATCAGAAATATGGAATTATCTTAAGAGGTTGAAATATAATACCACTAGGAATTTAACTATAAACGAAGAGGCATGGGTCAATCATTTCTCGGAATTATTTCAGCTTAGAGAAGCAAGTAGGCCTACATATCATACTATACATGTATATCCATGTGTGAATTATATTGAAGAATTAGACAACGAGATTAACAAAGACGAAGTTAGTAGGATAATCAAAAAAGCTAGGGCCAGGAAATCACCAGGCATTGATAGAATTCAAACACAGGTATGGAAAAAAATGTGTGAAAATCAGAGGTGGCTAGAGATATTAACTAAACTTTTTAACAAAATTAAAATGACGAATCAAATACCAGAATCATGGAAAAAAGCTATTGTAGTGCCTATATACAAGAATAAAGGTGATACTCAGAACCCCAGCAATTACAGAGGCATAAGCCTGTTGACAGCAGTATCTAAATTATACACGGGGATTTTAGCAAACAGGCTAACCGAATGGCTAGAAGCACATAATTTAATATCCCAATGGCAAAGCGGGTTTAGGAAAAACAAGAGAACAGTTGACAATTTATTTATTTTGCAAGCCGTGACAGATAAATACCTTAGTAAAAAAAGGGGGAAAATTTATTGGTGCTTTATTGACTTAGAAAAAGCATTTGACACAGTTAATAGAGATCAATTATGGTATAAACTCAGAAAAATAGGTTTAAGTGACATGTTTACAAATAATATAGCTGCATTGTATGATAATATAGAATTTTGTGTAAGAATTAACCAATACGGTAGTAATACGAGGATGATTAACCAAAGAACTGGTGTCAGGCAAGGGTGCAACCTTAGCCCCCAGTTGTTTAACATATTCATAAACGACATCTTTGACGAGGTAGAAACAACTAACAATCACCTACCAACAGTTATGAATGTATCAATTCCAGGAATACAATTTGCAGATGATTTAGTATTAACGGCAATTACACCCATAGGATTACAAAGAAGTATTGATGCAGTCAATAAATTTTGTAACGAGTGGAGCCTAAAAATTAACATTCACAAAACCAATATTTTAATCTGCAAAAACGGCAATAAACTAAGCAAGGGGGAAAAATGGAGCATAGATGATAAAGTTATAAATTGTGTAAATTGTATAAAATATTTAGGAATAATTTTCAATAATAAGGGATCTTGGGAACTTCAAAACAAGGCTGCATGGAACAATGGTAAAGTAGCTATGAATGCTATATACAATTGCTCAACCAAACTACCCGAAATTAGATTCAAAATGTTAAACAGGTTATACAAAGCAATAGTTGAATCAAAAATGTTATATGGAAGTGAAGTGTGGGGGGAAAGGAATTCCTGGAAATATATGGATATGATGAGAGCCAGGTTCTGCAAACAAATATTGCAGGTACCAAGATACTCATCAAATGAAGCAGCTCGATATGAATTAGGATATGACAGTAGTATGGGGGTCATTTTAAGCAAAATTTTAAGGTATTACAGATACATCTGGGAAAAAGACAATGAAGATATAGTGAAAATCTGCTTCCAAGCCCAAGTGAATGATAAAGGTAATCGAAGCAGAATACAGTACATTAGGAAAACATTAGATGAGATAGGATTAAAGTGGATATGGAATTCAGTATTGAACGAGGAAAAAAACATCAATGTGATTTCAAAAATAGTTATTAAAAGATGTAATGACATACAAAGGCAGAACCATCTTGCCGTAATGAGGGAAAAGAAATCTTTAGTATTTTACATCAAAATGAAGGAAATGTGGGGTATGGAAAATTATGTGATTGATTGCTCGAAGAAACAAAAATCTGGGCTAGCATGGTGGAGATTAGGGATATGGAAGCTTAGAGGGGCAAGAAGAAATTTCGAGAAAGGTCGTTGCCCATTATGTCTTAGTAATGAAGATGCAGAGCATATAATTTTAAGGTGTCCCGAAACTGAAACACTAAGACATAAGTTTTTAAATAAAAAAAATGTTAAAGTTAAATAAAGAAGTGGCATATAAGAAATTGTCTGTAACAAAAAACACAAAAACACTAAAGGAACTGGGAAACTTTTTATACATAGTCAAAACAAAATGGGAAAAACAAATTAGCTGCTTAAGGGAAATTGGCTAGAAATGGTAAGGGGATATACTTACAAAAGGTAAACATTTATTAGTAGTAGTACTGATTTTAGATATATTCAGACGCCCTCTGGTGAAAAAACTTTCTGTAACACCAGGGGTGATCATTTGTACAACTCCAGATACAAGAATAAATCATTCATTCATTCATATTGTAAGTCCGTTAGGTATAGCAGTAGATCCTGATAAAGTTAACTGCATTTTAGATTATCCTGTACCGACTAAAGTAAAGGAAGTCAGATCATTCCTAGGGTTAGCTTCGTGGTACAGAAGATTTATTCCTTGTTTTGCTGAATTAGTGGCACCTTTGACTAATTTGTTACGCAAAAATCAGAAATGGAATTGGACTAGTGATTGTCAAAGTGCATTTGATGATGTGAAAAATAGACTAATAAGTAGCCCAATTTTAACATGCCCCGATTATAGCAAACCCCTAGTGGTGCAGACAGACTCAAGTTTTTCTGGGCTAGGAGCCGTCCTCATGCAACCGGGTGAAGCGGGCGAGGAAAATGTCATTGCCTATGCAAGTCGTTCTCTCACTCCGGCGGAAAGGAAATGGTCAGTGGTAGAGAAAGAGTTATTAGCCATACTGTGGGCTATACAAAAATTTAGAGCTTATATCGAAGGATATCATTTTGTAGTTCATACGGATCATTTCGCTCTTAAGTGGCTTCATAAATTAAAGAATCCTTCAGGACGTTTAGCTAGGTGGAGCTTGCTCTTACAAGAATATGATTTTACGGTAGTACATCGAGCAGGCCGCTTACAAAAAGTGTCCGATGCTTTATCGAGGATACATAGTAGTGACGATTCGGATTTGCAGAGTAAAGAAATGTGTTTAGCCCTAAACCTAAGTAGTGAAAGGGAATGGGAAAATATTCAAGATGTTTGGTATAAAAGACGTTTAGACCAAGTTAAACAAAATCCTCAATATTGGCCTGATTGGAGAGTCGAAGAGGGAAAATTGTTTCATTTAAGACTGGATCAATTAGGACAGGTGTTAGAGGAAGATACAGATAAATGGAAATTAGTAGTTCCGTGGGAATTTAGGAAAAGATTGTTAAAGGAATATCATGACGAACCAACCGCTGGACATTTTGGAATTACCAAAACATTCTTAAAATTGTCTAGGAAATATTTTTGGCCTAACATGTTTAAAGATGTTGTTAAGTACATTAAGGAATGTCTAATATGTCAGAAATATAAAGTAGTACAATCCAGACCAGCAGGACAAATGCATTTTCGAAGAAAGGATCGCCCTTTGGTCACAATTTCGACGGATATATTAGGACCGTATCCTCGTTCAAAAAGGGGAAACCGATATATCGTTGTGTTTCATGACTGTTTTTCAAAGTGGGTGGAGTGTAAAGTTTTAAAGACAGCTACCACAAAAACAGTGTTGGATGCGTTTTACGAACTTGTAATTTTGAAATGGGGGGTCCCGGAAAATCTGATAATGGACAATGGACCACAGTACAGTAGTAAAATTTTCCAGACAGTGGCTAAAAACTTTGGAATTCTAGCATGTTTTGCTCCAAATTACTCTCCCCAAGTAAATCCAAGTGAGAGAGTGAACCGAGTGTTGAAAACCATGATCTCAAGTTATATTAACACGGACCATACTCAGTGGGATAGATATTTGAAAGAGTTTGTTCATGCCATTAACTCGTCAGTACACAAGTCGACAGGTTATTCACCCTCACTGTTAAACTTCGGTCGAGAAATTGAAATCAGCAAATCTCTAGTCAGGACTCGGGATACGTGTCTATTGACACAGCGACCGAAGGAATGGATAGACAAGATGAATAAACTACAAGAGTTATACTTGATAGTGAGACATAATCTGGAGAATGCATTTAAGGAAACTAGTCACTACTATAACCTTAGGAAGAGAGAGGAAAATTTTCGAGAAGGTGAAGCAGTGCTCAGACGAAATTATGTGTTAAGTTCGGCTGGACAGAACTTTACAGCAGGTTTTGCCCCGAAATATGTAGGCCCATTCTTGATAAAGAAGAAGCTTGGACTAAATGCTTATGAGTTAGAAGATAGAAACCATAAATCACTAGGCAGGTGGCATATCAAAGACTTAAAACCATTTTGCCCTGTGAGTGATACATAGTGGAAAAGGACAAAAAAAAATAAACGAGTTTATTTTTTTATTTTTTTTGCAAGGGGGGTGTGTAAGGAAATATGTCGACACCGCACGCTTGTACCTGGTACTCAACTGTTGGTGACGTCAGTGAAAGTTGGGTAGTGCCGCGGTTGAACATTGTGTTGCAGGAACAACAGAGACAGAACCCTGGCCGGGGCGCGGAAAGGTCCTCAACGGCGCATGCCCAACAGAGGGATCCCGTACAGAGAGAGATGCGAGGCGATGGTGATAAGAATTTTTGGCGAAGAAGATCGTCGAGAAGTTGGGCCGGCGAAAGAACGTCTCGAGTAAGGTGGCTCGAGGAAAAGCTGCGTGGTACAGCCATTGGAAGTCTTGAGCTGGGTGGCTCGAGAAAAGCTACGTGGGATTTCGTGGTACAGCTGTTGGAAAGTCTTGAGCTCGGTGGCTCGAGAAAAGCTACGTGGGATTTCGTGGTACAGCTGTTGGAAGGTCTTGAGCAGGGTGGCTCGAGAAAAACTACGTGGGATTTCGTGGTACAGCCATTGGGAAGTCCGGAGCAAAGGTGGCTCGAGAAAAACTACGTGGGATTTCGTGGTACAGCCATTGGGAAGTCTTGAGCAAGGGTGGCTCGAGAAAAGCTACGTGGGATTTCGTGGTACATCTGTTGGAGGGTCTTGAGCAAGGTGGCTCGAGAAAAGCTACGTGGGATTTCGTGGTACAGCTCTTGGAAAGTCTTGAGCTGGGTGGCTCGAGAAAAGCTACGTGGGATTTCGTGGTATAGCCATCGGGAAGTCTTGAGCAAGGGTGGCTCGAGAAAAGCTACGAGGGATCACGTGGTGTAAATTGGAAGTAGTCGTGTGTGAAGAAAAGGACACAAGCTGAGTATTCTACGAGAATATATATTATTTTAATTAAAGACAATGAGATAGAGACTCCATTTTTATATACATTTAGATTAACGTAAAAGTAAGAAAGTTAAATATTCTTTTTGTTTGTTTATTGTTTCATATAATAATCTGAAAAGATAACTTCAGTAAAGTACCCAATTCATAAGATCTACTTTGTTCGAACACGCATTCTTTGCTGTGGTCTGGAAGTCAGGTTAGAAGCTTAAAAAGACATTCATTTATTTTTGAAGCTTAAAAATATAAAGAGGCTTTATATTTTGAACGTCACAGAAACATTTCAATTATTTTATTTCTACATAAAGTTACGAAGTATATAATCTTCGAGACAAACCTTATAACTGTATTTGAATTTGAAAATATTAAAATATCAACCACTGTCAAACCTATGTTTTGTTTGTGTAGAATAATATACCTACTTAATCTGTCAACCTCAACACTGAATAGAATCCCCCCTAAAGAGATGATGAGTCAGTCTGGGCATAGGCAAGTCGTAATATGGCCGACGAGGAATAATAGACAAAAATAGGTCAAGTTATTGTTGTGAACGAGATTGACTTAAATAAGTGCTTATAGCGAGCTGTATTTAGATAATCTAGCTGGCGCCTAATAAATACGCTAGAATCATATGGTTAAATATTTTGTGGAGTCTATCAAGTTTAGTTTTGAGTCAAATTGTCGGAAGTTGTCTATTGTTCTTCTCGACCATCAAAGTTATCCTCACAAGTGTTGTGTGGATGCAAGAGGAGAACATTTCCAACATCTCTGTGATGTGGTACATGGTTATTTTCATTGAAATTCCAACTGTAAATGTGAGAACCTGAATCATTACACCAATCACGGCTTCATTAGTGTAGATATTTCACCCGATCACCCGGGAGTTGGAGCTGTGCCAGCCGCGACACAGAAACCCGCGTCATTGGTCAACTCTTGCATGGGACTCACTGTAGCATCCAAGCTGGTGGCAGAAACAATTATTATTATTACTATTATTATTGTTATTATTATTGATATTACTATTATTACATTCGCTCTTTATTGCCTTAAAGGCACAATATGGATATGTCAACAAACAGAATATGCGCTACTGGGCTGACACCAATCCCAGAGAATTGAATCAAAGGCCTTTGCATTCACCTAAAGTTACAGTCTGGAGTGCAATTTCCTCAGCTGGGTCTTTGGTCCCTGGTTTTTTTTTATGAAAATGAGGTCACAGTGACAGTGAATTAAGACCGAAATGTGAACATGTTGGAGGATGTTTTCCCCAAGACTTGATGAATTTGACTTAGGGAACATTGAGCAACGGCTGACACTTCAAGGGCATCGATGGCAGTTTTGAGAGAACACTTCCCGGAGCCTCTCATCTCAATACGGGGCGATTTGGAGTGGCCTGCCCGCTCCCCAGATTCGGCCCCATGTGATTTTTTTGTGGGGTTATTTGAAATACCGTGTTTATATATACCGTCCAAGGACCCTACACGATCTGAAGGCCAACATCTGGGCAGAAATTGCTAACATGCCCGCTGCTAGGCTGGCAAGGGTCATGTCAAACGCTAGAAATCGGCTTATTCAGAGTATGGACAACACCTACCTGATATGATTGTCTAAACTGTGTTAAACAAAACTTTAGATATGTACAGTACCTACATTATAAAAATAAAAAATTCTGTTTCCTAAAATAGGTTTTATTGTGTTTTGAAAAAGGAAGTTATGTTACCGCACCCTGTACAACTTAATCGACAGAAGTTCTCACAAAGATCAGTATAAACCGTTTGAGGGTTTTCTTCAGAAAAATCCGTACACGATTGGTATATAACCACTGTACATCTGCAGCGATGAAAATAGCTCTAATGACAATGTACATTTTTTCAGCCATCCATCTTTCTTTGTTCTTTTCTTTTTCCCCACTTGTATTAATTTCGGTGTACTGCAGCTCTAGAAACTTTAAGTAAGGGGAGGAAAGAATGTAATGTAAATTAAATGTATCTTTATATTGACTGTAGATCTTTAGAGCTGATAATTAAGTTTATTTCACATTATTTAGAACAGATTTGAATATATTTTCTAATTAAGCATTATCTATCAGAATAATTGTTTTGAATGATAACTTTCTTATGAACCAGAACTATAGAACTGAAAACTGAATGTAATTAACAATGTCTAAGCTGAAAACATTGGAATCAGGAAGCAAAGGTGGGCAAATAACCCTAGAGGTCCATCGTTACTAAACGGCATGGAGAGGGTGTGAAGAGAATGCAACTAAAAATAGAAAACATGAAATTCCAAAACGATCAATCTCCTTTAATATAAAGATTCAAATATGACTCAACAACAGTAATACGGAGATATCAAAAATTATTCAAATGTTAACAACCTGATCATATATCCCAATATCATAAATACAGACAGTATGTCATATGTACATTCAATTCCAATAAAATATATACATCAATCAGTAGTGGTATAAATTATTAAGAACCATCAGTAAATTACTAAAACCCATGGTAGAATAATTTGAGGTTATTCAGGTAAGGACTATTAATAGATATCCCTGAGAACGAGATCATTATTAAAGAGTGAAATGAGAAGGAGAATCTGGAAGGCAACTATGAACCTAACAAACAATAAATTAATTACTATCACAATAGACTAAGTATTGAAGGGGGAGGAGCAAGATGTTTACCTAGTGCCAAAAATAATACATTCCTCACTAAGGAGGAGAATATAACTGATAATAATCAGATATGGTTATTACTCAGATTATATAATCAGTACATGAAATTTATCAGAAAGATCCAAAATACCGAATGGAGGGACTAAAGTGAACATACAATAAGATTAACAAAATAGTAATGACTTTTACAAGACCTGGAAATATAAATTTAGAAAATAATAAGTATACTATATAAGACTAAAATTAGATCTGGTAACTAACCTGCATAAATTTTGATTAAGTCCGGAATGACAATTAAGAAAGTTTACCAAAACGTGTGATAGGATTTACAATGCAAGAATGACAATGTAAATAGTCTAGATATCTATCAACGATTAGTTGACTCAAAATAGCAATTAGAAAGATATCAGCAAGGTTTATTCTAAATTACTGAAACTGGATTTACAGAACCAAAGCACAACCTTAATAACCTGAATAACTATCTTCAATTTTATTAAATCCAAAATAGTACTAGAAGAAAATTTCAGTAAGAGTTACTGTAAATAATGATCTGGAAAATTATTAATTTATTAAATCCAAAATATGTATTAAAAATATTTAATCAAAGATACTATAACAAATTGATTTATAATTTGAAATGCAAATATTCAATTACCACTGACTAAAAAATTCTAATGAAAAGAACAGAACAAATGGGTCACAATATTCTACCAAGCTTTGGCTTAAGGATATCACTTAAATAATATCACCCTGTACATATGGGAAATAACTGCCTAAAATAAGCTAACCTTGAATAAAGATATGACACAATAAGATGTACTTCACGTACTGTGTATATGTTGCCTAATGACAGCCTTCAGATATAGGTACACTCTACAATTTCTCAAAACGTAGGCTAACGTGCACTACCTGTAAATTATGCTTCAAAGATAATTTTCTTTTATATCAAAATCTGTTCTACAAAAGTCGAATACTGACAACCTTATATATGCAATCCCTTTACATCAAAATCTGTCCTACAAATTCGAATACCGAACGCCTTATATATGCAATCTCTTATTTTCACTACTCCGAAAATATATATTACATCTGTAATAAAGATTTACTGTATAGTCTCTGCCATCATAAATCTATGAATGTGAATGCAAGAATGCAATAGTTTTTTTTAAATAAATATTCAGATGTGTAAACAATTAAATTATGAAATAGGCCTATACATTTGTAGCATGGAACAATAGAGCAATATGGGTAGCTGAAAATTATATATATGACTTTTTTGTTAATATGCTGATTCCAAATATTTACTCAAGCGGAATAAAAGAACTCTACCAGGATAAATATGATATTTATAAATTATGAGAGAATGAGTAAAGCAGACAGAATTATATATATCGAAACTTCTAGCAGAGACTGTACAATCAAAATCTAGCCTGTGCAAGAATTCACCAGAAATATGATAAGCGATGATATAGCAAAATAGGATGCTGTCCCAAAATAATCTATACATAGTATTTTATAGGAAATGCACAATTCCATTCAATGGCAAAACCAGAAGGCTGACTAACTTCGTCGCAGAAGGTATTAATAGCATTACGTTATGCTCAAATTTTAATCTGAATATTGTTGTGAAACAAACATATTTAATTTTATTTAATTTGATGAAAATCTGAACGAGTATTTCTTTTAAACCGGAACAGCACGTAAGGTTTTAATTTTAATACATCCAAGTTAGATGCAAAGCACACATGAGAATTTATATCATTTTGTCTGAAGGACACAGATCACGATAGGTGATTCTAGAAGTTTCGTGGGCGTTTCCATGAACGCACGAATTTCACTGCATACATTAACTGATGCAATAAACAGTATTTATCACAGAATGAAAGGTTTCCTTGTTGTTCTGAAGCATGTTTTCAA
Organism: Ectobius pallidus; assembly: GCA_964059195.1. Taxonomy (NCBI): domain Eukaryota; kingdom Metazoa; phylum Arthropoda; class Insecta; order Blattodea; family Ectobiidae; genus Ectobius; species Ectobius pallidus. The sequence goes on along the minus strand of CAXKWD010000003.1, from coordinate 167,646,870 downwards.
CTATTAGTAGGGTACCTTATGTCATCCCGTGGGCTCCTTCGTGAAGAAAGCAACACACCTACATTTTCAGTTTCTATGAAGTCTAAGGATACCCGAACCACTTGATGCTACTCTGGGTGTCGCGTCTGAGTCGCGTGATGACGTCATCAAAATGGCGGACGTCGCGTTTCACAGAAATGGCCATAACGTCAAACCTATTTGAGATAGAGACTTGCAAAAAACTGTTTTGAAATCACAATAAAATGCTCTATATTATTGTTTCTTACACGTATGGAGCTAAGACGGCATATTCTACCGAAAAATTACACTTTTTGTTGGAAAATTGAAAAAAATGGTCCTGTAGAATGTGTTCTCTTGAAATTTCAATAGAAGATGATGCCGTGCCATAAATTACATGCAAACAAATGTTTTGAAGAGTTTAATAATGATACTATTCCCGTTTACCAGAAGTTTCAAATGTCACTCTTTTTAGGGTAGCGTATTTGGGAGAAACTACATACATGTGATAGTGTGATATTTCAGTTCTATCAAATTAATAGAAGGATTTGTTTCTAGAAATAGAAATTTTAACTGTGAGTTAGGCACAAGAAAGGCTTCTTTTATGCAATTTTTCAGATTTTTTGAAGGGTATCCATCAGAGATATTTAAGCCCAAAAATAGTCAAAATCTGAAAAACGATAATATTTAAGGCCGGTTTTGAAATAAGGGATGTATTTTTGGAAGCTTATTTTTTCCTTACAGACAAATCACATGCAGGTTTGAACATAAAAAAATTTTGAATGTTTACAATCACTTCCTTCTCATATAAAATTTGGACCAAAAAGTAATTTTTTTGAAAAAATTTACCCGAATTTAAAAATCATATTTTCATATGAAAAATTTTGTGTTGAAGAAATTACTAAATTATTTCTAAAAGCAAGCTTAAATAGTTATAAAATGACTCATAATTCAAATTTCTATCTCTTATGGTTGTTGAGTTATATGTAGTTTCTTCCAAATACGGTACCCTAAAAGGTGTGATATTTTAGTTCTATCAAATTAATAGAAGGAGTTGTTTCTAGAAATAGAAATTTTAACTATGAGTTAGGCACATGAAAGGCATCTTTTATACAATTTTTCAGATTTTTTGAAGGGTACCCTTCAGAGATATTTAAGCCCAAAAATAGTCAAAATCTGAAAAACTATAATATTTGAGGCCAGTTTAGAAATAAGGGATGTATTTTTGGAAGCTGATTTTTTCCTCACAGACAAATCACATGCAGGTTTGAACACAAAAAAAATTTGAATGTTTACAATCACTTCCTTCTTACATAAAATTTGACCCAAAAAGTGATTTTTTTGGAAAAATTTACCCCAATTTCAAACTCATATTTTCATATGAAATTTTTTTTGTTTAAGAAAATAATAAAATATTTATAAAAGTACGCTTCAACAGTTACAAAATGGTTCATAATTCAAATCTCTAACTCTTATGGTTGTTGAGTTATGAAAATATATTTTGTAATCAGCTACATTCGCAAAAAATGTGTTACACCAGGATTGAAAAATGGACACCCCTGGGAAACCAAGAACAGAATAATTTTTTGAAAACTTGTTTTGACATCTTGAAACATGTATGAACTCATATACAAACAATTAATTTTTCTAAAATGGTCATGCAACCATTTTTTTTTTAAATTTGGATGATTTCATATGGAATGACCCTTTTACAAAAACTATCACAGAATTAAAACTATTGACATTGGAAACTTCTGGTAAACGGGAGTAGTATCCTTATTAAACTCTTCAAAACATTTGTTTGCATGTAATTTATGGCACAGCATCATCTTCTATTGAAATTTCAAGAGAACACATTCTACAGGACCATTTTTTTCAATTTTCCAACAAAAAGTGTAATTTTTCGGTAGAATATGTCGTTTTAGCTCCATACGTATAAGAAACAATAATGTAGAGCATTTTATTGTGATTTCAAAACAGTTTTTTGCAAGTCTCTATCTCAAATAGGTTTCACGTTATGGCCATTTCTGTGAAACGCGATGTCCGCCATTTTAATGACGTCATCACGCGACTCAGACGCGACACCCAGAGTAGCATCAAGTGGTTCGGGTATCCTTAGACTTCATAGAAACTGAAAATATAGGTGTGTTGCTTTCTTCACGAAGGAGCCCACGGGATGTGATTTTCTTACATAAGGTACCCTACTAGTAGGGTACCTTATGTCATCCCGTGGGCTCCTTCGTGAAGAAAGCAACACACCTACATTTTCAGTTTCTATGAAGTCTAAGGATACCCGAACCACTTGATGCTACTCTGGGTGTCGCGTCTGAGTCGCGTGATGACGTCATCAAAATGGCGGACGTCGCGTTTCACAGAAATGGCCATAACGTGAAACCTATTTGAGATAGAGACTTGCAAAAAACTGTTTTGAAATCACAATAAAATGCTCTATATTATTGTTTCTTACACGTATGGAGCTAAGACGGCATATTCTACCGAAAAATTACACTTTTTGTTGGAAAATTGAAAAAAATGGTCCTGTAGAATGTGTTCTCTTGAAATTTCAATAGAAGATGATGCCGTGCCATAAATTACATGCAAACAAATGTTTTGAAGAGTTTAATAATGATACTATTCCCGTTTACCAGAAGTTTCAAATGTCACTCTTTTTAGGGTAGCGTATTTGGGAGAAACTACATACATGTGATAGTGTGATATTTCAGTTCTATCAAATTAATAGAAGGATTTGTTTCTAGAAATAGAAATTTTAACTGTGAGTTAGGCACAAGAAAGGCTTCTTTTATGCAATTTTTCAGATTTTTTGAAGGGTATCCATCAGAGATATTTAAGCCCAAAAATAGTCAAAATCTGAAAAACGATAATATTTAAGGCCGGTTTTGAAATAAGGGATGTATTTTTGGAAGCTTATTTTTTCCTTACAGACAAATCACATGCAGGTTTGAACATAAAAAAATTTTGAATGTTTACAATCACTTCCTTCTCATATAAAATTTGGACCAAAAAGTAATTTTTTTGAAAAAATTTACCCGAATTTAAAAATCATATTTTCATATGAAAAATTTTGTGTTGAAGAAATTACTAAATTATTTCTAAAAGCAAGCTTAAATAGTTATAAAATGACTCATAATTCAAATTTCTATCTCTTATGGTTGTTGAGTTATATGTAGTTTCTTCCAAATACGGTACCCTAAAAGGTGTGATATTTTAGTTCTATCAAATTAATAGAAGGAGTTGTTTCTAGAAATAGAAATTTTAACTATGAGTTAGGCACATGAAAGGCATCTTTTATACAATTTTTCAGATTTTTTGAAGGGTACCCTTCAGAGATATTTAAGCCCAAAAATAGTCAAAATCTGAAAAACTATAATATTTGAGGCCAGTTTAGAAATAAGGGATGTATTTTTGGAAGCTGATTTTTTCCTCACAGACAAATCACATGCAGGTTTGAACACAAAAAAAATTTGAATGTTTACAATCACTTCCTTCTTACATAAAATTTGACCCAAAAAGTGATTTTTTTGGAAAAATTTACCCCAATTTCAAACTCATATTTTCATATGAAATTTTTTTTGTTTAAGAAAATAATAAAATATTTATAAACGTACGCTTCAACAGTTACAAAATGGTTCATAATTCAAATCTCTAACTCTTATGGTTGTTGAGTTATGAAAATATATTTTGTAATCAGCTACATTCGCAAAAAATGTGTTACACCAGGATTGAAAAATGGACACCCCTGGGAAACCAAGAACACAATAATTTTTTGAAAACTTGTTTTGACATCTTGAAACATGTATGAACTCATATACAAACAATTAATTTTTCTAAAATGGTCATGCAACCATTTTTTTTTTAAATTTGGATGATTTCATATGGAATGACCCTTTTACAAAAACTATCACAGAATTAAAACTATTGACATTGGAAACTTCTGGTAAACGGGAGTAGTATCCTTATTAAACTCTTCAAAACATTTGTTTGCATGTAATTTATGGCACAGCATCATCTTCTATTGAAATTTCAAGAGAACACATTCTACAGGACCATTTTTTTCAATTTTCCAACAAAAAGTGTAATTTTTCGGTAGAATATGTCGTTTTAGCTCCATACGTATAAGAAACAATAATGTAGAGCATTTTATTGTGATTTCAAAACAGTTTTTTGCAAGTCTCTATCTCAAATAGGTTTCACGTTATGGCCATTTCTGTGAAACGCGATGTCCGCCATTTTAATGACGTCATCACGCGACTCAGACGCGACACCCAGAGTAGCATCAAGTGGTTCGGGTATCCTTAGACTTCATAGAAACTGAAAATATAGGTGTGTTGCTTTCTTCACGAAGGAGCCCACGGGATGTGATTTTCTTACATAAGGTACCCTACTAGTAGGGTACCTTATGTCATCCCGTGGGCTCCTTCGTGAAGAAAGCAACACACCTACATTTTCAGTTTCTATGAAGTCTAAGGATACCCGAACCACTTGATGCTACTCTGGGTGTCGCGTCTGAGTCGCGTGATGACGTCATCAAAATGGCGGACGTCGCGTTTCACAGAAATGGCCATAACGTGAAACCTATTTGAGATAGAGACTTGCAAAAAACTGTTTTGAAATCACAATAAAATGCTCTATATTATTGTTTCTTACACGTATGGAGCTAAGACGGCATATTCTACCGAAAAATTACACTTTTTGTTGGAAAATTGAAAAAAATGGTCCTGTAGAATGTGTTCTCTTGAAATTTCAATAGAAGATGATGCCGTGCCATAAATTACATGCAAACAAATGTTTTGAAGAGTTTAATAATGATACTATTCCCGTTTACCAGAAGTTTCAAATGTCACTCTTTTTAGGGTAGCGTATTTGGGAGAAACTACATACATGTGATAGTGTGATATTTCAGTTCTATCAAATTAATAGAAGGATTTGTTTCTAGAAATAGAAATTTTAACTGTGAGTTAGGCACAAGAAAGGCTTCTTTTATGCAATTTTTCAGATTTTTTGAAGGGTATCCATCAGAGATATTTAAGCCCAAAAATAGTCAAAATCTGAAAAACGATAATATTTAAGGCCGGTTTTGAAATAAGGGATGTATTTTTGGAAGCTTATTTTTTCCTTACAGACAAATCACATGCAGGTTTGAACATAAAAAAATTTTGAATGTTTACAATCACTTCCTTCTCATATAAAATTTGGACCAAAAAGTAATTTTTTTGAAAAAATTTACCCGAATTTAAAAATCATATTTTCATATGAAAAATTTTGTGTTGAAGAAATTACTAAATTATTTCTAAAAGCAAGCTTAAATAGTTATAAAATGACTCATAATTCAAATTTCTATCTCTTATGGTTGTTGAGTTATATGTAGTTTCTTCCAAATACGGTACCCTAAAAGGTGTGATATTTTAGTTCTATCAAATTAATAGAAGGAGTTGTTTCTAGAAATAGAAATTTTAACTATGAGTTAGGCACATGAAAGGCATCTTTTATACAATTTTTCAGATTTTTTGAAGGGTACCCTTCAGAGATATTTAAGCCCAAAAATAGTCAAAATCTGAAAAACTATAATATTTGAGGCCAGTTTAGAAATAAGGGATGTATTTTTGGAAGCTGATTTTTTCCTCACAGACAAATCACATGCAGGTTTGAACACAAAAAAAATTTGAATGTTTACAATCACTTCCTTCTTACATAAAATTTGACCCAAAAAGTGATTTTTTTGGAAAAATTTACCCCAATTTCAAACTCATATTTTCATATGAAATTTTTTTTGTTTAAGAAAATAATAAAATATTTATAAAAGTACGCTTCAACAGTTACAAAATGGTTCATAATTCAAATCTCTAACTCTTATGGTTGTTGAGTTATGAAAATATATTTTGTAATCAGCTACATTCGCAAAAAATGTGTTACACCAGGATTGAAAAATGGACACCCCTGGGAAACCAAGAACACAATAATTTTTTGAAAACTTGTTTTGACATCTTGAAACATGTATGAACTCATATACAAACAATTAATTTTTCTAAAATGGTCATGCAACCATTTTTTTTTTAAATTTGGATGATTTCATATGGAATGACCCTTTTACAAAAACTATCACAGAATTAAAACTATTGACATTGGAAACTTCTGGTAAACGGGAGTAGTATCCTTATTAAACTCTTCAAAACATTTGTTTGCATGTAATTTATGGCACAGCATCATCTTCTATTGAAATTTCAAGAGAACACATTCTACAGGACCATTTTTTTCAATTTTCCAACAAAAAGTGTAATTTTTCGGTAGAATATGTCGTTTTAGCTCCATACGTATAAGAAACAATAATGTAGAGCATTTTATTGTGATTTCAAAACAGTTTTTTGCAAGTCTCTATCTCAAATAGGTTTCACGTTATGGCCATTTCTGTGAAACGCGATGTCCGCCATTTTAATGACGTCATCACGCGACTCAGACGCGACACCCAGAGTAGCATCAAGTGGTTCGGGTATCCTTAGACTTCATAGAAACTGAAAATATAGGTGTGTTGCTTTCTTCACGAAGGAGCCCACGGGATGTGATTTTCTTACATAAGGTACCCTACTATATAGGATTTTGAACCCTACGCAACAAAACATAAAAAAAAGCATCATTAAAATAATATTTCAAAGCTTACTTACATTTGTGCAGAGAAGGAAGATAAGAGAAGGAATGTATCGCTCGATTTAGAGTGCATATGCTTACATTTTCCTGAGACTCACAAATATCCTGAACCTCCACGTCTCCCCTGGCCATCTCAAGAAGCACGATCCACACTCACTAACTAATCCCTCGGTAATGACGAGCGATAGACATCACCCGCTACACTCCCAACAAACAAGAAAAGCGATAGCAGCGCGCAACAGAAAATGGCCAAGAGAGGAATTATCAGATTCAAAAACTTCCAAATGAGACGTAGCAGAAAATGACCTGCTACAGTACACTTCATTGTAGTATTTAGTAACAAGTAAGTATTAAATTACACTTACTGACACTATTTAAATTACATTAGACATTCACCAATTTATTTCTGGCGCCACAACATGCCTAATGAAGCATTGCGGTCGCTATGAAGTTCTGCTTTATTACCTGCTAGATTTCAGGTTCAGTGTAGAAAATTATTAAAGCTATTCTTCCTTAACTTTTCTTAGAGTTCTTTGTATGAGCAGATCTCATACACTTTGGAATGTTTAAAAGATGCTTGTTAACGTACAAGATGGTATTTCTATTATATTGCGTTCTGTGAAACAAAGATCAAGACCAAGACAACGTCAAGACATAACCAAGACACCACCGAAACCAACACCAACACCAAGACAGAAAACAAGAACAAGAACGAGAACAAGATCAAGAACGAGAAGAAGAACAAGACTGAGAACAAGAACAAGAACAAGACCGAGAACAGGAACTAGAACAAGAAAGAGACAAAACCTAAAAGAATTGGATAAGAAGGAACCTCCCACTAAAATATGTAAAAAGTAATGTACATATGTATTTCATGTATATTTGTATTTCATGTATATATGATGTGTGATACATTATATGATTTGTGTTACAACATTTGTAATTTATATGCTTTGTGTTACAATAAAATATTAATCAGATACATTATCTATAATGTTAACCCATGAATTTTTAGAGTCTGGAAATCCTAACCATTTCACACATACATTCTCTTTTATTACCACGTGAGGTACTCTATACAAACAATTTTTCCTATAATACATAAAAAGCTTTGTGGTTAAAATAATATGCTTATTGTTTTTAAGTTCTATAACAGGATACTGCTCCATCCATACATGCTGATTTTACTGTTCTCTGATCCTATTCAGCTGACTGATCTCTCATAAGATTGGATATTGGAGTTTATACTGTGGTATTATATTATCCTCACATATGCTACATATTAGTGTTGTAAAAAAGTGACTACTAAGGATTTTAAATTTTGTTCTATCCATATAATTCACTCCTCTTGCTGTAAAAAATGACAATTTCTTGAAAATGCGTATATGAATTCATTTCCAAATACAATATTTCTGAACGCTTAGTTAAACTTTAAAACAAGATTTTCTACATAAAAAAGACAAAAATAACGAATTTTCTAAATAAATTAGCAATAAAAACATTTACATACAGATACACACACCACATTTTTAGGAATGTAGACCTACATGCGTTTAGGTCCAATTCGCACTCATAAATGATACTTTCTTTTGTACGTGGAATTGGAGGAAATTGGCAAATGTGTACCAGATCTTCAGAATAATGTCAATATTCTGGGTGGATATAACACGAAGCATACTATGCATCAATCATCAGTCTTTTTTATATAAATGTCTCAAATTGGTTATTGGAGGGCTAAAAGGTATGTAATCGAAATGGTCCAGCAGGGTTATTCCATTCTTGACACTGAATAATGAGGGTCTCGACTACAAACGTATTAGAAAGAAACTGATGGAATTCGTCTCTTCACATCGATTGCCTTATCATAATCGGACCAGCCATAGCTTCCAAAAACTTATTTGTACGATTCCAAAAATGACCATTACAATATAATTTCATAGAAATACATATTTTTTTAAAAATACTCAAAAAAAGTCTTTAAAACGAAAAAATAATCATTTATCTCGTCTATGATTATAACGGCGTAAAACTATATTGCATAAAATTTGAACAAAACCACCTCTGTATTGCATGTATTAATAATTCATTAAGGCATCTGCAAGAACAAGTACAAGAACAAGAACAAGAATAAGAACAAGAACAAGGACAAGGACATGAACAATACCAACACTATTATAGTTACATCTGGTATAAACTGCTCTGTAAATTACGATAAAGCTCCCGTAAAATATGTTAATTGTGACAAGTGCGTACATACCGACCGCTGTGTCGAATGTAGTAGTTATCGGTTTTCGTTTCGAGAGAACATTGTATATTGGACGAAAACGAACTATCGTGTGCACAGCTAGAAAGAATTGTATAGAAATACTTTATATAAGTTGATTTATACGCACTCTAATTACATGACTATTTTTCTTTATACACAATACTTTTTAAAATTCTTGTGTCGGGACCTCAACGTCTCTACACAACAACTGCATTCGCGCTTTGCGCAGCAACTCCCCAGTGTTCTGAATCCTACTGAAATGTCTCGCCGCGTGTATGAATGTGTAATGTTGGCCTTGAACACTTCCGGTCACGGTTGTTATGTTTACGTGAAAAAAGATAAACAATTTACTCATGATGTTAGTTTTGTACAAATGTTACATAAACTCTAAAATCGAAATGTGAAATATAAAACTGAATTAAAAAATTGAAGTCTTGCAAAAATTCCAAAAATGGAATAGTAAATGTGAAATCGGATTTAAAAAAGGATAAATTCTAAATATAATTAAAAGCCTCCTGCTAGCTGCCATCTTGAATTTCCTTCACAATTTTCGAGCCTCCCGCCGTTAGCCATTTTTAATTTTCAATATATAATTTTCAAACCTACCGCCGTCTGCCATTTTGAATTTCCACCATTTTCAATAGGAACGGGAAGTTTCGCCATCATGTGACAGGAACCGTAACTACCGCCATCTTGAATTTATAATACACTATTCTCAGATCTCCAGCTAGAAGTCTTTTGTGTTTTCTGACAGCTGCAATAAGAAATTGAACTATACAAGCGTTATGAAGTTAGCCAGGCACAATAGATAAAAGTAGACCACCAATGAGATTCTTGGTTGCTTAAAAATTGATGACGCTGCATCGCGTCTCAGATGTAATATGAAACGTATAACACGTGAACAAAGAAGTAATATGATAGGCAAAGACCTGCTCAACTTGTTCTGATGTACGTTGGAAACAAACTGTCGACATTGTGTCATATGAGGAGTGCATCCGGTCTCAAACCTCTCGCTGCATAAATTTTAAAATGTATAGTAGAACCTCAAGAACTCTCTCGTAAGAATATTAACATACTAATTATTTCAAATCCAACTGTATAAGTATTTTGTTCATAATAAAAATCTCGCGCTGGAAGCCATTTTGTAGATTTCACAATAAGCAAATATGAATGATACATGATTTTTATTATTATTAATATTATTATTATTATTATTATTACTATTATTTTAGAATTGTACATAAAAATCAGCCAGGAACGATACATGAGTTTAGTATTAAGATGAATACAACGCTATAGGTAACACGAGTACATATTATTATACGAAGATTAATAATTTAAACACAATGCATATTGAATGATGTATAAAAGTTAAATCACCGTACAACAGAGCATCACATGCTGTGTGAATATCATGTTGGAATTCTACATCAGCATTCTCTTCGAGCGCAGCGATGCAATATGATGTTATCTCTAAGGCAATGCGAGTTGATACTTTGAATGAAGGTTGGCTTAACTCAGCAGAGATCTCTAATGTACGCCAGTATATTTACACATGTTTAAATCACTCACGTACATTCCACATAAATATATTTTACAAAACCAATACGCATATGAATAATGTATTTATTATGCCGTATAACATAATATACGATTTATAGAACGAGGGATTGAGATAACAGCACGTGAAGATTATCAATTTTATGCACCGGACCTTTACCCCGAAACTATAGTGAACAATTATTGTTTTAGGGAAATAGATTACAAATTAACAATTTACTCTCTAACCAAAATCGAAATTTAAATTGTGCGCAATGTCGCCATGTTGAATTTATAATATCCAATTTCAAATCGTGCGCTTGGTCCGAGATATTGAATCACATGGTAGGCCATAAAACCAACCCACCTTCACCCACCATTGAGGTAGGTCGTAACGTCATAAGCCACTCCACTCCAGCGACACCACAATCCGCCACAATCCACCATCTTAAATATCCAATATATAATTTTGTAATATACCTTTTATCAAATTTCCCACCTTCCAACGTTTTGAATTTATAATATCCAATTTCAAATCGCGCGCTTCGTCCACCGCATTGAATCATGTGACCATTACGTAGGCCGTAACGTCATAAAACCAACCCACCTTCACCCACGATTGAGGTAGGTCGTAACGTCATGGCCACGTCCAATATGACGTAAGCCGTGACGTAATAAAACCAAGTGGGGTATGACGAGTGAGAGTGCTAGGGTCATTTTTACGGCAGAGAGTAGTGGCATATCTAATATTTTAATCATATGGATTATTGAATTAACTTTTCTGCACGTTTCAACAATGTGATTTTCCTACCTTAAATTTTTATCTACAAGAACGCCAAGATTTTTAACGGAATCGCTGCATGGGATGACTGAATTTCTGATATAGATTTGTGGAGTATTATTTTTATCAAGTTTTTTTTAAGAGACGCTGATGCCCCACAACTATTGCCTCTGACTTCACTGGATTCAGTTTGAGTCCCATTTTTTGTGTCCATCTGTCAATTGCGTCAAGGTCTTCGTTCATGTTTGCTATTGCAACGTTCATGTTGCTAATATCAAAATGTATGTGTAATTGTAAGTCGCCAGCGTAAGGTGGTATTTGCTGTGCCGTAAACAGTCTGTAATGTCGTTTATATACAAAGAGAGTAGTCATGGTCCGAGAATGCTTCCCTGTGGGACTCCTGACTTACGAGACGCCATGATGAAGAACTATTTTTAGAAACAACACACTGCTGACGCTCGCTTAGATAAGAGCGAAACCACAGGACAACACTGTCTGATAGGATTAATGTCTTGAGTTTAGCTGTAAGAATGTCAGTGTCTACGGAGTCAAAAGCTTTGGTCATGTCGAGTAAGACAAGTTTTGTCAGTTTCCTCTCGTCACAAGCGTGGCGTATGTCTTCACAAATATTGAGTAGCGCTGTGCTCGTACTATGCCCTGGTTTAAAACCGGACTGATAGCGGTCTAGGAGGTCATTTTTATTAAGTAAATGAATCAGCTGTAAGTGTATAATTCGTTCAAGAGCTTTGGAGAGGGTAGGTAGGATGCTGATTGGTCTATAGTCCTTTAGAGATTCTGGGAATTTGGTTTTGGGAAGAGGTTTTACGTACGCTTTTTTCCACTGAGTAGGGTAGGGTGAAGTCATAAGTGAGGCATTAAAAATATGGGTTACAGTCGGTAAGATTATGCTAATTATTTTATTTATTAAATTTATGTTTATTCGATCAGGTAATTCTGCTTTTCATAGTGTCTGCTTCGTTAATGTATTGGAATTCAAATTTGTCTCTGTTTGTTGCTTTGTTGTGAAGTATGTGTTAAATGGATTGCAATTTGTCAGCTCTGTCTATTTCTGATGGGATTTTAGTGAAGTGGTCATATAGCTAGTCTAATAATAGGTTAGGGTCGTCTACCTGCGGCTTGGATTTACACAGTCCCATTTTTTTAAATTTTGCCACAGCATGGACAAAGCATAAGGAGAATCAGAACGGTGAGATATCTAGGGATTATCCTGGATGAAAAGCTGACCTTCATGCCGCATATTGAAAGATTGAGTACAAAAGGCAACAGACTATTGAAGTAATTCATCAATCCTGGAATGACCAAGTTTCGTATTCCCCCAAGGGTGACGAAATTGTACGAAATTGTATCATGAGGCAATACTGGTATCAATAGTGGGGTATGGTGCAGGAATTTGAGTCCATCGGTTAGAATACATCAAGCCAGCTGCGAAGCTCCGTAGTCTTCAAAGGGGAATCTTTCTACGAGTAACAGGAGCATACAGAACAACGGCGACTGATGCCTTAACCACAGTCCTTGGGGTCATACCACTGGATCTCCTTATAAGGCAAAAAGGAACTACGTTCTGGGTTATAAAGGGATTACAGACTCGAGCAGAACTTGACACTCGAGTTGAAACAACAAGAGATGTCATGAATATGATACTGGATATGTCGCAAGCCAGATGGGAAGAAAGCAACACAGGACGTAGGACTTACGATATTTTAAGGAACGTATACGAAAGAATAGAACTGCGACATCTACAACCATCCCAAGGTTTGTTCCACTATCTCACGGGCCATGAACCCTATATGGTATATTTAAAGGAAAAGGGCATTGCGGTTTCTCACGCTTGCTCGTGTGGGGAAATAAATACTCTTCACCATATGGTTTGGGAATGCCAAAACACTGCTCAGTTGAGGGAGCCCTTTCAGAGACTACTTCAAGGTGGGAAAATAGCGAACATAATAAGATACCCCTACTCGTGGAAATTGTTGGGTGAAGCAACAAATAGAGTTTCTCGGAAAGCAAAAGAAGACAATATAAGTAGCATACACGGACAAAGGCAAGAAGACTATGCTCTAAGACACACAAGGATGCAGGACATAAGACAAATTACAAATAAAAGATAACAAACACCCGGACATGACTTCGTGGTGCCAGGATGACATACTGGTCGACGCCGATGCCTGAAATCTGACTTCCAGACTAAGGATTCCGGTGACGTCTGGTACTCACCTGGTTGATAATGAGACAGTAGTGAGGACGCGTGAGTTTATTGCATCTGAGAAGATTGGTATGCTTAGGCGCGACCTCCCATTCATCATCACAAATCCACAAAAATCCCGGATTCGACACTTACTGGAGTTACTGGAATAAAACAGGTTACTATCAAGCCTTGACTAATTACTATTTTATAGCAGAAATATATTACACCAGAAATATATTACTTTAAGGAGAATCTAATCATTTCGCAATTGATCATTAAGAAAAAGCAAGATGTGACAGCTACATCGAATATCCTTAAATACGAGAAATCATGGAATGTGTTTCAACGCTATCACGAAACGCCTGCGTTAAACTTGACAAGGGGAAACAAGTCATTGGATCGCGTTCCACAGAAACACAAGTGAGTAGAATAACTTGGCTTCTTAATACAATGCAACTTGTAAGGGTATTTAAAACTTACCCAGACACATAATGACCGGTTTCTGACTTATAACATGAAATACGATTAACTTGCATTTGCAAAGCCATACACGGACAACCGGTGGAGTTTACAACAACTGCCACAAAACAGGACTTTAGCCACTAGACGAAGAACCCAGACTAAGTGAATCGTAAGGAGCCACACAGCACACAGAGTCAAACACACTCTACAGGTAACTGAAGCAAATAGCAGCGTAAACAAGTGAATTACGAGCCGTGTTCGGCTCAGGGTACCTATAAATTTGGTGAAACTTAAATATAGGCTATTGAACTTGGAATAGATGAGTACAATTGGTTAGTCCAACCGGTTTTTAGAACAATAGTTTAGAAATTCCTTTCGATCCAATAATACGGTAATGAATATAATGGATTCATCTAGGGCTAAATAAACTAGGGTATTAATGAGCATAGAGTTACGAACATTTACAAATTTATAAATTGTTTTAGTATTTTATTACACATATATGAAATGTGTTTATCCCATTTCAAATGCTGATCAGTATTAATCCCAAAGTATTCCATTTCAGCAGATACTTTAAGAGAAGGGCGTTCACAAACCGTAAGGTCTTGACAATCAGAGTTATGGATTATTAATTTTAAATGTTCGAGTGGATTTAATTGTTTTCATCCAAAAACTGCTAAGGAATGAGACATTAAAATAGTTTTAGTTACATTAAGAAAGAGAAAGTTAACATCCAGACACTTTTTTAAATCAGATTTATACCCGAATCAGCATTATTATAAGCATCATCCCACGTTAATCCACTGAAGAACACCCTATCAACAGCATAAAAATATGAGGCACCATTACACTTCTTGAGATCTATTTTTAATAAAACATATATATATACATATATATTAAATATAAGATTGGTCCCAGAATTGCCACTGACATTTGCTATTGATATAATGTCCCTTAGCAATATAGGCCTACTACATAATTATGTAGCGTGCCTCCCGGCCCTGAACCCTAGATCCCGTTGCATTGAGCTATGACCCCTTTCAAAGTAAGCAATACAAAACGTGAAATCTGGTATAAACTATTTATTTTCAGAGAATATAAAACACACTGTACAATTGCAAAATACAGGCTGCTAATCATATAATGTAAGATAATTACAAAAGTTCAAGTAACCACGACTGATGTCCTACACGTGAATGACAAATGCAAAAACATCAAATTCGTACACAACAGGGTGATATCGAATTAAGTAGCACGCAAGACTTAAGGCCATCATAGTACATATGTATTTTCGGTGAGCAATACTTCCTCCGTAGTATAAAAAAGGAAACAAACAGAAAACTTTATAAACTGAATGAACTGGACCGAAAGCACTGACACAAAACTGGTGAGTAAAACAAAGCTTTACAACACAATAATGAACAAATGAAAACCCACCAGAGTATTTAGATAAGATAAACTAAAACACACCTGCTGGAAAAATGAAGAAAAAGCGGTCGAGTCCCTTAATTACATGCCGGCTACTCACAACCCTCACTGTTCAATGGTAGGAAGAGTACTCTCTCGCGGAAACGCCCACTTAGAAGACTACTGGACTCGCCGCAGATTGCGGCACACGCAGTTATTAAGTACAGGAAAACGAAAATGATGGCGTTGTAGAGCCAAAACGCGGGAACCGAACAACAGAACGCACTATAACCAAAACAAAACGAAACGGAAGAAGGATAGCTCACTGTAGATGGGTGTAAATACGAAAAAAAATGATAAAAGTAGATAAATTAATTAATAAAGTTAATATTATACATTTATTAGTGCCAAAATAAAGTGCCACATCCTCGTCGACTCAGGGAAAGCAATTTTTGGAAAGGAAAACTTTTTTCGAATCCAATGCCAAAAGTCCATTAGAGATTTGAAAGCCGCCAAATGAGCATAAAATATTATTTCGCCAAAATTTAAAATAAAGGTCCACCAGTATCAGATAAATGAATAAACACTGCAGGGTAGATGGACGGAGACCACTTTCATGAAGAACAACACTTCACCAGCACATAATAACAATGTAGTCCGTTTAACATTGTTTGTAGCAGTTGCAAATAACATGGTAAGGAAAACTGTAGAACTGTGAAAAACGGAATTAACCAACAGGATGGAAAAGTAGTAGATTGAAGAACTAACCAAGTCTTTTGGTGATTGTAGTTCTAGAGCTTTAGAAGTAAGTAGATACTGGTGAGTGGATGCCCAAACTGCATGACGTAGCTGTGTAGTAATTGAGTAGAATAGTTGCTATGTGTGAAGAAAACAGTAGCTGCACTGAGTATAGTTGGACCTGCTTCTGTTACAAGTCAACGCAGCTGCTAGGCGTCCCTAGCGTACCAACACAGAAGCAGAGAAGAAGGTGACCAAAACAGTGATGATATAAGCTCGGCAGACAACAATAGATAATGGGCCGCAGAGGAAGGCAGATCACATAGGCACGACACTACCTGAAAAAGCAATATTATGTAAGTAAAGGTACGTACACACCATCTAAAGCAATTGGATAGAGCAAATGACAAAGAATAAGAGAATATAAGCGAGTCCAGAATGGACATATACAATTTTGCTCTAAATAGAAGTTGATGAAGATAATTATAATTGAAAATTCTATGCATTACTTTAAATGTTTAAGAAATATATATTAAGAGCTTGAATACATGATATTAATGTCAGAAATATAAAATGTAAAAATATTTACAATCTAATATATAAAATCGAAAGTGTGTATGTATGTATGTATGTATGTATGTATGTATGTATGTATGTATGTATGTATGTATGTATGTATGTATGTTTGTTCCTTATACAAATCTACATTTCTTTACCAATTTACACGATATTTTGCACACATACCCAGTTAAGCCCGGGAAGTAAAGCTGTCAACATTAAAATTGAAACAAATCAGTCCTTCCCTTGAAAATTATATAATTTCTGTGAATATTCTACTGAAAAAATGAAATGTTGTTCAGTTCACATGAAAACAGTGCATTGTTTACTTTGATAACATTGGGCTTTGGCGACTATATAATGCTGAACTTTAACGAATTATGATTTCATCGATGTAATATATTGGCGAAAATAATTACTGAAAATGAAATCCACGAAAATAAAGCACAGTGTGATGTAGTCACATAACTTTCTCTACCCTCAACATAAGACATATTTTCTCACTTCACATTTTGATGTTGAAGAAGACGTCCTATTGCAGGGACAACTTAAGTTTATGTGAGTATGCTATATCAGAAGTCTGTAAATAATCCTTTCCCCTTATACGTTATCCATAGCTGTAGGCTTTGTATTAGTTGAGAAATAGGGATGCTTATCATAGGCCCAAAGCATGGGGTGGAACATTTTGATTCCTATGCTCGCAGTACATTATGTCCCGGGTTTTAGGGGAGGAAAGTATGAAAGTGATACTGCATTTCTCTTTTATTTCAACCCCGAAACGGTTGTATGGTAACATGAGAATGAGAAATAAAATTTTCCGTCAAGTCAATACAATCTTATTTAATTTATGTTTCTTCTTATTTCAACCCCTCCCAAGCATGATGTGTAGAAGCAACGGAATGCAGCATTCGACATCCTCTATGAGCCATAAAAAGCTATATCTGGCATTTTCTGATGGAATAGTTTGAGTGTGATATATCTTTTTCTTCGTTTCAAGTTCTACATACATAAAGACCTCCATAAGTTAATTTCAAATTAAAAAATACAAAGCCCAGGCGACGCCGGGCCTTTTCAGCTAGTATTAGATAAAATTAACAACAAGTTAATTGAAAACTGGTATTATTTACAACGCCGACTTAATTTAACAAAACCTTCGTATTGAAGGTAATAATTAATCATTTAGCAAATATACTCGAATTTCTTTAAAATTGTATTTAAAGTTTTTGTTTCAATTAATATTGAACAGTTAAGAATAATGTAAGAAAGGAAGGTGATAGTAAAAATGTGAGGTGAAAATGTTGGAGCTAGGCCTAGGCTGTGATAAAAATGCTAATGGAAATAAAGGAAAGAGGTGATAGTGAAGTGTTTTGCGGAGCAGGAGTCAAGTAAGAAATTTCGGGAAAAGCTAGGGAGGCTTCATTCTTCGTAACTACTTCGACGTTGGAGCCATCTAGACGGTGCAGGAGATCGCCTTTTAGGTCGGGTCTCAAGAAGTTGAGCTCTCAACCATTAGCAAATTCTCTGGCCGTACGGGGGTCTGAAAAATAAGCAAACCAAAACCTCGGGGATTCCCCCCGGAAACAGAAACCGTTGTCCACGCCCCGCTAAAGAAAAATTCCCGGTGACTCCTCAGCTGCCCGAGGACAAAGAAGGGAAAATGCAACCTCCTCCATGGAATTAGCAGGCGTGCCGGGAAGCCGCGAACCGAAACTTGGCATGCCCTCCCATAGACAGTACAAAGACAGCCCAGCAAAAGGCACAACGGCAAAACGACTCCGCCCACAAACACCACAATTATCGGTCATGAAGAAATCCAAATCGTGTTTAAATAGCAATAATGGCTATTAAATAGACCACAAAGTATAAAATCTTTAAGTAGAGTACTTAGCCCCGGGTATTAGCTTATTCTGGGCAAAAATTATTTTAATTATTCGAGTCCTGTGTGAAGTTAGCAAAGAAAAATTCAATCTTTGAAGCACGTTATAATCAAGTTAGCTTTTATTTCACATTTCAAGCTTGTTTATTAATGTTTACCATTTAAAGGGACAGAGCAAAGGTTAACTGTCACTATACAATCAAGGTCAGGCTCGGTTTGCTCTTCTCTGCAGTATTGCGTTCACCGTGCAGCTCTTACGAATTCACGTGGCTTTGCTCTGTTATTGCGAGTAATTTATTATTGTGTCCTGTGTTTAATGAAAAGTATGGATCGTGTCGTATCTCCGAGGATACACATACAAAATAAATTCTGATTTAATGAGATAACATAATATTGTCTTTACCCCAAGTATGGCAATACAACGCTCTCACTTCACATTCCGATAGAGAATAAAATGCTGAATTGCAAGTAGTGGGTATTCAGTTGTCTACCTCAGCAAGAGGTAAGGAAGACTTCAAGTCTGAGTTTGTATGAACGGCGGCTGGCGTCACAGAATTTTTACTAAAAAAATATTTTTTAATGAAGTTTTAGCTTTTCGTACAAGCACCTTGTGTAAAGATTTGAACAAAGTCGATGAAGTATTTTTCTAGAAAATTAAATTTTCGTAATGTAAAGTAGCTTGAAAAGTAAAAGGAAATCGTCGACAATCTTCTCCTCTCAATCCCGGAAGATATACAGCTAAAATATATAATGTTGTTTATGATTTTTCGTTCCCGAGCTATGCTGTTTATAGACACACATATTATACATATTTCCGAAAATAGCATTTTGGATTTAATGGATCGAAAATCACATATCGATGTTGAAAACGCGACATCGAATTTCCGTGTCGAACGCTATATTAATTCTTCTACTAGTTGAGCGAGCTCTCCCTGGGAGTTGCACGACCTTGTAGTTGGTGGGAGAGCTTGCGTGGTCCGTTGATCCTACGGGCTACGCCGGCGGTAGCATAGCTATTGGCAGGGCCACCCATGCCGGACAGACCGTAGGGGAGGATCCAGACTAAGAAGCAACTCGGAAGAGGAGGTCCAACGGTGCTGAAGGCAGAGGAGGAGTGAGAGTTCCAATGGCGGAGGCAGCGGAAGAGACACCTCAAGTTAGGGAGGGGCAGATCAGGCTCTGTGGTGATAGCGACTGATCTAGGAGAGGGAAACTCCAAAATCAAATGACCTGGTCCTCCAGTTTGGGGGTTTGGCGTGGGGTTGACAGCCCCACCTTGTAAAAATAACCTTGTTGAGAATCTGCCAAATATTGAAGCCGGAAGTCTTAATGGAAATCGACCTGCATTGAAAAAGGACTATGATTTGAGGATTGCGACTTGGAACGTGCTATCATTATACAGAGGAGGGTCATTACGTAATTTGACAAATGAATTGCTGAAATACAAGATTGATTTTGCTGCTATTCAGGTTATACGATGGTTGGGTCTTGGAATTATGGAAAGAAAACAAAATACAGTGTATTACAGCTGCCATAAAACAAACCATGAATTTGGAACAGGATTTATCGTATCAGGGAGAGTAAGAAAAAATGTAATTGATTTTAAACCCATCAGTGAAAGAATTTCCGTACTGCGAATTAGAGGAAAGTTCCATAAATATTCTATGATAAACATCCATGCACCAACAGAAGTCAAGGGAGAAATACCAAAAGATCAGTTTTACGATAACCTTGATAAAGTATATGAAGAATTCCCTAAATCTGACATTAAAATATGTCTGGGAGACTTTAATGCCAAGATTGGGAAGGAACTGGAAGCTAGACCTAATGTTGGTGAGCATAGTCTACACACCGATAGTAATAACAACGGAGAGCGATTAATAAATTTCGCAATATCCCATGGGATGAGTGTAGCAAGCACCCTATTCCCACACAAAAGAATACATAAGACCACATGGAGATCTCCAGATGGCAATACCTCAAACAAAATTGACCACATTCTTATAGATTCCAGACACGTTAATAACATATTGGATGAGCTATCGAGGGGCAAATGCGGATACAGATCATTTTCTCGTATTTGCTAAACTGAGGTGCAGAATCTCAAGTACAAGGTTTTTAAAAACAAAACATTTTATTAAGTATGACGTACAAAAATTTGCAATACCAGAAACGAAACAAAAATATGCAGACAGAATAAAAGGAAAATTATCGGAAAAAATAAATGGTAAAAGGGAGGAATGTAAACTCATAATACAAGAAGCAGCCTTGGAAGTGGTTGGGAAAAATAAGGGAAATGAAAAAATGGATGGTTTGATAAAGAATGCGAACAAATAACAGAGAGGAAAAATGAAGCATACAGAAGAATGATACATGGTCAGTTTACAAGAGGAACACAGAAGGAATACAAGGAAACCCGTAAAGAAGAAAAGAAAATACAACGAAAAAAGAAGAAGGATTATTATGCAATGCAATTTTAGCAAGTAGAACAATTATACACAACTAATGAATACAGAAAATTCTACAAAGAAATAAAGTATTTACGAACAGGATATAGACCTAGAACTGCTTGTAGAAATAATAAAGGGGAAATAATAAATGACAAGGAAGGTATACTGGAGAGATGGAAACAGCACTTTGAACAACTTATGGGGGAACCTGGAGTTGAAACTAGAAACGTGGAGCCATCATATGGAAGATTGAAGGAACTGGATGATGATGAACAAACCCCACCAACCAGAGATGAAGTTGAGTTAGCTATAGCAAAACTCAAAAATAACAAATCTCCAGGTCCAGATAATATTCCTGGAGAGTTGATAAAAAATGGGGGCGAAGAACTTACAAAAACTATACATACAGTCATGATTGAAGTATGGAATTCAGAAAAGATCCCTAGTGACTGGGAAGAAGGACTTGTGTGTCCAATCTATAAAAAAGGAGACATATTGGAATGTAATAATTACAGAGGAATATATCTACTTAACACAGCTTATAAGATCTTTTCAAATATATTATATCAAAGACTAGAACCATTTGCTAGCAAGATTATTGGCAGGTACCAATGTGGTTTTAGAAGTGGAATGTCAACAATCGATCAAATCCAGTCACTACGGCAAATTTTAGAAAAAACTTTAGAATATAATATTAGTACGTTCCATCTGTTCATAGATTTCAAAACAGCCTACGACAGTATCATTAGAAATGCACTATTTGAAGCTATGGGTGAATTTGGTATTCCCTCAAAATTAATCAGATTGACAGAAGTAACAATTAAAACTGTTAGAAACAGGGTAACGATACTTAATGATGTATCAGAAATTTTTGAAACGCATAGAGGTCTGAGACAAGGAGATGGATTGTCATGCCTACTTTTTAACTTTGTACTAGAGAAGGTAATTAGAGATTCCCAATTGAACAATAAAGGCACAATTTACAATAAATCAATACAGATTTTAGCATATGCGGACGACATAGACATTGTGGGCCGAACAATAAATTCAGTTATGGAAGCGTTTCTTGCTCTTTCCGAAGCAGCAGAGAAGGTAGGACTTTTTGTAAACGAAGAAAAAACTAAGTTTATGCAAATAAACCACTTAATGAAGAGAAAATAGAAATTTGGAAATATAAATTTGAAATCATCCAGGAATTTAAGTATCTGGGCACCATTATAACAAATAATAATAGTACAGATAGAGAGATCAAAAATAGAATCTTTCTAGCAAATAGATGTTATTATAGTATTAACAATATATTAAAATCACAAAATCTGAATTTGAGGACCAAACTGACCATGTATAAAACTCTTTTAAGGTCGGTCCTGACATATGGTAGTGAGTGCTGGCCACTCACAAAATGTAACGAAGAGCAGCTCAGGGTTTTTGAGAGGAAGGTCCTCAGAAAGATATCTGGACCTGTGAATGAAAGTGGGCTCTGGCGAATAAGGTATAATAATGAATTATACTCACTATTTGCAGAGATTGACATTGTAAAATATATAAAGATAGCTAGATTGCGCTGGGCAGGCCATATTATTAGAATGGAAGAGGAAAACCCTACTAAAAAAACTCACCCTATTCAAACCTGAGGGAAGTAGAAGATCAGGCAGGCCGAAATTGAGGTGGATGGACGGGATAGAGGAGGATCTGAGGAAGCTCGGCATCAGGGCTTGGAGAAGAAAAGCATTGGATAGAGACGACTGGAAGAAAGTTTTGGCAGCGGCCAAGGCCCAAATAAGGGCTGTAGAGCCATGATGATGATGGTGATGACAGTTGAGCGAGAGAAGCGAGGTCACATATTCCTCAACACTATTTCCTCCTTTACATTCAGCTCACGTTGCTACTCGCGTAGCCCTATTCACTAACCAATATAGGCCTATTTCTGTGGCAGGATCGAAGGCAGTGAGTGTTCACATTATGCCGCTGCCAGTAGGCAACATCAAAAAACGAGTGTTTTCAATACCGTATTCGACCTCGGACAATGGAATTATTGCAGCTGTGCTGCTTGTCCTTTCACTTGCGCACAAAGAAACCTCCTTCGAGGGGAGCACATGGCAGCGGCAGGAGCAGGAGCATGATTAAGACGAGTGAGGTGTTTACTTACTTTGTCCTGCCTAGTGTGCTAATTATAAACGGGGCTTATCATTCATAAATAAATACCGTATATTTCCGCAGATAAGACGATAGTTGAATCATGAAAAAGGCCACCAAAATCTGGGGTCGTCTTATAGGACAGATACAAAAAATTAGACTGAAATTAGATTAATTAAAACCGTTATAAAATTATATATTCTGATGTCAAGATTATATCATACTGATGTATTAAGATGTTAGGTGCCATTTGTAGGCAAATGTAAGCCGCGAAATAACGCGAATTTCGCAAATAAAACCTCAAGGGCCATAATCCGTGATGGAAACCCTATTTTTGGTACTTTTTCACGGTACGTTTACCACGTGGCTTACGTACAATGATCGTTCTGTTCCATTGTGGTGTGACTGTGCTCAGTTACGCCATTTTGAAAAAAAGATTGATTAAGTTTTTTTTTCCGGTAAGGGTAGCCAACAGTTTTTTAAACTCATTATAGTTATTTTGTCCTTACTTCTACTACCCACCCTAAGTTTTATAATAGTGCGATGGTTGGCAACATATTTGCGATGAAAACTTTTTAAGTTGTTTCGCAAACATAAATTCATAGGCCATTCACCACTGTCTTATAGGACAGATATACGCAAAAACTATAAAACTCGACAAAAATCTATACCTCCTCTTATCTGAGGTCGTCTTATCTGCGGAAATATCCGGTAGTTTTTCTTGTAAATTATTGACCTATTGTTCCTATGATTTCTCTGTTTTACTTACTGATTCTTCCTCATCTTACGATTAATAGCAATCGATTATTATTATTATTCTGAGATTGTTTAACAGATTGTACATCCGTAGTTATATCCTTTTACAGTGACGTAACATAATATTGTTCTGGCAGGAGGTAGTAGAATGATAGAATCAAGCTGATGAAAGATAGTGTGTACCATGTAATTGCCCGATGTGTGCCACAGCAGGCCCCACTCTGCTGGTTGTTTAACTGAAAGTTACTGCAAACACGCTCATGCAGCCTCAAGCAAAGTGAAAGTCGCAAATCACTTTTAGGGTCACATATCCAATTATAGATATGATGATCAGACTGATAGAAAGACCATGTCAGATGCAACCCATGACAGGCCTACTCAAGACACAAATTACAATTCGTCCCAAATACACATCTCCATCAATCTGGAGACGAATGAGTAAAAGTTATTTCCTTTTATTTGTACAGACAGTTTAATTACAAATTAATATACAGGTGTTAAAAATTGTACATTTTGCATACTGTATATTTATACTTATTATAATGGAAAATTGTTAGGTAACTTCAAGTACCAAGTTAATTTACTGGCAATAAATTTGTACATCTCCCATATATTTATACTTATTTATCTCATGGATCATTGTTCAGGAACTTGAAGCACCAGGTTAATTTACTGGTATTAAAAGTTGTACATTTCGCACATATTCAAACTTATTTATTTCATGGAACATTGTTAAGAAACCTGAAGCACAGAGTTAATTCACTGGTATTAAAAGTTGTACATTTGGCATACATTCATACGTACTTATTTCATGGAACTTTGTTAAGGAAATTAATAGTGGCTAATTTACTGGTAGGCTATTGATAATTGTAGCCTACGTTTCGCATATATTCATACTTATTTATTTCATGGGACATTTTTAAGGAACTTGAAGTACTAGGTTAATTTACTGGTATTAAAATTCATGCATTTTGCATGTACAGAGTGCTTCAAAAAATGTATACACACTTTGTAGTGCCATAGAAAATCTATTTTCCGTTCTACAAGGTTAAATTTCTGGAAGTGGAAAGATTAAAGTCCAATTTGAAAAATAAATTACTTTCTGATGAAAATGGGATTAATGTTCAAATGGTAAATGTTCAAAATGGTGGCCTTCAGCATCAATACATTTCTGAATACGAGTCACCAATGATTCCGTACATCGTACCAAAGTGCCCAATGAGATTTCTGCGCACACCGCTTTAATCTCATTACAAAGTGTGTCTAGGTTACATGGTTTACGTTTGTACACATCATCTTTTACTGTGCCCCATAAGAAGAAATCCAGTGGCGTAAGGCCTGGAGAGCGTGCAGGAAACTCGATTTAAATAAATTAAGGAATCGCGCACAATGCGCATTATCTTAACCTAAGACTGAACCTACTGACAAACACCCAGGCCTGAACCCGGGAAAGTAATGAAAAATCCCCGACCCGGCCGGGAATCGAACCCGGGCCGCCGGAGTGGAAGGCAGGCGCGCTACCGACTCACCCACGGGGAAACTCGATTTGCCCCTTGCTTCCTATTCACTGCCTTGGCAAATTTCGATCCAGGTATGCTCGTAATTCCCTATTGTAGTGCGGTGGGGCACCACCTTGTTGGTAATAAAACTGAATAGTGCAGAAATGGCAGGGAATATGGAACCAGCAAGCATTGTTAGGCACTTTTCATTGTAGGATGATTATTGGCACGATTGTTGGACGATTGTTGAAACTATTCTGCTGCCATCTGTTGAAGAAACATAGCATTACTTTCTCCCAGAAATCTAACCTTGTAGAACGGGAAATACATTTTCTATGACAGTTCAAAGTGTGTATACATTTTTTTGAAGCGCTCTGTATTCATATTTATTTATGTAATTGAACATTGATAAGGAACTTGAAGTGCCAAGTTAATTTACTGGTATTAATAATTCTACATTTCCCATATGTTCATACTTTTTATCTCGTGAAACATTGTTAATTTGCGTTACTTTACTGGTATTAAAATTTTTTATTTCGCATATATTCATAATTTTTATCTCATGGAACATTGTTAATGAACATGAAGCACAAAGTTAATTTACTGGTATTAATAGTTTACGTTACGTATTTATTTATAGCTTTCTTATATTTCTCATGTAACATTTAAGGAACTTGAAGCACCTAATTAAATTACTGGTGTAATAGTTGTACATTTCGCACATAATCATACTAATTTATCTCATGGAACATTGTTAAGGAACTTGAAGTATCAAATTTAATTTTCTGTACTAGTAGTTATACGTTTCACATATATTCATATTTATTTATCTCGTGTAACATTATGAAGGAACTTGAAGCACCAAGCTAATTTACTGGTAATAAAAATTGTACATTTCGCATATATTCATACATCTTATCTCATGGAACTTTGTTAACGAACTTGAAGCACCAGGTTAATTTATTGGTTTAAAAGTAGTACATTCATAGGTATTTATCTCATATAAAATTGTTAAGGAACTTGAAGCACTAAGTTAATTTATTGGAAGTTGTACGTTTCGAATAAATTCATACTTATTTATCTCGTGGAACATTGTTAAGGTAGTTGAAACACCAAGTTAATTTACTTATAATAAAAGTTGTACGTTTTGCATATATTCATATATTTTATCTCATGGATCATTGTTGAGGAACTTGAAGTACCAAGTTAATTTACTGGTTTTAAAAGTTGTACATTTTGTATATATTCATACTTATTTATCGCATGGAATATTGTCAGTAAGCATATATTGATGCTTATTTATCTCGTGGAATATTGTTAAGGAACTTAAGGTATCTTTATACGTTTCGAGTGAAAATCTGCATTTTTCAAACAGGATTTCTGATTTTTTTTAGAGTGAATCAGATATCATTCAACTAAGTTAATGCAATATTAGTTAACCAAAAAATAATATTATTGTGGTCTAAAAAAATTATTTTGAAAAATAAACATGCAAATTTTAAAAAAAATTCTGGATTGCTTAAAAGACATGTACACTATGTGTAAAAATTATGTGATGATTCCTCATAATGTAGGTTAGATCCTGAACCTAAGTTATTGCTAGCATGCCCTACAATAAATAAGAAAAAAAAATTCTTAGAACTTTGGCGGCTGAAAACAATTATTCATTGTTCCTTTTAAACTCCTCACAGCTTCAATTCTTAACATATTCTTAACCATTTAGGTTCAGGCTCTGACTGGTTTTATTGGCTTTCATTTGCTGCAAGAATGAAGCCTCTAGCTCAGTTCTAAGTGTTTTTATAATTTTTTGAATCCTAAAAAATTGCGAGAAATAAAGTTTTGAGAAAAGGGGAATTGAAGTTTACGGATACTTTTAAAACTTAATATTCTTATTTGGAACTTTCAAAATGCCCCTGCAGCATAGGAACTTGATATTGGACTGCCATCTATTAGAGGAAGGCAGTAATACATCCTCAGCAGCTATGAAAAATATTACAGCTAGAATGGAAAGGGAATTTTAAAAAGATCAGACAGAATATGAAGAACAATGCCATTATTTTTTCAGGCCAAGAAGGCTGGCGCCAACCCTTTAAATGGTGATTTAAATACATTTATCACCTATTAACCCAAACAAATTTAACATTTTCTGAAAATAGAGACTTCAATCTTTTATTCTAATATAATTTTTTTTTTGGAAATTTGTAAAAAATTTACATTTCAAACGTATATAGATACCTTAAAGCACTAGATTAATTTACTGGTATTAAAAGTAATATATTTCGCATGTATTCAACTTTTTTATCTCACGGAACAGTGTTGTGGTATTTGAAGCACCAGGTTAATTTACTGGTATTAAATATAGTACATTTCGTACATACTTGAACTCGAAGCACCAGGTTATTTTGCTGGCATTAAAAGTTGTACATTTCGCATATATTCATACTTATTTATGTCATGGAACATTGTTTGTGAACTTGAAGCACCAACACCTAGTTAATTTAGGTCTTCTAGTATTAAAAGTTAACATTCATTGTTATTTATCTCAAGGATCATTGTTAAGAACTGAAAGTACCAAGTCAATGTTTCAAAGCTGTATATTTAACATATTCATGCCTATGTATTCGTACCTATGTTAAGGAATTTGAAGTAAGTTAGGCTACCAAGTTATTTGACATGTAATAAAAGTGGTACATTTCAGATTTATTTATCCCATGAGATAATGCCAAGGAACTTTAGTTAATTTTATATACAGGTGTTAAAATTGTATATTTCGCATAATATATTTATATTTATTTATCTCGTCAAATTCTGTTAAGGATTTTCAGTTAATTTGCCAAGTTAATTCACGGGTATTAAAAGTTGTGAATTTGGCATATGTTCATACTGTCACAATGCCATGATTGCCTAGAATTTACGAGAAACCACAGAGTTTGGGAAGATACGCGGAGAGAAGGATCGCGACAAAAGCTCCAGAACATTCGTCGGGCCTATATATAGGGTCGCGAGCGAGCAGAGAGAGTCAGTCAGTAACAGTCAGTCAGTGGGAGTCAGTCCGTGAGTAGTGTGTGGACAGAGAGCGAACCGTGTAAACCGGACAGAGGGAACCGATCAGAGCGACCTCAAGCAAGTGTGACTTGAGGAGCTGAGGACCTGGACGGAGTGAACCGATCAGCGCGGCCTCAAGTAACTGTGAGCTGGTGAACTGAACTGGACTGGACTGGGACAGTACCGTTCCGGATAACTCGGCGCGACGGGTGGATCGTGCAGCGGCAGCGAGGACTGCGGAGTTGGCGACGTGGCGTGGAACTACCTCGACTAGGGAGTCCACACAATGTGTGCGAACGGAGACAGTGCTGTGACGTGGAGCCAGTACAGTGGAAGTGAGCACCGAACGGAAGATTGAACTGGAGAACATTCAGGAGTTTCTGGCTGTATTGCGCACTGTTATAGGAAATAAAGGAACCCCCATTTTTCAATTAGAAACTAAGTGTTCTGATTTCGAACCCCGACGAGCCCTTGTTACACTGGTGTCAGAAGTGGGATATAGCCAAAAGAAGATAACGCAAAATGGAGGAGATGTTAAAATCATTACTCCACGGCTTGAACGATCTGAACGCGAGAATGAACCAGCGCAGCACCGAGTTAAGACAACATTACACCGAAATGAGAGAGACCCTAAGAGAAATTACAAGTGAAGTGAAGAACCTGCACTTAAGCCCTAAGGAAGAAATCGAACAGGAACTGACACCGGGCAAGGAAAGATTAAATGAAGCGGGCAGCGAACTGGTGGCCAAATAACTATAATGAGTTTAAAAAACGCTTTTTTTTTTACTTTTACTTTTATACTTTGTATGGGGCTGAGCTATGGGAGGTTTCAAAGAGAAATGAAAACAAATTAATAGCAATTGAAATGGATTATTGGAGAAGCTGCTGTGTCTCTAAACTTCAGAAAATAAAAAATGAAACGATACGAGAACAAATGCAAGTGACAGCAATAAATATCATCGACGCTATTGAGGGAAGACGTCTAAGCTGGTATGGTCATTTGAGAAGAATGTCACCTGAAAGATGGCCATTGAAAATATATAATTGGCAGCCTTCTCGCCGAAAGAAAAGAGGAAGACCATGACTACTGTGGAGTGAGTGTGTGAGATAGTCCATGGAAGATAGGCAGATGACAGATGAGGACTGGAGTGACAGAAAAAGATGGAAACGTGGATGCGAGAGACGCCGTATGGTGTAGGTAAACTCTAATTTCAGTCTAATTTTTTGTATCTGTCCTATAAGACGACCCCAGATTTTGTTGGCCTTTTTTATGATTCAACTATCGTCTTATCTGCGGAAATATACGGTATTTATTTATGAATGATAAGCCCCGTTTATAATCAGCACACTAGGCAGGACAAAGTAAGTAAACACCTCACTCGTCTTAATCATGCTCCTGCTCCTGCCGCTGCCATGCGCTCCCCTCGAAGGAGGTTTCTTTGTGCGCAAGTGAAAGGACAAGCAGCACAGCTGCAATAATTCCATTGTCCGAGGTCGAATACGGTATTGAAAACACTCGTCTTTTGATGTTGCCTACTGGCAGCGGCATAATGTGAACACTCACTGCCTTCGACCCTGCCACAGAAATAGGCCTATATTGGTTAGTGAATAGGGCTACGCGAGTAGCAACGTTAAGAGCTGAATGTAAAGGAGGCAATAGTGTTGAGGAATATGTGACCTAGCTTCTCTCGCTCAACTGTAGTAGAAGAATTAATATAGTGTTCGACACGGAAATTCGATGTCGCGTTTTCAACATCGATATGTGATTTGACGATCCATTAAATCCAAAATGCTATTTTCCGAAATATGTATAATATGTGTGTCTATAAACAGCATAGCTCGGGAACGAAAAATCATAAACAACATTATATATTTTAGCTGTATATCTTCCGGGATTGAGAGGAGAAGATTGTCGACGATTTCCTTTTACTTTTCAAGCTACTTTACATTAAGAAAATTTAATTTTCGAGAAAACAACTTCAACGATTTTGTTCAAATTTTTTACACGAGGTGCTTGTACGAAAAGCTAAAACTTCAGCCGCCAGCCGCCGTTCATACAAACTCAGACTTGAAGTCTTGCTTACCTCTTGCTGAGGTAGACAACTGAATACTCACTACTTGCAATTCAGCATTTTATTCTCTATCGGAATGTGAAGTGAGCGTTGTATTGTCATACTTGGGGTAAAGACAATATTATGTTATCTCATTAAATCAGAATTTATTTTGTTTGTGTATCCTCGGAGATACGACACGAAGCGTGGCAACGACATTCTCTTCATTTCTACAACCAGTTTACAAGAAGAGAATTCAATTTTTCGTGATTTTATCTAAAACGGCTCTGACGATATCGTTTAAATATTTGTATGATATGCATAATAACTATTATGAAAAGGACTTTATATAGACTATAAAGTTTCCTCTAGAGTACTAGAACGTTTTTCTTTTGTCGTCAGTAGTGTCTTGTTTTCTTTCTTGTTTATTGTGTGTGCTCAGTTTTATAATAGCGTATCGAATAAAATAAAAGTGAAGTGTTCCGTATACAGACCTGGAGGCCCTAAGGGTTCCAGAAGGTTAAGGCTACCAGAATTTAGACATATGGCTTGAGAAGGTGGTGAGGTTGTCAGCCTTACGCACCGACCGCCTTTACCCCCAGGATTGTTCCTGGTACTCAGTTCTGTTAGAAGCTGAGTCGAATCCAGGCCCATAGTGCCAGCAGAAGGATAGGGCAAACTGAAAAATTCGAACGACCTCATCAGTTAGAACCCGCGACCTTCCGGTTTATAGTGCAGTGCCTTAACCACTACGCCATGGGATAGGCCTACCCAATCGAATAAGACGAATTATATATTAAATTGTAATAATATAATTCGTACTGGTTAATACTAAATTCAGTGAGTTTAGTCCGTTAACATAATATCTGTTGACTCAGACATTATTTTGAACAGACTATCAATACGAAAATAGTGAAGACAAACATGCAAAAATTGAAAGATTAGTGAAGCAACGTAGGCTGATTGGAGCAATTTGCGAATAACTCGTTGAGTTGGAAACTGCACAGAAGATGCAGAGAAAGTTGGAAAGGTTAAGCACAGTACTGGTGTTCAAACTGAAAGCGTGGACCTCACAGACAGAGGTGGTGGGAATTCGAATGCAAGCGAAACGGCCTGAGATGAAAACATTGACGGTATCACGCTAGTATCTACATGGTTAACTAAAGTGCGTGGACTTTAGCACTCCACGCATGCGCACTGCCAACGACAAGTTCAAATTTTAACGGTTGCGATCAGATTCCAGGCGAGACGTGTATGCAGAGGGTTCCCTTCTTCATGAGAAAGTGCAGGAAGACCCTATGAACATTGAACCGGCTGCAGGGTGTATTTCCAGTTCGCGATGACGGCACGCTTTGCCATTTGCGACTATTATAGAGTGGCGCTGATGGAACCATACAATTTCCTTAACTATGTTTAAAGACTTTACTTACCAATGTTATGGAAGGATGTACTGAAACTGGACACCGTTGTTGATCATACATTGTTGGCACCTCTTTAAGAAACCATCCATC
Organism: Ectobius pallidus; assembly: GCA_964059195.1. Lineage (NCBI taxonomy): Eukaryota > Metazoa > Arthropoda > Insecta > Blattodea > Ectobiidae > Ectobius > Ectobius pallidus. The sequence continues at coordinate 167,614,932 of CAXKWD010000003.1, read as the reverse complement.
ACTCGCTGTAATTCACACAGTGAAATGCTGGCAATATGCTGGCGGATATTTGGTTTTAATTCTTCCATACTGTGTGAGTTTGTCTTGTATGCTTTATGTTCTAATTTACTCCAGAAATACCTCTGACCTGTAATTTATTATAGAGATTATGGATTGCTGTACGGCCTGGAACCTTTACAGCCGGAAATCGTTCTGAAAATCGTATTTTCACTTGACGAGCTGACTGCGTAAACACATAGGAATCGTACAAACTGTGGAGTACTATACATATACAGATCCATAATTATCACTAAACACAGGACACAATAATAAATTACTCGTAATAACAGAGCAAGGCCACGTGAACTCGTAAGAGCTGGACGGTGCACGCAAATACTGCAGAGAAGAACAAACTGAGCCTGACCTTGATAGTAGTAGCGGCGAGAAACACGTATCCACACGCCCAGTGGATAAACACAGCGAAGAATTTAAATTGGAGTGTTTGGAGCTAAAAATTCAGCATTGGTCTTACCGAACTATTCCAGGCTTTGTTACAATGCTGACTACAGGAAGAGTTTGAAGGGCAATGTTACACTATTCTCAGAAAAATGGATTTTACTCTTTACTCTTCGCAGAGGACAGTAACCTTATGAATCATACAGCACACTCTTATCTGTAGGTGGGGCAAATGAAATATTGATAATGCAGAATGATTATGATTTAACAGATTATATACACCATTAGTGTTATTTGAGAAAAGACTGAACTATAAACGATTCAGATAATTGTGCCACTTGATTTTGGCACTAAATCTGTAACATTAACTTTATTCTTTAATTTATCTATCTTTATGAATTTTGTCTCACATCTACAGCGAACTATTCTTCCTCCGTTTCGTTTGGTTTTGGTTATAGTGCGTTCTGTTGTTTGGTTCCCGCGTTTTGGCTCTACAACTCCATCTTTTTCGTTTATTTTCCTGTTCTTAATAACCGCGTGTGCCGCCATCTGCGGCGAGTCCGGTAGTCATTCTAAGTGAGCGTTTCAGCGTGAGAGTACTCTTCCGACCGTTGAACAGTGATGGTTGTGAGTAGCCGGCATGTAATTAAGGGACTCAACCGCTTGTTCCGCTTATTTCCGGCACTTTAGTAATTTTCTTATTTAATTAACTCCTTTATTTACTTGTTGTTCTTTCATAATATTCTTGCTTACCTGTTTAGTGTGTATATTTAATATTGTTTTCACTTGTGTTTACGTACACATTCGTTTTGTTTTGTTCGCGCAAGCATCCTGTCTTTTGTTTAGTGTGTGTTCTGTATTTTCGCCCTTCAGGCTTTTTCTACTATCGATTTTTCCTTGCCCGCTAACGCCCTCTTTACGAATTACTCTGTACTATCTTTAGGGGGCGTTTCCAGGCAAGATGTTTTTCTTTCCCGATCGCGGGGACAGTTCTTGGTTGACGATCGGCGAGTGTGAAACTTCAGCTCCGATTCTCGGGAAGCATGCCGTTTGCTTCCGTGCTTGTGTGGATCAGTACAGTCAGTAACTACATTGTGTAATTCTATCTCACTTCACTCAAGTTATATAGCAGGTATGTTTTGTTAAGTTATAGTTTTGCTGGTGGGTTTTCTGTTTAATTCATTTAGGTTTCGTTTTGTTTTGCCCACCAGCGTTTTGGCATTTATTCAGTTTTTTATTTGTTCGTTTTGTTTAAATTATTTTTTTTCGGAGGGATGCTTGCCGGATGTTAATGCCTAGTTCCGAGCCTTCAGCTCTTTCTTACATTATATTATATTTTGTACGCTTTATGCTAGGCATTCCTGCTTCTCAGAATGCATTACACAATGATTTCATGTAAGGTTATTGTCTGTGAGCTCAAACGACGACTATTTATCCAACACTGAATTGTAATAAACTGGCATTCTTAGAACTTTATATAATCATTGCTATTCTCCCACCTCTCCATTCTTTTGTATAATTACAGTTTCTGGCTTTTGGTATTTTGCTACTCCCTGGGTGCTAAGCTCATGCTACGCTGTCACATGCTTGTTCTTCATTTCTCCAGCAGGTATGTTTTAGTTTATTTATCTAAATTCTCTGGTGGGTTTTTCTTTAGTTCATTATTGTGTAGTAAAGCTTTGTTTTACCCACCAGTCTTGTGATAGTGCTTTCGGTCTCGTTCATTCAGTTTATGAAGTTTTCAGTTTGTTTATTTTTTATGCTATGGAGGAAGGATTGCTCGCCGTAAATACAAATGCACTATGATGGCCTTAAGCCTTGCGTGCTACTCAATTCCATATCACCCTGTTGTGTACGAATTTGATGTTTTTGAATTTGTCATTCACGTGTAGGACATCAGTCCTGGTTACTTTAACTTTTGTAATTATCTTAAATTATATGATTAGCAGCCTGTATTTTGCAATTGTACAGTGTGTTTCATATTCTCTGAAAATAAATAGTTTATACCAGATTTCAAGTTTTGTATTGCTTACTTTGAAAGGGGTCATAGCTCAATGCAACGGGATCTAGGGTCAGGGCCGGGAGGCACGCTACATAATTATATAGTATATTGCTAAGGGACATTATATCAATAGCAAATGTCAGTGGCAATTCTGGGACCAATCTTATTTTTAATATATATGTATATATATATATATTTATATATGTTTTATTAAAAATAGATCTCAAGAAGTGTAATGGTGCCTCATATTTTTATGCTGTTCATAGGGTGATCTTCAGTGGATTAACGTGGGATGATGCTTATAATAATGCTGATTCGGGTATAAATCTGATTAAAAAAGTGTCTGGATGTTAACTTTCTCTCTCTTAATGTAACTAAAACTATTTTAATGTCTCACTCTTTAACAGTTTTTGGATGAAAACAATTAAATCCACTCGAACATTTAAAATGAATAATCCATAACTCTGATTGTCAAGACCTTACGGTTTGTGAACGCCCTTCTCTTAAAGTATCTGCTGAAATGGAATACTTTGGGATTAATACTGATCAGCATTTGAAATGGGATAAACACATTTCATACATGTGTAATAAATTACTAAAACAATGTATAAATTTGTAAATGTTCGTAGCTCTATGGTCATTAATACCCTAGTTTATTTAGCCCTAGATGAATCCATTATATTCATTACCGTATTATTGGATGGAAAATAATTTCTAAACTATTGTTCTAACAACCGGTTGGACTAACCAATGTACTCATCTATTCCAAGTTCAATAGCCTATATTTAACTTTCACCAAATTTATAGATACCCTGAGCCGAATACGGCTCGTAATTCACTTTTTTACGCTGCTACTTTCTTCAGTTACCTGTAGAGTGCGTTTGACTCTGTGTGCTGTGTGGCTCCTTACGATTCACTTAGTCTGGGTTCTTCGTCTAGTGGATAAAGTCCTGTTTAGTGGTAGTTGTTGTAAACTCCACCGGTTGTCCGTGTATGGCTTTGCAAATGCAAGTTAATCGTATTTCATGTTATAAGTCAGAAACCGGTCATTATGTGTCTGGGTAAGTTTTAAATACCCTTACAAGTTGCATTGTATTAAGAAGTCAAGTTATTCTACTCACTTGTGTTTCTGTGGAACGCGATCCAATGACTTGTTTCCCCTTGTCAAGTTTAACGCGGGCGTTTCGAGATAGCTTTGATACACATTCCATGATTTCTCGTATTTATGGATATTCGATGTAGCTGTCACATCTTGCTTTTTCTTAATGATCAATTGCGAAATGATTAGATTCTCCTTAAAGTAATATATTTCTGCTATAAAATAGTAACTAGACAAGGCTTGATAGTAACCTGTTTTACTCCAGTAAGTGTCCGGGATTTTTGTGGATTTGTGATGATGAATGGGAGGTCGCGCCTAAGCATACCAATCTTCTCAGATGCAATAAACTCACGCGTCCTCACGTCTGTCTCATTATCAACCAGGTGAGTACCAGACGTCACCGGAATCCTTAGTCTGGAAGTCAGATTTCAGGCATCGGCGTCGACCAGTATGTCATCCTGGCACCACGAAGTCATGTCCGGGTGTTTGTTATCTTTTATTTGTAATTTGTCTTATGTCCTGCATCCTTGTGTGTCTTAGAGCATAGTCTTCTTGCCTTTGTCCGTGTATGCTACTTATATTGTCTTCTTTTGCTTTCCGAGAAACTCTATTTGTTGCTTCACCCAACAATTTCCACGAGTAGGGGTATCTTATTATGTTCGCTATTTTCCCACCTTGAAGTAGTCTCTGAAAGGGCTCCCTCAACTGAGCAGTGTTTTGGCATTCCCAAACCATATGGTGAAGAGTATTTATTTCCCCACACGAGCAAGCGTCAGAAACCGCAATGCCCTTTTCCTTTAAATAGACCATATATGGTCCATGGCCCATGAGATAGTGGAACAAACCTTGGGATGGCTGTAGATGTCGCAGTTGTAGTCTTTCGTATACGTTCATGAAAATATCGTAAGTCCTACGTCCTGTGTTGCTTTCTTCCCATCTGGTTTGCCACATATCCAGTATCATATTCTTGACATCCCTTGTTGTTTCAACTAAGGTGTCAAGTATGAATTCTGCGTGAGCCTGTAATCCCTTTTGTGCCCCCTCTCGGGTGGTCACTATTTACGTACTTCGGAAGCTAAACATACGATTATGGATGTAAATTGGTTTCGACCATTTTTAGCCAAATTTAGTAAACACCCTGCTAAACTCCTTATCCTGGGTCCCATAAACCATAAATGCAAACCTGAAAAGATTTTGATCAAACACTGGAAAATAACTGGGTGAGATAATAACCAGAAAATTTCAAAATTAAGGATTTAGTAACAGATTTAGTAAACTAAACCAGAGCAAACATAGGTTCAAGTTATTTAACTCTTAAGATTCTCAGTAAAATCCATATACGGAACAATAAATAGCAATAAATATATTTTTAAAATCCATATGTACAAAAACAGGAATTATCATCTCAGCTTTCAATTAATAATTAGAACGATGAAATTCCAGAATATGTATATCTATTTATGCCTTAGAGAAAATTCTTAGATCCAAATTATTTATTAAAAATTTTATTTATTTGAAATCGGATCACTCTATATGCATGAAGAAACCCCAGATACTGTATTTATCCAGAAAAATCTTTATAATCTTCTAAAAACAGAACTTTCAGTCAAAACACCAGTGTCCCAGAAAAATCCACTTCTTATTCTGAGCTAGGGATCACTCTGTATATATCTGTATATATATAAAAGGCAGCAGACGCTAAATTTATCTGGAAAATTCTTTACGCTTCTAAAATTACGCCTTTCTCTCAAAGAACATAGTATTCCTGAAAAATCCAATTCGTATTCCTATTCCCTAATTGAAGCTGAAGTCGAATCACTCTGTAGTTCCTACATACCCTGTACAACTGCTTCACTATTTCTTGGATTTTGATTCCTTTAATACATTTTGTACTCTGGCCTGAAATCTGTACGGATCATAATTGATCTGTAAGGTGCTGGCTTGTTCTGTACTCAAGAAGTTTTAAACATTAATTTAGAATATATCTTGAAAAGCTTGGAACTACCAGAGAACTGGAGAGCGAAATTTAACGGACGGACTGACAAGTTAAGAATATGTGATACGTGACAAAATTTCTGTTTTACTATATGTGGGCGAGAATTTCCAAATGCCAAACAACGAACCCGAAAATACTGAATAATTTAGAAGTTAACCAAAATACTACATACGAGTACTTTACGGAAATTTAGAAAGTCGAAACAGGTGAGATGCCAAATGCCAAAATAGTTAATAATGTGAATATCAAAGAATGAAAAGGAACAATCTCACCAGGCAGAAGAGAAGTTGCATTGCTCGACTGCAGACACGCCCACAAAATCACTACTTCGTTGCACTACATAACCAGTGGTAACTCGGACGCATAAAAAGATTTTAACATGAAGTTCTTAGTGCTTCAGAAACTCACTAGGATAGCTTTGAGCCGAATTCACGGCTCACTTTTTAACCCAGAACGTAGCTCCTTTTTGCCTTATAAGGAGATCCAGTGGTATGACCCCAAGGACTGTGGTTAAGGCATCAGTCGCCGTTGTTCTGTATGCTCCTGTTAGTCGCAGAAAGATTCCCATTTGAAGACTACGGAGTTTCGTAGCTGGCTTGGTGTTTTCTAACTGATGAACCCAAATTCCTGCACCATAACCCACTTTTGATACCAGTATTGCCTCAAGATACAATTTCGTCACCCTTGGGGGAATACGAAACTTGGTCATTCCAAGATTGATGAATTTCTTCATTAGTCTATTGGCTTTTGTACTTAATCTTTCAATATGCGGCATGAAGGTAAGCTTTTCATCCAGGTTAATCCCCAGATATCTCACCGTTCTGCTTCTCCTTATGCTTTGTCCGTGCTGTGGCAAAACTTAAAAAAATGGGACTGTGTAAATCTAAGTCGCAGGTAGACGACCCTAACCTATTATTAGACCAGCTAAATGACCACTTCACTAAAATCCCATCAGAAATAGACAGAGCTGACAAAGAGGAAACCACTCAATACATACTTCACAACAAAGCAACAAACAGAGACAAGTTTGACTTCCAATACATTAACGAAGCAGACACTATGAAACCATTGAAGAGCTTAAAGACAAAAGCAGAAGGACCCGATCGAATAAACATAAACTTAATAAATAAAATAATTAGCATAATCTTACCGACAGTAACCCATATTTTTAATGCCTCACTTATGACTTCAACCTACCCTACTCAGTGGAAAAAAGCGTACGTAAAACCTCTTCCCAAAACCAAATTCCCAGAATTTCTAAAGTGCTATAGACCATTCAGCATCCTACCTACCGTCTCCAAAGCTCTTGAACGAATTATACACTTACAGCTGATTGATTAACTTAATAAAAATGACCTCCTAGACCGCTATCAGTCCGGTTTTAAACCAGGGTATAGTACGAGCACAGCGGTACTCAATATTAGTGAAGACACACGCCACGCTTGTGACGAGAGGAAACTGACATTTGACTCCGAAGACACTGACATCCTTACAGCTAAACTCAAGACATTAATACAAGACATATAATAATAATAATGATAATAATAATAATAATAATAATAATAATAACAATAATAACAATAATAATAATAATAATAATAATAATAATAATAATAATAATAATAATAATAATGCAATTACAGCCGGAATAATCAAGTAAAAGGCATTGTCGAAAGATATAAAAGAGTACATTTAAAAGGTCAGATCATGCACTCCAGATATAAAAATGTCAATAACAGAGTAAAAAGCCTTGTTTAACAACCAAGTCTTTAAAATTCCCATAAAACATTTGGTAGGTATATGTTTAGCAGAAGGCGACAACATATTAAACATACTGATTCCTTTAGATTCCCAGCTATTAAAAGCCTTTGACGTGCGAAGTTGATTGGTCTGAAGAGCACCACAATTTCTTGTATTATAAGAATGAATTTCCGATCGTACAGAATAATAATTTATTCTTTCCTTAATAGAAACCAATGACGAAAAAATATAAATACACGGAAAAGTTAATATCTGAGAATCAATAAAAAGCTGTTTACAATGATCAAAAGTTGATTTCCCATTTAAAATTCTGATAGCTTTCTTTTCCAATATAAATACCTTTTCAGCATGAGAGGAGTTTCCCCAAATATGAGTACCATATGATAAATGAGAGTGAAATAGACCAAAGTATATCTGTTTAAGAACTTGATTAGAAACTGAGGAAACAAGTCTACGAAGAAGAAAGATTACTTGGATAATTTGTTACACAACAAATATATGTGATCGTTCCATGTTAATTTCTTGTCCAAAACAAAACCAAGCAATTTCAGAGGGGAATATTCTTTGTCAATATCTCTTAACTAAAAATAATTTCCTGAGTTTTATCTTTATTAACTACCGTCTCGTTTCTAGAAAACCATGATTCAGCGGACGTTAAGATATCTACATTCGTTTGCCTAAGTAAAAGAAGATCGGAATTCATGCTTATAAAATACGTGTCATCAGCATAGAAAACTGGAAATGCATCAGTATGATTTACAACATCATTAATCATAATAATAAATAGAAGAGGTCCTAATATAGAACCTTGAGGTACTCCGGAGACCAAATCAACAAAATCTGACAAATCACCATTTATAAAAGCACACTGTTTTCTACCAGTAAGATAGGAAGTACATAAATCTAAACAAATTCCACGAATGCCATAAAGATGCAGTTTACCAATTAAAAGTCCGTGAGAAACGCAGTCAAAGGCCTTGCTTAAGTCCAACACACTCAGGGAAGCATATAACTTATTTTCAAAACCATTCAAAATATGATTTACTGCACACTCAAGAGCAGTCACAGTAGATTTACCCTTCAGGAATAAAAATTGCGAATGCGTAATTATGTTTTTTTAATGACTCAATTGCTCCTTCATAAACTATTCTAAAAGCTTCGAAAAGATGGGTGCAAGTGAAATAGGCCTATAATTTTCGATGTTATCTCTACTACCTTTCTTAAACACAGGAATTACTTTACTGAGTTTTAAACACTCGGGGAATATCCCCTTACTATAACATACATTTATAAGCATAGCCAAAATAATTGCAATTTCATTAATATTTTCTTTAAGAATATAGTTAGAAATGTCATATATATATAAGTGGATCTAGATGGCTTAAAATTTTTTACAGTATTAATAACATCAACAGGACGAACACTTTTCCAAGAAAACAAACTCTGAAATGGAATATCATTGTCAATAGACTGTACCATACCAGTATTAGTTGTAGATGTACAATTAAGACGATTTTTTAAATCACATACAGAATCAATACGGAAGGAGTTAAAATCAGGTGAAAAATTAATATCCGAAATTGTGTTATTATTGCTACCGGTACAATCCTTTACAAATCGCCATGACGCTTTGCATTAAACCTATCAGACAGTGCTGTCCTGTGGTTTCGCTCCTATCTAAGCGAGCGTCAGCAGTGTGTTGTTTCTAAAAATCGTTATTCATCATGGCGTCTCGTAAGGGCAGGAGTCCCACAGGGAAGCATTCTCGGACCATTACTATTCTCTTTATATATAAACGACATTACAGACTGTTTACGGCACAGCAAATACAACCTGTACACTGACGACTTACAATTATACATAGATTCCCGTATTAGCAACATGAACGTTGCAATAGCAAACATGAACCAAGACCTTGACGCAATTGACAGATGGACACAAAAATTGGGACTCAAACTGAATCCAGTGAAGTCAGAGGCAATAGTTGTGGGGCATCAGCGTCTCATAAAAATACTTGATGAAAATAATACTCCACAAATCAATATAAGAAATTCAGTCATCCCATTCAGCGATTCCATTAAAAATCTTGGCGTTCTTGTAGATAAAAATTTAACGTGGGAAAATCACATTGTTGCAACGTGCAGAAAAGTTAATTCAATAATCCATATGATTAAAAGATTAGATATGCCCCTACCCTCTGCCGTAAAAAAGACCCCAGTACGATCGCTCGTCATGCCCCACTTCGATTACTGTGACGTCCTTCTTACAGACTTGAGTTCTAACTGGCCCAAAGGCTGCAACGTGTTCATAATGTATGCGTGCGTTTCATTTGTAATGTAGGCCTGTCTGATCATGTATTGCCATCCTTTGAAATGTCATGGTTTCGATAGAACGATCGCAGAAAATTGCACTGTGTTCAGGTCCTTTTCAAAATTCTATACACATCTTCACCACCATACCTATCATGTCGCTTCTCACACCTGTCCTCTCATCACAACCTAAATGCACGTTCAGAATATAGTCATGCACTTTCTATCATCGTATTCTTCATCTTTCACCGTCTCAGTTACCCGCATCTGGAATTCCATCCCACATAATGTCAGAGGCTGTCAAACGTTGGGACAATTCAATAGAAAAATCAGTAAATTAATGCAGTATAATGTTATTTAAATTTTTGTTTTTGTCTTAAGCCCAAAATTTTTCTTAGGGTGTTATTTAGAAAATTTTCAATCCAATTTTGTATTCAATTTTCTATTCAAGATTAACTTGTAACTTAATTGTAATTAATTTAGTTTTAGGTTCAGCTATCTTCTATTTAATTATAAGTAACTTAATTGTTTTTTTAACTGTAATTTTTTGACTGGCAAAGCGGAAGAGAAGGCCAAATGGCCTTAGCTTGCCAGGATAAATAAACGAATTATTATTATTATTATTATTATTATTATTATTATTATTATTATATATTGAGCGTTGGGTTACGTAGAAGCTTCCCTTTAAGCCGGTGCCAGTTTTAGTTTTACTTCTGTGCACCAGTTACTTAATATTTCTAGAGTTCTTTTTGTTCTACATTCCAATTCTCGTCTCAATCACCAAAAGTAAATCGTCTGCGAAAGATACCAGTCCAAGTAAGTCGTTTGATTCTTCCAATCTTAAGAGTCCAGGTTCCATTCCCACATCCCAGAAAGTAGGGCCACAAACAGATCCTTGTGGGCACCCTTTGCTGAGTTGTTTCATGGATCTGTTGCCGTGGCAATCAACCATGGCGAATTTTTCTTGGCAGTAGTCCTTGAAGGTGTTGTATAATTCTTTCGGGCGTTTAAGTTCCCTCAGGCTTCCAAACAAATTGTCAAATGTCTCTGAGATATCTACAAAAATTCCTACAACATATTTTCTTTTTGCAGATTCTATCAACCTAATTTCTCGATCAATAGCATCTATTCCCTATTCCCTATTTCCCTATTCTGAAGTCATACTGATGATGATGCATTCCAATTTGCTGTCTATGTCTTTGTAACCTAAGGCAAAGTATTTTACAAATACCTTACCCAGGACATTGAGCAGACAAATAGGTCTGTAGGATGTTGGTAATAGTGGATCTTTATCCTCCCCTTTATATAGAGTAATTATCTCACTTTGTTTCCATATGTTGGGAAATTTTCCTGTCGTAAACATACAATCATCAGTTCTGCCGCGAAAGGTGAAATCTGTTGACAAATATGGTGAAGAATTTCTGATTTTATTCTATCAGGATCATGGTCGTCTCTACTTCTTCTGGTGTTATAGGCTGAAAAGTATTGTCAGTGTGGTAAGGTTTATTAAGTTCACTGCTTAAAAATGTGTGTCCAGGATCATCACTGGAAGCAAGAGTTGCAGTAGATTCCTTCACACTTGCAGTGGACAAACCATCACCCTTGCACAGTGTTGAAAATGTGGTAGGAGGGTTAATTTTACCAGCAGAAATTTTGAAAGGAATTCTCCTCGGATTTTCAGAAAGCTATTCGTGTACAAACCTCTATCATCCCCTTAGTTTCAGTGGGAGTTCATCTTGAAATTTCTTTTTTTCCCTTTATCTGTAGGAGTAATCTTTTTCTTCTGGATAACGACACTCCTGTAAATTCTCCTGTCTTTCTTTGCTTCCCTTCTTATTCTCTGCAAGTGGACATTCCGTGGTGTGTCACTGATTTTATGTATTGAGCTTTTCAGAGTTATAGCTACAGCCATAGCCTGATGAACTGTTTTTGTAAGGTCTTTAGCTGAATCTCAACACAACCATTCAATGCGGTCATCTGGGGAGGCTTGAAGGTATTATGAAACAATTCCCAATCTGCATTTCTAATGTCATATCTACACTTTTGCTTAGATACCGTACTCGATAATGCCTCCGTAACTTTGCCGACTTCAAAACTGATGATATTACGATCACTTCCCGTTAACCCTTGCCCTACTTTCCACCCCTACTGGAAGATTAGCTAATGTCACCTCTATGTTGGTACCATTTTGGCCGGAACATCCTAAGTAAGTGGGTGGATTGTTAGGCTCATTGTTAATAAATAAAATAATTTCACTTACCAATTCTTCTAGTGCTAGACCTCTATCATCAGTTTCTCCATCAAACCAAAGTTAAGAGTGAGCATTTGCATTAGTTGAAAGGATGACTGGAATTTGCGTGTACGTCGAATAGATATCATTAACTTTATCCAGATAAGGATCAATTTCATCAGAAAATTGAAAGTATACACTTGCCAATACCAATATTCCTTGCATCGCATGCAATTCTACATACGCTGTGTGTTGATAATTGAACTGCGTTAGTTCTTTCACAGTAACATCCCTATTGAAGACTATTATTGCCGACATAGGAACATTTCCTGTAGACACGACTCTTGCAGTCACTGGGGATTCCTGGGCATTCTTCCTTGATACGTTCTCAAATTTGGAAAGGCCCTCATAAAAAACAACAAGAAAATTTTACCTGATTTGTCAATTATAGTTCGGAGATCTCAAACACAAAATAAAACGATACTTAAATACAAACTCTATTGTTACCTAGCAAAAAATGAAGAATAAACAATAAGAAAAGATTATGACTGCCTGAAAAAAAGACTCAACAAATAAATAAGAAGAAAGCTAGCATATGGCCCAAACTGAAATTGTTATTATCGACAGCAAAAATGTTGAAGTTAAAAAAACAAAAGAAACTCTATAAGTGGCTTAAAGAAAATTGTGAAAGTGTACTACTTCTCCTCCCACATTCTGTCAACTCATCTCTCATGTAAGACACTTTGTTTCATGTCTAAAATCTGCTCTTCTGGAGGATGGGGGCCATACTCCAGGTCCTTTTCTTCGGATCAGGATACTGTTTCGCTCCTGCTGTGACCGTTTGAGTGACTCCTGATTCTTGGCTTATTGGGAAGGCCTCCCTAATTTCATTTTTGTCATCATATCGTGGTGGCCGGAGGCAAGTGTACTACAGATTCTACAACAGTATGCTACCTTCGAGACATGCTGTCTACAGTGCAGCATCCTAATGCCTTCTCACGCACCGTCATCTAACATCCAGTAATTGTGCACAACAATAGATGGAACTGTTCCGTGTGAATATTCTGGCCTCGACGTAATTTTCCTCATTTGGCATCTGGAATCTTTAATCGTCGTGAAAGTTTCGTGACGTGCTTGAGTATGAAGTAAAATATGTGATGGCCCATCATGTGGCGCGTGTGAGTTATTAATTCTGTCTCCTATATGAGTGATTACTAAGGCTAATAATGAATTTCTCCTACCAAAAAAGGAAGAAGTTTTTCGAAGCCTAGTCAATTAAATTTGATTTCACCGTAGTGATCAAAGTGTTGAGCCTAATTTAGGGCTAAGCCTTTACAATATTTATAATATGCATGTCTATAATTATGCATTGGTTGTTTCAAGCATGAACTGTGTGTGTTGTTTAAAAGAAAGTATTTCTGAATGTACTAATTTATTAATTATTTGATCATGGACAAAAAAAGACGATCCGTCATAATCAAAATAAGACTGAATTCCTAGAAGAAAATATAAATTTACAATTGATTACTAAATTGTTTTGTGTGCAATCAAATATCAAATTCCTATAATTCAAGAAAAACTATTTTATATTGAAAATATACAAGGATAGATGTATAAACTGTCACCCTTTCTTGAAGGTGAAAGTGAAAGTAGTTCTTATGATCTTAATTGAATAATTGGTAGTGTTTACATAGGATATCATGTTAATGGAACTGTATGTCCAGTTGCTGGTCATTTTCAAAAAATGTTGCTTGTTAAACGGAATATTTTCTCCATTGATGCCACTATAGGGTTGGTATTATAGCTTTCATGATGATGATTGTTTTGTTTAATTTTATATTTAAAGTTTCCTTAATTTTGCGCTAGCGAGGGAGGAGAATTTAAGCTAGTTTTAAAATTACGCTTCACTAGTTCATCTTCCTCCCGTTGGTCTTTTGGTCTGTTCTGCCACCTTGCGGAGAGCGCAGTAGGCTGCCATTTAAATTTGCTCTCGTCCGAACGTATTTGCATGTCATACAGTGAAGTGACCTTCAGGATTCCTACATGACAGACTGTGAGTACCCGATTTCGCAAAGATTGGTATGGAGTGCCTTCCGCACGTTACATAAATTCAGTTTAGTTATTATAATGTCTAATCTTCCTAGTATCTGTATATCAAAAGGAGAGTTAGTTCTTCGTGATCAAAAGCGTGTAACCATGGAATCTAGGTCTAATCTCCTATAAACCTTGACTTCGATATTTCCCAGTTAAATTAATGTGATATTTTTAGTATCCTATAATTGAAAGATTCATGGGTCTACTTATTGTAGTCAGAGTTTAGTAATATGCACTTATTTATGGCAAGCTGCAACTGTCCCTCTAATAAGTCATGCGTGTTATTAAGTATTCTATTTATGTGAGTATTGGAATTTGTGAATTAGCACACCGTTTAAAATAATGTTACGTCTGGCTTTTTAATCATAAAGTGCTGTCTTGTTTTTCAGTTAAAACCTGTTTTCTAGTGAGATCATGTTCATAGGTCATATTTTTCCTTCCGTGTTTCTGTTAAGAAACAAAAAGGAAAGCGGGCTTAACCCAAGTATCTTCTTAAGTAAATTAATTAACCCCTTAGGATTCGCCAGTTACATTTCTTACGAACATGCTGATTTTTGCGTTTGCAAATGTTTGCATTAACTTATATTACTCGGAACAAGTGAACACGATGTTGAAGAAAAAAGATAGCATCATTCCCAAAAGAAATCCATTCTCTTTATTACTTTTGTGGGGATGTAAGATAAAAATTTTACAGCAGTACAATATACTGGAGCAGTGGTTCCTAACAATTTTTTTTTGGAGGATCCCCTCATCCAAATGCTAATATGGCGGGGACCCCCTAATCCTAATTACTTAATCTTAAATCTAAAAATAGTCTGGAATGCTGATAGTGTTGGCCGGTCACAAAATCAAATAACCCTACAAGCAAACATACAAGTCATGATGTTTTATTATTGTAGGCCTATATGTATTCTATTTAAACTAAGTTGAAGTATGTCTAACAATACTTTTGGAACATAGTGAAGTTTTTTTCATACAACAGTCTAACACAGACTTTAAATTTTTAATGTGGTTAGTTGCATCCGTGCAGCGTTTATTCATACCACGTGTATGCGAGAAAGTATAATGGTAAAAAGACTTACTCAAGTGACTGTTGAAACGAAGTCGAAGGTAGTGGGTCCAAAAATCCTGTGGAGTTTTTATCATTACCATGAGACTGATCATCTACCCTGAAAAAGTAATTACCGACATCGTTGGACCAGCAACACCAGCCTTGTCTGTTTAAAAGTTTATCAAATTCAACTACAATAAAAAATTACTATCCTATAAAAAATAACTACACTATAATATTTTTATGAAGTTGTAAAAACATAAGTTACACTTCAAACTTTTGCAAACTCACTTGATTGGCTGTCGAAATTCTTCATCTTTATCTTGAAGATTCTACTTGGGATTTATATCAATATACGGTTTCCATTTATCCTAGCCACTGCCTTTATTTTCGATAATCTTGTATTTTATATCTAAATTATGTTTCAGTTTATACGGATATTTATTTCTGCAGTGATCTTGCCATTTGTCATGCCTAATAATGACATTGCACAATAATTCTAAACACTTATATTTAAATTGCTGTCTGATGCTTGGTTAGATTTGAACCTACCAGTTGAAATACGTCTCAGCTGAGGGTTTATCCGTAGTGAGTTGGGGTTATTTAGGCTGAAGGCCTCAAAGGTTTTGACTGGCGCAGTCGAGCAGAGGTTGAATAAGTTGTTTATAGAGCAGCGCTCCATTCGGAGGCAAAAATCCTCTGCCATTATGCAAAGAGGATAAAATTTCAAGCCGTTGCATGACTGTTCATCTAACCTAGGTACTGTGGGGTTTCCAGGTCAGCCTTTTGTCCAGGGTTTCCCCAAATATCTGGCTGTTTCGACCCATTCGATTGGCTCTTCGAAAAACTCTACAGGCCTAGGCGGTGCCTGTCTTTGACTTCCAGTGAAGAGCCAAATTGTGCTCTTAGTGACGTTGATGGAAATTCACCTATTTGACAGCCAGACCTCTAGTTCCTTGAGATAAGTCTCGAGATACTTGACGATTGGTGCAGGCCGTTTCGACGTTGAAAAAAGCGCAGTGTCGTTGGCAAAAAGCGCTAAGTAGACGTGGCGTTGGCAAAAAGCGCCAAGTAGACGTGGCGGTGTGGTGTGGGCATTTCATTCATTCGTCCATCTCATGCTCAGGTTGGTCGGCTCCCGCCAGTCGTGAGCCCTTCTCTCGTCTAATAGGTTCGGGTTTTTGGGCCTATATTTGGATTTGGAAATGACAATCTATGTTCTGTGTACTCTTTGCATTTCTTTTTTCTGTCGAAGTTGTTCATGTGTTTCTGTATCTCATTGCTTCCCGGTATAACCTGGGGAGAGTGTGTGGTAGAACTGAGAACTTCTGTTTCCTGAAAACTGATGTTATGTCCTGATTGGGCTTCGTACTCGGCGACTGCCGATTTTTCAATGTTCCCCAATCTGCGTTTATAATTATGCTCTTTTAGTTTAGTATTGATGATTCTCTTCGAGGTGCCGATGTAGACGCTCCCACAACTGCATGGTATTCTGTACACACCCGCTTACCAAGGGGACCTGTTCGTCTTCAGCAGAATTGAGATATTGTTTAATTTTCTTTGTAGGCTTGTAGATGGTCTTAATATTATTTTGTCCATAATTCTGCCAATAAGATCTGTGACGGTTCGTATGTAGTGTAGAAATGCCTTGACTCTAGGTTCCATAGACTTGGTCGAAGGGGCCTTTTTGGGGTGAACGGAGTTGATCATTTTTAAATATATTTTTATTGTATCCATTAATTTGAAATGCTGCGTGTAGGTGACTCAATTCCTTGTAAAGATGTGGGGATTGCAGATTATCTGTATCCCTAGATGCTCTTAGGCTCTTGATTACTCCAAATTTGTGATGGGGATGGTAGTTAGAGTCCTTAAGTGGGTACTTTTCAGTGTGGGTATGTTTCTTCTACACAGTGTGTGAAAATTTCATGTCTACATCTCTGGCTACCAGGTCATCAAAATGTCCAGCTTACTGTTTTGATCCTGTTCCATGGTAAACTTTATACTGCTATACATACAGTCTTGTATCAGCTATTGATGAGGAAACACGTAATCGCGCGGAGCTATCAAAAAGTGGAAAAAATGGTTATTGACCTAGAAACATACCGCGCGGGTATAGGGACGTTCGGAAGATGTAAAATTAAAAATAATAAAAACGAACAAATACAGTACTCATCAAAATGCATATGGGTTTTTGGGATCATTATGGTGACATTATTGATAGTAGGAGGTGTCGAAATGAATCCGGGCCCCGGCTCAGGTAATAAGAGCGGAAATAGTGAAGGCAGTGACAATCCTACAACTGTAACGGACTTGCTTATGAAAATGGACGAAAAAATAAACAAGAAATTCGAAGAGTTAAATAATAAGTTGAACTATGCACAAGATATGTGGAATAACCTTTAAGAGAAATACGAAGACATGAAAAAAGAGATTGACACTTCAAATGAACTGAAGTGGACAACTCAAAAACTAGAAAAAGAGACGAGGCTAAGGAATATCATCATTTTCGGGATGGAAAAGAGATATAGGGAGAGAAGAGTGGATATCTGTGATAATGTAATTGAATTTCTAAAGACGGAATTAAGCATGAACTTAACTGAGCTACCCATCGTCAATGTCTACCGCCTGGGCAAGGGAAGAAACCGACCTATTTTAGTGAAGTTCGTGAGTGCTATAACGAAGGACCATATTATGAGTAGGGCCCTTATGTTGAAAGGAAGAAGATTTAGACTTGACCATGATTATTATTACGAAGAAAGAAGAACACGAAGAGAATGATTGCCATTTTTAAGAAAAGCAAGAAGTGAGAGAAAGTTCGCGGTTCTATTAAAAGACAAGCTGCGCGTTGAACAAAGACTTTACGACTTGCATTACTGCAAGAATAACATAAAATTAGAAAACAGAATGACAGAAAACGTCATCACCGAGAGTCCGATAAACAGAAGTCCATCAGTCGATAAAGAAAACTTGACCGGCGGTACAACACAGTCAGAGGAAACGACAAAGCCAGGGCGCACAACACAAGCTCGCCTGCAGGTCATAGACACCCCGGCACCGGAAATGGATGACGTAAATAATCAGAATCAACAACACTGTGCCTTCACTGGAGAGAATACTGCTGACACAGCTTCGAGACGGATTGCAAGTGATGACAACGAGATAATTTCATCATCCCAGGTAAGTTTAATACAACTGGATAAGACCAATATTTGGACTAATAAACAATCTTATAGTCTCAGAAATTGGGTAAATCCACAGCCCAAGTACTTCCAAAAATAGGATCAGTACCAAGAGAAGGGTTTGAGCATCAGTCTCCTCAATATCGAAGGGATGCGGAACAGTGTAAAAAATGAACTTCAGAATATAATAAAGAATTATCACTATTTGCGTGGTCGAGACATGGGTGAAACATAACGAATCTATTAAGATAAAGGGATATGAATGTATTGGCTCAATAAAAGTAAATTTGGGCGACATCCCCCCTGGATGATTTTAATTAGGAACGACTTAATGAAAAATGTAGAGAAAATAGACAGCACGAACGAAGAAAGCCTATGGGTAGGACTAAAGAATAATAAGGGGGAAATGGAGT
Source organism: Ectobius pallidus (assembly GCA_964059195.1). NCBI lineage: Eukaryota > Metazoa > Arthropoda > Insecta > Blattodea > Ectobiidae > Ectobius > Ectobius pallidus. The sequence continues at coordinate 167,596,363 of CAXKWD010000003.1, read as the reverse complement.
TATTAATAGGTGTTACTTATCATCACCCTAAGAGTTCACCATTTTTAACAATAAATTCTATGATAAATTAAGTAAGGAGCTAGATGATATGATGACAATGTATAAAGCAAATTATGTGTGTATAACTGGGGATTTTAACAGTAGAACAGGTAAGGAAGATCCAACTACTTTCAGTCCAGAAGTTAACATTGTCCCCAACGGTACAAACCGTGATTTCTTGACCAGAATGAGTAAGGACATGGTAATAAATTATGAAGGGATAAAATTGATAGACTTCTGAGCAGAGAACGGATTAATTTTTTTAAACGGCAATTACGGATCAGATATTGATGGTAACTTTACATTTGCAAATGAGCAGGGTGCAAGCATAGTTGATTATATATTAGTATCACATTTTTTAGGAGATAAGGTAAAAGATTTTGGAATATCTGAGGTGGTTTACAGTTCTCACATGATATTATCCCCCGAGTTAGACCTGGACATAGGCAACGAGGAGGACCCTTTCAGACCCTCCTCATTGAGAGAGGACAAATGTGGGATAGGAAATACGATAAGAACATATGTGTGGACTGAAGAGAACAGTGAATGATAGCAGTTCAGAGTTGTTAGAAATAGGAATAGAATATTTCTTAGACCAAGGCAAAACTGACGGTGCTGCACAATTGCTTTATAGAGCCATAGAAAGGTGTAGTGTGGTGAAGGGAAGCAAACATACAGGCCCCTCACGGAATATTTCATGGTTTGATTTAGAATTCAAAAATATGAGATCATAATTAAGATTAGCTTATAAGAGGTGGTCCAAGACAAATGGTAGATTTAGTGAGAGTACTGAAAAAATTATTGCATGGATACAAAAAAATCAGTATATAAAATTACTAATAGTGAAAAAGTAACTTTTTCATAACAATGAGAGTGCGAAAATAAATAACTGGTTAACTAGCAATAGTACATCAGAAATATGGAATTACCTTAAGAGGTTGAAATATAATACTACTAGGAATTTAACTATAAACAAAGAGAGGTGGGTCAATTATTTTTGGGAATTATTTCAGCTTAGAGAAGCCAGTAGGCCTACATATCATACTATACATGTATATCCATGTATGAATTATATTGAAGGATTGGACAACGAGATTAACAAAGACGAATTTATTAGGGTAATCAAAAAGCTAGGGCCAGGAAATCATCAGGGATGATGGAATTCAAACACAGGTATGGAAAAAAATGTGTGATAATAATCAGAGATGGCTAGAAATATTAACTACATTTTTTAACAAAATTAAAATGACAAATCAAATACCAGAATCATGGAAAAAGCTATTGTAGTGCCTTTATACAACAATAAAGGTGATACTCAGAACTCCAGCAATTACAGAGGCATAAGCCTGTTGACAGCGGTATCTAAATTGTACACGGGAATTTTAGCAAACGGGCTAACTGAATGGGTAGAAGCACATAACTCAATATTCCTCAGTCATAACTTAGAGTACTCAGACCTGAAAATTATAGTTCAAAATTTTCCCTTTCAAAAAAAAAGTCTTAATGTAACAAATTTTTGGATACTCAACAACAGCAGACCAGCATTGTTTTTCACCATTCGTAGTCAGTCCTTCTTCTTGTTGGTGTCCATCTCCTAATGGATCCCATTCGACTCTAAACACCATTTAGACTCAACCATACTCTTCTCTTCCAGCTGATGTTCGCTAAGGCGGCCACGACGTAAGCCAACCAACGCTCTGGGGGTTATGGCTTCCTAACTAGAGCAGCACTTGGTGGTATGTCCGAAATGGATGTTCTTTTGTTGCCCCTTGATTGGTGGAAGTGACGAGTCTGGTCATAAATAAAGACTTTCCGACTTTTAAAATCCAAACAGAAGAGATTCTTAATTGTTTAGTTTCCTGTCAAACGTTTCAATAACAACCAACAAGCAAACTGACTGTCCAAACCTCATTGTAATTTTTTAACAAAAACTTGTAAGTGGACTGTTCCAAAAACTAATTTTTGTTTTAATTTAGAGTTTAAAAACATTATAGGCTACTATGATATTAAATTTTGCCTCATTAAGTATACACGCTAAATTAATTTAGTTGGTATTACACAGTTCTCCCAACTTTTAATTTTTAATGTATCTATTTATTGAAACTGGAAATGTTGACGGTATCGAGTATCGAGGAAAAAATCATGTATCGGTATCGAGTATCGAGAAAATCTGGTATCGACCCATCCCTAATATATAGTATATATGTGTATATAAGTATATACATAGATATATCGTTATAGTTCTTTAATTGGGAAATAAATGTACAATTTAACGAAAAAGTGCGGTAAAAATTCGTTTTGGGAAAATTAGTGATATCCAGCAGCCCATACTTCGAAAACAGTTATAAACCCATACTTCGAAAACAGTTATAGATACGACAAAAGTGTATATGAACTAACTTGTAGAGAATTATGTCAGTTTTAATTTGTTATATGAAAAATTTTCCCTACGACGCATCATTTTCAAATTATAAGGGAAAAACAAAAAAGCGGACCTTTTCCACCCCTACCCTCATGAAGCGTAACGGGTAGGGGCGGGGACTTTTAGTATGTTTACCTCCTAACTACCCCCAACACATTCCCGAAGAAAAAATTCTCCTCCTCTCCATGTCCTCTACAACCCCTTCGTTGACTGGACTACCAGTGGAACTATGTTTATTTATACTCAAGCGAAACTAACAATCATTATTTTTACTACACAATGGGCTTTCTCTTCAATAATACCTAATTAAAAACACTTCAAGAGTTGCTCTACTGGTTGCTTTCCTCAAAGATTTACACACATATTTTGGTACAATCAGTCAATTACATCATATACATTTATTCATATACCATACACATCAATTAAACTATTACTTAACTCTCACTGTGAGGCTCGAACCCACAAATTTTCTTTCGTTATTATTCTCTTCAACTTAGGAAACTGATCTCTTTAAACTTTTTTCCAAAATTTCTTTCTTCAAAAACATAAGGCACACACGTTGATTCTTTTCAATTACAAAGCCCACACGTTAAGTCTTTTCAATTACAAGGCCCACACATTAAGTGTTTTCAATTACAATGCTCCACGCTATGGGCGTGATTTATGTTAGATCGGTGACTATGAGTTGGAATTTAGTATTAGATTATGCTTTATTTAATTTATTATATTAAACAATCTTCAGACTTTATCTTTTTCTTTACGTAATACGTTTCTATGTTACGATCGCCTTCTGTGGCAATGACCTAGTTCAGTGGTTACGTAAACTACACCTGTCTTCTCCACAACAAGATATTACAAGTGCACTTTAATATTTCAATACCATTTAAATAACAACACCATACAGGGTGTTCCCAAACTTCTTCATCATAAATCATTATCAACAAATTTATCTTCTATTTGTAGAATGATTTATTTGTCAAATGGGCGCCTTCCAGAAACCTATCCTTATCCATCCACTGATTGGTTATTAACATTAATTATTTCTTCTAACTATTTTCCTTTATTGAATTCCAACTAAAGCCCATTCACATAGTATATGCCTTTCAGCCAGCGTTTAGACAGTCGAGAATGGGATGGATTTAGTATTTTGAGTGAGTCACAATACATATACTATGAAGATAATGATAACTATGTGTTTCCAACACAATTAACAATATTTTTATTATAACTCAAAATCAGTCTTTTACAGTTTCTTTCTTTTATTTCTACATTAACTAACTTTAACCCAATAGAATCATTAGATGTGTATGATGTAATTTTTTTATCAACATTTAATATATGAAACACAATTTGACATTTCCCCTTTTATATTGGTTGTGTTCTCTAGTATTCTACCATTTAGTTTTATTTCTTAAATACTTCTTTTAAACTCTTTTGGTCTCCAATCATTACAATGAAATTTATTACTTTAACTAATACAGAAGTACACGTAGAAGAGACTAACACATTCTAGTCACTTCACCACCTCACAGCTAAGGATCTCAAACCTAATCTTTATATGGATCCGGCGCCATATTCGCTCAATTAAACAGGCCCACTGCCTCACTTAACCACAGGGTCACTGCCTCAAAATTTTATATGTTTCATCATAACCATCCAATTCACTCATTGATAAACTGCAACACTACCGTGGTCTAGAAAACTATGTGACACAACAATATAAATTTCCTCCTAATAACTGCTTCTTTCCAATTATACTGTCTTCTATTCCTTTTCCTTTAGCTTTCAGTTACTGTATAACCTATGGTACTCTGTCCCTATCTGTCCCTTCAAAGAAGAATAATTTTCCAAAGATAAAAAGTAAAGACAATGTAGAAGAAAGAAAATGAAATTTAGGCCAATGTCCAAGAATTGAACTTTGGCGATAGACCTCCGATACAGCGAGTTATGTCAAGGTTCTGAGTTACAGCCAACGTGACATCTCCCCTACGACCGATGACATAAGAAAAAGCCTAAAAAAATAATTTTTACCATTCGTAGGGCAAGGTCCCTGACAAGTCTACAACTGCTCGTGGGGCGGATGAATGCCTCGACCCTCGAAAAAGTTTAATACTTCCTTTCAATAATTTCTCTATTATGCTAGGTTCAGTCATCCATAGGCCTACTACTAGACTTCTAAGGCCACTCCTCCTTGCATGAAGGCAATGGAGTTGAGTTAGCAGCCTGTTTGATACAAGACTGCATGGCATGGTGTTTGGAATTTATGCTGCTAAATCAATTGACTTGTCTCGGCCTATTGTTTTCATCACTTGGTGGAATGCTGCATCATGCAGCGAATGGGTCTTTAACTAAAAGTATAGTGTTTTTTATAATCGTGAAGTAGTAATTCAGGCATGTTCAAGTTTAGAGAGAACGGTACTTTATTGTTGTTGTGCGGGTTATCTTGCCTTTTTTTGCTATTAGTTGTTGTTTACTTCTCCACGTCCCTTTTTTCCGTTCGCAGCTTCTGCGCACGTGTGCCAATTCCATGGAGAATGTCGCATTTTTTATCCTTCCATGTGGACGGCTGTGTATATCGGGTTATTACAGAGCGGGGCAAAGCACGGCCGCCCAGCAGATGGCACAGCGACCAAACCTAATTCACGTAACACACCGGAAAACACAGAGGGAGACGAACAGTAGATAACCAGATAACCAGAAAGGACCATAAGGAAAACAAAAGACACTATAATAAACACACGGAACTTACGAAAAGATGTATAATTATGGGAGACGCATAAGTACACCACAAAAATAATAACGCCACATCCACGGGCTCTCGGGGCAAAAAAAAAACAGCTAATTACTTGTTTAGATATTTATCCTTGTTTACATATTTGTTCTGTAAGAAGGGGACATTAGAATGTGTGTGTGTGTGTGTGTGTCTGCACAAATGGGCAATAACATGTCTGTTTGTTATACATATTGCAAATACGTCCACCATGTTGAGTAACGTATCACTGAATGAAGGAGTCCAATTCCTAAGAAGCATCCACAACACCAGAGTCCCAAGATAACTTTCTCTAGTTAATTAACACACTGTAGTAGCAAGGTGAATGGTACAGTAGGTATTGGAAAAATAGAGTACAAATAATCGGAAGAAATAATATGGAATAAAAGATGGAGAAGGGAATAACTCAGTGTGCTGTAAAACACCACCTTCTGTGAGTAGTTACTACAGTAAATAGCGAAGTTGATTCCGGTGAGTAGATAACAGCATGCTAGTTGACATAGTAGTTGTTGATATTGATTGTAGTATGGTGAGAATGCTAGTTGACATGTAGAGCAGAGCTGCTATCAGAAGCCAAGTCGGACCTGTTTTTGTTTTTCAGGTCAAAAGAAATAGCAAGCGTCCTTGCGTACCAGACCAAATAAATGCAGCAGCAGGTGCAGGGGCCCATGAGCTGGAGTAAACAAAAGCTCGGCAAGACACAACACACATCAAAAGAATGGGGAGAGCCCAGGATGGAACAATACCAACGTCAAACACTATCTGAAAAACCAGAACTATATGAGTAATAGGTACGTACACGTCATCCTCAGTATATCATAATAGTAGCCATAAAAATCTTATTTAATGATATTTATGAAACAAGAAAATGCAAACGGGTGTCCAGACAGGACATAGAAATTTATTTTGTATTTCTGCTTCGATTTTAATTTTGTACAAGAAATTCAACAAACGAGTGGCTAATTGAAATTAATAATATCATTATAATTTAGAATAGTATATTGCGATACAAGTGTCGTAAGCAGTGCATACGGATCGAGGAAAGAGTTTGAAAAAACGAGGTGCTTACGCGAGATCCGTTTTTCGTTTATGGCACGAGTATTGCATGCTATTTTTTGCACGATGATTATTTATATCAATTTATTTATATTAATTGAGATATTAGCTGAAAATATTGTGTTTATATACTATTGAAGATGGATATTATATTTCAGAAAGTGATTCGCATATGTTGGTTGTTATGGGGACCGAATATTTGTCCTGTTAAAGTCACCACAAATTGGGGGGCCTTGGTTCCTGTCTTCCATAAGGGCTTGTATTATGATGGTTTTACTTACGGCACTTGTGCTTTTTGTGCGGGAATGTCAAGTTACGGTCCACGGCAACAGTATTCGTAAGTACCACTAATTAATTACGTCGTGCAAAAATAAATTCATTTCACATTTAATAATATGATTATAAGTTAAGAATCAATTACTAAGCTCAACGTTAATATTTGAAGATTCACAAAGTTAAATACATGAGAATAAATACTACATATTAAATGGAATACCAATTCTCTAAAATGTCAATTCGAAAATTCCTACTTATATTAATGGCGAAAGGCCAAATTTAACATTTTTAAATTACAAACAAAATCAGCAATGGACCAAATATAAAGAATTTTAGAATTTTACACCAAAATTGTGAATAGACCTACATGATTGTGTACAAATATATTTTATATTTCATTATATGGTGCAACAATGCCATACTTTTTATGTATTACTATTTGAAAATACATTTAAAGTTCAGTTTAAAAACTTGTTTTAAGTTAACTACCATCAAAATATTGCAAAACTTTAAAATAAGAATTGTATATAAAAGTATGAAATGCTATGAAAAGAGGAAAGAGGGGAAGGAAGGAAAGAGAATGGGGAGCTCACCCAAAGATATAGAAAAGAGGTAAAAAGAAAGTGTTTTCAGAGCGATGAAAGACGAATAGAATTCGCCGTGGAATATCTTCTTGATCATACAGTACTTATCCACAACATTTAGACGCGTCAGGTTTATACGACTATGCATCTGTAGAACGTTGATCTCCTTCCAAGAAAAGTCTTGACATATTGGTCTGAAACCACAAAACAAACAAAACCTCCCCACAAAGGACGAAAGCGAAAACAATGTTTATGCGCCGAAACTTGAATACAGAAGAGACTGAGTGATCAATGACGTAAATTAAATATAGAGAGCTTCTATAAAATTCCTTGATTTATTTCAACACCAATAGCCTTTCTATAGCTCCTTTTTCTTTATAAATATAATAATGCCCTGTTTTTTATAAATATAATAATTATCTTTTTTTATCTAATCATTAAAACACCACAGCACTGTAATCAAATACGGCCCAAAATGATCAAAGAAAATGACTAAATAATATATATTACAACCTAACTCTCTGATGAGGCATAAACATTTTCCTTTTTTCCTTTATTGAGGTTTTGAGACACAAAGATTAATATATGAGCAATAATAATCATGTTATTATTGCTCATATATTAATCTTTGTGTAATAATATCATGATTATTGAAAGTTTATACTAAGATAATAAGTAATAAATTAAACACAATAATACACATTAAAGAAGAACAACAAGGATTCAGGAAAAACAGATCTACCCTGGATGCAATATATATATAATTAGACAAATTGTAGAAAAATCATGGGAATTTAATAAACCAGTATTTTTATGTTTCGTGGATTTAACAAAAGCGTTCGATAGAGTAAAATTGCAAGATGTTGTACAAATATTGCAAGAAAAAGAAGTACCCATAAAAATGGTCAAACCAATTATAGAATGTAACACAGGCTGTAAAACAATATTACAGTAAAAGAACAAACAGCAGAAATAACAATTTCCCAAGGTATTAGACAGGGTGACTCTTTAAGCCCATTCCTATTCAATCTTATAATGGACAAAATAATTGAGAACTTGCCGAAACATTGGGGTTAGTGATGAGCGAGACCAGTCTTGGTCTTGCAGTCTTGGTCTTGGTCTTGCAGAAAATGCAAGACCGAGACCAAGACCAAGACTGCATCAGCGTTAGCAAGACCAAGACCAAGACCGACCAAGCAAGACCAAGACCAAGACCAAGACCAACCCGGCAAGACTCTGGCAAAAACAAGACCTAACTGCAAGACTCTTGCAGTCTTGCATTTGAAAAAGTTTTATAAAGCCCCGTTGTGTATGCAGCGACCGCTACTCAAAGGCGCCGCAGAGTCGCTAGCCGGGTAGTCCCAAGGCTAGTGGGCCTATAATATAGAGGTTGCTTCATCGTGCGGTAACCAATGAGAGCAGACCCGGTGCGTAACACTGTCCGTATCCAAAAATGAGCGCACCATTCAAATAATACATATGAAATCTGTATACAACCTCTCTCACCATTACGATAAACAAATTACTGCAATGAAAACTAACAATTAATCTGACGGATTTCCCTGAATGGCATTCCAGACAGCTAGTTCCTTCAATTGGTGGGAGTTAAATTCACGATAAACACTCCATATTCATTTTTAAAATGTTTAATTGCAATAGTTCTCTAGTATTATGGTACGAAAGGCAAACAGATGTAACAAAGGCCCTAAGCCATATATGAAATTTCATTTTGCGTACAATATAAATAAATTCTGCCATACAGTTATTCAATAACTAGTTTCTCTAACCTCTCACTGGGTTAAAAGAAAGCTATGACTGAGGATCTATAATAATTCGTTATTACAACCAAATGGTCATACTATGATGAATGGAGCAACGATGGAATGAGATATGCCAGGGGAAACAGGAGCACCCCGAGAAAATCTGCCCCGACCCCACTTTGTCCATCACAAATTTCACATTGATCCATCGAGATCCGATCCCGGGTCCCAGCGGTGGAGGGCGAACGGTCTATCCACTCAGCCATGGGGCGACCTATGACTGAGGGTTTGAAACTTTAATCAGTCCCTGCAACTTAAAACTCCTATTAACATGCTCAGTAGGCTATTTCATTAACGATGATATCCTTTTTTACACCTATCATTAATATTCATAGCCTACTCTCACATATAAAAATGATATGGAATTTATTAGATAGAAGGTGATTTTTGATGGTAATAATGATTAAGTACAGTAGATTAAATGAATTAGTTGAATATTGAATAGTTAAGGTAATTGCTTTATTATAAAATGGTGATGGGTATGAATAAGTCTTGGTAAATACGTAGGTATTGTGAAAAAGCACGTTCTTGGAAAACCAAATTTCTTAAAGAGGATCTCAAAGCGATGGTGTATTTTCCCAGGTAGACTGAACGTGACTTTAAATAATAGACAGAGGGTTTGGTAGCAGAAGGAACTAATTATGTTACAGGAAAGATGCGCAATCAATGTAAAAGGTATATTATGATCTAAGGAAAAGGAGATGATAATTAGTAACACTTAAACTTTAAGTTTAACAATCAGGCACGTTTCAAGTAAGTTTGGAGAAACGCGTTATAAATAAAATTGCTTCCGATTTACAAGGGTAAAACTGTAAATGTCACATATTTATGAAAAGATATGTTCCGGGTATATGGGAAGACACACTACAGAATTAAATCAGTGTGAAGATTATGTATTGTATGAGACCTTTGGCTATTCGCACCAATGCTCTACTAACTGAGCTAAGCCGGAGTTCAATTCACAGCGCCAGATGGAATCTTTCTCCTATGATTGCTCTAAGTTTTCTCCTATAATATTCTAATCTAATGTCCAACAGAGACAATAATCTGTGGTTCATGAATACTTATATATCTAGCCGTTATGTATCATACACATCTTGTTAATATTACTTCTTGTCTCCACAGACGTTCAATTTGAAACTTTACAATATAATATTCATAATTTTACACTCTCAAATAGTGTTAGCATCTCGTGGATTTTGGGTTTAAAGTTCTGCAATAGGATAACAGAGAATATTTAAACTTACACTCAAAGTTTACTGTTCTAGCTTATATCACCATGGACATTCCGGCAAACAGTGTGACATCACTTTACTGTTTACATAGTCAAAGCAACTAAAATCAATTAGCTTTCGTTACTTTCGCAAGCAATAACATACATGTAATCGGTGTAACTTTAAATCATGTAAACGCCATAGATCATAGTAAGATGCATAAAATAAAATTGCAAGACTCTTGTAACAAGACCAAGACCGAGTATGCAAGACCGAGACCAAGACCAAGACCACTGATGCAAGACCGAGACCAAGACCAAGACCAGGGTTACCTATGCAAGACCAAGACCAAGACTGAGAGTGCAATACCAAGACCAAGACCAAGACCGCCTTGGTCTTGGTCTTGGTCTTGCATTTGCTCATCACTAATTGGGGTTATAAAATGGGAAACACAAGATTTCATATAATATGCTATGCAGATGATGCCGTACTCATATCTGAAACTGAAGATGGATTGCAAAGGCTATTACATCGTTTCAATACAACAGCAAAAATATACAATATGGAAATAAATACACAAAAAACTAAATGCTTAACAGTATCGAGAGAACCATTAAGATGCAAGTTAGAAGTGGAAACAAAAATAATTGAACAAGTTTCAGAATTTAACTACCTAGGAACTCTGATAACAAACACTAGAAATCTAATTCATGAAGTAAAGAAACAAGCCAACAGAGCAATGCAGATGTCAGGTTGTATGAAAGACATAATTTGGAGAAACAAGTACATGGCGATAGACAGTAAAGTGCGCATTTATAAAACAATATTAAGACCAATCTTAACATATGCAGCAGAAACGAGAGCAGACAAAAACAAAACTAAACAGATATTAAGCACATGTGAAATGAAGGTGCAAAGAACTATTCAGGGGAAAACTTTATTAGATAAGATACACAATACAGAAATTAGGGACAAATGCCAAATTTAGGACATAACTAAATTTACCAATGACAGAAGAAAATTTTGGAAAGAACACGTTGATAGAATGGAAAACAATCGCCTAGCAAAAAAGGCTCAAGAAAGCAGACCAGACGGAAAAAGATTAAGAGGAAGACCTGCTACGAGATGGAAAGACAGTACACATGACTCATCTGAGGAATAAAGGGGAAATAAACAGGATGCCATCCTACATCACAAGAATAAGAAGAAGAAGAATCATGTTAACCATATGGTAAAAGTATGTTAAATTTATTAAAATAACCGAGAGCAGAAAGTGATTTTTTTATCGCTGCCAATAGACATTTAGAATTTTATTTTCTATATCAGTTTGAACTTTGTATAACAAAGGAAAGTCTAAGCAAGGTTCAAGATTCAGAGTAGAAAACCAGAATGATATTACAATTTAATTTTATTTTGTATAGAGAATTTTAGCTGAACTGATAATTATTATATTAGTTTCAGAAAGAAAAGAAGACCAGGAAAGACCGACAGGGAAAAGCCAATAAAACCCGGAGAAACACTGCATGTGCTAGGAAAGAAAATACAGAAATGGGAAATGTAACTGTAAAATATTGATATGAATAAAAAGAGCATGACTATAATCAATGTATACAAACTGCTTTAGAAAAAAATATATCCCAAGAGAAACCCGAAAAATCAACTTCGTAAAAGTATGGATATGCTAAGTACGAAGGCGAAATATTGTCAGAAAGCAAATTACTAAAATACCATGTTATTAAAATATTCCCTATACGGAACACATAATAAATTTAGAAAAATAGACAAACTCGCATATTCACATTTAATACAGAGTTAGGCCTAGCAATACTGAATGATAAATAGGTTCAGAAAGTTAACCAGACGGAAAATTTGGATTAAGATCAAAATACAAAGGGTCTAAGAAAACTTCACCAAATCCCGACGGTGACAAGTTAACTTAACAAACAACAATGAATCAGACTAGAAATAATAAAACTCCCTATTCGGGCAATACGCATCCAGAAATATAAAAAACACACGACGGCTAAACAAGGAAGCTCGACGGCTAATCAATGAAGTTCGACGTTCAGACCCATCCAGAGACTAACTCGGAAGAATGTCGACAACGACGGCTAACCACAGCAGCTCGACGTTCCGACCCATCCAGAGACTAACTCGGAAGAATGTCGACAACGACGGCTAAACAAAGAAGCTCGACGGCTAATCAAAGAAGCGTGACGTACGGACATAAAACCACCGGAACAACTTCTTGGACACACTGCCACAAAAGACCTTCCAAAAAACATCAGAACTATTTCTGATGAGAAAGGTCTATGGGCAAACTACATCCGGAAAATATTCTTAAACAGACTATCATAAACTATTCTGCCAAATAGAACCAACCGGAGGGACAGCACAAATACCCACAGAAATACTCTAGTGAGACTGACCCACACGACGGTCCCTTTAGCCAACATCATGGACGAAATATTCCGCCCGGATGTAGAGAGCAAGAAATAGAAATAAGCACAGTCTTATACAAAATACAAAACCCCACGCGGTACAAATTCTGACTGATAAGGCTGAAGGCCAACAGAAAGACTGCACAAGCTATTCAGCAATAAACATGAGAACATAAGAAGCTAACCTGAAAGGGTATCAGGAACAAAGCAAATCCTAGACACACTAGTATATGTATAAATAACCAAAAAGATGGAAAATGCAAAACGGGAGCGATCTGCAGAATGCAGCGCCCTCAGCGAACTACGCTCTGCTACCACTTTTTGTGGCGGATGCTGGGCCTGAAACGCGTAATTTTGGTTACCCAGAGTCCCTCCTCATAATAAAAAGCAGAGTTTTGTGAAATAGGAACATCAAAATTTATTTAAGAAATGACAAATACAACAAAGCAAATATTTCGGGCAATTATTGTAACCACAGAGACAAAATACAAGAAATTCCAACAGTCAATAAATCCCGCCGTGCTCGTGAACAAAGCTGAATACAAATCTGCGTTATCACGGTGAGTATCTGGTTTGTGTGTGCTACAAGACTCGGGCTGAAGGACCGGTACCAAGGAGTAGACTGGCTAATGGCAGCGGTCCTTTCGTACGTAAATTCAGATTTGAAGAGCAATAAATGAGTACAATATAAAAAAAATTAAAAAACGAAACAGAACACAGAAAAAAAATTGGTGGGTCAAAGAAAAACCAAACAAAATAATATATCATAAAGTTAAACTAAACAGAAAAGGGCCACCAGAAACTCTAGATCAAACATTAAAACATACCTGATGACTAAATAAAAACGCCCCCCGAATACATCTGTAGAACCGGTAACACCACTTGATGTTGATTCCTCACGATCCGGACCAAGACTTTTCATGCAAGAACACGAGGAAAAGCACGGCCGCCCAGCTGATGGCGCAGCGACCAAAACTGATTCACGTAACAGACCGGAAAACACAGAGAGAGACCGACAGTAGTTGACCAGAAAGAACCATAAAGAAAACAAAAGACACTATAATAAACACACGGAACGTATGAAAAGATAGCTAATATTATGGGAGAGGCGTAAATACAGTCGGTCAAATAAAAAACGTTGGGAAGTATTTGATAAATTATCACGAACGAGCATATGCGCATGTACAGGAAGACTTAAGGTTAGGTTCACACCTGCCTCTTGTCTATCCATGCATTTTCTTGATTATTTAGTCAGTGGCTATATGCCTCACATCCACCATATTCTTGGCTGCAAATTCTTATAATATTAATCATGAATAAATTCGCGAGGAATATGATTATTTAAGGAGCATTTTTTAAATATTTTATTTTATAATACCGGCACTTGTAGTGCAATATCGTTGGCTTAATCGTATTTTCAATCTCGAATATTACAATCTCATCAGAATTATGTAGGCTATTCTTATCTGTTCGCAATAGCGTAATGGTCAAGACTTCGGAATTCCACATGTGGGGTCAGGGTTTGATCCTTAGTGGGTTTTTCTATATATTTTTATTTTTATTTATGTTTATTTTTTCAAACGCGGTAATGACTGGAATAACATAATAATTACTTCTAATGAATTATCATTGTTGGTGTCGAATTTTGGACACACACACAAGAAAGCAAGAAGGAAAGTATGATTTTAAAACAAATGCGTATCTGTGGCATAACATAATAAGGAACGTACTGAAAATAGAAAATAACATAATGAAACATAATAACGAACTTATAAGAATAAGTGAAGAAAAAAAAAGAGTCATACACTCAGTAGGAAGTCCATCCACCATCCATTACTATAACTTCCCTCACTCTGTTGGGCATTGACTCTGCAAGGTTTAGAAAATAATTATCCTTGTCTGCCACAGCGTCCCAAGCAGTTTGAATTAGTTCCCACAGTTGTGTTTCAGAAGCTGGAGGTGGGCTCGGCCAGTTCCTTCTCATATGCCTCTTTATTTCCGCCCACACATTCTCAATAGGATTTAAATCTGGGGAACGCGCTGGAAAGTCTATCATCTCGATTTATGGTCTTTCAGCGAACCACGTTTGAACCGATCGAGCAGTGTGGATTGGGCTGTTATCCTGTAGGAACTGAAAGTTTCCATCAGGAAAACGAAGCCTGGCGTAAACAAGCATATACCTTTCATGAAACCGACGGTATTTCCACTGGTTAAACCGCCCACTAATTCGGTGGAGCGTGCCAGCCCCTTCCTTAGGCATCCAGCCCCAGCACGTCACACTTACCCTGCCACTCCTTGCACGAGTTGCAGTGTATCTGGGATCGTACCGGGTACCGAATGGTCATACACTAGAACTGGCCCCGTAGATGCACTCGCAAAACTAACTTCATCTGAAAATATCACTCTACTCCAGTCGAAGTCAGTTTTTTCAACTGCAAATACGAGGCGCGCGTCCTTTTGTTCTTCCTTCAGGACTTCTCTAGAGAGTGCCCGCCTAGAACGTAAACCAGCGGATCTTACCCGCATAGGCGTAACCAGGCCGACCAAATGGGGGGGGTTATAACATCCGCGGGTCTGGGGGATTGGAATACCCCCCCAGGGAGAGGGGGGGTCCTCCCCCGGAAAATTTTAAAAATGAAGATGCAAAATAACGAGTTTTAAGCTTCCGGGGTATTTCCCCGGAAAATTTTAAAAATCAAGACGCAAAATAACGAGTTTTAAGCTTCCGGGGTCCTCCTCCGGTAAATTTTAAAAATGAAGATGCAAAATAACGAGTTTTAAGCTTCCGGGGGCCCTCCCCCGGAAAATTTTAAAAATCAAGACGCAAAATAACGAGTTTTAAGCTTCCCACGCTTTATACTTGTATTAAGTAATTTATGGGCAGACTTAAAAAAATTATACAATTTTTGCTTTTTTTAATCAATGGGGGGGGGGGGTTCAAACCCCCAAAACCCCCCCTCGGTACGCCTATGCTTACCCGGTTCCTAATGGTTTGAAGATGGCCAGGGAATTGAGCAGTAGCTTTCATGGATGCAGCAGTATGAAACGGATTACGTTCAACTTCTGGGACCAATCTAACATCTTGCTCCAGCGTCGAAATACGTGGCCGGCCGGATCCACGTTTCCTATGAAAACTTCCGGTCGCATTATAGTGAAGTATCCACCTCTGAGCTGCTCTTTCAGAAATATGGAACCTTCTCGCTGCTTCAGACGCCAAAAAATGAAGGTCAATTACAGCCCTAACTACACTTTCTCTCAAGCTAGCATTTGTATATGGCGCCATGGAACAAAGCGAAATTAATTATGACAACATATTAAGTTGAATATCGTGCGTTGCGCTTTCCCCGTTGTTCATTTTTTCCCTCGTTGTTCATTTTATCCCTCATGTCGCATGGCCTCATATATTCCGAGAACGACCTGTATTTTATGTCTTTTATACGCAACTTGTGAACTAATACGTTAAAACTTAAATTTTAACTGCATACGAGTCCCGACGTTTTTTATTTGACCGACTGTACACCACAAAAATAATAATATTAAGAGTATCGTAAATAATCACGGCACAATAATAATAATAATAATAATAATAATAATAATAATAATAATAATAATAATATAGAAAATCATTGAAATTTTACAGAAAAACTTAATATAATTATCTTGTAATTTTTAAACATATTATGCAAAATTATTTTTAATTCTGTGCATAAAATATATGTAGACTATTAAATTCATACTAGAACCAATATTTTTATGACGAAAAACCTTACAATGAGAATCTAAAACTCATTCTAACATTTTTATTGTTTCAAGTTTAATTCATTTAAGTTAAAATAGCATAAATTTATTATACAATATTTTCCCTGGATTTTCTCTTGAAATACAATAGTTTGTTATATAATACTTTTTTAACATTTCTTAAAATATTCCCCCTTAAAATCTGCCGCCTTTTCTAGGTTTGCTGTACTGGGAAAATGCCTAGTCTGCGTACCAATATACAACTGCAAATAACCTACTTCAGCCAAGGCTGTTATCCGATATTTAAGTGCTGTATTTTATTTATGATTGCTGATGTGTGAAGTGTGAAGCTGGATCCACATAACATGATGACAATATAAGGTTATATTCTTTTTTAATCAAGATTTTAATAAATTCTACGAATATTAACAATATTAGTTTCCATGCAGTATGACATTTCTAAACTACAGCATAATTTTTAGGGGGAACAATGGGGTAATGTAGGCTCGAAAATTCCCCTTATTTATTTCAAAAGTTACTCTTGACAAATATTTAAAAAATTCAAACGTTGATAAAAATACAAGAAGCAATACTCTTCTCTGAACAACTCCTATAGACCCTTTAATTGAATAGCAATCTTTTTGTATATTTAAATATTTAACAGCACGTGCTCTCGAGTTGCTCGCCATGAGCTCCTGTATTATATTTCTGGACAAGGTCATGTATTAATCACATAACCGGTGCAGTAAACTGGATGTTTGTAAGTAGATCCAGATCTAACATTGCAACCAGACTAGTATTCCTATAGTGACCACGCCCTTGCATTTGCTCTGAAAAGTTTGTAAACAAGTGGTTACTGAAAATCTGAACAAGTACTCCTGATATATTATACCAACATAGGAGAAGTTACCTTATAGGAGAAGTAGTTATAAGCTAGGAGAGTCAGATAATGGAAATTTCTTATCTTTTGGCCTAATCGAGTTATTGCCTAAATATAAGCCACTTTTAAGTGAATACACAATTTATGTTAAAAGCTGTTAAGAGAAATGTGAAAATATCGCTAATTATTTTTATTGGAGACCCCAAAATGAGCTTTTATTCTTTTTTTTTGTGGTGAAAATATATTGAAGAAAAGTTTAGAACAAAAGCAGGAAGCTCTGTATTTTTTATTCATTCGTGAAACTACACCAGTTGTTTCTAAGATAGGATAGAATATGAGTATTCTGATTTTGAGGTATATTTCCTATGGAAATTCATTAGAGGTTTCTGGAGTATTTTGATTTCCATAAAATGAAAGTGAATCAATTATTTGCAATGATATCATAAATGTACTTAACGCATGTGGATATGACTTACAGAACTGCCATGTCAGAGCTTTAGTAATGGCTGGTAAAATAAAAGGTGTCCAAGTAAAAGTTAGATAAATTATTTCACTGGAACAAGAAGTAATGATGTTATAGGCACGAACCCCAACTGTGCAAACCATCAGAGATGGGAAAATGCCCTGGTGGACGATCAAAAAAGGCATTTCTGAAACAAAATGGTGAACAGGAATTAAAGCAACGTACTGCAAAAAAAAGAACTATAAAAATCGATAAAAGTTTCATAGAATACACAAATCCAATGCATTTTGTTTCATGATGGACGGGATGTCTCTGAGATTAGTTGCAGTAGCTGTTCAGAATTAGATCTATTAACTTATATTTCCGCCACATTTTAAATATTTTATTGATGAAGACACTTGGACAACACCAATTTAATTTTACGCCATTTCTGCTGGTGACATATATATATTCTTATGCCGCACAAAATATATTGCCTCTACTATACAACTGATTATCATATCAGCACTGAACATAATGGAAGGGTGGGTCTTACCACAGCACACCCACATGAGCACAGGGGAAACACTGATTATGCTGGGTGTTTGCTTACGGCACATGCAAACATGAATCGGAGATCCCAGCTCACTTAGAAATGGAGGCAAATCCCAAGATGCACCAAACACATTCACTAAAGATGACAGATGTCTGTAGAATCTGCACAAGAAGATGAGTCGATCAGGCAGAGAGATGGAGAGGTACCGACCACAAATGATTATGGCAACACCAGTTGGTGTTGCAGTCCCATGCACCAGTCCAAAATCCAACAGAATGAGCGTCGGCCAAACAGGAGCCACAAGAGCAGAAGCAGGCACAGTATCCATTATGTTATCCAACCATCTTATTATTCAGGCATACATCACATAAACGGCGAAAAGTCTCCACACCAATGAGCAGTTTGGCATAATTTGTCCACGGACCCAGTACATATAGCAAAGACGTTATTATCGGATTTCCACAATCTTCTTGAAGACTAATTCCTTATTTGAAAGAACCATTGTGTTGTTGAGTCTTGATTCATGTCATTTCACATTCAGTAAACTCTTCTACTCTCCCTAATGTAAACAGTCCTTTCTTGTAGAGATGCATATATTGAGTACATGGGCGTACGGTATGGGGGGGTTCAGGGGGTTAAACCCCCCCTGAAATATCTGCAATATTTTTAAGATGTAGCAAAATAAAAATAACACTGGTTCGTTTTTTACATAATTTACAATTTCATACTTATCAAAGCATTATTCAAGATTTATTGTAATTTATTTAAGATTCACATTTCAAAACGGAGTGGTGTTGATAGTTCTTCAGATTGATTACAGTGATGCATTACTAGTAAATAAAACTCCTTTCGGAATCTCTCAAACAATTCGGTGGCCTGGTTATCCATGTGGTGTGATCATTTGGATGTCAGAATTTCATTGGATTTCAGTTTAATTCCTGCAAAGTTTGGATATATATAAAAACCTATTCTCGAATAGATTTTCGAAATTGCTATGATTTCAATCAACTTGTCGATGCAGAAACACTGATTTACAGACTTGGTACTTGTGTAACTTCACAAAAAAAATCTGGTTAGAGCTTATAAATCTGCTAGTGTCACCCAGTACTCATAGTTCACACCTTTGATCTCGATATTAGACTACCTGATTTCAGTATAAGTCGAAGTCCTAGTGCTCGGCATAAAGAGTTCATGTGGATTCTACCCATAGTGTGTATAGGAAACTTTTTAAAGTCATCGATTAATACCATCGGTGCCACCGTCCTTCCATCAGCTTGTTTGTAAAGTCATCGGACAAATTTCACCGTTCAAGCATCAGGGTGTTTTTAAACTCGCCGGTGTTTGTGTGATGGAACTCGTCGGTTGCCATGGAACTTTATATACGATACTTCTTAGATGGCAGACAAGGTGGAGCAGAGAAGCAGACGACAAGTGCCAATAGAATAAATAAATGCAGTTTCTTTATCCATACAACTTAAATACTATCACTGAAATCCATCAACATGTTTGTGAAGTCATGGTGTATTTACAGATGGCTTTAAAAAGTAAAATGAGTTTATTTTCGTGCGAAAACCATTTAACTGCTCTTCTTCAGAGTATGAGACCTATAAAAATGAAAGCGATAAGTTGATTTTGTTTCAAGACAAGAAGAAAAAAATCCACATAAAATCTATTAACTAATTTTGGTCTTAAAATGTCTCGAAACTGACATCTCTTCAGGTTATCCAGAATTGCCCGTTAAGGTTAGGTACCGTATTTAAATATACAAAATGTATTACGGACTTTAATATGCTCAAAACATAATTTATAAGAATTGCAGCACTCAGTTTACTTCCCTGCCCACAATATATTATAATTTCCACTTCTTGCAAATCCATGATACAATAATAATTATTATACAACTTAAATACTCTCACTGAAATTCATCAACATGTTTGTGAAGTCATGGTGTATTTATAGATGGCTTTAAAAACATACCCTATACATCATTCAGTATTACGATAATATTTGTCAAAAGAAAGTTCTTATATAGACTCTAGCTCAAACGAGAAATGGTCAGAAATCTCAAGAAAAGGTTTCAAAGACTAGGCTACATACCAATTATAGTGTATTAATGAACACAATATAACTGTTTAGTTATTTAAAGGAGTTTTAAGTTACAATGTGCTCAAGGACATGGAGCTGAGATGGCTTTACATCAGTGGCGTAGGGCAGGGGGAGGTTCAGGGGGTCCGGACTGATCCCGAAATCAAAACCTAAATTTCTATTTAAGTTATTTAAACTTCATTTTGTCAATTATTTAAATATTTTATTCAATAATAAAATTCTGTACTTGTAAATGTAGGCCTATTATTTCAACTGTTCCATGTGTTATTTTATGCTTCTAAAAAATAGTAGTAAGTATTATAACCTAACCTAAGTAACGACTTTTTGTTTTACTTGGCATGTCTTAGAGCAGCGTTTCTCAACCTATGGTCCGCGGACACTGGTGGTCCGCGAAGATGGTGCAGATGGTCCACAGACATAATTTAAAAATATCATAAAGCAAGTGGAAAGTAAAGAAGTAAAATTTTTTCACATATTTCGTTATAATGACCTATAATCAATACCCCAAATATTAAGAATATATGCCTTCTTTTAAAAATGGGATGTAAAATTAGGGGTCCGTAAATTTTTTTAGACATTTTAGAGAACCTCGGATTCAAAAAGATTGAGAAACGGTGTTTTAGAGCATAGTAAACAAATTTGCTAACTAGTTTTTTATGGCTAAAATAGCAAAAATCATAAATAGCATAAAGTTCAATATTTAACATTTTCCGGGGGTGGCCCCTTACCCCTTTTTGGGGGGTTTCCCATACCCCCCAAACCCCTCAGTACTTTCGATCATCCCCGAAATTATTTTCTGGCTACGCCACTGTTTTACATTGAACCCCTCCCGAACAAAATTTCACCGTACGCCCATGATTGAGTATATTAATAGTGATAAAATACTTCTTGGAATGAGTCTGGATTCGATATAATATATTATACTCCTTAATATATATTGTATTTACTTGTGTTACTTGTTTATAACAAGAAGAATGACAGACATCAATAAAAATCCACTAAGTCACAGTTCTTATTTTAAGAACTGTGACTTAGTGGAGCATCAGTGTATGAAATTTTATTCATTTTTATTGATTTATTGTGTTCCACTGTATATTATTACTTCGTTTTTATTTATTTTTTATGACAGACATACCTGTCACGTAGCAGCAGCAGGTCCCTCCACCGACCGCCAGGTGCAGGCATTGCAAATGCAAGAAATCTACTGTACATATAATTTTCCTTTAGAACCAAGTAACAAAATCAACACAAGTATGCATATCACATAAAATAAGAAACAAGAAGACAAACCAAAGGAAATAATTTAACCCTAACGAATATATACTATATATATACAATTAAATAAATTAGTCATAACATTAATCCTCATTTTAAAATCAAACATAGGCCAAATCTTAAGTAAATTTAACTGACAAAATAATTTAGCTAAAAGCATGAAATATGAAATACACCGATGGAAACACGACGCAGGTCGAATTATATTGCTTTACAAATAAACACTACACCAATGAACTGAACATACACGTGCTCACCACAATTATGCAAACACGACGGAAGTCGAATTATATTGCATTGCCAAGTTGCAGACTACACATATCAACTGTACACACATGGTCACTACAAATATGCAAACACGACGCAAGTCGAATTACATTCATTCCAATATTGAAGACTACACAAATCAACAGCACATATACACGGTCACTACAAATATGCAAACACAACTGAAGTAGAATTACATTGCATTACAATATTGAACACTGCCAAATTTTTTCACAGAATTCCAGGAGGGTCTTTAACTCCATAGCATATTATACAAAGGAACAGAAACAGCTCACAGGCGTCCCATACCGCCTCAATGAGAGTTGCCAGAAAAATTAAAAAAAAGGATTAGAACCGGGCATAGCCTACGGACGTCCCAAACTGTCTAATATAGGCTGGCAGACACAACCCTAACTGAGCAGTCCACAAGTGTCCCATAGAGTTGGATTACCTCCACAACGTCTCTGGGTTTTTACGTATATACCTTAGGAGCGAGTCTCACCGCTCGTAGAGTTCCTGGCTAGGGGAGGTAGCTGCACCCTGATTGGCTCAGCTCTCCTATCCCACTCCACGTGTTGTCTGTCCCTCTCGCAGGGGCATTATCCCTCCACTCAACTATTATAGTATTTTCTACGACTGGCATGATGTTCATTCTCTGCCCAGCGGTAGCTTACTGATCTTACGCGCACCGAATTCGCGCATCTTGGTAACGAGACATAACGAGAAGCTCGCTGGCTGGGTTTGTCTTCAAGGCCAGAGACTTTGTGGGAATAATCCAACTCTACCACCCAACGCAGACAGCACAGCGAAACTTAGCTTGAAAAATACCAAGACAAATACATAAGTACGGGCAGACCGAAAACACTGCAAACCAAAATCCTCAAAACATTTCTACCAAGTGACTATGGACATGTACGTCTCAAAGTCCACTCAAATTACAAGACAAGAATACACAATATAAATAAAACTACAAGAAGTAAATCCGGAAAAAGCAAGGCATTCTACAAATTTAACGTCACGATGCTGTACGCATCCCTCCCGCCTGGGTTGAGAAGAAAAAACAGAGGCACAATAGACCGTGTAGCTCGCTACCACTGAGACGATTGTTTTTTGTATATATGTATAAAGATGACATTTTGAATAACAATTTATTCAATGATGAAATACTCAAAACAATTGGACAGAAATAATAGAAGGTACAGGAAGCGTGCAGAAATAGGAGACGGAAGAACGTAGTATACGATAATAATTTTTGGTGAACAATATATTTGAAATATATAAAGTACAGTAAATTGAGTTAAATATGCAATGTAATAATGGCAGGAAATTGCTCAATAAAGCAACTAGCAACACGGAATAGTCAATATTTGGATCTCAAATAATAATAATAATAATAATAATAATAATAATAATAATAATAATAATAATAATAATAATAATAATAATAATAATGACCAGTAGAATACAAAAGTCCTTCTGGGCTGAACATAAATAATATGAAGAATCTCTACCTTTTGAGGCTTGATTAAATATTAATGGTTATATAATTTTTTATTTATTATATGTAAATCATTATTAGTTAACCTTTAATTATACTTTACTTATTTAGTTGAACTTCTTCAGACAACTTCACTTTAATTTACCAAGTCAATCAAAATAAGATTTGATAAAGGGAAATCTCAAGCTAAAGCTGAATATCAAAACAAAAAGCTTTACTGCGACCACACCAACTGGAAAAATCTATTTGATGCCTCAATGGGGAAGAGGAGATGACAAGGAGATCCCATTAGTTCACCCCCAAAAAGAGAAAGATTTACAAACAACAATTTTAATTGAACAATTTGAAAACATTAACATATATGTAAACTTTTGCAATTAAGAAAACTCTGAACAGTATAAATATGAAGATGTTTATAAAACACTTATGAAAATGTATTATCCTTGTAAAGCACCTATGCAAATTATATTTCCAAAGCATCTAATATCCTTAACAAGGGTAAAGGAAGAATATTTATTTATTACACTTCAGACTATATATTAAAAAAAGGGTTTCTCTCCATGGGTATTATGAAGTTGCCAAAAACCATCAATATAAGCAATAATGAAATAAGCCTTCAGAAAATGGCACAAAAAATATTACGTCCTATATAATTGGCTCAATTCATTCATAGGTACACAATGCATCAGAGCCGCACAAGAAATTCTCTCGTCATACTTTTTTCTTATTTAAAGGAATTCTATGGAAGTCATTCGGTGTGGCGCTGATTCTCTCTGATTAAGATAATCTAGAGGTTATATACGGTTTGGGTATCCGTGAATTCCGAATTGTAAGTTGGGCTGATGTTCCGTATTCATGATCTTGTTTTTCTGCCGTTTTCTTTTATAATTAAATTTTCTGTGGTGTTATATTTGAGTATCTAAATTTATTAAATATCTGTATTGTGCGGCTGTACTTTACTCTAGAAATTACAGTTTGAAAATTAGGAAGATATTACTTAACTTTTCGTATTAATGCCGGATTGGAATTTCTCCTAGTTACACGTTAATTTTTGATACATCAATTTCAGTTAGATTAAATAATAGTTGTGTGAAATATTAGCTGGGAACAGAATTCTGGCATAAACGATTGTCCTTTCCAGTTCAGTGAAATATATTGCGCTATAGTTTGATTTCTTTGGGAATATTAAATTAAATTAACTAACGAATTTTGGATTTCTGTATAGTAATTTTGTATTGGGAATAGTTCAGTTAAGATATTTAATTCAGTGCATATTTTGATATTTAATCTACTATATTTGGTGAAACTTCTAGAGCATTATGGTATCCGAGTGATATATAACGTAGTGGTATTTCACTTATAGATTGGGGATATTACTTATAACGTGACGGTAGTTATAATCCAGTTCATTGGGCTTTGAGTAACAGTCATTTTCGTCAGATAAATTATGTTAGTTCTTTTTTTTTAATATGAAAGTCAGATGCTTCCATAGCTGATTTATTGTGAGTTACACATCGTAGGTTTTGATATTTTTGCTAGCTGTCTTTTCTTGGAAACAGATCATGAATCCAGTTATCTATTCTGTGGTAACAATATTAAAATAGTACATACCACTTTGATAATTGCTTCTTTGAATACATTTATATTTGCTCAATATTTTGAATGTCCTGATATTTTCGTCTTCTTATCTGAAATTTAAATAAATGTGTTGTTCTAGATATCCTATCTTGTTATATTTTGTTGCTTGTCGATAATCCTTCCTTCCTTTGTCCTGTTTGAAGGAATTTTTCGATCTGCGTTTTCCGCTGGTAGTGGACCCTAGGCCGTTTCCAATTAGCAGTTTTTTCTAATGTATAATTAAATCAGGTTCATTTTACCAGTATGTCATATTTATTATTATATTGAGTAACTTCTTGGATACTAGGTTTTGGGACTGAGCACTTTGTTGACTAGGTTAGTGTGTGACGGTTGTTTCCATAGCAGTATATTCCATATTATATTCTCCAATATTTTTCAGTCTACCACCCCAAGCAGCGCCAGCCGTTACAGTGGGGCACCAACTGTTCTGCAAGTTGACGAAGCAGGCAACCAACTGAGGATTGACTGTAGACTAAGAAGTGGGCCACCAACTGTTCTTTTTAATGTACGGAGTGGGCCGCCTTTGAGAATTGTGGACTAAGAAGAGGGCCGCCAACTGAAAATTCGTTGTGGACAAAGAAGTGGGCCGCCAACTGTTCTTCAAGTTGACGAATCGGGCCACCAATTGAGAGTTAAATGTAGACTAAGAAGTGGGCGGCCAACTGTACTTCAAGTTGACGAAGTGGGCTGCCAATTGAGAATTGATCGTAGACTAAGAAGTGGGCCACCAACTGTTCTTCAGGTTGACAAAGCGGGCAGCCAATTGAGAGTTGATTGTAGACTAAGAAGTGGGCCGCCAACTGTTCTTAAAGTTGACGAAGCGGGCTGCCAAATGAGAGTTGAATGTAGAGTAGCAAGTGGGCAGCCAACTGTTCTTCAAGTTGACAAAGCGGGCCGCCAATTGTGAATTCATCGTAGACTAAGACGTGGGACGCTAACTGTTCTTCAAGTTGACGAAACGGGCCACCATTGGGAGTTGAAAACACTGTGCAAAATGTTGATGGTGACCACGTGGTCAGATAACTAAGAAAAGCCGGCTAGCCGCTTCAGCTGCGACTAGCAGGACTTAAGCACTCAGAGTAACTGTTCAGTTATGTTTGATACCTTGAGCCTCTGATAGAGTTTTTATTATCATGTCTAACCTTAATAATCCTATATTATTTTATTCTTGTCTTCTTGCGGCTTTGGTAATATTTTTATTCAATGCTAATTTCACTGCCGCCTAATAATTATTATTTTTATTGTCAAAAACAATTGATCTTCAAATTCTTCTCTTTAGATATCAAATTAACCTTTATTTTCAACTATATATTTATTATTTTCTAGCAGTCATTAACTATAAATATATTTTATTCATTCTGTTTTTACTGTTTATGATTGCTTCACAATTTTCATCTCTTATTAATATAATCGCTCAATTGCTTGTAATCTTCGTCCAATGGGATTGCTTTTACTAATATTATTACGTAGCATTATTATTCAAATTAATTCATTCCTTCTTCGTCCTGCATCGTCATCACTAGCATAATCCTTCTAGTGGATTTATAATCCTTTTTCGACTCAATCAGCAGTGGGTATTCAACCTTAAGCACATTATTTCGTCCTCAGCGATACAAAGATTCGTCTTGAGTAATTTTTACTGCATAGAAGCAGACTTAACATATTATTTCATCGCTAAATGGTGAAATTTTTCTTCTTGCTGCTGCTAGATTTCTACCAGGTTTTATTGTAGCCTGTTTCAACTTCAGGATTATTCCTTTATGTGATATTCACCTCGAAAAGGATTCATTATAACTGTGAGTGTTTAAAGGTTTACATTAACTTGCTTTGTTAGCACGCAAGCAATTGAATGACATTGTTATTGCGCCTTGTGAATTGTGAATGCAAGCTTCACAGGATTAACCTTAAATTACAATCACAGCATACAGTTGCTGCTTCTATATGTTGTAACTAATATTCACATTAGTCTTCGACACTAATAAAGTCGAATGGTCCTCCGGATTTGTTAATAAAGCTGAGTTAATACCCAACAAGCTCCTTATTTACGGCGGAATTGTTCATCACTCCATTCTAAAGCAAGACATCGAGTGTCAGTGATTCTTCAAGAAAATTAGTGTCAGTGCTATTTCAAGGGTTTATTATTTATAATTTCCCATGTATCGTTCATTCCCTCGGGATGTGATGTGCTTACGCTTAATTTTAGCGCCTATATAATTATTACCAAGGAGATACAGTCCGCTGAGCACGTCACAGTAACAGCTTCAAGACGAATGGGGTCGAGGAGGCGGGACTTAGCTTATATAGTGACTGACAGGTGGGCGTTGTCTAAAACTCTGATTGGTCAATGAAAAGGCTTACTAGCCAATCAGACCTAGTTATGACGTCACGACAGAATGACCATAACAATGAATAATTCAAATAGCCTTATAGGAGACAAGAGATTGTTTTGTTGGAACAAACAGAAAGCTTGGAGAGTTGACGCAACATATAGTTGAGCTAGGCCTAATACATAGGTCATTTTGAGATATAAATTTCTGATTTCTAATGAGAAATTCAGAGAATACTTGAGAGGTTTATTCTTTGGCTTGTGTAAGACGTATTTATAAAAACTAATGAACGCATGAATAAAAATTTCTTCATTAATGTATTGAGAGATTTATACTAGGCAGCTATTTAATGCTATATTCAAAATGTAGAATGAAATAATAAAAGTGGCGCAAATGAACGATTTATTAACATGTGACTGCTGTGCCCCTTTCGGTCACTCTTACATACGTCGGAAGCTTAGAACATATGATTTATGAAGTAGATCGGGTTTCGACCATTTTTGCTAAATCGGTTGACGCTACTGTTTAACATCAAAAGCTGGGCACCCATTATTACAATAATGAAATATTGAACAGGTTAAATATGATTTACTGGAGAGAGATTGGAAATATATATATACCGTAAAGTGAGGTTACTTTGTCTCTTAGGTGCCTACTTTGTCTCACCATGAGAAAAATTATTCAAATGCATTTGGCGCCACATGATTTGGTCACAGAAATCTCAAACCTGTATTGGCAACACTGGCACGTGTTAGTTGATGTCTTTCTTGTTTCTATTGTTGACAAAGGCATACATATTTTTGTGGTGCTTAGTGGTGCTTGAAATTTGCTCTGCAAACTTTTCATTCCCCTGCATATGCAAAAAGGAGATATTACAAGGTATGTTATATTTTTATTCCTGATTATTTCTGAAAAGGCGACACATATTCATTTATTTAATTGTACATTTATTGTGCAATTCATTTAAGTATTACTGACACTTACGCCGCTTGTAACCTGAATCGGGGTTACTTTGTCTCGGTACAAAGTAACCCCACAGTGCATTTACTTAAAAACTGTTGCGTTTATATTGGTTTAATACACAATCAAGAGTCAAAATATAATCACATTAAACATTGTGCTTATGTTAGCTTTCTTTTTGTCAAACAGAGTCCTTGTTTCGTACCAAGATGCCTCGAAAATACAAAAGAAGTCCCGGTTCAAGAAATTATAAGAACTATTCTTCTGACCATCTTCAGAATTGCTTAGATGCAGTGAAATCAGGCCAGTATAGTCAAAGACAAGCATCTCAGGTGTTCAAAATTCCAATAATGACTTTGAAAAACAAATTGAAAGAAAAACATATGAACAAACCAGGTCATCCAGCAATTTTTACGGAGGCCGAAGAAATTTCGTTTGTACAACATATTGTACAATTGTCTGCAAATGGTTTCCCTATTGATGAGTTAGATCTAAGATGTATTGTGAAAGCGTATGTCACCCGTCAAGGAAGACAGGTACCCCAATTCAAGGACAATATGCCGGGAAGGGAATGGGCAAAGAATTTTTTATCCCGTCACAAAGAGCTGACCCAAAGATTTGCTGCAAACATAAAAAAGGCACGTGCTAGTGTGGATGAAGAAACCATCTCGTCCTACATAGATAATTTGGCTAAAGTAGTCAAAGATGTCCCTCCACAGAATATTTACAACTATGACGAAACTAACTTGAGTGATGACCCTGGCAGGAAGAGAGTCATATGTCGTAGAGGTTGTAAATATCCAGAAAGAATAGTTAATTCTACAAAATCAAGCACGTCAGTTATGTTTTGCGGAAACGCAGCTGGGGAGAGTATTCCACCATACATTATATATAAAGCTGAACATTTGTGGTCAACTTGGACTGAAAATGGTCCAAAAGGAGCGAGATACAACAGAACAAAACATGGGTGGATGGACTCCGCCACGTTTGAAGAATGGTTTATAACACACTTACTTCCTGTCTTGAAGAAAAAGTCAGGAAAGAAGGTCATCATAGGTGATAACTTAAGTTCACATATCAGCCAGTTTGTTCTAAAGACCTGTGATGAAAACAACATCTCTTTCCTATGCTTACCTCCAAATTCCACCCACCTTACTCAGCCCCTAGACATTGCCTATTTGCGTCCACTCAAAATGAAATGGAGAGAAATACTAACATCATGGAAAACCTCTGAGAGTGGAGCAAAAAATAACTCTCTCCCTAAGGACGTCTTCCCATCAATATTGAAGCAAGCTTTGGAGGCACTGGAACCCAGCACAAAACAAAACCTCAAGTCTGGTTTCCGCAAAGCTGGCGTGTATCCAATCAATAAACACCAAATTATTGACCGTCTGAAACAAAGTGAGCAGGTTCCAGTTGACATGATTGGAGAGTCGTTCTTGGAAGAACTTCAAAAGAAGAGAACAGAAATTATCTCGACCAAATCTAGACGCAGATCAAAGCTGAACACGCCAGCAGGGCAAAGCATTTGCCCAGATTCAGATGTTGTAAATGAAAGTGGCCCCAGCTGTAGTAGGAATACCATGGGGTCGACGACAGCAGGACAGAAGCAAAAAAAGACCCGTCGTGTGAGTTCATCAGATGATTCATCTAATGATGCAGATGATAATTTCAGTGGATCATCATCTTCTAGTGACAAGGAAAGTGTTGTTAACAATTCTTTGAATGACATACCAGACACTGAGAACATTAAAAAGAAGTTACAAGAGGGAAATTTCGTGTTAGTGCGTTGGAAAAATATGTTGTATCCAGGAGTTGTCACTAAAATGCAAGGAGAAAATATTTCGGTTGATTGCATGGAGCCGAGTGGAAAATTCTGGAAATGGCCTGAAGTGAAGGATGTGTTGCCATATTCTTGGAAGGATGTTGTGCAAATTATTGAGCCTCCTAAACAATTGAAGAGAGGCTTTTTTCAGTTATGCTAACTTGATTGCTATGAAACTTTGATTGCTGTGAAACTTTAATTTATTTTAGTCTCTTTGTTTATTTTCTGTTGTTTTCTGAAATTCTGCTTCTTTTTTTTCCACTTAAAGTGTTCCGTAAAGCTCTAATTGTTTAGTACATTAAAGCTTCAATTTAAGGTAAGATCACTTGGAAGTATATAATCAGTCCTTGTAGTCTTACTTTGTCTCATGTTTTCAGAATCACAATAAGTAATTGAAAATTTTCTTTTCAGACAAAGTAACCCCAAATAGGGGTCAACTTTGTACCACTTGTTTAAATGTGCTTTTGTATTATCAGAAATGTTTTAGACACTGTTAAACATTCACAATGTCTTCAACAAATATCCATAAAGCAATGTATGTGATTTTGTCATCAAATTTCTCTCTGCGGATCTATTATTTTTAATTTTTATAAAACAAGGTGCAAAAAGTGGTACAAAGTAACCTCACCAAGATCCAAAACGTAACCGGTAATTAAATGATGACTGAAAATTTGTATAAATGTTCAAAACGGAAAATTTAGATAGCCAAAATGGGTGAGCAGTGAAATAAGATTAAATTACTGGTTGCATTTGAAAGTGAATATGGAAAGGTCTCACCCAAGTATTCCGTACTCCTCGGACATCGTTGTTTCACGGCAGCAACGCCCACCAAACCACTCGAAATCAGATTACATGTTCATGACGCGAGCACTGGATCCCAACTGCTGGCACAGTTCACCAGCCGAACCTCCCTAGCATTCCCACAGATGGCAGTGCGATCTAGTACCGCTTTTACAAAATATCGAGAACCACGCTGTTTAGAGTGGGTGAGTTTACTGATTCTACATCATTTTTAAGTTAATTGCAGTTGGCTAAATTTAATGAGTGTTTAAACTTTCAAATGAGCCGTATTCACGGCTCACTGCGGTTCGCAGTTTTAGTGAGATTTAAGAAAGGTGGGTAGCCTTGTTGCTTGACCAAGTCAATTTCCATGGTGAGATCATAACAAAGATGATGGTCGCGTTGGCTATGTAAATAGCCGTGTAATTTGATGACATGTGAAATATTTTTCTTAAAAATGCATCACACCAAACAAAAAACATGAATCATGAAATAGGCTATAATAATACAGGAAGCAAATACAAGGGAAGTGAACTGGGATGATTACGGGTATAGTTTAACCTCATAACCTCACAATTGTTATTTGTCATGGACACCTTTCGCGTGATTAATTAGAGGTATGATTTAGCCCTTATATTTTATTAGTAGATGCCCTTTCTGCTCGCGTGACGTAACAATGTGGAAGAGCTTAAAATGATCATTCTGGATGTAATGTATGACCTTCTGCACGATATCAAGAAAAGAAGGAAAAGAAGACATTGACAGAGAGCTGAGGCGTACAGAGGATCCAGAATAAAACACCAGTTAAACTCGGTCAAATGACAAAGACAGAATTGACTGAAGGCTATGAAGTCAGAACTGAAACAATGACAAAAAGACATAAGGGTGGAAATGGTGGAAGTCAAGAGCTGACCATATTGACGTCACCACCAGGAAGCATATCAGATTAAACCGTTGGTCAGGGAATCAGACTAAATCATTCGACACAAGGACTTTGACGGAAGACGATGAAAAACAAATAATAAATTCACAAATTCAGGACACTTTCTTAAACACTGAGACATAAAAAACAATCTACAAATAATCCAGATCAAAATCTATAATGACTTTGAAACAATGTTGAGAATGTCTAGACTTGAAGAACATGCAAATCTGACTATAGAACTGAAGCTAATTTTAAAATTCCCCTTCACTAGTTCATCTCCTTCCCGCTGGTATTTTGGTCTGTGCTGGCCTCCTTACCTGCCACCTTGCGGAGAGCGGAGTAGGCTGGCATTAAAATTTGCTCTCGTCAAAACGTATTTGCCTTTCATACAGTTAAGTGACCTTCAGGATACCTGCATGACAGACTGTGAGTATCCGATTTTCACAAAGATCGATATGGAGTGCCTTCCGCATGTTACATAAATTCAGATTAGTTATTAAGTGCCAGTATGGTAGTCCAGTCAACGAAGGGGTTATAGAGGACATGGAGAGGGGGAGAATATTTCCTTCAGGAAAGTGTTGGGGTAGTTAGGAGGTAAACATACAAAAAGTCACCGTCCCTACCCCTTACGCTTCATGGGGGGAGGGGGTGGAAAGGGCCCATTTTTTTGTTTTTCGCTTATAACTTGAAAACGGTCCGTCGTAGGGAAAAACGTTTTATGTACCAAATTAAAGATGACATAATTATCGACAAGCTGGTTCATATACACGTTTGTCGTATCTATAACTGTTTTCGAGATGTAGGCTGCTGGATATCACTAATTTTCCAAAAACTAATTTTTACCTCACGTTTTTCGTTATATTTGTCTTTATAACTTCTCTGCCTTTTGTTTTACAGAAACATCGTGACGAAAATAGTTGTAGAAAATTAAATTTCCTTTTCATATAAGTATAGATATTTAATTTATCTTCAACAAAACAAAAGTTACAATAATTTGAAATTATCGGGTATATTTAGTGATTTCTCAAGAAAATCGTACATTTGTTATTTCCTTATTCAAGAGCTATAACGATATATGCATGTACACATATACACTATATATATATATATATATATACATTCCCAATATATATATATATATATATATATATATATATATATATTAGGAATCCACATTTAAGAACCCCCGTCATCTTCCATCACCTTTTTATATCGGATTCAGCGTCTACAGGGGATGTTTTGAGGGGCTCCATTTCTTCCTCATCGTCGTCTTCGTTCATTACAGGTATCTTGTTCAAACATTCCCCTGGCAGTTTTGGCATAAAGGAGAACAGTTCAACAAAACTTTCTTGCAGTCATATATAAGACTGCTGCAATCCTTTGTGCACTTACAGAAAATCTTGCTTAAAATTCCTTGTGGTGATGCTGCTGGGTCTTTGGTCAGCACTGGAGCAAGGTGATTTTACTTACGTTCCCAACCCCATAACTCTGGGGGTAATTGGTTTCCTAACCAGAGATATACCTGGTGGTATGTCCGAAAGGCATGATCTTTTGTTGCCCTCTAGCTTGGTGGAAGTGACGAGAGATCAGGGTTTACATTGGTCATAGATTTTAGAAATAAATGGATACGAGACGAATACGTGAAATTTGTCTAGACTCACTACCCAGGGAGGAGATGATGGAAATAAACTCACCACACAGCACTAAGGTGACCGAACAGGGAAGACGCTACCGAAGGAGAAATCCGTAGATATCTATTTCAATCTGGACACCGAAATAACAGTCAATGAAGAACTATTCCTCTCCAATCCGGACAATCAAGATAGACTGATCAACCTATTGAGGTCCAAACTCGAGGAAAACGCCATCAAGCATCAGACGATGCTGACGTGCTGATTGTCAGTACGCCTAGTGAACAATCAACGATAGGAACATGTTATGTGACTGTCATTGGGAAAGATGTCGATCTAGCATTGATATTTACCGGAAATACTCCACCTGACCACTTTATTTTACTCATGAAACCAGGGAGCGGAAAAGTTCTAACAAATGTTTACTCCACCCACCAAAAGCAGCAGTGGGAGTGAAACAAATTCTGTTACTGCATGCTTTTACTGGCTGCGATAATCCGAACTTTACCAAAAATACCAAGATATTCACAAAACAGCCGAAGTATTTTACAACCCCTCCTCTTCACAAGTTGATGTTGAGGAAGCTGGATGAACATGCATGTTAAGATGGTACGTCGCCCCACCAAAGGAGACCTCCCTTAACACCTACCGTTACCATTCATTTCTAAAATCTATGACTAATGTAAAACCTGATCTCTCGTCACTTCCATCAAGCAATAAAAGAGCATGCCTTTCGGACATACCATCAGGTGCAGCTCTTGTTAGGAAACCAATTACCCCAAGAGTTGTGGGGTTGGGAACGCAAGGGAAATCATCTTGCTTCAGAGCTGACCAAATACCCAGCACCACCACAAGAAATTTTAAGGAAGATTTTTTGTAAGTGCACAAAGTAGTCTTAAATGTGGCTGTAAGAAAGTTTCGTTGAATTGTTCTCCTTATATACCAAAACTGCCAGGGGAACTGTTTGAACAAGATACCTCTAATAAACGAACCCCTCCACACATCCCCTGCAGACGCTGAATTCGGTATCAAAAAAGTTATGGAAGATGACGGGGATTCTCAGCTCCTGCTACCTTTCGTCCCAAGAGAGCCAGGACTACACCAATTTATAAAATATATTTCTTTAATAATTTTTCTAAATGCACATTGATTTATTTGTTTAATAGATACAATTTTTTCAAATGTTTGTTAATATACAATCACCTTCATAGATTTTCAGATTCTATATTTTTAAAACCTGGAATTTCTTCTCAGGTTTTCTTTCTTCGAAATTATACAACTATTTTAAAATTGTTATAACTGTATAATTTGCCCATTACTAATCATCAGTACGAACGTTTAGTAGAATTTAGACACTATCTTTACAGGGATGAGGAAAGTGGTTTCTTGGATCCTGCGTGTGTGTATGTAGTAGTAGTAGTAGTAGTAAGTATTCTGCCTTCCGGCAGGTTTTCAAACTTGGTACGCGAATTTTGTTTTCCAAAACTGTCTATCCTCTGCTTCCTCCTTCAGCATCCAATATTTCCGCTTTTCCCTTAAATCGTCCAACAGCTGAATTCTTCTTCTTCCAAGTCTAGTTGTACCCTCCAATCTTCCTTCTACGACATCATGTAATAAGCAGTTCCTTCTGAGAATGTGCCCAACTCAGTTTGCTTTCCTCTAACGAATTGTGTGTATGATTGACTTCTTCTCACCCACTCTACTCAGAACCTCTTCGTTTGTCACCATGTCCATCCACTTTATATTTTCTATCTGTCTCCAGCACCACATTTCAAAACTTGCTAAATATTGTAATGAAGCAAATGGTTACGTGCATAATAGACGGTAGGAAACCATCCCTAAACAAAGGAAGGATAGGGGAGACCTCAACTAATCGATATTGAACACTTTCATGATTATCGATACTGCCCTGAATTTATTTGAATTACAGAAAAAGGAGAAGTGCGCATGCGTGGACGGCGAATCGACGGGAGAGGAGTTGAACCTGAAAAACGGTTGAGAGAACGTGTCTGACTACGAGAGAGGAAGGTTGAAGAGAGAGAAGCGGGGAGACGAGACTGGAATGTGTGACAGCGGTGGAGGCGTCCTGGCATGATGGTTTGTCAGACTTTCATCTAATGAAATTCTGAATGAGAATTTCACTGACGCGACTATATGGGGATAGTCGTTAGTCGGAAGAGTACATCACGTCGGCCGGTACGAGAGACCGCTACAGTGAACACCAGCTGTGGAAGGAAGAGTGGGTCACGACTGCTTAGTCTGGAATAAGGGAAGATGTGGACATCAGGAAGTAGATGGAAACAACACAGGATCAGAGGATAAGTTGGTCACCACCCGTTGAGTATAATCACATAAACATTTTTTTTGTTTTGGGAAGTGGGAAAATTTTGAGGCATTGTTATTTAAAGCCTGTTTCTAAGAGATGTGTGGCGACTAGACGCCGTAATGAATGATAAAGAGTAGGGTTAGAAGTATAGATGTGATTAGTCTAGGGTGAGGTAATAAAGTACAGTAATCCAACCAGTTTCCATTTCTGGTCTAAGTTAATTACAAAAAGAGCAGTCAAGAGAGTAACCGCTGAATAGTAAAGATAAATCTCTATACTTTGGGTTTCTATGGGTGATTGTCCCACGAATGAATACATAGCTCGGGGCAATTGGTAATGCTCATACAAACTTTGTTTTTATAAGACAGGACGCGAGGGGAGTAAGGAAGAAGGGTAATAGGGGCTTACTTAGTATTGCTTACGAGGGCCTCTCCTACTTGGGTTTCGTTCAGGTGACAGGTGATTATCTATAAGTGGATTTCATGCTGGCCTGTAATGTTGAGTTGTTTTTTTTTAAAGAGATTTATCGAAGAGCGGGAATCGTATGGAATATGGTAGAAGGAGATAAGAATGTGAATATTGAGAGGCAGAAGAGGGCCTATGAGTAGTAGTAAATTAGGCGCATACCATTGGAAAATTTACATGTTAGGATAGAAGCAGAAGTTCACTCAAGGGTTATAAAGAGAGTTACTGACCTGGGGCGTGAGTTAGTTTCAGTTAGAATTCTAGGGAATTTAGAAACAGGAAAATTGGGTGCCCATGGTGGAGAGTAGTAACCTGAAAAGTATGGAAACCAGAGTAACATAAAGTAGGTAAATTAGAACAATGGTATAAACTGAAAGGGAACTCTACTTAATGAGAAAGGAGTTAAAAGATAACAAATAATAACTGGTTAGATTAGAAAGAGGAGAATTGGTAATCTTGTGTAGTGAATAGATGACAAGTGGTTCAGTAGCACGTACTAGAGATTACCCCAGGAAAAAAAAGGTGAGGTGAGGGAGCGCCGGAAGTGTCCCAAATAAAGTAAATATAAATCTAGTAGTAGGCAAAGCCTATACTAGTGGAGTATAAAAATTTATAAGAATCTGTGAAAGTCATCGGTGTTGGAGGCTTACAACGGCCCCACGAGCCTCTAGGAGAAGAGTGTCAGGGACCTCTAACATCGATTGTCAAAATTGTGTTTTTGTTTGCGGCCCGTTAATATTTTCCCGGTTACAGGAGAGGAGTAAGATTGTTTGTAATTCAAGATCTAGACGCCGCCCCTGTATCGGTGGTCTATCGCCACAGTCACCCTGTGGATATAGGCCTAAACTTCCGTTTCTTTCTTCATAACACTGTCTTTCCTATCTATCTTTGAGTACATTTCTTCATGGACTAAAATGACTAGTGGACTGGTATAGGAGAAATAGGGGGAATCATTGAGTATAATATGTAGAGTTCATGACTGAATTATGAATTGAAAACCTTTATTTATTTGGAAGAAAGTACAATATATACATTGAAATATTTTGAAATTGCAAATGTAAAAGACTACGCAAGTTAGTAGTAAATTATAAGGATAATGCGAGACGTTCCAGTAGTCACCTGGAAATAAAGAAAGAAAGGAGATTAAAGTAATTAATTAGGAATTTGTCCTGTAGAACAAGGAACACATTTATACAATTAAACTGGGTATACTAACCTTGCATATGGGAATTGAATATTATTCTTCCAATAAAAGTGTTGAATGGTTAATGTTGTTCAGATCGTGTGACCTGAAGGTTTTAAAGATGAGTTAAAAAGGGGAAAACCCAAGAGAAAATGTAATTTATTGTAAATAAGATTGTTGTTGTTGAAAAAAAAAGAAAGAAAAAAAATTTAAATAAACTATGGTTATTGTTATGCCAAGTAAATTATCGTGAAGTTCAGATTTTTGACCCCTATCCTTGTAATGGTTTGAGAGCCGCAGATTTTTGGGCTAAGTTACATATTTTGGCAATGGTCATTGCAAAAAAAAAAAAAGAAATAGAGAGGAGTAGTATAATAATAGAAGGACAAAGCCGAACCTATTCCCATTTCCACTGTTAAAATAAAAAGCTAGCCGAGAGGCCTGTAGGTACATAGCCTGTGTACCTATAAATTTAATTTGTGACTGGGCAGATACAAGATAAAAAGAAGAGAGGAGAGTATTGATGATGGCGCCTTTATATAAATTTTCATCAATAATATCAAACTTGGTAGACTGTTAAAAAGAAAGAGAGTAAACTGGGTGTAGGAAATTTGCAATCACCCGGTAGGGAAGGTGACTGTGCTGAACGTAGGAATGTGGACCACGCGGGCCGTGTTATGATGGCATAACAGGCGTATAGGTAACATTGTTTTGTAGGAGTTCACTGAACTTCTGTACTACGATTGTAAATAATCAAAGAGACTACCAATATAAGGGAACTTTATAGCATACAGTAAGAAAGTCCGTCACAGAAGTTTGGCGCCCAAAGTGGGGCTCTTTAGAGAGGCTTTAGAGAGGCTTTAGAGGCTTTAGAGGTTACAGGGGCCAAAGGAGAAATTTAGGGCTTGGTTAATATAAATAAAAGAGAAATAATAAAAAAAAAGGAGCATAGTTTGATATCCTATACGTGTGGCTTTAGGAGAAATTTGAGGCCGTAGTGGTTGCCCAACGTTACCGATTTTGACGTTAGCAGGTATAGAGGTTATAGAGATTATAGAGCCTATTACGTGAAAGAAATTTGGGAGTTGGGTTAGTATAACTTGAATTTTATTTTCAAATATAATAAAATATTTTTGGGAGAAGAATAATGACTGTTGACAAATTAAGGACTTCTATAGATGACTAAGACAGACGACTGAACTATTGTGTTCTATCTTTTTTTTCAGTCAGTGGAATTGTTAATATATAAATATGGCCACTTATGTTGATCCGTATGCACAAATAAGAGCAGCTGAGTTAACCCAAGCTATTAGGAAGTTGAGAAAGGCGGATCTGGAGGCAGAATGTGATAGAGTTAAGTTACCGACCACAGGTACCAGGGATGAGTTAAGACAACGCTTGTTAGATTATGCCCGCAAGAACCCTCAGTCATTTCAAGTGCTAATTACGACTTTTGCTCTGAGTTAGGAAGTTTTGCAAGAAGACTTAGTTGAACATAATATAACGGTTCCACAAGATTCATATGGAGATGTAGTGTACACATGGGTTAAGTTAATGCGTAGGAAGGCCATGGCGACAGCTGATTCAGAAGAAGTTGTACCAGTAATACCATCGTTTACAATTCAGTTAGAGCCGCATAAACCAAATATTTTGGATCTGGTTCGTAAATGGAACATTAAATTCAAACCTGGGGATAGCATTTACTTATTTTTGGAGAGATTGGAAGATTTAAAACAAAGTTCTAAGTTACAGGGTGTAGAGTTATTGTCAGTATTACCCGAAATTTTCAAGAGTCAGCTTTACTTTGGTACAGGAACAGATTAACAGATTGGCCTACATGGGAAGCTTTTTTGAAAGAATTTAGAGAATATTACTTGCCTATTGATGAGGAAGACTCGCTTTTGGATGAGATTAGACAGAGAACGCAAGGTCCTAAAGAATCGATTGTTGATTATGTTAATGCTATTCAAACGTTAATGAGGAGGCTGAGTACTCCAATGAGTCCTCAACAAATGATGAAGAATGTTATCAAAAATTTGCGTCCTGACGTAAAATTGTACATTAGACCTGCAGAGATTCAAACTATAACAGATTTAATACGTGTAGGTAGACAGTATGAACAAATATTGTTAGATTCTGAGAGATATATTCCTCCTCCAACGCAGGTTAGAGCTACAATCAAAGAAACGGCTTATAAACCTCAGAGACAAGTTGTTATACCTTCAGTTCATACAGCGTTAGGAATTCAGGGAAAACAGGAACTTCCATCGTCCGAGTTACAAAAGAAACCCAATGTTAGTTTTTCTGCAAAGACGTGGGATAAAGAACGAAATTCAAGTCATGTAAATAATTCTAGAATGGTTAAAGCAATAGAAAATAAAGAGAGACAGGATGAGTTGGGGGAAAATGGTAAAAACACCACTTTGCATTTTTCAAATAACCAGCGATGTTGGAACTGTGATAAAATAGGACATAGGCAGTTCGAGTGTAAGGCACCTCGTAGAGTTACTCCACGCACTACGATTAAATGTTATAATTGTAATAAGCTTGGACATAGGTCTATTGATTGTAGGATGCCCCAAGAAAGAAAAGTTAGGCCTACAAATTCTTTATGACAATTAACTAAAAATCAGGCTTGTGTGATGTTAAATATAAACCCTACAGATTTAGTGAATGGAGACAGATGTTTTGTTGAAATTTTGTTGGAGGATATTACATTTATTGCTTTAATAGATTCAGGTTCAGATAAAACTTATGTGGGAGAGAAAGGTGATTTTTTGTGTAAAATGTTAGATTTATCAGTGGAAGAATCTGAAGTTAGGGTAGTGCAACTAGCAGATAAAACTTATAGTTCTATAACAGGAGAGAGAACTTTTGAGATGAAATTGCAGGACAGGATCTTTCAGATAAAATGTAAAATTATGCCAAATTTAGCAGTAGATATGATTCTGGGCATGGACGTTTTGAAACAAATTGGGTTAGTAGTAGATTTGCAAGATGGGACTTGGTATTTCAAAGATGAACCGACAAAAATTTTTCAATTTGTTAAGGCTATAGATTTGAAAGAAGAAGATCAACTACATAATATTCTTACTTTAACCTACATCTCAGGAAAGGGACAGATTAAATATATTTTTGGAAAATCAGTTACAGAAATTTGATCAGTGTACTGGACTTACAGATTTGATTTCTCATGTTATTGATACAGGCGATGCGAAACCTATAAAACAAAGATATTATCCAGTATCACCCATTCTTGAAAAAGTTATACACGCTGAAATAGATAAAATGTTATTGGAAGAAGTTATAGAACCTTCAAATTCACCTTGGTCTTCTCCGGTAGTTATGGTAAAGAAACCAGATCGAACATGGAGGTTTTGCGTAGATTTCAGAAAAGTAAATAAATGTACTAAAAGAGATAGTTATCCTTTGCCATACATTGAACATGTTTTGAGTAAATTACGACATGCTAGGTATATCAGTACAATAGATTTGAAAAATGGGTATTGGCAAGTTCCATTAGATGAAGCAAGTAAAGAAAAAACAGCATTTACCGTACCTGGTAGAGGATTGTATCAGTTTCGAGTTATGCCGTTTGGAATCCATAACGCACCAGCCTCATTTCAAAGATTAGTTGATACTATATTAAGAGAAGAGATAGGAGAGAAATGCTTTTGTTATTTGGATGATATAGTACTTATTAGCGAGACATTTGAAGAACATTTGTCCTTGTTAGAAAAAGTCTTAGAGAAATTAAGAAAAGCTAACCTGAAAATTAATAGAGAAAAATCAAAGTTTTGCAGAAGTGAATTAAAATATTTGGGTCATATCATTACTCCATTAGGAATTGCTGTAGATTCAGATAAAATCTCGTGTATCCTTGAGTATCCAGCCCCTACAAAAGTCAAGGAAGTACGAGCATTTTTA
Organism: Ectobius pallidus; assembly: GCA_964059195.1. Classification (NCBI taxonomy): domain Eukaryota; kingdom Metazoa; phylum Arthropoda; class Insecta; order Blattodea; family Ectobiidae; genus Ectobius; species Ectobius pallidus. The sequence continues at coordinate 167,554,992 of CAXKWD010000003.1, read as the reverse complement.
GGATTGGCTTCTTGGTACCGACGATTCATTCCATTTTTTTCTGAAGTTGTAAAGCCCCTCACTGCACTTCTGAAAAAGAATCAGAAATGGCGTTGGACTAAGGAATGTCAGGAATCTTTTGATGAATTAAAATCGAAATTATCTAGTAGTCCTATATTAACTTGTCCAGATTATACTAAACCCCTAGTACTACAGACCGATGCTAGTTTTTCAGGACTAGGAGCAGCATTAATTCAGACAGGAGAGGAAGGAGAGGAAAAAGTAATAGCTTATGCTAGTAGAACTTTAACGGTAGGTGAACAAAAGTGGGCAATAGTCGAGAAGGAATTGTTAGCTATATTGTGGGCAGTTCAAAAGTTTCGTCCTTATTTGGAAGGTTATCATTTTAAAGTATATACTGATCACTTTGCTCTGAAATGGTTAAATACATTACAGAATCCGACCGGACGATTAGCTAGGTGGAGTTTATTGCTCCAAGAGTATGATTTTGAAGTAATACATAGGCCTGGTAGATTACAAAAAGTTTCGGATGCCTTATCTAGAATACACGAAGGGAAAGTTCAAGAGAAAACGGTAGAGGAAGAATTTTGCCTCTTGTTGACTAATAACTCTGAAGTAGTGGAATGGGAAAATATACAAGATGCTTGGTATATTAAGCGGAAAGCACAAGTACAGAGTAAACCTAAATTTTGGCCAGATTGGAAGGTCGTAGATGGGAAGTTGTACCATTTAAGATTAGATCAGTTAGAACAAACTTTAGAGGGAACAGTGAATAGGTGGAAATTAGTTATGCCGCAAGATTATAGGATTAAAGTATTGCAGGAATGTCATGATGCACCTACTGCAGGGCATATGGGGATAGCTAAAACTTTCTTTAGAATAGCGAACAAGTATTATTGGCCGGGAATGTTTAGAGATGTTGCTAAGTATGTTACTGCTTGTGAAATATGTCAAAGACAGAAAGTGTTACAAACGGCTCAAGCAGGACCAATGCATTTTTACCAGAAAGAGAAACCTTGGATGACTGTAGCTACTGATTTGTTGGGACCTTATCCACGTTCCAAGAAAGGAAATAGATATGTAGTGGTATTTCAGGACACCTTTACCAAATATGTAGAGTGTAAAACGTTAAGGAAAGCAACCAGTAGAGCAGTTACGGAAGCATTTTATGAATTGATTATCCTTAAATGGGGAATTCCGGGATATTTGCTGATGGATAATGGACCGCAATATACTAGTAAATTAATGCGTGGGATAGCTAAAGCTTTTAATATAACTCCTTGTTATTTACCTGTATATTCGCCACAAGGAAATCCGGTAGAAAGAGTTAATAGAGTATTTAAAACCATGATTTCCAGTTACATTCAAAAGGATCAAACAGTTTGGGACGTGTATTTGAGAGAATTTAATTTTGCTATAAATACGGCTAAGCATAGTTCCACTGGATGCACTCCTTATATGCTAAATTATGGGAAAGAGCCTGAAATTATCAGTAGAATAGAGAGGGTAGAAAATCAACAAATACAGAAAGAAATTCCAAAACTTTGGATAGAAAGATTTGATAAATTGAAAACGGTACGTCTAATGGTCAGACATAACTTAGAAACTGCTTATAAGAAGTCGAGTCATTATTATAATCTTCGGAGGAGAGAGGTGAGATTTCGTCCAGGAGATCTCGTGTTAAGAAGAAACTTTAAATTAAGTGATGCCTCACAAGCTTATGCAGCAGGCTTAAGTGCAAAGTTCGTCGGCCCCTATATTATAAAGAAAAAGCTTAGCGAGAATAGTTATGAATTGACAAACCGTTTTGGCAAACAGTTGGGGAAGTGGCACGTCAAAGACTTGAAACCCTTTGTACCTGGATAAACGTTCTTTAAGGCTGGTAAACTAAACACACAACAACAACAACAACAAAAATGTGAACAGTGTTAACATTATTTTTTTTTATGGTGAGTGTGGGAAGAATGTAATGAAGCAAATGGTTACGTGCATAATAGACGGTAGGAAACCATTCCTAAACAAAGGAAGGATAGGGGAGACCTCAACTAATCGATATTGAACACTTTCAGGATTATCGATACTGCCCTGAATTTATTTGAATTACAGAAAAAGGAGAAGTGCGCATGCGTGGACGGCGAATCGACGGGAGAGGAGTTGAACCTGAAAAACGGTTGAGAGAACGTGTCTGACTACGAGAGAGGAAGGTTGAAGAGAGAGAAGCGGGGAGACGAGACTGGAATGTGTGACAGCGGTGGAGGCGTCCTGGCATAATGGTTTGTCAGACTTTCATCTAATGAAATTCTGAATGAGAATTTCACTGACGCGACTATATGGGGATAGTCGTTAGTCGGAAGAGTACATCACGTCGGCCGGTACGAGAGACCGCTACAGCGAACACCAGCTGTGGAAGGAAGAGTGGGTCACGACTGCTTAGTCAGGAATAAGGGAAGATGTGGACATCAGGAAGTAGATGGAAACAACACAGGATCAGAGGATAAGTTGGTCACCACCCGTTGAGTATAATCACATAAACATTTTTTTTGTTTTGGGAAGTGGGAAAATTTTGAGGCATTGTTATTTAAAGCCTGTTTCTAAGAGATGTGTGGCGACTAGACGCCGTAATGAATGATAAAGAGTAGGGTTAGAAGTATAGATGTGATTAGTCTAGGGTGAGGTAATAAAGTACAGTAATCCAACCAGTTTCCATTTCTGGTCTAAGTTAATTACAAAAAGAGCAGTCAAGAGAGTAACCGCTGAATAGTAAAGATAAATCTCTATACTTTGGGTTTCTATGGGTGATTGTCCCACGAATGAATACATAGCTCGGGGCAATTGGTAATGCTCATACAAACTTTGTTTTTATAAGACAGGACGCGAGGGGAGTAAGGAAGAAGGGTAATAGGGGCTTACTTAGTATTACTTACGAGGGCCTCTCCTACTTGGGTTTCATTCAGGTGACAGGTGATTATCTATAAGTGGATTTCATGCTGGCCTGTAATGTTGAGTTGTTTTTTTTAAAAGAGATTTATCGAAGAGCGGGAATCGTATGGAATATGGTAGAAGGAGATAAGAATGTGAATATTGAGAGGCAGAGGAGGGCCTATGAGTAGCAGTAAATTAGGCGCATACCATTGGAAAATTTACATGTTAGGATAGAAGCAGAAGTTCACTCAAGGGTTATAAAGAGAGTTACTGACCTGGGGCGTGAGTTAGTTTCAGTTAGAATTCTAGGGAATTTAGAAACAGGAAAATTGGGTGCCCATGGTGGAGAGTAGTAACCTGAAAAGTATGGAAACCAGAGTAACATAAAGTAGGTAAATTAGAGCAATGGTATAAACTGAAAGGGAACTCTACTTAATGAGAAAGGAGTTAAAAGATAACAAATAATAACTGGTTAGATTAGAAAGAGGAGAATTGGTAATCTTGTGTAGTGAATAGATGACAAGTGGTTCAGTAGCACGTACTAGAGATTACCCCAGGAAAAAAAAAGGTGAGGTGAGGGAGCGCCGGAAGTGTCCCAAATAAAGTAAATATAAATCTAGTAGTAGGCAAAGCCTATACTAGTGGAGTATAAAAATTTATAAGAATCTGTGAAAGTCATCGGTGTTGGAGGCTTACAACGGCCCCACGAGCCTCTAGGAGAAGAGTGTCAGGGACCTCTAACATCGATTGTCAAAATTGTGTTTTTGTTTGCGGCCCGTTAATATTTTCCCGGTTACAGGAGAGGAGTCAGATTGTTTGTAATTCAAGATCTAGACGCCGCCCCTGTATCGGTGGTCTATCGCCACAGTCACCCTGTGGATATAGGCCTAAACTTCCGTTTCTTTCTTCATAACACTGTCTTTCCTATCTATCTTTGAGTACAATTCTTCATGGACTAAAATGACTAGTGGACTGGTATAGGAGAAATAGGGGGAATCATTGAGTATAATATGTAGAGTTCATGACTGAATTATGAATTGAAAACCTTTATTTATTTGGAAGAAAGTACAATATATACATTGAAATATTTTGAAATTGCAAATGTAAAAGACTACGCAAGTTAGTAGTAAATTATAAGGATAATGCGAGACGTTCCAGTAGTCACCTGGAAATAAAGAAAGAAAGGAGATTAAAGTAATTAATTAGGAATTTGTCCTGTAGAACAAGGAACACATTTATACAATTAAACTGGGTATACTAACCTTGCATATGGGAATTGAATATTATTCTTCCAATAAAAGTGTTGAATGGTTAATGTTGTTCAGATCGTGTGACCTGAAGGTTTTAAAGATGAGTAGTTGTTAAAAAGGGGAAAACCCAAGAGAAAATGTAATTTATTGTAAATAAGATTGTTGTTGTTGAAAAAAAAAGAAAGAAAAAAAATTTAAATAAACTATGGTTATTGTTATGCCAAGTAAATTATCGTGAAGTTCAGATTTTTGACCCCTATCCTTGTAATGGTTTGAGAGCCGCAGATTTTTGGGCTAAGTTACATATTTTGGCAATGGTCATTGCAAAAAAAAAAAGAAATAGAGAGGAGTAGTATAATAATAGAAGGACAAAGCCGAACCTATTCCCATCTCCACTGTTAAAATAAAAAGCTAGCCGAGAGGCCTGTAGGTACATAGCCTGTGTACCTATAAATTTAATTTGTGACTGGGCAGATACAAGATAAAAAGAAGAGAGGAGAGTATTGATGATGGCGCCTTTATATAAATTTTCATCAATAATATCAAACTTGGTAGACTGTTAAAAAGAAAGAGAGTAAACTGGGTGTAGGAAATTTGCAATCACCCGGTAGGGAAGGTGACTGTGCTGAACGTAGGAATGTGGACCACGCGGGCCGTGTTATGATGGCATAACAGGCGTATAGGTAATATTGTTTTGTAGGAGTTCACTGAACTTCTGTACTACGATTGTAAATAATCAAAGAGACTACCAATATAAGGGAACTTTATAGCATACAGTAAGAAAGTCCGTCACAATATTTATTCTCTAATTTCCTCAAAGTCCATGTCTCTGATCCATACAAAGCAATACTCCAAATATAACACTTCACAAGGTTTTTACGTAGCTCTAGGTTCAGACTACTAGTTAGCAGAGTTCTCTTCTTCATAAATGCTTTCTTGGCCATGGCAATTCTTGATCTTATCTCCTTGGTGCAATAGGCATCTTTCGTCAGTACACTTCCTAAGTATTTGAACTGGTTCACGTTCTCTAATTCTTGATTTCCCATGATAATTTGAAGCGGCTCTTCTCTCTTCGATATCCTCATCATCTTCGATTTACCTATGTTGATTTCCATTCCATACTTTCTTCCTGTTTCCACCAGCCTGTCAATCATTCCTTGCAATATTTCTTGTTTATTTGCCAGAATCACCAGGTCGTCCGCATATTTGATGGTGTTAATAGCGTATCCTCCTATCACAAAATCCCTGACTCCTTCTAAGGCTTCTTTTGCTAGCCAGTCTCCATAAAGGTTGAACAAGATGGGTGACATACAACATCCTTGACGCACACCTCTTCCTATTTCTACACTGTTGGTCACTCCATGTTCTAGACGCACTTTCACTTTTTGTCCCAGGTACAAATTGCGGATTAGTCTCCTGTCCTTCCAGTCAATGCCTATTGTTTTGAGTATGTCCATTAACTTTTCCCAGTTCACTAGGTCAAAAGCTTTTTACCAATCAATAAAGCAGACACACACTTCTTCGTTGACCGCTAAAACTCTCTCTGATATAATCCTTAGCATTCCAATTGCATCTCTAGTTCCTTTTCCTTTCCGGAAACCAAATTGGTCTTCTCCTATTACGTCTTCTATTCTTCTTTCCAGTCTTCTAGTTAGTATCCGTGCCACAATTTTTCCTACGTGAGATAGCAAGCTGATAGTTCTGTGATCACTACACATCTTGGCACATTTCTTCTTCTTTAGTGCAATCATAGTTACCTCTAGGAAATCTTGAGGCCATTCTCCAGTGTCATAAATTCGGTTGATAAGTTTGGTAAGTTTCCTCATCCCATTTTCTCCTAATTCCTTCAGTAGGTCCACTGGTATGTCATCGTCTCCTGTGGCCTTTCTATTCTTCATTTCTTTTATGGCCTTTTCTACTTCATTCTTCAATATGCTAGGTCCTATATTATCTTTATCCACTAGTTCTTCTGTTTCCATCTCGATGTCTTGTGGTCGATTTTGCTTGTCGTAAAGCTTTTCTATGTAATTTTCCCATATTGTAAGAACTTTTCCAGGGTTTGTAATTCAATTTCCATGAATGTCTTCTATTCCAAAAGTCCGTATTCCTTTATTTTCTTTAGATTCTAACTCCATCGCTTTCTGATACATTAAATCATATCTTCCTTTTCGTCGAAGCTCCATAATTTCATCACAGCTTTCTTTAAGGTAATTTTCTTTTGCTCTGTCTGTCTCTCTTCTTAGTTCATTATTCAATCTCTTATATTCCACAGCATTAGTATTTTTGTATTTCCTTCTTTCTTCCATCTTCTTTAACATCTCTTGTGTTACCCACGGTTTCCTATTTATTCTGTCTATTTTTCCAACTTTGTTCTTCAACGTGTCCAACAAAACATTTTTTACACTTTCCCACTCACTTTCTACAGATTCACCAACATTTTTTATTTCATGTAACTGTGTTTCCAATGACTCTTTAATCGAGTCCTTGTCATTTCGCAGTTTTTCTAAGTTCCATCTTGGATTTCTTTTACATGTCCGCCTAATCCTTTTCAGCCTAGTCTCTATGTCTGCTACAAGAAGATTGTGGTCTGTGTTGATGTCAGCATTTGGAAGAGTCTTCACATCTTTCACACTGCCCCGGAATCTCTGCTTGATGAGAATGTAGTCAATCTGGTACCTATTAATATCCCCAGGGCTTTTCCAGGTGTACAACTTTGTTTTCCTCTTCTTGAACCAGGTATTGGTTATCACGATATCATATTGTTGGCAGAAGTCAACAAGCCTATTACCTCAGTCATTGTGCTTCCCTAATCCATAAGGACCCACAATTTTTTTCTCTTGTCCTTCTCCTATGACACTGTTGAAATCTCCCATAATTATGGCATTCACTTTAACTCTTCCTTCTTGGTACAATATTTCGCCTATGTCTTCATACATTTTATCAACCTCTGCATCGTTGTGATCTGAAGTTGGCATATACACTTGCACTATCAAAACATCCACTGGATCTGCATTTATTTTTACATACATTATACGATCACTAACACACTCCACTTTTGTAATACTATTCACTAGTTTATTTTCCACCACTACAGCTACGCCTCTTTCGTTACAATTTCCACCCGAATAGAGCATTGTATAATTACCACAAGCCACTTCACCTTGTCCAGTCCATCTCACTTCACTTAAACCTACTATATTCACACCACATTTATTTAATTCAAGTGTTAAGTTCTCCAGTTTTTCTGCATGTCTAAGTGTCCTAACATTCCATGTTCCTATTTTAAGCTGCTGTCTTCTATTGTTTGTTCTTTCAATATCGATCACTCCCCCTGAAACACTTCCCGCCCGGAGATCCGACTGGGGAAGTATTTTACCTCCGGAATATTTTGCTTCAGGAGCAGCCATCATATTCGCTAATCACAAGTGTCTTCAGGGAAAAAATAATGTGGTAGTCTTCCCATTTCCTTTCCACATCGCAGTACCACGGCCGCCACACCCATCCATCTGGTTGCGCCCGAAGATTTTCGATCAGTAGCCATCAAGAACATTATTTGTTCTATGCCTCCAGTCGATAATAATGTCGCTGCTGCCCGGCATTATTCATCATAACCCTGACAAGCGGGTGGTTTTGGTCCGCCCCGGGTATTTTATTTCCCCGGTACCCTCCATATCTGGTGGGCATTCCCCTATCCGCCACCTGGGGAGGCGCCCGATGGGAGACCATCTACTCCGCACGAGTATGTATGTATGTATATATATTTATATATATATATATGTAGTATGGGTGTATGCACTTCTCCTTCTCTGCTCTCTGGTTGTGACGTCGCTAGTACTGTGTCGCCCTCACGCGAGAGACCGGGGTAGTTCACTGCAGCGAGACGACACACAGACTCGCGGAGTGATTACAAGAGTGTGGTTGTTGGAGCGCTGCCTTGGAGAATTTCCCTGGTCTTCTCATGTGAGTTGCGATATACATTACTATGATTTGACGATAAATTCAATATGTGCCTTAAGCACTCTTCTAGTTAGGAAATTTCATTATTCATAAAGAGAAAGGTAATTTGTCCTAACAGTATGAGACGAGTAAATTTTGTGTGCGTCAAGCACGTAGTCATTAATGTAACGACAGACAGCTTTGTGGTTTTTTTAATATGGAAACCTAATACATGAATTAATAATGAGAGTAAGCTTATTATATACTCAGGATTTGTTCTTTAAAGCATTATATCAGTCAGTATATGAAATTACTTTAACCATGCATCAAGAAAGATGTTTCTAGTTAAGTGCCTTGTATCTTGATGAATAGCTATGCTAGTGTATACTACGCTTTCGTAAGTGTCATTGGGCATCTGCCCACATTTGATTCTACGCGGTCATATGACAACGCCTTCTTCCCCAGATTTCATATTATGACCTCTTATAGGTTTGTCTTGCATTCATGTTTTGAGTGAATTATATGCTACATTTCTTATGTATCTTGCGTATGTGCAAGATTTCTCTAATTAAATGCGTTTTCTTCTCTCGCCATTTTTTGTTGGCGTTTCCTATTTAACCTTTGGTAGCCATGTTAGATACTTCCACGGCTATAAATAGCTTATTGTTCCTAGCGCGTTTCTGTGGTGCTTATAACTACTGTTTTCGTACCAAGATTCTATTCAGGCATTCTGTATTATTTCATTTTTAGCAAGTATGTATGGTTAGCTTCAAAATTTTGTAATCATATTTTCGCCTAAGAGGTGATGTGAAATTTTGGATAGTATTGGTAAATTGTATAACTTGTTTAATTTCGGCAACTTGTATTCACTTCAGATAAATTTAAAGTTATGTATATATTCGGGACTATTTTCGGGTAGAGTTAGAATTCCCTACCTCTAACTTAACGTAACTCAGATTTTCACTTAAATTTTGGCCTGTGATATTTATTATTACTTAACTCTTCTTAGGTTGGAATATGATGGTGTGAATTTTGTAGAAGCTCCCCTTCATTTTTGCATAGTTAATTCCGCATTTTATAAAAAACAAAAGGATGTAGAGTAGACTCATTCTAGGGTATGTAGACCTAATTTTTCTAGGTTACAGCATATTCATATTCCCTTGCCTGTCAGATTACCAATATCTTCCTGTATCTCATATTTATTATTATCTTATTTAAATTCTTCGCTTTTGCATCTTGTCCCTTTGCATAGCTATATTTCTGGCTGTTTTTTGTCATTCATAAATATACTGTAACAAGGGCTCGTCGGGGTTCAAAATCAGAACACCGAGTTTATAATTGAAGGATGGAGGATTCTTTATTTCCTATTACACAATGGTCAATACAGTCAGAAAACTCCAGACTATTCGCCAGTTCACTGTCCTGTTCAGTGCTCACTCTCACTGTGCTCAGTCCTAATTATAGCACTGTTCCGTTCGCACACACTGTGCGGACTCCCAGTCGAGTTAATTCCACGTCGCGCCGGTCAACTCCACAGTCCTCGCTGCCGCTGTACGATCCACCCGTTGCGCAGAGTTCCCCGGGACGGCACTGTCTCAGCCCAGATCAGCTCACCAGCTCTTCCGTTCACTAGTTCCTCCGTTCACCCTTCTCTCCGGTCACTAGTTCCCCGTTGACTAGGTCTTCCGCTCGCGGGTTCCTCCGTTGACTAGTATCTACGGTCACCGGCCCTTCAGCTCCCCAAGTCACACTCACTTGAGGCCGCGCTGATCAGTCCTCTCCGTCCAGCTCACCCTCTGACGCTGACGCTCGCCGCTACTCACAGACTGCCTCTCGCTGACTCTGACTCTTCACGGACTCTTCACTGTACTGAACTGAACTACTCCGTCGGTTGCTCCCGCTCCTCATATAGTCTCGACGAATGTTCCTGAGTCATGCTCTGGAAAGCTTTCCGCCCAGCATGGTCTAGAATGCCCGGGCGGTGCGCCGTCGCAACCCTTAGCGCGTGGCTCCTCCTCTGGCCCCTCCCACGAGCACGCACTGTACACTCACCGCGCCGTGCCTGTAGCAGGCTTGCGCCAATCGGTGCGCAGCCCCAATCAGCAATAAGAGGGCCGTCCCTTTCTGGATGTCTCTAATTCTAGCGCTTTCCGGCCGAGTCCTTCTTCTATAAGTTGTTACTTGTTACTGCCATTATGAAATATTGCCTGTTTTCTATGCTGCATTATTATCCTGCCTCCTATATTGGCCTGTTCTGTGAGAAAACTTTCTACGCCCTCATGGGATTGTCCACTCGCTCCTTCTGAGTTTTTGAAATCAAACTTTCTGAAAAAGAAATAAGAGTTCTAGTCAGCATCTAGATTTACATATAAATATTATTTTCCAAACTACTTTTTATATTCAACCAAGTTTATTCTGAGATATAGTATCGTCTTAGTCAATGTTATAAGATCATACTTTTCCAGTTTCTTGTATTAGCAACATTATAAATTTAAACTATAACCAAAACTATTTTCAACGTTGCATGGTAGCAGCTCTCCAGTCCAGGGCGGAGGAGATTATATATGCTTCACATATATAGATATATTTGCATAGTTTACTAATTATTTTTATGACATTCTATTTGAATTCATTATATCTCTGAACTTGCACCTTTCATGGGATTTCCTCCGGAAGGACGAAATTCTTTTTGAAATAAAAGCAAGAGGTGTATCAGCTGATGAAGCTTCTTAAGGAATCGGCTTCTCAACACCCTCCATCAGCACATTTATTGATTCTTGAGGATCCGGTTAATGAATTCCGTTTACTTAAACGCAAAGTGACAGAAATAGTAGATTCTGTAACGGAAATATTCTCTGATCCTGATGCCTCTACGAAACAAAAGAATCGACTTAAGCATAGAGCAATGCACATAGAAAACAGGATAATTCTCATTCAGCAGATTCCAGATACTGGTTTGGATCAGGGAGAACTTAATAAGTTGAGGGAAATCTTGTTATCTCCCTTTTCTGTTTGGGACGCTGATGAAAGTGATCAAGTTGTAGTGACTGTGGGCGCATCTCGGGGTGGGGCCTCCTCATCTGCTTTGTTAGTAAACTTGGATGCTCCTATTGTTCAGGATAATTCTCCGGTTTTGGCACAACCACCTGTCACATCTCCCTTGCAGCCTCTTAAAGGCAATGTTCAAAATTCTTTTGTATCAATTTGTCAGCCATTTTCACAACATGAGAATTTAATGCAGGCACAGCTTAGTGATTCTGTAACTCAAAATTCAAACTTAGTACCGAGATTTTCTCAACCGCTATTCTCGCCACTTAAAATGGCTCATCCCCTTCAGAAGATGTTAGATCTACAAAAACAGTTCACGGTTTCTACTATGGATGAAACTATCAAATTTCTAAAGTTTTTGGTAAGGTTTTCCGAATTGGCGAAGTCTATCGCAGTACAAGAATTTCTTATATTGCAAACGTTACTCAGTTTAGTTTCTGGGCGTGTATTGGATACATTACAATCGGTGTAAAGTTCATCAAAGTCTGTTAGCTTATTCCAATCTGAAATCTTAAGTCAGTTTATCCCCTCCAGGCCAGGCCAAGCTTTAGTGTCTTCGCATTATTACAGACCCCAGCGCATTGGTGAAAACTTTTCTGATTTTGTCCTGGATATTAAACTCCATGCGGCTCTTTTCCAAATTTCTGATTCCGAGAACCAAATTGTAGAAGTTATCATATCCGGGTTGAATCCCACCACCCGCTCATACTTGACTTTTCTCCCAAGAACTCGCACATTTTCGGATCTGTTCGGTCTTGTTGCGACTGTTTCAGAGGTTGAGAGCGGCGATGCCTGTCGTGTTTCATCTAATTCTATCCCTCAGTTGGAACCGGTCACACCTAGTGCTAGTCCCCAAGCTAATTTTGTCAGAGATTCTCGTAATGGTGTTCAAACTAATTTCAAAAAAGATTCTCGTTCTTGCCATTACTGTGGTAAGGTTGGCCATTTAAACAGAAATTGTACATATCGTATAAAGGAATTACAGCATCAGCCTTCTGCTTCTGCTACTGAATCCAGGATTGTCCGTAGGTGTACTTATTGTGATAGATCCGGCCATCTGGTTGCCGAATGTCGGAAAAAGATTGCAGACATGAGCCGCCGATCTTCTGCTTCTTCGCATAGGACGAATTTTCGTCCATGACTAGAATCTTGTCCCAACCAACTGGCATTTCCTGATCATGCCAGATATCGTGATAAACAGCTATTATTATCTATGGGTTGTGGTGGTAGAGTCCCCAGGCATTTGCCGGTCCTTTCTCTTTCTTTGAATAAATTTTCTACTAATGCCTTTGCTGGACTCTGGTGCTGCCAAATCACGTATCAGTAGGCAGACGCTAGTTGTCCTTGGCATTCCAGTTTCTTCACTTTTGCCCTATTCTCATAGTACAGTTAGTGCCGATGCCTCCCTTATTTCTATATTGGAGAAAATTTCTCTCAAGGTCAAAATAGCTAAAATTTTCTTGGTGGGTCATGTTTTTGGTCGCTCACTCCCTGGTGTTTCCGGTGATTTTGGGGGCCGATTTTGCCCATTTCTCTGGTCTTACTTTAGATTTCCAACGTAATGTCGTGTGCTTCCCATTTGAACCTACGTATCAAATCAGCTTTGCCATCTCTTCTCTTAAGCCTTCAGTTTAGTTATCCAGTGCCTTTGTCGACCAGAATTTGCTTCAGACTGATGAGGTGTCTGAGCAACCAGTTGATTTAGGTCATTTGCTTCCAGACCAACGTACTCAAGTTCTTCAAATTATTTATGATTTCCCTCAAGTATTAATTGACAAGCTCGGGGTCACGAATCTTTTGGAGTACCAAATCCAAGTTACTGATAGGGTGCCTGTCCGTCTACCTCATTATAGACTTTCACGTCCTAAGCTCATGGTCATGAGATCCAAGATAAATGAAATGTTGGACAAAGGTATTATTCGACCTTCTACTTCTGCCTATTCTAGTCCGATATTTTTGGTCCCTAAGGGCGAATCGGATTTTAGACCTGTCATTGACTATCGTGCTCTCAATCAGAAAATTATCATAGAATCCATGCCGTTACCAGATATGCATTCTGTTGCCCACTGGTTTGCGGGAGCTACAATTTTTTCTTCCCTGGATCTTAATAGTGCATACAACCAGATCCCTCTACATGAGTCTTCTCGCCATCTTACGGCCTTTTCCACAGAATGGAACCATTTTGAATTCTGCCGCATTCCATTCGGACTGGCCACTGGGGCGCAAGTGCTGACCAGACTGTTAGACAAGATCTTTTCAGATATCAAGTTTGTCTATGTGTATCACTATCTCGATGAACTGGTTGTCTACAGCAAAGATTTCTCGTCCCACATGTTGCATCTACGGGAGGTATTTCGTCGCTTGCAGGAGGCTGGCCTTACCGTCAAGCCAACTAAGGTGCAGTTTGCTAGACCGCAACTTAGTTTCATCGGCCATTTGATCTCTCCGGAAAGTGTCGCTATTGACCCAGAGAGGACGGTGGCGATCAGGAATTTTCTTCCTCCGTGCAATGTGAAGGCAGTTGCACGCTTTATCGGCATGGCCAATTTCTTTGCCAAATTCATCCATAACTTCTCGGCGTGGGCTGCACCCTTCAATCGTTTACGACGCAAAGGTGTCGAATTCAAGTGGACGGAGGAGCACCGCCTCGCCTTCGAGGACATTAAGAGTGCCATCTCCAACCCGCCCATTTTGACCATGGCTGACTTCTCGCGTACGTTCATCGTTCAAACTGATGCCTGTTCTGCCGGGCTAGGCGCAGTATTGCATCATGATTTTCCTGAAGGACGGAAGCCAATTGCGTATGCTTCGCGCTCGCTGACTACCCAAGAGCAACAATTTTCCATCTATGAAATGGAAGCTCTGGCAGTTATATTTGCCTTGGAGAAATTTCGCATGTACGTCGAGCACGTCAATTTCATCCTAGAGTTCGACAACCAAGCGTTGTCTTGGTGCTTAGCTCGCCCACGTAAGACGGGCCGACTTGCTCGATGGGCAGTTCGCCTATCTGCGTTTAAGTTCTCCACAGTTCACATCCGCTCATCTGAAAACATCTTGGCAGACTCCTTGTCGCGGATGTTTGTAGATTCCTCTAGAGTTTCTGTGGAAGAAGTTCTTCCAGTTCAAGGTTCTGGGGTGTCATCTGTGCCCTCTCAGGAAGTAATTGCTCCTCTGTTGACTGATCTTCCGCTTGCATTCTCTGATGTCGCTCAACAGCAACTATTAGATCACGATTTGTCCGTGATCATTGACAAATTGAAAGGTGGATCTGCTGTTAGTAACTTTTGTCTGGTTAAAGATACCTTACAGATCCAAGTGGGAAGACTTAGGCGTCATAAGATTCTTCTGCCTTCCTCGCTTAAGGACATGGTTTTCAGGTATTTTCATGTTTCCCCGATTGGTGGCCATTTAGGTCTAAAGAAAACTCTGGCCAAGATCCAAGTCTCCTTTTGGTGGAAGAGCATGTTCTTAGATGTCCGTGATCGAGTCAGATCATGTGTTATTTGTTCGCGTGGGATTTTTGTCATCTACTGTGGCCCAAAGACCATTTGAAAAACTGTTCATCGACTTGCTGGGAAAACTTCCACGTTCAAAAAAGGGAAATACATTTGTATTTGTGGTAGTCGATGCTTTTTCAAAATTCTCCTGGTTGTTTCCCATGCGAGATTCTCGTACAGAAAAGGTTATTTCTAGTTTATCATCCATCTTCGAGGTGTTCGGCTTTCCGCAGTTTATCGTCTCGGATAATGGTCCTCAATTTATATCTAGACAGTTCAAAGACTTCTGTTTCCGATCAGGCATTTCTCACATTACCACGACTCCATACTATCCTAACCCCTCCCATGCTGAGCGGGTAATGCGTAATTTGAAGAATGCGCTTATTGCATACCACCACAAAGATCATTCACAGTGGGATGTGAACTTGTCGTGGCTGCAATTCGCATTCAACACTGCAATACACGGGAGTCATGGTTTTGCCCCCTTCTCTCTACCTTGTTCTTTCTCACCTCTCTCAGTAACGTTTGGCGTATCGCAGATTTGTTGCCTGATTCCCCGACTCCTGAAGATTTGACCAGTACTTGGAAAGCTGCAAAGAGGAATTTATTGAGAGCCCATGATAAGCGTGCTATGACATACAATAAAGGTAGAGTTCCAAATCCATTTTCCATTAATGACAGGGTCATGTGCAGGAATTACCCTCAAAGTAAAGCGAATTCTAAGTTCGCCAAGAAGCTGGCTCCCCGCTATGTTGGTCCATACAGGATAGTGGACATTTTGCAGGGGGGAGTCACCTTCTTAGTGGAACAGCTATCTGATAAATCAGTTAGGCGTTGTCGTATATCTCAACTCAAAAAATGTTAAGACTCAGTTTTATGCTATCTTTCTGATCCATGGTTTTTGTGTATTGGGTAATTAATTACTTGCATTAGTATGTAAATAATATATAAGGGTATATAAATATATAACTATGTAATTACGTAATTGTCTAGTTACCTTTCTCTTTGATTACGACTTAAATGTTTTAATTTGTTTCTGTAAAGATATTTCTTAGTAATTTTTATATCGCAACTCGCTCTTGGCCTGGGAAATCCCTCCTCGGCAGTCTCTTCATTACTTAAAAAGGGGGCCCCCTTTGAAAAAAAAATCACAGAACTAAGAAATAAATAAAACCCGGCAGTAACTTTAATGTTATGCTTAGAAAAGCATAATCCCCCTTACAAAAAAGGGAGGAACAAAGTAACAAGCACTCGGCATCGACTTTAATATTATGTTGGAAAGACATTATTAATTCCAAACAAGTTTACTTCAATAACAAATTGATAACGAATGTGCAAAAATGAATTTTATCAAGTTTAAATAGATGAAGAAAAAATCCACGTCTATGCAAGACAAATCAAGTGCAATCTTTTCTTCAAGCATATGTGCATATCAACAACTGATAGTGGACAGTTACAAAAAAAACACTTAAGATTAATCTCCCAAAGCTGTTAACTTTCACTTTTAAAATAAGTGATCTTGCCAAAGACATTTATCCAATCCAATAAATTCTACATCTTACATTGGTGTACCGGTCCCCTCCCTGTGAGAATGCATTGAACGTCGCTTATGTTTCTGAACATGTGTTTCATGTACGATCTGGACTAAGAAGATGATTTCTACATGTCTTATCTGGGCTTGGAGGCCATGGAGTTCCTG
Source organism: Ectobius pallidus (assembly GCA_964059195.1). Taxonomy (NCBI): domain Eukaryota; kingdom Metazoa; phylum Arthropoda; class Insecta; order Blattodea; family Ectobiidae; genus Ectobius; species Ectobius pallidus. Next base: position 167,538,640 of record CAXKWD010000003.1, on the reverse strand, counting down.
CTGGCTTGTTCGGAGGTATCTGGCCAGTGCCTCTGGACTCTCTGTATGGATGCCTCATGGGGTATGCACCCCCTGCTTCTTCTTTGTCACTCCATGTGGGTGGCCGGAGACATCCTCAACTTGCTCATCCAGCATGGTGTTCTATTGACTTCGCCCTCTACATCTTCTGCTCAGCAACACTCATGTGTTCCAGCTAAGTATATACCTTGCTGATCTTGCTGCTTTCGCCGGATATGGACATTTGGCGTTCATATATGGTCTATGCTGAATTAATTATTTCAGAATCAAGATTATAACTATGATTGAATAAGTGATTTAAGATTTAAGACTCCTTTTGGACAAATAATTTCTCAACCTGTCTTTGGATGAAATTTCTGTATATAGACAAAATAATATGTATATTACTGATATGTAATATGTGTTGTTAGAGTCACCGGCTTGGGTTAAAGAAAACTTTTGGAAGAGAATGACACATCAAGATATAACCAAGGGACTTTGAACTGATAAATTATGCAGATGGTGATTTCATGCATATCAGACATGTGTTATGCTATTGTTTCTGTAAAGTGTCCTGTTGTATTAGTATTAGTTTTTTGGTGGTCTGTTAATAGTTGCCTAGCTGTTTAGTAGTCCAGTTTTGAGTATTTTAGTATTTCAAAAAAAGTTTTTGGTAAAAACTTTTTTATGGGACAGAGAGGAGTATTGTAACGTGGAATTATAAATTCCGCGCTTCTCCTTCTCTGCTCTCTGGTTGTGACGTCGCTAGTACTGTGTCGCCCTCACGCGAGACCGGGGTAGTTCACTGCAGCGAGACGACACACAGACTCGCCGAGTGATTACAAGAGTGTGGTTGTTGGAGCGCTGCCTTGTATCTTGATGAATAGCTATGCTAGTGTATTCTACGCTTTCGTAAGTGTTATTGAGCATCTGCCCACATTCCATTCTACGCGGTCATATGACAACGCCTTCTTCCCCAGATTTCATATTATGACCTCTTATAGGTTTGTCATGCATTCATGTTTTGAGTGAATTACATGCTACATTTCTTATGTATCTTGCGTATGTGCAAGATTTCTCTAATTATATGCGTTTTCTTCTCTCGCCATTTTTTGTGGGCGTTTCCCATTTAACCTTTGGTAGCCATGTTAGATAATTCCACGGCTATAAATAGCTTATTGTTCCTAGCGCGTTTCTGTGGTGCTTATAACTACTGATTTTCGTACCAAGATTCTATTCAGGCATTTTGTATTATTTCATTTTTAGCAAGTATGTATGGTTAGCTTCAAAATTTTGTAATAACATTTTCGCCTAAAAAGGTGATGTGAAATTTTGGATAATATTGGTAAATTGTATAACTTGCTTAATTTTGGCAACTTGTATTCACTTCAGATAAATTTAAAGTTATGTATTTATTCGGGACTATTTTCGGGTAGAGTTAGAATTCCCTACCTCTAACTTAACTCAGGTTTACACTTGTGTTAAAATAAATTTTGACCTGTGATATTTATTATTACTTAACTCTTCTTAGGTTGGAATATGATGGTGTGAATATTGTAGAAGCTCCCCTTCATTTTTGCATAGTTAATTCCGCATTTTATAAAAAACAAAAGGATATAGACTAGACTCATTCTAGGGTATGTAGGCCTAATTTTTCTAGGTTACAGCATATTCATATTCCCTTGCCTGTCAGATTAGCAATATCTTCCTGTATCTCATATTTATTATTATCTTATTTAAATTCTTCGCTTTTGCATCTTGTCCCGTTGCATAGCTATATTTCTGGCCGGTTTTTTGTCATTCATAAATATACATATATAGATATTTATTGTCTTGTTTTTGTAATTTGGTTTTCCCCATTCATTCAGATTTTCAATATTGTATATTACAGTAATTCATCTGCTCCCCCCTTTTCTATTATTACTTATTTATTGACTTGCCCTTTTGTTATATTCTCAAGTTATTCTAACCTAACGGTAACTGATTTGACTTTTCCTTTTTTTTATTCTTCTGGTTAGATTAGATTCTATTTTCTGCCTTACAGTTACAGATTTTGCTTGTGTATTTTTCAGTAAATACCCTTTTTCCATATAAAATTTTTCTAATTTATTCTTGCTTAATTAAATACAAATATAATTCTTATTCTCCTGATTTTCTTGTATCAAAATTTCTCTTTTTCTCTCCGTGTCTTATTATTTATAATTATTCTGAATCTTTGTTTGTTACTTGCTTATACAGTTACTTACCTTGGTACGATTAGCCTGACATATTCAGTTAGAAACTTATTGTTGCTAATGAGTTAAGGTTAGGTTAGCTCTCATCTATTTTGAATGGCACTCGTTGGAATTGTGGAATAGGATGTGGAATTCAAGCATTCATTGGGAATAATTATTAGAGAATGTATGCTATTGATTGAGATTTATTTTATAATTGTATTTAAATTGATATTTTCTCAGTTATTATTAACTGTTATGCAGCTTTACTGCTTTTTATGATTGTTGTTGGTGCTTATTTATTAAACTTGTTACTGCCATTATGAAATATTGCCTGTTTTCTATGCTGCATTATTATCCTGCCTCCTATATTGCCCTGTTCTGTGAGAAAACTTTCTACGCCCTCATGGGATTGTCCACTCGCTCCTTCTGAGTTTTTGAAATCAAATTTTCTGAAAAAGAAATAAGAGTTCTAGTCAGCATCTAGATTTACATATAAATATTATTTTCCAAACTACTTTTTATATTCGACCAAGTTTATTCTGAGATATTAAATTATAGTATCGACTTAGTCAAGGTTATAAGATCATACTTTTCCAGTTTCTTGTATTAGCAACATTATAAATTTAAACTATAACCAAAACTATTTTCAACGTTGCAGCATGTATATGTATATGTATGTATATATATATATATATATCATTATAGCTCAACCTCCAACAGAAATGAGTAGCAGGAGCAATCCTGGGGGTAAAGGCGGCCGGTGCGTAAGGCTGACAACCTTACCACCTTCACGTGCCGAATGTCCAAAATCTGGAAGCCTCAACCTCCTGGAACCCTCTGGGCCTCCATGGCCTGTATAGGGATCTCTTTACTTTACTTTCATATATTATAGCCCTCGAATTAGGAAATAACAAATGTACGATTTTCTTGAGAAATCACTAAATATACCCGACAATTTCAAATTATTGTAACTTTTGTTTTGTTGAACATGAATTAGATATATATACTTATATTTAAAGGAAATTTAATTTTCCACAACTATTTTCCTGGCGACTTTGTTGTAAAACGAAAGGCTGAAAAGTTAGAAAGACAAATGAAGCGAAAAACGTGAGGTAAAAATTAGTTTTTGGAAAATTAGCTATTTCCAACAGCCTATATCTCGAAAACAGTTATAGATACGACAAAAGTGTATATAAACCAAATTGTAGAGAATTGTGTCATCTTTAATTAGGTATATAAAAAGTCTTTCCATACGACGGACCGTTTTCAAGTTATAAGCGAAAAACAAAAAAAAATGGGCCCTTTCCACCCCCCTCCCCCCATGAAGCGTAAGGGGTAGGGGCGGGGACTTTTAGTATGTTTACCTCCTAACTACCCCCAACACATTCCTGAAGAAAAAATTTTCCCCCTCTTCATGTCCTCTACAAACCCTTTTATGACATTCATTGACTGGACTATGGACTACTTTATGAGATTGTGTGGGGGACAAACCAATGTCTGTCCGTCTGTCTGTCAGTTCGTCTGTCCGTCCGTGTCTGTACGCACCATAACTTAAATACGCTTTTTCGGATTTTCATGAAACTTGGGAAACATATTTATAATGACCATGGGAAGAACCCTATTGATATTGAACCAAATCGGTTCACCGGTACCGGAGTAATGACCAATTTAGTGCCTATTTTAATAATCAAATTAGAAAGGCGCCATAGCTCAAATACGCTGTATCGGATTTCCATGAAACTTCGTATACGCATTTATGATGCCCATGAAAAGTACCCTATTGAATTTGATCCTAATCGCTTGACCGGTACCGGAGTAAAACTCAATTTAGTGTCTATTTTAAAGGCGCAAAAAATAAATATGCTTTATAGGATTTTTATGAAACTTCGTATAGGCATTTATAATGTCCATGGGAAGACGTCGATTGATATTCGACCTAATCAATTGACCAGTACCGGAATAATGCCCAATTTAGTGCCTTTTATGTTAATACTTAAGAAGTCGCGATAACTCAGACATGCTTTATTGGATTTTCCTGAAACTTTGTATACCCATTTATAATGTACATGGAAAGACGTCTACTGATATTGGACTAAATCGGTAGACCGGTACCGGAGTAAAACCCAATTTAGCGTCTATTTTAAAGACGCGGTAACTCAAGTGAGCTTTACCGGTTTTTTATGAAACTTGGTATAGACATTTATAATATTCATGGGAAGACGTCTATTGATATTGAAAAAAATCGGTTCACCTGTATCGGAGTAATGCTCAATTTAGTGCCTACTTCATGGTAATATATGTATTCGAAAGAATTTATAAAATGCACATCAGTTATCATGACAACATAGACTATTGTTTTACTGTGATCTTATAAGGCTTTGGCAATTAAAATTCAGTTAGCTATGACAAATAACACTATTGCTTTACATGCGCTTATCCAACTAGACTGTTAAACTGACCCAGGTGATCGAGATGGTAACGTCTTGGCCTCACATTCTGGAGTTTCATGGTTCAAATCCCGAAACCGGCCAATTTGACTTTTTTAAATTTATTTATTCTGCATATCATAACTGCAATCATAACTGATTAAACAAAAACATACTGGCACTTTGCTACATCAGTTTACCTGATTTTATTATAATGTCTAATCTTCCTATTATCTGTATATCAACATGAGAGTTAATTCTTCGTGATCAAAAGCGTGTAACCATGGCATTTAGGTCTAATTCTGAGACAAACCTCAACATAGGTATCTCCCAGATAAATTAACGTGATATTTTTATTATTCTATAATTGATATAATCATGGGTCTACTTACAGTAGCCAGAGTTTAGTAATCTGCACTTATTTATGGAAAGCTACAACTATTCCCGTAATAAGTAATGTGTATTATTAACTATTCTATTTCTGTGATCATTAAAATTTGTGTAGTGGCACACCGTTATAAAATAATGTTACGTCTGGCTTTTCAATCATCACATGCTGTCTTGTTGTTCAAGTAAAACCTGTTTTCTAGTGAGCTCACGTTCATAGGTCATATTTTTCCTTCCGTGTTTCTGTTAAGAAACGAAAAGAAAAGCTGGCCTTAACCCAATTGTGCTCTTAAGTAAATTAATTAACCCCTTAGGATTCTCCAGTTCTTATTAGCTGAAATAGTTAATTAATATTTCGCAGTGTGGCAATTCTGTCTTTCATTAAAATTAATTGCAGGCTGATCCTTTGTCTAAATTGAATTATCGTGTGATATACTTAAAAATCATTCAAATCCAATCTTTGGTGACTTCGGTAAATATATGACTATTCCTAGCTGGGAAGATATTAATAAATATGATGCAGTTCTCCTTTTAATTGGCATGTAGCTTTCATATGGACTTATAACCAAAATTTCTTAGGCTTATGCTCAGTTCATTGTTATTTCTTTTTGGTTCTCACACTTTAATCTATTTAGCAAAAAATTTTCCAGTTCTTATCAGCTGAAAAAGTTAATTAATATGTGGCATTGTGGCAATACTGTCTTTCATTAAAATTAATTGCAAGTTGCTCCTTAGTCTAAATTGAACTATAATTACTTAATATTATTCAAATCCAATCTTTGGTGACTTCGGTGAACATGTGACTATTCCTAGCTGGGAAGATACAGTTCCCCTTTCAAATTGTATGTAGCTCTCATATGGATATATAAGCAAAATTTCTTAGGCCTATGCTCAGTTCTTTGTTTCAGACCTTTAATCTATTTAGCATAACATTTTTTATGAGTTAATAAATAATTGAGACATTCAACTCTGATACTTATTCTTAATTGCCACATGTATTTTCTTAACGTACATAAGTAATTTCATTGTACTTTCTATAAGTACCTGCATGGAAACTAACTTAACTATATAGTGCCATTGTTCATTTATATCACAATACATAATTCTTTTATGCCTGGTTTCTACAAACTCGCGAAATACCTGTGGGTAAATTATCCAAGGGCAAATTAGTTCCAGAATCACCCAGAATGATATAATGAGCAAGGACTTGGAGTTGTACAGTTAATTTTATTCAGAAGGCTTTGATTCTCATTGTTTAAATTATTATTGATCCTACATCCTACATCCAGCCAACCATGAAAGGATAAATTAACCCGACGATTTACCCTTGGAAAGATCTAGCCCGAGTTTGTAGGAACAATTTTTTCTGTCATTTTCATATTTACCCAGAGGACATTTATCAAGAAACTCGCCACAAGTGTATGTTACTGTTACCTTTAAATTATTTGAGTGTGTAAAAGTTGTCCTTGTTTAAATTCTGTCCATTGGATAATTTACCCATAGGTATTTCGCGAGTTTATAGAAACCGGGCATTAGTCATTTAATCCATTCCAAGACATATTTAATTATCTTGAACAAATTCACTCAGCTAGCTTTATTTATGAAGCTTTTATAATTGGTCCATGACCTACCTTCATGGAAATATAACTTTTTGGTAGACTTCTATAGTAATTGTATAGAAAATTAAATTAAATATATTCCAGGTGCTAAATACCTTTTCTTTTGGTAGTTGTTTTCAAGTAATTAACTTATAGCACACTTTGTATTTTTCCAACAAATGAATTGAGAATTGCTAATCCGGCTTCCATATTAATAAACTTGATATAGTTTGCTTTCACATTCCATATAGTCTTTTTGGGATTTGCTTTTAGTATTGACTTCGTAAGTTTAGTTAGACTTATTTATTTCAAGCATTATAATCTACCCTTCACATTTATGTTCTATAAATCATCTTGATTTTTTAAAATAAATTTCATTGAAGATAATCAGTTATTTGTCTGAGATCATATTTTAGGAACTGTAGCTTGCTTAGGTCAAATTTATGGAAGCTTAACTTGGCTTTCCTTGACAGAATTTCTTGTGCTGTTTTGATGCATTGTGTACCCATGAATGAATTGAGCCAATCATATAGGACATAATAATTTTGGTGCCATTTTCTGAAGGCCTATTTCATTATTGCTTATATTGATGGTTTTTGGCAATTTCTTAATACCTTTTTTATATAGTCTGAAGTGTAATAAATAAATATTCTTCCTTTACTCTTGTTAAGGGTATTAGATGCTTTGGAAATATAATTTGCATATGTGCTTTACAAGGTTAATACATTTTAATAAGTGTTTTATAAACATATTTATATTTATACTGTTCAGAGTTTTCTAACTTGCAAACATTTACATATATGTTAATGTTCTCAAATTGTTCAATTAAAATTGTTGTTTGAAAATCTTTATCTTTTTGGGGACGAAATAACGGGATCTCCTTGTTATCTCCTCTTCCCCATTAAGGCATTAAATAGATTTTTCAGCTGGAAGGTCGATCTACGCTGGCGTGGTCCCAGCAGTGCTTCCTGCTTTGATATTCACTTTTAGCTTGAAATTTCCCTTTAACAAATCTTATTTTGATTGACTTGGTAAAATAAAGTGAAGTTATATAAAAATATATATAACGATTCATAACCATGCATCATATGGTAGCGGCTCCTCCAGTTACGGAAGGGGGAGAGTAGATGCTCTGCATCCACTTATATTTTTGTTCAGTATTATATTACTCTCTCAAATTCATTATGGCTTTGCATACGCAGATTTCAAGGGAATTTTTACGTAAAGAGGACGTTGTATTTGAACTTAAGGCTAGGGGTATTTCAGTACATGTTCCCACTTTATTAGTCACATTAAAGCAAGTGCCTTCTCACCAGACGCCTTCTGTTCACTTTTTGATCGATCAAAACCCTACAAATGAATTTCAAAGTGTGAAACGTAAAGTACATAAACTTGTAAAGTCAGCTGTGGAATTATTTGTGGATCCCGATTGTTCTACTTGCCAGAAAAGACGTTTGAAACATAGAGCCTGGCATTTAAAGAATAGGATTCCATTTCTTGCACGTGGGTAAAAAATCGTAAAATCAACCTTTTGTTTGAAAATACGTCTATTATGCATTTGAAAAACCCGCCTCTGTAATATGAGACGTATGTCTGGAAACTTCCGGGCACGGCTGTGATGCTTTCATGCAAAAACGGCATACACTAATCAAAGTCGAAATATAATTTTAAATTTCCCACACCTTTCACCAGTTGTAATTTTCAAATTGAGCACCATCCAACATCTTGATTTTGAATTTCCAATTTTGTATCTCGCGCGTGGGCCGACATATTGAATCATGTGACCAATACGTAGACTGTAATGTCATACAGTGAGAAATGCAAAATGAGGCATCAGATATAACACACATCGGATGTAACTCTACGTGCAAGCGAGCGAAATATGCTGACGCGTGACCTTATCACTTCCTGTAACGGTTATGATTTGTTTACGTACAAAAAACGACAAACATTTTACTCATGATGTTATTCTTGTACAAATGTAACATAAAATATAAAATTTAAATGTGAAAATAAAACCGAATTTAACATCGGAAGTCTTACAAAAATTCCAAAAATCTAATAGTAAATGTGAAATCGGATATAAAAAATGATCAATTCGAAATATACAATTTAAAATCTTGCGCTAGCCGACATCTTGAATTTCCTCCACAATTTTCAAATCTCCCACACCTTCTGCCATTTTGAATTAACTATTTCAAAATTTCCCACCTTCCATCATTTACAATTCTAAATTGAGCGCTTTCCACCATTTGCAATTTTCAAATTTGCCGCCTTCCATCATTTGTAATTTATAATATCCAATTTCAAATCGTGCGCCTTCCGTCATATTGAATTTTAATTTCCAAATTTGAATCACGCGCGTGGGCCACCATTTGCAATAGGAACCGGAACTGTCGCCATTTTTAACCAGAACCGGAAGTGACCCATCTTGTGACAGGGACCATTACCGCCATCTTGAACCGGAACCCAAAGCGCCGTCATCCTGGACCCGCCTGTGAAGTCACACACAACACTATAATACTGTTGCTAATTTGGCGATTGGGTATATTTTAAAGTAACTAAAAGAATATACCTCTAGGATTCAGACTATAAGATACTAATTGATATAAGTGATATACACTGATATATGTGGTGTGTATTCGCAGACATTTTAAACATTTCTTTTCTGTATCAAATGCACATTTGGCCCATACCGTCATATTAAAAACGTATTCAAAATCAAAATATGTGTACAAGACGAAAACTTATCATTTCCTGTCCAGAATAGTTAAGAATCGATTAGACCTTTTTCTTATCATTCCTCATTCTATCTTATTCCTTTTATTATCGTTATGGTAGACCATCGTTACATGATTTTCATTTCTAGTTTTCAGACAATGTATTGTTAAGAATATTTCATTGCATGACATGGCAAAATATAAAAGCAGAAAGGCTCTCAATCTATTTGAAATTTAAGAATTATCATACGTTAAGTTATATAGCCTATTAAATTGGAAACGCTATTGTCACAATTTTTACTCGAGGCCGTCAATTTAACTTGGCTATTTAGACATTACAGAATCTATATTTTGATCTCAGATGCAATAGAAGGCTACACTAAAGTAATATACCGTACACATATTTATACAGCAAAATAAAATAAATAGGCCTAAGATAACTAAATAAATTAAACAGAGAAGTAATATTTAAATATAAAGGTGCACGAAAGATACAATTTAACAAAAGTATAAAACTAACACAATATACTGTAATTATCATTGCGTTATTACGTAATTTTAATTTATTTGTATTTGTAATTTACTCAATTTTTAAATGGCCCATTAGAATTGGAATTTATTTAGTCCTTCTAAACATGTACATGTTATAGGACACGTCCAAACATTTACAATTCATTACATATAATACATATTTACACATTAAATTCAATACAAGATAAAAATATAAGCTAATATTAATGATGAGTTGTATACAAATTAATGCTATAATATTGGGTTTACAATTTAATTGAATTATTATCACGCTTTATTAACTATGCGTTTTCTCCTTGGTACTATTGAACCATCCTTTCAAACTTGGCGGTAAACGTCTACATCTCGAGAACCAGTTGTGAGTTACCTGAAACATAAAGAAAAGGGGGCAGTATCTACACGGAAAGAGATTTTTATAAATGCAGGTTTTTTTACAAGTATTTCATATCTTCTAATTTTACCATTATTTAAACTATTTTTTATTTTACTCTGTAGGTATTGGCTGTACAACTTTACATGCTTATCGTATAAAGAAAGAAATTCATGCACTGAGTAAAGCAGTGTGTCTGCAGGAAGGATCTTAGCCTGTTTTTAAATATTTTACTGTTTTCTATAGACTTGATAGCTGTAGGTAATTTATTAAATAACTTTACACCATAATTGTAAACATTTGACTTTGAAATATTTGTTCTACTGTATTGGACATGCAAGTCATTCTGTTGTCTTGTTTGATAGTTATGGATGTCATTGTTGGTTAACAGATTTTGCCCATTTAGCTTAATATAGAAAATTACTTCCAGTATATATATACACGCTAAGGGCAGAATTCCTAATGTTTTGAATAGATATCTACAGGATGTCTGCTGATTTACTCCAAAAATTATCCTTACTGCTCTTTTTTGGATTTTAAAGGCTTTTTCAGCTTCTGGAGAAGAACCCCCGAAAATGACTCTTTACCTCATATGACTATGAAAATAAGCAAAGTATGAGCTTCTAAGTATGTGTGCACTTGTGATATGTTTTAAAGTTTTTAATATATAGCAGCTTGTACTCAGTTTATTGGTTAATGCCTCAATATGTGTTTTCCACTTTAGCTCTACACTTATATGTATGCCTAGAAATAACATCTTCTGCATCCTCACAGCTAATTTAATATTAATTAATAAATTAAAGAATATCCAATCGCTACACTGCATATAAATATTCATACACTGATAACATATCACTGCAAATGGGTACAAAGTAAAGTTGTCTAAATCGGAAATATCGCACAATATTTGTTAGTTAATTCTTCTTTTTTTGTGTTCTTTAGAGCGTATCTGCTGTAATTTTTCTTTCGTCTTATTGACACATAGGGCCCAGTAAACAAGGAAGTATGTATAGTGACAACAAATGGAAAAACAAGTGACGAACGCCTAGCGCATACCGGCTAGTACACCCACGCTATATGTCGGAGAAGTTTGGCAGCTACATCCATATTGCCGATATGATTGTCACATGAGTTAACATGATAGTGCACAGTGTTGATTTAAGATAGAAGGTGTTCGGGAGCCGGCTTTTAGACATAAGCGGGCCGGATTTGGCCCGCGAGCCAGTAGGTGGACCACACTTAATTAGCTTAAACAGAAAACTCAATTTCCTGTTTTTTTTTAACTGAATACCCTATCCTAACAAAAGAGAAATACTGTATTCATAATAATAGTTTCCTTTATGAGGTCATCTAGTTTCGTACAAAATACCAGGAACCTTGAATAAAAACAATAATTGATTTCAATAATTTCAAGGCTGCAGCATTCATTATTCTTGGCATCGCCACTAAGTCCAAGGTCAGAATGACTGGCAAAACTTTTTCTAGTATTTATGCGGTCGATGCCATTTTTTCGATCTACATGTGCACAACTGAAATTTGTACGTTAACTTGCTGGATTTGAAAATTCAACATGCAAATTCACCTAGGCGGTAACTATACAAACACAAGAAGATGTGTGCCTACCGAGGATCTTGCTCTCCGAAAAACCTCTCGCCGTGGAAAATTGCCTATATGTTGTAAACAGTGGCATTCCTAACGAGGGCTGTCCGCCACAGGCTCCACGTACTATGGGGGCTCCCATTGATGCCCCACCTAATATAAAAATGAATGTTTATCTCAAGAAAAATATATTTACAAATATTCTATATATATGATAATATTTTTTAAATGCATACTTTAAGCAAGGGTCCACCCAAAATAAAATAAAAATTCCTCTTAAAGCAAAAGTAACAAAATGCCTAGTAGAGAAAAATAATTTAAGTACATTAAACTAGTGAGGTAAGAGTCGGCCCTGTTGACAACTCGGCGAATATAGTGACGTAGCGGAGATGATCATTAGAAAGTCAGGTTTAAGCAGTGATAGGGAGAAGTGACTCAGTGGTTCTGTTTACTCATTGTCAGTTGATGTTGATTTCTGCTTAGTTATTGTCTTTTTAAATGTAAGTCTATTTAGTTTAGAGTTAATATTTTACGCCGTACTTTAAAATTAATGTGTCGTGAAATCACTAAAACAAATTAATGTAGGTTTGAAAATAACAATGGCATGTACCGATTGTGCAGTAAATGGCACAGGTTACATATGGTGGAAGCCCTGACATGGTTTTGTATGTAGATTTGGTTTCGACCATTGACCCCTAAATTAGTTGAGCGACACTGCAAAATCTAGTTGGCTGGGACCCATACTCCCTAATTGGAAGTTTTAAATACTTTTTATCAAATCCAGGAAAGCGGCCAGGTTAGTCAAAACACTACGTAATTTATAATCCAAGATTCCAAGATTACTTCCAAAACATCAACTATTATTGGCTATAGACTTTAATCATAGAAATTGCTTTGATATGCTAATATTTGCAAATAACCTGCTAAAATTATAAATTATTAACAATTATATATAAATACAATATGTTACAAACACCTTACACAGAATTTTATTAACATTAAATAAACATTGAACCTACCCTGATGTTTTTTAGTTCACCAAATCTTTGCTGCAATTAGATCCCTGATAATAGCTTGAATTATTAATTTTAACCTTACTTCCCAAAAATTCTATATATGACAAATTAATTCACCATTCTTTCAGTTAAGCTGTTATTTTCGATTGAAGTCCCTACTTTATATTAGTACCTGTTTTTTTAAATTCTTTTACTTGTGATGCTACCTTAACCTGAGATGAAAGAATTCTATATCAATTTATTTAATTTTTAATTCTAAATCACTCTGTACTTGTCCAGGTTTAATTTAGAAAAATATAATGACCTCAGAAACTATAAATTCTAATACAGACAGAGACTTTATTTACTATGTTTTATTAAAATATATATTATCCAAAACTAAATCCAAACAGCTACCGGGCACTTACCACATGAGGACTCCTTGAGGATGAGTTGATAAAACTCTGGCTGAAGTTTGAAGATCCAGGATGAAACAGTAACCGGATGACTTGAAACAGTCACATCATCAGGAGGAACCATCCAGATTATCCCAAGCCAAGCAAGCTATTTGACAATAAAGCAAGCAATAGCTCAGAACAGCAGCTCCTTGAGAAAACAGTCACGAAGGCATGGTATCTTGGTGAGCAAAGATCGATAAGGAAGAAACAAAGTTCTTTAAAGGCGTTCAATGACTGAGAAATAAAAGCAGGATTCACGGGATCCAGGAAATATAGATTAGATGGCAAGGGTTATCTCAAGCGGAATTCTTCTTGTACTTGATAGTCCATGTGCCAGACCCCAAAATTGACCATGTCATTATAATTTGGGGGGACTGAATGAAACTTATACCACACGTTCCTGGGATCATGTGGAGCAAAAAAGTCGGGGGGGGGGCCATCATGAGGAGGTAGCTTTCAAAAATGGCGGCCATTCAAAATGGCGGACGCTTTGGAATCTTTAAATTCAAATATCTCGGGACTGGGTTCATCAATCTTGAATTTTGTTTTTTCAAAATGTAGGTCATTCTTCTGGCTACATGTTTGTTCCACATGTCTGTTGCCAAAAAACCAGTATTTATTGGTCAAAACTCTAAATATCGGAAAAATGGATTTTTTGACATTTACGTTTTGCGGTTTATTACTCTAACCGTTGGCTATATCGAAAAAGTGTCTGAAACAAAAGTTGTAGAGACACATCTCACCTTTAAAACGCAAAAATTAAATCGAAGATCGGATCAATAGAATCCGAGATATCCAGATTCAAAGCGGGCGGAGCGGGGTTGAGCGTGTTGACCGAGCGCTCGGTGCAGCCTAGCGAGAGGCGAGACTTAGCGTAAAATCCTGCACTTTATTTATTTTTAACCTCAGTAATTGCTTTATTACTAGATAAATTTACATTACCTATTATTTTTAACATGATTATTAAACACTTACTCATAAATACAATTAACAATTATATCATTTATCTGGGAAATGGACATCAACAGTTACCAACTCATATAATATACTGTCAAGGTTTTTATCTTCGATTTTTAAGATGGAATCGTTAAAGGAACTTCAAATAGTCGAAGTAATTAAAAAAAGGAAAAAAGTATTACAATTTAGGTATGTATCGGAGACATTTAACAATACTTTCAGAAATGAACACAGGACGTAAGCAACTAAGAAATAAAAATTCCTATAAAATGCCGTATAGCCTATAATATTATGAACAATCTTGAAATAAGTCTTCTTCACAAGAATCACTGTAATCAGTTATTATAATTGCACTCTTCCTCATCTGCTGTTGCTTTGGTACACCCCTTGCACCCACAGCTCTCGGTGCATCGGATTTGAATAATAAATACAATTAACAATTATACAATTTACCTGGGAAATGAACATCACTAATTATGAACTATACATCCCTTAACTCTGTACTTCAAGATGAACATGTTCAAGCCACTCTACTTGATACATCTTCTTACAAGTAATGAAGAAATGCTGTCCTTTCGGATGAAATATATCGCCCTAGTGGAGCTACTTTCCGTTTTTCTTCGGACTAATCGAGAAGGCATTTTTTTTCTGTTTTTAGCTGCTGTAGAAAAAATTGTGCCTTGAATTTTTGCGCTGGATAGAGTGAACTAGTCACATTATCTATCATAACACTTTCTTGAATTATCTAAACTAGAAGGAGAGCCCATATGTTCACCAATATTATGTAGAGGGATGTTTTCAGTACAAATAAGAAGCAACAACCCATTTTCTAGAATTCCAGTGGACCAAGCCATCAAAGAGACTGTAAACAAAGACACCCAAACTCCTGAAGGTACTAAGGATTTCAGTCTGAAAAAGTAGGCTGTAGTACGGTAATATGTTAATGCTGAGTACAGAGCTAAAGAACCTCCTCAGCATTCTATCATCCAGCGAAACAGATCAGTGCCACCCTGACCTCCTAAGCCCAAGGACACTTAGAGATGAGAAAGACGTGACAACTCTCACTGATCTTCTAGCCGAGTGGACGAACCCCTTCGATCCCAACCCTTAAGATATTGTACATTTGCCTACTGGAATATATGTTCTTCTGATCACATTGATTCGGAAAACAAGGGAAAAATAGCTTATTAAGAGTTCACGTTTCGGCTAGCTAAAGGAGAAGGGTTTCATAAACGTATTAAGAAAGTGGGTCTTAAGATTAGTAGACTAAAGAAGAGCAAAAAAAACCAAGGTTGGAAACAAAGAAGTAATCCTCCAGTGCAATCGAAATTTATTCAGCAAAATGACCTTTATTGCAGAAAACCAACAACTTGACATGATGGAAGGATTCAGATATCCTCTGGCGCCGGCGAATGTTAATGGGCCTTTGAAGAAAACCTAAAAATCAGTGTTATCTAATTTTTTGGAAGTATACACCACCCCTGCCAGTCTGCCGGAAAAAGATTCGGCCTGCATCATTGATTCAATGGCCGTGCTTCAGTCCATCAAAGGATAACAAAAAACGTTTTACGAATTCTCAACGAATTTTCTCAAGCAGGTTTTTAATATAGGTCGGAGGGTTGACATATATTATTCAGAGGTTTCGATCAAATCTTTGGAGCGGGAAAAAAGCGGAACAGCTGAAGGTATAAAATTTAGTGAAATCAAGGGTGGCCACAGAGTGGTTTGTTAGAGGACGCTTCTAAGGAACAGTTACGGCAAAAATATGATAAAATTATTTTTTTGCAGTTTGTAAGAGGAGAAATTTGAAAACATAATTGGAAACCTAGAAATCTTCGTAGCAGTTGGTGAGATCTGCTTCATGATCATTTATATTAGGAGCAAAAATGTTCCTGAGCTGTTCTGCACTCAAGAATAAGCTGATTCCTGGATGATGCTGCATGCAAGGAACGCCGCTACATCATCTGAATCAGTTCTTTGCTTTTCAATCAATACAGATGTATTAGTTTTGGCTGTAGGTTTTTGCTAAACCATAAAAAGCAAAAACTTCTGAATCGGGAAACAAACAAAACAGTTTTAACAGATATGCAAGTTTCCCAGATAGTATCTGCCTTAGGCGAACAGCTTTTTACAGCTCTTATTGGGTATTACTGCTGTTCTGGCTGCGACACAATCAGTGCTTTAGTTGGCCAGGGGAAAGTTAAAAGCTTTTGTTCAAAAAGGAACAAAGATTTATTGAAGCATTCAGGAAGTTAGGCAAAGATTGGATGATGTATAATGATGTTGATGACAGCAAAGAAGAATTTGTCTTCCAGTCGTATGCCCCCAAACGCAAGGTGAAATGAGGATCGCTACCAGATGTTCAGAGGGCCAGACTGAGAGCTTCCAAATGTCTCTTTGTAAAGACACCTTGAGAAAACACAATAAACGTGCCAACTACAAGGCCGGAATTTTGATCAACTGTGCACCAGAAAGTTACTTGTGCTTAGCAACTCAAATCTGAATCATCGAGAGTTGTTGGTGCAACGGGTTTGTCGAGCAACGGCAGTTGAGGACGAGAGCAATAATTTTAATACCTGACTTCAGTGATTCTAGTGAAGAAGACTTAATTCAACATTGTTAATAATATTGTATAAGGCATTTTATGGGAAATTTTATTTCTTAGTTGCTTACATCCTGTGTTCATTTCTGAAAGTTTTGTTAGAAGTCTCCGATACATACCTAAACTGTAATACTTTTTTCCTCTTTTAATTATTTCGACTATTTGAAGTTCCTTTAACGATTTCATCTTAAAAATCGGATATAAAAGCCTTGACAGTATATTATATGAGTTGGTAATTATTGACGTCCATTTCCCAGATAAACAATATAGTTGTTAATTGTATTTATGAGAAAGTGTTTAATAATCATGTTAAAAATAGTGCACATTAGTACATAATGTAAATTTATCTAGTAATAAAGCAATTACTGAGGCTGAAAATAAATAAAGCGCAGGATTTTACGCCAAGTCTCGCCTCTCACTAGGCTGCACCGAGCGCTCGGTCAACATGCTCAACCCCGCTCCGCCGGCTTTGAATCTGGATATCTCGGATTCTATTGATCCTATCTTCGATTTCATTTGTGCGTTTTAAAGGTGAGATGTGTCTCTACAACTTTTGTTTCAGACACTTTTTCGAGCCAACGGTTAGAGTAATAAACCGCAAAACGTAAATGTCAAAAAAATCTATTTTTCCGATTTTTAGAATTTTGACCAATAAATATTGATTTTTTGGCAACATACATGTTGAACAAACATGTAGCCAGACGAATAACCTACATTTTGAAAAAAACAAAATTCAAGATTGATGAACCCAGTCCCGAGATATTTGAATTTCAAAATTCACAGTCGTCCGCCATTTTGAATGGCCGCCATGTTTGAAAGCTACCTCCTCATGATGGCCCCCCCCCCCGACTTTTTTGCTCCACATGACCCCAGGAACGTATGGTATAAGTTTCATTCAGTCCCCCCAAATTATAATGACCGATGGGTCTGGCACATGGACTATGAAGCAGCAACCAGTAAGTTATTTCACCCAGCATTCTGAATTTTGGTGCAAAACCTTTCTGCTTTCTTAACTGATGACTTAGTGTATTGCTTTCATGCCTAGCACCAATTAAATCGGTGCAGGGTATGCGACTTTGCTATTACGAATATGCATGGCTTTTAGAAATGTTGACTTCCCAAGTTGCATGAAACACCGTCCTTGCATCCATCTTCTCAAGCAGCATGGCTATTCCTTGACATACATCCAGCCTCCAGTACTTGACTCCTCCCCCTCTGGATTTTCAGACTGTCTATATCCCTGCAGACATATCCGAGCTCATTCTGCAGCAGCATGCATTCGCAGAAAAGTTCGTGCCTCAGGAATGTGTCATTTCATAGGTGCGTTCTCTCTTATTACAGGAACCAGAATCCCTAGACGTCTCCGGAGCTGGAACCAATTGATGGGCACAGCACAAGAGAGGTCTTCAAACGGCAACCAAGAGAAGAGACAAGGCTAGCGCTCCACCCAGGTATAATTCACCCTTTAGCAGAGATGCATGCCTCCGAATTTCTGTTCCTTTTGGAAGGTCTCAAACAAATGAAACATAATACCACACACACAGTATACGCCCAAACACATTATATTACATTATTTCCTTTTATACATTAAAAAATGAATCTGGGGCATACTGATGTATTATTTAAATGCGCTTTCCTTTATAACGCATGCAGTTTCTTCTGGTTTCCAAGAAAACTACCCAAGTATTATTAGAAAATCCGTACAATATACACAAAGGGTTGTAAATAACAGGCTATTTTTTGGGGTTCCAAAATAAACAAAAATTATACTCCAAGGGAATTCTTATAGAACTTTATCCGACAATGGAAATAAATCGAAGCGTCCAGCTCAATATGACTTCCGGAAGTACCAGTGAGCTGCCCGTCATGAAATACCTTAAATGCTACCTTCTCACAGGAATTAGCAGAAGAAGGTCAAAACGTATTCGTGAATCTACCCTTCCTCCCAGCAAGAAGTAAGAGGGAGCCCAAAATCACCCCACACTAGCCTAAATCTAATTTGAAACAACCTTACAGCAATATTTCATTTATTAAACTTAGTCTGTTTAGCTCAGGAAAGCTAAATTAGCTCTAATTTTCATTCTTTCGAGCATACTAGTACAATAGTTATGTAAGTCTATATGTGTGCTTAACCATTCATATCGCCTGAACTCAAAACTGAGAGTTTCTCTAATGCAAAAAATTCATAATACCTTAATTCCAATTCAATAGTTGGTACAATACTCTGTTCCTAATCTGAATATAAACCCTACATCATATCGTCTGGATCAGATAACCCCGGCTTCAGGTGAGAGACATGGCATCGAGTTGCTTACTATCCTGGCAATTCTGTAATAACACCGTTACAGGGGTAAGAAAAGCCAAAATGCTATAAGCCCCTGTAAAGGATTCATACAATTTAGCCGTGGCCTTATTAGCCGCATTGCTCCTGGGAAAGCTCTTGACCCAGACAGCATCACATTCTTTGAATGGGACCGATCTTCTTCCTACAAGAAACCAGTTTTGCAGAAAATTGACCCTGTGCCATTTAGGGCACAAAAGTGTTATCGCATAGTGTGGTGAGGTTTTTGTCTCCCATTTTTCTAAATTAGCTTTCGGAGAGACTTGTGTTTTTTCAAATTAATTTTTCACAAACTTCGTATTTCGTTTAAATCCTAAAGTGTAGGCTAGATCTGCATTTTGGTATCGGTATTTTTCGTAGTTCAACGTTTCAAATTATTTAAACTTAACCAACATTGTTTCATGATACTTTATGAAAGCTTTATTAGTCCAGAAGTGCTTTAAGGAAATTTTGAGCGATCCTTGTTGAATTGAGTGATAGGCTATAATTTTCTTTAACCTGAGGGTGAGTTGGTATTTGGTCGTGTTTACATGACACAAATCGTCATCATGAGTAACAGGATATAAGTCCCGATTGATTTTCTTAGTGGTATTACAGATGATTCAGTTTGGAATTTATCTAAAACATTGAAAGATAATTTTGCGATTCCAGTGGATCCGACTTACTTAAAAGATGTAAAACCTCATAGTGAAGTACCAGTACTGGCTTTTATTGCTAAAACTGAAGACATTTTTGAGCAGTGTTGTGAACTTGAGGATGTGGGTGGCTTATCTCAGAAGCAGATGAAACGTCTTCAAGTTAAAAGGGATCATATCTAAATAGAATGACCAATTTACTACAATTATTTATGGATATTTCTTCAGATTATGGTAAATCGCTTAGTTTACTTAGTCAAGAGATCTCGAGGTAGAAAGATAGAATCAAATCTCAAGTGGCCGAAAATGTAACAAGGGGTTTTGGCACTACTTAGACTGGGGTACTTACAGGTTTTGATGGGGGTTCTCCAAATACTTTTTTTTTTAGTGAACACTTGCCCCTGAATGAACTCGAGCAGTCCCCAACGCCGGTTGTTCAAAATTTTCATTTTGATCTAAGTAATGATTTTTCTAAACTACCCCCCATCCACTTGGCAAGCTATTAGAAATTCTAGAAAATTTCAGCGATCATTCATTGGATGAGGTCGTTAAGTTATTGAGCTCCCCGAGAGAACTTATGACTCAAGCAGAATTGTTTGCGTTTCGAGCGAAACAAATTTTCGCCTTATGATTTGCACGTTTAAAAGGTCTGAAGTAACTAGCAGGAAGGGCAGTGAAAGAAGATAATTATTTAGTTTCATGAATTCTTACTTGAGTATTACTTTCCATCTGGAGCAGGTATGAGGGATATGAATAAATTGTATTATAGAGTCCAGGGCGAACGTGAACAGTTTTCTGAATATGTCAAGGATATCCGATGCTATGCGGAAACTCAGATAGTATAAAACATTTTGGATGGGATGTCCCCAAGGACTTGGAGCATGGATATCATAGGTAATCCCACGAGAGTTGACGAGTTTATCAATAGATTCGCGACTGCGCAGCACGAGGGAATTTATCTGATGAAACTCGTCAACTCAAGTTGGATTTTTAAGACTATTCTATGAATAAAAATGTAACGGATTATACAAATAATAATTACTTTCGTGCTTTGTTCTATAAAAACCAAACTAACACCGGCGAGATCACGGCCTACAATGAATCCATGAATCGATTCGAGTTGCCATGTTATAACCACGGATACCAATGGTGCATATAAAGCCTAGTTAACTTCATTCAGATAAGCTAACGGTAGAACAGAATAAAAGGACACGAACTGGCTTGCACATTTCTATTATTTCAATTTCCAAACACATTATGTTGTATAAAATAATCTGTTTTCGTGGTGTTTAATGGCAACATGTGAAGTATTAATCACTGCACACTGATACTTAAGCACACGAACTGGCTTGCACATTTCTATTATTTCAATTTCCAAACACATTATGTTGTATAAAATATCTGTTTTCGAGCTGTTTAATGGCAAAATGTGAAGTAATAATCATTGCACACTGATGCTTTCGTGTCCAGTAACAAGCAGGCGATTTTACCCGATAAAATGCCATCCTTGCGATTCCTACAAGAATATTGTAACGGCCGTGAATGGTCTATATCCGAGGAATTGCTAAACGTTATTGGTTAATAACAAACAGAGAAATAGTCTTTGACGGATTATATTTATACTATAGAGTGAGAACATTTATTTGAAAAGGCGTCACTCACTCTTATAGACAATAAACCACATACTTGACTGTAACCTTCCAGATTGTGTCACAGAAATTATTGCCGGCAGCTTCAGCCGAAGATGGGGTGGGTCAATGTTAGGAAGGTTTCTTAATATTTCCTTATGAAAAATAGTCAAGTTTTTAAAAAACAATTTGCACAATATTAAGTACATTAATTTCTCAACTAGTCTGAGAGACCTCCTCAAAAGACAATAAAGTACAATAAAGAAATAAAGTCAGTCTCGGTCCTTCTTCTTCTTTACTTCAACTGACTATAAAATCCTGAAGTCCAATAATCACTTCTATTTCTTCAGTCCTCTTGCACATCCCTCCTAATAATGTCTGTAACTGAGAGAAATATTTTAGCATCTACTCAAGATGAACACTAAAAGTTATTCACTGTAGGCCTATCCTCCTTTTTCCAACTAACTCTCTTTATCCAACCTGACCTACCAACTTTACCATTCAAACAAATCTTTCTTAGAAGAAGTTCACTGTATTTATTAAAGAAGACAGAATAGAATTTACCCAGAAGAAAGAAAAATAAATTTAGGTTAGCGATTACAGCATGAATGTAACGGCTACCCACTGACATGAGACTACGTAGGCTATCACTGGGGAATCGCCTCCGTCCTCTCACAACCAGGGAAATATTAAAGGCATGAAAAAAAGAATTTAGACAAGTGGGTGCTGACTGGGATCCTCGCTGTCATAAGACGCTAATGGGATAGATAGTAGCCCTTAAAGCCCCAAAGCTCGATTCATCTTTTGAATCTGACTCATAATCAATTCTTTCACTCAGCAGACTTCGGCATATAACTGCCTACTTGGTCCTTAACAAACATATACATTTACGTTTTAATTAGAATACTTAGCTTCATCGGTGCTGACTTCTAATAGAACTTCAACTACCCATTCCACCAAGTCTATACACATGTATATTTACTTGTTCTGAGTCTCCTTAACCTAACAATAATCTTCCTGCCTCCAACAAAATCTTTTTGTTCTAAATAATGCGTAGAGAAATCCAATATTTCAAACAACAAAATCTTAGATCAATAATTAAAGATCTTTTCCTCCGTCTAAATTAAGATCCCACTCAAATGAATTTCATCTAAATAGATATAAATGTAATTACTTTACTCAATTAATTTTACTGTTATTATACAACTCGGAAATAATGAAATCTTTATCTAGGGGAGAAATTCTTTAGCTTTCTTAACGGAATGTCGGTTTAAACTCTTCTGGTTCAAGTTTATTTATTTCAACACTGAATTATTACGTACGGGGGGAAGAAACTATAGTTCAATGTACTTATCTGATGCTTGATTTGGTAACTGCGTCGGCATCTCAGACATCTCACAGACAATGACCTCTCCGCGACTTGAAGTCCCATATAGACGATCTGCAAAGCACCTTCTCTCTCCAAATGTGCTCATTCATAGTCGTAACTATCTCCACTGCAATGCGACGTCCCCAAGGTAGGTAGTATGTAGCTCACGAACACTCGGGCCACGAGACGTCCAACTTCCGTCGTAGGATGACGACCATACAGAGCTCAGGGATCCAATCCCACAGGCTCTGCATCCACGAAACCTCACTGGTTTAGAAGACAGAATCCTTCCTGCCTTAATTAATACCAAGGATCACTCCCTCGGTCCACTTCTGCAACAGCCCTCACATCTCGTCGACTGATAACGCCGACTGACTACTGTTGACCCCTCCAACTTCCAAGTATTACTGACGACTTCTACCTATCACGGCTTCCGACGATTGACTCAGGCCACTCAGCCTGCCTCTCCTTCACTTCCACAACCTTCTTCTCCCGCCGCTCGTAAAAGACTCTCTCCCTTCTCCTAACCTTCCACTCGGTTTAAATAACGAACACCACCCTCATAGTCAATTATATGCCTCTGGTGCGGTTTGAACTTACACCACCCACATACCTTTTTGTATGCCTCTGATGCGTTTCACCTTACACCATCCACATAGTCAATTGTACGCCTCTGATGTCGTTCCACCAACCTAACCAACTTCCTTATTACAGTTCATCTTCCAAATCTTCTTCCATTACGACTTTTCACTAATTGCAGTACGACTTTTAAATAACTTGGAATGACTTCTTATTAACTTCCCGTTCGAAGACTTACTGCTCGACTAACTTCTTCTAACTCACTTCTTCTCACTGTCTCTTACTAACTGCTTCTAAATAACATGGAATGACGGGTTGCACAGATCTTACTAACTTCTTCTTAACTGTCTCCAATTAACTTCCAATGGCGGGGTGCGCAAGACACGCCCGACACGGTCTACGCCCGCTCTACTCGGCGACTTCTTATTCACTTGTCTTATTCGAACCACTTCACGATACTAACTGATACTGCCTGTCTCTTCCAACTAACTGTCACTGACTCCACCAACCAACTGTCTCTCTTCAATTTTTCTACCACTTCCCCTCTGTTCATTTAAAACTATTGCGCAGGCGCGGACTCTCGTACCTTCTATCATAAACTAGGTTCTTCTAGCGTAAAACTTTCATAAACATAGCGTGGTAACAAGTGGTTTAACTATTGTTCACTACTACTATTATCACGCGACCTTCCACTTCGTTACAAAATATACCTACTAATTTTCAAGAATTGGACTTTTTGTGTGCCAAGCTTAATTCTTTTGGGTTATCCGACGCATTAAGGTCTAAGAACCTTGGACATAGTAGCCTTACTTCGCAACCTGCGCCAGTAGCTAATAGGTAGGGATTTATGCATTCTGCCAATGGAGTGAATAAGGTTGAGCGTAGCAAACGTGTTCAGGGATTTTCTGGGAGGCGCTTACCACGAGTGTGGAATGTGGGAATTTATATGTAGCTGGTCTTTTGGATAGTGGTTAGACCATAAATATTATGTCTGAATTTATTTACCAGAATATGAGCAAGAACTATAAGAACTCACCCTTCTGTAAAGAGAATATTTCTTTCCAGGTGGTTAATTTCTTACCCATGGAATCCTTGGGATGGACGATGATCTCGGTAGGTCAAATTTTAGATCGCCCCTCATTTATCGGTCCCTTTGATTTTTGGGGTTCCTTTGGAAGAATATTCTGGGGTTATTCTAGATTTCGCTAAGGAACAAGTCTATTTCAAATTTTCGCCGGAAATCTATATTCCTTTTTATGGTTAGGCACACATATAGACTTATATAACTATTGTACTCGTATGCTGGAAAAAATAAAAATTAGAGATAATTTAGCTCTCCTGAGCTAAACAAACCAACTTTAGTCAATTGAAATATTTCGGTAAGGTTGTTTCAAATTACATTTAGGCTTGTGTGGGGTGATTTTGGGCTCCCTCTTACTTCTTGCTGGGAAGAAGGGTAGATTCACGAATACGTTTTGACCTTCTTCTGCTAATTCCTGTGAGAAGGTAGCATATAAGATATTTCGTGGTGGCCAGCTCACTGGTACTTCCGGAAGTCATATTGAGCCGGACGCTTCGATTTGTTTCCATTGTCGGATAGAGTTCTATAAGAATTTCCTTGGCGTATAATTTTTGTTTCTTTATTTTGGGACCCCAAAAAATTGCCTGTTATTTACAACCCTTTGTGCATATTGTACAGATTTTGTAATAATACTTGGGTAGTTTTCTTGGAAACCAGAAGAAACTGCATGCGTTATAAAGGAAAGCGCATTTAAGTAATTCATCAGTGTGCCCCAGATTAATTTTTTAATATATAAAAGGAAAGTATTTATATAATGTATTTGTTTGGGCGTATACTGTGTGGGTGGTTTAATGTTTCATTTGTTTGAGACCTTCCAAAAGGAACAGAAATTCGGAGGCATGCATCTCTGCCAAAGGGTGAATTGGACCTGGGTGGAGCGCTAGCCTTGTCTCTTCTCTTGGTTGCCATTTGAAGACCTCTCATGTGCTGTGCCCATCAATTGGTTCCAGCTCCGGAGACGTCTAGGGATTCTGGTTCCTGTAATAAGAGAGAAAGCACCTATGAAATGACACATTCCTGAGGCACGAACTTTTCTGCGAATGCATGCTGCTGCAGAATGAGCTCGGATATGTCTACAGGGATATAGACAGTCTGAAAATCCAGAGGGGGAGGAGTCAAGTACTGGAGGCTGGATGTATGTCAAGGAAGAGCCAGCTGCTTGAGAAGATGGATGCAGTAAAATTTTGGAAGCAAGGACGGTGTTTCATGCAACTTGGGAAGTCAACATTTCTAAAAGCCATGCATATTCGTAATAGCAAAGTCGCATACCCTGCACCGATTTAATTGGTGCTAGGCATGAAAGCAATACACTAAGTCATCAGTTCAGATAGCAGAAAGGTTTTGCACCAAAATTCAGAATGCTGACTGAAATAACTTAGTGGTTGCAGCTTCAAGTACATGAAGAATTCCGCTTGAGATATTCCTTGCCATCTAATCTTTATTTCCTGGATCCCGTGAATCCTGCTTTTATTTCTCAGTCATTGAACGCCTTTAAAGAACTTTGTTCCTTCCTTATCGATCTTTCCTCACCAAGGTACAATGCGTTCTTGACAGTTTTCTCAGGAAGCTGCTGTTCTGAGCTATTGCTTGCTTTAGTGTCAAATAGCTTGCTTGGCTTAAGATAATCTGGATGGTTCCTCCTGATGATGTGGCTGTTTCAAGTCATCCGGTTACTGTTTCATCCTGGAGTCCTCATGTGGTAAGTGCCCGGTAGCTGTTTGGATTCAGTTTTGGATAATATATATTTTAATAAAACATAGTAAATAAAGTCTCTGTCTGTATTAGAATTTATAGTTTCTGAGGTCATTATATTTTTCTAAATTAAGCATGGACAAATACAGAGTGATTTAGAATTAAAAATTAAATAATTTGATATAGAATTCTTTCATGTCAGGATAAGGTAGCATCACAAGTAAAAGAATTAAAAACCAGGTACCAATATAAAGTAGTTTTGGGACTTCAGTCCAAAATAACAGCTTAACTGAAAGAATGGTGAATTAATTTGTCATGTATAGAATTTTTGGGAATTAAGGTTAAAAATACTAATTCAAGCTATTATCAGGGACCTAACTGCAGCAAAGAGTTTTTGACCTAAAAAACATCCGGGTAGGTTCAATTTTTTTTAATGTTAATAAAATTTTGTGTAAAGTGTTTGTAACTTATTCTATTCATATGTATCTGTTCATAATTTGTAATTTTAGCAGGTTATTTCCAAATATTAGCATATCAAAGGAATTTCTATTATTAAAGTCTAAAGCCAGTTTGGAGAAGAGATCGTCAACGGGAATGGAGAAGAATTTATAAACTTGTGTGAACAATTTGAATTGAAAATAATGAACACATTTTTTCAACACAAAAACAACCACAAATATACATGGCAACAGTAAAACAAGCATTTTCGATCTATTATAGATTATACAGTTATCAGATAAAAGAGCACAATAAAGATAAAAGACACTAGGGTACAAAGAGGAGCACAATGTGGGTCAGATCACTCTTTGTTAAGAATGAAATGTTTTTGGCCTTGGGAAGTTCATAACAAAACAAATAAAAATATAATAAAAACAAAATATATATACCCAGTGAAGGAAGAGCAAAAATTCAATGTCGAGGGACTACAAGATGAAAGTATAAAGAACTTTTATTTACTACCATTGAATAAAACATTGTATGAAAATTATGAAGGATCGTCTGAAGAAATTTATACATACTTGACGAGTACCATAAAGGAAGTGGCCACAGAAGTAGTGGGGGAAAAAGGAAGGAAGGAAGAAAATAAAAATAAACTACCAATAGAGATTATACAGGAAATAAAAGAGAAGAAAGATGCGTATAACAGATGGATGAGCTCCAATAAGGAACAACATAAAACCACATACATAGAAAAGAAGAAACAAGTACATAGGGAAGTAAGAAAATTCAAAAATGAAGAATGGGAACAGCTATGCTCAAGAGTTAATAGCAGAATAGGGTTCCAGCAATCAGCAGAAGCATGGGCTGTGTTGAAAGAAATGAGAAAAGAAACCAAGCATAAAGCAAAATTGGAGATGATTTCAATAGAAGAATGGGAAGAATATTTTGGAAAGTTATTACAAGAAGGGAGAGAATAATTTATAGAAGAGACCACAGGAGTATTTGAAGATACGGGACTAGAAGTATCAAATGAGGAAGTAGCACATGCAATAAAAGAAGGGAAAAATTGGAAAGCTCCTGGACCAGGAGGAATCAATTTAGAGCTACTAAAATATGGAGGGCCAAAAGTAGTTACAATATTAACTAAATTCATAAATAAAATCCTAAAAGGGGAAAAAATACCGGATGAAATGAAACTAGGTTATTTAACGCCCATACATAAGAAAGGAGATAGGAAGGATAAAGGGAATTATAGAGGAATATGTGTGACTAATTCAAGTATGAAGATTTTTGGAAGAGTGATGAAACAACGATTAAATAATGAGTATAAGGACACAGACGTGGAATGTGGATTTACAGCAGGCAGATCTTGTATTGATCACATATTCATAGTAAAACAAATACTGGAGAAATGCTACGTAAAACAGAAACAGATTGATATGGTCTTTATAGATCTAGAAAAGGCGTATGATAGTGTACCCAGAAGTAAATTATGGGAAGCATTAGAAATAGCAGGTATACATAAGGCTTTAATAGGATTAATACAAGAAATATACAGGAATAACATGTGCCAAATAAAAATAGGATCAAGGATAGCACAGACGTTTCAAACGAGCAAAGGATTATTACAAGGATGCTGCTTATCCCCTACATTGTTTAAAATATTTTTGGATGTAAGTTTGAAGGAATGGAATAAGAAATGTGGCAAGATGGGACTACAGGTTGATGAACATTTATTCATATCTAACCTGCTTTTCGCCGATGACCAGGTCATTATAGCGCAAGACAGTGACGATGTTGATTATATGTGCAGAAAATTGCAAGAGGAGTATACAAAATGGGGATTAAAAATCAATTTAAGAAAGACAGAATATGTGACAGCTAACAATGATGATATAGAAATAGAGGGAAATATAATTAAAAAAACCAACAGTTTTAAGTACTTAGGAGCAATAGTACAGATGGATGGATCTTCCAAATTTGAAATAGAAAAAAAGGATATGCCAAGGCAGGAAAACAATAGGAATGCTAAATTCGGGGTTATGGAGCAGCAATATTATGACAAAAACAAAAGTAAATATCTATAAATCAATAGTAGAAAGTATTTTGCTATATGGAGCGGAAACTTGGTCATTAAATAATAAACAAAGAGCAAAATTGCGTACTACAGAAATGGATTATTGGAGAAGGTCAGCAAGGAAATCGCGGAGATAGAATCAGGAATAGCACAATAAGAGAAATATTGAAAGTAGAGAAAGATGTGTTAGAGATAGTTGAAAGTAAAACATTACGTTGGTATGGACACATAAAGAGAATGAACGAAGGAAGATTGCCAAGAGTGGTAATGAATTGGGAACCTGATGGAACATGGAGGAAAGGAAGACCAACTGAAACCTGGATGGATGGAGTAAAAGAAAGTATGCCCAAGAGAGGACTACAAGCTGAAGACAAATTAGACAGACAGTTGTGGAGAAATAAAATAAATTAATTGTGACTTTGATAGAAGCATTGTGTTTATATATGTTATCATTGCCGAGTGTTTACTTATTGTCATTGTCATTGTTTGGTTGAGGGAAACAACAGCCTTGTGGAAACTCCTATACGGTATATATTAAAAAAGGCTAAAGCCAATAATAGTCGATGTTTTGGAAAAAAGGTGTTTAAAGGAATCTTGGATTATAAATTGTGTAGTGTTTTCACAAACCTGGCCGCTTTCCTGGATTTGATAACAAGTACTTAAAACTTCCAATTAGGGAGTATGGGTCCCAGCCAACTAGAGTTTGCAGTGTCGCTCCACTAATTTATGCTTAAATGGTTGAAACCAAATCTACATACAAAACCATATGTCAGGGCTTTCAACATATGTAACCTGTGCCATTTACTGCACAATCGTTACATGCCATTGTTATTTTCAAACCTACATTCATTTGTTATAGTGATTTCACGACACATTAATTTTAAAGTAAGGCGTAAAATATTGACTCTAAACTAAATAGACTTACCTTTAAAAAGGCAACAGCTAAGCAGAAATCAACATCAACTGACAATGAGTAAATAGAACCACTTAGTCACTTCTCCCTATCACTGCTTAAACTTGACTGTCTAATGATCATCTACGCTACGTCACTATATTCACCGAGTTGTCAACAGGGCCGACTCTTACCTCACTAGTTTAATGTACTTAAATTATTTTTTCTCTACTAGGCATTTTGTTACTTTTGCTGTAAGAGGAATTTTTATTTTATTTTGGGTGGACCCTTGCTTAAAGTATGCATTTAAAAAATATCATATATATAGAATATTTGTAAATATATTTTTCTTGAGATAAACATTCATTTTTATATTAGGGTGGGGCATCAATGGGGGCCCCCATAGTACGTGGAGCCTGTGGCGGACAGCCCTCGTTAGGAATGCCACTGTTTACAACATATAGGCAATTTTCCACGGCGAGAGGTTTTTCGGAGAGCAAGATCCTCGGTAGGCACACATCTTCTTGTGTTGTATAGTTACCGCCTAGGTGAATTTGCATGTTGAATTTTCAAATCCAGCAAGTTAACGTACAAATTTCAGTTGTGCACATGTAGGTCGAAAAAATGGCATCTACTGCATAAATACTAGAAAAAGTTTTGCCAGTCATTCTGACCTTGGACTTAGTGGCGATGCCAGGATGCTGCAGCCTTGAAATTAATGTAATCAATTGTTGTTTTCAATCAAGGTTCCTGGTATTTTGGACAAAACTAGATGACCTCATAAAGGAAACTAATATTATAAATACAGTATTTCTCTTTTGTTAGGATAGGGAATTCAGTTAACAAAATCAGGAAATTGAGTTTTCTGTTTAAGCTAACTCAGTATGGTTCACCTGGCGGTTTGCGGGCCAAATCCGGTCCGCTTACGTCCAAAAGCCTGCTCCCGAACACCTTCTAACTTAAATCAACACTGTGCACTGTCATGTTAACTCATGTGGCAATCATACCGGCAATATGGAAAATCATACCTGCCAAACTTCTCCGACAAATAGCGTAAGTCTACTAGCCGGTATGCGCTAGCAGTTGTGTTTTGATGATGACGTCACAGGTGGCGCGTCGGTGGCCCGCTGACCACTCCCCACCCACTGACCACACCTCACCCCACTGACCACTGCCCTTTCGCCACTGACCACCCTTACTGATCACTGCCCTTTTGACCACCTGGGTGCTTGCGCCACCTGTGTAGAACAACGACCTAAGTGTTTTATGCAAACTATTGGTTCGCTATTGGTAAATATTTGTGATATAATATTTCCCCACCTCAGCGGGGGTCCGACGGGCTTTCGTGTCTCGCTGTCTCGGCGGGAGTCCAAGCTCCGCACACATGCGGTCCAGATGTTGTATAGACAGGCTTTCGTGTCTCGGCGGGAGTCCAAGCTCCGCGTCCGAAAATAACCGATGTCTCAGCGGAGGAACCCAGCTTACCGCGGCGGGGGTCCTGCATGCACGCCGACAAGTCGACACATGTCCAAGACCGATATAAACCCACGCTAACGGTTTTCTATGTCATAGACTAGCCGGCGTCGGTGGAGAGGTCATCGTCCTGCGTGCGTCTATTACGAAGAGGCCTTATAGAATGTATAACATGATGTGAGAAGACGACCAAAAAAAATAATTCGCAAGATGGCCAGTATCGTTTATCGATGTTGATAAAATGGATGAAGCCGGATTTTATTACACTGATCACAGTGATATAGCAGAGTGCGATAACTGTCATACGCAAATAGGACAATGGGAAAAAACGGACGTTCCAGGAAATGAACATAAAAGATGGTCCCCCAATTGTGCATTTTTAAATAAAGGTGATGCGGGATCAGATGTATGCGGAACTGGTGATGCAACGGACTTTTCTTACTTTACTTTACAATTTAAAGTTTATTTTATTAATCTTTTTTCAATAGTATATCTTTACGTAATCTAGCTCTGACGTCTGATAAACTATCGTAACAGTGACCCAGTTATCCAGTTACGTAAGTGCACCTGTTTTAACATTCCAAGGTACGACAGGCGTATGCTAACATTCCAATGCTAATGCCACTACAAAACATCCTACAGGGTGTTCTCAAACTTCTGCACTGTAATTTCACTCTTATAAAAATTCTCTCTTTTGTTGGTAGAACCATTTATATAGGGCGCCATCTACCAATTCATTATCTAATTCACCAATTAACTATGTACCACAATTAACTGCTTTCTTGATTATATTTTTTTTAAGTCCAGTCACAAAATATTTTATATATATACAAGGTTATTTATATATATAGCTCTCGGCTTAGCATTTAGACAGTGGAGATAGGGAGGGGTTCTTAATATTTAAAGGGGTTACTACACTTATTTCACCACGTAAATAATAAAGCCACTTTAACTATTTTTTTTCCAACAAATAACAATAATATTTTATTCAACAATAGTCAGGTTGTTTTGTAATTGTTTTACAGATTTAACTTTTAATTACACTAGTTTTAATTCTTTATATATTTATGCCAAGATCTATTCACCAACAATGTATCTGTTACAATTATAACTGTTTATATACTATTATTATCCCAAAATCAACATTTACAATATGAAACACAAGGTTAAACTTCCTGCTCTTAATAATAGTATTATGAATTCATCTCAGTGTTATACTGGTTTACTACCTTCTAACCAAGTAATTTCTGAATTTCTGTTACAGGTTGATTTCCGAATTCTACATCAAATATTTCTTTCATCAAACTTCACAACAAAGAAACCTTATAAGAAATACTTATAAGAAAACCTTATAAGAATACTGTAAATACTTCTTTTAATAAATGTTCATTTTCAATTATAATGTATTTTATTTTCCTTTCCCACTGTACTAGATTGTCCTTGTCCGTCCAGTCAAAGAAGAAGACGTTTTTAAAGATAGATAGTAAAGACAATATATCGAAGAATGAAATGGAAATTTAGATCTATATCCACAGACTGAACTATGGCGATAGACCTCCGATACAGTGGCGGTGTCTAGGTTCTGAGTTACAGTCAACCTGACCTCTCCCCTGCAACCGGTGAAATATTAAAGGCCAATAAAAAAACTTAATTTTGATAGATCGATGCCCAAGGTCCCTGACAAGTTTCCT
This sequence comes from Ectobius pallidus, assembly GCA_964059195.1. Classification (NCBI taxonomy): domain Eukaryota; kingdom Metazoa; phylum Arthropoda; class Insecta; order Blattodea; family Ectobiidae; genus Ectobius; species Ectobius pallidus. The sequence goes on along the minus strand of CAXKWD010000003.1, from coordinate 167,505,885 downwards.
AACTGCTCTTGGGGCTGATAAACGCCTCAGACATCGATGAGCTCTGGAAATCTTTTAGTAATTATTACTAACTTGCTAGCTTCGGACTAAACCTACTACTAGACTTAACTTTTATTTTATTTTCTTTGATACTTCTGGTGTTCACATCACCTTATAGTATCCTCACCTTAATAATTCTTTGTTATTAATAAAAATAATTAATTTGTAACAACTATAACAGAATTATCAGGTTTCCTTTACTTTTTTTTCTTACATTCGCCCTCGGCGACTTTCCACTACCACTTAACCCTTCATTCTAACTCTCTTTTAATCTTTGGTATATTCAACCCACCTTACTTTTATTTATAATCCAAATTTATTCAAATTCCTATTCACTTTAATTTCACTACTTCCTTATACTTCCCTTAAATTCTTCTGTTACCTACTTTTGGTTTTGTGTACATTTATGTTTCTGAATTCCCCTGAGTTCAAATTTGAAACCCATCTACACCCTTTTCAATAACTTCTATCTATCCTCCAACTTCGTGAAATTCTTTTCTATTCTAACCTAAGCTTGAATTTGAATTTTACATTCTTTTCTTCCAATTTAATTGCAAAGTGAATTTCCATTAACCCGACGTTCTTTTCTCTAACTCACTATAATTATCTTGACTCAATGTACTATATTATTCGGCGTAGCTTATTCAAGTTCCTTCCTAATACAAACTCACAAAATTTCCCTTTACATTCAATTGTCTTCCCGTTACTTAATTTCAATCTGTGCCCATTTATGTTTCTCAATTCCCTTTGAATTCCAATACGAAACTAATTAACATCACCTAAGTAACCTCTCTCTATTTTCTCTCTCTCTCACTTCTTTTTCTTTTCTTTTTCTCCTCTTTTAACCTAACTCTGAACTTGAACTACACATCTGATAATCTTTACTTTCATTCTTAAGTGAGTCACTACCAACCAAACTTCTTTTCGCTCATTCCTATCCTCTACTTTCACACTTGTTCTGCTCTATTCCAAATCCTTCTCCTAGTAAATCTCTTTATTAACAAAGCAACTAAACATTACAGGCCAGCATGCCATCCAACATGTAGATATCCATCTGTCACCTGAACAAAACCCAAGTGGGAGAAGCCCAAATAAGGATTACTCTTATGCCCCTTATAATTTCTTCCTTACTCTCCTCGCGACCTGTCTTAAAAATGTAAAAGCATTTATAGGCATCTCCAGCTGAACCTAGCTACGTATTTGTTAGTGGTTCAACCACTTATAAACACCCTAAGTATCATCATCATCATCATCCTGACACGTAGTAGTCCTGTAAGAACTGTTACGTCTACAAAAAATGTTCCGTCCATCTTTTTGGAGGGCGACCAAGTGATCTCTTCCCATGTGGTTGGTAGTTCAAGATTGCTCTGGGGTTCCTGTCTCTGGCCATCCGTCTTACATGCCGCAGCCAGTACTCCTGATATTTCTGGATGTAGTCTAGAATTGGATCCATGTGGAGTTCCTGTAGTATATCTTCATTTTTTATGTGATCATATTTGGTGTGGCCCGCTGTCCTACGCATGAACCTCATCTCACTGGCTGTAATTCTACTCCTGTCACATTGTCTTAGAGTCCACGCTTCACTGCCATAGCAGAGGACAGGTCTTGCAAGGGTTTTATATAAACGGAGTCGAGTGTGTCTCTGGACTAGGGAAGGTTTCATAACTTTATTTATTATACCCAGTGATTTATTAAATTTGGTAATTTTCTCGGGTATGTCCATTTCCGAGTAAAATGATAATTTGTAGCCTAAATAATTGAAATCATTAACTCGTTCTAAAATTCTATTGTTGATACATATTTTGCTTTGTACTGGGTGTTTGCCACAGAAGGCCATGATTTTTGTTTTATGAGGTGATAATTCCATATTAAAGGCATTTGCAATTAATGACAAGTTATGTGTTGATCTCTGTAAGTCATCTTCCGTGGTAGCGAGAAGTACTAAGTCATCAGCGAAAATCAGAGTGTCCAAACTTAGATTCCTGTTTATATATATGTGGCCATGTCTTGTTCGTCTGAACTCACGGATAATGGCATTCATATATATCGATGGGTGACAGGCAGAACATCTTAAGCGCCATTTACATTTTTTTTCAGGAGAAGCAAAAAACGGTTTACTTAATATTTATTAAGCCAAACTGAATAAAATTTTGTCAGCATGCAGCTGGGAGGAGCAGAGTTACATATACATCAACGTTGTTTCTTGAAACTGATTATTACTTGCCGAAAAGGTTCTTAAGATGTTTTGCCGGTAACTAGATTGTTGGTATAAGTTATCTTACAGTTACTTGAGATGTTCTGGCGGGCATAGTTTTCTTCAGGCTAGTACTTAAGATGTTCTGCTGGAGTACACTTAAGGGTATAATTTTCCTACTTAGTGAAATATTTACATGAGTTTCAATAGTCTGGGATGTTTGGTAAGGAATTTTAAGTTTCTGGGATAAAATAAGACGTATTAACCCCTTTTAATGATAGTGTTCACATAACTAGCTTATACACATTTAAGTGATTGAACTTATAATAAAAAAAATCTAAAACACTAAAGCAAGAAGCTACAAAATACAGACAATATTAAGAAATGAAGTTGTCCATATTTATTTGGTATAGTACCCTTAGAGCAAACTCCTTTCATTGACCACCAAACACTCAGTTAGAGACTAATTGCCAGAAACTGATGAGGACGAATAAGCAAATTTAAAAATAATTGTGATTAACTTAGTTCTGTAATCTAATTCTATTGTTAACATACTGCATTCTATTTACAAGTTGTATGTATTTTATAATATTTTGCAACGAAAAACTTTTCATTAATCACGATTGAAGAATGTCCAGTCAGTAACCGATGAGGAGGATAAATAAGTAACTTTAAATTGAATTATGATTAATTTTTCTTTCAAACATAGTAATGTATATATAAATAAATATAAATAAATATATAAATGTATATATAACATAAATATGTATAGGCTAGTTATGTGAACACTATCATTAAAAAGGGTTAATACGTCTTATTTTATCCCAGAAACTTAAAAATCCTTACCAAACATCCCAGACTATTGAAACTCATGTAAATGTTTCACTACGTAGGAAAATTATACCCTTAAGTGTACTCCAGCAGAACATCTTAAGTACTAGCCTGAAGAAAACTATGCCCGCCAGAACATCTCAAGTCACTGTAAGATAACTTATACCAACAATCTAGTTACCGGCAAAACATCTTAAGAACCTTTTCGGCAAGTAATAATCAGTTTCAAGAAACAACGCTGATGTATAAGTAACTCTGCTCCTCCCAGCTGCATACTGAAAAAATTTTATTCAGTTTGGCTTAATAGATATTAAGCAAAACGTGTTTTGCTACTCCTGAAAAAAAATGTCAATGGCGCTTAAGATGTTCTGCCTTTCACCCATCTAATGTAATGTTCAATCAAATAAGCAATACAATCTCGCACACGACTAAAATAAATAATGCTAAATGGAATGCAGAAGGCGCGCGAGGTCCGCAAAGCGAACCAAACCATTGTTACGTCACAGTGTTAATGTTATAATTAGAAATCTCTAATTTACTACATAGTATTATTACTGATTCTTAATGTGATTGATTTTGACTGAAACAAGGAGATTTTAAGCACCATATTAGCATTAATTATTAAAATAATAAATTATCTTAAGCGCCAACGTTCAGAATTAGTCCCGAAAGAATTATCTTAAGAGCCAAACATTTTATCTTATGCACCACTTTGGGCAGGCACTTACGATAAAAATGCGGGAACAACTCGTTCGTTAAGCTGTTTTGCCGGGCATTAAAATAATTGTTTGGTTCTTAAGATAAAATACACCAGCATTTTTCTCCCGCCACAGAAGGAGTTCGTGCAAGATCTTTTGCCAGGATGTAAAACACAGTTACCTCTTTCTATTCATGTTAAAAAGTCAATTTTAGAAAAAGTGGCGGTTAAGATGTTTTGCCTATCACCCATCGATATGTTGAACAATAAAGGAGAAAGTCCGCAGCCTTGCCTTACTCCTGAATTTATAGAGCACCAGTCAGATAGTTTGTTTTCTATCTGGACTGCAATCATAGTTTCTCTGTACAGATTATATATATTTTGGATAACTTGTTGTGGTATATTGTCTGCTACTAATACCTAGGTATACTAAATAGTTTGCTGCGATTTATTTTATCGAAAGCTTTAACGAAATCTACAAATGCCATATGTGTTTCTACATTGTACTCTCTATGCTTTTCGATCAAAAGTTTCAAGGTGAAGTACCCATCACAGCATGATCTACCTCTCCGAAATCCATTTTGCTCTTCTCCCAAAATTGTCTCATAGTGTCTGTATAATTTCTTTTTTATGATGGTTGTATAGATTTTGTAGCCAGAATTTAACAGGCTAATACCTCTATAATTATCACAGTTGTTTCTATTGCCTTTCTTATATATAGGTATAACGACTGCTCTTGCCCAGCTTTTGGGTGGCTCTTTGCCATCCCAAATTTGATTGTAGAAAGAAAGGAGTCTTACAAGAAAAGATTGGTCTCCATATTTAAAAAGTTCTAGGGTTAGTCCATCTTCGCCTGGTGCTTTGTTGCATCTCATACTTTCAAGAGCTGATGTGAGCTCATCAAATGTAATCGGCGCTGTGTATATGTTTGTGTTACCTGATAGGTCCAGTATAGTAGGGGTATTTTGTTGCCAAAGATTTTGATAAAAGGACAACCAAGATTCTTTAGAGATGATATTTAATTTGGCTGCCTCTTTAATGTCTGCATTAAAAAATTTTAGAATTTTGTATGTTTGTGGTTGAGGTCTTGTCATATAATTTTCTAAGAAAGATACATTTTCATCCCAAGTTTGGCGGTGATGTTTCCGCACTTCTCGTTTTGCTATTGCTCGTTTTAGGTGATAATTTATTTTATCTTCATCTTTCCCTGTATGAAGGAATTTTTGGTATGCTTCTCGTTTTTCATCAATGATTTGTTGTAAATTTTCATTCCAATTCCTTAAGCCCTTCTTCCTGCACCATCTTTTCTTTGTGCCTAAGCTTTCAAATGCAGCTTGTTTGACCATTTGGCATATGTTTTTCCATTCTTCTTCTACATCCTCCGATATAGGGGTTTTGAGTTGTAAGTCATTTAATCGTCGTTGATATAAATATTTAATACTAGTATCTCTAAGGAGATGAATTTTGTAAGAAAGCTGGGTGTTGGGATGTGTTGGGTTTCGTTTCCTTTTATGCCATCGTGGTTTCATACGAACTGGGCTAATGAGTAAATGGTGATCTGTTTCTAATTCTGAACCACGGAAAACTCTTGTATCAAGAACTAAGTCTGCTAACTTGTTGTTGCATATGGCGTAATCTATTATGGATTTTAGGCCTCTTGCCTCCCAGGTATATTTATGGCTAATAAATTTCATTTTTCTTTCCGTTTGTGGTAATATTTGTTAATATGAAAAGACTCGTCCACCTGACCACAAACCACAATAGACCAAAGTTCAATGGATGCAACTTCACTACGCCCTATAGTATTATAATATTAATTTGGATTTATGCACATATACAAACCTATATAATGTCCTCCTATATGAACGTTACCCCATCACAAACGAAACATAATAGCTTCAGTATGACATTTGTACTCAAGCTTTCCACACATCGGAAATTACAATCAGGTGAGTCAAAATTATATCATACAATAGTTAAATATAAATTACTTTAATCAATAACATCATACTAAATCTTTATATATAATTATAGGACTGAAGATGATCTTATGATCGAAATGCGCATCTCCTTATAAACAGAAGCCAACAGCCCAATTGATGCAACGGAACACATTCACAAGCCGCCTCCAATTCAACTATTTTTACAATTATTTAAATACTAACTTCAATGCACTCAAAATACAATTTTATACGACTTTGCTGAGAAGGTTACAGAAGAATTTTACTGTGTTCATCAAATAGACAACAGACTGTCTTATTTTAATCTACATGTATTCAAGTGTATTTTTATCTTTTAATGAATGACTATTGCTGAGATATTCTCCGGCATAATTGTACATATTTTAACATATGACAACGGTGTGCTTTTAAATTAACTTACAGTGCACAGCATCAGTGTATATATGTTTTTATTGGTTAAGTTTTAATTGGATACATATAGCATATTGCTATCTAAAAGTAAGTGTATTTTATATGACTACATAATTTTATATCCAAACAAATATTTTATGACAATAGTGAAACTTCAAACCTAACAAGATATTGAATACTTTATAAGATTCTATAAATTCATATAGGAGGACATTATATAGGTTTGTATATGTGCATAAAACCAAATTAATATTATAATACTATAGGGTGTAGTGAAGTTGCATCCATTGAACTTTGGTCCATTGTGGTTTGTGGTCAGGTGGACGAGTCTTTTCATATTAACATATTTATGGCTGTCTTTATGTTTGAAGAAGGTGTTCATGATTCTCAACTGATTGTACAGTACAAAATCTATTAAGCGACGTCCATTTCCGTTACAAGTTTGTTCTCCAAATGGGCCAATGTTCTGATGTATGTTTGTGTTGCCTACTCGGGCGTTAAAATCTCCTAGTAGCATAATAAAATCGTTCATATTGGCTGAATTAAATATCTGTTGTAATTTTCTGTAAAAGTTAACGCTGTCTTCTTCATCTCCTTCTATTGGTGCATATATTCCAATTATTAACAAATATCCTCTAGAGATTTTTATACGAATTTGTATTATTCTTTCATTGCAAAATGTATAATCTTTAATTGAATTTCTAAATTTCTTGTGTACCATTAGCATTATACCTGCTTTAGCCCTAGCTGTTTCTTTGACGCCAGAGTAGAGTTGTATGTAATTTTGTGTCTCCTTTGTGCCCTGTAGTTTTTTCTTTGTTTCTGATATAACTGCTATGGCGATTTGTTTTCCTGTTAGAATGTCATCCAACTGTTCTTCCTTGTGAGCAATCCCCTGTACATTCCATGTAGCAAATTTGATTATGTTTTGTTTCTTCCATCTCGTATTCCTATTCTCGCCTAGGTCGTCAACCAATGAATCAGTCCGGTTTGTATTCTTTGTAGAATTGAAAGCAATTGAAATTCCCTCAACTAGTTGCTAGCAAGGAGGAGGTAGTCCAGTGATGGGGCTGCCATCTTAAAGCCTCTAGACCGGCTTTCGAGGGGATAGAGGAAGTAGAGTAAAGTAGGAGGAAATGATCCCCTAGGCCTCGAATACTCTAATACCGTCGGGGTCGAAGGAACAAGAGTTTAGCCCAGATCGGCTAGATAGGATAGTATAAAGAGGGAATCTAGTATGGGAAAGAAAAGGGAAAGAGATACTAGATTCGGTCATAAACTCGCCAAGCTGACCAGCGCTTTAAGTAAGTAATTGATGAGTAGCCCCTCCTTTTAGTTCGTCATGCTGAGCATGACTACTAACAGCTGCACCACGTGAAGGTAAGGATGGGACGTTAGGTAACTGTCCGGGTCGGTTCCTTTAAGCTCTCGATAAGAGGGAATTAAAGGGTCTCTTCCCCGTTAATAACAATTACCCTAAGTATAGAGATTTATATTTCTGTGGTGCTAAGGCAGAACCCGATATGTCTAAAATTGCAATTTTTCAGGAGAGGAATTTTAAAGTTCAATAGATCGCAGAAATTCAGATTTTCTTTATATTGACTTGCCAAGTTTGTGATAGTGTTACCGAGAGAATATTTCTGTCCTATAAGTCAAACAGTTGTAAAATCTCATCACAAAACGTAAATATTTACATGAGTTAGACATATCGTCCTTTGCCTACTTCAGTTGTCTTGAGAAAAGTGATTTATCGGTGTTTACCTTCTTTGAAATATCATGTTCCCATGAACGTAGAACGGTAGGAAAGCTGGGCTATTGTTATAGGACATGAGATATTTTAGGAATTAAACACTATTTACTTAATAAAAAGAATGAATAAGATTATTTACTAATTTATTAAGGCACTTTACTCGATTTAACTGCTTTCTGGAAGCTCTTGTACTCTGTTGCTGCTGTCCAGGTTTTCGTAGAAGGAATGACAGTCAGTGTGTATAAGGAGAAGCAGGCTCAGGAGATCCTTCTTCTTAAGGGGGTTGATGGGCAGTGGACAGTTGTAACATGCTGTCAAGGAAGGAATCGTAGGTCTGCCTCGTTTCGATCGCCGCAAAAGTCTTGGTCATCAAAAGAATTTTTAAATTGCATTAAACCAAAAGTTTTCCCGTACCTAATCCATTTGATGTCAAGGCAGTTCTCTTTTCTGCCCTCCGTGTGCGTTGTCCTTAGAGTCAAATGCTCCTGCACCAGTTTCGAAAATGAGAAGAAGTCCTCTTGTTGCCTCATTTCCTTGACCTGGAATGGGTTTTTCCTCTTTACGGTTCGAACGAACTGGAACCAGTCTCGGGGTACCATGATCGGTATTTCGGTTTTCTTTTTAGCCCTTTCAATACGAGCATGGTCTACGTCACATTCTAGGTGAGTGTGTCCAGGTAACAGAAATTTCTGATCCACACAATCTATGTGGGTGCTCTTACTGACATAAAAGGAAAACGTGGCAGACATGTTAATATTCCGATTTTGACCACCGCATGTGTCTGAGTAAGTCACAACATGGGTTACAACATGCCCGAAAGGGCAGAGTTTCAAGCTTTTTAAAAATGCATGAAGCAGTCTCTTCAGATCCTCTCTTTCCGATTGCTTCATGCCACATGTAGCAGCTAGTGGTACCTCCATCTGGGGCGCAGTCTCGGATAGTTAGGTTGTATCTTGAGGGAAGGCGTTTATAAAATGAAACGATTGCGGTCAGAGAAGGGGTATTTAAGACTTGCTGCAAATCAAACACTAAAACATTTATTTTCGGGTCTTCTTTTGCACTGTTTTTATCAACATCTATCATTCTGTACCCTAGATCTACTATTTCCTTGTGTGGATTACGACCGATGATCAACTGGCTGTTTTCTTTTGGATCATTACTTTAATTTTTATTATGTAAGAATCGCATGTCTTACATGTATCAACATGTGGCTGCTTAAATTAGTAACCGGTGGACTTAAATACCTCTCTGAATAAATCATAAGAAGCAGCATATTCATGCTCACTTTTGTATTCATTGTACAACATCCTTATGTTCAAGTGACTACTTACCCGTTGAAGCCATTTCGACGAGCATAGAAGCCCTACTCTTGACGAAAATTTTAATAATAAATTGATAAAAATTAACGTAAGCGAAATTGAAGCTGACAAGGCAGACGAACGAGAGACGCTACTCATACGCAGAGCTCCAGTCACGCAGACTGATGTCACCCGGAAATAGGCAAATGAGAAGGTGCCACTAGCCGATATGTCAGACATATCGGAAATTTTCATCACTAGAGTGTTGCAGGAGGATGCCAGAGCCCGATATGTCTACCATATTGGTTTCTGCCACCAAACAATTTCTTAGAAATTGACATATCGGAATATTATTTTTCATAATAAACTATTCTAGACAAATAAGAAACATACCGGGTTTTGCCATCACATTCTTCATCAAAATCTCTATAGGTTGATACAGAAAACAACAAATCGAATTTTTCTGACATATCGGGTTCTGCCTTAGCACCACAGATTTACTGTTCCCTTCTTTCTTCTCAACTACTTCTATCTTAACTTTTCCGACAGGAAGTGGAAACTTTGGATTACTGTGTTGCCATTAAATCTTCTAACATTCTACTAGTCCTGTTTAACCAATATTTCTACAATCAAAGCCTTCCTTGTTTCTCTAACAATCTATTAGTCAAACATGAGTTAGAATCTACAGAACTAGAGTTACCAATACTCTTTTATATTTCCAAAAACCAAAAGAAGTGTCTGATATTAATAGTTTTTATACTCAACAAGAAGTAGATTAGTGTTGTTCTTCATTCTTCTTGTCATTCCTTCTTCTGTCAACTATCCATTTCCTGTTGGATCCCATTCCACATCTAAGCGTCACTTAGACTCGGCCCATTTCCTCTTCTCCCAGCGGATGTTCGCTGCCGGCGGCCACGACATAAGCCAACTAACGTTCAGGCTCCTTCCCATCCACAGCTATCTCCACACAGCCATCGCTCGTTGGTTCCCAGTTTAGATGGTCGTCTTCAATATTATGTCTGACAGGGAACGTCAGGCCACTACGTCGTTACGACTGCCGTTCACTCCAGGCCTCATCAACCAACTCCACAACCTTCTACTTCAGCCTTCCAATTCTGACTCTCGACGCTGACTGTCTGGTTCTTACTGTCTACTCTCTTATCCTCTCCTCTCCAGACATTAACGGTATTCTATTTCAATTTCCTGCGCGCGCATGCGCACCTTCCTCTTCCTGCAATTCAAACAAAACTGACACAGTATCGATAGTTTCTATGGTTTCCTTTGTTTATGAATAGTTCCCTCGTGGTCCATAGCACTTTTTATACGTAACGGAAACACGTTTCAGTGAAGACGTGTGTGGTCATGGTGACCTCATTGAAGACGTGTGTGGTCACGGTGAACAAAGGCGAAATAATAAAACTTGGTGTTTTTTATTGCAATAGTATTGACTGTTTATTGCGCATGTGATTGGTTAAAATAAGACGATATTTGATTGGAGGAAATAAGACGATATGCGATTGGTCAGCGGAGGGCTTTAATAGCCGCGAGACGATTGTCTCGTCCTCAGTGTCCAGCTAGCCAGGAGGATGTCCACTTCGAAGCGCCCACGTAAGCAGACGCCAAAGCCAGCAGTTGAACTGGACACCGCCCTACAGGAGCTGTTAAACTCCACACAGGTGACCGAGATACCGACCCAGCAGCCCTATTCTGTAACTTTCCGTTTTGCCAGCCGCTCGACTCGAGATGTTACCGATCGGGATCTCCCCATTCCGAGTCGATCGAAATGTTGGCTTGTTTGGTATTCTGTAACACCAATCGAGATCATCCACTCGTTTTGCGTATCTCAAAACGAAATCCCGAAGGTAGCCGAGGCATTAGTGACGTACAGGTGACGTTACCCAATGAGAGACAAGGGTTTTAAGTGACGTCATCTCAACTGTGAAGATTTTTCGTCTGAAACAGCACTCCCGCCATAATGAAAATGGTTTAACTAACCCTAAAATTCATGAGACTTCATAATATCCCCAATCTTTCAGATTTTTTGTTCCATATACAATTCGCAGTCGGCAGTCAGGCTCAGGCATTTGTAGTCTACAGAAGCTATAGGCTACAATTCCGTGTAATATTGTCACTAATGCAAGTTTTATCGCGTCTGTGCAAAGTTCATAATGGATGAACAGTGAATATAGTGAATATAGTGAATGAATATAGTTCTGTAATTATTCTGTGAAACCATGAAAATAGTGATGTGTGTTATTTCAAGCGATATCGTCTCCACAAGAGAGAACTTCTCATTGCCAGGTAATTACGCATGCATTTTCTTAACTATTTTTGCACAAGCTGACTACATAGTACACTATATTATGTCTAATTAAAAGCATTTACTAAATGACTTTTATTGGGTAATATTTGCTAAAGTAGTCTTTTGTCGTACTACGTCTGTTCTATTTATTGCAGTATTTGTCTATAGTTCTGCATTTAATTTAACAAAAACAGTGATTACAGAAATGATTAAGAATATTATATAGGTTTGCTTTGAGATTAGTCTAGTTTTTTAAACGTAAATTACTGCTAGTATAAATATGACACGTCATAAACAATTCAAATAGTTAATGACCCTTCATATGAAATGTTTGGGCACCCTTGGCCTATATTATTTTTTTCTTTATTTCGGAGTTTAGTTGGCATGGGTTAAATACATGTACAGTACATTTTAGGAATGAATACAATATCATCTGCTGTTTGTTTTATTCGTAGTTTGTTTTCTGTACTTAATGTTCATAATTATGGCAAGAACATATTATACTGGTAGTGAATTGGGGTTGACGGTGTTATTAACGATTAAATTATATTACAATTAAAGAAAATTAGTAGGCTACATACATACACTACAACTAATATTTCTGGCCATGATTTGTAAGGCAAACATAACCCTACATTTTTACATATTTTATTTTAATATGTTTTCATTAATTTATTAAGTTTTAAATATTTTAATTAGTTATGCTTATGCATTAATAACACAAATTTAATAGAATGGCATTGTGCATTGCTTTCCTTCGTTATTTATTTGACTTAATAATTCCCAATCGAATGCGTGAGACCTCTCGGCAAGGATTCCGATCAGCCGCCATTACTATCGGAATGATTCCGATCGCTCGGAATCGGAATGGAGTTACAGAATACCAAAACATTGAAAAATCGGTTTCTTCGCCGATTCCGAAATCGAGAAGTTACAGAATAGGGCTGCAGGCTGCGGGCCAAACTCCGAACCAGGCTGCGGACCAAACTCCGATGGATAAGGCCAAGATCCCTATAGTAGCAACGCTGGAGAGATATGCAAATATGGATATTAATATGTCGGACACGAAAATGCTACAAGAGTTGGAAATCGGGGCACCGTGCCATATAAAGCAGGCACGGTCCGCCTATACGAAGTACGGGCACCGTGTGGTTTTGGACCTTCTTAACGGCTACTCGGTATTTTTACCAACTAGATTTAGCAAACTGACCGAAGACCAATTACAGCAGCTGAACGAAGTTCACCTCTCTATCGTATATTACGGCAGAGAAATTAACCCCGGCGGCTACTATTACCATAATGAGAAAATCTGTGTGAATTGAACACATAGACATGGTGATGTGCAAAGTGTAACAGTTGGACCTATGCAATGCGATTATAATGTGAAACTGTACGCGGGAGGCATATGGACCTACGCAGAGCGTAGTGTAACATGCAAACCTACATGCTTCGGGGTCGTGGAGGGGCACCTTCCACTGTGGAGCGAGAACTGTGACCGGAGCGCAGAGTCTTCTACGCCCTACAGATTGCTGTATTATCATCACAATCAACCATTCTATTAATTGTAATATCGTAACGTGTTTCTAATAGTGTGTTTTTTTATATGTTTCAGACCCAGAGGGTATTCCTCCACGATTAACACTGCGGTCAGAGGCAGGACCACACTACAGAAAGAAATTTAGCAATTGTCTAAATTTGTAAATATATTTAAATAAATGTGTGATATAAAAGGAAACCGATGTAAAAATCATTTCAAACCGAGCTCTTATGTTTTATGAATGAAACATGAAACCCCACTCCCATAATTCCTTCACGCGTCATAGGTCACAAGCATGTTCTATCTATTTTTTACAGGAAGCCGTTCGCTCTTGGAAGGATTGTGTAAATAACAAACACACAATGTTATGAATGATTTTATTTCAACTCATGATTACAAAACTCTTTAAAATTATGTCGTGCTTGCATCCAGAGTCTAAGCACCATTACATTCTGCAGAGCACAGTTCATTCCCCGACGTGGGTGAAATAGGCACTTCACATTACAGTCCCTTAATTTCTCCAGATTTGGTACACCAAGATCGTCCATGTTTATAACAGATCTCTGAAGTAGTTTTTAAAAAAATCTCGCCTTTTCTAGTCCTTTAGAATAAAGTCTGTCTTCACACTGTAATACACTTTCAAGAACAGGTTTCAACTCCTCGTAACTCGTCCACTCTGCCATGGTATCCCATGCAGATACGATTCCGTGTACCACTGGGATTTCACATCTGGGTATACGTCTTTAGGCGGCCGCAGCACGAAATGTCCCATTCTGCCATCATGCGATACTACAGCAACCTATTTAGCCACCAATTCCTTGCAAGTTGACTGATAGCACTGGACATAAAATATGGTGAATTTCTCACACGACATTGGTGATGATGTTGGTCAGAGCAGTATACTCTACACAACGATCGTGCAGGATTAAACAGTAGGCCTTTGTGATGCTGGCATGTTGCTTGACGCAGAAATTTCAACTCTGGTAGTACAAGCTCCCGATTTAAGATCTTCGTTCTGCTTGCTGCAATCGATAACAAAGACTGGTATGTTAAGTAGCGGACACTATTTTCAGATGTTATATTTCACCATGCAGGATGCAATGTATTTTTAAAAGTTTACAGGACCACCACACGTCTTCACCAGTTCCGCATACATCTGATCCCGCGTCACCTTTATTTAAAAATGCACAATTGGGGGACCATCTTTTATGTTCATTTGCTGGAACGTCCGTTTTTTCCCATTGTCCTATTTGCATATGACAGTATGCGCACTCTGCTATATCGCTGTGACCAGTGTAATAAAATCCGGCTTTAGCCATTTTATCAACATCGATAAACGATACTGGCCATCTTGCGAATGATTTTTTGCGATCGTCATCTCGCATCATGTTATACATTCTATATGGCCTCTTCATATTGGACGCACGCAGGACGATGACCTCTCCACCGACGCCGGCTAGCCTATGACTTAAAAACCCGTGTCAGCGTGGGTTTATATCGGTCTTGGACATGTGTCGATTTGTCGGAGCATGTCTAGACGACATCTGGACCGCATGTGTGCTTAGCTTGGACTCCCGCTGAGACAGCATCCGTTGGGTTATTTTTGAACGCGGAGCTTGGAATCCCGCCGAGACAGCATCCGGTGGGTATGATCTTAATGGACTCCCGCCGAGACAGCGAGACACGAAAGCCCGTCGGACCCCCACTGAGGTGGGGAAATATTACAATATCACAAATATTTACCAATAGCGAAATATATCCCAATAGCGAACTGATAGTTTGCACAAAACACTTAGCACAATAGCACGAAACACTTAGGTCGTTGTACAATAGCACAAAACACTTAGGTCGTTGTTCTACACAGGTGGCGCAAGCACCCAGATGGTCAAAAGGGCACTGATCAATAAGGGTGCAAGCACCCAGATGGCCAAAGGGCAGTGGTCAGTGGCCAGTGGGTGGACGGTGGTCAGTGGGTGGGGAGTGGACAGTGGTCAGCGGGCCACCGACGCGCCACCTGTGACGTCATCATCAAAACACAACTAATTGCTCTAGCCATTCGTCACTTTTTTCCATTTGTCGTCTCCTCGTACCATGCTTTTAAATGGCGGTCCATCTTCCCAGCCCGAAAAATATGTTCGTAATTTTCTATTTGTATAGATGTCACGAGGCTACCATACATACTTCCTCGTTTACTGGGCCGTATCTGTCAATAAGACGAAAGAAAATTTACAGCATATACGCTCTAAACAACACAAATAACAGAAGAATTAACCAACAAATATTGTGAGATATTTCCGATATAGACAACATTACTTTGTACCCATTTGCAGTAATATGTTATCAGTGTATGAATATTTATATGCAGTGTGACGATTGGATATACTTTAATTTATCAATTAATATTAAATTAGCTCTGAGCATCGAGAAGATGTTATTGGCCATTTAAAAATAGAGTAAATTACAAATACAAAGAAATTAAAATTACGTAGTACCGCAATGATAATTACAGTATATTGTGTGAGTTTTATACTTTCGTTAAATTGTATCTTTCGTGCACCTTTATATTTAAAAATTACTTCCGTGTTTAATATATTTAGTTATTTTAGGCCTATTTATTTTACTTTGTTGTATAAATAAGTGTATATTACTTTAGTGTAGCCTTCTATTGCATCTGAGATCAAAATATAAATTCTGTAATTTCTAAATAGCCAAGTTAAATTGACGGCCTCGAGTAAAAATTGCGACAATAGTGTTTCCAATTTAATAGGCTACATAACTTAACATATGATAATTCTTAAATTTCAAATAGATTGAGATCCTTTCTGCTTTTATATTTTGCCATGTCATGCAATGAAATATTCTTAACAATACATTGTCTGAAAACTGGAAATGAAAATCACGTAACGCTGGTCTAGCATAACGATAATAAAAGGAATAAGAAAGAATGAGGAATGATAAGAAAAAGGTCTAATCGATTCTCAAGTTCCCATCTTTTTTTAACTATTCTGGAAAGTTAATGATAAGTTTTCATGTTGTACACATATTTTGATTTTGAATACGTTTTTAATATAACGGTATAGGCCAAATGTGCATTTGATACAGAAAAAAATGTTTAAAATGTCTGCGAATACACACCACATACATCAGTGTTTATCACTTATATCAATTAGTATTTTATTGTCTGAATCCTAGAGGTATATTCATTTAGTTACTTTAAAATATACCCAATCGCCAAATTAGCAACAGTAGTATAGTTTTGTGTGTGACGTCACAGGTGGGTCCAGGATGGCGGCGCTTCCAGTCACGTGATCCAAGATGGCGGCGCTTTAGGTTGCGGTTCCAGATGGCGGTAGTGGTTGCTGCCACAAAATGGCGGCACTTCTGGTTCCGGTTCAAAATGGTGACGGTTCCGGTTCCTATAGCAAATGGCGGCCCACGCGGGCGAATCAAATTTGGAAATTCAAATTCAATATTGCGGAAGGCGCACGATTTGAAAGTGATGTTAGGTGTTGTTTCAGCTCTCGGTCGCGGACCCCACAGATGAAAGTGTTTGCCGCTTCTCCGGCAACAAATTCTCTTGGTAGGCCTACCAGGGCTTGATTGGCGAGTTGGTCTATCGCCATTGCGAACTCCTGGAGGTGTTCTGTTGCTTTAACTCGGCGGTCTGTTCTTTTATTTCGTTCACGGCGTAGAGTAGTGATTTTAACATGTCCTCCATTTTGTGTTCCTTCAATTAGGTATCCCACTTCTGACACCAGTGTAACATGGGCTCGTCGGGGTTCAAAATCAGAACACCAAGTTTCTAATTGAAGGATGGAGGTTCCTTTATTTCCTATCAAACAACGGTCAATACAGCCAGAAAACTCCAGACTGTTCGCCAGTTCACTGTCCTGTTCAGTGCTCACTCTCACTGTGCTCAGTCCTAATTACAGCACTGCTCCGTTCGCACACACTGTGCGGACTCCCAGTCGAGATAATTGCACGTCGCGTCGGTCAACTCCACAGTCCTCGCTGCCGCTGTACGATCCACCCGTCGCGCAGAGTTCCCCGGGACGACACTGTCTCAGCCCAGTCCAGTCCACCAGTTCTTCCGTTCACTAGCTCCCTCGTTCACAAGTCCCTCCGGTCACTAGTTCACCGTTGACTAGATCTTCCGTTCGCTGGTCTCTCCATTGGCTAGTCTCTACGGTCACCGGCTCTTCAGCTCCCCAAGTCACACTCACTTGAGGCCGCGCTGATCAGTCCTCTCCGTCCAGCTCACCCTCTGACGCTGACTCTCGCCACTACTCACGGACTGCCTCTCGCTGACTCTGACTGTTCTCTCTTTGACTCTCTGCTACTAACTCACTGTTACTCTGACTCTGACTGCGTCGGCTTGGCTCGCGCTCCTTATATAGTCTCGACGAATATTCCAGAGCCGACGTCTCGAAAGTTCCGCCCGCGTGGAATCTGGAATGCGCGCTGAGCTGCGCGGGCACACCCCTAGCGCGAGCTCCTCCCTACAAGCCTTCCCCCAGGAAGCGTGGGCCAATAGCCGTGCCGCTATCACGCCCACTGGCGCTCGTCTGCCGCCCGTCCACTAGGGGAGCGCGATCTTTCTAGACTCCATCGTTCTGGCAATTTCTGGGTGACTCCTCTTTCTGTCAGTTTCTAGACGAGTCTTTTCTGGGCTTTGTGACAATATTTTTACCATAACTCCCTAAAACCTTATATAAGATGCCCTTAAGTTGCTATACATACAAAACAGTTCACATTACAAGAGCAAACAGATAACTACCTGCCTTTCCGAGACATCAGAATAATAAAACAAGGAAACAAACTAGAATTCTGTATTTACAGAAAGCCCACTCACACTGATTCCTATATCAAAGCCAATAGTTTAATCCAACATCACACAAACAAGCTGCATTCAATTCATTTGTCTCAGCAAATCAGAATATGACCTGGATTTTAACACAATCATCTCCACTGCAGAACAAAATGGGTTCAGCAGAGAACTAATTTACAAGAAAATCAACAAGTGGAAAAAACAAAAATCGAATAGAGAGATCATCACCTTGACACCAATAGAACAAAACTTGAAATATAAGAAAATTATATTCCACCTTGGGCCGATAATAAATTCAAAAAAGTTTAAAAAAATCATGGCCTCACAACAGTACATGTAAACAGACACTCTTTGAAAAGCCTACTAAAGTCTTGAAAAACCTACTAAAATCTATTAATTTAGAGCACCCCCGCCACAATAAAAAAAAATCAGGCATCCACCAATGTAAGTGTAATGATTGTAAAAAGTCTATGTAGGGAAAACCAAGAGGACATTGGAAATTAAAACTAAGGAACACATAAGATACATGAAATATCAAAATATGGACAAATCAGCGGTAGCAGCACACTTTTGAGATGCAGGACATGAAGTTGACAGGGATCCAGAACTATTAAAATATGTCTACGGCCACAAGGAGCTTTCGGTCTGGGAGAGGATTTTTATTCACAAGAAGGGGAACCAACTGGTGAACTCTGATATCCCTACCAATGATGACTTCATCTCAAAATTTGTTCCATATCTGCAGGAGGGTGCACAAGCAGTTGAAGTATAGCTTTGACAATGTAGGGATGGGCCGAAATTAGTATAGATAAACTATATCAAAAGTAAACTATTTCAAAAGTGAAGTTTAGCATTAAATTCAACTCATTATATAATTATTAAACAATGTGCATGTTTAATGCTGGGAATGCAATTAAAGATTAATATGCCAATATTTATAAAGTTTAAACTTAGAATGAAAAAATATTATATGTCTAAGCAATATTGAAAGACAAGTTTTATATTATAAAACTAAAAGTGAGCAAAGTAGCTAAAGTATTCCCTATTACAGGCCATGGAGGCCCATAGGGTTCCAGGAGGTTGAGGCTCCCAGATTTTTAGACAATCGGAAAATGAAGGTGGTAAGGTTGTCAGCCTTAAGCACCGGCCACCTTTACCCCCATGATTGCTCCTGGTACTCATTTCTGTTAGAGGCTGAGTCGACCCCTGGGCCATAGTGCCACCAGAAGGATTAGGCCAATTGAAAAATTCCGACCTCATCGGGGATCAAACCCGCAACCTTCCGGTTTGTAGCCCAGGGCCTCAACCACTACGCTATGGCATACCCCATTTTATAAAACTCTCTCGCTCTCTCTCCAATTCTGGGCCCCCATGTTTGCGCGAAGGGCCTCCAATTGGAGGTTTCTGTTTACCCATGTGAATTTTGTTACGCTTATTTTCCTAGAGAGGGCAGAGGGACAGGTGGTAAGCCCATTGCCCCTGAACCCCTCTCCGGGAACTAAGGTTACGTGAAAGGCCAAGAAATTTGACCAGAGGCTCTAATTTAGGCTTGGAGTTCTTTTACGTGCCGTAAATCTACACAGCTTAAAGTCCCTCCCGGAGGACTCCGTGCCCAGGATTTTTACGTCCTGAAAAACCCATTGACTGCAGCCGGGTTTGATCCCACAACCTTCGGATCTACAGGCGGGCATGCTACCGCTAGACCACCGCAGCCGACATTTTATAAAACTAGTACTGTCTAATTCTTGCAGTCCCCAAAATTTGCAGACCAAGATTTGGCCTTACATGGCCTATATTTAAATATACCATTGCAGATACTGTATGTTAAATTTTCGAAGCCTGAAAAGAACAAAGACAAAAACAGAATGTGCCATCACTATGTGCTTTGAATTTATTAGCTGCAAAATATTGTTTATAATTTCACAAAAAGGTAGGTAGAAGGAGAGTTAAATTTATTATGACTGGAAATTTTTCACAGTTACACCTCATAGGTGGATTTCCAGTGGTATACAATCACTTATCCCTACTTTAAATGCCTCAACCATATGACCTTAATGCTGCTAAATTCTGTTTGTAGGCAAGATGGGATTAATTTAGTTAAGCAGGAAATACAAAATACGAGGGTAAGTCAATATGTATCTGCACACTCTTTTTTAAATTTATTTCAACAACAATACAAAATTTTCAATTACCTCATTTTTCAACACAGTCCCCTTGCTTCTCAATGCACTTGTTTCATCGTTGCACAAGCTTCCTGTTGCCCTCAGAAAAGAAATATTTCCAGCTGAGTAGCACGCCACATATGCACCGCTTCCTTCAGTTCTTGGACTGTGGTGAATCGACGGCACCTTAAGGCAAAAAAGATGGAAATCTGGAAGGGGGAGATCAGGACTGTATGCAAAATGCTCTACACCTCAAAACCCAGTTTTGCAATAGTTTGAGCAATATGGGCAGCTGTTTGTGGGCACACATTGTCATGCAACAAAACAACCTCTTTTGACAATAGACCTCGATGTTTGGTTCTAATTGCAGGCTTCAGCTCGCTGCTAAACATCTCACTGTAACATGACGGTTTGTCGTCATTCTCTCTTCCTTTGCTTTGTAATTCCTTCGAGTAACTTCCTTCTTCCGCGCTGCTTCTACACGCAGCTTACACTTTTTTTTTGTTTGTTTGTTTGTTCCGCATGTCAGCAACCTTTCAGTGAATATGGTGCAGTATAGTATTATGGTCGGTTCTGGAGCTGTCTTCTCTACCTTGGGTCATCACGGGATTATGTGAGTCTTTGCTTTAAATACTTTTCGTAATACATAATCTTTGCCTTATTTTGATCTAACGCATCTCCTATGTAAAGCTATCATTTTCCAGTATGAGAATGTATCACTTGCGAGATGGATATAATGAACCCTTGCATGGGCATTGCCAACCAAGTTGCTTGAAGTGGCCTTGCTAGTTTTGAACTTGACGGGACGAGTTTCTTAAGCTTTAAAACTGGTTACTTGCTTATTTTTGCGATATAAGGCTTTCATGTATATATTATGTTTTTTCATACTGTTTCCTGTGTAAAATATGTATTTTATCAACACAATCCCTTCTATGAGCTAAGTTCCAGTTGAACTAGATAAGTCACTAAACAGAATTGTGGAATGTGGCTGATTAAATTTACTTTACCTTTAAATTGTAACATTATATCTAACAATCTTCAATTGAGATAGGTTCAGATCTGTCACAATAATTTAGTAAGATTCGACCCACATATTTGATTCAATTTTACACAAATTATAATTATTACGATCTTGTCCACTTAATTAAATATAACATTAAATGAACATGTCGACATATGCGAGCACAAAGTGGTACAGCCAACCTACAAAAGATTAAACAAAAAGTATTAACTTATCCTCGTATCATACTTTTTATTCACTAATATCCAAACAGTGTTCTAAACCATGGTAATTTTTGTATTGAGAATGGTGGATGTTGCCATCAGACTTTAGATGTATGTCAAAATTCAATAATCATGGTTGGACACCTAGCCTGACAGTACAGATTTGTAAATTGTACACATATCACAGTCACAAATGCACACAGCACAACTACATAAACTAATTGTATAATTTTAAAACACCATAAAATAATGGAACTTTTATACAGTGAAGCTACATACTATGTTAATTAAGTGAGGTGGTTGACATTTAAACAATTTAGACTTCACTTACTTACAGCTTGTCTGCCGGCGTGGTTATGTGGTTAGCGTCGCTGACTACAGATCCGTCGGCCCGGGTTCGATTCCCGGTACCTCCTCGGATTTTTCTGAGGTAGGGAGGTCTGGTAGGGGTGCACTCAGCCTTGTGTTTCAAATTGAGGAGCTACTTCATAGAGAAGTAGCGGCTCCGGTCAAGAAAACCACCATTAACGGCCGTGGGTGTCAGCATGCTGACCACATGCCCCCCAATCCTGCCATCTACCTACGGGAGATGATGCAGCGGTCGGGTGGTAGGCCAAGTCCCTCCAGGGATGTAACGCCACGGAGTTTAGTTTTTTTAGTTTTTTTACTTACAGCTTTGCAGAACACACGTTTCATGGGCTTTGCCCACATTTTCAACTGCTAGTCAACTGCCAAATCCTTGCTTCGAGAATACTGATCTGCCCTCTGGTGTAATTCCAAACACTGGATGTCAGAAGATGAACTAGATTATTATGCTCTAGCAAACTAATCTTTAGTTTCTAAATTCAGTAGAAAAAATAAAAAATAAAACAAGGTGGGTTTTGTATTTTTGTTAAATCTGGTTTGGAAGCAGATCCTTAAGCTGCATCTTCATTGATATACATTTAGCACCAACTTGTTGCAGTTAACATATGTTAAATGTTTATCATCAACTTGTTGACGTATACAAGTCAAGTGGTTTGCCAATTAACAAGTGTCTCCACTAAAATGTTATAGGTTAACATGTGTTGGCGCGGCCATTCAAAACGAAAACGCCTCTGAAGAGGGCAGCCAACATTACAAAATGAGAGTAATTTTATATACTCATTATCTTCTTGTTAACGGTCTATGACTTTCTTAGATACTAATTTTGTATAGATGTCTTGATCTTTTCAAAATAACTATCACATTTTCAAAAATGGAGTATGCCATAAAAAATAATTTTAAAAGTAGATGCAATACTATTGAGAACACTGATATATGAAATACTCACATAATACAAAATGGATGCCAGCAATATTGAGGAAGCTGTCGACTGCTTTTTGTGTACAGGGAAATTCCCTGTAATTATATTCTTCAAGCAAATTCCTTTCTTATAACTTTTTCGTAGGACAAAGGGCCGAAGAGTTAGAAGGTCAAATACGGCAAAAAACATGAGGCAAAATATTTTTTTCAAAATTTGCGAACAAGGATATCTCGGAAACTATGGGAGATAGCAAAAAAAAAAAAGAATGGAGTCATACTTGCGGATCATTTTGTCAGCTTTAATTTTGTATAGAGTGGTCTTATAGCTAGGACCGACAGTTTCCGAGATATAAGCAAAAAGCTGAAAATGGGACCTTCTACAGGCCCCCCCTGCACCATGCTCACCTCCTAGGAGTGGGGACTTTTAATAGGTTTACCTTCTAACTAGTCCAAACAAAGTCCCAAAGTAAAAAATTGTGTCCTTCCAATTCCCTCTACAACCTTTTCATTGACTGGACACACTGAAAAATTGATTATTGTTGAAAGAACATATGAGAAACATTACATATTGTCAAATAGAAAAAAAATCACTGTTGGAATAAGAAACATAACAAATACAAGGAGGCCAAATTATTGAAGTCAGTAAATAAACATAAAGATCTGGAAGTTTTGGAAAATATTTATATAAAAAAGTTCGAAGGTAGGTTAAAGAATTTTGAAATAACACGAGAAGAAAACTTAATCAAAAGGTTCATAAAAATTACACCAGAGGCTCATCAGTATTCTCCAAGCAAGGATTTGACAGTTGACTAGCAGTTGAAAATGTGGGCAGATTCCATGAAACGTACATTCTGCTAAAATATAAGTAAAAGTTAAACTCCAAAGTGTTGAAATGTCTACCATCTCACTTAATTATCATAACTGTATAATATTTCCTTCACTGTTTAATTACCAGTACAAGTATGAAGACAGTTTAAACAAACATAATCCTGAAAATATGCACTCTTTTCAAAAAGATGTTTGTTCACAGTATGTTTAAAATAATAAAATTGCACCTTTTTATCTGAACTCACAACTCATGATTACTACTTGTTTTCTGATAACATAGCAAGCTGATCACTGTATTCAGTATACAGTCTTTGAAGTCTCAGATTGGATCCAATCATAGGAAGAATTTCACGAAGGAGTGAATGCTTTGAAAAGCCCTGTAAAAATAAAAAGAATGCTTTATTAATTCATACACACAGAAGCTTCACTAGGCTTAAGCTCACTCCCTTATCAGAAGCTAAACTAAATTTCAGTCACATATTGATATAATAAGTAAAAGATTAAACACAGAGATATATATACTATCCGCGCGCCATATCTTGAGCGCTCGGCTCCCTAGTCCTCATTCGGTAGGTTTCGTTCAACTTCGTAGGTTGAGCTGACAACATTGAAACACGAAGTACGCTATACACCCTGACATCTAGTGGCTTCAATACTAAACTTTCATTCTGTCTCAGGAACCTTATTTATTTATTGACATTATCTTTTCTGACGCATGGAGTTATGTGGAAAAATACAATTTTTCGAATTGCTTATTTCACAAACACGTCACTGTACATCCAACACTTTCCTCACCTCTTTAAGAATTCCGTATGTGCTAATTTCTGACACTCCCGTGAACTCTGATGTCAATTTCATGGACTGAAAGTTGAGCGAACTTTTCACAAAACGTATTAAATACGTTTAAAATTAGGCCTCTAATTTTCTCCACTTTTAGATGCCTTACCTCTCTTATGTTTTACAACACGAAATGGTGAAGCATGTTCTGCTAAGGCTCTTCTTCATGCTTAAAACTAGTCATTCAGTGTAAATATATTGAGCCTATTTATATAACATTCTCTTCCCGGAGGAAAATGATTTATTTCATAACTAAAGCCTTGTGACGTGTTATTAATTGTTACGCAATACCGTCACCACGTTATATTATTGGACTGCATTAAAATCCTTGTCTATTAAATGTCACTACATAAAATAGCGAGGATGATTCATCGGAAATAATTATAATTCGGCATCCACACTTACGCTGTTGACGTGCGCTTACCATATTCGCGATTCTGCTGAAATATGATTTCTTTGGTTGACAACACTGCAGAAAGACTGGCGGAGTAGCTATGTTTTGTTCCCCCCAACCCTCACTTCCCCGTAAATCCAGCGCTCAAGATATGGCGCGCGGATAGTACTCAAACAGACTCAGCAATTAATAGACATCAATGTAACAAAAGAAGTATATTTTGCCTTTATAAACTCACATTTAACATATGGAATAATTCTATGTGGAAATACTTGCAAAAAGGAAGTTCTAGAGATTTTTAAACTGCAAAAGAAAGAATCAGAATAATGGCAAAAATAAACAAACCAAATTTGTGTAAAAACAGTTTTAAAGAACTTCCCCTCAATGTATATATATTTATAAATGCATTAAATAACTTCTGGAAATGAAAGATATGCAAATAAATTCAGACATACATATAATACCAGAAACAAAGAAAACTATTTCCAAACAGTACTAAGAGGATCACTAAACAGAAGGGCTGTAAAAAGCAATGGTGCAATATTCCATAACCTAATGGCAGGATATATAAAACAAATAAAAGAAAGAAGAAAAAAACAGTTAAAAGAAATATCTAATCAGCCAGACCTACAATTCAATTGAAGAATATAAAATCAATTGCTCAGAGAAAGGATTACAGAGTATTATTTTTTATTTATTAAAATTGTGTTATATTTAATTTATATTGTTTATTGTATTTATTTATTTAAAGACACAAATATGGCAGTAATTTCTCATTTAACAACATAAATTCATGTTTTATATTGATGTAGCCTATTTCATGTTCTATATTGATGTATTCTATGACGATGCCACCTACATAGTATAATACTTTGGGCACATAAAAAAAGAAAGAAAGAAAGCAGTTTTAGGACATTATACTGACTTGACTTCAGGATTGTCAGGCCCTTATTTACCAATAGGCAGACTGGGTGGTATTTTTGCCTGAAATACCTGCGAAACTTATTAAGCGAGAAAGGAATGGGTGTTATTATTTATCAACATACACTAAATCAAATATATGCTGCGTCACTCTTGGCATGATGCAAAATTACTCCTACAACACTGTATTTATCCTCTTGATGTTGAATAGTCTATGGGCCTATGATACTCTGTTTCTTGCTAACTGTTCTGTTATGTCAATTAGTTCATAGTTAGCCATGTTTATTCTGTAATTTATTCATTAGCAGGCTTTGCTTGCATTTGCTCCTTTGCTTGTCATTTAAACAAATGAATCTGTTCACAGCTATTATGATCCAATCAGAGACTGAGTAACATATCTTGGTGTTTAAATTTGTAAATTTGTTTCCAATTATTTTCTGCAGTCCTTCTAACGGCTCAAATGTTTGTGCTACATATAAAAGAGAGAAAAATGACTGAGCGTATTATCGTCCCTTTTGAATTCTTACTTAAAACTGATTTATTGTATGAACTTCAAATCAGGGGAGTGAAGGTTGATAGTAATGAGTCCGTTTCGAACATAAGTAAGCTCTTAAAGGAAAAACTTTCAGTACCTCATCTTGCTAAGTTAACATATTTGAAACCTGATGTGGAAGCCCTGGCTTTAAGTGAACAAGGCAGAGGAAATTTTTGATCAGGTTAGAGAGCTCAGAGCGGAAGGTGGTTTATCTCAAAAACAGTTAAGAAGGTTGCAAGCCCAGCTTGATCACCTGTTAAACAGAATTAGTGATTTATTGTCAATTGACATGTCAACAGAGTATAGCGACGCTTTGATAGCTTTGCAAAATGCCATTCTTAAAGAGAAAGAAGCTACTAAAGGAGATGTGGGGAGTTTAGCGAATTCTGTTCCACCATTTTCTGAAACTAATCATGGTTTGGATCAAGTGGATTCTCCGAATTCGTTCCGAATGCCGAGGAATGCCTCCAAATGCCGGAGGATAGGCCACTTTTCTCACTACATGGAACTCATGAACTTGTAGCAGGGTTAAATCAGGAATTTTCGAAACAGCCACACCCACTGGGAAAAGATTTGAGGGCTTGGAGAGGTTCAATGATCAATCATTGGATGCTGTAGTTCATTTCATTATGTCAATGAGGTACGTTCCCAAGTAGAAATATTTGCTTTTCCCGAAAGTCAAGTACTAAGCATATTTTATGCAAGATTACAGGAGCTCTTGAAAGACTCAGCCAGAAAAGCAGTGCAGGATGGAGTTGGGTTAATTCAGTTTCATCAGGAGTTACTGGACATTTATTTTCCTCCCAGAACGATGGTTTCTCTGTTAAACAAACTGTATTATAGAGTTCAGGGGAAGCGGGATTCATTTTCAGAGAATGTCAAAAACATAAAGACATATGCTGCTGTGTTTCGCTTGAATCGATCTGAATCTGAGATCGTTGGTAATATTCTTGATGGAATGTCGCCTAGAACTAGGGGAATGACAGTTTTTGAATCCAGACCTACCAATTTTAAAGAACTAGACAGGTTATGTGCTCGTCTGAATTGCATTAATTATTCAGACTCCTTGCGAACAGCCAATGAGGATTGTAGAACAGTTTCTCGGTCTCAAGCTAATATTCATACACCAAGAGCAGGTCAAATTCCCCAAGTTCGCATTCAAGAACCCAGGACTTGTTTCTACTGTAGGAGACCCGGTCACATATTAAGAAATTGTCCCTCCCGTCCGGCTACTAGGGGCATTGAGAGACATGGTCCGGAAACTCGCCCAGAAGCTAGTTCATCTTCATCTGTGCAGGG
This sequence comes from Ectobius pallidus, assembly GCA_964059195.1. Lineage (NCBI taxonomy): Eukaryota > Metazoa > Arthropoda > Insecta > Blattodea > Ectobiidae > Ectobius > Ectobius pallidus. The sequence goes on along the minus strand of CAXKWD010000003.1, from coordinate 167,478,553 downwards.
GGCAGTTTTCTCAAGGTCTTGACAACCAATCCGGCCCTCGGCTTGTTTTTTTACTCAGAATGTTGATGACCGATTAAGAGTTTCTGGATTTTCTGGACGTTCTCTCCCCTTTGTTAAAACGCTATGTGGACTATTAGAAGTGCCAGCTTTAGTTGATAGTGGCTCTACTGTTAATATTATTTCCAATCAAGCTTATCAGTATATGACTAGTATTAGAAAAGTTCCCCCCCTTTATCCTGGGAATATGTTCTGCTTTACTGCTAATACTCAGATCATAAAATTTATAGGTTGGGTTAAGTTAAAGGTTAAATTTGATAGATTCTCGTGGTCCTTTAAATTTTGGGATGCCGAACAGCTTTCTGCACCAGTTATTCTCGGGCTTCCATTCTGTGAGGAAACAGGGTTAATACTAGATTTTCAAAAGGAGGAAATTTATTTCAAATTTGCACCAGAAATTAAGTTCAAATTTTGTCCCTATCATCCAGCCGTTGAGTTTGTAAAAGTAAAGAAGAAGAAGCTACTCTTAACTGTTGAAAATGAAACTCAAGTATCAAGAAATTTGGGCATTAAAGATATTTCGCTTAACCATTTATCTGATTCTCAGCAAGAGAAACTTTGGGGTATTGTTGATCAGTTTGATGATGTGTTAACTAGTGGGAAGACAGTACTTTGCGACACAAGCTGGTCCCCTTTCCACACGCCACTCACCTGGCTGCTTCCTCGCCTACCCCGCTTCCCTGCAGCGCATGCCGGTAGCTGCTGCTCAACCTCAATGCCGGTAATGCATAATTGCAATTGAAATGTCACTTAATATTTCACAATAAAAAAAGACCCCTGCACCTCCACATAATATTTCATAATTATAAAAATGACCCTTGCAACAAAATAGGCTATTTCACAATACAAAAATACCCTTGCACCATACATAATATTTCACAATTATAAAAACGCTATATTATAACATTAAATATGGCTTAACTGATGCACGAAAATTCCCTTGCACCAACAGTACGCTTTTCATAACTAACAAAATATCTCAAAATTATAAAAACATATTCTTGCATTAAAATTGATGAAATCCCCCCTACCACAACTCAAATATACGAAAGCTTCGTTCAGTGCTCAACATTCACTCATGGCGTAATGGCTAAGACTCCTAGCTATAATGCTAGGGGACCCGAGTTCAAGTCCCGGTAGAACCAAAATTTACTACTAGGAATATGTCTCAAATAGGTAGGTAGGATGAAGAGGTGAGAGGAAGAGAGGAAGGAGACGGAAAAGGAAGAGAAGAGATTAAAGAAGAAATAAATTATTTTTTCTGTTTCATCAGTTGCATAAGAGATGGTGCTACCATCGCTGCTAGTAGTTCAAATGCTGCCGCTAGGGGCGGGATTGAGATTAGGAGTGGGGTACTCGGGTGTGTCATAATCAGGGTTGGAAAAAACATGTTTTTTTAAAAAGAACAAAAAAAAACCTTTTTTTTTTAAACATGTTTTTTTTTAAACGTTTTTTTTTTAACAACAATGTTGGTTGTTTTAAACGTGTTTTTTTAAACGTTCTTTATGTTTACAACAATGTTGTTTGTTTAAAAAAAGTTTTTTTTTTAATATTACTATTTTATTTTTTATTTTTTTATTTATTTAACAAAAGGTCCCAACGAGCCAATTGCTCACATTAAGGGACAGTATTACAAGGATGACAAAATTCAAAGTTATTATAATAAAATTGTTACAATAATTTACACAAATACAGTAAGTATAATAGAAATATTGTTCACTTAATCATTTAATAGAAAAATCTTCAACTTTTTTTTGAAACTATTTAAGTTTTTTACAGATCTTATTTCCAGTGGAATTTCATTAAAATGATTTGCAAGATAATTTTTCACTCCCCTTAATCCATATGTAACCAATTCAGAATGCGTGACGAAAATATTTGATTTGTTTCTCGTGCCATAAGAATGCACATTTTCAAGAAAACGCAATGCAATGTTATTATGAACATGTCTGTTTACTACTTTACATATAAAGATTGCAGCACTATACTTTATGATTAATTCTAATGGAAGAATTCCTGATTGCTCATATACTTTGACTGGTGTTAAGTAATGACAGCCTAAAAGATTTCTTACAGCCCTATTTTGAAGAATTATTATCTTATGCAAATATTTCTTTTTTGAACGTCCCCATATAAATACCATATACAATATGTAAGAGTGTACAAGGGAATAATAAAGAGATCTCATACTAGAATGTGATAATATTCCACCCAGTCGTCGTAATACTCCAATTATCGGCGCAATTTTACTACAAAGGCTTAAAATATGCATATCCCAGTTTAAATGTTCATCTATTATTAAACCTAAATACTTTGCATTTGATACCTGCTGTATAGGTACATCATTTATTGTAATTCCAGAATTAATGTTTAGAATGACTGAAGGTTTATGAAATATCATAAATACTGTCTTTTGAGCATTTAGTGATAATTTATTGGACGCTAACCATTTTTCTAAGATTTTTAGGTCTTTTTGCATATTATTCATTACGGCATCAATAGTATCGTCTACATAAAATATGGTTGTATCATCTGCAAACATTGTGACTGTACCATTCAGATTTATTTTGCTCACGTCATTAATATAAATTAAGAAAAGCAATGGTCCTAAAACAGATCCTTGTGGAACTCCATAATTTATTGGAATAGAATCACTATCAAAACCATTCACAGTAACATACTGTGTTCTATAACTCATATAACTTTGGAACCAATTTAATGCTAAACCTCTAATACCAACTGCTTCTAGTTTTTCCAGTAGAATTAAATGATTAACTGTTTCAAAAGCTTTTCGTAGATCTAAAAAAAGTCCACTTGCAAACTTATTTTTGTCTAAAGCTTCTTCAACTTGAATAATAAAATCTACCGCAGCATTTAAAGTTGAGGAAGATTTACGAAACCCATATTGGAATTTATATAGAAAATCTATTTTTTCAAGGTACGATGTTAACCTTTTCTTCATACATTTCTCTAAAATCTTTGATATTACTGGTAAAATTGAAATGGGCCGATAATTGTTTAGATTGTTTCTATCACCATTTTTAAATACTGGGATTACACGTGAAATTTTACATTTTTTTAGGGACTGCTCCTATTTTAAACGAATAATTTATAAAATCTGCAATATACCTACTAATGGACTGCATACATTTTTTAAAGAAAACGTTTGTTAATTCATCTTTAGTTATATTACATTTGTTTTTCAAGTTAGAAATTATATTTTTAATTTCAATTTCTATAACTGGTGCAATGAAAAATGAATTCCTTTCATTGTATTGTTTTTCAATATTTAATATGTTATTGCAATGAATCGATTCAGCTAATGTAGATCCTATATTTACAAAGTATTCATTAAATATTTGAGGAACATCTTTTCCCTGATAGTTTATTCCTCCTTTATAAAGTTCTATAGCTTCATTAGTAATATTCGGATCAGAAGAATTGCTTAGTATTTTATTAACCTCTTTCCAAAATTGTTTTGGATTACCATTAGGTTTTTTTAGACACTTCTCATAATATTCCTTTTTTAGAATTCTTTTTTTTGAAGTAACCAAGTTTCTAACTTTCTTATATTCCAACATTAAACTATTATTATTACAATGTCTTTTAACATGTGCATGCAAAATGTCTTTTCTTTGGATTAACAATAAAAGGTCATTTGTTATCCAAGGAATTGTTTTCTCATAAGTAGGTTTAAATTGTGATGATGGTTTAAACTTAGTGATGCAAGATGATGAACTAATTCCAACATTAATAAATTCCATTAATTCATCAAAACATTGATCAATATAACCTTATCATTCAAAGTTATTTTAAAAAAAATACTCATTCATCTTTAAAAAATCAATATGCCTGTTGATTACTTTTGGACTATCCAACAATTTTTGTTTTGATTTTAATGAAGGAATATGAATATTTAATATTAATATATTATGATCACTAATATCAGATTTTACATTAAATATGTCATAACGATATTCACATTTATTAACTAAAATGTGATCAAGTAAAGTTGAAGTTTTTTCTGCTTCTCTAGTAGCATACAATTTATTAGCTAAATGAATACTGAAGGAATCACAAAATTGTTTGTAATTTTCATATTGCATGGAATTATCAAGAGTGTTAATATTAGTATCCCCAGCAATAAATAAAGCATCATTTCTGCAATCCTGTATAAATTTGCCAAAATCATCAAGAAATGCATCAGTATTACTTATCCTAGAGTTATATAATCCAATAATGGTGAATTTATTACTATTTACTTCAATCTGAACAGATAATATATTATGATTATCAGTATCTATTTTATTAAGAAATTTAGATTTCCAGCGGTTATCTACAAAAATAGCTACACCACCTCCTATTTTTGTTGCCCGATGAGAATAGAAGGCCGAAAAGCCTGTTAATTGGAAAAATTTTGACTCATTTAATGTAATCCATGTTTCTGTAAGAATTAAAATATCATACTGGTTATTAGAAACCAAAGCCTCTATAGAGTCTAATTTATTTCTCATGCTACGGACATTGAGACATAGTAATTTAAGGTCATTGTAACGTAACAGATGACCATTATGTACAATTTGTGCTAAATAATCATATTTATATTCACAAACATTAAAAGATGAATCGATATTCATTCTGAAAATTTAAATGTGTTGAAAATGAATATTTATAACATTAAGTTATAATACTTGTATCCTCAACTACTAATACATTAATCAAATTATTAGTTTCATTCATTTATATTTCAAAATATCAGAGTCGCTGCTGATATTGAATATAGGGGAAGTGTCTGACTCTCTAATCAATATACGACAGTCCCTAGTCCATATATATTTGAATTTCGGCCGTAGCAGATCTCTGGCCTTCTTGAAGAGCGCTCTATTTCTTGGAGTAAGATTTTCATTAATATAAATTTTTCGTGATGCTGCTTGAATACCAATGTCCTTTGATTCCATATCCCTAAGGTGCTTTTTCCTTATTAACACCTCTTCTTTCTTCCATCTATGAACAAATTTAATTAGAATTGGTCTCGGCATCTCTACTTTCTTTGAAGGCAATCTGTGGGCAACATCTATCTGCTCTTTGTCAAGTGGTACCCCAAGAAATGTAGTCAATTTGGAAATAACTTCATATATGTTTTCATTCTGCACCTCAGGAACACCATGGAATTCAAGATTACTCCTTCTTGAGTACTGCTGTAAATCATCTAGTCCATCGTTAACTGTATTTATATTCACAGTTTGATTTTCCTTCATGTCCTGTATGTTTTGTTTCATAGTCTCAAACTGATCATTAAAAAAATCTAAAGAAAGTTGTAAATCTTTATTATTTTTGATCATATCATCAAGTTTATACTTCTTCTTCTTCTTCTTCTTCTTCTTCTTCTTCTTCTTCTTCTTCTGCTTTTACGGCCTCATTGGACCACTTCAGTCAATCATTTCTCGGTCTTCCTTTCCGATTTGCCCAGTAGTTTTTCATGCGTTCCGATCTTCTCTGTCGCTCTTCATCTGTAAATACCCTCTTTATTGTCTGGCGTCTGTCTATTTTGGGCTTAAATCTTATTTTAATATTTTTAAGTTTCCTTGAATTTCCTGTTTTGTTTTTCAAGTCATCCAAAGTTATTTCTAATTCTGTCATATCCTCTCTAATTTCTGTAATCCATCCTACTTGTTGCTTCATATTCCAGAGTTTCTCTATAATTTTTCTTGTCAGTCGAGTTTCTGGTGTCCTCATAATGTGACCAAAAAAAGAGATCCTTTTCTTCCGTATAGTATCTGTGATAGGTTCTAGTTCTCTGTACACCATTTCATTTGGTATTATCCGCCACTGTCCATCTTTTTGGTATTTTTTATTTATGCATGTTCTAGCTATTCTTCTCTCTACTTTCAGGATTTTGTCTATTCAATTTTTCTGGGTGATTTTAAAAAGAGTTTCGCTTCCATATGTCACCTCTGGTTGAACCACCGTCTTGTAATGTTTTAATTTTGTTTGGATCGATAGACATTTTTTATTGTATGTAGACCATGTTAATTTTTGAGCTTTTATCATTTTATTAGTCCTCGCTTGCCATGCAGGTTTCTCGTCCAAGTTATGTGTTATAATTTCTCCTAGGTATTTAAATTGCTCTACTAATTTTATTTTCTTGTTATTTATTGTTATGTGATTGGTTACTAGTGGGTCTGTTACCATTATCTCGGTTTTTTCAAATGATATCTGAAGTCCTATTTTTTGTGATATATTTTGTAGGCTAGTTATTTGATTTCTGGCTTCATGAATGTTATTAGCTAGTAACGCTAAGTAGTCTGCGAATCCCAAGCAATTTAAGTTTATTCCATCCTTTTTGGTTCCAATTCGTATGTTTTTAGGATTTTCTTTGTACCATTCCCTCATCACATACTCTAGAGCGCAGTTGAAAAGTAATGGTGATAGACCATCTCCTTGTCTTAGCCCTGTTTTTATCATAAACGGTTCCGATATTTCTCCTCTAAATTTTACTTTAGATTTGGTGTTCGTTAGAGTCAATTGTATCAATTTTATTAATTTGGGATGAAGTCCAAAATTCCTTAGTATCTTCAACATTGAAGACCAGTGAATACAATCGTAGGCTTTTTTGAAGTCTACAAAGGTTATAACTTGTTGTTTTTGTCTTCTTTTGTAGTACTCCATTACTAGTTTTAAGGTGATTATCTGTTCTGGGCAGCTTCTCCAAGGCCTAAATCCTCCTTGGTATTCTCCAATTTCCAATTCAAGTTGATCTTTGCAGCGACCATACAGAATCCTTGATAAAACTTTATATGTGACATCCAAAAGGGAAATTCCTCTATAGTTGTCTGGATTTGATTTTTCTCCTTTCTTGTGTAATGGATGTATTATAGCTGTAGTTCAATGTTCTGGTAGTTTTTCTGTGTTCCATATTTTCACAATGCATTGATGTAATGATATCTTTACTGGTTCTGCTGCATATTTCCAAAGTTCTGCAAATGTTTGGTCTTCTCCACCTGCTTTATAGTTTTTAAGCTCTTTCAAGGCTTTGTAGACTTCATGGATTGTGGGTGGGTTTATGTTTTCTGCTGGTGTTTTAACATGGGTTTCAGTGTTTATTTCAAGAAGTTCTGAGGGGTCTTCAGAGTTTAGTAATTTGTTAAATGTTTCTGCTAAAATTTCTGTATTTTTACTATTACTATGCGCCATCTCATTATTTTTATCTTTTAACATTAAGGTTGGAGGTTCATATCTTTGTAGTTGTCTACTAAATATTTTGTAGTAATCTCTTGAGTTTGTTTTCTCACTATTTGTTTCTATCATTAGAAGTATATCCTTTTGATATTGGCGTTTGACACTTCTTATTATTGTTTGGGTTATTTTCCTTTGTTTTGTGAGTTCAGAGTTTGATTCTTCTGTTCTTTGGTTCTGATATCTTAACCAGGCTTGATGTCTATCCTCCACCGTTCTATCACATTCCTCGTTCCACCATGGGTGTTTTTTCCTTGGATTTATTGGGGCTACTTGTTCAGCTATTTGTTTCAATTGGGGAATTATTTCCTCTAGATCATCTGTTATTTTAATACTTCATAGATTCATTTTCTGCTATTATTTTACTTTCTAGATCCTGTTTCAACTTATTAATTACAACTTCAAAGTCATGAACAGATAATTTCTTGGTAGCTCTAACCTCACAATCCCTTCTATTACACATCCATCTCTTCTTCCCTTTTCCACAAGAAACAAATTCTCCTTTGAATATCTTAGAACAGTTTATATGGAACCATTCACCACATTTATGAGAGCATTGAATAGCTTCATCCTTATTTTTTGTTACAATACCTTCTCCACAACTAGGACAATAAATGTAATCCATCTTGATCACAACAATCTATTGAATCTTTAAATCGTTCATTTTGTTTAAAACAACCATTTTAATGTATAGGGCCACTGCCTTCTTTATTTCTTACAAGCCATGTTGTTAAATCTGGAAACATCGCATCGGTAGTCCTATCGGCTATCAACATGTCGTACATAAAGCAATGTACTCCATCAGAACTTTCGAAAAATTAAGCATATTTCAGCTTAAAGTAATCCCAGTCATCGCCTATTGTTTAGAGAACATCTGGACACACCTGAAGAGCAACTGGAGAGCATAGGGAAGGTAAAAACCGTGTACATAATGAGAGATTTATACACACCGTCACCTCTAATTGAGTACACAAGAGAACAGTTTTTCATAGAATATTTTCATGTTCATCAGCTATTACCATCTACAAACGAATACAAGAGACAGAGGTACGGTATGATATTAGTGTCCTTCAGGAATAATTGGCTGGTATTAAAGAAGAATTGAAGAGAAATATAGTCACTTTTACTGGTATGAACTTTTATCAAAATATCAAGCTGCTCACAGTAGGCCTAATTCATCTCAATCTGGTAGACGCCAAATCGTAGTATATGCAATCTCCTATTCTCCCAATATTACTACTAGAAAATCGATTCAGCGTTTTCCTACAGTTTGGTGAAGCCAATGAACGGGATTCAAAACCTTAACCTGGCGAATCAACACAGTTCACCACCGGAGCCAAGGATGAACGAATGGATTATTTTTAGACAGCAAATAACGGAAAACCGAGTGCTTCCAAGGAATCAGGCAAAGTTATTATTTTCAGTGACAGTCATGGGCATAGTCTTCCACAAAGTGCATGTGACAAGAAGATAGATATCAGTGTTCTAGGTTATATTATACCTGAGACAACTAGTTCAGTGGTGGTACAAAATGACCCAGAGAAGTGTAGTAGCTTAATAAAATATGACTCTGTTGTGGGTCAAATAACAGAGCTCGTAGGCCTAACAGGATAAGTGAGGTTAATACCAATAAAATAAGAAAAAACGCGACATCATAATGTATAATGAGGAGACACTGAAAACTACGAATTCCTTCAGATATGTGGAGTCACCGCACGTTACGTTATTATGCACATCACAAGTATAGGCTATGTAATATAGACCTACTGATTTGGCCTAAATAAAATCAGTATTTGTGATGAAGAAAATTATCTACAATAAAAACGTATTCAAATGCTTCACAGACCACCACAGATAGGACTACCTCCTGTGTTGTCAGATTTCAAGCAGCATGGCTTGTAAGATATAGAAGGCAGTGATAGGGCCTATTATATACATATATATACACAGTTGACATGTATAAAACATTTTAAACAATTTGTTTTAAACATTTTTTAGCATATGTTTATAACACTTTTTAATTGGGTGTTAAATTTAATTATGCAGACAATTTACATTTTGTCAAGCCAATGATACCCTGTGCTAAGATGTTCAAGATTTACGAGTCGTAGACTTAATAGTATTTGAAAATACATTTTGTACCAGTAGTATTTGTTTATGATTTAATAGTTCATGATTAATAAAAAATAATACACCAGTTTTGATGCTTTCTCAGACCCAAGCCTATTTCTGATTTTGGAATGCACGAATCCAAATGACGAGAAAAGTATCTGGTATTCTGGCCCTAGTTTTTTTTTCTGTTTACAACACTAACAGGGTGTCACTGACTTGACAAAATGTAAATTGTCTTCATAATTAAATGTAAATGTAACTAAACTCCGTGGCGCTACATCCCTGGAGGGACTTGGCCTACCACCCGACCGCTGCGTCATCTCCTGTAGGCAGATGGCAGGATTGGGGGGCATGTGGTCAGCATGCCGACACCCACGGCCGTTAATGGGGGTTTTCTTGCAGTTTGAATCACGAGGCTGAGTGCACCCCTGCCAGACCTCCCTACCTCAGAAAAATCCGAGGAGGTACCGGGAATCGAACCCGGGCCGACGGATCTGTAGTCAGCGACGCTAACCACAAGACCACGCCGGCGGACTAATTAAATGTAACACGCAATTAAAAAATGATTTAAATATATGCTAAAAAAAACATGTTTAAAACAGATTGTTTAAAACGTTTTAAACAAACTAAAAAAAACACAAGCACTTGTTTTAAACATTCCAACCCTGGTCGTAATGTACCATTTTCCCTAACTACTAAGCTTGGGCTCACTACTCTCTTGGAATATGAGATTGAACTATTGGAAACCACTCCAGTCAGGAAACCTCCACATAGGCTACCCCCTCCCAAGGTAAAGATTTTAAGGGATCATGTTCAACGAATGCTGGATGAAGGAGTTATAACTCCTTCTTGCTCAAATTATAGCAGTCCTATTTTCCTTGAGGACAAGTTTAAGCCAGTCATAGAGTGCAGACATCTGAAAGCTAAAATTAAAATAGATTCCGTTCCGCTGCCAGATATCCACTCCTCATTTGGATGGTTTTCTCAGGCCAAGTACTTTACATCGCTGGATCTCAACCGGTTTCTTGTTCATGGAAAATTACATTTCAACTTACTTGAGGTTTGAGTGAAATTTTCTCGGGCAGTCAGCCAGGTGTTTGCGTCAATTAAACGGTTTAATTGATGCAAACACCTGGCTGACTGCCCGAGAAAACTTCACTCAACTTCTGCGCCAGGAAAACCTCAGATCCTACATTACTTGAGGTTTCTTAGATTCTACATTTATTCCTGAAATTTAGGCAAAGTAACTTTTAAGCTATGTCATCATCTCATTTTGTTTCTATAAATTATTAGTTGTTTGTAAGTTTTTTTTTTTTCTTGATCTCTTTTGGTAAAATCTTTCAGTGTTCCATTAAGGCTTTTTTCGTTATTTATAGTGGTAATTATGCTACAAGGCCTTGGTCCACTTTCAATACAGATTCTTACTTCCGGTTATTACTTAGCTTTTGTATATTAATTTGTATTTATTTATTTGTTTATTTAATTTGGCAGTTTGTATTTATTTTAGAGAAGTAGTTTAACACTGTTGCTATATTATATTTCCCTAGTACTCGATATATAATACCAGTATACCTCAGATCTACCCACTTCTATTTCAATACTGATGTCGGTAATTCTAGGTCTATGACATAGTCTAGATTTTCAGAGAAATCATAATTAGTGTTGATAATAATAATTCAATGTATATAGTTTTATAATATTTTATGTATTTCCACTGATTCACCTGTTATATTATATTTGAATCAGAAATTAAACTCATTGAACTTTATAGTGGTTTTTGGCAATCTCTCTCCCCAACTTTGACTTTGCTTTTCAGGTCTAGAATATTTGCTAAACATAGGTCCCTTTTCTAAATTTTGGATAACAAATTATATTTATATTTATTTAGGGAAACGCAAATTTGATCTTTGAGCTTTAACTAAATTACTTAGTAGACATTTCATTCGAGCTTATTTCTTCGGACTTGGTGCTTGGGATTTGCTTAATTGTGATCTCTGGCCACCACACTGCGCTTCAAATTGAAATAAGCCTGTTCACATCAGAAATTATTTACGCCTACCTTAGGTCTTGGTTGGTATTAAAGAATATACCTCAATTGGAATATTTATATTCTAGTATCAACTGCATTTAATTTTCTTCATAAGGAAAAATAACTAAGTCTGCTCACTTCAGAAATTATTTAGGCATATCTTAGGTCTCGCTTGATATTAAATAACACAGATATTCAAGTGGAATATTTATATTCTAGTTTCAATTGCATTACAACTTTCAGGATAATATAATTGAACTAAGCCTGCTCACTTCAGAAATTATTTAGCCCTATCTTAGGTCTTAGTTGATATTAAATAACACAGCTACTCAAGTGGAATATTTATATTCTAGTGTCAACTTCAATGAAACCTTCATGGTAATATAAAATAATTAAGCCTGCTCACTCAATGATTTATTGAGGCCTACCTTAGGCCTTGGCTGATATTAAATAACACAGCTATTCAAGTGGGATATTTATATTCTACTTTCAACTGCCTTAAAACTTTCATGGCAATATAATTTAACTAACCCTGCTCATTTCAGAAATTATTTTGGCCTACGGTACCTTAGGTCTTGGTTGAATCGAATAACAAAGCTAGTCAAGTGGAATATTTATATTCTAGTGTCAACTACATTAAAACCCTGACAGAAAATCTCCAAAAGTTAAATTTTTTACCCTAAAAAGTCCTTGTAATGCCTTCAGATGTTTTTTTGCAAAAATAGAGGACTACTTTTAATGTGAGAAAATTGTTGTAAATTTGTTCTTATTCCTTCACATATGCTAATCAAAGTTTTGCAAGAAACCATGGTCTAAACGTCAACAGTCTATGAAATAGGCCTATTCACACCATCTGGAACTTTATTTGATAATTTTATCTGATATGTTCTCGTAGAAATTTTAGATTTTCCTTAAAAAAATTTAAAGTCATAATAAGTTTGTACAACAGAAGTTTCTGTAAGGAACAGGAATGGCTAAGTATCCTAAGACAGTGTAAGTGTCTTATCCTATTACTGAAGATATATCAAGATTAAAAAGAGTTTTTAGGTATGTGAAAGGAACAACTAACTATGGAATTACATAGAAATAAAAAATAAAAGGTGCCAGTTTGGAGTGCTGTAGTGATGCAGACTTCGGAGGATGTACAAAGACTGGTCGATCTACATCTGGAGTTGTCATTAACTATGCTGGAGGAATCATTTCTTGGTTAAGTCAGCAACAAGCAATGGTGGCAACTTTAACAACAGAAGTTAAAATAGGCTCATGAGGCTGTGAATGAAATTGTTTGGTTAAGCAGACTATTTAATCAGATTTCAAAACTGAAACATATTCCTATCCTACATATAGACAATGCCGCAGCAGTCAAGTTAGCACAGAACCCTGAATTTCATCGTCAGAGTAAGCTTATAGCTATCAAGTATTTTTTCATCCGTGAAAACTATCTGAAGGAAGACTTGATTTTCAACAGGTTACACCAGAGTGTCAAGTTGCAGACATAATGACCAAACATCTGAACAGGACATTTTGCGGGTTTTATGTAATAGAATGGGAGTATTGTAGAGTCAATTTTTCCTATTTTGTTTTTCTTTTATTTAACAAGGGAAAGTGTTAAAATAAATTTGAGCGTGTTAAACAAAAGAAGAAGGGAAAAATTGTTGTGTGTGTGGCTACACTGTTGTAGACTGTGCTGCCAGCTGCTGTCTACTCTAGAACCACAGTTTTGAAAATGGACGCTATGAATAAGGATGCTGATGTGTTTGTCTGTAGTATGTTATGTGAGCTTCTATGAAGAAGTCAAGTTTTCTGTTAATGGCTGCTACATCAGATATTCATATTTAAATGCATATTCTTATTGTAATGTTCTTTGCAGTGTGAATAAACCAAAGGTTCAGCAAAGTGGATCTCAGGTTTATTATCTACGTAACAGCCTTGGAAGTGTTGTAGATTATGACCAACAACAAGATATTTTAATTTACAACTCGCTCTGCTTTCCAGTTATGCACATCAATGATAAGTCAGTTGGAGAATTTAATGTTGTACCGGCATGTTGCCATGGTAGCTCAGTTGGTAAGAGCATCAACACGGAGAGCCGAAGCAAATCCCGGCTATGGCATTGAATTTTTCAGTCTGACTTCACTTCTTAGTCTACACACATTCAGTGTGAAAGAATTATCATTCTACTGTGACCTACTAGTGGTTTACTATGAAGCCCAGGTCTTAAAGTACTTACAGGTTGTAAGTCGCCATGGGTTGTTATCTCATATTGAGAACGCCTGGTGGTATACTGGGATATGTGAGTCAGTTGGAGAATTTAATGTTGTACCGGCATGTTGCCAAGGTAGATCAGTTGGTAAGAGCATCGGCCCGAACAGCCGAAAATCCTGGTTCAAATCCTATCTATGGCATTGAATTTTTCAGTCTGACTTCACCTTTCCCCTAAGCATACTGTCAGTTTATGTAAGTAAGTGATGTAGCTGATGTAGTGGTTTTTGTGATTATTCACACTAGGTGACAATGAAAAGTTGTTAGAATATTTTAACAGCTGTGAAGTTAAGGCCAATGAATTATTTTTGGACAGTGATAGCGACAATGACAGATGTCATCCTGGGTATGCCATCTGGTTCATAAACAGTGTTTTTAATATTAGAAAGGTAAATATAATTGAGTGTGATTAAATAAAACGTGTACAGATCAACACAACATGTTCCAGAACAATGTTTCATGGCTCTAAAATGATACATGTCTTCACTTCAGATATTAAGGTGGCTATTTTACTCTTCTGCATATTATTTTTACAACCTGTACTTTTAACAAATTCAACAATTATAGAATAATAATGTACGTTATTTGTTTTAGACAAAGCATTCTTTATTTTAAAGCATTTCTCTTTTTTTCATTTGCATTTTGAATTCCAAAAATAGTAATTTTTCTTAGAAAAATATTGTTTTTGATGCTACATTTTGAAGCTGATATTAAGTTATCATATAATAATATTATAAACAAGTAATACACTACATTGGCATATTAATAAAAAAGGACTAATGAATTTATCTATCAAGTATTGTTACTTATATGCATTTCTTCATAATACATATTTTCCCTTTAAAACCCCTTGGTTCATTCCATCAGTAAAGAGTGGCAGGCTGCTGGCACTCTCCAGCAGGCTTTGGAAATACAAGCAAATTGGCCCATGGCATGGAAAGGTTTAAACAAGGTTTTGACTGAGATAAATGGTTACCTGATCTTCTTAATTGTAAAAAATCCTCACTTCACAACCTTCTAAAACAGACAGGTTTCAAATATGTTAGTAGAAATAAAATCAGCTCAACTGATTTAAAAGAGTGTCAGAATGCTTTTGTTAATCAGAGATAACTGCAATTATGATATGCAGAAAATAACTTATTTTTGTAATCAATTTCCAAGTTAAATTCCAGATTGATTCATTAAGCAGGGCTTACAGAAGAACAAAGGTTTAAAGTTTGATAAGCGAATGTGAAAGAATATATGGGTGTGGGTAGTGCTAACCGTATTGCAACTTCCAAAGCTGTATATGAAAACTGTAAAACAATATGTTGTCATGAGAACTGATTTGCATTTGATACATTCTGTCTACCTGGGTAATATATTAACATAAAATAGACGAAAAATTGGGTATTACTCCAGTACCAGTGAACCGATTTGGTTCAAAATCAGTAGGCCTTGTCCCATGGACATTATAAATGCGTATACAAAGTTTCATGAAAATCCGATAAAGCGTATTCGAGTTAACGCATGTACAGATACATGGACAGACAGACAGACATTTCCCGTCCACCACACAAATCTCATAAAGAACCATTCTGGCATTTAATAAAAAAATTGTGGTTGTGGACAGATAGGGTTGGTCCTTGATGTAAGCAAAGTACACAGCTTCATAGGGTGCCAATTAAGGGAGGCATTTAAAGAGAGGTTTGAACTCATGGAGAATCACAGCAAACATTTCAAATTTCTTTATGATATTGGAAATCTACAGACATGGAACAGCAAGGAGATAAAGGTGCCTGTACACATCTTATCTGAATTCTAAGTGCTAGAGAAGAATGTGATATAAATAGAGCTGAAATGTTTGATGAGCTGCAAATATCTGCACTAATGCTGCTATCTGGAAGCTCTCCAGCTAAGTCAAAACCAAACCATATACTGTAAACAAAAATGTTACTTTGAGAATTCTTCTGAAGCTCCCAGTTTTAGTGGCCAGTGGTGAAAGAAGTTTTTCTAAGTCGAAAACAATAACAACGTATTTAAAATCAACTTTGTCCCATGAGTATTTGAGTGGACTGCCAACAATGGCCATTGAAATTGACTTCCTAATGAAATGGACTCAGATCTGATATTCAATGAATTACAGCAAGGTAATTTGTTCAGTATAAAAAAATCTGAATATTTATTATAATAATTTTTAGTTTGTTTTTTACTGCACTCAAATTCAAATTTATCCCACATAAATTTTAAGTATACATTTTACTTACGGAAAACTTCAAGTTTGCAGTGCCCTAAAATTATATAGAATCCTGGTGTCAGAAGAACATCTGAAGAATTATAAGAAAACCCAAAAACAGAAAACACACATTTTAAATTTTAAAACAGCAAATCTTAAAAAAAAATATTCACATATCTTGTAAGATACTTACCATTACTGACTCTTCCCATGACTTGCTGTATTTTGCACAACTATGTGTAGGGCCCAATAGATCATCACAGAGTAACCTTAACTTGTCTTCCAAACCTAAAATAAAGAAAGAATCTATTATATTTTTATTATTTAAAATATAAATCTCTCTACATATAAGAGGCTTTGTCCTGACTGACTGACTTAATGAGTGACTGACAGAGAATCAACATAGAGCCTAAACTATAATAGGTAGAGACTTGGAATTTTGACAGTACCTTCATTTCATAATGTAAGTGCTCACTAAGAGAGGATTTAAAAAAAAAAATTGATTTTAAATGCCAAAAATCAATTTTTTTTTCAGAATACTTAATCCCTTTTTACACAGAATTATCAAATCCATATCACAGTTCACATGACAACATGACAAGATATGCGTATTTTGGTATTATTATACCATCAAAGAAAATAATAAATGGAGATAAGAAGATTGAAAAAAGAATATAAACACACCAATTTACGTAAAAAGAACCGAGTGTTTGATGGAAAGTACTTACAGTTTTGAAGACCTTAGCGTGTATGTGCTGACACGCTGAGTGCACATTGGCTACTAAAAAATGTTTACATGTTGTGGAAGCGTATTGTATTAAGGTATAGTTTGAAAAGTTTATTGTGTTCTATTGTGTTTTCATTGATTATTGTATTTTTATGTTTGTATATTTCAAGTTGTTCAAGCGTGTTAAGTTTGTAAATTTTTGAGTGTGTATGTAGAATATCTAGAGTTTTTTCTATTGGTTGAGGGACGTGGTTATATTGGAGTAGATGTTTTGCAAATGTTGATCTATTCCGATTACCATATTTTACGGACCATAAGGATGGAAATTTAAAGGAAAAGAAATTTAATGTGATTCTGAACGAAACATTTTAAAGGGAATAATATATGTCATTACATAAACAAATTATAACCTTGTACAATGGAATCGGTGTAAATCACTTCTAACTTAAAACCTGCATTGTACGAAAATCTCTTCTATATAGGTGGCATTGTGTAAATTTTAACAACAGAACTGATTTCTCATGAAAGACTGAAAATACTTTTAAACCTTCTAACCCTCAATTCAGCATACAGTAAGTGTAATGGGACAAGGCTGTTTAGAGGTCACTGCATTCATTAAAACACCCAGCGAAGACACTCCTTTTGTATAAAAGAACTCAATACCTTTCTTTTCGCATTGTATACCTGGCTTCCAGCTACCCTCATTTTACGATTGTGACAAGTACAGTGATATACAGTCTGTGCTAAAATTTGTAACTGTTTTATCGTTTACAACACCTTGTGTATAACTATTCCGGTAATTCCAGTAATATTTACCATAATTTTATTATAATTCGGATTTTCAAGAAGTGCATATAGCCTTATGCAGTAGGGGTTAAGAACATAAACCACACGCCTTCATGTTTGACTCAATACTGACGAACAACTTCATCTTGTAGTTATATTAAACAACATGGCGGATAGCAGCACTACCAACATATACCCTAACACTAAAATACCACACAATTATGTTCAATGTTACCAATGTTACCAACATATCAACACACTCCCTTAACAGAAACATAATTGTAACTTTTAACATTAAATAATATATGTTATTTGAATGTTATATGAATCTATTATATTGTTATAATTATACGAAACACAACACTCCCTGAAACATTTAACACAATTAACACATGAGCTTTGATTTCAGTTTATCAAAAGCTGGACGATGCAATGGCTTAGTAAGTATGTCAGCCAGTTGATCTTGCGAAGAACAATATTCAATCTTGTACCATCCTTGATTAAGTTCATCACTAACAAAATGAAATTTGACATTGATATGCTTGCTACGTCTGGTTATTTGTCCAGCCAGGTTCTGAAAACAGATGACTGATTATGTAGAGTGGTACTATGGAATTTTTTTGGGACTTCATAGTTCTCCTCATTACTTGCTAACGGTAGCCTCCCCAATTGTTCTAGGGTGGGGGGGGGGGTCAAACCATTACAGTAACAGCTACAGTGCTGCACCAATTGCAGTGTGGTAGTCGTATACTGTCTTCTTCAAGCCGGTTGAGAGAGGAATGCTCGCCTAGCTCGCATTGGTTTAATGTTTTGAATATTTTGATTGTTTTGAAAGGTTATATTTTCATGAGTGTTCCATATAATTCAGTGTGGTGCCCCATGAAGTATTATCGTGGGACCTTTTACGGAAGGACAAGTTATGAGAAATGAGATCTCGTGGCATTTCGATGCCAGACACCTTAGATATGCCAGCCCTGCTCACCTTAATTAAACAAGTAGCTAATAGCTGCTCTAGAAATTTCAACTGAAGATGCTGAAACCTAACTTTTTGTTCCTAAAAACAAAGTTTCAGAGTTGTTAGCATTAGCTAATGATTTGGCTACCAATCCTTACTTTTTTGCTAAACAGAAGAGGCGGTTTTGACATTGCTTTCGGCATGTTGAAAACCGTTTGTCTTGGTTGAAAGAAATACCTAATATTCAACCTGCTGATATAGATGTTCTACTTCAACAGATACATCCAGTGGCGGCCGGTGACAAAAACATTGTGTGTGCTACAGTATGAACATGCAAAAAATAAAACGTCACATGCCATTCACCTATTTCGAAAAATGATGTCCATGCAATTCCATGTGTTTCCGCACAGCAGTGTCTAAATTCAAAACGAAATCTATCAGTCCTAAGAAGGTGCAAGGATTTTCAGATTGTTCGGTTTCGTCGTGACCTATCAAAGCAAGTTCAAAAGCCACACAGAACTTAATGCAATCAATAATTTTTTAAAGTACGTACCTTCTTTTTCCACTTGTTGGTTGTGTTTCAATTTTTCGCCGTGATATGCCTGGCTTAACTGTGCTCCAATATTCACACTGTCTAGAGAACTAATATTTAATACATTATGCATGTGCTAAATGTTATCTTTATGCTGTTTTGTCAACTTACTAAGGTGTCCTAAATCCGTTAATCCCGTTCTACTCCAGGAATCGGAATCACCAAATAGAAGGCAAGGAAAACAGAAGAGAGCATTCCTAATTTTACAACCTCATATCCAACTGTTTTCGTACACCACTCTATGAAATGTTCTGCTGTAAACGCAGTTTTTTTCCGCTTTTCGCTCTTTGATTCATAATCAACTCGGGTGTTGATCTCCCTAATTGTTTTATCTCGATTTTTTCTTCCTTACTCCTAGAAAATGGATAAGTTATTAAACTATCTACTGTAATCATTCTTCACATTCACAGCAATAATTCTGAACATGAACACACGCGCATCATTCCACTGTCGGTTCTGTCCGTCGCACTTTGCACAGAAACTAGAATGCAGTTTAGAATTGAGAGGGTGTCTGGCCACAATGTCCTGTCCCCCCGGAAATAAGATTGTACTAACTTACTCTTCGTCAGTCGCTGAGCTAACGTGCGCGTTAAATTCACTTTCCTCGGCGCTAAAAATTATTCCTTATACTGCCATTAAGTAATATTTTATTACAATGTCTATGAGTAGTTTTCAGCATTCACTTTCTTCTTTCCTGGGTAACTGTTAAAGTTCTCGCAATTCAACTCCACTGTATAATCTATGGAGGAAAATTTATCTTGGGCGGGAATGGAACTTGGATTTTAGCTTTGCACATATTTATGTATTTACATTATTATTATTATTATGTATTTATGTATTTGTATGTACTCATTGAATTCAGCAAACAAATCTATGAGGGTAATATTAAGTACAGATTTAGTTCCCAAAGCTAAATTGTCTCATAATTTCATAAAATTTAATGTCAAGCCACGGATTTGAATGCTATTAAAACTGCACGTCCAGAAAAGCCGCCATCAATATGATGTGTTAACAAGGACTGTTCCCGTAGACTTGAAAAACAACCTTCAAAATATCCACCCCAACCATACCAAACAAGAGGTCGTCAACCTTCCACCCTAGCCAACCAGTTTCTTGTGCGGCATGTAGCATACCTATAGGGGGCCGGGTTCTATCCCACGAATAGCTCCGAGGCGGTTTTCATGCTAACAGCGACAAATATACACTTCGCCTCATGGCACTTTCCACGCTTTCGTTACCAAGAGGAGCAGCGCTACTGGGGGACAGAGCACACTGCAGTATAATGCTTAGCAACTCAAGCTGACTGCTCGACGTTTTAAGGGATATCGCATATTGTATAACAGTTGGAAATCTAAGATGATCAAAATTTTATAAAAGTATTTTTAACAGAATATTGGTAATTTTTATTTATGTAATCAACAATATTTTATTTAACGAAATGAACAGTGTGCTATAGCACAGTAGCACATTAACATCGGCCGCCCCTGGATACATCCCTTACTTTCTTCCTCTGAAACTGAGTTTGAGTTAGTGGAAGATAATATTAATCAGGTCAGGCAGCAAATCTTGGACAGTCCTAATGAGCCTCAAGCTATGGTAGCTCCGGAATCGAGCAATGTACATTTGTTGGCAGTGCCTGTTGCCCAAAATTTTTGTTGCTTCCCCTGTTCAAAATATTTCTGTTACTTTAGCAACTTTGTTTGCCCCGCTTAAGATTCCCCATCCATTACAGTGTGTGATCGAGAGACAACCTATGTTTTCTATAGCTCAGATAGCAGATGTTGTGGCTTTCTTAAAGCTTCTAGTTCTCTTTTACCAACAACCCATTTGTTTTAGAGTACAAGATACTATTGTGTTACAATTGCTTTCGGGAGTAGTGTCAGGCCAAGTTTTGGATATTCTTTCCCGTGCTGTGTGTATGGGACATTCAGTATCTATCTTCCATGCCCAAATATTATCACAGTTTATACCTTCATGGCTTCAACATGATTTGTTAATCCAGTATTATTATAGACCGCAGTATGTGGGTGAACCTGTTTCCGAGTTTATACAGGATATTCGGCTGTAGGCGGCTGTATTTCAAATACCTGACTCAGAGTCCTAAATTATTCAGGTCATTTTGTCTGATTTAGAACCTACTACGAGGTCATGTCTTATTTTTGCAGATAGGCCTACCAACTTTAATCAGTTGGATGCTTTGATTACCCATGTAGCTGAAGTGTCTTGTTCTGATGACCGTAGGGTTGCACCTACGAGTAATTCTACTTGACATTACAGAGCGTGGCTGTCATTGGGTTTCATGATGGCGCCTGGTTACCAAAGCAAGCTGAACTCACAGAACACAAACATGCTGAACTGCTACGATTGTAAATAACAGTGTTTGGCAGGTTTCATGCCTACTCCTCAAAATACCCTCTACTAACAGCTGCATTAATAACAAACACCAATTTCACTTCCTCCACTCGTACCAAAGGTAATAAAGGTTTGAAATGAAGGTTTTTAACATAAATACCTGTTTTGAATTCTCCTCTGTCCAATAATATTTTCAGGAACGTGGAACGTGTCTGTGTGGCTTGAGAACTAAACATCGTGTATAAATAAAACGTATTTGGGTTAGATATCTTCTGGGGAGATTGATGACTTTTCTTACTTTTATATGATATCCTTATACTTTGAAGGGTAGTTATAAGCCAGCTATCGTTTGTACAAACTCACACTTTTAAGTCTTAGCCTACATCTTTGGGTGAGGCTAAAACACAACTTTATAAAAAAGGACTAACAATTTTGTTTAAATTTTCTACACGCTTTGCATGGGCGCTAAATTGCAATAAGTTATCTTCATTGAAACATAAACGGTAGAGGAAATCGTGTGTATATTTTACATGAGAATTTTTAAGATATATATCTAAGTTACTTCGTCAAACAGTCGAGTATAAGAAATTATATATTTTACTACACAAATTTTCACAATTCATGACTTTGATCGAAACTTAGACTTGTATTGAGTATTATTAGTACTTTTATCATCGGGCCATCATACATGCATTTGATAATAATTCATGAATCAAGTAATTCAGATCTAAGTCGAATGCTGTAAAGTAATTTTCTTTGTAAGCTTGTATAAAATAATTTTAAAAATCTCAACGGCATTCTTATCTTCATAATCATCTCCATCAACGTCATAATCATTTTTCTGAGCATCTCAAATAAACCAAAAAACAAAACTTAACAGTCTTTAGCTGTCTTTAAGTTTTTTCTTTTACCCATTTCATTATATGTTATTGTTTCTCGGGTTTCCAACCAGATGAGTTGGAGGATTGGTAAGTTTTTTTAACCAACTTCTTCTCAGGATTTTCATACATGTTAGTACACCCTTTCTATTGACACTTAAGAAATTATGACAGACATTGATATTTATTAACGTCTGTAGTCATAGCATACATAGCACGACTAGACATAATCACGTAATTTACAATAGATTATAGCAAAAATTTGTTTAAGTTGTAGAAGAAGATTTCTCACATAGATATGTTTTCAACTTCAATTAAAAGTACCTCATATTATGAATATTTAGAATTTCAAACGGTTATTTATTAACAGTTAAAATACTGAAATGAACACTTTACAGTTTAAAAATTAAATGTCATTGACGGAAACAAAAATAACAAAAATTATTTAAGAATTACTTACAGTACATGACAATTGTTATATCTATAGTCAATTATGAGTTAATTTGTGCTACATTACATTTATATTGCTTTAATATTAGCCATAATTATATTTAAATTGATCTGTTGGGTGTGTTACATTCTTTACTATCGGTGTTAATAGTAGTGTGTATGTCCTTTGTTTACTTTTGTGATTACTTATACTTATTATGTATCTTACCCAAGCTATTGTAGCCATTCTTTGTAAAAATTTCATTATGTATTGTCCATGCTACAAGCCATTAGCTCTTTGGGATCTTTTTTGTCAAGTAAATAAATAAATAAATAAATAAATATAGGCATAAGATTCTATTAGCACAAAAATGAGGCATAGGGATGAGACTGAAAGTAGTAGTAGTAGTAGTAGTAGTAGTAGTAGTAGTAGTAGTAGTAGTAGTAGTAGTAGTAGTAGTAGTAGTAGTATCTAATGCCCAGACACTTGGATGATCTCCATTCGTCTTCTAGCTTCCCAGTATAACTTTGAAGTTGAAGCCAAATCTGTTGAGGTTAAAGCTGTGCACTTGTGCAAGTGGTCCATATCCATGTGTGAATCCTCTTCATTGCAGAGCACACATTTTGGTGAAGGGTATATGCCAATTTTGTGTAAGTGAGCAGCCATGCAATCATGTCCAGTTATCAACCGAAAATGTGCTACAGCTTCATGTCTTGGTGATTCTGGGACATCATTTTTGGAGAAAATGGGATACCAGGAATTATTACTGTTTTTAGTTCTGAATATTTCTGCTGTTTGGTTTTTAATAATGCTATTTATGATTAATTTCGTGGAATGATATGTTAGCATGCTGTTTGGTTTTTGTAAGATTTGGGTGCCTTTTTTTGCAAGAGAATCTGCATGTTCATTACCCTGAAGACCACAATGAGCAGGAACCCACTGTAATTTTACTTCTCTATTTAGAGCAGTGAGCATTTGCATGATGTTTTGGGTTTCCCTTATTTTAATACTTGTTATTTGCTTCTGTGATACAATTGCTTGAATGGCTGCAGTTGAGTCACTTAATATGACTGCTTTTTTAAACATATTAATTCTATATAGTAATTGTGTTACTGCCATATTTATTGCCAAAATTTCACCATCAAAATGTGTTGTGTTAATTCCAGCTGATATATAGTAGTCAAATAACTCTGAATGTATCCCGACTCCAGCTCCACTTTCTTTATCGTACAGTGACCCATCAGTATAAATATGGAGGCATTCAGACTTTGGACACAAAGAGTGTATGAGACTGAAAGTTAAATTTATTATTATTATTATTATTATTATTATATACCCTATGGCCTATGCTATGAAAGACATCTAGTCATCTATTGTGATCGTGATGAAAGAACACTGTCACATCTCACAACACTGAACCAGCTTCGGAGATCATCATCAAAGTGAATCGGGTATCTCCTCTCCTGAAGCCCAATGACAGCCATGCTCTGTAATGTCAAGTGTAATTCTAGGGTTCAGTGTGGTCAAGTTACTAATTTTGCTAGACAGTCTAGTTTAGTGCCCCATTCTACTGTCAGTATGCCCATGTGAGGAATACTATAAATCCTACTGTTCAGGATTATAGTTTAAAGGATACTAGGCAGGTTAGGCAAAATAGCGGTCCTTTTAAGTCTCCTACAGTAATTTTCAAATGGGAAGCGTTTTCCTTCACCGCCAATCACGTGTACGAGCTAAAGTAGTACTGCTATCAGGAAGGGTCTTCCTTCCGTCTCGACGTCTCTGATTGGACCGCGTATCTAAGCAAGGAGAAGAGCAAAACGCTTCCCATTTGAAAATTACTGTAGTAATGCTCCTCCTTCTCAAAATGCACATGTGCGTAAGCCACCGAGGATTGTGTCATCTAAAGTACCGAGCACAAATCTTGATACTGCTGGAACTAGCAGGAGGGAATTCCAAACTGAGACAAGAATTTGCTATTTTTGTAATAGCCCTGGACACTTAATTAGATTCTGTCCTCACAGATCGACCTCGTGATGATTCATGTTAGATTTCCTGCCCACTTACCGATGGTTAATGTATTACCATAATGAATAGAGGAGAAAGTGTGATGACTGAGGTAGTTCACTGGTTCCGCCGCTAGGTAGCAGTTACTCTGCTTGAGATTCACGGGAGCAAGATTACTACGGGCGGTATAGGAAAAATTGCAAACATTCTTAAACAAAATAATACATTAATCTATTTCAAAATGACTCACCTTATCTAAATTGAATTGTTAGATACTTTTGACAATTTTCGGGCTGCTTTACACGTCTTGGAAGATCTCATCTCCATAAATAAACATGGCCGTGTGTAACAGTAATTTCTCAGATTGCAAGAAGCTTGACCGTAACATTTCGTTCCACATCTTTCCAAAAATCGAAGATGTTCACAAGCAATGAACAATTATATAATATAGGTATGAAACAGCCAAGGGATGATTTGATCTAATATTTTGTTGCCTAGAAAATAGGGTAGAGGGTATGTTAGTATAATTTGATGAGAATTTGTTAAAGAATGTACATTTGTATAGAAATAACAACGTATAATTAGGGTAGAAAACAGCTAAGGGATATTTTATAAATTAATATTAATATTACATTGTATAGAATATTACTGAGTAGGCTATTAATTTGTATTAATATTGTATTAATAGTAATATTATTTATATTAATATTAATTTTCTCCTGGCTGTATGGGGTAAGTTATGTAGGTGAAACACGGTCAAAAGTGTAGATCTGAGTACAAATTATGTGAACAGAGATAATATAAACTAAGAGATGGTTTGTGAATTGCAGGGCATGGAAAATTTCATAAGCAGCACTACAAAAATAGGGCGCGTGATCTTTAAAATTGGCGTCTCAACATCCGATAAAGACGCACATACGCAAAAATTGATTTGCAATGGATTCTACATGCATCACACAATATTTCAAAGCATTTTCCCTGATTTTTTCATAAAAAAATTAAATCCTCTTGCCTTAACTACAGCCCGCTATTTGCTCAAACCCTCGACCATTCGCCGTTCGCTGTAACTGATATACGTCTTATGTTGTTAAATTATATTATTAAAAAAAGGAACAAGATATTAAACTAATAAGACATTTGCTATGATAATTATACATAAAAATTACTAACATAAGTGAACAGAAAATATGATAAATAATCCAATAAATGCATAAATAAAAGTAGTGCAGATTTACTAAGTTAGAAAAAGCTTTATTCACTCCTTTTCCCCAGCGGGTCAATCTTGCAGTATGGGTACAAGTAGTAAGTTAATAGAGTATTATTATTGAGTCCACGAATAAATTATGTAACAATTTTTACGTTATTTCTGGTATTTTATGGAAAAGATGCCTGCTAATACCTCAATACCATTCTGATAGCTTTAGCTTTAGAGTAATTACTATTACTCGTTAACCATTATAGATATATAGGTGGTACTCAATTTATAATAATATCCAAATATTTCACTAAACCTTACACGCTTGATCTCTTTCTGGACACAAAAATATAATAATAAATGTCGCATAGTCAAATTTGCTTCACCCTCAACATTTCACGATCGTCCCACATCATTCAGACGGCTGTAGCGCCCGGAATAATTACCACTCAATTACTCATAAACCATTCAAGATATAAAGGTGGTACTGAATTTAAAATAAAGTTGAAATATTTCACTAAATCTTTCTCGCTTGAAGTTTTTACGGGATACAAAAATGAAAAAAATTGTCGCATAGTCAAATTCCGTTTCACCCTCCATGAATTTTGTGTAATTGGTGATGTTTATATAATGAAATAGAAACATTTATGTCCGCATTTTTTAAGTCTCTGTTTTAACCATCAGAAGGACTGTGTTGTGCAGATTATTTCTGCACAAATTTCACAGAAATAGGACCAAGGGTTAATTAAAGATTGCGAGTTTAATCATAAGATGCCAAACTATCATGATGCAGCATTGAGAAGTTGAAACGCAAACGAAGGTGCTGCCATTGTTTCGGTGGACCGCCGCTCTCCCTATACCCACCATTGTATTAGCGGAAGAGTCATCACATTTTCTCATTCTATTCATTATGGTATTACTTAATAAAGTGTCTTCGGTAGCTCTTATTGACTCTGGGTCAGTCAGCTCTTGTATAGATTTGCAAACCTTGACAGATCTAGGATTGTCAGTTAATGATATTGAACCTTTTTAACATTCGGTTGTTGATGCTGATGGATCTCTTCTTTCTATGCTTGGTGTGGTCACCCTTTCATTGAAAATTAGTAAATTCTCTTGGAAAGTGCCATTTATTGTCCTGTCTCATCTTATCTGTCCAGTTATTTTGGGAGTGGATTTTGCTTGATTTTCAGGTTTGATATTGGATTTACAATTGGGACTATTGCACTTTTCACGCCTGATCATAAAGTCGAACTTAAAATTTCTCAGCTTTCTATAGATAAACGTTCTAGTGAAACTCAACGTCCTGTAGATTCTATTGTAGATAATTCTGGTGAGATTTGTTTGGATCATTTACCTGCTGATCAGAAGAGTCAGATTCAGGATTTGATTTCTAGCTTCCTCAAGTGTTAACGGATCAGCTTGGTCAAACTAATGTTCTAGAATACAACATTTTGTTGAAGGACCATGCCCCTGTCCGTTTGCCACTACATAAAGTATCTCCTCCAAAATTAAAGGTTATGAGGCAGAAAATTGACGAGATGCAACAAGGAATTATCCGCCCTTCTGTCTCATTGTATTCTAGCCCAGGATTTCCGTCCTGTAATCGACTACCATGCTCTTAACCATATAGAGGCAATGCCACTTCCTGATATTCATTCTGCTGCACACTGGTTTGCTGGGACCACTGTGATTTCTTCACTTGACCTTAACAGTGCCTACTACATAATTCCTTAAAAGGAATCCTCCCGTCACATAACTGCTTTCTCTACAGAATGGAACCATTTCGAATTTTGCTGCCTACCATTTGGATTAGCCACTGGTGCCCAAGTGTTAACCCTGGATTTCATTTTCTCTGATATTAAGTTTGAGTATGTTTATAATTACTTAGACGACCTAGTAATTTCTAGCAAGGATTTTTCTTCCCATGTTCAGCACCTTTGTGAAGTCTTCCGACGTTTGAGAGTGGCTGGCCTTACGGTCAAGCCATCCAAGGTCCAGTTTGCCCATGCTCAACTTTCTTTCATTGGTCATCTCATATCTCCACAGGGTTTTGCTATAGATCCCGAGCACACGGTGGCTATTAGGAATTTTCCTAGACCTGTTAATGTTAAAGGTGTTGCTTGTTTCATCAGAATGCTTAATTTCTTTGCCAAGTTTATCTCTAAGTTCTCAGCTCGTGTGGCCCCACTGAATTGTCTAAGAGCCAAGTCAGTCCAGTTTGTTTGGTCTGATGAACAACAAGCAGAATTTTAACATCTTAAATCTGCTATCATGAATCCTCCTATTCTAGCTATGGTGGATTTTTCTAAACCCTTCATTGTCCTAACAGATGCATCAGGTCTTCGGTTAGGGGCTGTACTTTTGCAAGAATTTCCAGAGTGAATTGCTTATGCTTCTAGATCCCTCACCAGGCAAGAACAAGTCTTCTCCATCTATCAAATGGAGCTCTTGCCATACTTTTTGGGCTTGGGAAATTTCAAATGTACGTAGACCATGTTAACTTCACTCTGGAATGGGACAACCAGTGTTTGTCATGGTGTTTGGGTCGTCCCCGAAGGACAGGACGTTTGGCTTAGTGGGCAGTCCGTCTTTCTGCTTTTAAGTTTACCTGCATGCATATCAAAAGTTCTGATAACGTGTTGGCTGATACACTGTCGCGTATGTTTGAGGGGTACTCCCCAACTCTGTAGACCCTGTTGACTCTCTCCTGTCTTCATTCAGTCTATTTGAGGATGAAATTGTGGTTCCTCTTGCTTTGAATATGCCCTTGGCCTTCTCTGGCATTTCTAATTACCAGCTGTTAGATCCTGATTTGGGACCCATCATTACGCGGTTAAGATCTGGGGAAATTGTCGATAATAATTATCGTATGGTATCTGACACTGCAAATTCTCCTAAAATCGTTTTACCTGTCAGTCTCCATCCCATGGATTTCAAACATTTCCATGCATCTACCATTGGAGGTCACCTTGGGATGAGGAAGACCTTGGAAAAGATTAGAGTGTCATTTTGGTGGCAAGGGATGCTACTGGATATTCAGGACTAAGTTAACCCTGCAGTGGTTGCGTGGCATCTGACAGACGCCAGAACAGATTCATTTCACTATATCTAGAATACCTAAGAGGCCATTTTGCTGACCTGGCATCTACCTTTCAGTCAACTACTCTTAAGTAACATATCCAAGCAGCAACCCACCAGTTTTTGTCTAGCAACGGTGGAGTGAAGTTATTGTTGCGAAAGTGTAGACGGCATATGTGAGACGCCGCGCGAGCTTTACTGTTACAAGGTAAGTTACCGGTTGAAAACTAATTTCTTGCAGAAACTAGTGATCATAAACCTACAATACCAATCTTTTCTGATGGAAATGATTTATCTTTAGGCTTGGCAATGAGTGGAAAGGAGAAGAAATATTATAATCTTTCTGATCCAAATGATTGGAAGATAGTGCAAAGGTTGCTAGAAGAAGAAGATGATGATGATGATGATGTTGAACTTGATTGCGATAGTGATCCTGAAGAAGACATTGTGGAGCCTAGAAGTGAGTCTACGGACACTGAACAAGAAGCAGATGATGATAATGATTATAGTGAATGTGATAAATATTTCGTAGGGCGGGACAAAGTTTCTAAATGGATTAAAGCTAATCCGCCAAAAAATGTTCGTACTCGGCGGCAAAATATTGTTACACATTTGCCTGGTGTGATAGCATGTGCAAAACAAGCGAAAACTCCAAAAGAATGCTGGGAGATATTTTTTGATGAGAATATATCTATCATAGTGAAATGTACAAATAAAAAAAATTGAGGAGGTCCAAACTAATTTTAGTAGGGAGAGAGATGCTAGACCTACGGATATGCTTGAAGTAAAAGCTCTCTTTGGAATATTATATTTATGTGCTGCTAGAAAAGATAATCACACACACAAAGGATATATGGGCAAAAGATAAGATGGTATAGAATTCTGCAAGTCTGGAACACGTTTTAGATTTCTACTCTACTGCCTGAGATTTGATGACAGAGATACAAGAATGGAGAGGAGAAAATTTGAGTTTGGCTCCAATTAGAGACATTTTCACTTCATTTGATCAAAACTGCCAGAAGGCATATTTTGTTGGAGAATACTGCACATTGGATGAGAAATTAGAGGCTTTCAGGGGGAATTGTAAATTCAGACAATACATTCCGAGCAAGCCAAGTAAATACGGCATCAAAATATATGCCTTGGTCGATGCTCGAATGTATTACACAGTGAATCTTGAAGTTTATTCTGGAAAACAGCCAGAGGGGCCATTTGAAAGAAGCAACAGTGCTAGTGATGTAGTGAAACGTCTAACCTCAGTTATCTACGGTACAGGAAGAAACATAATTGGTTTACTAGTATCGAGATTGCAAATTACCTGTATGAGCGCAACATTACCATGGTTGGAACTGTAATGAAAAACAAAAGACAAATCCCCCCTGAATTTGTCACGGCAAAATCTCG
The DNA here is from genome assembly GCA_964059195.1 of Ectobius pallidus. Classification (NCBI taxonomy): domain Eukaryota; kingdom Metazoa; phylum Arthropoda; class Insecta; order Blattodea; family Ectobiidae; genus Ectobius; species Ectobius pallidus. The sequence goes on along the minus strand of CAXKWD010000003.1, from coordinate 167,448,241 downwards.
AGAGGTAGGCTCATCTTTGTTTGACTTCCAAGAAAATGCCATGTTAGTTTCATATGTACCCAAACAGAATAAAGTTGTATTGGCTCTCTCTACAATGCATCATGACTCTGCTATTGAAAAAAAGAAAGCCAGAAATAATAACCTTCTATAACACAACAAAATCCGGTGTTGACACTGTAGACCAGGGGTCAGCAACCTTTTGAGTCGGAAGAGTCAAAAATTACAATTTACAAAATTTCAAAGTTTTTAAAGAGCCACAAAATTTTTTCTTGCCAACAATAAATAGTACTCACATAAATAAAGTTTTTTGATAAAAAACTAATCTATTTATTCATAAGAAAAAATATCTATTTATTCATATATAAGTAGTGTTTTCACAACAAATTAGATAATATATATGCCATTATTAGATAATTACTTATTATGTAAGTAAAAAATTAAAACAATTAAACATTTACTTACAACACTAACTTGCATTTCAATAACAAACAATTGAGCAAACAAATTCAATGGGAGCGTTGGCTTTGCATGGTTTTAGAAAGTTTGGATAAATTTGGCTCATAACTTGTTGTTTTAAGTTTCAAACACGACTCTAAATTTGCATTTGTTAGTTGGCTTCTTACTTTACTTTTAATTATATTCATGCAAGAGAAAGCTTGCTCGCACGAATATGTCGATCCGAAGATAGTCAGCACTCCAAATGCCAACTTCTTCACCTCACTGTAGCAATCTGGAAGACTATTCCATGCGTCGAATATAAGTGACTTAACTCGCGGCATTTCTTTTAAAGCTGTCCACTTTTGTTGCGTTACGTACATACATTTCTGGCCCTCCAACTCTTCCAACTTGCTTTTCAACTATGTAAATTTTCCACTCCACAAAGCTTTACTTTTTAAATCGATCAATTGCATTTTTAGAGATCCAGTATCAATTCCAAATGGCTCAATGTGGATTTCATTACTATTTGTGTTGAGAGGATTTACTATGAATGCTAGAGCGGTTTTGTTGATTTTGAATTGCTCAAATCTGTCAGCAAATTCATCTTTAATTTTTTTCATAACTGTGCTGAAGTAATTCGTGTCAACAGTTGCACAGGTTTTATCGCGATATTGCTTTAGAAATTGAAAATGAAGTAATTTACCGCTCTGAATATCTTCTGCAAAAATAATTAATTTTTCTTGGAAACAAACCAATTCTTCTACCAAAACATAGGCTGGGTTTCCCTTTCCTTGCAGTTTTAGGTTCAGCTCAATTAATTTCGCTGTGATATCCACCATAAAGTAAAATTTTGGCAACCATTTGTCGTCCTCTAATTCAGGGTGATTAATGCCTTTTTTTCATTTAGGAATGTATTTATTTCATTCAAGCACAAAACAAAACGTTTCAACACCTTACCTTTGGAAAGCCATCGCAATTTATTGTGAAGAAGGAGGTCGGAATACTGAGTCTCCATTTCATTTAAGAATTCTTTAAACTGACGATGGTAGAGTGCTTTTGACAAGATGCTGTTAACAATCTTGATTACCAAATTCATGACCTAAACTATTTCGGCCGGAAATGTTTGGGCACAAAGCGCTTTTTGGTGTATTATGCAGTGAAACGTAAGAATTTCATGGTTTATTTTGCTCTGAAGAATCGTTGTTGCCCCTTTATTTTTTCCTGTCATACTTCTGGCTCCATCAGTTGCTATTGAAACGATTTTATTTAATTAAGTGGAAATGATGGAAATAGACATTAAACCCATGTCTAGGGAATTAATACAAGTAAGAATCAGCCTGAAAATTTTTTTGCCATAGCCGGGATTTGAACCACGGATCTTCAGCTTAACGCGCTGATGCTCTTGCCAACTGAGCTACCATGACAAACTCCCGATATGACACTAAATTCTTCAACTGATTCAGAAGTCAAGGCAAACCTTTTTTGCCTTGACTTCTGAATCAGTTGAAGAATTTAGTGTCATATCGGGAGTTTGTCATGGTAGCTCAGTTGGCAAGAGCATCAGCGCGTTAAGCTGAAGATCCGTGGTTCAAATCCCGGCTATGGCAAAAAAATTTTCAGGCTGTTTCTTACTTGGATTTTATTTAAATCGATCTTATTGTCTTCAAGGCATTTTTGCACGGCATTCGCTATATCTTCCCCTCTAGTTTGTCCCGAGAGCGGTAGCAATCCTAGAAGTTCTTCTTTTGGACCTTGGGAAGACATATACCTGACAAAAAGGACAACTTGTGTCGTGTCTTTTATGTATATATACATACATAACTTTGAGAAGATAATTCGCTTCTAACTCTTTTACTTGAAACAACAAACTATACGTCACTGCCAAAGCACTGGTGAAGACGCCAAATTGTCATGCGTCGAAAGCGAATTAAAACCTACATAGAAACATCCGACGACGGCGTCATTCGAGAGCTTCCGACGGACTGACGACAGTGACGACGCGTGTCACGGGGGAGGGGTGCGGTGAAAAGCGAGTGCAAGTGGCTGAGAGATAGAATCGGTGCCTAATCCTCGTTAATCGATTCAGAACGATTTTTTAAAAATAAATATAAAATAAATAATATTTGCGTATGGAACTAAAGAGCCGCAGCTTCAAATCCAAAGAGCCGCATGTGGCTCGCGAGCCGCAGGTTGCCGACCCCTGCTGTAGATCAATTGTGTAGCACATACAATGTGTCAAGGAAAACAAACCGGTGGCCAATGGTTGTATTTTACAGCATGTTGAATGTAGCAGGCATAAATTGTCAAATTATTTTCAAGAGCAACAATAAAAGTGATGTGAAGAAACGAAGCCGTTTTCTAACAAGTTTGGCTCGTGATCTTGCAGATGATTACTTGCGGGTTCGCGCACAGTGTTCTTCCCTACCAGTAACCCTCAAACGGGATATTTCTAATCTGTATACTGACACAGATGAAACACAGGTGACAAAAAAAGCTGATACGAGTGTAAAGAGAAAACGGTGCTACAAATGCGGTTGTTCAAAAAACAGATCCACTAGATATACCTGCAGGTCTTGCAAGCAATATATTTGTCTTGAACACGCCCTACATGTATGTTCAGATTGCTCATAGTGTGACTATAAAAATTTGAAAAATAAACATTCCTACAGGTTTGAAGTTGCGAAGTAAGCGATCGCCATGGACATAATTATCAACGTAACTAATTTTTATTTATTTTTGTTTATCTTTATTAATTTACGTTCTAGTCTTTAGTAACTCTTAGTGTGTTCATTTATTTGGTTTTTTCAGTAAGCTTGCAGCTCGTACTGTGACTAAGAAATTTAAGCTACAAGCCTGGTGATAGTGTTAGTATTATTTTAATAGTTTTATTTGGTCATATTGGCTGCACTGTCAGATGAGAGTTTGAGAGCCTCTGACCAATCTCTGCACAATGACCTTGGCACATCTCACCCTCTACAGACAAAAGATGTTTTGAAATCCTGTTTCTCCACCCACCCCTCAGCTCTCAGCTTAGCACACGTGAATGCTCAGTCACTCACAAGCCATATACATGAATTCCAGGCGATATTTTCTCACCTGGAATTACATGGAATCCTGGTGAGTGAGACTTGGCTTAAAGGCACACTACCATCAAGTTTGGTGGATTTAGACGGGTACGTTTTATGTCGGAATGATCGCATAAATAAACAGGGAGGAGGCGTAGCTGTATATGTTCGTGCAGACTTGCATCCTAAAATAATATATTGCTCTGATAGTGAGTATAATGCACGACCAGAAATTATGTTTCTTGAAATTCGTCTAAATCACAATAAATGTTTAATTTGCGTAGTATATAAGCCCCCTAGAATCAACTTTTTAGATGAACTAGAAAATCAGTTACTCAACCTATTGCCAAACTATGAACACGTTATAGCCATGGGCGACTTTAATACTAATTTACTTGCTCGAGACTCAGTCAACACTATCCGACTTGAAACAATGTTCCAGACCTGCAATATGACCATTTTACCCCTTGAACCCACCCATCATACTGCCTACTCAGAGACTTTACTGGACTTAATTGTTACGAATAACCCAGACAGAGTTTTACACCACGGACAACTGCCAGTGCCAGGTATATCTGCTCACGATCTTATATATATAGTATATGGCCTACAGTGTCCTAAAAGGAACCATAGGATTATAACATACAGAGACCTAAAACGCATAAATGATGTTTCCCTGACAGAAGACGCTATGATTACTCCCTGGGAACAGATCTGGACGTTACGAACAGTAGACGAAAAAGTTGACCAGCTTAATGATTATATTATACAACTGTACGACAAACATGCCCCAATACGCACAAAACGAGTATACAGACCGCCCGCTCCTTGGCTAACTGATGACATACGCAATATGATGGCGCACAGAGACCATACTTACAGGACCTACAGACGAGATAAAAATGACGATAATTTAAATAATTATAAACATCACCGTAACAGGACAAACCAAGCTATCAGAAACGCTAAACTCAGACATGCATACAGTCTCATTGAACCTGGTGCAAACCCCGCAGCGATGTGGCGAAACTTTAAAGCTATGGGACTGTGTAAACCCACGACACAGGTAGACGACCGCACCCTATCACTGGAACTCCTTAATGACCACTTCACAAAAACTCCCTCAGAAATAGACGATGTTGACAAAGAGCAAACAATTCAACAACTGCTACACAATACAACAACTAACAGAGACAGTTTTCACTTCACATACGTTAGTGAAAATGACGTAATTAAAGCATTGAAGCGTATAAAGACAAAAGCAGAGGGCCCGGACCGAATAAACATAATTTTAATAAATAAAATAATACAATTTATACTACCTACAGTTACTCATATTTTCAACGCCTCCCTTATGACTTCATCCTACCCTAAACAGTGGAAGCAAGCTTACGTAAAACCCCTTCCTAAAACAAAATCCCCTGAAACTCCTAAAGACTATAGGCCTATTAGCATTCTTCCTACCCTCTCCAAGGCACTAGAACGAATTGTACACAACCAACTGACTGACTACCTCAATAAAAATGACCTACTAAATCACTATCAGTCTGGTTTTAGAGCAGGACATAGCACGACCACAGCGTTACTGAACATTTGTGAAGACATACGCCAAGCCTGTGACGAACGGAAAATGACAATACTTGTCTTACTTGATATGACTAAAGCTTTCGACTCAGTAGACACAGACATCCTTATTGCTAAACTCAAGATGTTAAACCTGTCAGATACTGCTGTTCTGTGGTTTAGCTCATACCTGCACGAACGCCGACAATGTGTCATTTCCAATAATCGCTCTTCTACATGGCGCTTCGTAAAGGCAGGAGTCCCACAGGGAAGCATTCTTGGACCCTTACTATTTTCTCTATACATAAACGACATTAAAAACTGTATACAACACAGCAAATACCATCTCTACGCGGATGACTTACAACTGTACATACATTCAAATACTAACAACATCAACGACACAATATCTAGCATAAACGACGACCTTAACTCAATAGATGAATGGACGCACAGTTTGGGACTCAATCTGAATCCAGCAAAATCACAGGCAATAGTTGTGGGGCATCAGCGACTGAGAAATAAGCTGAATGAAATCAACCTTATGTCCATTAAAATCAATAATTCAGTAATTCCATTTGGCGATTCGGTAAAAAATCTCGGTGTTCTGATAGACAAAAATTTAACTTGGGAAAATCACATTAACGAAACATGTAAAAAAGTAAACTCGTTAATTCATATGTTTAAAAGATTAAATATGCCCTTACCTACTGCTGTAAAAAAGACTAACACAAACCCTGGTCATGCCCCACTTCGATTACTGTGATGTCCTGTTTACGGACTTGAGCTGTAACTTATCCCAAAGGTTGCAACGTGTTCATAATATGTGCGTACGATTCATTTGTAATGTAGGTCTGTTCGATCATGTATCGCCTTCCTTCGAAATGTTGTCATGGCTCCGTCTGAATGACCGAAGAAGGTTTCACTGTCATTGTCTCCTCTTCAAAATTCTTCATACTTCATCACCATCATATTTATCTAGCCGCTTCCTTAACCTGTCTTCTCATCACACCCTAAATACAAGATCAGAACATAGTCATGTACTCTCTATTCCTCTCCATCGCTCTTCATCCTATTCATCCTCATTCTCTGTATCAGTAGCTCGCCAATGGAATTCCATCCCCCGCACGGTCAGAGGCTGTCGAACTCTTGGTAAATTTCAGAGAGAAGTTAACATATTAATTTTAAACCATGTAATTTAGTTTTGTTTTTCATCGTAGTAACTAGAAATCTTAATTGGAGCTCTTTTTGATATTTGTAACCCGTAGCCTAACTCCTTGCAACTATACGTTTTTCTCTTTAGTATTAGTTAGTATAATTTTAAATATCTTAGGCTATAATCCTAATTATTTTCTTTAGTATTTTTATATTTTGTAATTTAATTTTGTAATTTTCTTTTGTAATTTAATGTTTTATAGCACTCTAGTTTATAAATTATAACTATGTTTTGTTCTTGGTATTTAAGTATTAATTAATTATCTGTAATATTATGTATTTGTGTTATGTAATAGTAATGTAGTTTTTTTACTGGTAGAGCGGAAGAGAAGGCCAAATGGCTTTAGCTCTGCCAGAATAAATAAACAGAATAATAACAGAATAACATAATATTGAAGATATGTTAGAAGAGATCAGTAACTAGTAGTACCTACACAGTCTTAGGACAATAATACTTGAAAATTATTTAAAAAGGGTTACATGCTGAACAACATTGTTTTATTGTTAATTAATTAAAGTCATAATATCCTAATATTTTGTGTCCAATATGATTACTTAAATGCTCATTTTCAACAAATTGACTTAATACACATATTTTTAACTAAGCAATGTATGCAAAACATGTCCAATAATATTAAATAAACTGTGACAACCCTCAATAAACAAAATGAACACTCAAAACAACAGAAAACAATAGAAACAACGAAAAATATGAACGGCGTCTGTCAGACACCGCACGAGCTTCTAAGTCCTAAAATAGCATGCGAGCACTGCAGGGTTAAAGCATGTCAGATCTGTGCTATGGCTAAGTCAGCATTAAATACCCGTATTGGTGATACCCGTATTGGTGAACTTTTCTCTTCAGTTCCTCAGAAACCTTTTGAAAGACTCTTTATTGACTTGTTAGGTAAATTGCCTAGGGGAATGCTTACATCTTAGTCGAGGTAGATGCTTTCTCAAAGTTCATATGGCTTTTCTGTTGCTGGATTCCCATGCTGAGAAAGTTACTCAATCCCTGTCCTCTATATTTCAGGAGTTTGGCGTTTGTCAATCTTTAGTTTCGGATATGACCCCTCAGTTCTTGTCAAATACCTTTAAGAACTTTTGTTTTCAACGGGGTATTCAGCACAGTACCACCACTCCGTTTTACCCAAATCCCTCTCATGCGGTGAGAATCATGAGAAGCTTGAAGAATGCCCTTATTGCATTTTACCACGAGGACCATACATTATGGGGTAAAGAGCTTTTATGGTTGCAATTCGCCTTTAATACGGCTAAACATGAAAGCCATGGCCATACGCCATTTTCCCTTCTGTTTACCTTCCAACCAAATAACCCATGGAGACTTTCTAACCCTCTCCTCGACTCCATCGCACAAGAGCACATAGTCAGGACTTGGAGATCTGCGGCTCTTAATCTTAAGTTGTCTCACCAAAGGAAAGCCCAGAGATATAACAAAGGTCATCGTCCGTGTTTATTCAAGATAGGAGATATTGTCACGTGCAAGAACTATCCTATTAGTAGGGCGGCAGATAATTTTTCCAAGAAGCTTGCCCCTAGATTTATCGGTCCCTACAAGATTCGTTCTTGTTGCAGCATTGTGAGAACTTGTCTAAGCGCAGTTGAAATATTTCAATAATAATGACCATGATTCTCTTCCAGGTTCTGTTTAAGGACGATACTAGTCTGATGCAAATGTAAGTTGGTAAGATTGAGTAAATTAGGGTTTTTTAATGTTTATTGCTGTTATTATGTGTTTTAGTTTTTATGCACTTCCCTTTATTGGGTGGGTTGCTCCAAAGGTTGTTCCTTGTTAATGTGATATAAAGGGTGGTCCTAAACTATATGTAAAAAATGTAAAGGTAGGTAGAGAGGACCTAAATAAGCATATTTCGTATAGGATGTGTGTGCGGTAATGACACATTAAAGTGCTAGCTTGTAAAGCAGTATGAATCACAGGAAACTGAAAAGACAAGTAAAGACAAACCCAAAAAAAGAAAAAAAATCCAAGCAGGTTAAATCAGGTGAACGCAGCCAGACCACCCCGTCCTATCCAATGCTGGCCGCAAACAGCGTCCAGGTGATTCCTGACATTTCGACACACACAGTCCTATGAGAAATCTGTGGGTGTTTACATTTTTTACATTTAGTTTAGGACCACCCTGTATATGCCTAACGTATCTTGCTGACGCTTTAATTATATCAATTGCCATTCTATTTATTTTACCTCTATACAAATCTAATTTCCGCAGAATACAATTTTATCCACTTAATCAATCTATATTCTGAATGATAGTTAGAATTGTTATTTTATTAACATGAATTGGAGCACGGCCAGTAGAAGACCCCTATATTATCACTGGACAAATTTTAACTGCTATACACTTCATATATTATATTATAATACCAATTATTACAAGACTATGAGACAACTTAATTAAATAGTTAAATACTTTATTGAAAGTCTTATATTTTGAAAATATAAATCAAGGAGTTAAATTCTCCTATTAACTTGTACTCATTACAATTCACTAAACAAAAAAAGAAAGAAACAAAACCTTCAATCCCAAAAAAAAACAATAAATAATTTAAAGATAAAGGTAAAAATCCCCTCCATGCCAAATTTATCAATTTATCATAATGAAAAGGTGGCAAAGTACCCCGCACCCAAATCTGTGTGTGTTTACATTTTTTACATTTAGTTTAGGACCACCCTGTATATGCCTAAAGTATCTTGCTGATACTTTGGAGTACAATGATGTACTAGATATTTTCTTTTAGGGTAAATGTTAAATCTTCTAGCAACTTGAAAGGAATATTTTTGAGTCAGTCGAGGGAGGACTGAGATCGTGATTGTTTTCCTAGTATCTTTGGTGATGATTAGAGCCCGGATTTCCATGCAAATGCATGTTTTTATATACTTTGATTACACTTCTCAAACTTCGTAGTTACTCATTACATGACTTATGGATTCTAAATAACCATATTTTTCCGTGCATGTTTGCATATTTCGGCCTTTTTATTGCAAAATTCATGCATAATGCATGTTTTGGATTTTGTTGGTTTAATATAGCATATTCAGACGTTTTTAATGCATATAAACCCCCATTTTCTGGTTTTAGTGCATAATATCAAGTTACCATGCATAACTGTGCATAATTATGAATGTGCCTCCCTAAAATCTCGGCTTTTCAAAGAAACGTAAAAATGTTGTATTCTATTACCATTGTTATTTGATTGACTTGGCAACAGAGTCTGCACACCTGCATCAATTTGAGAGTGCAAACTACTGTTTACTCTAAATAAACAGTAATATAATACTCCAGGCTAAAAATTCCGACTCGCCGACCCCCACCACCTTCCATTGAAAGTTAACTGCTAAACAGAATGTTCACTGATCGAATTTGTCAGTCACTAGCCATTGTTGAAGACGTTGAATTACCTTTGGAATCGTGTTGTGGAGAAATGGGTGTGACAGGGAAAAACTTAAGAAGGTACTTAGTTCAAATCCTGATCTTAAACTTCTGAAAACAGTGAAAGACGTATTATATGGAAAAATGGCATGGAATTCGATCTTACCCTCAGTCAAATTTCTTCCCATAAGTATGCACCTGTTACTTCTTGTGAAGTAGAAAGATACTTTTCTGCGTTCAAGAATGTCCTAACTGATAAACGAACGAGTTTAAATGAGGAGAATTTGGAAAAACTCGTATATTTTTTTAAGAGAAATTTGAAATATATTGCAGTACAGTGCGGATTTTCGATAGTGCATGTTTCACCCTTCATTGTGCATGTTTGGAGATACGATAGTGCATGAATGCATGCATGTTTTTAAGTTTGATAGTGCATGAAAATCCGGGCTTTAGTGATGATGTTTCTTGTTAGTCACGGGGTTCTCCCTCTTCTTCCGTTATGAGTCTTCCTGCTGGCTACCGATTACGACCGTGATCACAATACCTACGACATTGGGCCTAATTACAGGCAGAACTCTGCTTGTCTGCTGTGATCATAACCAGCAGGATGGAGATCATGTATTTAGCTGAAATGTAGTGACTTTTAAATAGTGTAATACTTCTTTCTTCAGGAGGGGAACTTTGGTGAGTTTTTTGAACAGGCAGTTGTGAATTAGAATAATAAATTAGTCATCGTGATCTCATGTATAAGAAAATGGATATTGAGGCGATGTTTTATCTTCATATCGTTCACACAATGAACGAGAGTTGCAAGTTAGAATTTCATGTTTTTAGCCATATTAATTTCTAGAAGATTTAACCACCAATGAATAAAATTAATAGGGACATAGGTTCTGTTTCCATTCAGTTTATTAAGGAACGAAATTATGTGAGTTATAGTCAAGTTGAGTACTGAATCCAGTAAGATGGCCTGTTTCAATATGATTAATTACTGCACACATTAATTGTGGCAGATTATTCCTGGCTAGTAATTATTTTTCTAGGCAAATGTGCAGTTATGTTAGGATCTTAGTTGAGTGTATTCTCAGACCGCTTGTGTAATCTGAGTATTACCGCTTCTGGTGTGCTGTGTTTAGATTGTGCAAAGATCTGTCTGGTTGCTTCATACTGCATAATTGTAGCATTCCGGCTTTCAGAATTTCTGGTCTTTATAAAGTAAAATTTGTATGCTGTTTATTCTTACCTTCATTTTATAATGAGCTTACAAAGGATTTGTGGTTTACTTAACGAAATTGGTTATATCTTCAGTGAACAAGTTTAGTAACATAAATGCTTCTTGTTGAAGAATCTTCCAGGCTGTGGGCCGTGGTCCAAAGGCAAAATAACAAGTCTCGCCGGACGTTTTGCTCCCGCTGTAGGGAACTTCTTCAATGGCTGCTACCTTGACCTTCTATAAGTAGTGTCAAGGTAGCAGCCACTGAAGAATTAACATTACAATTAGATGGGGAAATTTACAAGATTACTGTAGCTGCACATATAAAGAATTCTGATCACGATATACACAAGGAAGCTGTTTTACACAAAAAGTACATAATGCAATCAACTGACCATATAGGAGATCCATATGCAGAAAAATAGCAATCATAAATTTTGACATCCCAGGGAAGATTGAACTAGTCCTACTATATTTGGTGGTACAGGGCGAAGTGTGGCAGTTGAATGTAGCTGATGATGATGGGAAGACCTCTCAAAAACATGTTACCAATAAGTGACAAATCACAATGTAGTAGTGTATTCATATTTTCTGTGTTAAATAAATTTGTCCTACTTCACTGTGTACCTCACTCCAAGTGAATTTTTAATAATAATACTTACTCTTATTTTCCAATAAACTGTATACCAAAGTATACCTCATTGATGTGAGTGACTGTGAACATACCTTCTTGAGCAAGGAAACGTGCAAAGGACAGCAACCAACTGTGAAATTCATGTTTTGAATGAAGAGCACGGCAGGAAGCAAGCTGCTGTTCCAAGAAAGTTGCTGTACAGAAAGCATTTATAGCTGAACCCTGGCCAAGGAGATTCCCAAAACTGTAAATCAGAGAAAATCAATAGATTCCACTTTCTTACTTTAAATTTCATTATTAATTAACTAATTAAAAAGGCTGCTAACAAAATGTTATAGTACACCATACTAAGAAGTGAACCATATTTAGAAATATAATATTTACTCCATTTTACGTTTTAGAATACCTTCTGACAAGACACCAACAGGGGCGTATTCAGGCGGGGGAGCTGAATTGTGAAATAGAAATGCCATTACTGCTTTGTCTAAGTGTAGGCTATACAAAATTTAGCCTAATATCTCATTTTTAACTAAAATTTGTAAAATATGCTCTGGAAAAATGAGGTATGCTCTATCACTTAAGTAATTTTAATACTCGATATCTGTTGTTGGCTGAAATACATAATGAATTTTTAAAAATTGTATAAGTTGTATAAATTACATAATAAAAATTAAAAACAAAACAAGTTTATTGTAATAAATTTTAGTAAATTGAAAGCTAATGAATGAAACATTCCTTTAATATTATATAATTTGTTAAAAAAAAATTGTATAGTCGGTTCTCACAAGAATCTTCTGTAACCTTTCATGAACCATCCACATCATAATACTTGTATGATGCGCATATTATGTGCATAACTGTTCTGTTGAAATATCATACAAGATATAAGGAGGTATGTTTCAAACCGTATTAAGTCCACTTTTGTAAATTTTTCAGGAGAGAAGAAAAACTGTTCAAATGGAGGTAAATTGAATACTAATATTCTTAATTACTGGAAGGACTTCATTTATCAGAATCCATTCTATTTGAAATCACTTTCACATCAGTTTGCCCTGAAATTCAGAAAATATCTTGGACATAATATGGTTTGACGAGAACGTATGAAATAGAAAGGCATTTTGACCTCATTAATTGTGAAAATTCAACCAAAATAAGGTCGTACAAGTAACAGATAACACTACTTGAATTAAGGGATTGGGTGGAAGAAGGGTGTAGGTCAGGTTACGCCCTTTTTCCGAAGATTCGTTACTATACCAGCAGATCTATAATATAGCAAAGTTAGAACCAAAAATCTCCAATGGATGGCTTGTTATGACGTATTCTGTGTAGCACCCTTCTTCCAAATATGCCCTGCAACATATATTATGGCATGCGCATGCACATAGTCTGTTAAGATGGCGGTTGGTACAAAGGAAGTTCACGTTATGGAAGAGCAATGTTCCTGTTCATAACCATAATGATTCCACTCTTGCTACTGTGCCACATGTAGGGGTAAAACCATCTAAAGCGAAAGATGTTACAGATTTGCTGAAATTGTACTGTTTGAAGCATCACCTGAGGAAGACTCAAGGGCAGAGTCGAAACATCGTGCTTTGATTTTTTAACGTTTATCCACTGGTTTTGAAGTAATTTTAAAAAACTTTTTTTATTGTATTTGACTCAGTGGAAATTGGGACCGATGTAAATGTTTTATGTTATTTAAATCGTTCATAATTCGATCAATATTCAAATTAATATCCTTTAATTTCTCCCAATTTTTTTTATTGGATTACTTTATTTTTTATTTTATTCTATTGTTACATATATACATTATTGAATTTCATTATTTACATTATTTCACATTTAGTACAAGTAAAAACAAAAACCAACAGAAAATACTATTTCTACTTTAGCATTTAAAATGTAAGGTATGCCCCTAGATGAGCAAAGCTCGTGTTTAGGGGTATAATAGAATAATATAAATCTATTTATATATTAATGCACAGTATACTACAAACGAAAATTATAAAACTATAGGTAATGTATGTATATTGTAAAACTTTTTGTAGTTAGTGGTTAAAAACATAAATAAAAAAGGTTAAAAACCTTACACTGCACTGTACAACGTTTCAGCCTGCCCCCCAGGCCTTTTTCAAGTGAACTGTTTGCAGGGATCTCTTCCACTTCCAATGGACGTGTTATCCAACCTTTGTTGTTGTTGATCGTTGTTCTGATGTTCCTCATAATCACGTTCCCTATAGCTGTTGTCTCTTTGGTGTTCCCGTATCCATTCTTTGGGTATATTGAAGTTGATTTCCCTTCCTGGGGAAATATTGGGAAACTTAGGGATGGACCTCTTACTTTGAAAATTCTTTATAATGTTTATCCATTGCTCTCCTAAATCCCCCTCATAATTGTTTAGACAGGCTCCCCCGCTCTCGATGATATGAGAAGCTTCGCATATTTTCCTGCGGATCTTGTCAGCCTCAACATTTAAAATTTTGAAGTGTCCTATGTTATGCCTCTCCCTAACTAAATGTTGGCTTAATCCAGTATTGCATTTTTTTTGTTTTTCATATCTCTTTCATGCTCTTGTAATCTCACGTTAAAGGTTCTGCCTGTTTCCCCAATGTAAACCTTCCCACAATCTCTGCACGTGATGGAGTTTCCCAATATTTCCCCAGGAAGGGAAATCAACTTCAATATACCCAAAGAATGGATACGGGAACACCAATGAGACAACAGCTATAGGGAACGTGATTATGAGGAACATCAGAACAACGATTAACAACAACAACGGTTGGATAACATGTCCATTGGAAGTGGAAGAGATCCCTGCAATCAGTTCACTTGAAAAAGGCCTGGGGGGCAGGCTGAAACGTCGTACAGTGCAGTGTAAGGTTTTTAACCGTTTTTATTATGTTTTAACCACTAACTACAAAAAGTTTTACAATATACATACATTACGTTAAAGGTTCTGCCTGTTTCCCCAATGTAAACCTTCCCACAATCTCTGCACGTGATGGAGTTTCCCAATATTTCCCCAGGAAGGGAAA